>CM061238.1:35753132-37003132 GCA_030848705.1 Heracleum sosnowskyi
ATTAATCAGGAATTTTAAAGTTTAAGCTTTCTTGATCTTGATATATTAATGTGGCAGATGACTTGGTTTCCAGATGTCAAGGTCCTAGATCATCTTAGGAATAAGGAGCCAGTAGGACCTAATTGCCTAAACTATGAACCTGTAGCACTATTTATAACCCAGGGCACTAAATGAATATTTACAAGAATCAGTAACTGCTGTGTATTTCTCAATCCGTGTCCCGTAAATGCAACATGAAAGTAAAGTAGCCAACCCACACTTTTGCATAAAGATAAATATCGTAGGTATACGTACTTAAGTTATTTACTTTCTATCATCCAATTAACTGTTCTTCGTACTTACTCAGACGTGTTGTTAACTTTACACTGTTAGTACCATATCAAATCAACACATGAAACAGGATACATTTCACACCCCCCTGAATCGCTTTCTACACTACACAATCTTTTTTTTTTACTTCCGCATCTTATCGAAAGACTTCAATTACCTACGAAAAATTAAGTAAAGAATTCAACGAAACAAATATTAATCAATACTAAAAATAAAACATCGACTATAACTATCAAATAATTAACTACGCCATTGAATAATCAATAAAGCTTTGATTCATACCTTCTAAATCAAATTCACAGGGGACAGGGGGGTAGTGACTGCGGTGGCTGGCAGCAACTGGACAGACACAGCCGGAGAAGAACAGCGGCGGCCGGAAACTGCACGGACGCGGCGGCCTGAGGACGGCGGCGCGCGCGTAGCAGCGGTGGTAGAAGAAAACGAAGGTGAAAGGTGGGGGTACTGGCGACGGGGAAAAACACAGAACTGGTGGCAGAGAGAGAGAGAGAGAGAGAGAGAGAGAGAGAGAAAGAATTATAAAATCGATATGAGAGAGATAGAGAGAGAAATAATTATAAAATCGATAATTATTAAATACTTTTTAAATTATTATCTCTAATTATTAATTTTGTGATTTTATTTTAATTTTTGATAATATAATTAATTAATTTAATTTTTTACCTTATCACAATAAAAAATTATTAAAATTTTATTTATAATCAATATTTAATCAATATTTTATTGAATAGCTTTTAAATTATTAGCTCTGATTATTAATTTTATAATTTTATTTTAATTTTTGATAATATAATTAATTATAAAAAACAAAGAGAGGGAGAGGGAGAGAGACAGATTAATTACACAAATGTAGCGAGACTGAGAGAGAGGAGAGAGAGAGAGAGAGAGAGAGAGAGAGAGAGAGAGAGAGAGAGAGAGAGAGAGAGAGAGAGGAGAGAGAGAGAGAGAGAGAGAGAGAGGAGAAGAGAGAGAGAGAGAGAGAGAGAGAGAGAGAGAGAGAGAGAGAGAGAGAGAAGAATTATAAAATCGATATGAGAGAGATAGAGAGAGAAATAATTATAAAATCGATAATTATTAAATACTTTTTAAATTATTATCTCTAATTATTAATTTTATGATTTTATTTTAATTTTGATAATATAATTAATTAATTTAATTTTTTACCTTATCACAATAAAAAATTATTAAAATTTTATTTATAATCAATATTTAATCAATATTTTATTGAATAGATTTTAAATTATTAGCTCTGGTTATTAATTTTATAATTTTATTTTAATTTTTGATAATATAATTAATTATAAAAAACAAAAAATTAATATAAATTAATTTAATAAAAAATTATTTTTGTACAGACCCAATATAAAATTATATCTAAAACCCAATACAATTATATGCAAGCTCAATACTATTTACATTAAATCCATAAAACTTGGCCCAGCAAGAAAAGAAAAGGAGTTTTGGTAACTGAGACCCCCCGCAATGATACATTGCGGGGGTGAGGGGTATTTTTGGTAACTGAGACCCCCCCGCAATATTTAGTTGCGGGTGGTGGTTGATAAATTCTTCCAACCACCCGTGGTTGTGGAAGGGGACCCTATATATATATAATATATATAAATATATATATTGATCAAATACATACATACTACATACATACATACACATACATACATACATAGGTCATTGTTCCAGAGAGAACCATCTTATATATAAAATCGGGGAGAACCATATATTCTATTATATAATCTCATAAATAATTTTAAATGTTTTTACATAAAATATATAATCTGATTCTAATGTAGAATATTAGCATATACAAACTTTATAAAAAAATTAACATATAAAATTTGAATAAAAACATTGTTTTCAAATTTGATTATGTTGCAGAATCATTTTGGATAGATTTGATTCTGCTGTAGAATCACTTTGGACTATTTGACTAATTTTCGATTTTTTTTTTAAAAGTAGTTTAATTAATTTGCTTTTTTAATTTAAAAGTTGAAATTTATAATCATATCTAATAAAAAATGTGATAAAAATATATATTATGAATATTTATGTAATAGTTCTCTCCCGGACTCTATATAAGAAGTTCTCTCTTGAATGTCATACATACATACATACATACGTACGTACGTACATACATACATACATACATACATACATCTATACTATATTATTAAAGACGAAACATTAAAAGTTTTGGTCGGTCGTCGGTCGGTTGGTCGGTCTTTGGGCCGGACCTATCTATAATTTGGGTCGGGCCTATATATAACCAATTTATTTATAACCAATTGTTTTTTTCAACTAAAATACATTACCTATTTTATCTTTTTTTCTAACTAAAATAACTCATCTTCTAAAAATAAAATAGGTAATATATATATATAATGGTACTATTATTACATATTTATAATTGATTACCTTTTTCAGCTAAAACACATTATATGTTTTACATTTTCTAACTAAAACAACTCATGTTCTAAATATAACACATGCAAAATAAATATGTAATGATAATATTGTTATATATAATTATTAATGAATAATCACTTACCCTAAACACATAACATTTTTTATTTTTTTTAACTTAAACAACTAATTTTTCTAAAGTAACACGAGCAACATATATATAGAAAGGTAATATAATTTTCTATTTTTCTAATTTAAACAACTAATTTTTTAAAAGTAACACGGGCAACATATATATTTATACTATCAATCAATAAATACTATTATATAATAGACGAAACATTAAAAGTTTGGTTGGTCGGTATGGTACGTTGTGATTTTACTTAATTGCATTTAACTATATTTCGTGTTTTTACTTAATTAACCTTACTTATTTATAGAAATATATTATTAAATAATAATATTGCCTATTTATAACCAATTACTTTTTTTCCCCTAAAATACATTATTTTTTCTAACAAATTCCCCCTACTTTTTCAAACATGGCAATTACCTTTTTTAACTAAAACATGTTAGTTTTTCTATTTTTCCATACTAAAACCCCTCATTTTCCAAAAATATTACGGACAAACCTTTAGTTATTTATTTTTAAACCTATAATATTATAATTATTTTTTAAAGAGTTTACCTA
The DNA here is from genome assembly GCA_030848705.1 of Heracleum sosnowskyi. Classification (NCBI taxonomy): domain Eukaryota; kingdom Viridiplantae; phylum Streptophyta; class Magnoliopsida; order Apiales; family Apiaceae; genus Heracleum; species Heracleum sosnowskyi. Next base: position 35,756,587 of record CM061238.1, read on the forward strand.
TTTTGACATGTCTACTTATTTTTCTTAACAAATGCAATCACTAAGAATATTAAAATATAAATAATCAAATACATATTTATAACCAATTACTCTAAAACACATTATAGATTTTTTCTAACAAAGTCCCTTCTTTTCTAAATATATCACGGGAAAATTGTGTTTTTCAATTTAATTTTTCTATTTTTCTCACTAAAATTCATTTTTTCCCAAAAATATCAGAGGAAACCCTTTACTTATTTATTTTAAAACGAATTTAAAATACTTTTAATTATTAAATTTTAAAACCTCATTTTTTTAAAAATATCACGGGCATTTACCTATTTAAACTAAATATATGTTACATTTTTTATTTTTATTTATTTTAAAATATGTTTTAATGTTTTTAATTAATTAAAAGTATTTAGCTATTTTAACATGCCTACTTATTTTTTTTAACAAATACAATTAATAAAATATTTAAAATATAATAATAAAATAACAATTAACAATCCGTGCATCGCACGGGTTTTAAGCTAGTACATAAGTATATGTGAATATATAATAATATTTGATTGAGCGATTTGAATTTTTTGGTTACTTGCATACGTATATACATACATACACATAACATACATGATAATATATGACCCATATACGATAATATATACCATTATCTCATTATATTTATTATTTGATTGCATGTGTATTTTAATTATTTATACCTCATAATCTTTAACATATTTTAAGTATGAGATTTGTATGACACAAATACGTTCAAATCAACACAAAATAACAAAAACAACTTTTATGTATATAAGTGCAATACAAACTTGTATTAACTTTACTTGTCGTATAACTCATAAATTGATATTGTAGGTGATAAAAAAATTAATATTCTACTACACAAACGTACAAAAAAACTGAACAAATAAATAGTTTACTCATATTTAGAATATGCCCGTGCAATGCACGAGTTTAAAGAGCTAGCTACCACAAAACATGAAAATTTAGTTACCAAAATTCTCCGTTATCACTCCAAGTTACATAGTCTATAATTGTAACTTAGTTACATGGAAACTTGAGTTCATACGTAATTGTAAAATCGACAAAAACAAACGAGGTCATAGATGGAATATGCCCGATAAAAAAATATAGATGGTCATGCACTTAAAAACGGATCAAATTTTTATTATACTCTTTTTGAAATTTGATCCTGTCAATATTTAGTCTTTCCAATTTTATTTTATTTTGGCAGAAATTGTCTTTCCAATTTTAAATTACTGAATTTAGGATATAAAAATCTATTGATCAAAAACTGACATGACATAAATTATACCATTTCACAATTTGTAAATGTGTAATTCTTGGTCACGATTAGAATATACCAACACGTTTAAAATTCCATCCCTACCCTTCACTTTCACAATAAAATAACGACCAAAACAACCAACCACCCCTCAAACAATCACCTCTAGACACAAACTCCCCCGTCTCCGACTCCAATGGCAACTATGTCTTCATCTCTCTTCCTCAAAACTCAAACACCCACTTATTCATTTCCAAAACCCATCAAAACCCACTTCACATCTACCTTAAAAACCAACCCCAGCTTGTCCAAAACCCGGCCCGTCAACTCCAAGATATCTTGTGGGCTGATCGACCCGGATGGCGGGAAACTAGTGGACTTAATAGTGAAACCATCAGAGAGAGATTTGAAGAAGAATCTTGTGGAATCTTTGCCTAAAATTAAGTTAACTAAGGTTGATCTTGAATGGGTTCATGTTTTAAGTGAAGGGTGGGCTAGTCCACTTAAAGGGTTCATGAGAGAATCTGAGTTCCTCCAAACACTTCATTTTAATTCACTCAGAATGAGTGATGGTTCTTTTGTTAATATGTCTTTGCCTATTGTTCTTGCCATTGATGATTCTCAGAAGAGTTTGATCGGTGGGTCAAGTTCGGTTGGTCTTGTTGATAAGGATGGGAAGTTGATTGCTATTTTGAAAGAGTATGTCCTTATTTTCTCCTCTTTTATTCCTAAGTTTTGGAAATATGTGTTGTTTGTATGTATATTGTTTTTGTTTTGTTTTTATATATATATATGGGACTCCAGGTCCACGGCTAACGTTGGTTGTGTGTGGCATACTATCCGCGTTCAGTAAGCACACAAACATTACATTTAGTTCCCTTTTCATGCGTAGTAAATGTTTGATTACATAAATTTAGAATACCAAAGTTGAGACTCTAATTATCTCCAAAGAAGATGGTATCTATTAAGCTACAATGCTAGGGATTGTTGTTTGTATTTTTAGAGTAGCTGTTTTTGTCCTTTTTTCATTTACTTTTATATGCCATGATTTTTGTTATTAGTGCATATTGTTGACTTGGATTAGGTTGATCATTTAAAAAGATTCTTTGAAAATTGATATGACAGGCAAACATAATTGGTGTGTAGGCATCTTCTGGACATGTGCTAAATTAAACAGGTAGAGGAGTTGGGTTGAGTATGGGGCTAAAAGCATGGTCTTTAAATATCCAACCATACTTTGCTCATTAACCATTTTGTGGCATTTTTTGTCTCTGTGAGCAAAATAAACATGGTTAAATATTCAACCATAGTTTGGTCATTGTTATACAGTAGGGTTAATGTTTTGCAAATTAGCATATAGTGTCACTGCATCAGGAATATATGATTTACCTTTGACTATTGTAAAATCCTAGTAGTTAAAATACTATTGTGGTCCATTTCTTAAAACAGAACTTGGGGCTTACATTTTGGATAGACATTGGACAATGTGGTTTTCTGTTGACAATATAGGTCTCACTTTCATTCGATAGATGAAAAGTAAGGAGTTCTAGTAGTCGATTCTTGAATGTGTAGTATATTGCATCAATACTTTGTTGTTTCCTGTGGCTTCATCCTTTTTTGTGGATATGATCAATTTTAGAAATTTTAAATACTCACACATCCTTGCATTCCACGAGGCTTAAAAACCCGACCTCTTGTTACCAAGAGAAGAGGCGTATCCACCAGACTACAATGCTAGAGATAGCTTCGTACTTGCTATGTAAGTTTGACATTCCGATACATAAAGGAAAGGATCATGGCTTACTACTTGGTATGAATGTAGATGTATCTATACTTCGGTCCCGATGTACGTATTCTTGCCCTTGTGTTTTAACAAGGAAACTGTTGACGCTGATTTACTAGTGACCTAGAGCATAACAGGTACACACTTGACCATCGTGCCACACACAAAATTCTATTTGCCTTTACAAGTGTCCTTATGATTTATGATGCACAAAAGGACTATCATTGATTTGGGGGGGGGGGGGGGGGGGGGGGGAGGGGAAGGAGAAATGAAGCACTGATCTTCGATATCAATAGGATGGACGTAGGAAATATCGCTTACGTGACTAGCAGTCTGGCACTTTTTAAATCAAGAGTTTTTGATTATCTTTGTTGGAGATTAATATATTTGTACACAATTTGTTATGTTTCCACTGAAAAATGACAACTTTTACACTTATGGTTGCTTCTTTTTTCTTCAAGACTTAAAGTCATCCTTTATTTTTACTTTGGGCACCATCACTTCAAATATTAGCAGGTTCACAATAAAACTAAAAACATGAACGTACTTGAGGGCCATTTGTTATTACTTTCTATCTGAGTTTGTGCTAAGCCAAAATAATGACGTGTGACTTCTTGACACTGTTAGGTCCCCTACTCGTACAACGACACTCATATTACTACGTAACTACGTTAGTAATACAAGAAGTGCAATTAAGCACTGATCTTCGATATCAATAGGATGGACGTAGGAAATATCGCTTACGTGACTAGCAGTCTGGCACTTTTTAAATCAAGACTTTTTGATTATCTTTGTTGGAGATTAATATATTTGTACACAATTTGTTATGTTTCCACTGAAAGATGACAACTTTTACTCTTATGGTTGCTTCTTTTTTCTTCAAGACTTAAAGTCATCCTTTATTTTTACTTTGGGCACCATCACTTCAAATATTAGCAGGTTCACAATAAAACTAAAAACATGAACGTACTTGAGGGCCATTTGTTATTACTTTCTATCTGAGTTTGTGCTAAGCCAAAATAATGACGTGTGACTTCTTGACACTGTTAGGTCCCCTACTCGTACAACGACACTCATATTACTACGTAACTACGTTAGTAATACAAGAAGTGCAATTAAGCACTGATCTTCGATATCAATAGGATGGACGTAGGAAATATCGCTTACGTGACTAGCAGTCTGGCACTTTTTAAATCAAGAGTTTTTGATTATCTTTGTTGGAGATTAATATATTTGTACACAATTTGTTATGTTTCCACTGAAAGATGACAACTTTTACTCTTATGGTTGCTTCTTTTTTCTTCAAGACTTAAAGTCATCCTTTATTTTTACTTTGGGCACCATCACTTCAAATATTAGCAGGTTCACAATAAAACTAAAAACATGAACGTACTTGAGGGCCATTTGTTATTACTTTCTATCTGAGTTTGTGCTAAGCCAAAATAATGACGTGTGACTTCTTGACACTGTTAGGTCCCCTACTCGTAGAACGACACTCATATTACTACGTAACTACGTTAGTAATACAAGAAGTGCAATTAATATTCTGTCGGTTACCAATTTAAAATGGATGAATTATTGGAATTAGTGGTATATGATGTCGGTTGCAGATGTGGAATGAAGGATTTAGTGAAATAAATTGTATTTCAATTTAGGTTTATGAAGGGAAGGTGCTAGTATTTGGATTATATATAGGAAGAGTTTTGTATGTTATTTTGGAGAACTGATGATATAGATTCTTATTGACCATTAGGATTGGTTGTTAATGGAGGATCAAGATAGCGAGCCAGGTGCACCTTTCAAGCACATGACATGTAGCTTATTATCGGCCTATAAGCTTCAAATATGATTCAGATCTGATTCAGATATATCACTTAGAGGGGCAAATAGTGCCTCACGCCAAAAACCTAACAATGGTATATGTCTGAAACTCCATCAATCTCTTCATTACATTCACCATTAACATCTGTTTTTCAAAGGCATGTCAAGGCTGATTGCCTGCCTTGAAAGAATCTAGCGGAGAATGAATTTCTTCTAATTATGAGTAAACAAGGCTTATTAACTCAATAATTTCTAACTATTAGATTCCATGACTTAAAAATTCTGAGCCGTGAATGAACCCAAATTAATCGTCTAAACAGTATTTTAGGTTCGCCTAATCTCGGTGCAATAATCGAAATTTTCTATTGATCTTGAAAGAATCTGCTACTCACAATATATTTAACTCTCTTCCTTATCAATTTGGACACACCAAAACAATGGAGCCAAAGAGAATGTATCTGATGATTATTTCATTCAAGATCATGATATTTCATTCAAGATCATTTTCACAGTACACCTGCTCAGTTATAATAACTAAGCAGTAAGCACACACACTCATACTTATGAGACTACTATAATACCACAAGATAAACTCTTTTTTTCTCCATTTACGAGTTTGAGGTTATCGATTCCATCGAGCCTAGCTGAGGAAGAAGTTATTTCAAGTCATTATGGAGCAATTATATCGAATCAACTTTGAGGACACAGTTCGAGTCTGGGCAGCAGTCAATGTTATCCCCTACCCACGTTAGTGTGCAAGAAACAATATAAGTGCAATAATATTTTGTTGGCCACATATTTAGAGATCAGTTGCAAATTTGGTGACAAGTGGAGGATCTGGTAGAATTAATTCATTTTAAGTTTGGGAATGGAAGGTGGCGAAGGGATAGTGTGTGGGAATATATATAAATATGTGTGTGTGTGTGTGTGTGTGTGCTTGTGTGAAGGCTTTTGTATGTTTTCAGGGCATCGATGTTTTAGATTCCAAGGTGAGCATAGATAGTGGGTGATCTCTTGAATACCACCTAAAATTGTGTTTTCATTAATAAGAGTATCAATTTCCGATTTCTATTCAGATTATATGGTCTCCATATGTATATAAATATGCCTATATAGTATTAAGCAGGTCAGTGCAGTTATGTAGTTTAAGCTGCATAAAATATATATCTACATATTATATGTATATATCTTTTATATTATGTAAAATTTACGTTCATGTACAAAAATAAATGAATCAACAGATAATGTATTAAATATCAAATTGTCTTTAAAGTACCTCAAATTACAACGTATGGAAAAGTCAGAGAACTTATTTTGGGATAGATGGACGGCTGTATACTGGAGAACTTGCTATGTTTATGAACGAGGATTAGATTGGCATGGTTGATAATTCTAGAAGCATTATTTTGTTGTGCATGAATCAGGGTGATTTTCGAATTACCCCCATGCTACAACTTGCTTATTGAGAAGCAAGAAGGTTCTATACAACAATCAGGAGTTAGTTGAGTTTGTTAAGTAACCAGTCGCTCTAAAACCTCAAGGTGTTAGAGGAAGACACTTTTCAGGATCTTCCTCTAACAGAGTTCATTTAAATTACACTCTGTGATGAATATCACAACATACGTGCATCTATTGCCTTGCATTTGTATCTGTATTTAGGCTTTACGCTATATCTACGAAGATAAGTTGAAATCATGACCTTTCTCAAGGGGAGGAGTGCCTTCACCATTAGGTTAAACCTCCAACCTCGATACACTTTTAACTTGAAGAGATCTTCTATTTTCAGTTAGTGGCAGTAACAAACATCTTAATGGAAAATCCTCAATTTATTGGATCTTGTTAAGAGATTTATTATAATTTTAAATAAGAATGCTAAAGGAAACGATTGTGTAATCACATACCTCATGGCTTGGGATTGATAGCTAATTAAAGTTATCTGGTGTGGATCTTAATTGCTTAGTTCGACAGATTCAAATTATTCTGTTTGGAGAAATATAACTCCTTTAACATTTTTGAGGATCTGGTAATATATTTACTAACTTGGACAACTCTAAACTTCATGATATTCTTTCAAGTTTCTTACCTCTTTCTGTGTTAAAAGAGCACAACCACAGCCGGTGTTTAAATATTTAATTATGATATTCGATGGTTTATGGAGCCAAATATTTTTTGAATCTTGTTTGATTTATATGTTGTGGTAATTGTAGTATTGAGGTCTACAAGCATAATAAGGAAGAGAGAATAGCAAGAACATGGGGTACAACTGCCCCTGGTCTACCCTATGTTGAGGAAGCCATAAAGAATTCTGGAAATTGGCTGCTTGGAGGTGATTTAGAGGTTATAGAACCAATTAAGTACCATGATGGTCTTGATCGATTCCGACTATCCCCTTCCGAGCTCCGTGAGGAATTCACAAGGCGCAATGCTGATGCAGTGTTTGCTTTCCAGCTCAGGAATCCTGTGCACAATGGTCATGCTTTGCTCATGACTGACACACGTCGCAGGCTTCTTGATATGGGGTACAAGAATCCAATCTTGTTGCTTCATCCATTGGGAGGCTTCACAAAAGCCGATGATGTCCCACTTAGCTGGCGAATGAAGCAACATGAGAAGGTTTGTCAATCAATTAACTTGAAACAAAAATAAATCAAACTTAGGTTTTGTCATCTTACGGGGTACCATTCTCCGAGGCAGTCCGTTCTCAAATCTAACTACTATTTGGAGTCATTAGCAAAGATTTGATTTTAGGTTAGAACTAGGTGCCTGGCATCTTGCAGGAATCAGCCTATACTTTGAAGCACCCTGTGCACTAATCCAGTTTGGTAATATTTTATGTAGGTGCTTGAAGATGGTGTACTTGATCCAGAGACTACTGTGGTTTCAATATTTCCTTCCCCCATGCATTATGCTGGTCCAACTGAGGTGCAGTGGCATGCAAAGGCACGAATCAATGCAGGTGCTAACTTCTACATTGTTGGTCGTGACCCTGCTGGAATGGGCCATCCTTTGGAAAATAGAGATTTATATGATGCTGACCATGGAAAGAAGGTATTGAGCATGGCTCCCGGGCTGGAGCGGCTAAATATCCTCCCTTTTAAGGTATGCCCATCATTTCTGCTGAATAGCAACATCAGTTTCATTTAAGTGTAAAGTAGACCATTTATATAATAATTAATGACAATGCAGGTGGCAGCTTATGATAAAACCCAGAGTAAGATGGCATTTTTCGATCCTTCCCGGGCACAAGACTTCCTCTTCATCTCGGGTACCAAGGTATTACTCTCTTCAAAGAGGAGTGGCTAACTTTTTGGGTTGATATTTATAAGATTGATTGTAGTGTTGTATGAGGCACCAAACATGTGTGTGGTGTGTTCACATCTGTATAAATTCGTTATTTTTATTATTATATTCATACATGTTTGATTGTGGTTTACAGATGCGAACTCTTGCAAAGAACAGAGAGAATCCTCCAGATGGATTTATGTGTCCCGGTGGTTGGCAAGTCTTGGTGGATTACTATGACAGTTTGTCATTTGCAGGAACTGGTAAAGTATCTGAACCCGTCCCAGCTTAATGGTGTGAAATATGTGAAAAAGTTGCCATTTGTGTGAGATATCCTAAAGCTTGGCTCCAATATCACTTTTTCTCGTGCATTATCTATAGCGAATAATGAGAGGCACTTTGAAGGAGATAATTAGACTTTGCCTCTGTCTGTAATTATGGACATGGTTTGTCGCGACGATGTTGTACTCTAGTGTGCTGTGTGCAGACTTGCAGTAATGTAACATATTGTTGATTATTCCAGATTACATTAAAAAAATGAAAAATCCATGCTCTGTTTTAGGTTTGATATTCATAAAAACAGACTTACTATTTTCTTGAAATGGTCTAAATATCTATATGTGAAGAAAAATGTGACAAGCAAATGCCAGAAAGTAAAATTGTTTTGAATCTATGGCTACTGGCTAGTCTTCACTGTATAAGAAGATTTTTGGACGATTCATCCAATACATATCTTGGACCATTGCTTTTGCTTCTCGGCCAAAGCGGGCAACAAAAAAATAAGCAGTGAAGGAAAATTTTGCAATTTAGTACAAATTTAAAAACTTATAAGAACATACAATTAGGATCTGAGGTTTGCACACCAACCACATACAGATTTGTGAATCTTATTATATACTAGTTTATAGCCTGTGATCACGATTACTTATATTTTGTTTATAATTATATTTTTATTACGATACAACACGATTGTTTTTTTAATATTTATAATTATATTTATTTATGAATATTTTAATATTTAAAAGTTATTAGTTTACATGATTAAATTATTGTTAAAAAAGATTTAGCCAAAAAAAATTATAGTTAAAAATTTGATATTTATTATATTTTACACGCTCAATTTAATATTTGTTTATATTGAATTATAAAAGTTAGATTTGGCCAATTTTACGGTTCACATGAAATTCACAAAATAATCTTTAATTTAATTGTGGTTTAATACTTCTTTTTCAATTAAAAACTATTCTAAAACTAAAAAGAGAATAAAGTGACGAAATTTAATGTTGAGAATTCTATTCGATTTAGGAAATCTATCTAACTTATATGTAGTTTAGATTATTAGAATAACCTTTATTAACCGAATACATGTTTTAATGTTAAATCTAACGGTTTTCACCTATCTATTTAAAATTAAACGATTTTTATTATTTTGGTTATAAATGGGTTTACTTATTTAATTACAACTATTTTTATGTTTTAACTTTTTGGAAAATCCAATCCTAATATAATATCTTTTAACTTATATCATTTTTAGATAATAATTTCTTTTTATATGATATAATCTTGATCATCTATTTTTAAAAGTATTGGATCTAACGGTTGAGAATGTTTTGGCGGTATTTAGGACCAAACTACCACGATAACATCATTAATTTTTCTTAATATTTATAATTTTTTTATTTTTTTAAATATTTATTGCTAAAATATAATATAATCTTTTTTGTAATATGTTAATGATGCGGGAACTTTTAACTTTTGAGAAAATAAATTATCAATTAAAATATTTTTTTTTTGTAATAGTTCTTCTTTTAAAGTAGTACACTGTGACGATCAAAATTCTGTATAAAATTCATTTTTTTTATAGTATATCCCATAAATATCTATGTTATTATATTAAAGACTAAATAATGAAAGCTTTCTTATAAGTGGGTCGCTTTGTTTGATCAGTCAATCCATAATCGTTGGATCTTTCAAAATTAAATTGTTGAGAAACGTTACATATAACAGTAAAAGTATCATGTAGAATGATCTAAAATTTGAATTTACCAACAACATATTAAAATTTACAGGATTTTTTTTCATTTTTGTTCTTTCATACATAGGTTATTTGATAATATTTTTTGTAAAATACGCTTTTTCAGAAAAGTACTATACTAATTGATTAACAAACTTTTAAAGTTTCAAATTTAATAATTTACAATGTATGTAGGTTAAAAAAGTTAGGTCTGTTCTGTAGCTGAGTCTACAATTTCAAAATACGGTTTTTTTTAATATGAATATAGTCCTGCTAACAATGAAATTAGGTCTCTATGAGTGCTTATAAAACAAAATCACCATTTGCGTATAATTTATTATTTAATAATAAATTATATTTGATTAGTTATGATCTATAACTTAATAAAATAGGATAAAAAATATGCACAATTTTATAAAATTTTATCCTCGTATTATTATATTCTTTGTTGATTTGAATTTTCTTAGATTGATTTTAATTTTTGAACATAGATTTCTAAATTTAAAATAGTTAGAAAAAAGTAATTAAATTGACGTTAAAATAATGATGACATAATAATCATTATTAGAATTTAAATACTCACTTTACTGATTTGGGCTTTATCTTGTGTTTTAAAAATCAGATTTTGACGATTTTACACCCCACGTGAAGATAATTAAATTATTTTTAATTAAAAGATGGTTTAACAATTTTTATCTAACTGAAATTGTCCATGGAAGAGAAAAGAAAGTCACGAATTTTTTACATGGAGAATTCTATTCAATATAGAAAACTTATTTATATTTGGTATATTTGGTTTAAATTATCAAAATACACTTTTTAGAATTTAAATATAATCCTATTATAAATAAAATACACCTTTTTAATATATATTATGTTTATTATATAAAAGAGTTTAATATAATAAGGACATTAAGTACATAGTAATATAAGTATCTTACTAACTACTTTTACTTTTAATGTTTCGGTTTTATTTATAGTGTATATAAAATTTCAAAATACATTATTACTTTAAAATTATTAAACAGAATAAAAATTATGTTATGATTATATAAAATTTTATTATCATATTATTATAGTCTTTATCGATTTGAATTTGTTCTTAATTTATTTTAATACTTTATTGAAAGAAAGATAAAATTTTAATATTTAAAAGAATTAGTGGAAAAATAAATAAATTGGTGCTACAATTATAAAAAAATATTTATTAAAATTTAGATACTCACTTTACTATTTGGGTTCTATCCTGAGTTTTAGAAATTGAATTTTGACAATTTTACAACCTATGTGAAACTAACGAAATTATCTTTAATTTAATGATGATTTAATAATTATTATCTAACTTGACCAGTTGACCTAACCATAAACCGAAAAGAAAAGATGGTTAAGTATTATATTGAAAGTTATTGTTTATGAATATGAAACCCTCAATATTTTAATAATATTTTGATTTTATCATTTTATGTTTGTTATATGTAAAATAATATAATTATAATTGTTATGTTCCTTCAGAAAAAAAATGTTTAAATTTATTCATGTACATGAGTTCTCCTAAGTCTCTTATAACGCGGGTCACATGTATCATTGTTATATGATATACATGAGCATTATATTGATAATTTTTAATATTGTAATCGATATGAATTGTTATCTGATATTTGGTTTAATAATTATTATCTAACTCGAACTATACATAAATTAAAGAGGAAATATATTTAAGAATTTTTACATAGAAAAATTTTAAATTATCAAAATATACTTTTTAGTATTTAAATATAATTCTATTATTAATCAGATACACTTTTTAATATTAGATCTAACAATTCTCATCGATCTATTTAAGATCTAACTGTAATAATTAATTTGGCCGTATAGTGGTCGTACACGGACCAAATCGATTTTAATTTTTTCTTAAATTGATTTTAATATTTTATTGAAATAAACATAGAATTTATAAATGTAAAAGAATTAGGAAAAAAATTAAATTGGTGCTATAATAATAATAAAAAATTATTAAAATTTAGATAATCATTTACTGTTTGGGCTCTATCTTGAGTTTTAGATAACAGATTTTAACAATTTTATAGTCCACGCGAAGCTAACAAAATTATCTTTAATTTAATGATGGTTTAATAATTATTATCTAACTGGAACTATCCATAAACTAAAGAGAAAAGATAATTACGATTTTTTACGTAAAGATTTCTATTCAATATAGAAAACCTATTTATAATTGGTTTAAATTTAAAAAAAAATTATTAAAATTTAGATAATTACTTTACTGTTTGGGCTCTATCTCTAGTTTTAGACAAGAGATTTTAACAATTTTACAGCCCACGCGAAGCTAACAAAATTATCTTTAATTTAATGATGGTTTAATAATTATTATCTAATTGGAACTATCCATAAACTAAAAAGAAAAGATAATTACGATTTTTTACATAAAGATTTCTATTCAATATAGAAAACCTATTTATAATTGGTTTAAATTATCAAAATACACCTTTTAGTATTTAAATACTATCCTATTATTAATCAAATACAATTTTTAATATTATATCTAACGGTCCTCATCTATTTGAATATTTATAGTTTTATAATCCAACGGATCATATACTTTTGGTAGTACAGTGACCGACCAAAGTTTTGGATAAGATTTTCTTTACGTTTATTATATATAAGGAGTTAATTCGGGTTTTGCAAAAATAAAAATTATATATTGGTGACGAGGAACATATAAAAACCAACCAGTTTCCCAAAGTAAAGATAATAATCACCAGATTTTCCCAAAAAGGCAACCAAATTTTTGATGCACTTAGTGTTTGTTTCTGACATTACAGCATCCAATCGCTAACTCGGTAATAGTTCTTAAACTATAGTTACGGCTCTAAGTGAATAGAGCCGTTCGTGAACAAAACTCGAGCTCGGCTCGTTTTAGATGAACTCGGCTCGGTTCGTTTACTAAATGAACACGAGCTTGAACATGAAAATGTGTTCGGTTAGTAAATGAGCTCGAGCCGAGCTTTACACCTGTTCGACTCGAACTCGGCTCGTTTTGCTCGGGATTGGCTCGAACTCGTTAAACTCGGCTCGATTCGTTTAACTAATTATAAATGTGTGAATTTCATAATATCCTTAACAATTTGAATATGTTGAATAAAACTTAATTGCGATCTATTTTAGTTATTTTGTGATTGAATAGGGAATTATATTTGTTATATATAAAAGGTATAACATCAACATACTATCAAAAGTTAAACTCTTTTATATCCAATCCAAATTAGTTTTTCATTATTAAAATTTATAAGTTGCATTCATAAAATTACAAAAGAAAGTGAATGGAGAAAGAGAGTTTGTCTTATTAATTTATTATATAATATTATTTAAAAGTGGCTCATACCTCTTAAAATTGAGGAGAAATGTGATACTTTTAGTGAATTTAAGGTTAACAAGAGTATCTTGGAGAAAGAAAAGTTGTAAACCTCCTCAAATTTCAAGTTAAGAGCCAAGATAAAGAATCTCTTAGAGAGGCTCTACGTTAGTGATAAAATTGTTTTATTTTAACTATTGTTATAAGTGAAGTGAGTAAAGTTTGATTACTCATAAATACAAATATTAACCTAATATGATTATTAGAAGAAAATAAATTAACTTTTAGTATTGAAATTCAAACATAATCATGTATTCTTAAAATGTAATTTTAGGCGTAATTTTAAAAATTGGATTTGGTTGAGTATAAAAGTACGAATTATAAGTGAACAACTCGACTCGACTCGAGTTCGGTTTGTGTTCGGCTCGACTCGAAATGTTCGTGAACAAACTCGTGTTCGACTCGTTTATTAATGAGCCGATCTTGAACATCAGTTTTTGTTCGATTAGAAAGCTCGGCTCGACTCGGTTCGTTTTAAAAAAATCAAGCTCGGCTCGATTCGGACAAAACTCGGCTCGACTCTGTTCGTTTACAGCCCCGTCTATAGTGTTGTGTTTGGTTGAGAAGAATGGAGTAGAAAATGAAATCAAAGGGAAACAATGAGGGTACCATAGATTGGCTATTGCAACACGCACTGAAAAAATTGTTTAAAAATCGTTGCTATTTAATGACAAGTTTAGAAATATTGCAACATTTCTTAAAATTGTTACAATCAGATTTAATTTATGTAAAATTTGAATTATGTTGCAACGAATATAGATAAACGTTGCCATTACGTTCAAAATTTTTAGAACAAGTTTGGCGGGCTTGCTAAAATATAAGCGGGCTTAGCCAATTTCTTTTGCCCGGGCTTTCTAAAACAGGCACTTGACTAAATCAATTGACTAAATAAAAAACAAACACAACCGAACATACAACAGCAGAGAAAAGGCGAGCGAGAGAGAGAGAGAGAAGGCAATAGAGAGAACTCAAAATCAACTCAACCTCGAAGATTCAAAAGGTCGAAGATTCAAGCTCGAAAGAGGTATCTTTTTTCCCCCAAATCGATTTTAAAATCTTCTTTTAGATGAATTTTGGATGTATCAATTAGGGTTTATTTGTTGATTTGTTCTTGTTTTTAAATTGCTTTATATGGTTATTTTTCCGTTCATCTTTGTTAAATAGGATTTTACATTGAGATTTTGTTTAAGTAGATTTTTACAATTAGGGATTCCAATTAATTATGTTAATTAGGGGTTTTAAAGTATAACTTTTCTGTTAATTTGTGTTTGTATTTCGCTGTTAATTTGTGTTTGTATTTCATTGTTAATTTTGTACTAATGTGTTTGTATTTCATTGTTAATTTTGTACTAATGTGTTTGTATTTTGATTGTAGTTTGAGTTATGTTTGGAGAGCTACTGCTGTTACAATTCAACAATGGGTATACTTTCATTTTAGTACTAATCGTGTTTACATTCTAAAATAGTATTTAAATTGTGGGATTTGATTATTACGAATGGAATAAAATGAAGAAGAGTGTCCACATGTGTCTGACCTATGGTGGAAGAAACAATCAAATGTGATGAGGTTTGTGTAGAGAGTGCAGGTAGTTATGATTTTAATAGCTTTATTTCTTTTTATGCGTTTTTCGTTCATGTCATCTTAGTGTCATAGTCACAATGTTGCATAAATCTGTCAATATAATTTAATCATTGTATTTCATATTCGCATGTGGATATTATGAATACACGTATGTTTTTGTGTGACATCAAATAATGAATGAGTGTTGAGACCGGTGTTTCATTTGTTTGTCTATTATTCCCTAAAATTAACATATTATGTTTACAATATTGGTGAATGACAATGGCTTTGATCAAATTTGATGAGGTGAAATAGATTTTGACAATGTAATGGAAAAGTACTTGTGACATGCAATTTTTGTAGTTTTGGTTTATCTGCTGAATAAAGGTGTGTTTTGCAGATTGCAAGCTTTTCACTACCAGGGGCATTCAATTCATGCTTAATTCCCGTAGAAAATAAAGAAAGGTTGAAGAAGGCTCTCAAGTATACTGAGGTACTGAGGTACTGCAAGTATACTGAGGTACTGTATTGTTCTAAATATCTTAATTCTGATGTGTTTTCACTACGCCATAAGTGGGCTACAGCAACACCTGAAAAAGTGTGGTTATAGCCCAAAAAACTGTTGGTAAAAGGAAAAAAATAGGCTATGGTCACACTTTGACCAAATTTGAGGGTGTTACAAAAAGTGCCGCTACCATAGGGGTCTACGCCAACACTTTTGTAGTTTTTGGTAACACGGGAGAAATGTGTAGGCGTAGACCCCTACGCCAACACTTTTTATTTCTGTGGCTACATATTATTAGTTGTTGCTATAGATCTATGCCAACACAATTATCTTTGTAGTAACACTACTAATAGTATTGCTATAGACCTATGCCAACACATTTTCAGTACTATGCCTACACTTTTTCTTAAACATTTTTAGATTTTGTGCCAACACTTTGCTATACTTTTGCCAACACATAAAGACTAAATATTTTGGAGTCAATGGTTACACTTTGCATGCTTTTTACCAACACTTTAAATACAGAATAGCAACATATGACATTGAAATATAGAACTTCCCATTCAAAATATTACCAAACATTCCAATACATAAACAGGCTGTTCAGAAGCCATTTCAATACATAAAAAACCATCTAAAATAATTACATCAAATTCGCACTATTCCAATACATAATAATCAATCATCCATATCTACATAATAATCTCATGTCTACGATCATAATGCCTCTTTCAGATTGAAAATTCTGGATATTTGCCTGGCATGGTCGTATTCATTGAGCTCAACCAGCATCTTCTTCAACTGACGAGCAAGTCCACTTGTTTTTAATTTACCGTAGAATTCCAAGAAATATTTTGCATCTTATGAAGTTACTAAAGGGAACAGAGTTGTAGCATTAAATGAAGCAGACTGTTCTTCACATCATAGGGGAGATACTCCACAGAAGAACATTCTGCAATCTGCATCCCTTATTAGTACAGGATCAAGTGCAAGAGACCAAACAGTACCTCATTCAACATTCTGTGCAGTTCATCTCTTGCCTCCATCACACGCTCTCGATCATTACTGTCCACCACAAAGATGATCCCTTGTGTATTTTGAAAATAAAACCTCCATAAAGGTCGAATCTGAAACCATGACAACAAATAAAAGAATGACAACAAATCATCATAAGGGATGGAAATCTCGTACTCAGAAGAACACATAAAAGAATGACAACAAATTATCTGAGCCAAATTTTAAGGGCTTAAAAGTTTCTCACAGAAGCTCCGAAACAAATAACCTAATTCACTAAACAGCATGACCATCCTTCACATAAAAAGTAGCTTAATAGGTCAAGTGCAAACGGCAGGAAGTGAAATGGTGCAGGGCAGGAATTAGACAATAAAAACAGTCCTCTTGCAATCATACAGTGGAACATCATCTCCCTTCAATTTCTTACGAGGT
Organism: Heracleum sosnowskyi; assembly: GCA_030848705.1. Taxonomy (NCBI): domain Eukaryota; kingdom Viridiplantae; phylum Streptophyta; class Magnoliopsida; order Apiales; family Apiaceae; genus Heracleum; species Heracleum sosnowskyi. The sequence continues at coordinate 35,773,714 of CM061238.1, forward strand.
GGACATGCCCTATCAACCCTGATGTGATTTCCTCCAACCTAAATACACAAGCACATAAGTGTTCGATCTAACATATAGATGCAGCCAATACTAAAGTCTGTCAAAAAAAGGAATAGAAAACCAAATCAGCCCCCTCTAGGAAAAGAAACATACCACGGCCATATTGTGAGACAAAGAAGCCTTGGCAGATTCATCACTCTTGAAAACAATATAAGCGTGAACACTGCAAGCATCAAAATGATTAGCATGACAGAAATTATTTGTCGAGCTACTGCAATGAGCTCTACTCTAGAAACCCCACAACTATATTAGAACATAAATGTTTATATTAGAAGTCAGAAGAAAAAAAATAGGTAACTTTGTTTTTGTTAGAAAAGGCAGCAACTTAAAATCAGCCAGCACAAAAAAACTCATATAGGTCTGCTGCATAGAATGCTAATTATATCAGAAACAACTAGAAAATTTATGAGCTAAAACATCAAGCCTAGAGTAAAAATAAATTGCACTGACACACACATATTGAAGAAAAAAAACATGATGGCCTAGTTGAACTCCAATACTTCGAATGTATATTGCAAAAGAGAGACAAAAACAACATATTAAGACATGCAATTCATATCATACTTATCAACAGCGGCTTTGAATTCCTTCTTGATTACGGCTCCTTTCCTTGGTGTTTTACTCTGCAATAAGAAATCGGGATTAGACAATTTACGACTTAAATCATTCAAGTAAATTCACAAAATATTAAAAACCATAAAAGCAACCTACATCCATAATCGGAACAGACTGGATCCATACTCTAGCAGCTTCTTCAATCTCGACGAGGCTTGCATCAGGCCTACCCAAGAGTATGTTTTCTTTGATGCTGGTAGCAAACAGAGCTGGCTCTTGGCTCACCAGTCCAATTTGTTGCCTCAACCATCTAAGCTTTAGTGTCTTTATTGGCAGTGACTTTCTATATTTCCCATGAGAATTTGGGCACCATTAACGGGCATGGAATTTTTTTTTAAACCACAAATTGTAGCAAATATCTATACACAGAAACAACTTTCTAAAAATATAAATTTGCTTGTACAGGAAAAGTAACGACCACAAGTTTTATATTATATAGGGATAAGCTATAACCGGAATTCATATAACCAAAAACTTACCTCCAAAAACTTACCTCCTAACACCAAAGACAATCACAAGAATCATCGTCCAACACATCAAAATCCTCAAAAGACAATCAATACAAACAAAAAAAGGTAGTAAAATACATGAAGAAGACAGTTCAACAAGAAATTGAACCCAATCGAACCAAATCGAACCCTAATTGAACCCGAACAGAATCCTAATCTACAAGACTTAATTGTAGAGAACCCGTAGAGAGAGAATCCGTGAAGAACCCAAAGAGAGAAAGCCCTATAATTTCTAGGTATGGATATATGTTTAATTGAAATTTGGGAGAGAGTTGAGAGAGAGATAGAGTTCGAGAGAGTGGGTGTTGAGACATAGTGAATAATTGAGAGTGGGGATATACTGAAATTTGACCCGCTTAATTGAAATATTTGGACAAATTTTTGAGCCCGCCTACTTAATTAAGTCAAAATTTTGGACAAACACCGAGCCCGCCTACTTTTTACTAATTTTAAAGACCAATGGTTACACATTTTTTAAAGACCAACGGCTACACCGACTTAGGTGTTAGCATAGATACTGAATGATGTCTATCGTAACACTAATTTATAGCAATGCTAACAGAGAAAAAAAGTGTAGGCGCAAATCAATTTTAAGGCATATATGGTTACACTTTTGCTTGTAACACTGAAAAAAGCGTCATTAGAACCCATATGTGGCGTAGTGTTTTAGTAGCTGAATTTGTTTCAAGTTTCACTAAAAGGATAATGTGCTTAGATGCCTCACTTGAAGAAGAGGTATATTTTGTTTTTCACCTTTTATATTTCGCTAAATCCGTTTAGGTGTTGATAGTTGAATGTAAGATTATTGGACGAGGATTGTGTCAAAGGTGAACCAGTTGATGACTTAAGCTATTGAGTTGATGTTTGAAATAGTAGCACTATAGCAGAGCATATATGGTTGCAGAATAGATTTATTGGCCATCCTAGCTTATAGAGTTTCCCACTACTATTCCTTTTTCGTGGAATCCTCTAGCAAGTTACGGTGTGGGGGTCACCAATAGAGTAACTACAAAATTAGTCTGGACTGCGAGTTGCTTGGCATGTATTTCTAATTTGCTGATGCTAACCCTGATATAAGAATTAAATGCACCGCTAAGATTAGATTTCAGTTGAAGCTGTGAAGGTACTCAGGTATTGTATGCTTTAGTAGTTCCCTTGTTTGATTCTTTTACTTTTCTTCTAGGTGCTAGTGTGTGGGGATCTACGTGGTAATCTGGTATTATTCCCCTTGGTAAAGGAGCTATTACTGGGTACATCTACTGTTTCAGAATCCAAAATATCTCCATCAAATTATTTCAAAGGAGCTCATGGGATATAAGGTGTCTAAAGAGTTTTAATAACAAATTCGAGTTCTGGTGAAGTCAATATATGCTCGGTATGCCCTCCAATCTGAATCTTATATATTGCTTCTCAACTGTATTTCTGGCATTTGTTGCCTCTCTTGCACTTTTGGTAACTTATTTTGTAAATACTCCTAACAGTTCATTATGATGAATGCCACTTGCAAGTAGTAAAATGTATCATTTGCAGTCACGTGAAATGATTTTATTGTACATAGTGAGATGCATTTGTATAGAGTGTTTTAAATTATAGCATTGTTATTCAGACCGGAGGAGATGGTTGCATCTGCTATTTGGAATATGACAGGGACCATGAAAAGTTGCAATTCACAGGGATGAAACAAGTGAAAGAATTAAGTATGGTGCAAGCAGTTTCTTACAGTTCGATGTTACACAATGATTTAGGAAGTGGAAACTATGCTCTAGGTTTTGCATCAGCTGAATTTATTATCTGGAATTTGATCACCGAGGCGAAGGTATTTAATCGCCACTATCCTGTAACCGAATTTTATATATATATTTCTTTAAAAAAAAATCACTTTGTAACAGGTTGTCCAAATTCCATGTGGTGGATGGCGACGCCCTAATTCATATTTTCTTGGCGATGTGCCAGAGTTGAGGGACTGTTTTGCATACGTCAAGGTCTATCCTATGCTCTGCTGTTTTGTTTTTCTTCCAAATAGAATTTGATTGATCTTATATTTCTCACAGTTTTGTTTGTTGGAAGGAAGTACTAGTGGTCCACTAATATTATTTAGTTTTCCCAATTCTAATTGTTTGACTCATAGGATGAGATCATCTATATCCATAGACATTGGGTACCAGACTGTGAAAGAAAAATATATCCTCAGAACCTACATCTTCAATTCCACGGCAGAGAGATGCACTCCTTGTGTTTCATCTCTGAGAATACAAGAATTCCGTCAGGTAAAGAACGAGGATTCTTTCCAAATGCATGTTGGCTGGCAACAGGGTGCGAAGATGGAACTATGAGGTTGACCAGGTATGACGAGTTATCATTTGATCACTAAAAGTTGATATTGTAACATCATTTTCGTTGCTAACCACTAAAAGTTAGATATATGGTTTATAACAATCTTTTTAAATTTTTTAAATTTTGATAATACACTGACAACATGAAGTATAAAATAGAAATACAGGTATTAGATTCGATATTACATTGATATATAATTATTTCATATGTTATAACTTATAAGTTAAATATATTCTCTCTAAATATATGTAAGGTTACAATTATAATATATATGGAATTTAAAGTATGTTCTTTTCTCGGTGCTATGAAAATAATCATGTATCACTTTGTGTTTAAATAATTACAGTAATAAAAACATCTATTTTAATATCAAAAGGGTCTATATACAATGGAATGACAGAGTATACGAATATGATAGGTAAATTGCAAAATCCAGGGACTCAGGGGCATAATAGGTATTTGGGGCAAAGTTTAGGGGCCTGTATATGCATTTAGCCTACAAGAGCGACTTTCATTAAATGTTTGATAATATTTAATTATTGTCAATAGGTTATACTATAAGCTCTGTTTTTAAATTTTATATGTATTTTCTGTTTTGTTTCTTTGTGTAGAAAATAGGTTTGTGAATTTGCACTAATGACTTGGGTTTCATTTCCAAAATACAGATGGTGATGAGGACGACGAAGATGAGGAGAATGGAGAAGATCTGGTGGATTCAGACGATGTTGAGGCTGCTGCAGATGGAGATGAAGCTGCCACATGATAACCTTATGTTTAAATTATATGTAATAGTTGGCTAACTGATTTATCCTTTTGTCGAAGTAGGTGTATGCGACTTAGCATGTTTTGCTAAGTAATTAAGTGTATGCGCACATACAAGACTTTGTCATTTTTCTTAGACTTACCTTTTGGATAGTTTCTACGTCGATGTCGTACGTAGTAGTAGCCATGGTGCTGCTTTTGAATTGTTGGTAATTAGTGCTCTGTATGAAATGACATTGATGTTTGGTGTTGCTTGGATTTGTGGCTTTTATGCCTGGCTAGTTTAATATTCAAATGGAACCACACAATTTTATTTTTAAATATTGTTGCAATTGTGCCAAAAAGATGTTGCAAATAATGTTAAAACTGTTATAAAATTATTGCAATAAGGGCTTAAACTGTTGCAATTTGTCTAATAAATTCATTGCAATTGGACTAATATTTGTTGCCTTAAAGTGACTTGTTTGCCAACCATTTGCTACTGCAATGATTTTTAAATGTTGCTGAAGACCATAAAACGTTGCTACATGCCTGTATTGCAATGATTTTTAACGTTGCTATAAGGAGCTGAAATCGTTGCTAAATGGCTCTATTGCAACAGGGGCGGATGCAACGGTGAAATTTTGGACATTCGTTGTAATTAAGTCTAATGCAACAAATATAGGCCTTAAGGCAATATATTTGTGTTGTTGCAATATGCAATCTATGGTGTAGCGTAGGATGGAAGATTAGGAAAAAAAATGAATGGTTGAAATTTTTTTATGATGAGATTTATGTATAACGAAGATTTCGTTAAAGTTCAGAACCTAAACTTTCTTAAATATGTGTATTTGCACTTCATAACAAAAACTAAAAAGTGTGTGATCGAAGAAGCCATTATATAATTAGTAACTATAAACAACCTTATAACATGTATAGAAAACCCACATAGTTTAGGGAAAGGGTGAAGGGCTTGAGGTTTTGATACCAAAACCAGGCCCGATCCTGAATTTTTTGGGGCCTTAGGCAAAATAATAAATGAGGGCTCCTGTTTAAAAAAAATTAAAAAAAATGATAATTATTTGTTAAAATAATTTATTACTTAAGCGACTATATGTTTACTAATAAAAATATCAAATAAAAATTGTCTTAGCAATTAATTTTCATGGTTTAATACATAATGTAACATTTCAAAATAGAAAAAGGCAATACAAACTTTTGGAGATCAAAACCTTCACTGGTTCACTATTCAAATGTAATTGTCTCTATTTAAATTGTAAAATAAATCATGTCGTCATATTTAAGAGGAGGTAAGAATTTAAATAAAATTGAATATAAAAAATGACTTAATTTTGCATTACAAAAAAAATGACTTAATTTTTGGGATGCATTGAAGTTTTTGATGTATTTAATAATAGATGGAGATAATTTTGTGAATAAAAAGAGTTTGGATCTAAGTAGAAAAATGAAAAAAGTCTAAAAATTTAATTATGATAGGGTAAAGAGTGATAAGTGTAACACTGATGAGAAAATCTTTGATTTTTTCGTATGCTTTATATTATTTTTATTCTCTATCACTGTAGTAGAATCTAAAAAAATGGGCGCCTTCTAAGCATGGGCCCTTGACCACTGCCCCTCCAAACTACCCTCAGAACCTGGCCCGCCCAAAACTATCCGAAGTGCAGGGCACTTGGGTGGCGCTAAATGAAATTAAATATGTTGTTAAACTTGCTACAGAGACAATAGCACCTCAAACAAACAAGCCTGCTGAGTCAAGTGGTTAAAAAATTGAATCTTGTGTTAAATGTTTGGAAGATGTGGATGTCTGTCAGATTTTCTGGGTAGGTGGTTGTATGCACCGCTATTGCTTTTCTTGCATGAATCAGCATGTAGAGGTGAAGTTGCTTACCGTGATGCTACCTAAGTGCCCTCATGATGGTTGTCCCTCTGTATAAAAACTTGATAGCTGTCAGAAATTCTTAACACCAAAATGGATCGGCATTATGAGTGAACACCTCACAGAAGCTGCAATTCCTGTGAAGGACAAAATATATGGCCCTTATCCTAGATGTTCTGCATTAATGTGAAGAACTAGCATTTTAGAATATACTGATACTCTATACCCTGATGTCCACAAATGTGGAGTAAGGAAATGCATGAAATGTCATCGTTTATTTTGTGTCAATTGCAAGATTCCTTGACATGACAAAATAACTTGCTATGCATTCAAGAGAAATAATTTTAATCAACATGCAAAAGATGTAAAATTGAAGACCCTTACAGCCCCAAATCAATGGTGTCAATGCGTAAAATGCAATCATATGATTGAACTAGCGAAACATAGTTATCGCATGATGCAGGTATTGATTATAAAGGGAGCTGAGGTAGTGTAAGGTTGTGTGAGCACTAAACCAATACCTGCATCATGTGGTAGCAGTGTTTCGCTAGTTCAATCATATGATTGCACTTTACACATTAACACCATAGATTTTGCGCTACAAGGGTCTTCATTTTTACATCTTCTACATGTTCATTAAACTTACTTCTCTTGAACTCATAGCAAGTCATGTTGTCATGCCAAGGAAAACTTGCAATTGCCACAAAATAAACTATGACATTTCATGCATTTCCTTACTCCACATTTGTGGACATCAGGGTCTAGAGTTTTATTATAAGTATATTCTAAAATGCTAGTTTCTTGACATTAGTGCAGAATATCCTAGATAGGGGCAATATAATTTCTGTCACAGGGATTGCAGTTTTTATCAGGCATTCAATCATAATATCAATCAGTTTTGGTGTCAAGAATTTGTTACAGGCTATCAAGTTTTATACACAGAGACAACCATGATGAGGGAACTTAGGCAGCATCACCGTAAGCAACTTCACCTCTACATGTTGATTCATGCAAGAAAAGTAATAGCAGTGCATACAACTATCTACCAAGAAAATCTAACATACATCACATCTTCCAAATATATAACGCAAGATTCAAATTTCTTACCACTTGACTCGACATGCTTGTTTGTTTGAGAAGCTATATTGCCTCTCTAGCAGTTTAAAAGCATATTCAACTTCATTTTGCGCAACCAAGATGGCCTGCACTTGGTGAATTTCTTACTTAAAATTTCTACCTTGCCAAGTAGTATTGTCAATTTATCTTGCTTCGGTGACCATCAGCAGGTAACCTGCATTTTTCGATAAAGATAACACCTGTTACAGCCGTAGAAGTTCAAGACAAGAAGGATAGAAATACTAAATTGGAAATAATATAAACAACCAACATTCATTTGCATCTGTCAACCATTTACATTTTACATAATTATCAACTAACTAGAGTGATCTGAAATTAACAGTTGACAATATTAATTGAGTAGGCAATCACCTAAACTTAAAGAACTAAAGTTGGTCTAATTGTCAAGATAACTCGCATAATTTTATTGGTAGAGTTTTGTACATGATGGTAATATATATTAGACATTATATACACTTGAACCTAGATTAAGTAATAATTGATAAAGTAATAATTTCGTTAAAATAGAGAGGTTTAACTGTATATATAATCAAAAGATTAGTTGAAGCAACATCGAATTAACATATATCATACTGTAGAATATTTAGTCCAGATCCTCGTTAATTACCTTCAGTACTTGTCAAATGTTTACTCCAGATCCCTCCAGCATTGCCAACTCCACCGTATATCATACTGTAGAATGTTTTGTTGGGTATAATTCACTAACTACATAACAATAATAGGGCAATTATATATATTTTGTATTAACAAGAACAGACAAATGTACCAATTAACAAAACAAACACGAAGGTCGAAGCAAGAATATAATTATAGACTGTAAATAGCAAGATAAGAAAGAACACTTATCTCTCTGTAGATAATGAACAACTGAGTCGCCAAGCCTTAGAGAAGTCTGTTCTTGAAGAGATTATTGCCTCACTTACGCTGCTGTGTTGGGTTGCAGACTTGCAGCAATATCACTTCGAGGATAAAACAACACAGATCAATCCACTCACAGTAATGACAATGATCAACAACAGCGACCTGCACCTCAGTTCGCCTAAAAACCTATGTATATTTTGTATGAATATAGTTGCTAGGGTTTTTCAGAGTTACGTATATGCTCTATTGTCTAACGTTCTGCTTTGTATATATATAAATATAATACAAAATAAAACGTAACAGACCAAATATCATAACTGAAAATATGACATTTAATACTAAATATTCTGATTTAATTTATATATGACATTTAATACTAAATATTCTGATAAATAATATTAAATAAACATGTAATAATATAGTTGTGAGGCACATAATAACACCATGCATATCCACATTTCTTAGTAGTTGTACACTACTCTTGCACATGATTCTATATAAACTCACCAACCTCTCGTTACCATTTCTATGTGAAATACAAGTTATTCCAACTTTACACAATCCACATAACCCATTTCAAGCAACCTATTTCAAATCAATTTATTTATGGATTCCACTAAGAAAATGTCTTAAATCCAAATATGAAAGTTTAAGTCCTAATAACAAGGAACAACCTCCAATTATTAGTTTCCGGAAATTTCATCAAGAACATATTTAAAATAAAACATATTTAAAATATGTCTCAAATTTTCCATTTTCTAACATGCTTAGTCGTCCAGATCCTCGTTATAGACCCTTCAGTATTAATTTTCATTGTTGCTTCCTGACAGAGCTTTCTATAAGGGTCATGGTCCCAAGATCAAAAGTACACCTGAGATCATTTTTATTTATTATAATTATTACTATAATTAAAAAAATAACCAATGCCACATCAAAACAAGTTTCAAAATAAGTAAACTTGAAATTTTTTAGATAATTTTATTATTTCATTTAACTATCTTTTAACCAAAGAAATACAACTAATTTCTACGATCATATTGCAAAAAAAATTGTATCATTTACATTAATAATAATATAACAGACCTTAAAACTTATCTATTACTATATATTATATGTCAATACAAGGGCAAAAATTGTCACTTTAATGCCTGTGAAATTACGATTTTGCCTCTATTTTTTGAAGAATTACAAAAATGCCTCCACTTTAATATTTATGCAAAAATAGGTAGAATTATGCTAGCTTTAGGAATCGAACTATTGACCTTCTACAAAACAAACTTGTACCATAACCATTGTGCTACACTTTGTTTTGAACTTTCTTGCAAAATCTTATTAGATAAACCACTTTTTCTCCTATCTTTTTAAATTTTTATTTTTGAGTAACTAAATATTGATTTATATTATTTCTAGAATATTGCATAGTATATAGTTCCAAAAATATTTTTATTGATTGAGCCTAATCTAAAATTCTCTTTTACCAGTTTAAATGATTGATATATGCTATATTAGTACATGTAAATTAACGATCGGGCCCATATACGTTAAAAAATTACAAAAAACACCACCCATTTTATATTTATACAAATAGTATATTAAATTATGTTAGTATTGGAAATCAAACCACTAACCTTCTCCAACCAAGCTCCATTGTGCTACATTTTATTTTCAATTTTTTTAAAAATCTTATTAGATAAACCACATTTTTTCCTCTTCTCCCATATTTTTCTTAATTTTTATCTTTGAGTAAATAAAACGTTGGTTTATATTATTTATAGAATATTAAATAATTTATTATTACGAAAATATTTTAATGGATTGAGTATACTCTATAATTTTATTTTTCCATTTTAAATGACTGATAAAATATAAAATTTTAAAATAATGTAAGATTATGCATAAATGTGACCGAGTTCGAAAAAAATGGATTTATTTACATTCGTCTCCGTGTAGATATTAAATTATTGAAATAAAATATAAAATTTAGTTTCAAGAAATATTTAATTGTATTTATCAAATTATACATAATTAATGATTGAATCATGTAATTTTTAGGTATATAAAATTTTAAATATGCGAGTCATATTAGAGATTTTTGGTCGGTCAACTTTTTAACTCTCAGTGATTTAAATGTATGAGTGGTCTAAAAACATAAATATTAAAAAAAATACCAAAATAATTGAATTTATGTTAAAAATGACAACTCTGAAAATAGAATTTATGTTATATATATAGAAAATAATGTAATTAATATTCAATAAAAAATGATTTTTTGAATCATAAATATTACAACACTGCAATAATTATTAACAATGATCACTTAGATTATAACTCGAATAAAGTACGGTAATATAAACTTCTATATAATATAGTCAAGTGATCGATATAATCTATAATGGCTGATTTATAACATATATCTAGATTAATCTATGATGAAATCAAAAAATTTGATCTTAGATATCATATAAATGCACAAGTCATTAAGGTCGTCTAATCATATTTTACATTGATCAAAATATTTGTGAAAATTTAAAGTTTGGTTAAAAAGTAATTTGAAATTATAAGATAAAATGTTTCAGTTTACCAAAATTTCAAAATATAACTTCCATACTCTGTAATAAACATTAGACTAAAACTAAACATATGAGTTTAAAAGTGCATAAATATGTCTAAAAAATGAGTGAGACACCGCAAAGATGACTTTTACATATTATTAATAGATTTCGTAATATGTTTTATCCTTACGTATATATCGATTTTTTACAAATATATTCTAACTACATAAAAATCACATTAGTCTACATACACCTATGTTATATACATATAATTTTGCTAAAATATTTATTTATTTTATACTCAAATGTCCAATTTGATAAAATTCATATCTCGTCATTGAAAATCATATTAATATTTTAGCAATTAAAAATAATCATGTGATTATTATCATATGGATATTTATCCAAATTTTATGAAATATAATCAATTTATAAAATATTTAGTTGATGTAATTAGTATGTTATATTACAAAAGTATCGTTAAAATAAGAGATAAAATTGAAATTTTATTTTTTTCAAATTTCTAATTACGAAATTATATATATATATATATATATATATATAAACAATTTCGATCGAAATATTATTTCAGTGTCCGTGCCTCGCACGGGCTTTTACGCTAGTTTACATTAATACCCAGATAACTATTGCAATTCAAAGCACAACTTTAAAATAAGGTAATTTGGCCCTTGAGGTTTTCATTTATTTCTAGAATAATAGCTCAATGATTCGGCTTATTATAATATAACAGTGAAATTTCATATTTTTATTTTTTTTTGATAAAAGAGAAGTTAGAATATAAAATTACAATCGCAAATAAAATAAATACATGATATAAATAAATTATAACATGTGTTAATAAAGTATTTCAAATCTGCTGATAATATTAATATAAAATTTGTTATAATTTCATTTTAATATATCAACCAAGAATTTCATAACCACCCCGTGTATTAGCATTATAAATCTATATATATATATATAGAAGGGTTCAATGAGGAACTCAATAATTTGGGTAACTAGGTAACTTTTATTTTCAACCGTTGGATCACAATGCACTGACATCCTACAAATGCTATAAGAATAAAGGTGAAGTCACCGTCAAACTTTCCGTTACATACATGCATCACAGTTACTGGTTTTCCACGTTCATTTTCATATTATTTAACATTTCTTTTGATTGTGCAGGCATTAACATTACTGTTTTCCTTTTCTTATATTATGAAAATTTATTAGTTATTTTGCAACTTTTACTATGTGTTTTCTGCCTTTTACGTGTTCATTATAATTTTTTATGTCTAATAATTATTTTATATATTTTTTGTAATAATTTTTATAGTTTATCGTTATCAAAATGTAATGTTATGTACATTTTTTTATGTATTGTAGTTTTTTGTGTTCTATATTTTTAAAATTCTGTATTTACTTTGATTTCTGTAAATTATAAAATACAGAACATAATGCACAATATAAAAATACAAAACATACAAAAATTTATAATACAAAATGAACATGAAAAATAAATTACAGAATATAGAATACAAAAGTGCAAAATATAGAAGAATTATTATAATTTACATAATAAATACAATAAAAAACAAAAATTAATTAAATTACAAATTACAGGACATGAAAATTAAAGAACAAAAAATTATATACATAACACAAGAAAATGTCAATACATGACATTAAAATTATAGATCACAAAATAATATTCAGAACACAAGAAAATGCCGGGACATAAAAATTACAGAACACAAAATTATATTCAAAACACAAGAAAATGTAAATATTGGACATAAAAATTACAAAACACAAAATTATATACAGAACACCAAAGACAGTATTAAGAAAAAATTATAGTACAAAAAACATGAAAAAATAAATTGAAAAATACAGAATACAAAACATAGTATAAAAAAATACAGAATCTAAAAGAATCTTTTCAATACATGTTAAATTTATAAATAAAATATAAGTATGTACTTCACGAAACATTAAAAACCTAATATTTGTAGAGTAAGGCAAAAACACGTATATATGGTAGTTACGGTTGTGTGTTTTAATATGCACAGTTAATATTTTTGGAAGAAGTTATGTAACTTTATAAATGTCTTAACGTGAGTTCCTAGTTACCCATCTAACGAGTTACTCACTGAGATCGACCATATATATATATATATATATATATGACCATTTAATATGAGCAACACATCAATATATATAAACAAATATTGATGAAAAAATTGACATTAATATGAAAAAGTATATTACCCGTAAGTTTGTGGAGGGAACATGGACATCTCTCTTCTCTGGAGCATTTTCTTCATTATTTACTGCAAATAATTCAAATATATAAATTAATAAATATATAAAGTATAATTGACTTTATAAATTAAATTTTTCAATCAAGTTGAGAATATAATAAAACCTTGTCATGTCAACTTTGGACAAAAATCTCATACCAAACTCGCAAAAAACAAAATCATGTCGAAGGTAGAACTATCCATCTAACTCTCAATACATCCGTAATCTATATTGAACTTAAATAATGGCACACTGATCAATTGAATTTTATTCGTAAAACAAATTTTATCAAAACCGATTAAAAGAATTATCAAAAACGAAAGTCCGAAGACGAACTAGAAATAAAACAAACATTTAATGTCATGATTCTGAGCTTTTTATGTAAAAAAATGTTTTGGGTAAAGCATTGAAAAAAATAGTAAATTATGGAAAAAAACAAAGAATCAACATAATGATGTCTTTTGATGTTATGTTATCTTTATATTGTTATTAAGGTAGAGTGTTGGATCTATATGCAGGGATTAAATAAAGAAGATGAGAGTTCTTTTGTTGGTTTGCGCGACGCGGGAGGGGGGGGGGATACAAATGATATGTAAAACATGAGGTAGAATTGTACGCAAAAATATTTACACCGAATATTATAAGCCAAAATGCATCAAATAATAACGAGACATCATGTTGATTTAAAAAAAAAGAGTAATTTTTTGTAACTCTGATTGTTTGAATCCAGAGGAGAAGCGTTGATATTTACTGCAATTCAACAAAAATAGACACAAACATCAATCAATCCATCATCATTACCGTATAAATTGATTAATTTGATGTAAAATTGTATAATAAATCAAGAGACTTAGTATGAGAAGAAGAAATCAAGAGACTTAGTATAAGAATACAAATGATATATAAAACATGAGGTAGAAGTGTACGCAAAAATATTTACACCGGATATTATAAGCCAGAATGCATCAAATAATCATGAGACATCATGTTGATTTAAACGAAAAGAGTCATTTTTTGTAACTCTGATTGTTTGAATCCAAAAGAGAAACGTTGATATTTACTACAATTCGACAAAAATAGACACAAACATCTATCAATCCATCATCATTATCGTATAAATTGATTAATTCGATGTAAAATTGTATAAGAAATCAAGAGACTTAGTATGAGAAGAAGAAATCAAGAGACTTAGTATAAGAATACAAATGATATGTAAAACATGAGGCAGAAGTGTACGAAAAAATATTTACACCGAATATTATAAGCCAGAATGCATCAAATAATCATGAGACATCATGTTGATTTAAACAAAAAGAGTCATTTTTTGTAACTCTGATTGTTTGAATCCAAAGGAGAAGCGTTGATATCTACTGCAATTCGACAAAAATAGACACAAACATCTATCAATCCATCATCATTATTGTATAAATTGATTAATTTGATGTAAAATTGTATAAGAAATCAAGAGACTTAGTATGAGAAAAAGAAAGTTTGAGAGAGATATGAACGAGAGGTTGCGGCTGAAGTGGGTGTAAAACCCTACATGAATATTGTATGTTATATATAAGTATCATATTATATCGACGGTTCAAATCAACTAATATTTTTAAATCTAACGATTGTCAATCCATCCAGGTTGGAATAGGTCAATGTTAAAAAAAAACCCGGTCGAAATCAATATGTGAAAGTGTTACTTCAAATGAACGTTATTAACTTTTGAATGTTCTAGATTAATAAACTTACGCAATTTGAATGAATTTTTCAGAAACTTATTGTGGAAAGATGTTTGTTAATTAAATCTATTGTAATAAATTGTTTGAAAAGAAAAAACTTCTCTAAAGTTTAGAAATTTGTTCTTTAGATGATTATTCAAATATTTGAAAAAAGTTTATATTTTTTCGACAATCTTTAACTTTTAGATGATTATATATTAATTTAAGACATATAAAATAAATTCAATAAATCAAATTCAATTTTTTTATGATTTAATATAATTTGAAAAATATCTTAAATTTGTTTTGAACATTTTAACATTTCTAGGTCCATAAAATTTTTAGTGAATACATCAAAGATTTATAATTTTGTATAAAAGCACACCTACCTGAAATATTAAGTACCCTTCTTTAGAGAGGGTCTTGGGTTGGGTCCATCATAAGGTACATAAAAACATACATTAAATTTGAAAGGTAACTATTATTTAAAACACATTAATGTTAAATTTTATGATTATTCATTCGATCCGTTATGTGAATTTATATTTTGTATTAGGATGTTGATAATCATGATATTTTTAATTATAAGTTACATAAGCAAAATTAGAGCAATTGATGATTTACATGTAGTATTTTTAGGACGATATATAATTAATTTATGACGATGATGATTTGTCGTCTATAATCATTTTGTATAGTCCAGCCTGTGGAGTTTTATACTTATTCCGTTTTTTTGTTCTGTAATTCTATCTTAGTTGTAATATGAATATATTTAGAATGATTGCTTAAGGATTTTTTTTTTTTACCTTTTACATATAAGAACTTGATCATCCTTTCTTTTTAACTTTATATTTGCACAATTTATCATCTCATCAACGATTTCATCATTACTTTAATGGACATAATATAGGTACAAGTCTTGGATCATATCTCAAATCATTTCTTTCACCTCCATATTTGCCACAAATTATCATCCCATTGAAAATTCTATTGTTTTGGTTTTCAAAATGAAAAGAAGAAATTTGTTATTTTTAGTGAATTGATGATTAGCATCTTCGAGATCTTTTTTTTTTCTTTTCAAGATAGTAATTTTATTGCTTAAAACAATTTCTGAATATTGATCTTATTTTATCATTAAATGTTTTTTATTCTCAGCGAGAAGCCTTTGAATATCTTTTTGCACCGATTATGGCTCTTAAAAAATTTCATTATTACGCACAAGATCGCTTCCATATATAAAAAATTTATAGTGTAGCAATTCAATCATCTTTGTTATATGGGACTGAATGTTGGACAATAAAGAATGTCCAAGATCAAAGATTAGAGGTCGCAGAAATGAGGATGTTACTATGAATTTGTGGGTGCACCATGTTAAATAAGCGTCAATTGGTTTTTTTGGAGTCAATTACGAGTTGCGGCAAATTCAAACAAAATGAGAGAAGATAGATTGCGATGTTTTGGTCATGTTCGAAGGAGACGAATGTCTGCTCCATTTCGAGGAATGAAAGTTTTAGTGTTATCGGGTCCAAGAAGGAGAGAGAGGCTAAGAAGGACTTGAAATGAACTACTTAAGTTATATTTACGAGCCTTAAATCTTTAAAAGGGCATGATATCATATAAGTGTTCTTGGAAGTGTCGGATTCGGGTAGTAATTTAGTTTATTAGAGTGACAGATTTTGTATTTTGTGGGGATAAGCAGAATTTAGTATAATTTTTCTAATTATGGTGTTTATAAATCATTTAATCTTACACGTACTATACAAATTTCTTGAAAGTTCTTTTGTCAATTTATACGAATGTCATCATTTTGGTTACATGTTAAATTTAAATAGACAAAATAGATAACCTTTTTAAAAAGGTTTAAATCATAGCCAAGTACAATACTAAAAGGCTCATTCCCCTGCCATAATTTTACAACCGAAATGTTTGTGTAGATATAAAAAATATTTGAAACTAATATCCCCGAAATTACAAAGAATAAACAGAAAGTGTGTTAAAAATATTGTCAAAATTCTCTTTTAACTGTTCAATCCACCTCTCAGCTTCTTATATAAAGTGACCCTTTTGTCTGTTCAATCCACCTCTCAGCTTCTTATCTGAACTAACCCATCTACGAACATTTTTTTAATGCAAAGTCTTCAATTATATGTTTAACATGGACGAAGAAAAGAAACTTGATTCCCTCACCATTCTATAACTACATAAACATATCATATAAAATAGACCTTATTTTGCGCTTTCAGAAAAATATATTTCAAAAAGATAAGCACTCTGAAAAAATACTAAAAATTTATCTACATATATATAATAAACTATAAAAAATTTGGACCCTCGATCTTGATGGGCCTTCTGGGTCATGACTACCTATTTGGATATGTTCAAGACTTTCTATTCGAGAATAGTGTGAGAAATATTTTTCGAGAAGTTACTTATAATTTTTTATGAAAATAATTTTAATTTTTTGTAATAGAAGTTATGGTGAAAATTTCAGAAAAATGTTTTTAAATGAAGAGTGGAGACACCTAAATCAGCCGATGTATACTACTACATTCATCATCGAGATGAACTAAATACTGGAACGATAAAACTAATTAGGTGGACGGAGGTGTAGTGGTAGATGTACAGTTTTATCTTTGTATAGGCGTTGACAACTGACAATAACACCTGTGATTCATTAGCATATTACTATTTTCTTAATTTTTTGTACGTATTTTAAGATATATGTGCGTTGTACTGTTCTGAGAACAATTTGGTGCAACACTTCGAGTATAAATCGTTGGAATAATCAGTTTTGTCCTTGGTTTTCGGACAGCTGCTGCAGGTATGCACGTGCATAGCTTCAGCTTCCACTGCCGGAGTAGGTGGAGGAATGTGGTGTTTATGGGCTGAATTGACGAGGCTGTCAGATAATAAGGCTTGAGCAGTCCTCTACTCGGCCGGACAGATTAATCAGAATAATCACTTAGGAATCAAATCCTCATGTATTTCTATTGTAAACCACTTCAATTTCTTATTTAATCAGCTACCTCTTGTTCCTGATTAGCCATATCCGAGAGGTTTGAGATGATCTAACCACTGTGAAGTGAGCTTCAAGTATCTTAGCTCAAGCGAAACACTAGAAACTTATAATTCCATGAAACCTTTTATAATTATCGCAACATTTATATACATATATCATGTATATACAATAACTATCACGTTTATAGTGATATAATCCAGCCAAGATTCCAGTATTTGATGACATTCCCGAATCCCTAAAATATTGATAACAGAATCCTTGTAGAACTATACCTCTGTCAGGTGGAGGTGGAGCCTACCTCCATATCATGTGAAGGTGGACCTACTTACGTACCTCCATATCAGGTGGAGGTGGAGCTACTTTCGTACCTCCATGTCACCTTGATCATACTCAATTCATGCTTATTAGACCTATAACACATGTGATCCTCAAATTAAGCTCATACCATATTTTGGGGCACAATAATGTGAAGTAATAAATTATCTTTAATCAAATAAATATTTGATATTTAAATTTTTTTCTTTGAAGAAAAATGGAGATAATTCAATAATGAAAAATCATACGGAATCTACAAAAATGGTCGAGTCGAACAAACTTAAAAAAATCAAATCGTCAGTCGTAATGAAAAGACAATCAAGCGATATATTAAAAATGATATATTTACATGTACTCGCTTCACCACAATCCGTTTGAACTATCAACCATGAATGCAATCTTATACAAATTTTTATCATTAAATCAAAACCAACACTCAAGTAATAATTTATTAAGTAATTTTCTATATGCGCCTCAAAATACGTATAAAAAGTCAAAAGATCTGAGTACTTTCTAATTTTGACGTATAAATGATCATAAATGTTGAATTCAACCTGCAACTTTATATATATATATATATATAGACTGTATAATATAAATGTGAGATATGAATTCAATACACCTCCAGATGCTCGTCAAAAGACTTGCCTTTTCTATTAAAAACAAGATTACATAAATAGAACTTCTTCACCTAAAACAATGCTGAAAAATAGGAACAGAAAATAGAAACTCCTAAGGCACTTCTACCATTACACAACTACTACACTCAATCCTAAAAGATAGCAACTGCCAGAGCGACTTAGTCATACACGACCAAAACAATAACTGCAGAAGCTTCAGACACCCTAATGTTAATTTATTAAATAAAAAATGAAAAACAATTTCAGATTAAATCAACATTCTCCCCCTTAATCTGAACTTTGCTTGACTAGGTTCTTGACACCCAACAAAGCACGCATCCTCTCGAACTTGACTGTCACCAAGGCCTTCGTCAATATGTCTGCTCTCTGTGCATCGCTACCAACATGTTTGAGGATGATCTCGCCTCTCTCAACACACTGCCTGATAAAATGATATCGAATATCTATGTGCTTGCTTCGTCCGTGGAAGACTGGATTTTTAGCTAGATTTATAGCTGACTTGTTGTCAATATAAATAATCACAGGACCAATTTCTCCACCTGTTACTTGTCTTAGTACGTTTCGAAGCCAAATCCCCTGACACGCAGTTGCCGTGGCTGCCATAAATTCCGCTTCACACGAGGACAGTGCCACACACCGTTGCTTTTGAGAAACCCAGGTAATCATGCTTTCGTCGAGGTAGAATACCATCCCCCCCGTGCTCTTCCTATCGTCTACTTGTCCAGCCAAATCACTGTCAGAAAAACCAGATAGTAGATGGTTTCCGCTTCCCTTCGAGTATATCAGTCCGAAGTGCACTATACCCTTAATGTATCTCAGTATGCGCTTGACCGCCTCCAAATGTAGTGTGGTGGGTTGCTCCATGTACCTGCTTACAATGCCAACAGCAAAAGAAATGTCTGGTCTTGTGTGCACGAGATACCTTAGACACCCAACAAGACTTTTATAATCTGTTG
This sequence comes from Heracleum sosnowskyi, assembly GCA_030848705.1. Classification (NCBI taxonomy): domain Eukaryota; kingdom Viridiplantae; phylum Streptophyta; class Magnoliopsida; order Apiales; family Apiaceae; genus Heracleum; species Heracleum sosnowskyi. The sequence continues at coordinate 35,793,370 of CM061238.1, forward strand.
CATTAACCAGCTTTCCTCCCTCGTCTTTGCTGATCTGGAGGCTTGGGTCCATTGGATATTTGGATGAATTACAATTTGCCATCCCAGCCTTTTCCAAAACCTTCCTCGCGTAACCTGCTTGCTTCAGTTCTATAAATCTGTTTCCTTGTTGTACTTCGATGCCCAGATAGTAACTTAATTCTCCCAAGTCTGTCATTTCGAAAATGTCACTCATCTGCTTCTTGAACTTCTCAATGACTGCTGCACTTGAGCCCATGATCAAGATATCGTCTACATATACCCCCACAATCAAACTACCTTCATCGTCCTTCCTAGTATAGACCGCATGCTCATATGGGCATCTGCAGAAACCAAGACTTTCCAAACACTTATTCAATTTTGCATACCAAGCACGCGGTGCTTGTCTTAGGCCGTACAAAGCTTTATACAACTTATAGACACAATGCTCCTTCCCTTTTATCACAAAGCCTTTGGGTTGCTTTACATAAACTTCTTCAAGGATTTCTCCGTTTAAGAAGGCTGTTTTTACGTCTAAATGATGTACCTTCCATTCACCTTTTGCAGCCAGCGCCAGTAAAAGTCTAACAGTTTCAATACGAGTGACCGGAGCAAATAATTCATCAAAGTCTACCCCTTGCTCCTGGACGTATCCTTTCGTAACGAGCCTCGCTTTATGTTTGATCACCTTTCCATCTGCATCCCTTTTCAGTTTATAAATCCACTTTAAACCAATGGCTTTGTGCCCCTTTGGAAGCTCAGTCAAATGCCATGTATTATTCCTCTCTATCGATTCCATTTCCCTTGACATAGCCTGTTTCCATTCGTTCATCTTCATAGCTTGTTTATAGCACACTGGTTCTTCTACTCCCATTAGAAGTAACTCTTCATCCAAGTCTACATGGTCAGTGTTGTTGTAGATGTCTGCCAGTGCTCGAAATTTTCTTGGTGGCTGACTGTCATCATAATTTTCATAGTCAAGGTGAGTGTTACCTGGACTGGAGGTCTGTCTGGGAGTTTGATACTCAGAATCCTGTTCGTCGGTAGATTCGCTATGCTCATCTTCTCTTTTGTTGTCTGAAGCTGGAGCATTTTCTTCCCCTTCTCTGTTCACTTCAGGAACCGTGAACCAATAAGCCTCACTGTTGGCAATTCCTTGATCGTTCCAAGCCCACTGTTTTTCTTCCTCAAACACTACGTCACGGCTCACACATATTCTGTTTTTCACTGGGTCGTATAGGCGGTATGCCTTAGTGCCTGGCTCTTTACCCAAATTCACCACTTTCATGTTTCTATCATCAAGCTTGCTAGTCTGACTATTTGGCACCTTCATGTGTGCGACGCAACCAAAGACCCGTACATGCCCTACATCCGGTTGTCTTTCAAACCAAGCCTCATAAGGAGTTTTACCCGACAGAGCCCTTGTGGGTAACTTATTCAGAATGTATACAACGTGTCTTATGGCTTCACCCCAAAGCATTGATGGCAGATTCATTTGTTTCAAACAGCTTCGCGCCATTTCCACTACAGTTCGGTTACGTCTTTCGACAATGCCGTTTTGCTGAGGTGAATATGGGGCAGTGTAGTGTCTCTCGATTCCCTTCTCATCACAGTATGTCTTGAATTCTTTTGAGCAGAACTCTCCTCCACGGTCTAACCTGAACACTTTTACTTTCTTCCCTAGCTTGTTTTCGACTAGAGCACAAAAGGATTTGAATGCTCCAAATGCTTCCTCTTTGCCCTTTAATAAATATGTCCACATGTACCTGATGTGGTCATCTACAAGTAAGAAGAAATACTTGTTTCCATACGCAGTGTTAGGTGATATGGAGCCACATAAATCACCATGGACTAGATCAAGAGTCTGAGAGGCACTAAAATTACTAGCAGATGGAAAACGTTTTCTTGCATGCTTTGCCATCAAGCACCCGTCACACACACCATTCACTTCTGTAATCTTTGGAAGACCTCTTACCATGTGTTCTTTAGACATTAGTTCCATTGCCTTGTAATTGACATGTCCAAGGCGTACATGCCACATACGAGCTATCTCCTCTGACCTTGACAAAAGACAACTTGGCTTAACAGATTCAATTAACAGTTTATAAAGTCTGTTTGGTGATTTCTTTACCTTCATAAGTAATCTTTCACCTTTATCAAAAATCCACAAATATTCTCCTTTCATGATCACCCTATTCCCATTCTCAGACATTTGCCCCAGACTAATAATATTGTTGCATAGATTGGGAATATAGTATACCTCAGTTAAGACACGTTCATCCCCGTTCTTGCACTTGAGAGTTATGGAGCCCTTTCCTTTAATCTTTACAGTGGAGCCATCCCCGAATCGCACTAAGCCAGTAATTCCTTCGTCCAATTCAGAAAATTTTGATTTGCAACCGGTCATGTGGTTGCTCGCTCCGTTATCAAGATACCAAAGGTTTGATTCAGCTTTCCCTCTTGTATCATCTGTCCCTAGATTTGGCACCACCTGCTTCTCATTTAGTAGCATCATATCCTCTTTCTCCCTTTCATATTTTGCCAATAACAGCGAAGGCTCGTCATCTTCTACTTGAGTCATATTCACTTCCTGTCTTTGTTCCTTATTTTTCTTCGGTTTTCGACACTCGACCGCATAGTGCCCATATATGCCACAATTGTAACCTTGAATTCTGCTCTTATCTCGACCTCCTCTTCTTCTTTGACTGTTGCCAGTATCATGATCAGCCTTACTCGTTCGTTTCTGTCACTCTTCTCTAGTGAGAAGCAGCTTCTTCTCTTCATTCTCTTTCTTGGACCATTCCTCCTCAGTCAAAAGTAGTTGCCCACCACTTGTCTCTGTCTTGCTTTTAACTCGTTCTTCATGGGCTTTCAAGGATCCTACTGCTTCTTCTACGGTCATCTTTTCAAGATCGCCGAATTGTTCCATCGCAGAAGTAATTGGTCGAAACCTGGCTGGTACTGCTCGTAACAATTTCTTCACTACATATGCTTCACTCACTTCCTCCCCCAAGGCTCGTATGTTCGTTACAAGCCCATTCAGCCTCATGCTAAATTCATCTACTTGTTCACTTTCTTTCATATTGAGCATCTCAAATTCAGATTTCAACGACTGTATTCTAGCAGCTTTAACACGCTCAGCACCTTGACACATGGTCTTAATTGTAGTCCATGCATCCTTAGCGCTCTTCTTTGCAGCGAGTGAGAGCAACCACTCCTCAGGTATGCCTTGGTATATCATGGTCAGGGCTACCTTGTCCGTTCTTTCATCAACAATAACCTTGTCTGTTGCCTTGGGATCCTTTGATTCTACGGCTTCCCACACCCCATGCGCCTGCATGAATACCTTCATCTTCATAGCCCACGCTGTGTAGTTTTCTTTTATAAGCGTCGGGTAATTCAGACCAAACGAACCGGTTTTCGCTTTACTCGTCTCTGGCGTCGTCATCGTGGATACACTCTTTGGCATTCACCTGTGTTCCAGGCTCTGATACCAACTGTTGAATCCAACCTGCAACTTTATATATATATATATATATATATATATATATATATATATATAGACTGTATAATATAAATGTGAGATATGAATTCAATACACCTCCAGATGCTCGTCAAAAGACTTGCCTTTTCTATTAAAAACAAGATTACATAAATAGAACTTCTTCAGCTAAAACAATGCTGAAAAATAGGAACAGAAAAATAGAAACTCCTAAGGCACTTCTACCACTACACAACTACTACACTCAATCCTAAAAGATAGCAACTGCCAGAGCGACTTAGTCATACACGACCAAAACAATAACTGCAGAAGCTTCAGACACCCTAATGCTAATTTATTAAATAAAAAATGAAAAACAATTTCAGATTAAATCAACAATAAATCGCCGTCATATAGGTACGCACCGACCATCTGAAGAAACTTGCATGCTTCAAAATGTTTATGACGAGACCAACGTTTATCATCATCAGATAAATGCGATAGTGCGAGGCGATAGTGCGAGATACTAGCTAGTAGTACATGACAGAGCAAATAAACAAGTAATCAATTTACAATTTCTTCCATTTTCCCTAAATTACCACAACCTGGTCCTTCTAACCACAACTTTTGTCTGTGCATCAAATTAATTAATGTATATATATATATGAAATCATGCAAATTAAATAACATTTCAATGTATAATTTTCAAAGGTTATATTTATTATCACTTCAATATATGATTATGCAATCATTACAAGTAATTCACAAACTGAAAAATGATACAAAGTTACAGTTCAAATACTGTGGTAGCTGCTTTGCATGTATAACAAGCAAAAGCCATGAAATCGAAAATGAAATAAAGAAAGGAAATTTCGAAAAGAAAAAAATCATTTTAATTACGGACACTGGAAACCCGGGGGAGTTTTCATGTTACAAGCGTTAAGAACCAAGCCAATTGATACAGGAACGTTGAGATTGAATCCGAAAACATTGGCTTTGATAGCAGTGCATAGACAAACGGCGGCCTCCGCCTCCACAAGTCCTCCGAATAGTCTACAACAAGGCTTTTTCGGAGGGGTTCCAACTTGAGCTCCAAGTAGGCCACCAAGAACCTTAGCGCATGCTCCAAATCTAATTGCATCTCTAGGGCATGTGCCTGATTTTCGCGAGTTTGGGAGCGTAGATGGGGGGCTCACACGAGGCAGTGGAAAGGCTGGAGGTAGGTTTGGAGTGTCGGGAATCGCAAATGGGGGACTTGAAGGCAGTGGGAAGGCTGGAGGGTTTGAATGTGACTTGCGAGGAGAGGTAGGTGAGCTTGACTTGTGACTATGATGTTTATGTTTATGTTTCGGAGGAGTGGCGCAATCAGAACTGCTAACAACTAGTCCGAAAAACAGAATGTTAAGAAACAGAAAAAGAACTAATGGAAGGCTAGACTTTGATGAACTCATTTTTCAAAGGCTAGCTAGCTTCGCAATATATAGAACAAGGGATGTTAGGATGATTTGGTTACTGGTACTGCATGGATATTTATAGGGTGCTAAAACTGAATATGTTAGAGAAATGGAAAAGAAGTTTAGACAATGTATGACACTTGATTGCTTTTCGATATTAGCTTCAAAATTTACAAGTCATGCATGCATGTTAGTTTTCCAGAAAATGGGAGTTACTTTATGTTGATTTACAGCATGTCCTATATGATTTTGGATTAATTTTAATGTGGTGGCAATAAACAGAGAAGAGCACTTCAATTTTGGTAACAACTTACAACACTTCGTTTCTTGTAACAAAATTATATCATATATATATATATGAACCTAAAATAGAAGAATATCATTCATAAGTCAAAAATAAGAATTAATATCATTTAGAAAAGTTAAAAATAAAAATGACATCACTGAAAATATCCCATAAATCAATTAGATTCACTATAGAAATTATAATTTCGAGGACTAAAATTATATTTGATAGTCATGTAGGAGTTAACTAACTTTATCACAGAAAGTGTAAGTTATCAAGTGAATAATAGATAACCAACTTTTTATATTGTATTGTTATCCACACTTTCAAGAAACTTCCATGCAACTTTTTTTTTATTATCAACCAAGTAAGTTTAAAAAATGCAATTTCCTAGGTATTACAACTTGGTAAATATTTGAGTGTCAATTAAACAATCAGGACAATTAAAATTTTGTAAAGACACCGAAAGTGTAAGTTATCAAATAAGATTTATTGGAGTTACTCTGAAATACATTTGTAACTCATTACAATTACAACTTTGTAAAGACATCGAAAGTATTAGTTTCCATTTAAAAATGTACGAAATGTTGTGTAATAATGCATTTGTAAGCTCGAAAATGTGTTAAATGATTAAATCCAACAATAATTCAAAAACCAGAGTATACCCCCGAAATGCTTATGTATAATATAAAATAACTGTAGAAAAGCTTAGTACAAGGTACTGTAGTCAGGTAGTCTATTCGTCGTTTTTCAAAAATTCCTACTTAGATTTGGTGTGTTAATTTTAGTTTAAGAGCGATTTTAATCATTGTCTAACTTTACAGGTTATATATTGAGTATAACTCCATTAAAATACTTTACAGTAATTAATTCATTATAAGAATATTAAAATTTGAACAAGCACATGCGCGCATTTTTTGTATTTTTTTGGTGGTAAAGTCCTAAAACGCTATTCACCTCAACAGTCGCAAAGTACGCTTATCGTGGGAACAATGGCATATGGCTTTGGCTCTATTTTATTCTTAAATTACACTCTTTTTTTATTTAACTTTATTTCAGAAAGAACAACAGATAACATATTTAATAAATAAATAATTTAAGAGATACATTATGTTGTTGAAGGTGAGATGATTCCTGGCCCAACTATATTCTCGCATCGCCACTCTGAAGGCCCAACTTTTGTCCCGATATTTGTAATTCTAAGAAGACGTCTCAACCTTAAGTAGGATTTTCAATTGTTTCAAGGCCAGAGAAATGATGAAACCAGGTGGCCTTGTTGCTGTTTCTGATACGTTGCTACCTGTTCAAGTTTTTAATGCCCCATAAGATCATGCACCGTAATTCTGGTCCTCACTGAGGACCACTACATGACCCTTGCACTAAATTTTTCAATTTAAAATTATGTCATCGCTACAAGAAAAACGAGGTTTTTTTTTACATATTTTAGGCCTCTTATCGGAAGGAAAAACCCGTTGTTCTTGTAGTGTAGTCTACACGAGTAAGGATATGCATTTTCCTGGATCAAGAAATCTGGAAAATATATAGTCGACAACTTTAAATTTGTGCCTATCCCTTGTTATGAATACCAAATTGCGACAACGTATGTTCACTGTTGCTCTTTAGTATTGATATTCTTACTTTCTTTCTAAACAATGTAGCTCGTTAATTTTGACAATGTTATCCAGTTAGAAGTATCTGCTGTAGGATAAGGTAGGACTGAACATCATAAAAAATAATGCAAACTCTTTTTGACTAATATCATAGTTATGCAGTCCAATTCTGTTCATTTCAATGGGTTGTTTCTATTGTTCACTCCAGCTTGCTACTTACTTTTTCGTTTGGAGCGAGAGAGATACCGCTAGACGATGAGGTCATTGATAGCTTGCTACTCATTTACATTTAGACCTGGAGCCCCAAGGGACTTCAACAGTACACCTTAGTTGACAGAAACACTCCCCACCAGGACCACCACCACTTATCTGAGCTGTTAAGATTATCCAATAAACTCCAGTGCAGAAAACTTACATTATTAGTACAAGTCTTGAATGAAGAAGACATTATTGGATTGTTTTTCTTGTACAGTTCTGTACTCTTCTATATCCTAATTATGAAGGTCCTGATTATAAAAACATTATTGGACCCTTTTAAATATATTTATTCTTCATGTAATAACAGGGTATATCCTGGGCTCCGTCGCTTTTCTGGTACACTTACGTACCAGAATTGCGGAACTGGTACAGCTGCGTACAACATTGCAAAACTGGTATAGGGCGCCACAGCCCGTGGCGACCTCGGAGGGGTGCGCCACATCCCGTGGCGACCCTGTATCTTATTTTTATTCAACCAAAAAGTATAAAACAATAAAATCCAGTTAAGGACAAACGATTGTTGCAGCATACCATATCGTGAAAATTTTCCGTCATAAGTGTATAATAAGGTTTTTGGTGTACATAAATGTGAAAATATTAATATTTATATGTACATCAGAAACTTTTCGTCATACTATATCTTATAACAGTTGCTATTTCTAGTGTTACAATACTTCCTAGTAGTCTCGCACACACACCAACTAGAACTAAGTGTTGCTTTCCATGAATCTCAATATCTCACTCCAGTGAAGAAGGCAAAATTAAAGCCATTAGAGGGGACCTCAAAGGGCTGGTTTTCACTTTGTTTTGATAATTTTGGGAAAAGCTTTAAGATGTGATTGAACTGAAAGGCAAGCTCTACAACACCTGCTACATTTTGGCCCTATCTTTTAGACTTTTTTTTTGGTACCTTTTTAAATTTTTAACCATTCCACTATATATGTCTCACTTATAAATTACATGCATGGGGTACCTTACATATATTATTACATTTACAATTACATGGCACCATGTAACAAATTTTTCATCAAAATTGAGGAGTGGGTTAAAACTTAATGATTTCTTCAACATAATTGGTGGGCCAGCTGGTGGGCCATGTGGTGGGCCAAATGAGGCTCCAAGCCCAGGACCAAACGATAATGATGGAGAAAGAGAGATTATCATCAATCAGAATCATTTTTTTTCCTAAAATTAACAAGAGACTTTAATAGAACAATGAAATGCAGACAAGTGTCAACATTTTATAAGACAGTTTCTACATCAAAATGCATATAGGCAAACTTCAACACAGCTCAGATGGAAGCATATTTTAATTTTTGTTAAAAATGTAGTAGTATATTTTAAGAGGTCAATTATCCATGTTGGACCACAAGGCATAAACTCTCAATTGGTATATCATTATCTTTATTAAGTACTAGATCACAATGTTTATCAAAATAAATAATAAACAATGTACATAATTTTAATTACTAGATCACAGACTATATTTATATGATAATATCAACAGCTGAAGGCATATAAGCAAGAATGTAGGGTCAAAATAATGGCTTGTTTTGCTATACCAAAGAAATAAAGCAATATATACAATATAGCAAAAACTTTTTATTGACCGAGATTCAGGGGCCGAACTAGGTATAAGCTAACACATGCTTTAGCCTAGGCTGAATCGAAAATTTTGGCATATATATATTTTTTTCTAATCTTGATTTTTAAGTAAAATTCAGTTGAAATTTTGATTTAAACCCCGACTAACATTTAAAATTTAACTACATCTTGTTTTAACCCCAATTATAACAAAATCCTGATTCTGTCATTACCGAGATTCATAATTTCTTATCCTAATATGATATGTTATAAAAATCGTTTATGCTCGTCAATAATCCATTTATGTAATTAGTATATATGTTGTCAAATAATCGCAATGAGCAATAATTTGTAGAGAGAATGGTCCCTCATCTGATGTAGGAGGAGTACACAGGTCTCCCTATCGGACACCTTTATGTCCTCATCAATCTATTCTACATTAATAAATAAATTTATTTCCCTCTAGTTGTGACACCAACTTTGGTGCCTTCAATAAAAACAAATGCTCCTCTTTTTCTCATCTGTGACAATCTACCATGGACCAATCCTTTAGCTTAAAAGATGCAATTTCACCCCTATTTAGAATTTATCATTCCTAGTATTTATATTTCGCATTGAAATTGTCAACTTGATCTAACATCATCATTCTTGACAAAGAATATCTCCTTCAACAAAAATTGTAACATGATATAATTTTTTCAGTTACACCTGATCAACCAATAAAATATAAATCTCGAGTGAGGAAAATCATTTTTATAGTATCTATTATAATTCTCGAGCGAGAAAAATCGAACCCAAAACCGGAAACGCAGGTGGGTATTATATAAGCTTGGTCAGTAGAGTGTTCCACTTTGAAATTATCACCAGAAAACATAATCTAATTCAAATCTTCTTCACATTATTGCTAGTTGAGAGAGTTTTGTATAATTAACCATGTAATATCTATGTACTCTACATACAAACAAACAAAAAAAACATTACTCCCTCCGTCCCAATCAATTCTTTACACTTTCCTTTTTGGGACGTCCCACCAATTCTTTACATTACTAAAAATAGTAACTTTTAATAATATAATACATTATTACATCCACTACTTCACTCCACTTTTTCAATACTTTATACTATTACACCTACTATCTCACTTATCTTAACAATAAATTATTATTACACTCACTACTTCATTTATTTTAACAATAAAATACACTATTACATCCACTACCTCACTTATTTTAAGAATATTCCTTGGTCTCCGTGCAAAAAGCAAACGTAAAGAACCCATTGGGACGGAGGGAGTATTTATTATGAATAGTTGAAGAATGACTGAGAAGATAATGTTTGGGCAGTTATCAATGTGACCAAATTACAGAAACAATAACAAGGCAAACAAATTATTAATAATTGTGGAGTAAATCTTAAAAATATAAAATTAAGAGAGTGTGTGTAATAATAAAATAATACTATAGTTGTAAATGTTGAGGGATAAGATGGAGATTGAAATATTTGAATACGTATGCAAGACAGTGGAGTTTGGTAGGCCAACAAATGGGGTCTTCATCTTTAAGATAATAGAGTAGCTAGCATTAGGAGTGACGTTTGCCTCTTTAAATATGTTTGCAATTGGATTCATATTTATATATTTCTTGGATTTTTTATATTATAGTTTCCTATTTTAATTATAAGTATAAAAAACAAATAATCATTCATCAATGCACCTCCACTAAAAGTCTTAAAAATAACTCATGAATGAGATGCCCAATGGAGTAATAAATAAATTTACAGCCCTACCATTATCGTACTTTTTATTCTTGTTATTATTACTGGCTCATGGCCAGTTGCAATCAGTGTTGTATTAAATTTTAAGATGAAATTTTACCCTTTAATGGACATTTTTTATTTTGGTTGAAAGCAAACTACAATCGTACCTTATACATTGTCATACTTTTTTTGTATTCGTATCAAAAAATTATTATTATAGTATATCACGCTTAATAAACATATGATATGCTGCAACGAACGTTTGTGAGACGTTATTACTATAGTATATCACGTTTAATAAACATATGATATGCTGCAACGAACGTTTGTGAGATGATTTGTCGATCACTGGAACATCTACCTGCAATAGCCAAGAAGATGATGATGATGGTGGATGAGTACTCTCCTCCACTTGGATTTGATACTTGATCTACCATGGAAAAAGTAAAAATGTGAATGAGTAGAGAGGAGTAGCTGAGGACCCAGATGAGCATCTTATTTATAAATCGAACCCCTCCTTTCAACAATACGACACTTGTTTCTGGTCCCGCTCTTTACCTCTCCTATTTTGGCTAGGCAGTCTCCCAAACTCTTTAACACACAAACTCAAATTATATATTGCTGCATGTATGGTTGTTGAATCTCCATGTTATCTATTGTTTCTAATTTTACTAAAGTCATGTTTTTCTTTGCTATTTTTTTAAAATTTATCAGAGGTTACGCGTATATTAATCTTGATGTCCGGCTTATAATTCATGTCAAATTAATATACACATTTAGTCAAAATATCGATCTTTTGCTATAAACAAGTAATATCTAATGGAGTTTATGTGTCCATGAATTATAATTCGATATTTGGTGTGTCATATTATTTGAAATTAGCTTTATAGCCCGTGTGAGGCACGGACATACTCTAAAATATTGCGTAATTTTTCATTAATTTTGACGTATTTTATGAATTATTTAAAAATTTAAGTTAACGGTATTTGTTGCGAGACTAAATCCCCTATTTTATATATGTTGTATTTGTTTAGTAGAAAGTTCGCGTAAACACGAGTAATATTTAGATATTAGTAAATTGTTATCGATTTCATAATAATTTGTTGTTACATAGTATATTTTTAACAAAAATGAATGACCATATTACTTGTTAATAAAATTATAAAATTATTACTCGATATGATTTTGCACGGATATTTAAAATTATTTGGTGATTAATAACTATATTTCATCACTCACTTGAAAAACAAGTAACATATTTCATGTCATATTAATAAGAAGTTCATGACACAAAATTATATCATATTTATAACTATTTCAACATCATTAACATTTTAATTATATATACTTTTTATTTTTTTAAATAACTTAAAATAACACACACACAATATATATATATATATATATATATATATATATATATATATATATATATATATATATATATATATATTATAAAATAATTAGTATACTTTAATGAAGATTAGTTATAAAATGGGTAGAGATATTAAGATGAACTAATAATAGAGATATTTATATGAGATAATTATAATATAGATTAAAATTTAATTTTGTAATTTGAGATTATGATTGTCATTTCGCATTGAATAAATTGACTCATTGAACTCCCTAGTTCATTGAAAAATTATTGCATCCCCCCCCCCCAAAATATCTATCTATCGGTTCCCCCCCCCCCCCCCCCCCTCCTCTCTCTCTCACACTCACTTTCAACCCGATTCATCGCCTACGTGCCCTTTACGCCCAGTCATTCCGAAGAACACTTGCCCCCCGTCTTACCGCGACTGCTGGCACGGAGTCAGACGGGGCTTCTTCCTCGAGTCCTGTCATGATCGCGCACTCGACGAAAGAGCTTTACAAGTTGCATTGCCCTTCTTCACTCACGCGATATTGCTGGATCAGGCTTTCACCCATTGTCCAAGATTCCCCACTGCTGCCCCCGTGGGAGTCCGGGCCTATAAGGGTCCAAAAAGGGGTCTCTCTCTCTCTCTCTCTCTCTCTCTCTCTCTCTCTCGGTTTCCGTGCCAAAACTTTAGCCTCATTCTCTTCCCCTCCCCCGGTGTCTCTCACTCAGTTTCTGTGCCAAAACTTTAGCCTCATTCTCTTTCCTTCATTCGGTGATTTTTTCAGTGCCACTGCCCGGAGATCCCTCTCTTATCCCTCTTATCTTTCTTTTAGTCTCTTTAGCTTTTCTTTCCTTCCTCCCCGTTCACCCTTTCTCTTTCCTCCCCGTCTTCTTCACATTTTCTTCTCAACTTTTGTTTTGGATTTGTATTTTGATCGGTTCATTCTAACTCTATATCTTCTAATTGATGTTCGTTACAGGACTTTATGGCAGATCACTCATACTTTTCATGGATGAAGACGGATTTCAAGACATGTTACGATTGTAGAATTATTTTTTAGATTTTGTTAGTTTCCCTGATAGTTGGTGTACTTAGTTCTTTTGTTCACTAACCTAGATTTCTATTTTCTAAAAATTATATCGATTGGAAATCGACATCACTGCATTGTTTCCCTCACTTGCGTCTTGGTGATTAATTTGTTCGATTCGATATATTTTTGAATTCTCATATGGTCTAAGGCTTTGTATTGTTATATCCCAGTACTGTGGATTGATTTCTCTTTCATGTAATATCTAGTATGTAATTTTTTCCTCTTAATTTTGTATAAGTATTTGATGCTGCATATTATGTTTTTAAGATACATGAATGATCTTACAAGATTGCTTTATTTGAAAATTTTAGTATATTATGTGTTTAAAAATTAAATTATTATGTTTTTTTTGCTCGATGATTAGTGTAAAAATGCCAATGAATTGATTTAATTATAGACTATTGTGTAATAATTAGTAGACACAATTAATACGAGCATATTAAATAAAAAAAAAATCATTAATTACTACTCATTATTATGAAATAAAGATTGGAAACAATTAATGCTTACATATTAAATAAAAAAATCATTAATATATAATAGGGGTAATTTGGTAATTATACATTGAATAAATTGTCTCATCCAACTACCTAGTTGCTCTATTATATATATAATAATAGATAATAGATAATAGATAGATGATTTTGGGATACCTAACACTACTCAATTTAGAATGTGATTCAATTACGAAAGAAGATAAAATTCAAATTAAAATTTAAAATATTTTACATTCTACTACATGTACAAATTATTAAAATAGAAGAGAGAATGGAACATGTTATATTAAATTTGATAAAACTTTCAAATTTAATCGATATAAAAATTAATAAATTAACAAAATTCCAGTCCAAAATCATCGAAATTTCTCAACAGTCGTGCTGCACTGATCAGGTGTGTAAAACCGCAACTTCATTCCATTTCAAACACTCAGAAACACCCGTAAATCCTAGTCAGCACTCACACATTCTATATAAATCCTAACCCACTCCTACCATTTTTACTTAAAACAAACCATAACTACCGAACACACAAACATAAACAAACGGTTCTGCCTGCTTCTAACAAACTTAAGCAACCTCTATTTCCATTTTCTTCTTCCCCGAACGAATTTCCTCGTCAAATGAATATTCCGGTTAACGAAATATCGTTATCCGCACGAACTGTTCTTGTTCCTGTACATCGTTGCCACGTCTTCCACGAAAAATTTTAACCGTTTAAATTACTAGAAAAAATCTTCTTTCGTTTAATTTTCGGGTTTTTTTAGAGTACGGAAACTTGCATATTTTTGCGTAATTCGTGAAGTGATCGTAGAAATTTGTTTTAATTGCATCGTTACGATGATGATGAGTTAATGAACTTAGCCTTCTTTGTGCAAGTGAGTGTATAGGCTTCTGAGATCAGGCATTTAAAGAAGTCTGTATCGTATCGTATCGTATCGTACACATTTCTTTGATTTTGTTATTAAGTGCTCTGAGAACTCATACAGAGTCTAATAACTAGGGTTATTACTCTGTAAAACTTTATGTGTTGAAAGATTGTTTAGGGAAAGAGAATTTGTAGTCATGCCTCCGCTAAAGATCCAACCAATTGATTCTGAATCATACGGAGAGTCACTGATCCGTAATGAAGCAGCGACGAAGCCTGTGATGAAATCGCGGTTCAAGAGGCTTTTTGATCTGCAGTTTCCCAATGTTCTTCGAATTTCAACCACAGAGAAGCCAACAACAGGTGTTAGTGAAGTGCATGGAAAAGATGGAGAGATCTTCGAGCCGAGCTCTGTTTGTTTGGCGAAAATGGTCCAGAATTTTATCGAAGATAGTAATGAGAAACAAGTTGCTCAGAAATGTGGTCGTAATCGCTGTAATTGTTTCAATGGAAACAGCAATGATAGTTCTGATGAGGAGTTTGATACTGCAGGTTTCGGTGATTCTATACCTACTGCTTGGTGTGGTGATTTTTCCGATACAATCAAGGTAAAACTTTAATCTCTTCGTTGTTCTTTTTCGTATTTGCTTATAGATTTAGTAATAATATTATCGTGTTTTTCTGTTTCTACCTGCAAATTTAGTGTTAAATTAACGTATGTTGATTAAATTTGCAGGGTTTAATTCAGTGTTCAAGTGTTGATGAGAGAAATTTGCTAGCGGATACTTCAAAAATCATCGAAACAAATAAAAATTGCAAGAGAAAAGATGATTTGATTGCGGTTGTTACAGGTGGATTGCTGTTTCTTGGCTACGATGCTTCGATATGTAAATCGCGGTGGGAGAAATCTCCTAGTTATCCTGCTGGTACTTTTTAAACTCCTCTTCATAGTTCATACATATAAGTTTTGGTTTCTGATCTTGAGAAACACTTAGCACTACTCATGTTGCGGACAATAACATGTCATAAGATTAAAGACTTAAGTCTTACGGTGCTTGTATTATGTATGTTACAGGGGAATATGAATACATAGATGTCATTGCGGAAGGAGGAAGAGTGTTAATCGATATAGACTTCAGATCGGAGTTTGAAATAGCTAGGCCAACCGGAAACTACAAGACTATACTTCAGAATTTACCATACATATTTGTCGGAAGAAGTGATCGTTTACAGCAACTAGTTTCAATTGTATCAGAGGCAGCTAAACAAAGCTTGAAAAAGAGAGGAATGCACATTCCACCTTGGCGAAAATTCGAGTACATGAGAGCCAAATGGCTCTCTTCTCACACCAGAACTACAAGTCCACCGAATGACATCCTGGAGACGGTTGAGGAAATGGAAAATGTAGCGAATAATAATCAGTGTTGTGTAAATTGTGATTGTGATCAAAAATTGGTTTCATTGCCTGAGAATGTTTCCGTTTGTGACGAGAAAATTCCGGCAATGAATTTACCATGGCAGCCTCCGGCAGTTAAACCGAAGAGCTGTGATAGAGGTGGAAAGGCTGTTGTTACTGGATTAGCTTCACTCTTCAAAGAGAGAGCTTGAAAATTTTGGATTTTTTCATTTTAACCTTTTTGTTTGTTACTAATATTTGCCGTTTGGTATATAAAATAAATAGTAAACAAATTATGTATAGTTGTACAATCTTAAGCTTTCTCGTTTGTCTTCTAATCCCTGCATTTACCTCATTCGAAATTTGAATGACCTGAGTCAATTGATCTTTAAACTTGATCTATATACCCTTAAGTCCATAACTTAAGCTTCTATATCTCAAACTTTAAATTGATACATTTTTAACTTGTTCGAACAAGATAATAAACGAGTCGAACACGAATTGAGTAAGGTTCTTTATGCTTACAATTACAGATGCTAGAATCATCGATATTTTAAAGTTTGAGTGATTGAAATTCGATACAAAAACATAGAAGTAATAATAAGAAACAACATTTAAATAGGTTTCAATGTATACTGTGAAGGGAACAAAGTGGATATGCTGTTCTAAATTCTATCAAAATGTAAGTTGAAAAATACTGTAAATAAATGTATCCGTGGTGCAATCTTAAGAGAATAAAAATATTCATCGAAAAGTGTGATCTGCATACGACGGAGAAAGGTGACGGTAGGTGTTCGTGCTGTCTCGACCGCCGTGAACAGGTCGTGGCACAGGTATGGGTCACGAAACTTTAGGTGACAACAGTATTATCAATTATGCGCGTGTAAAAGCTTAAAATGAGTAAGCTCGTGATAAGTCGATGAATTCTTATATTATACTGTGTTTGGATAAATTTACTTATAAGTTAGTTAATAGTTTGCTAAATTAAATTTGAAAAATAATTATTAAATACAATTATTTCAACACTTACATTTTAAATTAAAAAAATATTTAAAAACATATAGGTAAAAATATAAAGTATTTAAAAATAAAAAAATTAATTAATAAGTCAATAAGTTGAAGAAAATGTACCTCATTATTAACATTCAAATTATCAACATATAAGTTATAAGTTGAGGTCATAAGTTGAGTTGACAAACACCCCCCATAAAATTTTACGGATTTATAAGCCATATGTCGGCTTATAAACCCGTTGCCAAACAGACCCTGTATTTGTTTCATCCAAATATATTAATAAATTAGGATTAATGATTAAAAATCATTATTTATTCATCCAAATATATTATCGTCAATATCAATATCTATACTATTATATTAAAGACGAAATAATGAAAGTTTTGTAGTATGGTCTGAAAGTTTTTGTAGTCTGATCATTCCATTCATAGCCGTTAGATATTTCTGATGAAATCGATGAGAACCGTTAGATAAAATATTAAAATTATTATATAGAATATCTTTTCTATTTTTACTAACTAAACCATCTTATTTTCCAAAAATATCGCAGATAGTTTCATTTAATAAAATAACATAATAAGGTTATAATTGCAAATAACTAACACATTATCATTTTTAGCCAAAGTGTATATTCTTTTTTATATTTCCTAACTAAAATTTCTAGTTTTCTATTTTTCCAAAATAAAACCACTCATTTTCAAAAAATATGACGAACGGTTCTACCTAATAAAATAAAATAATAATATTCTAATTATTAATGACTAACCGATTAGTTTTTTTTTCCAAAACATATATTATTTTTTATATTTTCTAACTAATATTTCTCCTCACTAAAACCTCAAAAATATCACGGGCTATTCCATTTAGTAGCATAAAATACTAATATTATAAATCTATCTCTTTATCTATACTATATTATTAAAGACGAAACATTGAATGCTTAGGTATCTGTTTTTTGATACGGTACTTGCCTCATTTAATTATTATAAAAATTATTATAATCAGTTACCCTTTCAGTTAAATACATTACCATTTTTTTCTAAAAAAAACACGGGCAATTTCTTTTTAAGATAAAACATGATACTTTTTCTATTTCTATGGCTAAAATCCCTCCTTTTCCAAATATATCACGAGCAAACCCTTACTTATTTATTTTAAAATCTATTTTTAATACTTTTAATGAACAATTACATTTCCTCTCTTTTTCTAGAAAAATCACTGGCAATTACTTTTTTCAGCTAAAACATGTTATATTTTCTATTTTCCTTACTAAAATCCCTCCTTTTCCAAATATATCACGGGAAAACTCTTACTTATTTACTTTAAAATCTATTTTAATACTTTTAATTGTCAATTACATTTTTCAACTAAAACATGTCACCTTTTCTATTTTTCTTACTAAAACCCCTCTTTTTTCAAAAATATCACGGGAAAATTGCTACTTTTATATTTTAAAATTCAAAAAAAACATGCTACTTTCTATTTTTCTTAATAAAACCCATATTTTTCCAAAATATCACGGACAAACTGTTACTTATTTATTTTAAAATCCATTTTATACTTTTAATTATTTAAAAATGTTTAATACGCCTACTTATTTTTTTAATAAATGCAATTAATAAAATATAAATAATAAATAATAAAATTAATAATTATTAAAAACAATCTGTGCAGCTATATTATTAAAGACAAAATATTAAAAGTTTGGTAGTCGGACGGACGGACGGTCGGTACTTATTGATTTTACTTAATTACCCTTACTTATTTTTTTTAAAAACTATCACTAAATAATAACATTATTTATAACCAATTACCTTTTCAGCTAAAATACATTACCTTTTTTTATTTTTTCCTAACAAAATCTTCTTTTTTCTAAAAAAAACACGGGCGATTATCTTTTTTAACAAAACATGTTACTCTTTCTATTTTTCCTTACAAAACCCCCTTATTTTCCAAAAATATCACGGGCAAACCCTTATGTATCTATTTTAAAATTTATTTTAATACTTTTAATTATGAGCACTTTTTCAGCTGAAACGTGTTACTTTTTCTATTTTTTCATTTTCTGAAAAAATTATTATTAAATAATAACATTTTTATAACCAACTACCTTTTCAGCTAAAATACATTATCTTTTATGTTTTTCTAACAAAATCCTCTCTTTTTCTAAAAAAATCACGGACAATTACCTTTTTCAACTAAAACATGTTACTCTTTCTATTTTTCCTTACTAAAACCCCTCATTTTCCAAAAATATCCTGGGCAAATCCTTACTTATTTATTTTGAAACCTATTTAAATATTTTTAATTACGGGCACTTACCTTTTCAGCTAAAACATGTTACTTTTTCTATTTTTCCTTGCTAAGACCCCTCAGTTTCCAAAAATATCACATGCAAACATTTATTAATTTATTTTAAAATCTATTTTAATACTTTTAATTATTTAAAAAAGTTTAACATGCCTACTTATTTTTTTAGCAAATGCAAATTAATAGAATATTAAAACATAAATAATAATAATTATTATTATTAATAACAATTCGTGCATCGCACGGGTTTTAAGCTAGTATATATATAAAGGAGGATACGCGGAAGGTGATGTGACGTCTCTATAATCGTTTCAATCTATTTTTCTATTTTTTCTAGAGATTTACAATTTTAAATACTAATAAATTAAAAAAATATTTTTTAGCATATTAGAAGTAGAATAGGTGTCCAAATTTATAGAGGAGAAAAGTTCGAATTTATAGAAAAGACATATAATTAAAGTTTTATTTAAAGTAGAGTTGGTGTTCAAATTTATGAAAGAGAATAGTTCAAATTTATAGGTGAGCCATAGAATTAAAATTAAAAGTTCTATTGAAACTAGAATAGATATTCGAATTTATAGAGGAGAAGAGTTCGAATTTATAAAAAATACATACAATTAAAAGTTGTATTAAAAGTAAAATAGGTGTTCGTACACATATCTAAAAGTTTTATTCGAAGTAGAATATGTGTGCGAAATTTATAGATGAGAAGAATTCGAATTATATTAAAAACATATAGTTAAAAGTTATATCGGAAGTAAAATAGGATTGTGAATTTATATAAGTGTTTTCAATGAAAAAGTGTCTCATTAGAAATGAGTAGGTTAATATAAAAATTAATATATGAGACAGATATATATTCAATATATTAAATTCGATATTTTGATCTTAAAAAGGAAAACATGTTTTATGGGAAGACGACTATTAAGGAGGAACGAGTAATTTTTGTAATTTAATTGATAGATGTATTTTTTCTAACGAGAGAGCGGCTCATCAGATAGAACGAGTAATTTTTATAATTTAATTGATAGAGGTATTTTTTTCTAACGAGAGAGCGGCTCATTAGATAGAAAAAAAATGTTAACATGAAAATTAATATATAAAACAAGTATTCAATATATTAAATTTGAGATTTTGATATTAAAAAGAAAAATGTGTTTCACGGGAGGACGGTTTATTAGAAAAGACCGAGTGATTTTCATAATTTAATTGATAAAGTTTTTTTTAAAAAAATTATGACGCCGCCGCGAAGCACGATTTTTTCGAATAGTTATTTTCAAAGATGAAATAATGGAAACAAAAATTTACTGAACAAAAGTTAAATATTAACAAGAAGAGAAGGTGATATGTTATAATTAAAAAAAATTACTAAAATTCATGTGTCAGGATGACTCACCTGCATTCATAATAACTCCGCCAATTTTTAATATAACTCCCTCTGTCCTAGTGATTTATATACACTAGGGTTGGGCATGAAAACCAAAAAATGATATCAAAATGTGTAAAATTAGATGAAAAGTGGGTAAAGTGGTGGGACCTATCAATATTTAAAAATAGATTTGAGATACTGGAGAAAAATAGTGGGTGTAATAGTGTTTTATATTATTATAGAATAGAGATAGTGGAGAAAGTAGTGGGTGTAATTGTGTTTTATATTATTAAAAGTTACTATTTTTGGAATGTATAGAAATGAGAGGGACATCCCAAAATGGAAAGTGTATAGAAATGAATGAGACAGAGGGAGTATATTTTGTCATATCAGCAACGCCATATCATTATGGGTGAACATTTTATGATTCCCTAACATAACTTGTTACAATTTTATGAGATTTTTGAAATACATTTTTTTTTTCTTTTTTCGCAAAATGAAATCACAAGTAAAAAATCTTAAGTTTTTTTTTGAAGAACAATGAAATCAATTCATTAATAAAAAGCCATACGGCATCTACAAAGATAGTCGAGTCGAACAAACATAAAATCGAAACAATTGCCTATACTTTTGAAGAGATAATCTAGCAATTTATTGAAGATGATGTATTTACATATACCCGCTTTACTCATTTCACCCGCTTCATCGTAACCTGTTTGAGCTATCGACCATGATTGTAATTCCATACAAACTTTTATCATTAAATCAAAATCATCACTCACAATAAAGGAGAGAAAACAACACTCACTCACCATGAAGAAAAAAACAATACTGAAATTACAAACTAAAAATCCAAATAAAAAGATTTTAGATCCAAAAAAGAAGATTATTAAAAAACAAATTAAAAAAAGAAAGAAAAGGATTGAGACTTTTTACCGAAGATAAACCGATGAAAGCCCCCGCGGGTCACGGGAAAAAAGACAAAATTACTAGCGTCGGGAAATATTGTAGTGTGAGGTTTTAATAATTTGACGAGATTTGAGTGAGGGCTTTTTGATACACGTGGTGAGAGTGCATTGGATAAGTGAATTGATCTGCGTGAGGTCCCAACTCAACTTTCAAGCAAGGAATATTGTTGACTTTCTTGATCCTCAAAACGTTGACCGTTTGAGTTGAAGGAAAAAAACCTCATGCTTTACAAGTTAAAAACTTGAACATCAATATTTATGTATGCAATGTTTGTAGAGCTTTTTATGTGATTCATACGTAGAAAACTGGAATTGTCAGATAAGTCGACCATTCATTTAAATATTAATTCATAAAATGTAAAGGATAGATATCAATTACCTATTCATAAAATGAAAATACCAGTACAATCATTTGAATTCAGGCCAATAGAAAACCTCACGTACGAAAAAATCTAAACAACGTTAAGTAGAGAACAATCAATCAATAGGTCTATGAAAGCAACACCTTAACTGCTGGGCTACACAACCCTATACTCCTTTCTCTCGATCAGTAACAGAGATCACACTTTATTCAAATAATCACTCATTCTGATGCTGCATGTTATGTGCATATAGTTCGTGTGTCTGTGGTTGCATTAATACGAGAGCGTTTGATTCGTGATTAATTAATTGAAATTTAATTTTAAATATAAACATTTGGATTGGTAATTCATTATATAAGATTGAAACATCATTACTAGGTAAATAAATAATCGTCCCTGAAACTTAGAATTTCAGAAATTCATTTCATAAACATAATATTTTATCCTCGTATTCTTATTCTTATTCTCGATTTTCATTTTTCTCACGCATTCAAACATCTCTTAGTTACGGTTCGCTCATATATACGTCATCTCAATCAATTAAACTTTTTAAATTTAAATAAAATATCCACATTGTTATCTTTCATATTTAGCAATTTTCATTTATACAAGTATCTCACACCAATTTTTTATTTTAAGATATTTTTTAATTTTAATTTATTTTTCAAATTATTACATAAATATACATTTTTCAATTTAAAGTAAAAAATTATTTTAAACAACCTCTAAATTACTTGGACGTGTGTATGTAATAGCAAATTAGCAATGTACGAGTATATATTTGCTTAGGCTGCCACAAAATACAATAATCTACCGGTACTATCATTATCATTTATCAACCGTTGGGCCAATAGTCAGACAATGTGGACCGAGCACATTCATTTATTTAATTTTTAATTTTTTGATTTATTAGTGATAAATAGATGAATTCTTATAAGTTATATTGGTGTTCGGATAAATTTATTAATAAGTTAGTTAAGAATTTACTAAATTAAATTTGAAAAAATAATGATTAAATATAATAATATCAACACATGCATTTTAAATTAAAAAGATATTTAAGAACCCAAATGTAAAAATATAAAATATTACACACCAAAAAAATCAAACAATAAGTCAATAAGTTATAAGTTAAGTTTATAAGTTGGGTTGACAAACACCCTATTTACGGATTTATAAGCCATAAGCTGACTTATTTTCGGGAAGCCAAACAGACCCTTTATATGATTGATCCTTTAAGTCGTTTGGTTCAAAAGACGGTATGAGTTTGGAATCAGGAATCGGGCTGTTATGGGGCTGATTGTTTGGTTCAGTATTGGAATAAATTTTTTTAATGTAAAATATAATTAACCAACTAAATAATTATATAATATTGAAAAAATTTAAAAATGCTCAACCAAACAACTGATATGAATTTGGAATGAATGAAACCGATACATGATACCAGAATTACGCGAACCAAATTACCCTAAATAGGTTTGTGAGCCTTGTATCCTCCTTATTCTATTAAAATCAACTTAAGCTCTGTAATTATGCATTAATCCAATAGGATTAACAAGGGATCAAGTTGGTTTCGTATTAAATTTAGGATTGTGATGTGTCAACTACTTATATATCGACCTACTAATTACTTATTTAATTACATAATATTATAGCCTGGAACTGGACTGATTAACAAGCCTCGTTCATTGACCGGTGAGTGACGCATTGTCCGTATCATAATGTGAAAATCAACATTTTGGTTACTGGAATTTTAATACAAAAACGCATTAGAACCATAATTTCAATCTCGTTTACAAAGTTGTAACTTTATAATGCAAAGGGTTTCTAAAATTTTTACTCGAATACAATATGTTGGAGATAAAACATTGTTAAAAAGATTTGTTTTGCGGAAATAATGAAGAACGATGAACAAATGCACCTATAAAATTTATTTTAAAATCTAAACCGTGAAGTTTAAACTTAAATCCGCAAATTAGCCAAGATTTGAGGAGTGATGTGCTGAACTTTGGTGCTCAAGATTTTTAAATCACAGTTGGAACTTTTTAGGTTGGCAAGTTTGTTAGTATTTCGGAAGGGACAAGCAATTGCAAGGCTAGGCCTAATTAAGCACAAATTTGAGTTTACATATCTCTGCTGATCTACTCATTTGTCATATTTAACACAAGACTAACCAGTAGTATTCTGAATAGGTACGTTGAAGCATGCTGCATGTACTATTATCATACTATATATGTAGATAGAACCAAGTAGAACGAAACCAAACGACAGTACTCCAAGGCAGCAGGATCGAAAATAATACGATACGAGGAGATAATCTGTACGTACATGGATGATGGACAGTCTCTGAAATCTGAATATTCCTACACTTGCTTAATACTTTTCCATGGTTGAATTTTGTGCAAAGTAATTTCATAAATCATTGAACAAGTGAAGCAAACACTATAAGAAGACAGCAATTTAACCACATTTGCAACAGCATTCATACTTTAACAAAGAAAGTTGGCAAAAAAAAGACTTTTGTTCTACTGGTCTTTTTCTCTATATTTTCCAGAAATCGAGTATAGGAGAAACAGAGCCAACTACAGGTTTAATGTTCCTCAACTCAGCTCCCTGAATGTAAGAGTTCCTCAACTCAACTAGTGGAAGATCCGACGATTATTACGATGAAAAAAATCCCCAATAAGAAGCCTAAGCAAGGTTTTGCCCTATCTTTTTTTAATAATTAATTAGTTTAGTAAATTCTCTGTAATTGTTAGTGAATTCAAATGAAATATACAGTAGTATGTCTTTTAACAGAAAATGAGGAGCCCCACATCTGGTGCAGCAAGAAAGCCGGTGCCCATCAAGTATTTCAGGTTTTCATTCTAATCTCTCTACTTGAAAATTATATAAAACTCTCTAATCCTCCATCATCTTTGAATTTTTCTGTTACTTGTCCGCTGTTATATATTCTTATTATCATAATTTGGAGTAAAAATGTCCAGAATATCACAATTCTAAAAATTAGCACTTTATATCATAGAAAAGGGCAACATTCATATGTGATCTTAAGAAACGTTAAAAGAAGATGCATTTGTCAAATTTTAAGATTTCAAAAACACATCTTAGCAAGACGTCAATGCGTTTTCTATAAAACACTTGTTAAACCAGCATTTCTAAATGACAGGAAACACAAGTCTATATTGCGTTGTAGTCATAGATGTGTACTTGCTGGATTCCACGGGTATAAAGAAACCAACTCACATAATGAAAGAGAATTAGCTCTAAGACTTCATAAGGATTGTCAAGATAGTTAAGACTTCATAGGGATCGTCAAGATAGTTGTCAACTCTTGTCACATCATTGCATAAATTAAAATTTTATTTTATGTTTCTTTCATATCATTTTTGGCAATATTTGTTTAAAAAATACTTCAATAATTAACAATTTTTAAATGTTATTTATGTGATCCCATAATGCATTGTAAATACCTTTTATACTAAAATAAGTATTCAAGATATGTAGTTTTATCTTTTGCTCTTAAGTTGAAAGATTAGATGATTAAAGAGTGTTTACGAATTAAAACAATGCGATTTAAATTACGAGATAGGTACTGCAAGGTTTTAATTACTATGGACAATATCATTCTTGAGATACATATATCATTATAACTGTATTTGGAGTAATAGGCTTACTAGTATTAAGAGCATTTCAAAAGTATATGGTACATATTTATATTAGTGTAAGCTGTAGAATCTTAATTAGGAGTATTAATTAATGGCCGATTAAGCTTTTATAGGTTATTGATGGGAAACTGTCGCTAGTTATCGTTAAGGTAATATCGGTGTCTGTGCTAATTCGTGTACTAAAAAATAAATTTAGCAATCCTTATCGCTCATATATGTTTTTGTGTATATAAATTTTTTGATGTGGTAACTTTGTTTGGTCTACAACATTACAGAGTGTCCATTTGGCGAGGGATGCCGTTTCTTACATGCCATTCCTAGTGGCCTTAATGACGATGCAATCTATTATCTATATTAGGGGTGTACACGGTTCGGGTTGGGCGGGTTACGGAATTTTAACAACCCAACCCAATTAAATCGGGTTTGTAAATTTTCAACCCAACCCACAAAAAATAAATTCGTAATCCAACCCGTTTAATGTACTTCGGTTTGGATCGGTTCGGGTTGGAGTGGTCGGGTTAATAAATATATAAAATATATTTTTATCGAGCAATAAGTACTAAATTAATAAACCAAAATTGAAAATCAACAAAATATTACATATCCATTTCAAATAAGTCTCAAATCTTTAAGTTAAAATACACCAAAAGACTGATAAAGTACTAAACATAGTCTTACAGTTTAAACGTCATATTTGTGTTATTAGCATAGTCAGTGTGCTAAATTTGCATTACAACCGCGAATGGACAAAGACACTAACAACATTTATCTCAAGTCTCAACACACAATTTTGTAGAAGTTTTGTAAAATATTGATGTACACATTTCTGCTGCTATATCCTTGATAACGAACAACTTAATGTATAACTGATACTTTTTAATGTAAACTGGCCTTAAAGTACTGATACAATATTAACAAACATAGATAATATCATGTATGAATAACCCTAGGCAATGCAAGCAATGAAAGAGTTAAAATAATGTGTTTCAAAAACTAAAAGTGTACACTCCAAAACTGTTAACTATTTTAACTAAATGTGTTTCATATATTTTAATTAAATCTATTATTTTTAATCGGTTTGGGTTGGTTCGGGTTAAAAAAATCGAAACCCATACCCAACCCATTTAAATCGGGTTTATATTTTTTCAAACCAAATATGTTTCGGTTTAAAAATATTCGGTTTGGATCGGGCGAAATGAGATCGGTTTGGATTGGGTTGGTCGGTTTTATCAACCCGTGTACACCCCTAATCTATATTATGGGCTAACATGGCTTTCTATGTCATTTAGTAAATTACTTATATACCCCTATAATGTATAAATATATTAAAAATATTGTTACTAGCAAGAATTGAACCCATGACCTTTGGATGCAAAGGTATTTTATGTTACCACCCCAACCATCATGCTAGATGCCCATTTGATAAAATTTTGAAGCTCATTTACCTCATACTTAAATAACTCTTAATATGTGTATGTTATTTAAGCTTTATTTTAAAACTCATCCATCCATCCGGTATATATTATATTATATTATATTATATATATTAAAGGCCAACAAGCCCTTTTAAGACTATTTAGTAATTTACTAATTCGCTCTTTCATCATATTAATATTAAAAAAATGAATTATATTCACATCTCCTACACCAAAGAAATTTTGAGAACCATTTTATGAATCATTGAAGCATCTCCAATGGAGTTAGCTAAAATGGTTGGCTAAAATAATATAAAGTAATATTTGGGTAAAATTTACTGAATCTGTAAGGCGTTGTACTCCAATGGGTTGATTATAATGGTTGGATATATTTTGAAAATAGTATATTTATAATTTTAAACAATACGTTTTCATTGAAAAATAATTTATAGTCCATTTTGATAAAATTTTGAAACTCATTTACCCCATACTTAAATAACTCTTAATATATGTATGTTATTTAAACTTTATTTTAAAACTCATCCATCCATCCAGTATATATTATATTATATTACATATATTAAAGGCCAACAAGCTCTTTTAAGACTATTTAGTAATTTACTAATTCGCTCTTTCATCATATTAATATTAAAAAATGAATTATATTCACATCTCCTACACCAAAGAAATTTTGAGAACCATTTTATGAATCATTGGAGCATCTCCAATAGAATTAGCTAAAATGGTTGGCTAAAATAATATAAAGTAATATTTGGGTAAAATTTACTGAATCTGTAAGGCGTTGTACTCCAATGGGTTGATTATAATTGTTGGATATATTTTGAAAATAGTATATTTATAATTTTAAACAATACTTTTTTCATTGAAAAATAATTTATATATATATTAATATCAATGCTAGAGGTGCCGAAATTGGGTACAAGATAATGTGGAGTTGCTAATATGTCAATTTGAAATATTTTAATTTGTGAAAATGATGTAAATGACATTATACATTTATTTATAAATAATCAAATAATGAAACATGTCATTTTATATCTATTTTTATATCTAATTTAATACCTCTAACATTATTTTTAATAGTAACACTAGCTAATTTTTGTGTTGCCTCCATAATTTTTAATTTCACAAAAAAATATATTAAAAAAGATATTGAAAATTTCGGTCGGTGCAAATCAAAGCTGCAGCTGAAAAGAAAAAGAAAGAAAAAAGCAAGAGAGAGAAAAAGTAGGTAGAGAAAGTCTCTACATATCTGTAAGACTTGGCCAAATATGGCCAACCATATCTTGATGGCTATAATTGATCATATTCACAGAGGTTGGCTATAAATCACAGTGTTTAGTTGCCAGTTGTACTTTTAACCTAAGGATTAAGTAAGGTTGGAGATGCTCTTAACTACATACACCAATAACTCATTGTTATAATGTTTTACATTTTTATTTTCATAAATATTACATATATATATTATAGGTCAACAAGTCCTTTCCAGACTATTTAGTAATTTACTAATTCACACTTCCATCATATTAATATTAAAAAAATGAATTATATTCAATGTAAAAATTGGAGGACCAATTAAACTTGAGCTCGAGTTCAAGCTTGACATAATTTTTTTATCGAGTTTGAACTCGAGTCCGGCAGTGTTCGACTCGATTACACCC
The DNA here is from genome assembly GCA_030848705.1 of Heracleum sosnowskyi. Lineage (NCBI taxonomy): Eukaryota > Viridiplantae > Streptophyta > Magnoliopsida > Apiales > Apiaceae > Heracleum > Heracleum sosnowskyi. The sequence continues at coordinate 35,821,798 of CM061238.1, forward strand.
CCACTCTCACTGCTATTAGGAAAAATATTTTTATAGTCTATAAAAAGATAATTTAAGGGGAAAAAATTATTGTAGATGAGATTTGGAATTCATATTAGTTATTAGATGAATATTTAGATAAAACACATAGTTAGTTCAAAAATATTTATTAAAAAATAGAATATGGATACTATATATATTAAAAATAATTTAAAACGTCTCACTGTATTATTCAAGTATGCTACTTAGTAGATGATATATCACAATGAACATGAATACAAACCAAAATTTTAGCTAATTTTAATATGAACTAGAAGAATATTAAATCACTGTCACATGACCACTACCACCACTAACCACGTGAACACCACCACTTACACAACCAAAATTACCATCATCAAAGCAAGTCACTAGAAATTCAACTAAAATTATCAAAATTTAAACGTAAATCACTAAAAAATTAAACGCAAATAACAAGAATATTCCAAATTTGAAATTGTGTAAATATTCGAAGTTGTTGGTAATAGTGTTGACGGTAGTAGAGTGAGTGAAAATGACATCGATCGGTAAACTTAGATATGTTGAGAGAAGGATGAATGAATTACTGGAGGTGTGGTCATGAATGAGACTAGAATTTGCGACAAACATGTTCATAAGTTACTTTCGGAGTGGTGGTCGATTTGGTGACAACAAAAGATTGTAGAGTGATTATGGTTTATTATACACACAATTTCTCTCTCTCGCCCACTCACACACATTTTATATATATATATATATATATATATATATATATATATATATATATATATATATATATATCTCTGTGTGTGTGTGTGTATGTGTGTGTGTGTGTCATGAATGATGATGACAAATGGAATGAGATGGTGATAACAGCGGTGTTAAGTAAGTGATGGTGTGTAAGGTCGCCGATAATGGAAGGGGCCTAAGAGTGAATATGAGTGATGGTTGAGATGTAAATTAGATTTGAATGTGTGACCATAATTAGTTTTCGCTTCTTATTTATGTAAATTATCTTATTTAGCACTTCTTTATATATAAACACGTGAGTCTACTGACTCATGATTAGACTTTTAAATTACATATTTTTTAATCATTCCAAGTTATTTTTTTAAATGGCTAGATGTGATTCTATTGTTACGATTATATATGAAATTCAAGTAAGAAATTTGAGTTATTGCCAATGTCCATAAAAAATACCACATTAACGACGTATAGTATTTCAAAAATTATAAATCGTCTATATAATAAAATCAAAACAACAATATTTTATGAATTTAAATGGCGCCCGTGCTTTGCACGGGCTATCATGCTAGTTACAATTAACTTTATTTTCAATGAATCTTTTGTTAGACAATTCGGTGGACAAAATTTATCGACTTTTAAGCTAATTTCTAGTATGTCTAACACAAAGCTTTCCATCAAAGATCATGTGTCTGAATCTTCATTGAAGAATATAGAATTTCGAGGCCCTAATTATGTGGGTATAGAATTTCGAGGCCCTAATTATGTGTTTGGCAGCTTTCTAGAGGCACTAGTTTTGAGCTCCCGTAAATATGTCCAGGACCTGAATTTGAAACACAACTTTGTGCACGTTTTCCCCAGGGTTTTTGCCTTGACGGGCCTACTGTCATTTTGCACATGGTGCCGAAGAAATGCACAAAAGCTGCATGTCGTTTAGGACAAACCCAGCAGTGGTCCAAAGATCCAAATTTGGGACAGATTATCCCAAATTCTCCTTCAGCAGTGATTCAAATGATGATCCAAATTTGGATCAGTGAACAATACTGATCCAAATTTCGTATGATCGTGATAATAAATTACAGATGTTAACAAGTTATTCTAGTTTTGTGCTTATTACATTTGAATTGAAGTTAAAGTTGAACTGCCAAATTATACACATGGATTTGCAGATAAATATTTTTCAACTGCTTTTAGTTTATAATTGATAGAAGTGGAGAGTAACAACATACTCAAATGGGTTATGTGGGTTGTTTAAATTGAAATAACTTGTATCCCCGTATACGAAATCCTGATGGACGGTCAAGTACTGATGCCACTTGTTGCCCAATAATTAACAATTGTAGAAGGGGGGTTGAATACAATTGTATAAGATTCTCGACTTTAATAACCACAAATATGAATAATAACAACTTTATTAAATCTGGAATAAAACTGTTACAAAACTCTCTCAAGAAATTCTTATGTCCTTGGAAGCTGTTAGGTACAATGATACTCGTGTATGCGATTGATGTAAAATCAAAACCTAAACTGTGTTTATATAGTACACACAGCTTCTTTATCGATTACAAGATAAGACCAAATCAATTACAAACAATATTGATACATATCCTAACCGATAGTTGCATTCCTATTAACTAGGAACCGACAAATCATCTTTTCTTATATTTTCCTGAACTCGATAGTTATCTTGAAGTAATAATCCTGATCCGCTTCCAGTCCTGATGATAATCCTGATCACAGTCCCGATAACAATCCTGATACTGACATTCGTGCAATACTGATGACGTCAGCAATCCTGACCAGTAGTCCAGATCCTGACGATCATTGAATCCTGATCTAACAATCTCCCCCAATCTCATACTTTGTAAAATAAAGTATAGATTCCTAGATTCAATGATGCCAAAAACATATTTACAAAATGTACAAGAAATGTTAGGATTTATGGGTGATAGCTATGAGACAACTTAACTAGATATTTTATGTACTTAATTTTATTAAGTATGAACATACTGTCACAACCAGAGTATGTCTATGTAACCATTTTTGTTTGCTGCAAATAAGATTCTAGTACATCTTGGTAGAAGTTTATTTATTTGTTCATGCCTCAAGAAGTGGTCAAGATGAACAACAAGAATAAATATTACTGTCTCAGCGTTGACAGTAAGGTTACTTGAAGACAGCATATTGCAAGTCACGACAGTACATTCACCCTGACAGCAACATTGGCAGAAGCCCTTGGACATCAACTTTATCTTAGCCTGACAGCAAGCTTGGAAATCCTGATAGCACCTTCTGCGGGGATTTCTTACTGTCACCAAAAGCGCATTCCTGTGACAGCAAGCTCAACCATCAGGATACTGTCATGAAGGGATAACATTTGTATTGGGGAACAACCCAGTCAAACTTGTGACAGTTTGGATGTTCAAGAAACAGGCGTGTTGCAGTATCCCAACACTGTAACAGGTCTGCAAGACTACGACCGAAGCTTGAAAGATCACATGACAAAGCTCACCAATTCCAGAGTATGACAAATCTACATCTACTGAATTGTGTTAGCTTAAAATAGAATGTTTGTAGATTGCTTTGCTATGTACTAATAAGCTGTTTGTATAGCAATTTAGGAAAGAATCACGGGTAGACAATATGTAAGAAGCTGCCACATGAAAATAACAACAGCTTCACAAGACCCGTGTTGATAGTGATAGGTTTAGCTTACTTAGTCTATCGCTCAATCCATTCTCTGAAATCACTCGAGAAACCGAAGCTCAAGAAAACAAACATTTTCTTGAGGTTGTAGCAACCCATTGCAAAATAAATAAAACATTTATTTTGTGAGAATTACTCGTGTGTCTACTTATGTTTGCACTAGATAAACTGATAATCCTAAATCTTAGTTTTTGTTGTTGGAACATAGATTGAGATTTATCAGTATTGCATTCAACCCCCCCTTCTGCAATAGTCAAGGACCAACAACTGGTATCAGAGCAGACAGATTGTTCTACAAATCTGAGATCATGACAAGTATGCAGAAGTCAAGTAGCATAAAGATTCCAGCTTTTGATAAGGAGAACTACAATGTTTGGAAAAGAAAAATCATGTTGTTTATCAAAGCTGCAAATCCATTATACTTGGGTATCCTCCAGAATGGTCCCTTCGTACCACGAAAAGAAATCGAAGCCTCAACTGTGGATGGTGTTCTTGTTCCAGCCTACTGGGTCAACAAATTACCTTAAGAGTTTCTGGAGCAAGAAAAAGAGAAGGTAGCCTTGGATGATTACTTACAACTCATCCTACTGGATGCTCTCACTTTGGACAAAGCCATGTGTTGGAATGTCATTGGGTGATCATCAGCCAAGGATATGTGGAACAAGATCGAGCTGCTATGTGAAGGAACTGAAGAAGTGAAAGACAATCAGAGACAAATTCTTATCTCACAGTATGAAGCCTTCATGGAAAAGTCAGGAGAAGACCTAACAACAATGTTTGAAAGGTTTAGTAAACTGATGACTGAGCTACAGATTCATGGCAAGTACTATGATAGGAAGGAGCTAAATGTCAAGTTCTTACTCACACTTCCTGAGCATCTTGAGCACAAAGTCACTTCCATAAGAGAAGGAAGAAATCTAAACAATATTTCCCTTGAAACTTTATATGGTGTGCTTAAATCATATGAGCTAGAGTTTTTCCAGAAAAGAGCTATTCTAGCTGGATCCAGAGGAAAGATGGCTAATATGTCAGGTGCTCTCGTGGCTCATGTGCCAAGAATCACTCAACATAGTGAAGAAACTCAAATCACACAACCTGCTCCAGTACCTACTCTTAAGATTGAAGAGGTTGTGGATGATGAGGAGAAAGTTGTACTACATATAACTGATGTTGAAGATGAAGATTTCTACTCCCTAGAAGAAATGGAGAAGATGGATAATCCAACTATGGTTTACATGGCTAAGAAATTCAAGAACATAAGATTCAAGAGAAACAAGCCATTTAAGCCTCAAGGTCAAACATCAAGGTTCAGCAGAGGGAATTCTTCCAAGGTTGAAGGTGGTGCCACAAGAGGTGGTTACAAAACAGGGATGGTGGATAGATCCAAGTTCAGGTGTTACAACTGCAATGAACTTGGTCATTTTGCCACTGAGTGCAGAAGGCCAAAGCAAAATCAGAGGATGGATAAAGGGTCAAGTGAACATTTCAAGAAAGGACAGGGAAAGGCCTATGTGGCTGAAGGAAAGTGCTGGGATGATTCTGATGATGAAGAGGAAGAGGAATATGTGAATCTAGCCCTCATGGCTAAGTCTGATGAGGCCACCTCTAGCTCTCCAAGTCAGGTACCCTCACTTGTCTTACTTGATATGTCTAAAGATGAATACAAACAAACAGTTGAGGAATTGAGTGCATAAATGTTCAATGTTCACACTAGTCTAACCGCAGCTAATGAAGAAATTGCTAGGTTAACTAAATTGAATGAAACACTCACTTCTGAAAATGATTTTCTTTTGTTGAAGACCAGTCGTTTAGAATCTTTAACACAGGAGAATGCCAAACTTAAAAATGAATTAGTCTGTGCTAAAGAAATTGAGGAGTTTCTAAGGAAAGAAATTAGTGAAAATGAATTCAAGATTAAAGCCTACAGAAACTCATCCAAACAACTTCAGGATTATCATGAGAAACACACAGAGGATCAGAAAGTAGGGATAGGTTTTGAGTATGGTAAAAGACCTGGTAAGGAAGTTGTTAGTCAAGATTGTTCAACTAATGCTTATGTCAAACCTCATGTCCTCAAGAAGATCAACAAACCTATTTTTAAACCTTCTGAACTTGAGTTTGATGAGGAAGCCATGCTCATCAAGCAACAATTGGATGATGAGGATGAAGGTATTGACAATACAACAGTTGATGGAAAAGATGCTGTCACAATCCCCAAGACAGTAACTTCCCCAAACAATCTGACAAAATGTTCTAAAGATGCTGTCAATAATGGCAAGACAGTAGCTTCCAAAGGTACTGTCAAGAGAGTCTCGAAGACAGTGACTTCCAAACCTACTGTCTTGATAGAAGGTATGAAAGGTAATGTTGAGAAAGGCTCGACAGCAACTTCAGAACATCCTGTTGACACAATCACCTACAAGTCTAGAAACAGGAATGGTAAGTTAGGAAATGGCAATGCTAATGCTCCTAGAAAACTATGCAATAATTGTGGATCTTCATATCATTTAACTCATGTTTGTAAGAAACCAAAGGAGGTCAAGAACAATGTGACCATGATAGATGGTAACTTACACAGAACCCCCATTATGCATAGATCTATGGTAGTCTACAATAATGTTGACTGCATGCCTTGTAAAGTAACTGCCATGAGTACTTGTTTCAACTTGCCTATTTCATCTACTGAACCATGTCTCTATATGCAAACTGTTGAGACTTCTGAGCCTACTGGAAACAATAAGAAGGCTTCATCCACTAAGAAGAAGACTAGGTCTAATTCTAAAGATAAGTGGGTGAAGAAAGGTGTCGAACAGAAGATTCCTGATGTAATGATTAAAGTTGAAAATGTTGATTATGCTTGTGATACTAAAGTAACTGGACCCAACAAGGATTGGGTACCATATGCCTCTTAAATACAATTTGTTTTGCAGGGTAAAAATAAAGAGCAGGTCATAAGGATCATTGACATTGGCTGCTCTAGACACATGACTGGTGATAAGGCCCTACTATCACAATTTGTAGAGAAAGCTGGCCCAATCATAACCTTTGGAGACAACATCAAGGGTTACACAGTGGGGTATGGCTGTTTGGAAATTGGAAATGTTGTCATTAATGATATTGCACTTGTTGATGGATTGAAGCACAACCTGCTCAGTGTCAGCCAATTCAGTGACAGGGAATTCAAGGTTGACTTTGACATGATGGTATGCAACATCTATCACAAGAAAGATGGAAGCCTCTCTCTGAAAGGGGTAAGAAAAGGAAGCTTGTTTGTTGCTGACCTAAGCTCAACAAAGAAGGACAAGATTTACCGTTTCTACAGTAAAACTACTGTTGGTGACAGTATGCTTTGGCACAGGAAACTCTCACACCTCAACTTCAAGACAATGAATATGCTGATGAAGAAGGAACTAGTGAGAAGACTACCTAAACAGGAATTCTGTCAAGAAGGACTGTGTGAGGATTGTCAAATAGGAAAATTGAGGAAAGCTGTACACAGGTCAAAGCAAGTCAACACCAACACTGAACCACTCAAACTAATCCATATGGATCTCTTTGGACCAATCAATGTTCCATCATTAGCCAAGAAGAGATATGCATTAGTTATGGTGGATGATTATTCTAGGTATACTTGGGTGAAGTATCTAGAATCAAAAGATGAAGTTGCTCAAGTCATCATTGATCACTTAAGAGTTCTTGAAAGAGCTCCAAATGCCAAAGTTCAAATATTGAGAAGTGACAATGGGACTGAGTTCAGAAATGCCACTTTTGGTAATTTCTATAAAGATGAAGGAATTGTACAACAATTTTCTGCTGCAAGGACTCCTCAACAGAATGGAGTTGTAGAAAGGAAGAACATGACTCTCATTGAAATTGCCAGAACTATGCTACATGATGCAAAGTTAGCTACATACTTCTGGGTAGAAGCTATCAACACAGCCTGCTACACACAGAACAGAACCTTGATCAACAAGACTCATGGGAACACTCCTTACTATCTGCTCAATGGAAAGAAACCTACTGTCAAGTATTTTCATGTGTTTGGAAGCAAATTTTTCATGATGAAAGATAACCATGAAAAGAAAGGGAAGTTTGACACCAAAGCTTATGAAGGTATTTTCATGGGATATGCTTTAGAAAGGACTGCCTACAGAGTCTATCTCTTGGAACACAGAGTCATAGATGAAAGTGTGAATGTCACATTTGATGAAACCAAGTTTCCTGGACTGCATGAAGAAGGCCAAATGCAGATTCTTAGATTTGAGAATCAAGGATACTTGGAAAAAGAAGAAATTGTTGATGAAGAACCTACCTTTACTCAAACTGTAGAAACTGAAAAAGATGTTGTCATTGAAAGTGATACAAATCAAACTCCAGCTCAGTCACAGACTATTTCAGGAAATATTCAATATGATGGTGACTCTGGAGATATTGAAGAAAATGGTGGAGACAATTGCCTTGGTGAAGACTCAGTTCCTCTAACTGAGGCTACTGTTTCCTTTCTCAAATGGAGCCAAAAGCAATTGATGAAGCATTGTTGGATTCTGATTGGGTGATTGCTATGCAAGAGGAACTCAACCAGTTTGAAAGAAACAATGTATGGAAGTTGGTTCCAAGACCAAAGGGAAAGTCAGTTATTGAGACAAAGTGGGTTTTCAGAAACAAACTGGATGAAAATGGAAATGTGACTAGAAACAAGGCAAAGCTAGTAGCTAAAGGTTATTGTTAGATATAATTGCTGACGTTTGTTCATCAGTGTTTAAGTACCAGGTACTCATCAGAGTTTACTTGAAGCCAGTCAGAGTTTATTTAAAGTCTGACGGGATGAGAGTTTATTTTAGCTGTCGGTGCTAACATGAAGATTCTAGAAGCAATATATTCTGAAGATGGAAAGAAGCAGAATATATTGAGATAGCTAAATAAACGGGACAGAAGACAGAAGCAATCCTAGATTGATATAAATTGTATAGCTGATTTATAGGATATCAATTAGAGATTGATTATGTAGCTGTGTACTATATAAACACAGATAGGTTAACCCTAAAAGGGATGCGAATACTGAATACATTATTCTTGTAACCTAGCAGCTCTCTGTGATTCTTTAACATCACTAAGAGAAGAGTTATTTATATAATTCAGTTTATTGATCATAAACAGTGTTCTTAATTGTTCTTCTCATACATATATTGATTATATATTGTGTATTCGGCCTAACAATTGGTATCAGAGCCAAGGCTGATTAATATATACAGTTTATCGATCCAAACACAAGTATAATCATGACTGACAACTCTCAGGAAGGTTCAAATGCAAGTTCTAATGCTCAGAAGGTTCAACCTACTTCTGTGAGTCGATATGAGACTATCAGGGTTCCAATTCTGAGACCAGTTGAATATCCAATATGGAAGGTGAAGATGACTATGTTTCTGAAAGCCACAGATCCAGAATACCTTGATAGAATCAATGATGGTCCTCATATGCCAACTAAATTGTCTCCTGTTATAACTGGTCAAGAACAAAAGACTGTTCCAAAAGAGAAGAAAGATTTGACTCCTGAAGATATCTCATTAATTGCAAAGGTTAGACATCTACTCCACAGTGCCTTAGATAATGTCATGTCTAACAGAGTTATTGGCTGCAAAACTGCCAAAGAAATTTGGGATGCTTTAGAAGTCAGGTGTCAAGGAACAAGTGCTATAAAGAAGAACAGGAAGACTATTCTAACACAGGAGTATGAACACTTTGACTCTAGATCTGATGAAAGTTTGACAGATACATATGACAGATTTTGTAAATTGTTGAATGATTTGTCCCTGGTTGATAAAGAATATGAACTTGAAGAGTCAAATCTCAAGTTTCTTCTATCCCTACCTGAAAGATGGGATTTAAAGGCGACAACAATCAGAGACAATTATGATCTTGCAGATACAGATCTTGATGAAATCTATGGGTTGCTTAAAACTCATGAACTTGAAATAGAACAGAGAAACAAAAGATCTGGAAAGAAGACAAAATCTGTTGCTCTTAAAGTTGAAGAAAAGCCTATCAAGAAGGAATCATCAAGAAAGAAAACCAAAGGAAAGGCTTTAGTCATTAAATCTGACAGTGAGTCATCAAACTCTGATGATGGCTCAAACACTAATGATGAAGCTTCTGATTCTGAGGATGATGAAGAAGAGATGATGAGAATGGCTGCTTTAATAGTAAAGACCTTCAAGAAGATGGGATTCAAGAACTTCAAGAAAGGAAAGAGATTACCAAGGAAAGATTCAAATTCTGATAAGAGAAATATCAGAAAGTCTGATGGAAAATATACCAAGTCTGGAAAGAAAGACAAGTCTGAGATCCAGTGCTACAAGTGTAAAGAGATGGGTCATTATGCTCCAAAATGCAAGAAAGGAAAATTTGAGAAAGCACTCATCACTAAAGGCAAGGACTGGGCAGACACTTCAGACTCAGATGAGGGAGTCAATTATGCTCTCATGGCAACTGTTAAAGATGAAGCTGAGTCATCTGGAAACAAGGTACCCCTAACAACTTATGCTTATGATACTGATAATATATCTGAATTAAGAATTTATCTTAAAAGCATACATGTTAGTTATAGGGATCAGACTTTAGAAAATGAAAGAATCAAATCTGAGAATCTAGGTCTTAAAGAGAGGAATAAATTTCTTGAAGAGAAACTTGTTAACATGCAACAAGTTCAAAAGGAGAGAGATGATGCTGTTTATGTTGAACAGGAGTTGCTTAAAAGATATAGGCAAATAGAATCTGAGTTGGAAAAAGAGAGGAAAGTAATTAAAACTTGGACCAATTCTGGAAAAGACACACATCAGGTTTTTCAGACAGATACTGTAGGTTTAGGTTACTGTGAGGAAGATGAACTTAGGTTTAAAGATAAAGTTAAAGTGAAACCACAACTTAAACCTGTGAAATTTGTTCCTGAATCCAGTAAACTAAAGTCTGTAGTTGTGAAAGAAGCTGTTATGGAGCCAATTGAAACTTGTGAAAAACAGGTTAATATTGGTTCAATAACAGAGAATAAGATTGAGATAGAAGCTGTTAAAGAACCAGTAAAAATCTGTGATAAACAGGTTAATGTTGGTTTAATGACAGAGAAACAATTCAAACATAAGCTTAAAGAAGTAAAGTCTGTCAACAAACAGAAAATCTCTAAGAAAAATAGGAATGGAAAAGTAGGCATAAATAAAAGAAATGATTATATGCCTAATTCTGCTGCTCCTAGAAAAACATGTCATAGTTGTGGTAGTACTAACCATCTTGCCAGGTTTTGCAAGAAGAACAAAGATATTAACTCTTTACCCTCGACATCTGGAGTAAAGAATGATTATGTAAGGGTTAGACCACAGACTTTATGCACACACTGTGGGAGCACTTGACATTCCATTTATACTTGCAAGAGTTATCATGCTATTTATCACAACTATTATGAGCTAAAACCCAACTTGAAATGGGTTAGAGCAAACTCTGCAAGTGTAAAGTCTGACAATGTTAGTTTAAACTCTGTTGATAGTGATTCCGCTGCAAAAGCCAACAATGTTAAGAAAGCCAAAGGATCCAAGCAAGTCTGGATCCTTAAATCTAACACTCAGTGATTGTTTGTGATTGCAGGGCATAAAAGAGAGCACTCTTATCTTGGACAGTGGATCCTTAGGACATATGACTGGAAATAAAGCCCTGCTATCAGACTATGAAGAGAAGGCTGGCCCAAAAGTTTCCTATGGAGATGGCAACATAGGATGTACTCTGGGATATGGTAATATCAATCTTGGAAGTGTCATCATCAAAGATGTTGCTCTAGTCTCAGGACTCAAGCATAATCTGCTTTCTGTGAGTCAAATCTGTGACAGAGGATACCATGTAGATTTTCATACTGAACATTGTGAAGTTATTAGCAAATCTACAGGTAAAGTTGTTCTAGTTGGACACAGGCACAATAACATCTATGAAGCAAGTTTGGTAACAAACTCTGAAGGAAAAACTGTGTGTCTATCTGCAAGAATGTCTAGTGAAGAAAGTTGGAAATGGCATAAGAAGCTCTCTCACCTAAACTTGAACAACATCAATGAGCTGATTCGAAAAGATCTTGTAAGGGGACTTCCAAAGTCAATACTCAGCTTAGATGGTCTGTGTGATTCTTGTCAAAAGGCCAAGAAAAGGAAGTCATCTTTCAAGAGTAAATCTGAATCTTCAGTTGTGGAACCTTACCATCTTCTACATGTTGATCTTTTTGGTCCAGTAAATATAATGTCATTGGGCAGAAAGAAATATGCTCTAGTCATTGTTGATGAGTACACTAGGTACACATGGGTGTACTTCTTAGCAAAGAAGGATGAAACTGCCTCAATTCTAATGGATCATGTAAAACTACTGGACAAAGGATCACAGTACAAAGTGAAAATTCTAAGGAGTGATAATGGTACTGAATTCAGAAATTCTGTAATGGAAGCTTTCTGCAAGGAAAGAGGAGTGAAGCAAGAATTTTCTGCACCTGGAACTCCACAGCAAAATGGTGTAGTTGAAAGGAAGAACAGAACCCTAATCGAAGCTGCCAGAACAATGCTTGATGAAGCAAAATTGCCAACGTATTTCTGGGCAGAAGCTGTTCAAACTGCTTATTTTACTCAAAATGCAACACTGATCAACAAGCATGGGAAAACACCATATGAGATGGTGAAGAATAAGAAGCCAAATTTGAATTATTTTCATATTTTTGGATGCAAGTGCTTTGTGTTGAAAACTCATCCTGAACTGTTGACCAAGTTTGATTTAAAAGCTGATGAAGGAATTTTTGTTGGATACCCATTGTCAACTAAAGCATTCAGAGTCTACAATCTAAGAACTAAAGTGATCATGGAATCTATACATGTGTCATTTGATGACAAGAAAATAACTGGAATAGAAGATGAAGAATATCATGATCAACTTCGCTTTGAAAATGAAGATCTATACTCTGATGATGTAAACTCTGATGCAGCAAATCCAACAAACTCTGACGAAGCATACTCTGATCCTCTACTGGTAAACACTGACGAAGTTTCTCTAACAGAACAAAATAGAGAACCAGTTGAGGGGGAGCGTGAAGAAACTTCAGAAACTTCTCAAAGTAATGACACAAATTCTGAAAGTGAGTCAAATGTAGAATCAAACAGAAACTCTGAGCCAAACTCTGAAAGTTCAAATACTAAACAGTCCAATTCAGGGGGAGCCTCAGAGAATGCAAATGGTCAAGAAGAAAATCAGGAGAGCACGGATCAAGGGGGAGGATCTAATAATGATAATAGAAGCCAATTACCTACAGCAAGAAGGTGGACACAATCCCATACACCTGACTTGATAATTGGAGATCCAGAAGCTAGTGTAAGAACTAGAAGTGCTACAAATAATGAATGTCTGTTTCATGCATTCTTATCTCAAACAGAGCCCAAGAAAGTGGAAGAAGCTCTTCAAGATGCTAACTGGATAACAACAATGCAAGAGGAGTTAAATGAATTTGAGAGGAATGAAGTCTGGACACTTGTACCAAGACCAAAGAACAGATCTATTGTTGGTACAAAGTGGGTTTTCAGAAACAAAACAGACAGTGATAGAGTGATTACAAGGAATAAAGCTAGACTTGTGGCTAAAGGCTATTCACAGCAGGAAGGAATTGACTATGATGAAACCTTTGCTCCAGTTGCAAGATTGGAGGCAATAAGGATTTTTCTGGCCTATGCTGCTCACAAGAAGTTTAAAGTCTTTCAGATGGATGTGAAAAGTGCTTTTCTCAATGGGAAACTTGAAGAAGAAGTGTTTGTTGAACAACCACCAGGGTTTGTAGATCCCAAACATCCAGATTATGTCTACAGGCTTGATAAGGCATTATATGGACTAAAGCAGGCACCAAGAGCATGGTATGAAACTCTGGCTCAATTTCTTTTAGAAAGTGGGTTCACTAGAGGTACAATTGACAAAACCTTGTTCTATTTTAATTTTGGTGATGATTTGCTGTTAGTTCAAATCTATGTGGATGACATAATTTTTGGGTCTACTAATGACAAACTCTGTAAGAAATTTGCCAAGCTTATGCAATCAAGGTATCAAATGAGCATGATGGGAGAGCTTCGTTATTTTCTAGGCTTACAGGTCAAGCAAACAGATGATGGGATTTTTATCAATCAAGCAAAATATACCAGAAATCTTCTCAAGAAATTTGGTATGCTTGATAGTTCATCTGCTACAACTCCCATGGCTACTGCAACAAAGGTAGACAAAGACACAGGAGCTTCAGTAGATATGACAAACAACAGAGGAATGATAGGGTCTCTTCTTTATCTCACTGCAAGCAGACCAGATATCATGTATGCAACATGTCTTTGTGCAAGATTTCAAGCAGACCCCAGAGAGCCACATCTAACAGCTGTAAAAAGGATTTTCAAATATCTCAAAGGAACCATAACTCTTGGTTTGTGGTACCCTAGAGAATCAGAGTTTAAGTTAATTGGTTACTCTGATGCAGATTTTGCAGGCTGTAAGATAGACAGAAAAAGCACAAGTGGAAGCTGTCAATTTTTAGGTGATAGATTAGTTTCTTGGTACAACAAGAAACAGAAATCAATTTCCACATCCACAACAGAAGCAGAGTATATAGCTGCTGGTAGCTGTTGTGCACATATTTTATGGATGAAGAATCAATTGCTGGACTATGGATTACGGTACTCTAAAATACCTATTTATTGTGATAATCAAAGTGCTATTGCTATGACAGGTAATCCAGTACAGCATTCCATGACCAAGCACATCAGCATAAGGTATCATTTTATCAGGGAACATGTGGAAGAAGGAGATATTGAGCTTCATTTTGTATCTACAGACCAACAGCTTGCAGATATCTTCACCAAATCTTTGAGTGAAGCTACCTTTACAAGGCTGGTAAACGAACTTGGAATGATCTCTGGTTTTGACTAGAGATACTGGTTAGATTCAAAATCTATACTTGATTGCTTTTATGCTCATGGTTCTTTGCATGTGTTAACTGTTATGTGTACCAGTATGTTAAACTCTGATAGTAAACTCTGTTAGTCATAAAGTATCAGTCATACTCTGTCGGTTAAAGTCTGAAGTTAAACTCTGATGTTATACTCTGATTGTGATATTGTCTGAAACATATGGACCGATGAAGAAACCTGTATGAAGCATGATTCTCAGTAAGTAATCATGAATCTTTCTGAATAATATACGATCTAATCTCATAATGTGCAATAAATTAACACAGCATGATACTGTCTCTATATTCATAGCATCTCTTAGTTTATTGATCTTATACACTGAGTCTGTATTAGCTTTTGCACTTTCTCTCATAAATTAATTGTATTATCTGATGAAAAGTCTAAACTCTGATAATTAGTTGCAAATATTTCACCCTCCAATCAAAAGATGCCAAAAAGTGCACAAATTCCTTTGAGATCATGTTGTGCCTAGGAAGACCCAGGAACTTATTACTGGAAAAATAAAATCCTTGATTTTTGGTGACTAGTGCCAACCACTGATTACTGGAAAAATAAAAAAAAAATATTAAAAAAAATAATAATAAAAATTCAAAGGGGGTGAAAATAATAAATTTTATAGTACATAGTTTAGATAAAATCAGATTTTATTTTATAAATGAGAGTTTGGACAACCAGTTTTTACTGATTTATTGTGTGGATTTTATGCACTTTAAGATGCTCTAAATATTTATATTCAGTAAACTCTGCTATTCACACACAATTTTTCACAACTGTGCATTGAGAGAAAAGAGATTATGAATAAAGAAGGAGGATTGGTAAACACTGATGGACTGTGTACTCTACACTGAGGTAATTTTATTTTAATCTCTGATGATTAAAATTAATTATTTGTTTCAGACAGTTAACAATTTTTGAGAAAACATTCTTGAAAATAAAAGAGTATGATTGGTAACGGTTCCAATTTGTATTTAACAGAGGAGAGAGGTTAATTGTCTAGGAAAGTGTAAAAGGCGGTAATTATTGCTGTTTTTACTGCGCATGCGCATTGGAAACTGTCAATTACTGCTGTCAGTCATTGCATGTGTGCCACGTGTCCCACTCACACAGTTAAAGGAGTAAGACATTTGTGTATTAATGATTAAAAACTGTTCAGTTTTTAATTTTGAATTTCATATTTAAACAATACACACACATACGTCTAAACCTTTCACATCTTACTCCAATTCACATCTATTGTCACACACACATATTCACAAACACTTTTCTACTTTCAAACTCTTTCGAGCTTTTGCACCTGATTCTCTGTTATTCTTTCAAATCTTACTAATGGCGACTACAGCTGTTGTTTCTTCTGGGTTAGAGTTTGTTCCAAACAATTATGCAGCACCACTAAATACTGCCAACGCACCAGAGGCGTTTCATATGATACAAAAATTTCTTGCTCAGTCAGCGATTGGGCGTGCTCTAGTCGAACCAACCGTACTTTCTGGTTCACAAATCAAGGCCTTCTGGGAGACAGGTATGTATGATGATGGTGGTGAATCAGGTAACCCATCAATAATCTTTGAATGTGAAGAAGCAGAGTATGTAATTACTTCTGGTACCATTCAGGCTGCAATGGGGTTTCCTGAGTTTTCTTCCTATACCATTGGAATGGGTGACAATGATTTGCTACAGATGATGAGAGAGATTGGGTATTCTGGACCCTTGACTAAGATTGGACAGTTGAAGCGACCGTTCTTGAGGAAGGAGTGGAGCTTCTTCTTTGATTGCATCACAAGAACGTTCGGAAAGAAATGCACCAACTGGGATGCTATTCCCACGGACAGTCTGCAAATCGGGTATTCTCTGTTATATGATAATCATTTTGATTTTGCACGACTTGTCTTAAATAATTTAGGGGAGAAAATGACAGAGAATAGAGGAGTAGTATACTTTTCTAGATTTTGTCAGATTTTATTCTCTTACTGTGTTGAAGGGGTAGAAATAGTTGGTGAAGATGTTATCTCTTGTTTTAAATTACACAAGAGGATATTCTCTGATCTTATCAACAAATATGTTAAGAAAGGGGTTGTTGGAGATTTGTTACTGCCTGCATCTGTGCAGCAGTTTGTAAATGATCAAGTTAATTCACCAACACAAGCTCCTTCTCAGCCAGATGCTCAACCAGAACCTCTACAAACAGAGCTTCCTCCATCCATATCTGTCAAACCTAAATCCAGTGGTAGGACTAAGCATGTTGGTACTAAACCTGCAAGGTCTGTTAGACCAGCTACTGTAGTGGTGATGTCCAAGTCTACTGATGAGCCCAAGGGTCATTATAAGAAGAGGAGAGCCAATAGATCAAATGCTAATGATGAGGATGATGTTGACAATGAAACTCTTCATAAGAGAAAAAGAAGATTAGTAGCCAATTATGAAAGGCATATGTCTAGGCCTATTTGTAAACACCGAGGATTCTACTCAACTTTAATAAAGATGTAATAAGTAAATAATAAAAATCAATTGTCACAAGAATCTCAGAAGGTTATATCTGTCAAAGAATGAAGATTAAAGTCATCTACAGACTTGAAGTGATTCTACATTGAAAGAAGCTCAATTTATTGATCAAGCCTCAATGAAGTATTCAAGCTCAGTGGATTTATTAAAGTGACAGAGATTTCAAGTGGTGACAGAAAAAGATACTGATTACGGAGTTCTTGAATGAGAAGGAAGTGAATCACTGCTTAAAGTTAAATGGATAAAGAACATACATTGTCGTTAGTCACTCCTGAACCAGACAGTACATCGAGTGTCAACGTACTTTTGTGTTTGTTATTTATCTAAGTTTTAAGTGATTCTGGAATTAATTGTGAAGGCAACTAATTCTATTTATTCTCTTATAAATAATTAATATTATTAAGTATATTATTTATTAATTTAATTCTGCAAAGAATTAAATTAATACATAATTTATTTAGTTAATTATTTAAATTAGAATAAAAATGAACTAGGAAGACTTAGATTTAAACTAGGAAGACTCAGTTTATTTAACTAGGAAGACTCACAAGTGAGTCTTCCCGATTGTCTTCCTAGAGTAAATGTAAGTCTTACCGATTGTCTTCCATGTACAAATGATTGTCTTCCCGATTGTTTTCTAAGAGTAAAAACATTGTGTTTGTTTAAGTCTTCCTAATGCAATTCTGTAAAATTGTATTGCACGTGGGTTGGCTTAAAACAAAAAGAATGCAGTGTGTTTTATATATAAAAGACACGGCAGTTGACATCAATTGTATCATTGAACACAGAAGAAAAGACAGAGACAAAAACATTACATTCTTCTTCATTACTTCTTCAACTGCAAAGCATTCATTTCCGGCCAGAGATGTAATTCTTGATTGTTCTTCAACATTTAATTCATAAGAATTGTATCTCTTGTACTGCTTTAGCTTTCTAGCGGATCATAATCCCTAGATTTTATATCGAACTACTTTTTAGTATTCGATCCTTTTTATTACAAAAATAGATAAATTCATGTCGAATTTATTCTAGATTTGTTTTATTAAGTTCCTTGTAATCAGTGATCAAAATTGTAACACCCCTCAAGTTTAATAGAGTTTCTATTTAACTTGAATATTGTTTCAGTTTTTATTCCGCACTAATTTGTTCTAAACAGTTAAATCTTTTAGAGGACAAATTCGATAAAACTGTATAGTTTGTATTCAACCCCCCTTCTACAAACTTATCAGGACCTAACAAATTATCTTTTTGATAATGTGGATGAGTCTACACCAAACACTAAAGCTGTTCAGCATGAAGCTCCAGAAGATTTTGTTGAGGAGCCTGTTGTAAATAATGCTAATGAGGACAGGGTTTTTGTGGATAATGAAGCTCCTGAAGTTTTTATTCAGGAGGCTACTGCAGATTTTGAAGCAGCCACTGTGCCTGACATGGCAAATGCTGATATAGAGGCTGAAATTTTTGAGCACGATACTTTACTTGCTGATCTTGCTATGGATAATATTCTTGAAGCACATCCTAGTATCAGTGTTTGTGATACTGAGGATGTGGCAGCTGATCAACCCACCCAAATTCTAGATGAGTCTCTTGCAACTGATACAGAGATTCTCTCTGTCAATAATATAATTCCTGAACAGGGTGAGGAGGTTGATCAGGTAATTGAAGCTGCTGTCAATTGTTTTGAGATTTTTCTTTTAAACTCTGATTTTTTATCTTATTCCTAAAAATCTCAAAAGATGTCTACTACACAGAAAGTTGGTACTGTCAAAATCCCA
The DNA here is from genome assembly GCA_030848705.1 of Heracleum sosnowskyi. Classification (NCBI taxonomy): domain Eukaryota; kingdom Viridiplantae; phylum Streptophyta; class Magnoliopsida; order Apiales; family Apiaceae; genus Heracleum; species Heracleum sosnowskyi. The sequence continues at coordinate 35,840,531 of CM061238.1, forward strand.
ATGTTCAGCAAGGAGCATTATTCTATGTGGAAGAAGAAAATGCTCCTATTTCTTAAGGTTGCAAATCTTAAATACATTGATGTGCTGAAGAAAGGTCCCAGACTTCCTATGATTATTGAGGAAGAATTAAAAGAGGATACATTGTTACTAGGCCTGCTAGTATGTACCCTAAAGATCCCAAGGAGTACACTCCTGATGAGAAAGAGGATGTTACCTTGGATTCCTGTCTTCAGTTGATCCTTATTGAGAGTCTTGATCCTATCATGCATAATCATGTCCTAAATTGTGAAACTGCCAAACACATTTGGGGAACCATAGAGATAATCAATGAGGGGACAGAGGAAGTTAGAGAGAGTATGCTGGAAATTCTCACTTCACAATATGAGCATTTCAGATCAAACCCTGGTGAAGGTATCTCTCAGGTTTTTGAGAGATACAATAAATTAATCAATGATCTGAATCTCAATGGGAAGCACTACACCAACAAGGAGATTAACAAGAAGTTCCTTCTTACCCTTCCACCTCATTTGGAGCACAAAATATCTGCCATTAGAGAAGCAAGAGATATGAATGAGATTGCTTTGGAGAGATTGTATGGTGTGCTGAAGACCTATGAGCTGGAGCAGATTCAACAAAGGGAGCTATATGGAACTGGGAAGATTGTTAGTACTTCTACTGCACTGGCTGCTGAAGTCCCACAGAAACTGGAAGTGAAGGCTGTTCAACCTTCCAGTTCTAACATGAATGTCATTGATGCTGAATATGGATTAACATCCTGTTAGATATAATTGCTGACGTTTGTTCATCAGTGTTTAAGTTCCAGGTACATATCAGAGTTTATATAGAAGCCAGTCAGAGTTTGATAAAGTCTGACTGGGTGAAGAGTTTATATTGAAGCCGGTCAGAGTTTGTTAAAGTCTGACAGGGTGATAGTTGACTTAGCTGTCGGTGCAAAGATAAAGATTCTAGAAGCAATATATTCTGAAGATGGAAAAAAGCAGAATATATTGATACAGCTAAGGAGACTGGACAGAAGACTGAAGCAATCCTTAATTGATAATAATTGTATAGCTAATTTATAGGAGTATCAATTAGATAAGGATTGTATGTAGCTGTGTACTATAAAAACACAGATAGGTTATCCCTAGAAGGGACGCGAACATAGAATTATTATTCTTGTAACCTAGTAGCTCTTTGTGATTCATTAACATCACTAAGAGAGAATTATTTAATATAATTTAGTTTGTTGATTTACAAACCTGTGTTCTTGATTGTTATTCTTATACATACTTGATTATATATTGTGTATTCGGCCTAACAATTGGTATCAGAGCCAAGGCTGTTTAATATATACAGTTTTACGATTCAAACACAGTAATAATCATGTCTGAAGAAAATCAAACTGCTCCCAAGGCTGAACAGGTTAAACCTAATTCTGTGAGTCGATATGAAACAATCAGGGTTCCAATACTCAGGCCAGTAGAGTATCCAATTTGGAAGGTGAAGATGACCATGTTTCTGGAGGCTACAGATCCAGAATACCTTGATAGAATCTATGATGGTCCCCATATGCCGACTAAATTGTCCCCTGTTGTTGATGGTCAAGAACAAAAGACTGTTCCAAAGGAAAAGAAAGATATGACTCCTGAGGACATCTCATCAATTGCAAAAGATGCAAAGGTTAGACATCTTCTCCACAGTGCTTTAGATAATGTTATGTCTAACAGAGTAATTGGCTGCAAGACTGCCAAAGAGATATGGGATGCTTTAGAAGTCAGATGCCAGTGAACAGGTGCTATTAAGAAGAACAGAAAGACAATACTCACACAGGAGTATGAGCACTTTGATTCAAGACCTAATGAAACCTTGACTGAGACTTATGACAGATTTTGCAAACTATTGAATGATCTGTCTCTGGTTGATAAAGAATATGAGCTTGAAGAGTCTAATCTCAAGTTTCTGTTATCTCTACCTGAAAAGTGGGATTTAAAGACAACCACAATAAGAGATAATTATGAGCTTGCTGACACAGATCTTGATGAAATCTATGGGTTGTTAAAAACTCATGAACTGGAGATAGAACAAAGGAATAGAAGATTAAGCAAAAAGACAAAATCTGTTGCTCTCAAAGTTGAGGAGAAGCCCATTAAGAAGGAATCATCAAGGAAGAAAGCCAAGGGAAAGGCTTTAGTTATTAAATCTGAAAGTGAGTCATCAAACTCTGATGATGACTCAAACTCTGATGAAGCTTCTGACTCTGAGGATGATGAAGAACAGATGATGCAAATGGCTGCATTGATGGTGAAAACCTTCAAGAAGATGGGATTCAAGAACTTTAAGAAAGGAAAGAGATTCTCAAGGAAAGATTCAAACTCTGAAAGGAAAAGTTTTAGAAAGTCTGATGGAAGGGAGACCAAGTCTGGCAAGAAGGATAAATCTGAAATCCAGTGCTACAAGTGTAAGGAGATGGGTCACTATGCTCCAGAGTGCAAGAAAGGCAAATCTGAGAAAACACTCATCTCTAAAGGCAAAGACTGGGCAGATACTTCAGACTCTGATGATGGAGAAAATTATGCTCTTATGGCAACTGTCAGAGATGAGACTGAATCATCTGAAAATAAGGTACCCCTAACTACTTATGCTTATGATATTGATAATATATCTGAATTGAGAGTATATCTGAAAAGCGTACATGTTAGTTATAGGGATCAAACTTTAGAGAATGAGAGAATTAAAGCTGAGAATCTTAGTCTTAAAGATAGAAACAAGTTTCTTGAAGGAGAACTTGAAAAGATGAAGCAGATTCAAAAAGAAAGAGATGATGCTGTTTATGTAGAACAGGAGTTGCTCAAAAGATATAAGCAATTAGAATCTGATCTAGAAAAAGAAAGAAAAATAATCAAGACTTGGACAGATTCTGGAAGAGACACTCATCAAGTGTTTCAGACAGATTCTGTAGGTTTAGGCTATTGTGAAAATGATGAACTTAGGTTTAAAGACAAGGTTAAGGTTAAACCACAACTTAAACATGTGATATTTGTTCCAGAAACCAATAAGTTAAAATCTGTTGTAATAAGAGAAGCTGATATGGAATCAGATGAAGCCTGTGAAAGACAGGAAAATATTATAACAGAAAAACTTATGGAAAGAGAAGCTGTTAGAAAGCCAGTAAAAACTTGTGAAAAACAGGTTAATGTTGGTTTGATGACAGGAAAACAGTTCAATCATAAGCTGAAAGAGGTAAAATCTGCCATGAAACCAAAAGGGTCCAAGAAGAATAGGAATGGAAAGATAGGCATAAATAAAAGAAATAATCATTTGCCTACTGGTGCTGCTCCAAGGAAAACATGTTATAATTGTGGTAGTTCTAATCATCTTGCTAATTACTACACAAAGAATAAAAATATCAATTCTTTACCTTCTACATCAGGAGTAAAGAATGATTATGTTAGGGTTAGACCACAGACTTTATGCACACACTGTGGGAGCACTTGGCATTCCATTTATACTTGCAAGAGTTATCATGCTATTTATCACAACTATTATGAGATAAAACCCAATCTGAAGTGGGTTAGAGCAAACTCTGCAAGTGTAAAATCTGACAATGTTAGTTTAAACTCTGTTGATAGTAATTCCGCTGCAAAAACTAACACTGTTAAGAAAGACAAAGGATCCAAGCAAGTCTGGGTCCTTAAAACTAACACTTAGTGTTTGTTTGTGATTGCAGGGTATAAAAGAGAGCACACTTGTCTTGGACAGTGGATGGTCAGGACATATGACTGGAAATAAAGCCCTGCTATCAGACTTTAAGGAGAAGGCTGGCCCAAAGGTTTCCTATGGAGATGGCAACATAGGACACACTCTGGGATATGGCAATATTAATCTTGGAAGTGTCATCATTACAAATGTAGCTCTAGTCTCAGGACTTAAGCATAATCTGCTATCTGTGAGTCAAATCTGTGACAGAGGAAACCATGTAGATTTTCACACTGAATACTGTGAAGTTATCAGTAAATCTACTGGAAAAGTTGTTCTAGTTGGACACAGGCGCAACAACATTTATGAAGCAAGTTTGGTAACAAACTCTGATGGAAAAACAATGTGTCTGACTGCAAGAATGTCAAATGAAGAGAGTTGGAATTGGCATAAGAAGCTCTCTCATCTCAATTTGAACAACATCAATGAGCTTATAAGAAAGGATCTTGTAAGGGGACTTCCAAAATCAATACTTAGTCTAGATGGCCTATGTGATTCTTGTCAAAAGGCAAAGCAAAGGAAGTCATCTTTCAAGAGCAAATCTGAATCTTTAGTAGTGGAACCTTATCATCTTCTACATGTTGATCTCTTTGGACCAGTGAATGTGATGTCTATGGGCAGAAAGAAATATGCTCTAGTAATTGTTGATGAATATACTAGATATACATGGGTGTATTTCTTATCAAAGAAGGATGAAACTTCTCAAACTCTGATGGATCATGTAAATGTACTGGACAAAGGATCACAGCACAAAGTCAAAATTATAAGGAGTGATAATGGAACTGAATTCAGAAACTCAATAATGGAAGCTTTCTGCAAGGAAAGAGGAGTGAAACAAGAATTTTCTGCACCTGGAACTCCACAGCAAAATGGTGTAGTTGAAAGAAAGAACAGAACTTTAATTGAAGCAGCCAGAACAATGCTTGATGAAGCAAAGTTGCCAACTTATTTCTGGGCAGAAGCTGTTCAAACTGCTTGTTTTACTCAAAATGCTACACTGATCAACAAGCATGGGAAAACACCATATGAGATGGTGAAAAATAAGAAGCCAAATTTGAAATATTTTCATATATTTGGATGCAAATGCTTTGTGTTGAAGACTCATCCTGAACAGTTGACCAAGTTCGAGTTAAAAGCTGATGAAGGAATCTTTGTTGGTTATCCATTGTCAACAAAAGCATTCAGAGTCTACAATCTGAGAACTAAAGTGATCATGGAATCCATACATGTGTCATTTGATGACAAGAAAATAACTGGACTTGATGACTTAGATGGATATGATCAACTGCGTTTTGAAAATGAAGGTTTATTCTCTGATGATGTAAACTCTGATGAACCAGTACCGACAAACTCTGATGAAGCGGTTCTGACAAACTCTGACGAAGCATACTCTGAACCTCTACTGGTAAATACTGGAGAAACTGGAAATTCTCAAATTGAACAAAATAGAGAACCAGTTGAGGGGGAGCGTGAAGAAGCTCAACAAGACACAGCAAGTGAGTCAGTTGAGGAAACTGATTCAAACTCTGACAGTTCAAACTCTGAACCATCCAATTCAGGGGGAGCCTCAAATGCTACAGAAAGTCAACATATGAATCAGGAGAGCATGGATCAAGGGGGAGGATCCAATAATGATGCAAAAAACCACTTACCAACAGCAAGAAAGTGGACACAGGCACACACACCTGATCTCATAATTGGAGATCCTGATGCTAGTGTGAGAACTAGAAGTGCAACAAATAATGAGTGTCTGTATCATGCTTTCTTGTCTCAAACGGAACCAAAGAAAGTGGAAGAAGCTCTTCAAGATGCTAATTGGATTACAGCAATGCAAGAAGAGTTAAATGAATTTGAAAGAAATGAAGTCTAGACACTTGTACCTAGACCAAAGAATAGATCAATTGTAGGTACAAAGTGGGTTTTCAGAAACAAGACTGACAGTGAAGGTGTGATTACAAGAAACAAGGCTAGACTTGTGGCTAAAGGTTATTCACAACAGGAAGGAATTGACTATGATGAAACCTTTGCTCCAGTTGCAAGATTGGAGGCCATAAGAATTTTTCTGGCCTATGCTGCACACAAGAAGTTTAAAGTCTTTCAGATGGATGTAAAAAGTGCTTTTCTCAATGGGAAGCTTGAAGAAGAAGTGTTTGTTGAACAACCACCAGGATTTGTAGATCCCAAGCATCCAGATTATGTCTACAGGCTTGACAAGGCATTATATGGACTAAAGCAAGCACCAAGAGCATGGTATGAAACTCTTGCTCAATTTCTTTTAGAAAGTGGGTTCACAAGAGGTACAATTGATAAAACCTTGTTTTATTTCAATTCTGGTGATGATTTGCTTTTAGTTCAAATTTATGTAGATGATATTATTTTTGGATCTACTAATGACAAACTTTGTAAGAAGTTTGCAAAGCTTATGCAGTCCAGGTACCAAATGAGCATGATGGGAGAGCTTAGTTATTTTCTAGGCTTACAGGTCAAGCAAACAGATGATGGGATTTTTATCAATCAAGCAAAGTATACCAGAAATCTTCTAAAGAAATTTGGTATGCTTGATAGTTCATCTGCTACAACTCCCATGGCTACAGCAACAAAGCTAGACAAAGACACAGGAGCCTCAGTAGATATGACAAACTACAGAGGAATGATAGGGTCTTTACTGTATCTTACTGCAAGTAGACCTGATATCATGTATGCAACATGTCTTTGTGCAAGATTTCAAGCAGATCCCAGAGAGCCTCATCTAACAGCTGTAAAAAGAATCTTCAAATATCTCAAAGGAACCATAACCTTGGGTTTGTGGTATCCTAGAGAATCAGAGTTTAAGCTAATTGGTTACTCTGATGCAGATTTTGCAGGCTGTAAGATAGACAGAAAAAGTACAAGTGGAAGCTGTCAATTTTTAGGTGACAGATTGGTTTCTTGGTATAGCAAGAAACAAAAGTCAATCTCCACATCCACAGCTGAAGCAGAGTATATAGCTGCTGGTAGCTGTTGTGCACAGATTCTGTGGATGCAGAATCAGTTGCTGGATTATGGTTTGAAGTACTCTAAAATACCTATTTTCTGTGATAACCAAAGTGCTATTGCTATGACAGGAAATCCAGTACAGCACTCCATGACCAAGCACATCAGCATAAGGTATCATTTTATCAGGGAACATGTGGAAGAAGGGAACATTGAGCTTCATTTTGTGTCTACAGACCAACAACTTGCAGATATCTTCACCAAACCTTTGAGTGAAGCTACTTTTACAAGATTGGTAAATGAACTTGGAATGATCTCTGGTTTCGACTAGAGATATGGGTTAGACTCAAAAACTATACATGTTTGATTTTTATGCTCATGATTCCTTGCATGTATTAACTGTTATGAGTACCAGTGTCATAAACTCTGAACTTAAACTCTGATGCTAAACTCGGTTAGTCATAAAGTGTTGGTCATACTCTGATAGTTACAGTCTAATGCTATACTCTGATTGTAATTTTGTCTGAAACATATGGACCAATGAAGAAATTTGTATGAGGCATAATTCTCAGTAAGTAATTATGAATCCTTAAGAGTTATATAGATTCTGATCTCAAATATGTGCAGTAAGTTAACACAGCATGATACTGTCTCTATATTTATAGCATCTCTTAGTTTATTGATCCTATACACTGAGTCTGTATTAGCTGTTTGCATTTTCTCTCATAAATTAATTGTATTAACTTATGAAAAGTCTAAACTCTGATTATTAATTGCAAATAATTCACCCTCAAATCAAAAGATGCCAAAAAGAGCACAAATTCCTTTGAGATCATGTTGTGCCTAGGAAGATCCAGGAACTTATTGTATGAAATAAGGGCTAAAATCTTTGATTTTTGGTGACTAGTGCCAACCACTGATTACTGGAAAAATAAAAATTTAATTAAAATATATATATATATATATATATATATATATATATATAAAAATATATATATAAAGGCGGTGAAAAATAAAAGATATATCCAAATGAAAGGATATCAGTATAACAGAGTTTAGATATAAAATCAGATTTTATTTTATACATGAGAGTTTGGGCAATCAGTTTTTACTGTTTTAGTATGTGGATTTTATGCACTTTGAGATGATCTAAATATTTGATTTCGGTAAACTCTGCTATTGCACACACATATTTTCACACCTATACAGTTTGAGAAAAGAGTTTATTGACAAAGAAGGACAAATGGTAAACACTGATGTATTGTGTGAAATACGCCGAGGTAACTTTGTTTTAATCCCTGATGGTTAAAATGATTTCTTTGTTTCAGACATTTTATAATTTTGAGATTAGACATTTGTTTTGAAATTCAAAGGATTATGATAACAAACGGTTCATATTTGTATTAAACAGAGAGAGAGAGAGAGGTTGAGTGTTTTGAACAATGTGATAAGCGGTAATAATGGCTATTTTTACTGCGCGTGTGTATTGAAAGTTGTTACATACAGCTGTCAGCGTATACACGTTTGACACCTGTCCCACTCACACACTTTTCAAAGACGCCTGCTGTGTGTAGTAATGATTAAAACGTTTGAGTTTTAATCTTCACAGTTATTATTTAAATCTACTACACATAAACAGTTCACTCTTTTACACACCTCAACTTTTCATAAGCTTTTACTTACACACATTGTCTCAAACACTTTCACTGCATACACTATAATCTATTCTCTGTTTGTTTTCTTCTAAACTGTTCTAATGGCTACAACAATGTTTATTGCTTCTGGGTTAGAATTTGTTCCTAACAATTACTCAGCTCCTTTAGCAAATGAGAACGCACCGGAGGCGTTTCATTTGATTCAGAGTTTCTTGACAAACTCTGATATCGGCACTGCTCTCACCGCACCGTCGAAGCTGTCTGCGTCACAAATAAGGACTTTTTGGCAGACAGGTACTTATGATGATTGAGGAAAGTCTGGATCTCCATCTATCATTTTTGAGTTTCAAGGAGAAGAATTTACTGTTACTCCTACTACTGTTCGTGATGCTTTGGGTCTTGAAGATTTTAATGCATTCACAACCGTTGGAGACTTTGAGTTAGTCAGAATGATGAGGGAGATAGGATACTCTGGACCTTTGACAAAGATAGGTCAACTCAAAAGGCCATTTTTGCGCAAGGAGTGGAGCTTCTTTTTCGATTGCATTACTCGGGCTTTTGGAAAGAAGTGCACGAATTGGGATGCGATTCCCACGGATAGTCTACAGATCGGGTATTCTCTTCTCTATGGCAGTCAATTTGATGTTGCTAGATTAGTTTTAACTAATATTGGTGAGAAAATGCTAGAGAATAGAAATGTTGTTTACTTCTCTAGATTTTGTCAGTTAATATTCAACTTTTGCTGTCCTAATGTTGAGATTTTAGAGGATGATGTTATCCTCTCATTTAAATTGCATAAACGCATATTTTCTGATCTCACTAACAAGGATAACAAGAAAGGAGATGTTGGTGTGTTACTGTTGCCTGAGTCTGTGCAACAATTCTTGGTAAACTTACAACAACAACAACAACCACAACTGGCAAACACTGAAGCTGGACCTTCTGTGTCTCAACCACAAAGGTCACAGAAATCTAAAGTAAGGGCTGTTCAGTCTGTCAGGATAAACACTGAAGCTGGGGCATCAAATGCTGATGATATGCCTCAGAAGAGAAGAATGAAGAAAAGAAGAGCCAATAGGGCAAAGACTGATGCTATTGATGAAGAGACTGAAACTGATGAAGAAATTCTTCATCAGAGAAAAAGAAGATTGGTAGCAGCACATTTGTTTGGTGCTGAGAATATCTCTTCCAATGTTGTTGATAATCTTGAGATTCCAGATGATGAAGATGTTCCTGAGGACAGAGTTTTTATGGAGACTGTTTTTCAAGATGAAGCTCCTACATCAAATGCTGATGATGTAGTTGAGGAAGCTGCACCTGAAGATGCAGATGAAGCTCCTGAAATTCTTGTTCAGGAGGCTACAGAAAATGTTGAGGCTGAGATTTTTGAGCCACAGGGATGTGATATGGATTTTGAAGCTCACAACTCTGTAAACTCTGATCATCTTGAAGTTTTTGATGAAACAGAGGGTGTGGAAGCTGATCAAGACACAGTTATTCTTGAAGATTCTTTGGCTACTCACACAGAGATTCTATCTGTTACTCACCAGGTAATTGAAGAGGGTGAGGAAGTTGATCAGACTTTGGCTGCTAAAGCTATAGAAACTGTTGCTAAAAATCCTGATGTTGCTGATAAGGATGCAACAGAGACTGTTCCTGTTGAAGCAGAGTTTGTTGTAAACTCTGAGGATATTATTGTTCTTGAAGCTCTACAACAATCTGTTGTTGAGATTGTAACAAAAGAAGCAGAGTTCCTGCATACTGCAAACTCTGAGATTCCAGAACCTGATGCTGAGAATATTCCTGCAGAAAATACAGCAGAGAATGATAATGATAATGATAGTTCTGATCATTCTCAAGAGGAGTTATTTGAGAGTCAAGCAAACTCTGATGAGCTAAGAGAGGTCAATCGAGCTACAGCTGAGCATTTTCAAGATATGTACTACAATAGATGGGCTGCTGCGGATTGTATCTTTTCAGCACAGAGGGCTGCTGATTTTCTTGGAGATTCTGTGAAGACAATTTCAAGTCCTGATATTCTTACAAGTCTGAAGGCTACTGTGATTCAAATTAAATCTCTCCACAACAGATTTGATGAGTCTCATAAGGAAGTCACTGCTTTGAGGAATGAAGTTGGTCTAAGAGATCTCACTCTGAAGAATGATAGGACTTACTACAATTCCATGTTTAAGAAGCAAGCTAAGGACTCTGATGACATTCAGAAGAGGCTTGGGAAAGTTGAGGACAACCAGACTGCTATGTCTGCCCAACTAACATCAATTTCTAATGCTATTGAGTTGTTGACATCAGTACTACTTTCTGATGATGTCAAAAAGGGGGAGAGTGTACCAAGTGACAAATGCAAAGACACTCAAACTCTGAGACGGAGGGATGATGGTAATGATGGTGGAAACAAGGGAGGAGATGGAAAGAGCTTAAAATCAAATGATGATAGAAGACTACTTTCAAGAAGATCAAACTCTGATAAAAGATCAAACTCTGGAAAGGGACATGTAAACTCTGCCAGTGGTTCAAGATACAAAAGTTTGATAATCTCTGATAAGCCATCTACTGATGAGGAAATTGCTGCTAAGATGTTTATGGCAGAACATGGAAAAGGTATTTCAATTGAAGATATCCAAGCTGAAGAGCAAATGCTTGCTGAGGAACACAAGAAGAATGTTGAAGCTGGAATCTACAAGAAGAAGGAAATCAAGGCTCCTAGAAAGAAAGAAAAAGGAATTATTATCAAAGAGAATGTAAACTCTGATCAGAGTTTACAGTACTCAAGGAGGCCTGTGATTAAAAATGCTGACAAAGGAAAAGGTAAACTGGTAGAAGAAGAACAGTTACCTAAGAAGATTTATTCAACCTCTGACATTGCTCAAGTTGAAACAAGATTAGCTAAATCAACCTCTGACGCTGCTCAAGTTGATGTTTCTACTAAAGTTATGACAACCTCTGACGTTGCTCAAGTTGTACAGAAATCTACACAACTTTCAGGATTCACCAAACCTAAAATTCTTGAAGACTTAAAGCTTGAAGCTGTGAAATTCTCAGAAACCAGAACTGTATTGGGAAAAGAAGCTTTTGATAAATCTGGACTGGGATCACACAGAGAGAGAAGAATAAATAACAGATCTCAAGATAACATTTCACTGGCAGAATCTGGTATTGGGGTTACACAAGAAAACCTTGATAAGTTAGAATCTGTTCAGTTGATTTTTCACAGAATATTGAAGAAGCAGTTTTTGTTATACTTCATGAGTGATGGAAGAGTTTATAAAGTTGGAGAATCTGATGTTAATCTCAAATCATGGGAAGAACTGGAATATGTACTTTATCTTCTAAAAGTCAAAAACAGACATACTCATGATGTTGCTCAAGTTTTGAGAGAAAAGATGCTGAGATCTAAAGCTATGCTTGGAGGAGGAGTATCAAGTGTCTACATTCCAAAGTATAGAGATCATACTGGAAAGTTAGTGGAGATGAAGAGAAACAGTGCTAGATTTAAAATAGCACTTGGAACAAAAGTTTTAGAATTCAACCTAGAGTCAGACAAAGCTCATTACATTCGGCTAGGAAATGATATAAGAAGAAACAGCATATATTCTCTAAGAGCTGCTATCTACCAAATGGGGGAGAGTGATTCAGAACTTAAAGAGCTAAAAGAGATTATGGTGGATGAGCTAGAGAAGGCTGAAAGAAGACTGTTGATTGATTATCTCAGGACAATACCTGATATTGAAGAAGTCAAGTAAAGTCTGACTGTAAGTTTTTATGTTTTCTGTTCTAAGTTAAATTTAAACTCTGTTTTAAAATTAAACTCTGACATATTTTAAACACTGCATTTGTTATATGTTTTGACATCATCAATTATCTTTTTAACTTGTACATTTTGGTATGAACAAGTTGGGGGAGATTGTTAGATATAATTGCTGACGTTTGTTCATCAGTGTTTAAGTTCCAGGTACATATCAGAGTTTATATAGAAGCCAGTCAGAGTTTGATAAAGTCTGACTGGGTGAAGAGTTTATATTGAAGCCGGTCAGAGTTTGTTAAAGTCTGACAGGGTGATAGTTGACTTAGCTTTCGGTGCAAAGATAAAGATTCTAGAAGCAATATATTCTGAAGATGGAAAAAAGCAGAATATATTGATACAGCTAAGGAGACTGGACAGAAGACTGAAGCAATCCTTAATTGATAATAATTGTATAGCTAATTTATAGGAGTATCAATTAGATAAGGATTGTATGTAGCTGTGTACTATAAAAACACAGATAGGTTATCCCTAGAAGGGACGCGAACATAGAATTATTATTCTTGTAACCTAGTAGCTCTTTGTGATTCATTAACATCACTAAGAGAGAATTATTTAATATAATTCAGTTTGTTGATTTACAAACCTGTGTTCTTGATTGTTATTCTTATACATACTTGATTATATATTGTGTATTCGGCCTAACACATCCATTGATCAATCTGGTGGTGACTTCTATTCTTTAGAAGAACTTGGTCAGCTGGAGGATGGTGATTTGGCTTTGATAGTCAGAAAGTTTGGGAAGTTCAGATTCAAGAGGAATCCCAATCTTAAGTTCAGGCCCAGATTTCAGAGAGGTGGATCTTCCTCTTCAAGTGGCACAAGGGGTGGCTACAAAACTGGAACTGTGGAAAGGAGCACAATCAGATGCTACAATTGCAATGAGTTGGGTCACTTTGCTACTGAGTGCAGAAAGCCAAAGCAAGTGACTAGAAACACATTTGATTCTAGCAAGAAGAACAAGATTGGGAAAGCCTATGTTGCTGAGGGAAAGAGTTGGGATGACACTGACAGTGATGAAGAAGCAGGTGAGATTGGGAACCTTGCTTTAATGGCTAAAGAGGAAAGCACTTCATCCAGATACATGTCAGAGGTAACCTTTGCTGACTCTGAAATGATTCATCATCTTGGTGGCACCATAAGTTGTGCACGCACTGAAAATGATAGAATAATTCTTTTAAACACAAATCTTGAAAAGGAAATAAAAGAATTAAAACTAGTGCATATCAATCAAGATGAACTTACTAATAAGGTAGCAGTTCTTGAGAAAAGGGTTAAATTGTATCAACAACTGGAAACCATTCTCAAAGATCAGATTAGTGAGCTTAAGACCAAAGCTAATGCTTATTTCAGTTCTTGTAAGACTGCTAAAGAAATTCTCAATAAGCAAGCTGTTGGTAATCATGTCAGTATAGGGTATGATTATAATGAGGCTATTGGACTGCTTGGAATTAATTCCCCTTGTAGATACAAATCTGAAGGAAAGGTCGTTCCATATATACTTAAGGGTATTGAAACACCCTTCTGTAAGGAGTCTGAGGCAGAGCCTATGAATGAATACTCTATCATTATTGCTGAGGAGATTGATGAAGAAGATATTTCTTTGGAAGCTGAACAGTCCAAAAAGTGTATATCTAATATTCCAGTCAAAGCTGCTACAACTAAAAAGACTAAATCAGATATCCATAAGTTGGATCAAAACAACTGTTCTAACATGCCTGTTGTTAATTCTTCTCATAAAGCATGTGGTGTGATTAATTGCATGTCTTGTGCTTTCAATGTTATGTATGCTTATTTTAATAGTAAGCATGTATCTAGTGATAAGACTGCTCCACGTCAACATGTTAATAGTAAGAAGCATGTTAATGCTAAGACTGCTGGTCCTTCTAATACTAGAGTGGATTCATTTATCCCTAAGCCTACTCAGAAATGTGTTAAGGCTGGCTATAAATGGAAACGCTCTTATGTGAAAGAGGTTGAAGTAGTTTTAGCTAAAAATGTTGTTTTGCCTGACAAAGGCCAATTCTTTAAGTATGCCGGACCCAATCAATTTTGGGCTCCGAAGAAGGTCTAATCAATTTGATATTGCAGGGAGTTAAACAGGTAAACCGTGTTATATGGATTCTTGACAGTGGCTGTTCAAAGCATATGACCGGAGATAGAGCCCTACTATCATATGTGGTTGAGAAAGCTGGCCCAGTAGTTACCTTTGGAGATAACAGCAAGGGTATTACGAAAGGATATGGCTGTTTGAAGTACGGAAATGTTATCATTGAAGATGTTTCTTTTGTGGAAGGTCTGACGTTCAATCTTCTCAGCATCAGTCAGTTCTGTGACAGAGGATATGCTGTTTCCTTTGAAAGAGAGAAGTGTCAGATCATTAACAAGAAGAATGGAAAGCCTGCTCTTCAAGGAGTAAGGAAAGGTGACTTGTTCATAGCTGATCTAAACTCTGGATTCAAAGATGAAGTTAATTGTTTTTATGCTAAAGCTTCATCAGATGATAGTTGGCTATGACACAAGAAGATGTCTCACCTTAACTTCAAAACCATGAACTCTTTAGTCAAGAGGGAATTGGTTAGAGGTTTGCCTCAGATGGAATTTACACAGGAAGGACTGTGTGAGGCATGTCAGAAAGGAAATTCAAAGCTGAAGCTGCTAGGACTATGCTTAGTGAGTCTAAACTTCCAACGTACTTTTGGGTTGAAGCAGCGAATACAGCTTGTTATACTCAGAATCGAACTTTAATCAACAAGGACTTAATGAAGACTCCGTATGAGATCATGAACAACAAGAAACCAACTGTCAAGTACTTTCATGTATTTGGAGCAAAATGCTTTGTGCTTATAGATGACAATGTTAAACGTGGCAAGTTTGATGCAAAGGCACAAGAAGCTATTTTTGTTGGTTATTCCAGAAGATCTTACAGGGTCTACGTGGTTGGCAGTCACACAGTAAAGGAAAGTGTCAATGTTACTTTTGATGACACTAAGTTCCCCAGTATCCAAAAAGAAGACCCATCTGAAAAGCTGAAGTTTGATAACTTGCCAGACTCAGAATCAGATGATGAAGCCCTACCTGAAGTTATTGCTGGTGATGATAATAACAATGATGATAATGATCATGGTGATGGTGGTGGAAACACTGGTAACAATGGAAATACCACCAACACTGGAGAAGAATCATCAAGGCAATCAAGCAACAACTCAGGGGGAGCAAATGAAGGATCAACTAGTCACTCACAACATCAAAGTGAATTTCAAGGTGAATCATCAAGATCAAATCTTCCAAGACAGACTGTTTGGAATAGAGCTCATCCTTTTGAGCTGATCATTGGTGATCCAGAGGTTGGAGTTAAAACTAGAAGTGCTTCTCAGAATGAATGTCTTTTCTCAGCATTTCTATCTAAAATGGAGCCAAAGAAAACTGAGGAAGCACTTACTGATCCAGATTGGGTGATTGCTATGCAAGATGAACTCAATCAATTTGAACAACAGCAAGTCTGGAAGCTGGTACCCAGGCCAAAGAACAAGAAAGTAGTTGGTACTAGATGGGTATACAGGAACAAGCTAGATGAGGATGGCATAGTCACAAGGAACAAGGCAAGACTGGTTGCACAAGGGTATTCTCAAGCTGAAGGCATTGACTATGATGAAACCTATGCACCAGTGGCTAGACTTGAGGCCATCAGGATGTTCTTAGCATTTGCTGCTTACTCCAAGTTTAAAGTCTATCAAATGGATGTTAAGAGTGCATTCCTGAATGGTGAACTTGATGAAGAAGTGTATGTGGAACAGCCCCCTGGCTTTGAAAATCAGGAGCTGCTGGACTTTGTGTACTTTCTCTTCAAGGCTATCTATGGTCTCAAACAAGCCCCAAGAAAATGGTATGACACTCTCTCTGGTTTTCTTTTAGAAAATGGTTTTGTTAGAGGTATCATAGACAAAACTCTTTTTTCAAAGAAACACAAAAGTGATATGATATTAATCCAAGTCTATGTAGATGACATCATATTTGGGTCTACTAATGATAATCTCTGTAAGAGATTTGCTGAGCTTATGCAGAGTAAGTTTGAAATGAGTATGATGGGTGAGCTGAAGTTCTTTCTTGGATTGCAAGTAAGTCAAAGGTCAAATGGTATATTTATTTGTCAATCCAAGTATCTCAAAGAACTCCTCAAGAAGTATCACATGGAGGATTCAGCATCAGCAAGGACTCCATCTTCAACAGCCATCAAACTTGGAGCTTCTGACAAATCTATCAAGGTAGATGTTACAAGCTACAGAGGTATGATTGGCTCCTTACTCTATCTTACTGCTAGTAGACCAGATATTATGTATGCTACATGCTTGTGTGCAAGGTTCCAAGCGGACCCTAGAGATGTACATCTCGTTGCTGTGAAAAGAATCTTGAGATATCTTAAGGGTACACCTAATCTAGGTATCTGGTACCTTAAAGATTCTGGTTTTCATCTTGTTGGATATACAGATTCTGATTATGCAGGTAGTGTTGTTGTTGGTCCTTGTGTATTGCAGAAGGGGGGGATGAATGCAATACTGATAAAATTCAATCTCAGTTTCAACAACTAAAATTAAGATTTAATGTTATCAATAATATGTATGCATTCACAAACAGTAAAATAGAGAAGACAGTATTCACAAAATAAATGTTTTATTTATTTTGCAAAGTGTTGCTACAACCTCAAGAGAGAAATCTTGAGCTTCGTTTTTTTCAAGGCACTTGCTAGTCTTCGTTACATTTCTAGAATGAATTGACAGTAGGTATAAGACTAATCCTATCACTATCAGTCACGGGTTTGTGAAGCTGCTGTCATTGTCAAGTGGCAGCTTCTTACAGATTGTCTTACCCATGTGACTATCCTAAATTGCTAATATGTCAGATATACATCATAACAAAAGCAACCTAGATTCATTCTATTTCTAGCTAAAACAATTCAGTAAATAGAGACTTGACCTTGCTCTTGAATTGATTCGCTTTTGTTTGCAGTGCTTGAAGCTTCTGTCGTAGTCTTGCAGACTTGGTGTAGCTTAGGGATACTGCATCACGCCTGTTTCTTGAACATTTAAACTGTCACGGGATTTGACTGAGAAAGATGCCTAGCATAAGGATCTTTATTGAGACAGTTACTTTTGCCACAAAGCTTGCTGTCACAGGAATGATCTTTTGGTGACAGTATGAGTTCCCCGCATAGAGTGCTGTCGAGGATCCCAAACTTGTTGTCGAGGGCAATAGTTGATGTCGCGTAGTCTTCCGCCAATGTTGCTGTCAGAGTGAATATGCTGTCGTGACTTGCAACATTCTGTCTTCTTGTAATCTTACTGTCACAGCTTTAGGACAGTAACCTTTATTCATGTTGTCATCCAAAAAGCATTCTTTGAGGCTTGAACACATAAGTGAACTTCTTTCAAATAATACAACTAGAATAACATTACATACTGATTACAAGAACATACTTTGGCTATGACAGTATGTTCTACTTAATTTGAAAATTAAGTACATTCAAAGTTAAGTTGTTTCCATGCTATCACCCATAAATCCCAACAGTTGTGGATAGAAACAGCACCTCTGGGAGTTGTCAATTCCTAGGAGGTAGGTTGATTTCCTGGTATAGCAAGAAACAGCAAACAGTTTCCAATTCAACAGCAGAAGCTGAATATATTGCTGCTGGAAGCTGTTGTGCTCAGATCTTATGGATACGGAATCAATTAAAGGACTATGGCTTTGCATTAGACAAAATTCCCATATTTTGTGATAATACAAGTGCCATAGCAATCTCCAACAATCCTGTGCAGCAATCGAGAACGAAGCACATTGATATCAGGTATCATTTTATCAGAGAGCATGTCATGAATGGAACTGTGGAGTTACATTTTGTACCCACAGAAGAACAGACTGCAGATATATTCACTAAATCTGTTGACGAATCCACATTTATCAAGTTAGTTGGTAAATTGGGTATGTTAAACAGTCTTAGTGATTAACAATATCTCTGTCATGTTTGTTCTTTAAAAATTCATTTTCTCTTGTCATTTAAATGATATTCACTGTCAATTCTCATTTAATAGTACATGCTTGTGTATTTAAATAGCTCTAAATATTTTATTTTCTTTAAAAATATTTTTCTCATATTTTTTAAGTAGAGACATGTATTTTTATTGAAAATATATTTATTTAGAATTATTTAGGTATTTTTCAGATTGTAAATATTGTTGTTTGAATTTTTCTGCAAGTTTATATTAATTTTATGCATTTCTATAATATTCTGCATATTTTTCTAGGATTTATGGAATTTTCTATAAATTTTTCTAGGCTTTTATATATTTTTCATGCATTTTTATAAGTTTTTCAGTATTTTTTTTGTTTGTTAATATTCGAATTTATTCTGAATTTTTTCATAAGTCTTCCCAGTTTTACACTAGGAAGACTACCGGGTAAACAATGTATTTTTCATTTTGTTTTTTGTTTTTTCTATTTAATTTTAAGTCTTTTCCTAAGTCTTCCCAGTTTTTTCAACTAGGAAGACTATCGGGAAGACTTAAATTAATTAGTTTATTCTCTGTTTTTATTTTTATTCTATTTTCCGAAGACTTCCTAATTTGAACTAGGAAGACTACCGGGAAGACTATCCTAAGTCTTCCCGATTGTCTTCCCAGTTCAAATTAAAAAAAAAAAACGGTTCATTTTTCTTTTTCAGTTTATTTTTATTCTAATATATATATATATACATACGTACATACACTGCATCTGTTTTCTTTTTGCCTTAGCAGTTCTTTTCAGTTTTCTTTTTCTGAAAACCCCTTCGGATACAATCTTATTGCAGAACCATTGCTCTTAATCCTTTTTTTGCTCAAGTTTTTACTTAGCAATTCATTTCATTACTTTCAAAAACTAATATACTTAGTCGAAACTCTGGAATTTTTTTTTCTTTCCTTTCGACTTTTGTGTGTTAAGTGTTTAATTGGTTTAGAAGTTGTGTGAATTGCTTGTGGTTCTGTAAAAGAAATTGGACTGTTCTTGGTACTGTGTGTGTTCTTGAAAGTATTGCCCGTTCATTTGCCCAATTCTTATTGCATTTCAAGGTCTTAGTTCGAATTTTTAGGATCTAAAATTTGAAAATTAATTAATTTTGATAAAATTTAATTTTGTGGATTTTAGTAATTTTAATTAATTCTAAAAATCCCTAAAATTTTATTTTTATTTTAAATTAATTAAAATTTTATTGTTTTATTTAAAATGGATCCTAATAATTTTGAATTAGTTTTAAATAATTTTGTTGGGTATTTTGATCCGGCTAGGTGTAAAGTGGAACGTTTTAGACCGTGGATTCAATTTTTAAATAGCAATACATGTGTTAGTTATGCTATTTGTGCTAATGCACTTCTGAAAATTGATCCATTAAGGATGTTGTGTTCAAGTGCTGTTATTGCTGAAAATTCAAAATCTTTTACTTTCAATATTCTCAACCAGCACTATACAGTTACTTTTAAGTTATTTTGTGATGTGTTGCATTTTCCAAAGGATAGATTTGATCCATTACCCACTGATGATGAGTTAACACAGTTCTTTGTGAATATTCATTATCAGGGTCCCTTTCAAATGGTGAAATTGTCAAAAACCTTTGTTGTAAGGGAATGGGATCTGTTCTTTGATACTATAGCTAGGGTATTTGGTAATTGCACAAAAACAAACTTTCATTGCATTACCAGTCTTAATCAGTACATTGCCTATGCTATAGTATTTGGTCGTAGATTGAACTTTGCTGAGATTCTGTGGAACCTATTGCTCAACAGGCTTGCTCACTCTAGGAGAGATTCTGATAATGGTGTGAAAGTAAGGTGTTGGTACCCTCACTTTCTAACTCTTATCATTAATCATCTTCTCACTGCTGAGCAGGTAGAACTGTTTCGAGAAGCTAGATTTGAAACCTCTCCAACCACAGACACCAAATTCTACACCAGACTTGATGTCTCATCCAAATTTACCACCATACCTGTTCTTGTTTCACCATTGATGAGTCAGTTCATTAATCTTCCTATCTTTGGTGAACAAGTTCCTCAACCACATCCAGTTCCACTGCAGGTAGTTATTCCTAACTTTGGTTCTTCTTCTGGTACTTCAATTGAACCCCAAGTGGTTGTTAGGGCTGACCCAGAGATTGTAGAACCACAGTCTCTGACCCAGGTCATAGAGCCATACAGAGAGTCAAACACTTCTGATACACAACCTGAGCCTACTATTCAAACCAGTTCAAGAAGAGTTAGTGATATACCTGAAATGAGTGTTCCCACAGCTCTGTCTCCACCCTTAAAGAAAAGAAAAACCTATAGGGAGACAATTGTAAGCCCATCTGTATCCTCTCAAAAGGATATGGACATTGATATGGCCACTACACAGTCTCTGGAGACATCCTCTCAACAGGGTGGATCTATTGAAATTCGCCATAGGGCCATGGCATCTTGTACTGAGTCAAGCACACTCCCATTACTCACAATGGGAGAAGATATCCATATAGATGACACTCAGGACACCATGCCAGGAGAGCACTTTACTTTTGACTTTGAAACAGTGCCTACCATAGTTACGGTAGAAGTGCCTTCACAGGCATCTGAGGGAAAATCTGATTCTTCGCCAACTCAAATAGAATCATTTTCTCCCCTCCCAGAGGGAACATCTCTGGCTCCCCTAAGGGATTTTTCACTCGCAGTTTTTACTGGAGAAAGTGAAAGGCAACCTGATGAGTCTGTCCCTGAAGAAGTTCAGTATACAATGTCAAATATTTTGACAGACTCATTCAGGGATCGGGAATTGCGAACTCCCATTGCACCACCACTGACCTCTCTTGAAGGGGCTAGGGTGATTTTTCATGCAGGTACATCTTCTGAAAATCTTGAAAGACAGTTAGTGGTGAGAGATATGAATCAAACACCGAGTGAAACACAAGCACG
Organism: Heracleum sosnowskyi; assembly: GCA_030848705.1. Taxonomy (NCBI): domain Eukaryota; kingdom Viridiplantae; phylum Streptophyta; class Magnoliopsida; order Apiales; family Apiaceae; genus Heracleum; species Heracleum sosnowskyi. The sequence continues at coordinate 35,861,701 of CM061238.1, forward strand.
TGAGTTGAGTGAAACACCACTGAGAGCAATTGAGGTGAGTGCACACACTGACACAAACACTGCTTTGTTGTTGAACCAGCTAGCTGATCTACAAAGGAAGTTACAAGAAACCCAGGCTGAGAACTCTCTTTTGAAAGCACAAGTGGTTGCACAATCTACCACCTCTGTATCAAATCAGCTGGGTACTGTGAAAGATGACCTGGAAGGATTGAAGAATAATCTACTCCCTAGGCTGAATTCGATCCAACAATCTCAAGTACTGGTGGCTTCAGACATCTCTGATCTTACAACGTCAAATGCTCAGATATCGGAGAGTGTCAAGTAGATTGCTTCTATTTCTACCAAGGTGGACTTTATTCTGCAAACATCTGATGAAAACCAGAGGTTTAATGAACAAAGGATGTCTAAGATTGAAGGAGGAATGGAGCATCTTAATGAAGGGATGAAGCACCTATACTACATGATCAAGGAATCACATCAACCTACTGTAGAACAACGAACATTCTTTGAGGGAGATGATGATGAAGATGATGATACTGATGAAGGAGGAGATGGAAGAGAAAGAGGAGAGATAAGGAGAACATCTGAGGTAAATCCCAGGGCTTCCAAAGCTCAAACTGTAGAGGATTCCTCAACTAAGGGGGAGAAGGAGAAGAAAGGAGAAGAAAGAGAAGCTGGAGGAGCTTCTGGAGGAGATAAGGGAAAAGGTAAACAATCACTGGAGGATACTGTCTTTGACGATGCCTACTACTACCACGGTGAACAGGATGACTTCCAATTTGACACTTCTGGTGATCTGAGGAAGACCATATCTGAAGAAGCTTTTGGTGAGGAGGAGGTTGAGGAGGCAGCAAACTTCGAGGATTGGGAGGATGAAGCTGATCTATATACACCTGACCTTTTGTTTCAGAAGGAGTTGAAGAAACAGCAGGCAGAGCTAAGAAGAAAGGAGGATGAGAATGCCAAGGTCTCCGACATCATATCTCAGAAGCTGAAAATTCAAAAGGCTGAACATGAAGACAAACAACGTCTTCATAGTATTCATGTCAAAGAAAGGAGATTGGATGTTAGGATGAAGCAAGGAATCAAATGGGATAAGTCAAGGGAGATGTTTGATATCCCTCAGAGTGGCACAAACAATGATGCTACTTTTCTGAAGCTGCTTGAGAAGATCAGAACTGTTAATCCAGACAATTCATTATACATGAAGGCATTGAAGGAGGCTATCCTAAGGATTACGTCTGCATTTGATCAAGTGAGGCAAGAACTGTTCATCTATGTCTCAAGTGCTCTTGAAGGGTCATTCACCATTTCTCTTGACCTCCTACAAAGAAGATCTCTCTCTGAATTGTGGATTCTGATGAGTAAAGTAAAGAGATCTTCTTGCTTGAATGAGCTTCTATATGACCGGCTTAGAGATTCTGCTATGAAGGCCAGTCCTCAAGTTGTACATTTTCCTTATGAAGTCAAAATCTACAGAGGTACAACTTTAGAGACTGTGAGGCTGGATCCTGATTCCATGAAGCTACAGACTGCTATGCAACTGGTGAAGTTGGAGAATCTTCTTAGAACTTCTGGGTTTGCTTCTGTAGAGAAGTCTGAAGTTGCTGATATGATTTCAGACTACTACACGGAGAAAATTCCAAGATATGCTCAGATGAAGAATAGATTGAAGAAGATCACCACTCAACCAGTAATGCCAAGTGGTGTGGTTTCTGAAAGTGATCGTGTCCTTGACAAAGATCTTCTAGTCACCTTGCAAGAAGCTGAAGAAGGTGAAATTAGAGACTAAAGGCATGATGTAGTTAGCTCAATTTGTAAATGTTATATGTTTAGAGCTAGGTAAATCAAGATAGGAAAATGTATTCATATGTTCAGTCTAGAGGAACATCTATCTTGTATTTATCTTTACTGTTTGAATCTGGAAATTGTTATATTTAATCCAGAACTTTTTATTATTTGCTTGGCTCTTAAAAGTCTTATCTTTTCTTGTTTTAGTTGAGTTATCCTCTAGAGGTATTTGGTTGTTATTGTCAAACAAACAAATAGGGGGAGATTGAAAGGCATATGTCTAGGCCTATTTGTAAACACCGAGGATTCTACTCAACTTTAATAAAGATGTAATAAGTAAATAATAAAAATCAATTGTCACAGGAATCTCAGAAGGTTATATCTGTCAAAGAATGAAGATTAAAGTCATCTACAGACTTGAAGTGATTCTACATTGAAAGAAGCTCAATTTATTGATCAAGCCTCAATGAAGTATTCAAGCTCAGTGGATTTATTAAAGTGACAGAGATTTCAAGTGGTGACAGAAAAAGATACTGATTACGGAGTTCTTGAATGAGAAGGAAGTGAATCACTGCTTAAAGTTAAATGGATAAAGAACAGACATTGTCGTTAGTCACTCCTGAACCAGACAGTACATCGAGTGTCAACGTACTTTTGTGTTTGTTATTTATCTAAGTTTTAAGTGATTCTGGAATTAATTGTGAAGGCAACTAATTTTATTTATTCTCTTATAAATAATTAATATTATTAAGTATATTATTTATTAATTTAATTCTGCAAAGAATTAAATTAATACATAATTTATTTAGTTAATTATTTAAATTAGAATAAAAATGAACTAGGAAGACTTAGATTTAAACTAGGAAGACTCAGTTTATTTAACTAGGAAGACTCACAAGTGAGTCTTCCCGATTGTCTTCCTAGAGTAAATGTAAGTCTTACCGATTGTCTTCCATGTACAAATGATTGTCTTCCCGATTGTTTTCTAAGAGTAAAAACATTGTGTTTGTTTAAGTCTTCCTAATGCAATTCTGTAAAATTGTATTGCACGTGGGTTGGCTTAAAACAAAAAGAATGCAGTGTGTTTTATATATAAAAGACACGGCAGTTGACATCAATTGTATCATTGAACACAGAAGAAAAGACAGAGACAAAAACATTACATTCTTCTTCATTACTTCTTCAACTGCAAAGCATTCATTTCCGGCCAGAGATTTAATTCTTGATTGTTCTTCAACATTTAATTCATAAGAATTGTATCTCTTGTACTGCTTTAGCTTTCTAGCGGATCATAATCCCTAGATTTTATATCGAACTACTTTTTAGTATTCGATCCTTTTTATTACAAAAATAGATAAATTCATGTCGAATTTATTCTAGATTTGTTTTATTAAGTTCCTTGTAATCAGTGATCAAAATTGTAACACCCCTCAAGTTTAATAGAGTTTCTATTTAACTTGAATATTGTTTCAGTTTTTATTCTGCACTAATTTGTTCTAAACAGTTAAATCTTTTAAAGGACAAATTCGATAAAACTGTATAGTTTGTATTCAACCCCCCTTCTACAAACTTATCAGGACCTAACAAATTATCTTTTTGATAATGTGGATGAGTCTACACCAAACACTGAAGCTGTTCAGCATGAAGCTCCAGAAGATTTTGTTGAGGAGCCTGTTGTAAATAATGCTAATGAGGACAGGGTTTTTGTGGATAATGAAGCTCCTGAAGTTTTTATTCAGGAGGCTACTGCAGATTTTGAAGCAGCCACTGTGCCTGACATGGCAAATGCTGATATAGAGGCTGAAATTTTTGAGCACGATACTTTACTTGCTGATCTTGCTATGGATAATATTCTTGAAGCACATCCTAGTATCAGTGTTTGTGATACTGAGGATGTGGCAGCTGATCAACCCACCCAAATTCTAGATGAGTCTCTTGCAACTCATACAGAGATTCTCTCTGTCAATAATACAATTCCTGAACAAGGTGAGGAGGTTGATCAGGTAATTGAAGCTGCTGTCAATAACTTGGATGAAGCTACAGCAGAGAAATTGAATGACATTGTTGCAGAGTCTATTCCTGTCGAAACAGAGGTTCTTGTAAACTCTGACATTCCTGAAATTGCAAAGATACATGCAAACAATGTAGATGAAGAATTTGTTGAAGCTGTTGCAGAAAATGTTGAAGAAGTTGCACAGTTAAATACTGAAGCTACTGCAGAAGTTGCAAACTCTGAACATTCTCTTCATGCCAACTCTAACATTAATCTTGAATTTTCAAACTCTGATGAATCCATACCTTTTCTAAGGGATCCTACAGCTGAGCATATCAAGGAAAATGTCAATGCCACTGAAGCACATTATAGAAATATGTACTATGCCAACTGGTCAGGGGCAGATTGTATTTTCTCCAAGCAAAGGACTGCTGATTTTATCGCTCAATCTGCCAAGGAGATCACAAATTCTGAGCTTTTATCACATTTTAAGGCTGCCATTGTTCAAGTCAAATCATTGCACAATCGCTTTGATGAGACTCACAAGGTAGTTCTTGGATTAAGTAATGATATAGCTCTTAAAGAATTAGCTTTGAAGAAAGACATAGCTCAGTTTTCATCTTTGATTAAGGATCAAGAAACCATCAAGCAGAGGCTAACAAATGTTGAGAGCAATCAGGCTGAACTATCTACTAAGATAGATTCTATTGCTGCCTCACTGGAGTTGCTGACATCAGTGCTTATTCCCGATGATGTCAAAAAAGGGGAGAGAGTTTCTAAACACAAATGCAAAAGGACTCCAACCTTAAGACTGAGGGATGATGCAAATGATGGTGGAAGCAGAGGAGCAGAGCAAAGGTCAAAATCTTCTCAAGAGCAAGGGAGACTTAGGTCAAACTCTGCTAGACAGACAAACTCTGATATGATAAACTCTGGTGCTACTGGTTCTGGTACTCATGCTCAATCTTCTTCAAGACTTAAGAGTCTAGTGAATTCAGCTAATCCAATAACTGATGAAGAGATTGCAGCCAAGCTGTTTTTAGATGAGCATGATGGTGAAGTGACAGTTGAGGATTTGGAAGCAGAAATGAAGATGCTATCTGAAGAACATAGAAAGAAAGTTGCTTCTGGAAATTACAAGAAGAAAGCTGTAAAAGTTCCAAGAAAGAAAGAACTAGGTATCTCTATCAAGGAAAACTCTCAACAGAGCATGCAATATTCAAGAAGGCCAACAGATATTATTTCTGGTAAGGGCAAAGGGAAGCTGATAGAAGATATAGTAACAAAGAAAAATTATTCAACCTCTGACATAGCTCAAGTTGAATCTGTTCTAAATCAATCAACCACTGACAAAGCTCAAGTTGATGATTCTTCTAAAGTTGTGACAACCTCTGACGTTGCTCAAGTTGTGCAAACTCAATTATCTACACAACTCCAAGGATTCAAAAGACCTATACTGCCTGAAACTCTGAAGCCAGAATCTGTGAATTTTCTTCAAACCAGAACAGTACTTGGAAAAGAATCTTATGATAAGTCTGGTTTGGGTTCACATAGAGAGAAAAGGATAAATAACAGACCTCTAGATCAAACATCACTGGCAGAACCTGGTGTTGGGGTTACTCAAGAAAATCTTGACAAACTAGTGTCTGTTCAGATGATTTACCACAAAGGGTTAAAGAAAGAGTTTCTGTTATACTTTATGTCTGATGGAAGAGTATACAGAATAGGAGAAGCTGATGTTCAAATGAAGCTATGGGAAGAGCTTGAGTATGTTCTATATCTTCTCAAAATCAAAAATAGAAGTACTCACAATGCTGCTCTAGTTCTAAGAGAAAGGATGCTGAAAACAAAAGCTATGCTTGGAGGAGGTGTTTCTAGTGCATATATTCCTAAGTACAGAGATGCTTATGGAAAGATTGTTGAAATGAAGAGAAACAGTGCTAAGTTCAAGACATCACTGGGTATAAAAGTTTTAGAATTCAACTTAGAGTCTGACAAATCTTACTATATTCGGCTAGGGAATGAAATGAGGAAGAACAACATTTATTCTCTGAGAGCTGCTATCTACCAGACTGGAGAAAGTGATCCAGAGCTTAAGGAATTAAAAGAAATCATGGTAGAAGAGCTAGAAAAGGCTGAAAGGAGGCTTCTCATCGATTATCTCAGGACAGTGCCTGATATTGAAGAGATTAAGTAAAGTCTGACTGTAAGTTTTTATAGTTTTCTGTTCTAAGTTAAAGTTAAACTCTGTTATATTTAAACACTGCATTTGTTATATGTTTTGACATCATCAATTATCTATTTAACTTGTACATCTTCATTATGCACAAGTTGGGGGAGATTGTTAGATATAATTGCTGACGTTTGTTCATCAGTGTTTAAGTACCAGGTACTCATCAGAGTTTACTTGAAGCCAGTCAAAGTTTATTTAAAGTCTGACGGGATAAGAGTTTATTTTAGCTGTCGGTGCTAACATGAAGATTCTAGAAGCAATATATTCTGAAGATGGAAAGAAGCAGAATATATTGAGATAGCTAAATAAACGGGACAGAAGATAGAAGCAATTCTAGATTGATATAAATTGTATAGCTGATTTATAGGATATCAATTAGAGATTGATTATGTAGCTGTGTACTATATAAACACAGATAGGTTAACCCTAAAAGGGATGCGAATACTGAATATATTATTCTTGTAACCTAGCAGCTCTCTGTGATTCTTTAACATCACTAAGAGAAGAGTTATTTATATAATTCAGTTTATTGATCATAAACAGTGTTCTTAATTGTTCTTCTCATACATATATTGATTATATATTGTGTATTCGGCCTAACAGTTATTTTCAACAGGAAGGGATAGACTATGATGAGACATTTGCACCTGTTGCCAAACTTGAAGCTATCAGGATTTTTCTAGCCTTTGTTGCACACTGTAACTTCAAGGTGTTCCAAATGGATGTCAAAAGTGCTTTTCTAAATGGAGAGTTGGAAGAAGAAGTGTATGTTGAACAGCCACCTGGTTTTGAAGATGCTGAAATGTATGATTTTGTGTACAAACTATTCAAGGCACTTTATGGATTGAAACAAGCTCCAAGAGCATGGTATGATACTCTCTCTGCCTTTCTATTGGAAAACCAGTTTACAAGAGGTGTAGTAGATAAGACTCTATTCTACAAGCATCATGGCAAAGACATCATTCTGGTTCAAATTTATGTTGATGATATCATCTTTGGTTCATCAAATGAGAAGCCGTGTGAGAAGTTTTCATCTCTAATGAGAAACAAGTATGAGATGAGTATGATGGGAGAATTGTCATTCTTCCTTGGTTTACAAGTTCTTCAAAAGGATGATGGAATCTTCATTTGTCAAGCAAAGTATGTCAAGGAACTTCTCAAGAAGTTTAACCTAGAAGATTCATCACCTGCCAAGACCCCCATCTCTACTTCAACAAGTTTGGATCTAGACTCCAAAGGGAAGAAAGTGGACTCTAGTGCATACAGGGGCATGGTTGGATCACTTCTCTATCTAACTGCTAGCAGACCTGACATAATGTTTGCTACATGTCTCTGTGCAAGGTTTCAGGCTGATCCAAAAGAGTCACACCTAGTAGCCATCAAGAGAATTTTTAGATATCTAAAGGGCACTCCTAATGTAGGCCTTTGGTATCCTAAAAATACTGGATTTGAGCTAGTGGGGTATTCTGATTCAAACTATGCTGGGTGCAGAATTGACAGAAAGAGTACTACAGGAAGCTGTCAATTTCTTGGTGGAAGATTGGTATCCTGGTTCAGTAAAAAGCAACACTCAATTTCTACTTCAACAACAGAAGCTGAATACGTTGTAGCTGGAAGTTGATGTGCACAAATCTTGTGGATGAAGAATCAACTGTTGGATTATGGCTTAGTGTTAAATAATATTACTATCTACTGTGACAACACTAGTGCCATAGCCATCTCAGACAATCCTGTTCAACACTCTAGGACAAAGCACATTGATATCAGACATCATTTCATAAGAGAGAATGTTGAAAGAGGAACTGTGAAGTTGATCTATGTGCCCACAGAAAAGCAACTTGCAGACATTTTTACAAAACCACTGGATGAAGCAACCTTTAACAGGTTGGTAAGTGAATTAGGAATGCTGAATCTGGTATGTTAACTTACTAGTTTTTCATTCCTTTATTCAAATGAAGCTTGTGACAGTAACCTCTCCGGAAGTTGCTGTCATGAGAAAGTTACTGTCTACTTAAGTCTCTATCTGTTTTCGACAGCATGTGTACTTTCACTTTGTTAAATTGAATTTTGTGCTAGTCTTACATTTGATAGTTTGATCTTGTATGACATTAACTTGCATGGTTTTTACTGCTGAAATTGGTCAAGGATTTTCCTTAATTGGTCAGTTTTGCTTTGATTGTTGAATTAGTGGTAGACATCACTTAATTGCAATATGTGGTAGTTGTATGGGTACTCCAAACTGTTGACCGTTTGCATCCCTCTAAACCTAGTATGCCTATAAAATGAATCTTAGGCCATATTAGTGAATCATTTAGAAAAAGGGTAAAATGGAAAACAAAGTAGGAATCGAATACAGGCCTAAGCCTTGTGGAAGTGAGCCCTACAGTGAAGAAGTAGAAGCCTTGTTTGATGAGTTATGGGATGCCCTTGATGTGGAAGAAGAAAAAGAACTTGCAGCCAAGGCCGCTGAGGAGGCTAAGGTGCAAGAAGAGGAAAAGGAGTTTCAAGCACTCCTCAAAGAAGAAGGAACCTCAGAAGAGGAAGTTAGGGAAGAAGTTCTAGAATTGGTTAAGAAAGACTGTAATGAATAATTAATCTCACCATTTGTAGCATTTTACCCTTCTTCATTTAATAAAATTAATAAAATTCCTCCTTCCGCAGTTTCTATTTGCTTCATGTGTGTGTTGATTGCTTAACTGGTTGTATATTGTTTTGGATGAATGATGGATCAGTGATAAATATTGCATATGTTTAACTGGTGTCTCTTCAGTTAAGTTTTTAATAACAGTTTCAATACAAAGTCTCGACAGTTGTTGTTTTCCTGCAAAAGTTGATGTCATCAAGAAAAGTAGTTGTCACGGGTATATGACAGTTAGCTTCTCGATAGCAGTAAACAACTTTCTGTCATGACTTGTAAAAGATACTGTCATGTGAGAACTTAACGATGACAGTAAGTTTTGCGCGGAATGTTTCTGTCACGCAAAACATGCTGTCATCACACCAAAGTTACTGACACGGATGTTTTGAGCGCACATGTTACTGTCAAAGTAGTGGACCGTTAAAATTAGACACACATCCTCCACGAGGAGAGATAAATCAGCCATTAACCCACGTGACTGCTAATTGGGTTAAGACACGATTTCACTTTTCCACTTTGTCAGTTAAACGCTTGAACTTCCCTCTAAATTCATCAAACATACAACTGTTCTCAAAAAGCAAAAACAACACTCTCCGTTCTCTTCTCTCCAAGCAATTCATCTTCAACTCTCTTCCTTCTCTCAAACAAGCAAAAATGGCCCCCAAACAATCAATTTCACAAACAAACTTTGTTGGCATCTACTCTCAAGGTGATGCTGGTGAGGGTTTCAAAAGGCTTGTTTATTTCCTAAATATGTCCTACCTTGGGTATGCAATTACCTCTACTCTTGTTCTTGACCTAGACAGGATTGCAAATTTCTGGGAGACAGTTGTGGCTCAAGAAGATGGTGACATCTCCTCCATTCAGTTCAAAATTAAAGTGCACAGCTACTCTCTATCTGTTCAGGGCATCAATGCAGCTTTGGGAATTGTGCTGGAACCAGGAAAGACTTATACCGAGCTTGCTAGTGATGAGACCCTGAAGAAGCTCTTCTTGAACATTGGGTACTCTGGACCTATTCTTGAAGAGGGAACAACAAAATGGTACCCCTCTGGTGAAATGGACAAGAAGTATCTCCGCAATGAGTGGAGCATGGTGTTTGATGCAATGGTGAAAGTGTTCTCTACCAAGACCACTGGCTGGAATGGAATTCCCACCTACATCAAGAAGCTCACTCACTCTCTTGTTCATGGGTACAAAGTGGATGTTGGAAAGCTGCTCATGGCACACCTCAAGGCTGCCATAGGTAAGAAGGTACACATCTATCCTCGCTTTCTAATGTTGTGCATTAATTCATTATGTGATTTTGATGAGAATGCCCCTCGTCTAGAGGTGTGCCCTGTACTAAAAAGAAACACTCACACAACTCTCACTTCACTCAACTTGAATGCACATATTCCACTATGTTTCACCAACCACATGGTTGATCAAGTGACTGACCTTGCTTTTCCATTACCTTCTGGCTTTGACACCTTCACTATTGAGAATGAAGCTGGATTAGACCCAAATTTAGCTAACCCTCATTCTACCCCATACATTCAGCCTAGGTTCTCTAGACTTCCCAAAGTACAGAGACAAGCCTTACAAGAAACCAGAAAAGACCCCTAGAGACTGATTTTAGTGGTAGTGCTGAGAGTCAAGAGGGAGTTCTGCACCTAGTACAGCAAATAAGGAAAGTAGTCAAACAGAACCCACAGTGGTTCCTCCTGAGCCTAAGAAGAAGAGAGCTAAGAGGACCAAAACCACTGTCAGCCACCCTGCAGTCTCTCAAAAGAATGTAGAGGAAAATAGGGAAATAAACTCCTCCCTAGGTGTTCCTTCTCAACAATGGACATCTATTGAAATTGGCCTGTCTCCCAAGGCACCTTGTAAAGAGTCTGCACAAACTCATATTCCAACTCATGAGGAGCCTCCACTTGCAGAAACACATATAGAGTCAGGACACAGTGAGGACTTCACTTCCCCTATTGATGCTTCTCAAGTTCCATCTGAGACGCAGCCATCATTCTCTTCTCCATTTTCACCTTCTTCCTTCCCTACACATTCATTTGTTTCTTCTCCACAACCTAGAGAGGGGGACAGTCCCAACCCTTCAGGTTTTGATCATCCATCTCTAATCATGGACGAGCCCCCATCTAGTGGTCCACAAGAACCTATTTCTCAAAGTGAGATGGACACCACTCCTTCAAACACTGAGAAAGAGCAAGGTACAACTCTGCTAGAAAGTGAAACAGTCAGTACTTTGTTCAATCTCCAAGGAGCATCTTACCTTAGGGAAGATGTTGTCACTGCCCAAGTTGTTGTCAAAGACACTGTGAATGTTGCTGTCATAGGTGACCCTACTGTCAAGGACTCAGTTGAAGTTGCTGTCAAACCCAAACCTGTTGTCCAAGTTGCAGTGGCACCTACTGTCAATCTTTCAAATGACAGTAACATTCCTGGCAAAGCTCCTGTCATCTCTCCCCAGCCTAATATTGATACTGTAATTGTTGAGGATGTCTCTGATGATGATGTGCCACTATCTCAGTTCTTAAAGATACATTCTAAACCATCTATTTCATTTCATGACAGTACTGCTCATACCCATCCATCTAGGATGAGTGAGAGTGTGCACAAGAAAAGAGAGATAAAAGAAAAGAGAGGTGAGCATAAAAATGAGAGGCAGCTAAATGAGCTGGCAAAAGGTGAGGGCTTGAGCATGTCCAGAGTGAAATTGAGGGAGCCCCACATATCCAGGCACTAGGCCTTGAGAGTTCTTTTGTGAGGAGTGATGAGATCACTCAGAAAAACACTGAGAGTGTGAGAACCTCCACAGCCTCCAAGCCCCAATCTTTTCCTTCACCCCCAAGAAGGTTAAGATCAGGTGGCTCCTCTACATCGTTCAAGTTGGAAGCTCTGGAGAACAGGTGTCTGTCCATGGAATCCAAAATTGACAGCGTGTCTACCATGGTGGCCTCTGGATTCTCTACCATTCAAGAAGCCATTCAAGTTCTATCTGCCAGTCTTGATGCTGCCAACTTACCTAAGGGGGAGAAAAGGGCAAGATCAGAATCACAAAGGGCAGAATCAGGAAGGGAAAGATCAGGAACAGAAGGTGTCCACAAGCAGGATGTTGCTCAGGGGGAGCCTGTCACTAAGAAGACTTCAAGGAGTGAGGGGGAGTCTGCAGCCAAAGGAAGATCAGTGTTTGCAAAGAAGAAAAGGGGAATTAGAAGAGATTCAGGAAGTAAGGGGGAGCAAGTGCAAGAGGCTGAAAACCTCTTAGAATATGAGATTGCTGGAGAGACTGTTCTAATGTCCAAAGAAGCCCTGGAAGTAATGCAAGGGAATGTTCCTTTTAAGAACCCAATTCTACCTCCTGTAACAATAAGAGAGCCAACCCCAATTCCAAAGGAGAGTGCTCTTGAAAGGCAATGGAGAGAAAAGGAGGAGCATAACAGGGTAGGAAAAGGGAAAGGCAAGATGCCAGAATACATCCTGTCCGGAAACACTTGGAGTGAAGGAACAGAGTTCAGCCAAGAAGATGAAAATGCCCTAATGGTTGACTACAGGGAAAGTATCTTGAAGAATCATGATGAGGATTTCTATAGAATAGTTGAGGGAGCTATGAAGGAGCCAAGCAGAAGGTTGAGTAACTGTTCAACCTTGCTTAAAGAGAAAATTACCAGTGTATGTGTAAAGATCAATGAATAAAAGAGGTGGGCTATTGATGTGTATTTAAACACTGGAATATCCATGTTCATTACTATGCAGCTGTTGCAGAGTCTTCCAGCAAGAGTACTAAGAGTAATGAAGAACAATATCACAGCAAACCACACAGCCTTCAATGAGATTTTACATCTGCAAATGATGAATCTAATTGCAGAAAAACTCTCAGAAGTCTACACCAATCCATTCTGTGTCTACTATGAAGGTACCACTAAAAGTGGTAGCAGAAGATGTGCATACATGAGTCTAGGAGGCACTTCAACAATGGAGTCAAGGTCGATCTTGAAGGTGCTAAACATGATTCTCAACTCCAAAGCCAACAAGGAAAGAGTTCTTGCTGTCAAAGCAATCTATGACTTGCTGGTGAAAAGGGACAAGGAACTGAGTTCTACTATGAAGAAGATGATCTCCAAAGCAAACTCCAACAAAGCTGAACAAGGAGAAAGCTGCTCCTATTGTGACGCCCTCCAAACCCGGGGTACAGATTTGGGGAGTCACCCGACCAACGGTACACAACATAAACCTGAATATAACACATGCATAATATATAATAACATAAAATACCCCTTATCCAAGACTGCATCCGGATTATGGCATGAAACAAGCTTCTAAGTCATAATTATTACAAACCAGTTTCAGAGTTATTACACACTTAATATACAAAGCAAGACATCTAGTCTAACTTTCAAGATAAAACAACTACCCGTCCAATGACAATCACTCGGGGTGGTCTCCTAGCATCGGGAGAACTATCACTAGCGCTGTGTCTGCTCATTCTCTCGCTTCACTGGAATAGGGTTAGAAACAAAACAAGTATGAGCCACATGTGCTCAGCAAGCATGATATACGTATCAATCACAGTTCTATAATGAAAGGAAAGAATTCAATTATCTGAATCAACAATACACAAGTCAAACATATGCTTTTAACAATCTTTAATAAAGAAAGAGGAATTAGAATTGGACTTCTACATTTTTCAAATACAAAGGTTGTGCTGCTGATCAGTCACGCAACAACCCCGAACTTGCTTATAGCAAAGTCCTCTACTGGATCCTAGGCCAATCCGGGCCTTAAATTATTCCGACCATAAGTATGGCCCGACCATTACTGGTCCTATTTAAAAACATGCCAATTCTATCACAAGGTATAAGCAATAATTTGCATAACAAGATAAGTACACAATAACGGGGTGTAATAGTTGCAAAAGAGCTTCAACTATTCATTATCAAAGAAAGTCCGAGAAATAGATTCGGAATGGTTTCAACGGTACGATGCACTCGTTCAAGAAAGTAATCAGTAGTTGTAGTCAATAATCAATGACTGTAATCAATAGTCAATGATAGAATCAAACTGTCAATGGTTGTAGGCAATAATCAAATGATGATAATCAACAATCAATGGTTGTAGACAAAATCAGATGAACTTGGAAATAAGGGTTTCCGATGCAGATCAAATCAAAGAGTTAAGAAAATTTATGAAAATGGAATCAGTTGCCCAAGTAAGGGTAAGGATTGATAATCTAACTTGTTCTGGGGTAATAACATGTAAGTATTGAAAACAATAACAATTTATCACAAGTAAAGGCACAGATACTTGCCTGGTCTACGTCGCTGTCGGTTTTCTATCTCGATCACTCTACTTTCCCCTTTCCCTTGCTCCGGGAACTCGATTCTATAATAAACAACTTAGAACAGTAAGTCTAACTATCCTCATTCTATCCTCGACACACAATTAATCAATAACACATTTTAAACTAGTAACCGGTTACGTATCAGACGTCCGGTCTAATTTACGGTATTTAAAACTCAGACACTAGCCCTCGTACGGGCATTTACGGACCATTAAAACACATTAATCGACTCATATAAACCATATAGCACTTATAAATATTTTAAAACAATATTCAAGGCTTATTTGAATTTAAATAAGTCACAAATAATTTTTAAATCAAAAAATCGGATTTTTAATCCCATTATAAGTATTTAAAAGTAATTAAATCAATTAATATAAAATTAATTAACACTCTTTAAATGCTCAAACTATTTTTAAATAATAAATTAGGCTTGAAAATAATTAAACTAAATTTTAAATTAATTAAATCTAATTAATAATTAATTTTTAAGAATTAACTAATTAAAAGAATTAATCAATTAATTAAATTAATTAATTATTAATTAAAAATAATTAAAATAATTAAGTTTAATAAATTTTCAAATTTAAAATAATAAATATAATTTTCCAGAATTTTTCTGAATTAAAAATTTATTTTTAAAATTAAAATATGAATTTTTAAAGATTTTAAACTATTTTCGAATTAAATTTAAAAATAAAATTCAAAAACAGTTTTCTGAAAATATTTTCGGGCTTGATTCACTTAACATAGTCCTAGCAGCTTCAATCAATGTACCATTCTTCCTTTCCACCACTCCATTTTGTTGAGGAGTTCTAGGGGCAGAATGCTGTCTTGTTATTCCGTTATCTGCACAAAAGTCATTTAGGACTGCATTCTTGAATTCAGTTCCATTATCTGACCTTATAGCTCTAACAGGGAATCTCGAATCCAGCTCAATCAACTTTATATGATCAATCACCATCTGTGGGGTCTCATCCTTGGAATGTAGAAATAAAACCCGAGTATATTTGGAATAGTTGTGACGCTCTCGAAATCCGGGGTTAAGATTCCGGCATCACTGACCACAACAAATAAATAAAACATGCTATACAATAATATAAATACAACAACCCCTGAACTACACACCAAGATCACACCAGGTTACAGTCTGAAACAGATACTACAAAGGATAAACTAGAATCAAACTATTGCATGTCATTAGGACGCCCCGATAAGGAGCTATCACTAACAACTCAAAACTAAATAAGGTTACAACTTCTAATATAATAAAATTTAATACATCACTGGTCTTCTAAGGTCCAAAAGCAACTATAAATAACAACCTCCTGGGTAAAAGTGCATTCGAGAATCTCAGTGGAACCTTCGAACCTAATGCGACAAGTCTCAGGGTTCGACATCCTCTCGCTTAACTGAAATGTCAAGGTTAACAACAAGAGTGAGAAAAAGGCTCAGCAAGTATATATAAAACTGCACAATATGAAATAATGATGCAACAATAGCAATATGTTTAACAATGCACTCAGCTGGCCAAGAAAGTGGCAATAAATGAAAGAATTAACATAACTGGCAAAAATGAACAATACTGAAAATCAATCACAGGAGGTTGACTCGATCTAATCGATTATAAGTAATTTAAACAAATAATTACATACAGCAAATAACGGATAAACACGCATTGACTCGACTCTAGCATTATTATAAACATATAACTTATTAACATATAATATAGCACATAGCAATCAATCACATTTATATACAAACACAGGATTACATATAACCAACTGAAATCCAATAACTTATTTAATTAACTAAATTAATCAAATCAACCTGATAATAAAATAATAAAACACTAAAATCATAAAACAACTTGAAAATAATAATTAAATTCGATTTATAGATAATCAAGATTAAATAATAATCAATTAATAAAATTCACCAATTAACTATTAATTTAATTGGTCAATTAAATCAATTTCATTATTATTTAGAATTGATTAAGAATAATCAAATTTAATTACTCTATAGACTCTAACGATTTTAAAATAAATAACAAGTAAATAAATAGATTTCTCGAAATTTCGGCATGACCCGTTCGTAAACAAGACTAGCCAGAAATTTTCCATGTACTATGCTGCGCCCCCAATCATAGGACGGATCACATAGTACAGCCCACAATAATAACCTGTATAAACAATCACGGTAATCCGCAATACTAATCATTATCACCACTATTTACAACTCAAGATTAATTCTAACTTTAAATACATCAATCTACGATATACAACTAATGACTTCAATTTATTCGAAAACAACTAAGAATTATAAATAATTTATAACTCCGCACCACACTACTAAATAATACACTCCAAGATCCTGCACAATAGGAAATAGAATACTAGATAATACCAAAAGCAGTTAACACTGAAATTTATATACATATACCATCTAAAGACTTTCTGTCAAAACATAATTTAACATACTTCAAATTCCTTATAAACTCTTTATAACACTTATACTAGAAAGTGAACTAATAAAGACTACTAAAATCAAACGAAACAATAAACTATACCAATAGCATGAATTTAAACACCGAACTAATATACGCCAATTAAATACATTTGACCTATTATCGAGAATAGTTATCAATTTTGCATAAATAATTCCATATACAACTAATTACTACAAAACAAATCTATAATATCATAATTTAACAAACAAACAAGAAAACGAATTTATACTAATTACCAATTAATAAAACGAATTTATAACTAATTACTAAAAACGAATTATTAATTATTTATACCAAAACGAATTTTTAATTTATCAAGGATTAATAAATAAAAACAAAATTATATACTTCTAATTACTACGAAAATACGAATCGCAATTATCATAAATTAATAACAAAACGAATTAAATCTCACAACTTCCATACACTAACAATTTTATTCGAACTATAATCAGAAAATCAGTTCCACAATTTCTGCATAACAATTTCATCATAGAAAATCTGAACAAATTATTTAATAGGAATTTAAATAAAAAAAATGAACTGTTAAACCCATTAATACCCAAAAACGAACTATTAAACCACGTATATATTTATATTTATATATATATAAACAAATTTATAAATACACATAAATAATTAAATGAAAATGAAATGGATAACTGGGTTTTGATTGTTATACCCTATAGCAATCACAGTCGGGAAGGATTTAGAACAGAGGTGGCCAGAAACGGAGCAGAGGAGCAGGGCTGTGCGGCGACGGACAACAGCGGTGGTGAAGGATGGCGGCGCGGTGGTGAGACAGTACCGGTGGCGCACAAATGGCGGAGCAGTGGTGACGGTTTGCATAATAGCAGGGGAGGGTGGCGCGTGGTTGTGCGTGAGGAAGAAAGAATAAACGGGGAGGGGCTTCTTTGCTTTCGTTTTTACAAAACCAGAATGGCCGTGGGTGTATATGTCTGTGGTGTGTGAGTGAGTAATTAGATTAGGATGGGGGTTATGTAGTATTAGATAAGGATAACGACTTTACATTTTATTAGCCCACTGACTGAAATTTAGCGGGACTAATACGATACTGAAACAATTAATTTTTAAAACCAACCGACTGTAAAATAATTAAATCTCACGAATACAATTATTTATATACCAAAATTATTCTAAAAACATTTAAATGCACAAAATTCATAATTAAATAAATTTTGAACTAATTTACTTAAAATAAATATGTCGGGCTCAATTTAACTAATAATTACTGAAAAAATAATTTTTCACACATACTACCACATTCACATATTCACGGAATAATATTTAAACATTTAATCACTTAATGCAACAAATTTTAAAATAATTAAATATTACTATTTTTATCACTTAAATAAATAGGAAATTCGTACCTAATTTCCCGGATATGACATCCTTCCCCCCTTAAAAGGATTCTGTCCTCGGAATCAGCCTAAGTAAATAGATGTGGATACTTTGCTAGCATTTCACTCTCAAGTTCCCAAGTCGATTCCTCAACCTTAGGATTCCTCCACAAAACTTTTACTAGATTCACTGTCTTATTTCTTAATACTTTCTCCTGCCGATCTAATATATGAATCGGCTGCTCTACATAGGACAAGTCTGGCTGAATCTCTATAGGCTCATACTCTATGACATGATTAGAATCGGGATGATACTTCTAAAGCATAGACACATGGAATACATTATGGATGTGCTGCATATGGGGTGGTAAGGCTAACTCATAAGCAACTTTTCCAATTCGCTTGAGGATCTCGAATGGACCAACATATCTTGGGCTAAGCTTTCCCTTATCACCAAATCTCAAGAGTCCCTTCCACGGTGATATTTTTAATAGAACTTGTTCTCCTTCCTCAAATTCCATGTCCTTCCTGGACTGATCCGCATACTTTTTCTGTCGATTCTGAGCAGCTACTAATCTCTTTTGAATAAGCTCGATCACTTCTTTAGTCTGCTGAACCACTCTGGACCCAATATTTTACGTTCACCAACCTCTTCCCAACATACAGGGGATCGACATTTCCGTCCATACAGTGCTTCATAAGGTGGCATTCCAATGCTCGCATGATAACTGTTGTTGTAGGAGAATTCCACTAATGGCAAATGATCGTCCCACGTACCTTTGAAATCTAATGCACAAACTCGAAGCATGTCTTCAATTGTCTGAATCATCCTCTCACTCTGACCGTCAGTTTGAGGATGATACGCCGTACTCATGTTAAGTTAAGTGCCTAAGCATTCTTGAAACTGTCTCCAAAATCTCGAATTGAACCTAGGGTCTCTGTCGGATACAATTGATACCGGAACTCCATGACGTACCACTATTTCTTTTAAATACAGGTGAACCAGCTTGTCCATTGAAAATCTTTCGTTGATCGGTAAGAAATGCGCCGACTTCATCAATCTATCAATAATGACCCAAATAGCATCATGATTAGCTTTCGTCCTCGGTAAACCTACCACGAAATCCATAGCAATGTGCTCCCACTTCCACTCTGGAATCTCTAATGGCTGTAGTAGTCCGCTAGGTCTCTGGTGCTCAGCTTTGACTCTCTGGCAAGTGTAACACTTACTAACCCATTCTGCGATCTCTCGCTTCATGTTTGGCCACCAAAAATTCTGTTTTAAATCTCGATACATCTTAGTGCTTCCTGGATGAATAGAATACCTCGAATTATGCGCTTCCTGAAGAATTTCCTGCTTAAGTTCTGCAACATTAGGTACCCAGATTCTAGAAGAAAAATGTAGGACTCCTTTATCATCCTTTTGACTGCATATCTCTTCTCCTGTCAGCTCAATCACATTACTACTCATCACTTCCTCTTGGCATCTTCTAATCTTTTCCAACAATTTAGGTTGAAAGGTCATCGTATATATCATTTCAGTATCAGACTCAGGAATACGAATCTCTATTTCCAACTTCTCTAATTCCTTGCATAGTTCTGCTGTCGTTGTCAACATATTTAGTCTCTCCTTTCTGCTCAAAGCATCTGCCACCACGTTTGCTTTCCCTGGATGGTAATTTATCGAACAATCATAATCTTTAATCAACTCTAACCATCTTCGCTGTCTCATATTCAATTCCTTCTGTGTAAAGATATTCTTTAAACTCTTGTGGTCCGTGTAAATTTCACACTTCTCTCCATAAAGGTAATGTCTCCAAATTTTCAACGCAAACACTATGGCTGCCAGTTCCAAGTCATGGTTAGGATACTTCTGCTCATGAGGTTTTAGTTGCCTAGAAGCATACGCAATCACTGCACCATGTTGCATAAGCACACAACCTAAACCTTTATGAGAAGCATCACTATAAATCACAAACTTCCCTCGATCATCTGGTAGCGTTAACACTGGAGCGGTCACTAACCTTCTCTTCAATTCTTGGAAGCTTTCTTCACACTTCTCCGTCCACACAAATTTCTCATTCTTCCTTGTAAGCCTGGTCAATGGTGTTGCTATCTTAGCAAAGTCTGGAACAAATCTTCGATAATACCCTGCTAAACCCATAAAACTTCTGACTTCTGTCGGTGTCTTTGGCCTCTCCCAATTCATTACGGCTTCAATCTTAGCTGGATCCACTTTAATTCCACCACTGCTGACCACATGTCCTAAGAATTGAACTTCTTGTAACCAAAACTCGCATTTCAAAAATTGCGCATACAATCTCTCCCGTCTCAAAGTCTCCAACGCTATTCTCAAGTGATGTGCATGCTCTTCTTCTGTCTTGGAATATATCAAAATATCATCTATGAACACGATCACAAATTTATCCAAGTACTTCTTAAAGACTCTGTTCATCAGATCCATAAATGATGCCGGTGCATTGGTCAATCCAAAAGCCATAACAAAAAATTCATAGTTCCCGTACCTGGTTCGAAAAGCTGTCTTCGGTATGTCCTCCAGCTTAATCTTTAATTGATGATACCCTGACCTCAAGTCGATCTTAGAGAAAAACACGACGCCTTTTAATTGGTCGAACAAATCGTCTATTCTTGGCAACGGATATCTGTTCTTGATGGTCAACTTGTTCAACTCCCGATAGTCGATACACAATCTCATGCTACCGTCTTTCTTCTTCACAAAAAAAACTGGCGCTCCCCAAGGGGATACACTGGTCCGAATCACTCCTTTCTCTAGTAGTTCCTGCAGCTGCATAGCTAATTCCTTCATTTCAACTGGTGTCATTCTGTACGGAGCCTTGGCACCAGTAGGGACTAAAAGCGTGGATTCGATGCAAGTTGGCTATTTTGGAGCTAGATACTTATGCAGCAGTGGTACAGAAAGTGATAATTGCAGAGATTGAAAGTGATATGTCCCAGAAAGAGAGGGAAGCAAGGAAAACGAAAGCTGACAGCACCGAGGGAAGTCATCACCCAGGTAACTCTCAAAAACATTTTAATAAGAAACCAGGATTCCAACCAGGAAGGGGTGGAAACCTTAAGAAGCCAGAAGGTGCAAGTGTGGATCAAGGTAACCGCCGGCAAATTGTTAATCAGCAGAGGCAACAAAGACCACCTATACCAGAGTGCAAGATTTGTGGGAAAAAGCATTCAGGAGTATGTCAGAAGCCTAACTCAGTTTGTTTCAAGTGCAACCAGAAAGGCCATTTCGCCAACGAATGTCGGAATCAGACTTTAGTTCCCGTTTCTAAGCCACCGATCGTATGCTACAACTGTGGAAAGCCAGGACACATTGCAAAGAATTGTAAGGAACCAATGCCAGTCAACAAGATGCTAAGGATAACAGGACCACCAGTTCCAGCACAACCTAGGGCAAGGACTTTTAACATGACCATGAAAGATGCAGTGCAGGATGCGGATGTAGTTGCAGGTATGCTTGTTGTGAACTCAGTACGTGCTAAGGTGTTAATTGATTCTGGAGCTTCTAAGTCATTTATATCTAAAGGGTTTGCTAGTAAGTTGAACTGTGCCAGTAAAGTGTTAGACAAAGTGTTACATGTCGAAATTACTAATTGTGAATGAGTTCCTGTGAATCAAATTTATCCTCAGTGTGAGATCGAAATAGTAGGGCACCATTTTTATGTTGATTTGATACCTTTTAACTTGGGAGAGTTTGATATGATATTGGGAATGGATTGGTTATCAGAGTTCGATGCGCGTATAGATTGTAAAAACAAGAAGGTGACATTGAGATATCCAGACGGGAATGAAGTAGTGTTCAAGGGCCAAAAGCAAAAGAATGAATTTCTGACGATGATGCAAACAAAGAAGTTACTACGCCAAGGGCGTGAAGCTTATCTTGCCTATGTTGTAGATGTTATTAAGGAAACACCGAGAATAGAAGAGATTCCAGTGGTGAACGAATTTCCAGATGTCTTTCCCGACGAGTTACCAGGGTTTCCCCCAGACAGAGAAATAGAGAGATGGACAGAATGGCACCAGTTGAAATGAAGGAGAAATAGGAGATACAGAGAGAGAGAGAGAGAGAGAGAAATGGCTGAGATGGAGGAGAGGGCTAAAGAGCTAAGGCAGAAAGGGTTGTGCAGAGTCAAACAAAATCCTTACATTGTGGAGTACAAAAACTCACAAGGAGGCAAAAGCAAAATAAGGATGGAGTTTCTGGATTCATATGTAGAAAGTGCACTCAAGGCTGCAATTGATGACTTAAAATGCTCACCTCTCATTGAAGAACTGATTGCAAGAGAAGAACTTCAAGAAGCCATCATAGACATGAAGAGAAGAGAAGAGATAAGGAAAAAGAAGATTTATGATGATTTACAAGAGAAGCAATTGGAAGCTGAAGCTGCTGAGCAACAAAGATAATCTGTAAGCTTTCAATTTTTCTATGTAATCAAATTCCTGATCTCAATGTTCATAAATTGTCCTCTCTGTTACCTAATTTCCTTTTATGTAAGTTAGGCTTGTTATCAGACATGAAATTGTGCCTAAGGATCTTACTCACAATTTGGGGGAGATTGTTAGGCTCAAGACATGTCTGAATACCACTATTAACAAGCCTACACTATGTGACTATGTCACATTACATGACCTAGTGAGTTCTATCACTGGGATTTAGTATAGGTCTCTAAATGTACTTGTCTTGTTCTCATGAACATTAGCTTGATCATGTATGCTCAAAGTTATAATGAGCTTAGTAAAGTTTCTTGCATCTAGATTGTATATAGGCCATTGAATAATTGTCCTGGTAGAAGTTCAGAAGTGTTCATGCAGCAGGATAGAGATGAATAAGGCCATGAAGAAATAAGTTGCAGAAATTTGTTCAAGATATTATATAGCAAAGTCAGAAGAAAGCTATGTCGTGAAGTCACCAATATCTATGTCGTGAAGTGATACATCGCATAGTCCATTTTGTACTATGTCGAGAAGTCCTCAAGACTCATGTCGTGAAGTGTTGAAGTCAGCAAAGTCAAAGAAGCCTAGATCGTGAAGTCCTCAGAAGCCCTATGTCGCATAGTCGTCAAATGACTTATGTCGCATAGTCGTCAAATGACTTATGTCGCATAGTCGTCAAATGACTTATGTCGCATAGTCGTCAAATGACCCATGTCGCATAGTCATCTTATGGTCTATGTCGCAAAGTCTTCAAAGGCTATATCGCGTAGTCCTCACAAGGGAGATCGCGAAGTCGGGAATGAAGTGGAGTTCACGATATCAACACTTAGCCGTTTATAACAAGACAAATCAAGGTACATAACCAAGAATCAAAAGAGACAAATACTGAAGCATTTGTTCTGGCAAGGTGGTCCAAAGAACAGATGGCAAATCTATAGCTAAACTTGGAGAGAAAGATAAGAGACAAGCAGCTACAGAAACGGGAAAGACTCCGAAAAGAAGGTGGTCCTTCCTGACACAGTGAACTTCTTATGGCAGGACAAGTTGGACTTTCAAAAGGGGTAGCTGTGTAATATTGTGTGTGCCTAGTTTGTATAGGTTAATATATATATTGTGCACACACCTTTGTAAGCTGTAAGAGGGATACACAAGGTTTTATTTTCTAGCACTCTTTTCTCTGTAAGCAAGCAAAAACTGTTCTTGTTTAGAAGCCAGAAATTCATTTGTGAATTTTTGGAAAGCTGTAGTATTTAATTTACTTAATACAAATTAGATTAAAGTGATTGTGTGTGTTATTTACTTTCTGCATATAACATATCATAATCATATACAGTTTATCTTGTGTTTCAAGAATCGAAAAATATATCAAACTATCCATTCACCCCCCCTCTGTCTAGTTTCTAGTAGTATTCATTTCTAACAATGTTCCTAGGGTTCTAATTAGCAGGAATCCATGTTTTAATTTCATGTATATGTTCGATTTTTACGGGTTTGATTTTCGGGGTTTGACCCGAATTCTTCTTTTGAACAGTTCGTTCTTGTTGTTGATTTGACATGAATTCTGATAGAGGGCTTTCATTGTGTGAGTTATAAGCTTCATTTTAACATAAAGAACGTAGTGTTTCATGTACAAAATTTGTAGATCGGAAAATTTGTTTAAGGTCACCGGAAAATAGTCGGGTTTGGAGTTCTGGTGATGATTTTGGTTTGTTTTTGATCGGAATGTATTGGTATGGTTATTTGGAATGTTTTGGTATCAAAAGCCCTATATTTGGTCGTGTTTTTGTCTCGCCGAATTCTGGAAATGTCGCCGGATTCTGGAAAAATTCCTGTTGTTCTTGGCGACCCGTTTCTGTTCTTGGTGACCCGTTTTCTGACCCGGTTTCAATCTTCAAAACCCTAATTCATTTTCAGAAAACTGTTTTTGAATTTTATTTTTAAAAAATAATTCAAAAATAGTTTAAAATCTTTAAAAATTCATATTTTAATTTTAAAAATATATCTGAATGATGCTTATTCAAACCTATCACAAGGAACACACTGAAGATTGCAAGGTTGGAGTTGGTTTTGACTATGAGAATGATAAAGGAAGGAAGAAGGCAAAGGGCAAAGGAAAAGAATCTTTTACAAACAAAAATGCCCCAACCATTCTGTCTAGTGTTGAAAAGCCCATCTTCAAAAAGAGTGTTGTTGAGTTTGATGAAGAACTATTGATCATCAAACAACAACTTCTTGAAGAAGATGAGGCTGCCAAAGACACTTCTTCCTCTCCTAAATCTGTCAGTCAGAAAGAGACCAAAGACAACTTTGTCAAGAGTGCTAAAGTAAAGAAAGAAGTTGTTAAGAAAAGGAAACAAAACAGAAATGGTAAGGTAGGGGTCAACAAGGGTAACAACTATGCTTATGTGCCAAATGCTCCCAGGAAACAATGTCAGAAATGCCTATCTGTTAATCATTTGACTCATAAGTGTAGTAAGCCTGATATTGCTGAAGTTGATAGCCTGAGTAACCATTCTGCTAGCATAAATTCTAGTCATGATTCTTTCTGTGGTAAGCCAAACTGCATGACATGCTATGTGACTGTGATTGCTAACTGTTTATCTCTTAAGCATAAACTTGACTTTGCACAATCCTGTGAATCACACACACATGTACACACTCACAGGACAGGATCCCCAATCAAGTGTGAGAGGGTGAAAACTTCATGTGAGCCTAAGAGTGTAAACTCCAAAGCCACAGAAACAGTGAAGTCTCCTACTGTGAGGAATGAAATTTATGACAGAAGAATTGTTAACAAAAATGTTTCTAAATCAACTGGACCCTACCAAGTGTGGGTACCAAAAACAACTTAGTTACTTTGTGAATGCAGGGCAACATGAATAAAAGAGTCATATGGATCTTGGACAGTGGATGCTCAAGTCACATGACTGGTGATATAGCCCTGCTATCACATTTTGAGGAAAAGGTTGGCCCATCAATAACCTTTGGAAATGACAACATTGGTTATACAATGGGATATGGCAGTGTTAAATCTGGAAATTTCATTATTGAAGATGTAGCATTTGTTGAAGGACTGAAGCATAATCTCTTGAGCATTGGACAATTTACCAACAGGGGTTTCAAAGTGGAATTTGATGAAGATCATTGTTCAATCTCAAAAAGAGAAAGTGGTGAAGTTGTTCTAACTGGTGTGAAGAAAGGAAGCCTGTTTGTAGCTGATCTCAAGGCTGCAGACAAGGGAGAAATTTGTTGTTTCTACACTAAAGCCACAAATGAGGAATTCTGGCTATGGCACAAGAAACTGTCTCACTTGAATGTTCAGGCAATGAACTCTCTAACCAAGAGAGAACTCATCAGGGATTTGCCTGCCTTGGAGTTTGTGCAAGATGGAGCATGTGAAGCTTGTCAGAAAGGAAAGATTAAAAGATCAAGTCACAAGAACAAGTTGCTCAATTCAAACTCAAAACCTCTGCAGCTAATTCACATGGATTTATTTGGCCCTGTGAATGTAACGTCCCTTTCCAAAAAGAAATATGCTCTAGTGATGGTTGATGATTATTCAAGATATACTTGGGTGGAATTCCTATTCTTCAAGGATGAAGCACCTCAAGTCATAATAGAGCATATCAAGAGAGTTGATAGAGAAGCACAAAGCACTGGTTCCTCTGTAGTTGCTTTGAGAAGTGATGATGGGACTGAGTTCAGAAATTCAACATTGTATGAGTTTTGCAAAGATAAAGGAATTTCTCAACAATTCTCATCTCCTAGAACACCTCAAAAAAATGGAGTAGTTGAGAGAAAGAATAGAACTCTCATTGAAGCTGCAAGGACAATGTTGTTGGATGCAAAGCTACCTACTAGCTTTTGGGCTGATGCTGTTAACACAGCATGCTATGTGCAAAATAGAACATTGATCAATAAGAAGTATGGCAAAACTCCTTACTCATTGATGACTGGAAAAAGAGGATCCTTCAAGCATCTGCATGTTTTTGGAAGCAAGTGTTTTGTGATGAAAGATACCTCTGAGCATGTTGGAAAATTTGATGCAAAGGCATTTGAAGGTATCTTCATTGGATACTCTCTGGAAAGGACAGCATACAGGGTGTTTGTACCTGAGCAACACAAAGTCATGGAAAGCATGGATGTTACCTTTGATGACAAGAAAACTCCTGGACTTAAAACAAGTGATCAAGACAGTGTGCCATTAAGATTTGAGAATCAAGGTTATCTTGAGGATTCTGAAAGTGAAGATGAACCACCTGTTCAAACTGTTCTAGAAAATGAAATTCTTGAAGTTGACAATCTTCTTCAACACCTGTGCAAGGGTTCACAAACACAGGGGGAGAAGAAGAGAATGCAACTGTCAACCAAAATGAGCTTGGAACAAACCAAGGAAATGAACAGGGGCACACAAGGAAATGGGACAGAGCCCACACTAGGGATCAAATCATTGGAGATCCTGGTGAGGGAGTTAGAACAAGAAGGGCAACAATGAATACATGTCTGCATAGCTGCTTTCTGTCACAAGAGGAACCTAAAGTAGTTGAAGAAGCTTTGAAGATTTCTGATTGGATTGTTGCCATGCAAGAAGAATTGAATCAATTTGAGAAAAACAAAGTATGGGAACTAGTGCCACCTCCAAAAGGAAAGAATGTTATTGACACCAAATGGGTGTTCAGAAACAAGATGGATGAAGAAGGAGTGGTAATTAGAAACAAAGCAAGGCTGGTTGCCAAAGGATACTGTCAGCAAGAAGGCATTGATTATGATGAGACATTTGCACCTATAGCAAGACTGGAAGCCATCAGAATCTTCCTGGCTTTTGCAGCTCACTCAGACTTCAAGGTGTATCAAATGGATGTGAAAAGTGCATTTCTCAATGGTGATCTTGCTGAAGAAGTTTATGTGTCTCAACCACCTGGTTTTGAGAATGAAGACTTCCCAAACTTTGTGTATAGACTGCTCAAGGCACTCTATGGACTCAAACATGCACCTATAGCCTGGTATGAAACTCTATCTCAATTCCTTCTTGAGAATCAATTTACCAGGGGTACAATTGACAAAACCCTATTCTTCAAGAAGCATGGAAATGATATCATTCTTGTTCAAATCTATGTGGATGATATCATCTTTGGCTCTTCAAATGAAAAACTCTGTGAAAGGTTCTCTAAGTTGATGCAAAGCAAATATGAGATGAGTATGATGGGAGAATTAACCTACTTTCTAGGTTTGCAAGTACATCAAAGGGAGGATGGCATCTTCATAAACCAATCAAAGTATGTCAAAGATCTTTTAAAGAAATATGGTTTAGAAGAGTCATCTCCAGCAAAAACTCCTATGTCCACTGCAATCAAGCTTGATGAAGACAAGAAAGGCAAAAGAGTAGACATCAAGGTTTACAGAGGCATGGTTGGATCACTACTCTATCTCACAGCTAGCAGGCCTGATATCATGTTTGCCACATGCCTTTGTGCAAGGTTCCAGTCTGATCCCAAGGAATCTCACATGATGGCTATCAAAAGGATTTTCAAATATCTGAAAGGGATTCCTAATCTTGGGCTATGGTATCCAAAGGGAACTGGGTTCAACCTGGTTGGTTACACAGATTCTGATTATGCTGGATGCAGAATTGACAGGAAGAGCACCTCTGGAAGCTGCCAATTCTTAGGCCAAAGGTTAGTGTCCTGGTTCAGCAAGAAACAACAGTCCACAGCAACATCCACAGCTGAGGCTGAATATATTGCTGCTGGAAGTTGCTGTGCTCAATTGCTTTGGATTAGAAATCAACTCATGGACCATGGACTAGTGTTAGAAGACATTCCTCTGATGTGTGATAATACTAGTGCAATATCCATAGTTGCCAATTCTGTTAATCATTCTACTACAAAGCACATTGAGATTAGGTACAATTTCATTAGGGAACATGCTGCAAGTGGTACCATAGAAGTCTCTTATGTTCCAACTGAGAAACAATTAGCTGACATATTTACTAAACCTCTGAATGAAACTGTCTTCAACAGACTTGTGAGTGAAATTGGAATGCTCAATCCTTCATTTAGTTGTTCTAAGTAAGTATGCTAGTTAATTGTTGCAGCAGTAAATTTTCACTATGTTTAAATGCTCTATTTATTTGGAGTGAAAATTAGCTGAGATATGATTTATAAATATTTCAGTATTTTACTGCATATTTTTCAAAATCATATTTGGTGGTGAAGTTGTGAGCTTTTTGAGACATCTCGATATAGATGATTTTTAGAGTTCACGACACAGTTCAAATCAAACAGACTTATATCGCAAACTGTTGAGATTGTGAGACTTCACGATATAGTTCATTTGATGAGTTTGCGACATAGTTCATTTTATGACTTCGCGACTTAGGATAACTATATCGACAAGTCTCCATATTTGACAGAATTCTGATATAAATTAATTTTATTTCAAAATTTGATAAAAGTCTGACAAATTGCTTGAAATTCCAAAAAGTGAGTTTTAGACAGGGTATTTATACTATATCGCAAAGTCTCCCCAAATCTTTTCACCTTTAAGACTTTGCGACATAGTTCATTTTTAGACTATGCGATATACTTTGCAAGACTTTGCGGTACAGGCTATTTTCGACTTCGCGACATACAAATAGACTGTACATATTCATAACTCCATATCGCAGTGTCTCTATCATATAAATACTCTTTTCTAACCGTTCACAACTTTTCATCTTGTCTACTGCTCTAAATTCTCAAACCTAAGTGTAAACTATCTATACTCTCTTCTTCACTCTCTCTCTTTTGAAATGGCACCCAAATCTCAGACAATATCATCCTCAATTCCTTTAACCATTCCCAAAGAAACAAATCTACTCTCAATTCCCTCAGAGGTGGAGGCAAATCCCAGGTACAAGTGCTTTGTACGGTTCTTAAACACCTCATACCTCCGCCAAGCCTTGACCCTGAACCCCACTCTGTATGTCGATGTGTTGGAAGGGTTCTGGAGAACAGCCTTGGTTGCAACAATGGCGAGGGATGATAGAACCTCATTTCAGGAAGTGAATTGTACAATTGGGGGCAAGCACTTCCAGTTTGGCGAAAAAGAGATTAATGAAGCCCTGGGATTCAAGGTTGAGGGTCATGCTGCTGAAGCCAATGATGATGAAATGGTTGCTTTCATGGACCTCATCAAGTATGCAGATAAGATTGACATGGCTAAGTTGAATAAGAAGCATGTCAGGAGGGAGTGGTCGTTTGTTTTTGATACACTCCAAAAGGTGTTCTTATGCAGGAAGACAGGATGGGACCAAATAAGTCACATTGCAGTGAAGCTGGCCTACTCCCTAGCCTACAATCAGGAGATAAATGTTGGAGCAATCATCCTCAAGGAATTGGCTCAGAGGTTAGGGAGAATAGTTCGTGGTAGAGGTAATGAAATCTTTTACCCCCATTTCCTTCAAGTTATTTTAAACTATCTTGATGCAAATATCCATGAATTGGAGGGTATAGACAAAACAAAAATGGCTTATTCAAAGTCCATGTCCAAGATTCTATTTGGGTCATTGGACACAAGGAATCAAGTTGATGTGATTCTAAGTGTGACCCAGCATATGCAGGACACATTTGAATCATATCAACTTGCTAAGCCAATATACCATGAGCTTTCCTGGACAGGGGAGGCTAAGACTGAAAGAGCTACACAGTCTAACCCTAGCCTTCCTATCCCATCCAACAACCCCACTGCAAACACATCTGTAGACATTAGGGAGCCAAGTGCATCAGTCTCCCAAAAGACTGATGTTACTAAAAAGAAGACTAAGAAGAGACCCCTAAAAGTGATTCAAGAAACTGTAGAGATAGAAAGTGAGAATCCTGAGTCACCTATCACCAGACACAGTAAGAAATCCAAATCCAAACCTACCACTGGATCCTCCCAACAGGATTCAGATGTGGAAAAAAGGGTACACCTATTACTGTTAATGGCCTCCCAACAGGTTATTGGCATTGAAAAGAGTAGTCTCCCCACTACAACCTGTACTGAGTCTGCACAGGATCAAGAACTCACTCTTGATCCTAGGAGAAATAAGGATGCTGACACATTGAGTGGAGAGCACATCACACTTGAAACTCCTCCTATTTCTCAGGGGGAGTTGCCAAAATCAAATCTACACCACACTTCTCTTCCAGAATCTACATCTAACATTTCTTCTCAACAGATTAGTCATTCACATGACTTTTCTGAAATTGATCAATCACAATCCAACACTGTGATTGAGCCAAACTCAAGTGACATGGTGCATGACACTGTGCTCACCACCCAGGAACCACATCTAGTTGGTCAGGGAATGCATGCTGGGGCATATCCTAATGAGACCAACACAAACATGGAGGATTCACCAGTTTTCACTGGAGACTCTATGCCAAATTCTCCCATCCTTAGGGATGTGGAACTGTCTTCACAGACATATAGGGCTGATGTTGTAACACATCCCATTTCAATGGAGACAACATCAGACTCTACAGCCATTCCAAGGCTGGAGGAGACTCAAAATCTCACATCTCATGAAGTGCCTAGCACTAGATCTCACTTGGCTCAGGCCACTCTGTCAGAATGGCTGAAGCCTGTGCAACATGACAGGCCTTCAGGATCATCAACTGTGCCTTCCAAAATGACATAAGAAGCTATTCAAGATCTCCATGTGGCACAGATTGATGAGATCTCAAAAATAGCTCAACACCTCCTCACCTCAAACTTGCCAAATGTTGATTATGAGGCTATTCTTCTTTGCCACAAGGAGGATGTTGCAGCACAGCAGGAGAAGATAGTCGATGCAGCTGAACCAGAGGGAAATGTGGATGCCTGGTTGGATGCTAAGAGGTCTATCAAACTCAAGGATGCCCTAGCTTTTCTAAGAGAAGATTACCTCACCTCTCTAGGCTCCAATGCAAAAGATCTCTCTCCTGCTGCAATTTATGATGCTGTAAATGATGTCTACAAGAATCAATTGAAGGCTCTCCACTATCTTGGGAAAGGGCTTCAATCAGAGATTTATTCAATCAAGGAGGAGACAGATAGATCCCTCACTCAGCTAAGAAACTCATATCTCTCTTATTTTCCCAAGGTGGATGGCATCCTCAAAGAAATCCAGAAAACCAATTCTAATGTCAACATGATGGATCTTTCTCTTGCCATGGTCACAGACAACATCAAGAAAATGGCTACCACCCTGGAAAATCAAGTCAAGGCCAACATCAACACTAATGCAATGTTGAATGTTATTTGGAAGAATCAATATGGTGACAAATTGGTGGATGAGGTTCCTATGTCAAACATCTCCAAATTTGACTTTTCCAAGATCAAGGATCAATCTCTCAATTCTTTCAAGTCTCAACAGCTATTCTCCAAGGTGGATGGTCTAGAACGAGAAGTGGCCTCTTTGAAAGATGAAAACAGGATACTTGCTAAATCCTTAAACCAGCTCACTGACAAGCTGGATGACCAAGGCAACAACACCTCCAATATCCTGCTGGTGCAACAACAAATGCTGACTTCTATGATGAGACAAATGAACCTGCCTATCCCTGGGGAAGCTCAAGACATCTTGTCTGATTCCAAGCCTAAGGGGGAGAAACAAAAGGAGGTCATTCTGAAAAAGAAAGGGGGAGTACCTACCAAGCAACAGAAGCTCAAGGGCAAAATTTCTGAAGAAACAATCAAACCAATAATCCTTCCCCCTGTAGAGGTCATAAGTGCAGTAGGCCAGAAGAGCACAATCTCAAACACCTACTATCCATCCACAATGCCTAAAGACATCTCAACTTCTCAACCTGCTCAACCTACTCCCAATGATAAACCTGTCAAAACTACAGTTATCACAGAGGCCAAGCTACAGGAAGTTACCAATTCAAACATCTATCATGATGAGGCCTTCCTGGAGTTTCTGAAAGCCATCTACAGAAATGCTCAAGAAGATGCAAGGGTTTACAGACAGAAGCTCAAGGAAAGCATCAAGTACTTCACAGTTGCAGTAAGGAAAATCAAGGATGTCCATCTAAGAGAGATAATCATGGTGTGCAAGGACAATTGCTTGTGGCACCTAGCATTTCAAACTCTAGAGAAACTGAGATTTACTGAGCTGTCAATCATTCTGGATTTGATTGAAAAGCATGGGATGAAAAATGAAAGTCTTTATACTGACTTGAAGATGAACCAAAATCAAAGATTGCCTGAGGTTATATCCAAGCCAAGGACAATAATTTACCAAAGTCTATCTCAAGACAGCAATATTGACCAACTAGTAATTCCCTCAGACCTAACAATGAAGAACAATGCAAAGATCAACCAGGTGCTGCAAATGCTGAGAGCCAAGAGAGGAGTTATGACAGCTGAGGAACTAGAAATGATTCACACTCTACAATCTTTTCTGATTCATGGAGTCATTCCTGAATCTGTCAAAGAAAAGAGCAAGAAGAAGGATGGTGAGGATGATGATGAGGAGAAAACCTATAGAAGGAGATCTCATTCAAGGAGTGATAAGGATGGACCAAGTGACAGTAGCAGGAGCAAATCTTCAAAGAAGACAAAAGGTGCTGATGATGACAAGAGGGATTCTAAGGGGACAAAGGAAACAGTCAAGAGAACAAGAAGTGGAATTCAGCAAGTCAAGGACATTGCTAGCAGTACTTTAACCACAACACAAGACTCTAAGTCTAGGGTGGGTACTGTTAGTAATGATCCTCCAAAATCATTATCTAAGACTTCTGAACCTGAATTGCCACAGAAGAAAGAAGGAGCCACAAAAGAAACCTCAAAAAGGCACTTCCACAAAGTCACAGCTAATGGAGTGTTACAGTGGATGAAGGGAAAAGGAATGAAGCTTCTTCCAAGTGATGTGGCACTGAAGACTGATTCTCCTTGTTCCAGAAAGGTGTCTCTTGTGAAGCATATGAAGATCAAGAGTGTACCCAGAAGAATAAGGATAACAAAGAAGACTGGAAAACTCACAAATGTTATTGGCATCAATGTGCTTCCACTAGATGAGGACTATGATGAAGATGCCCTAGCATTTTTGAGGGCTCAAAGGATCTTTGAAGTCAAAGTGAAGTTAGATCATCTAGAGATCAAGTACACTAATGGAAGAGAAAGGATTATGAAGCAAGGAGGCTGGCAATATTTCTATAAGTATGAGCTTGAAAGGATAAATGCCTTACTGAATTTTGAAGAAAAAGAAGAAAGGACATGGAAGATAGATATTGCCAGGTTCTTGAAAATGCATGCTGATTATGAAGAAAACATGAGGAAAGAAAATGAAGAGAAGGAGATACAGAGAGAGAGAGAGAGAGAAATGGCTGAGATGGAGGAGAGGGCTAAAGAGCTAAGGCATAAAGGGTTGTGCAGAGTCAAACAAAATCCTTACATTGTGGAGTACAAAAACTCACAAGGAGGCAAAAGCAAAATAAGGATGGAGTTTCTGGATTCATATGTAGAAAGTGCACTCAAGGCTGCAATTGATGACTTAAAAGGCTCACCTCTCATTGAAGAACTGATTTCAAGAGAAGAACTTCAAGAAGCCATCATAGACATGAAGAGAAGAGAAGAGATAAGGAAAAAGAAGATTTATGATGATTTACAAGAGAAGCAATTGGAAGCTGAAGCTGCTGAGCAACAAAGATAATCTGTAAGCTTTCAATTTTTCTATGTAATCAAATTCCTGATCTCAATGTTCATAAATTGTCCTCTCTGTTACCTAATTTCCTTTTATGTAAGTTAGGCTTGTTATCAGACATGAAATTGTGCCTAAGGATCTTACTCACAATTTGGGGGAGATTGTTAGGCTCAAGACATGTCTGAATACCACTATTAACAAGCCTACATTATGTGACTATGTCACATTACATGACCTAGTGAGTTCTATCACTGGGATTTAGTATAGGTCTCTAAATGTACTTGTCTTGTTCTCATGAACATTAGCTTGATCATGTATGCTCAAAGTTATAATGAGCTTAGTAAAGTTTCTTGCATCTAGATTGTATATAGGCCATTGAATAATTGTCCTGGTAGAAGTTCAGAAGTGTTCATGCAGCAGGATAGAGATGAATAAGGCCATGAAGAAATAAGTTGCAGAAATTTGTCTAAGATATTATATAGCAAAGTCAGAAGAAAGCTATGTCGTGAAGTCACCAATAACTATGTCGTGAAGTGCTACATCGCATAGTCCATTTTGTACTATGTCGAGAAGTCCTCAAGACTCATGTCGTGAAGTGTTGAAGTCAGCAAAGTCAAAGAAGCCCAGATCGTGAAGTCCTCAGAAGCCCTATGTCGCATAGTCATCAAATGACTTATGTCACATAGTCGTCAAATGACTTATGTCGCATAGTCGTCAAATGACCCATGTCGCATAGTCATCTTATGGTCTATGTCGCAAAGTCTTCAAAGGCTATATCGCGTAGTCCTCACAAGGGAGATCGCAAAGTCAGGAATGAAGTGGAGTTCACAATATCAACACTTAGCCGTTTATAACAAGACAAATCAAGGTACAGAACCAAGAATCAAAAGAGACAAATACTGAAGCATTTGTTCTGGCAAGGTGGTCCAAAGAACAAATGGCAAATCTACAGCTAAACTTGGAGAGAAAGATAAGAGACAAGCGGCTACAGAAACGGGAAAGACTCTGAAAAGCAGGTGGTCCTTCCTGACACAGTGAACTTCTTATGGCAGGAAAAGTTGGACTTTCAGAAGGGGTAGCTGTGTAATATTGTGTGTGCCTAGTTTGTATATGTTAATATATATATTGTGCACACACCTTTGTAAGCTGTAAGAGAGATACACAAGGTTTTTTTTTCTAGCACTCTTTTCTCTATAAGCAAGTAAGAAACTGTTCTTGTTTAGAAGCCAGAAATTCATTTGTGAATTTTTGGAAAGCTGTAGTATTTAATTTACTTAATACAAAGTAGATTAAAGTGATTGTGTGTGTTATTTACTTTCTGCATATAACATAGCATAATCATATACAGTTTATCTTGTGTTTCAAGAATCGAAAAATATATCAAACTATCCATTCACCCCCCCCCCCTCTGTCTAGTTTCTAGTAGTATTCATTTCTAACAATGTTCCTAGGGTTCTAATTAGCAGGAATCCATGTTTTAATTTCATGTTTATGTTCGATTTTTACGGGTTTGATTTTCGGGTTTTGACCCGAATTCTTCTTTTGAACAGTCCGTTCTTGTTGTTGATCTGACATGAATTCTGATAGAGGGCTTTCATTGTGTGAGTTATAAGCTTCATTTTAACATAAAGAACGTAGTGTTTCATGTACAAAATTTGTAGATCGGAAAATTTGTTTAAGGTCACCGGAAAATAGTCGGGTTTGGAGTTCCGGTGATGATTTTGGTTTGTTTTTGATCGGAATGTATTTGTATGGTTATTTGGAATGTTTTGGTATCAAAAGCCCTAATGGTTATTTGTATTTGTACAAAATAGTCGTGTTTTTGTCTCGCCGAATTCTGGAAATGTCGCCGGATTCTGGAAAAATTCCGGTTGTTCTTGGCGACCCGTTTCTGTTCTTGGTGACCCGTTTTCTGACCCGGTTTCAATCTTCAAAACCCTAATTCATTTTCAGAAAACTGTTTTTGAATTTTATTTTTAAAAAATAATTCGAAAATAGTTTAAAATCTTTAAAAATTCATATTTTAATTTTAAAAATATATTTTTAATTCAGAAAAATTCTGGGAAATTATATTTATTATTTTAAATTCGAAAATTTATTAAACTTAATTATTTTAATTATTTTTAATTATTAATTTATTGATTTAATTAATTGATTAATTCTTTTAATCAGTTAATTCTTAAAAATTAATTATTAATTAGATTTAATTAATTTAAAATTCAGTTTA
The DNA here is from genome assembly GCA_030848705.1 of Heracleum sosnowskyi. Classification (NCBI taxonomy): domain Eukaryota; kingdom Viridiplantae; phylum Streptophyta; class Magnoliopsida; order Apiales; family Apiaceae; genus Heracleum; species Heracleum sosnowskyi. The sequence continues at coordinate 35,897,917 of CM061238.1, forward strand.
ATTATTTTCAAGCCTGATTTATTATTTAAAAATAGTTTGAGTATTTAAAGAGTGTCAATTAGTTTTATATTAATTGATTTAATTACTTTTAAATACTTATAATGGGATTAAAAATCCGATTTTTGATTTAAAAATTATTTGTGACTTATTTAAATTCGAATAAGCTTCGTGTGATGTTTTAAAAATGTTTATAAGTACTATATGGTTTGTATGAGTTGTGTAATGCGTTTTATAGTCCGTAAATGCCCGTACGAGGGCTAGTGTCTGAATTTTAAATACCGTAAATTAGACCGGACGTCCGATACGTAACCGGTTACTTGTTTAAATGCGATAATGATTATGATTGTGTGTTAATGATAGAATGAGGATAGTTACACTTACTGTTATAAGTTGTTTATTATAGAATCGAGTTCCCGGAGCAAGGGAAAGGGGAAAGTAGAGTGAACAAGATAGAAAACCGACAGAGACGTAGACCAGGCAAGTATCTGTGCCTTTATTTGTGATAAATTGATATTGTCTTCAATACTTACATGTTATTATCCCAGAACAATTTAGATTATCAATCCTTACCCGTACTTGGGCAACTGATTCCATTTTCTTAAATTTTCTTGACTCTTTGATTTGATCCGCATCGGAAACCCTTATTTCCAAATTCATCTGATTTTGTCTACAACCATTGATTGTTGATTATCATCATTTGATTATTGCCTACAACCATTGATTGTTTGATTCTATCATTGACTATTGATTACAGTCATTGATTATTGATTACAACTACTGATTATCTTCGTGAACGAGTACATCATACCGTTGAAACCATTCTGAATCTATTTCTCGGACTTTCTTTGATAATGAATAGTTGAAGCTCTTTTGCAACTATTACACCCCGTTATTGTGTACTTATCTTGTTATGCATATTATTGCTTATACCTTATGATAGAATTGGCATATTTTAAAAAATGAGACCAGTAATGGTCGGGCCATATTTATGGTCGGAATAATTTAAGGCCCAGATTGGCCTAGGATCCAGTAGAGGACTTTTCTATAAGCAAGTCCGGGGTTTTTGCGTGACTGATCAGCAGCACAACCTTTGTATTTGAAAAATGTAGAAGTCCAATTCTAATTCTTCTTTTTTCATTAAAGATTGTTAAAAGCATATGTTTAACTTGTGTATTGTTGATTCAGATAATTGAATTCTTTCCTTTCATTATAGAACTGTGATTGATACATATATCATGCTTGCTGAGCACATGTGGCTCATACTTGTTTTGTTTCTAACCCTATTCCAGTGAAGCGAGAGAATGAGCAGACACAGCGCTAGTGACAGTTCTCCCGATGCTAGGAGACCACCCCGAGTGATTGTCATTGGACGGGTAGTTGTTTTATCTTGGAAGTTAGACTAGATGTCTAGCTTTGTATATTAAGTGTGTAATAACTCTGAAAACCGGTTTGTAATAATTATGATTTAGAAGCTTGTTTCATGCCATAATCTGGATGCGGTCATGGATAAGGGGTATTTTATGTTATTATATATTATGCATGTGTTATATTCAGGTTTATATTGTGTACCGTTGGTCGGGTGACTCCCCAAATCTGTACCCCGGATTTGGAGGGCGCCACAGGTTGGTATCAGAGCAACATGTTATGGCATTTGAAACAAGTTAGGATTTAGGGTCCAGGATAACATAGAGGGTTAGGAATTCAACTAATGGTCATAGAAGGTCGATTAGAGATATTATGCGTAGTAATCAATTATGGTTATAATTGCAGCCACCTAGCTCTAGTTCCGATTCAGATCCGTCAGAGCACCCGATAGAGGAGAGACCTGTACCAGATATGAGAGCAGGACCGTCGCGACCGACACTACCTCAGTCTGGACCTGTAGTGGTCAGGAGAGATCCTATACCTTGTCCCGTTCCACTTCGACGCATATCCGCAGCACCGCGTTCTCAGGCTTCAGTTTTCGGACCTTTGTTCCAGATCTCCGAGCCACCAGTTCCACATCACCGTTATCAGAGGATGAGAGAGGAGAGACACGGATGAGACTCAGGGTTGTGAGGACATTGGTAGAGACGAGGTTGCATGGACTAGCTACTAGCAGAGAGGGAGAAACTATAGCAGGTATGCGAGATATTTTGGACTTTGTGATGAGGGAGATTGTTAGGAATATGTTGTTCTTGATGATAATTATAAAAACACTTAGTAGATTTTGTATTAAGTTATTTTGTAACTGTCAACGGAATAGCATGCTTTGCAGTGTTTCGTTGACAGGAAGCTCATCAACGAAATGAGTGATGTAGCAATTGCACTGTACATTACTTCATAGTTTGATATGCAGTTTGTTGAGTACTAGATAGGTTTTCTAAGTCATGTTGACTAAATGGTTAGATAGGCAAAATAGGTTGGTTAATTGTAAATATTTAGTGCCTTGTAATTTTGCCTAAGTGAAGACATGTCAACGGAATGAAGATTACTCTATCAACGAAACAAGGAAGCTCATCAACGAAACAAAGAATAAAGCTATCAACGAAACACATCTCTATGCCATCAACGAATCATTATTGCTTTTCTATACAATTGACAAAGTGATAGTGACAGGTTCCTGACAGATCAAAAAGAAGATGTGGAAGTGTACTTTGCATTGGAAACCATTAAAATGGACATGGGGAATAAGGAAACATCCCAGTTTCCAATTGGGCTCTTGGGAGTGATCATAATAAGCATGAAGTCAAAAGCAAGGATCTCCAAGGACCACTGGACAAAGGGATGAAAAGCAAACTATTGGCGGTTACTCATTGTACTATTAGTGTAGCCAAAAATAGGGTTGTAAACTTGGGTTTATATAACCAAGTGTAGCAGTTACTTTATTTTGTGTGAAGAAAACAAAGAGTTTGTATTAGCTATCTTTGAGAGCATTTTTCTTCTCTACAACCTTGTAACTGAGCAGCTGTGTACTTTTGTATCACAGATTATTTCCGCAATAAAAACACTTCAGTTGGATCATCAAACAATCCAACTGAATTATTTATATCTTGTGTTTTTATTTATTCAGTTCAGTTTTATTTTATAAAGTGTTTTAGTTTTAAGAAAATATCAAGAATTGTATTCAACCCCCCCCTTCTACAATTCTGTTAGGTCATTTGGGAATAACAATTGGTATCAAAGCAAGCTTCTAACATACAAGAAGTTTAAAGATCAAGACCAAAAACAGAAACCATGGTGAAGAAGGATGCAGGTGTGAAGATACCAGTTCTTGATAAAGACAATTACTTTCACTGGAAAGTAAAGATGCATTTACATCTCATGTCTATGGATGAGAGGTATGTAGACTGTATTGAGAAAGGTCCACACGTTCCCATGAAGCTTGATTCTAGGGTTGGACTGCCAGATGATGCACCTGATGTAGAGATTCCAAAAACTGTCTCAGAATGGACTGTTGAAGATATTGCAGAAGTCCATAAAGACAAAAGGACCATGAACATTCTGTTTAATGGTTTGGAGCAAGAGATGTTTGACAATGTTATCAACTGTACAACCTCTAAGGAAGTATGGGATACTGTTAGAACTCTCTGTGAAGGAACTGAGCAAGTCAGGGAAAATAAAATGCAACTCCTTATACAACAATATGAGCATTTTCATTTTAAAGCTGGTGAAACCCTAAATGACACGTTTAGTAGGTTTCAAAAGCTTTTGAATGGATTAAAGTTGTATGGGAGGATCTATCAAACCAAGGATTCAAACCTTAAATTTCTTAGAGCTCTTCCAAAAGAATGGAAGCCTATGACTGTTTCTCTCAGAAACACTCAAGAGTACAAAGACTACACTCTTGAAAGGCTTTATGGAACCTTGAAGACTTATGAGCTGGAAATGGAGCAAGATGAGGAAATTGAAAAGGTACAAAAGAAGGGTGGATCTATTGCATTGATTGCATCTGTGAACCAACTTGAAGATGACAATAAAGAAACTGCAAAGGCCACAACTAGTCGATCTAGTTGTAGGAGTGATGTTAGCAAGGGTAAAGACAAGATGACAGAAGAAGAAGAATCAGAACCAGCCAACTTGGAGGACTTAGATGAGATTGATGAACACATTGCTTTTCTGTCTAGAAAATTCTCTAAGTTCAAGTTCAAAAGAAACTCAGAAGCAAGGCCACCAAGAAGAGACTTTCAACCTAGCAAAACAAACTGGATTGAAAAGTCTAAGTCAAAATGTTTCAATTGTGGAATGATTGGTCACTTTGCTGGAGACTGCAGAAAGCCCAAGGTTGAGAAGGGCAACAGGAAATTTGAGCCTGTTGATTATAAAAAGAAATACTTTGAACTTCTCAAACAAAAAGAAAAGGCTTTCATGTCTCAGGAGTATGATTGGGCTGGTAATGGTGAAGATTCTGATGATGATGTTGAGTATGTCAACTTGGCTCTTATGGCTGACAATCATGAGCAGGAAGCAAGTTCCTCAAGCAACCAGGTAACAATTACTAATCTTTCTGAGCTTTCTAAAGAGGAATGCGACAGTGCAGTAAATGAAATGTCTACTGTATTATATAATTTGCGTGTTACTCTTAAATCACTTACTAAAGAGAATTCTAGAATAAAAGAGACCAATCTGCTCTTAAGTGATAGGAATGCAATGTTAGAAGCACAGCTCATTGAATTTGAGAAAATGAGATGTGTTAGTAGGGATGCTAAGAAGGAACTTGAGAACGTGTTACAAAGGGAAGAAATTCTTAAAACACAACTTGAGATAGAACAAGGTGTGATTGCAAAATGGAAGGATGCCAGGAATGTTGCTGCCAACATAATTAATGTTCAAGGCGTGGAATCCTTCTGTGAGCAATCATGGAAAAGGAACAAAGAGAAGCTAGGGTATGTTGGTGAAACCTTAGAATCAGAAACTGAGTCAACAAACAACAAGGATCATTTGTTGAAGGTTGATATGTCAACGGAATGCAATGTTTCGTTGACAGATGAACCATCAACCGATCAGGCTGTTTCGTTGACAGAGAAAAGAAAAGATAAACTCACTAGACTTAATGACAAGTATGGTCCGGTCACCAAGAACTTTGTTCAAGGTGAGTCTAGTAAATCAAAGAAAGTTGAGAAGCCTGTTGAGAGAGCTAATGTAGGTAACTTGTCTAACAAGCAATTGAAAGACAAGTTAGAGAAAGTTCAGGTTGAGGCTAAGGGAAATAAAAAGAATAACAGAAATGGCAAGGTAGGAATTAACAAACACAACAATTACACACCTGATAAATATGCACCTAGAAAGACATGTGTCAATTGTGGAAGTGTTAATCATTTATCTACTAACTGCAAATCTGTTAAGAAATCTGTTAATGTGAAAATGCCCAAGCCTGCAATGAACAGTTCCATGCCTAAAATGCCTGTTATGCCTAACATGTTTGCTCCATATGCACAATTTCAGAATCCATATGCTAGCATGCCATTTGTGCCTAATCCTTACATGAATATGTTTAACATGCCACAAATGCCATGGAACATGAATAACATGATTGTTCCTCCAACTATGCATGCTATGAATGAAAATATGAGCAACCCTCAGAAATCAACACCAAGGGTAAAGATTGATTTGAATCAATCTGAACCCAAAGTGAAAAATGGTACAAAAGGGAATACAAAGGCTAACAAGACAGGACCCAAGGAAACTTGGGTACCAAAATCGACTTGATTTGGTTTTATTGTGTGCAGGGAGACAAAAGGAATCTTTGGTACTTGGATAGTGGTTGTTCAAGACACATGACTGGTGATTCTACCCTGCTCACAGAGTTTCAGGAAAGAGCTGGCCCTTGTATTGCTTTTGGAGATGACAGCAAAGGCTACACAAAGGGATATGGCTTGATTTCAAAAGAGAATGTCATCATAGATGAGGTTGCACTGGTGGATGGTCTTAAGCACAACTTGCTTAGTATCAGCCAACTTTGTGACAAAGGATTTTTAGTTACTTTTTCAAGAGAAGCCTGTGTTGTTTCTAAAGGAGGAAACAACAATGTGGTAATGACTGGATTCAGAAGGGGGAATGTGTACATTGCTGACTTTAGTAGCACAAGTTCAGACACCATCACTTGTCTCTTCAGCAAGGCAAGCAAGGATGAAAGTTGGTTATGGCACAAGAAGTTATCCCATCTGAATTTCAAAGTTATGAATGATTTGGTGAGGAAAGATCTTGCTAGAGGAATTCCACAGGTGGAGTTCTCCAAGGATGGTTTGTGTGATGCCTGTCAAAAGGGAAAACAGAAGAAGGCATCATTCAAAAGCAAGACAGAGTCATCAATTGTCCAGCAGCTTGAATTGCTTCATATGGACCTATTTGGCCCTGTAAATGTTATGTCAATCTCAAAGAAGAAATACTGTCTTGTGATTGTTGATGATTTTTCTAGATTTACATGGACTTTCTTTTTGCACTCTAAAGATGAGGCAAGTGAAATCATTATCAATCACATCAAGATGGTAAGCAATCATCCTGATTTCAAAGTAAGAAGGATTAGGAGTGACAATGGGACAGAATTCAAGAATTCAAGCATGAAGGTGTTCTGTGAAGAAAATGGTATTTTGCATGAGTTTTCAGCAGCAAGAACACCACAGCAAAATGGTGTAGTTGAAAGGAAAAACAGAACACTTATTGAAGCTGCAAGGACAATGCTAGATGAATCAAAGTTACCTACATATTTTTGGGCTGAGGCAGTTAACACAGCTTGCTTTACTCAAAATATTTCTTTGATTAATCAGGCCAAAGGAATGACCCCTTATCAGTTACTCAAAAGAAAGAAGCCACTATTAGATTTTCTTCATGTCTTTGGATGCAAGTGCTTTGTTCTGAGAAATCAAGCTGAGCATTTGGGGAAATTTGAAGCAAAGGCAGATGAAGCAATATTTGTGGGATATGCAGCAGGGAAAGCTTACAGAGTCTATAATCTCAGAATCAACATTGTTATGGAATCTGTACATGTTGTTTTTGATGATCTCAAAATCCAAGGTCTCTGTGATGAAGGTTTCCATGAAAGTCTTTCTTTTGAAAATGAGGAAGGAGATCAAGTGAATCATGATAAGGCTACTGAGAAACAGCCTAAAGTTGTTGTATCTAGCACAGATGAAAGCAGCAGTGAGGATGAAATTGCTGCATTGAGATTAAAAAGGATAGCTGCTAGCAGACCAACTGGTCATTTTGTTGACAGTCATGATGGTGGATTCGTTGACAGTCAGAATGAGCGTTTCGTTGACAGCCAAAGCGGTCATACCGTTGATAGTCATAGGAATGCTTCTAGAAGTGATCAATTAGGGACAACAAACTCAGGGGGAGTTTCTCAAGGACAAATATCCAATCAAGGCAATCATGATCATGAAGCTACGTCTTCAAGAGCAAATCTACCTCCCTCAAGGAAATGGACTAAAGATCATCCCTTTGAACTTATTATAGGTGATGTTTCTTCAAAAGTCCAAACTAGAAGAGCAACTCAAGAAGAATGTCTATATAGTAGCTTTCTGTCTCAAGATGAGCCAAAGAAAGTTGAGGATGCACTTCTAGATCCAGATTGGGTTTTAGCCATGCAAGAAGAGCTAAACCAATTTGAGAGAAACAACGTTTGGAAGCTGGTGCCCAGGCCTAATGACAGGAGTGTTATAGGCACAAAGTGGGTGTTCAGAAACAAGATGGATGAAAATGGCATAGTCACAAGGAACAAAGCTAGACTGGTTGCAAAAGGCTACTCACAGGAAGAGGGAATTGATTTTGATGAAACCTTTGCTCCTGTTGCAAGACTAGAAGCAATAAGGATTTTCCTAGCCTATGCAGCCCATGCCAATTTCAAAGTCTATCAAATGGATGTGAAGAGTGCTTTTCTGAATGGGGAATTGGAAGAGGAGGTGTATGTAAGTCAACCTCCTGGTTTTGAAGACGATGATTTTCCAGACTATGTGTACTTCCTTCTCAAAGCACTCTATGGTTTGAAACAAGCACCTAGAGCCTGGTATGACACTCTCTCACAGTTCCTCCTTGAGAATCATTTCACTAGAGGTACTGTAGATAAAACTCTTTTTCACAGGGTTGTAAATGGCTCTACTTTACTTGTTCAAATTTATGTAGATGATATAATCTTTGGGTCTACAGATGTGAAACTTTGTCAAAAGTTTGCCAAGCTTATGCAAAGTAAATATGAAATGAGCATGATGGGAGAATTAACTTACTTTCTTGGTCTCCAAGTAAAGCAAGTTAATGAAGGCATTTTCATTAGTCAAACAAAATACATTCATGATTTATTAAAGAAGTTTAACCTAATGGAATGCTCTCCTGCCAAAACTCCCATGCCTACTGCCACCAAACTTGAATTGAATACTAAGGAAAAATCTGTGGACATTTCAAGTTACAGAGGCATGGTAGGCTCACTTTTATATTTAACAGCTAGTAGACCTGATATTATGTTTGCTACATGTCTATGTGCTAGATTTCAGGCTGACCCTAGAGAATCCCATTTAGTTGCTATTAAAAGAATTTTCAGGTATCTCAAAGGAACACCAAACCTTGGCATTTGGTATCCTAGAGAATCTGGTTTTGAACTAATTGGTTATTCAGATGCAGACTTTGCAGGATGTAAAATTGACAGGAAAAGTACAACTGGAACCTGTCAATTCCTAGGAAACAAGCTTGTGTCATGGTTCAGCAAGAAACAAAACTCAGTTTCTACCTCCACAGCTGAGGCTGAGTATATTGCAGCTGGAAGTTGTTGTGCACAGATTTTATGGATGAAAAACCAACTACTTGATTATGGATTAAGAGTTGAGAAAATTCCTATTTTCTGTGACAACACTAGTGCCATTGCCATTACTGAGAATCCAGTGCAGCATTCAAGGACCAAGCACATTGACATCAAGTACCATTTCATTAGAGAACATGTTATGAATGGTACTGTGGAGTTACATTTTGTTCCAAGTGAACAACAACTTGCAGACATCTTTACCAAGCCACTTGATGAATCAACATTCTCAAGATTAGTAAGTGAGCTAGGTATGCTAAATTTCTCTTAATTATTTTTGAGATATTTGCAAGTTAAAATGCAGCCAGAAACTTGCTATGTTTTTCTGTGAATTAATTTTCTTAAGAAAAAGTGAAATTTTGTCTAAGTCAAAATTACTATGTCAACGAAACGAACCATTTCGTTGACAGTCTTAGCAGTTTTCTGGGTGTTTCGTTGATAGATCTTTTATATCAACGAAACGCAGCTTTATCAACGAAATAAGACGGGACTTTAACCGCCCAATCCTGATTCGTTGATTTAGCGCTTTTAATCTGAACCGTTGTAATTTGACACGTCTTTTACCACGATCTATGCATACACCCCTGTAAGTATAAATCATGGTAATACTTTAAGAGTAACGGTTATATTTTTAAGCCAATCAAGTAATTTACATTTATTATTGGATTCATTTTCTGAGAATTTTTGGGGGAGTATTTAAGAAATTTTATTTTCATTATTTCTTTTTACCTGTTCTCAAAAATTCCAAAGGCTTTTTCTCTCTTCTTCTCTCTAACAAGCAATTCAGTTCGAAGCTTTCCTTTAATCAACAATGGCACCTATAGTCAAGCTTATGTCTGCTGGAGGGTTCATCTATGAGAAGAACAACTCCATCCCTTTTGTTGTCAAGGAAAACCCGAACAGCCTGTTCTTCAAAATGATGGATTTCATGAAGAATTGCAAGTTGAGCTATGCAATGTTTCACTCTACACCACTCTACAATGAGATAATCGAGGAAATTTGGACCTCATGTGAGTATAGTGGAACAAACTGCACACTACAATTCACCCTTCAAGGTAATGAGTACATAGTTAATTCTGATGTTTTGCAAGCATGTTTACATATTCCTGATAATAACTGTGATGCTTTGCCTACTAACACTGAAATAACTACCATGCTAAATTCTATAAACTACTCTTTGCCTACTGATAATCTGGGTAGAATAATTAGGAGAGGTTTGGTTAGGGAATACAGTTATTTAGCTGATGCATTCATTAAGGTCTTTTCTGGAAAGATTAGTAATTTTGATGCATTAACTAACTCTATGTTAATTCTCCTAACCATGCTTCTAAATGATAGATATCACAACTTTAGCACCCAACTTATGTATGAAATTGGTGCTAAGTTGGGTGACAAAGCAAATAGGAAGAAAAATATCTATTATGCTAGGTTTCTGATGATGTTGGCTAACCATGTTAGTCCAGCACCATTAGTTATCTCTAACCCTAATGCCAGGTTCGAGTGCTTTGTGCAAGAAAAGAGAGTATTGACAGACATACTGAGGCTGAACCACAATGGTGATGTTCCAGTGGTGTATCTGCCAATCATTGAGGTAACTACTACTATCCCTGTTAGTGTAGCTAACTCCTCTACTGTTTTACCTTCCAATGTTGCTATGGAGTCTGTAGCTGTGACCCAACAGGCTCCTACCCTAGCAACAAAACCTAAATCAAAGAAATCCTCCAAGCCAACCTCAGGTGCTTCTCAAAAGGCACCTGTTGTAAAAACTACCACACAACCTAAGGGGAGTGAGTCTGGAGTTGTAAGTGGTGAGGGTAGGGGTGAACATCAAAGAAACCCCAAGGATAAGGAAGGACAGGTTAGTGTGTACCAGCCAAGCCCCATTGTGTCTTCCCAACAAGGCACAATGAGTAAAATGGATTTAACCACAAGTCTAATTGCATCCTCCCAAAAGGATGTGATTATTGAAACAAGCTCTCCACCAAGAGCACAGTCCAAGAGGGTAAGGGACACTTCAAGCCCAAAGTCTACATTTTCCCAATACCAAAGGAGAGTGAAGCAAAAGTCCAAGGGTACACAGGGTGCACACACACTGGAAGCAACACTTCCAGTTTCTCAAATTCAGTTTGATGTAACCCCTATCATTTCTCTGGGGTTACAGTCCCATTCTCTAAACATCAATCTTGAATTATCTCCATCAAATTCACCAACTCAATCTTTAGATGTGGACATGATCCATACATCTATTCCTGATTCTCCAACTCTAATCTTGGAGAAGCCCCACTCTGAAGCTGGTGGCCATCACTTGTTAAGTGATTTGTTGGGCCATCAACCAATTTTTCCTGAAGTTGCAAGGGGATCTGTGGACCAATCTTTAAAATCAATCACCACAGACTCTACTGTAATTTCTCATTCTCAAAGTGCTTTCTTGACTTCATCAACGAAACAGTCTATTTCGTTGACAAGTGTTTCTCCATCAACGGTATCCATACCGTTGACAGTTCAAACTACCATTCCGTTGATAGTTCACTCTGCACCTTTAATTGAAAATCAAGTTGTTCCCACAACTAGTGCAGATGATCTAGTGGTAGTTGAGACACTTCTAGGACTGAGAGGGAGTGAAACTGAGAGGCTGGCTTGCAGCCAGGCAAAAGGAGAGAATGTGAGTGAGAGGCTGGCTATTTCTTCCAGCCAGGCAAAAGGAGAGATTGAGAGTTCCACCTTAGAAGGTGAAGGTGAGGGTGTGAGAGGTGTGAGCCATGGGGAGCCCATGATGCAAGAACAGAGTGGAGAGAGAGAAGGGACTACAGGCGAAATAAGGATGGAAGCAGCCATTGCTAATGAGTTAATGGAGGTCAGTGAGGGAGAAAGGGAACCTACTTTCCAAGAGGTTTATCAACAAACTCTGGATAGTATTTCCCTGGATCCTGAGACCTTTACTCATCCTGTGCCAGCCTATCAAATTATGGCTCAGCAGGGCAATGTGGAGGCAGAAAGGTCACTAAATCTAATTCATACAACTGCATCAATGCAAAGAGCAAAGGATGCCCTGACCAATCTACCTTCAGGAGCTGCAGCAAGTGGAGAATTTGAGTTTTCTGATGCTGAGGACAGCTATGGTGATAATCTACAGGTGGCCACCACTTCACAGACTGGGACTTCTGTGGTGCCTCCTACACCAGGCTGGCTTTCTCAAGGTATGCATGGTAGAGCCACTCTAGATGCTGCTATCTCCAGGTAGTACAATGAAGCCTACTTAGCTCATGAGTCTGCAAATGCAAGAGACAAGAAATTCTACAAGGCCATCATGGATTCTCTGGAAATTCAAAGGCTACAAATGATGCAGACAAGGATTGAGGCTACAGAAATCAAGGACTCTATTAGCAATTTCAGGGATGCTAACTACAGGATGATGGATGAAAAGCTCCCTCTTCTCACTATGTCCAAAATGAACAGGTTTCTCTCTAAGGAACCTGAAGTGGCTACCTCCTTGAAGACTCTCTCTTCTAGAGTGGACAAGGTGGAAGCTACTTTATCTCAAATGCAAAAGGAACAGGAGAAGCAGACTCAACTTTTGGCCCAGCTAGTGGCAGCTCAAGGACTCCCAGTTGTCTCTCTTGATGATAACAAAAAGGGGGAGAAATCTCAGGAGCTAACCATTCAAATCACAAAGGTGCTGGTCCCAACCATCACATTACCACAGGAGCCACTAGCAATGGGGGAGTTTGGAAAGAAGAATAAGGATAGCATTGACTTGATCCAGGAAGCTTCTATGAGGATACAACTTGCAGCACAGATCAAAGATCATTGGTCCAACATAGAAGCAAGGTTCAAGAAAATTACTGAATCTTCAAAGACAGATCAGCCATCAACAAATGCAATGGTGACTGCACAAGTGGAGCCACAGTTCAAGAGCTCTTATGCTATAGAGCCCCTTCTACATGGAGTCATTCAAGGACCAAGAAAGGAGAAAGGACAAACTTCATGCATTAGGGATGTGGAAGAAGCTACATTACAAAGAAGCTTATCTCCCAAGTCTCCTGCTAAACCAAAAGGCAAAAACAAAGCAAGGACTTTCTATCCTGCACCTTATCCAGATGAGCTCAAACTACTTGGACTTCTCATCACAAAAAGCAAGGAAAGTAATAATCATGAGATAAGGAAGCAAAGGGCAATTGTCTACAGGAATGGACAACAAATCTGTGTTTGGGCTGGTCATCCAAACTTTGCTGAAGCCAAGGCTGAGGAATCAGAAAGAGCAGCTATGCAAGCTCTTGCAGTAGCTCAAGCTCTAGATGAAGAAGAAAGACAGCAAGAAGAAAAAGCCCAAAAGGAAAGGAGTGAAAAGAAGAGTACAAGGCAACCAAAGGCAAGGGCTAGAAGAAACATAACCTTTGAAAATGATGACTCTCAGAGTATTGCATCAGACTCTTCTGTACCTCCAACAATTCCTGATCCATCTTTAAAGTTAGCCTGTGATCCCAAACATCTTGTTAATTATCATGATCAGCCAATTGAGCCAAAGGAAGAGCCAATTGAGTTTGATGAGGCTAACTTTCCTAAATTCCTTTTTGAGATGGATCCAAAGAAGAAATTGAAGCAAAGGGCTGTCAAGACAAAGCCAGTATTTGTGAGAAAGCCACAACCTCAAAAACCCCCTTCAAATCCAGAGGACTGCATGTACATTGCTGACATCAGGGAAGAATCCAGCTTGCATCTTGAGTTAGACAACCTGGTGGAAGTAAGGGGCATTGCAGCTTCTCAGAAGCTACCTGAAAGATTGGTTTTCACATACAAGGGTGGTAGAGAACAAATTTGGCCTCTCTACAGAATTCTAGGAGAAGACTACCAAACACTACTCACAGTGTTTAGATGCTTGAAGAAAGACTTTGGCTTCACCAAAACAGCCAAGTCTGAGGTGGTCTCCAGAATATGTCAAATAAAGGCTAGCTGGAACAAGCCTGAGGCTCTTCCCAGGATGCTAAGAGTGCCCTCAACAGGAAAGAAGATCCATCTTCAACCTTTCTGGATGATGGAATTCAAGGACAAGGACAACTGCAGAAGGTTCTTCAGGATGGAAGACCAGCTGGACAAGGCATCTAATCAAACTCTAAGGTTTATGCAATCCAAGCTTGGTGATCAAGATGAAGAAGAGAAGATCTTTTACAGAAGGCTACAGGTCCAGATTGAGGAGAACAACTCTAGGAGAGGGAAGAAGACTATGCCCCAAAGAAGACAAAGATGAATTATTTGCTCAATCTGGAGGAGCACATTTGGGCATTAGTTTTGTAAGTCTTGCATTATTTCTAAAAACTTTATGAAGCTCAATACAACTTTTACTTTTATCATGTGTAATATGCCTGAGTGTTTTTGTTATCATCAAGGCTCTTGATTTATGGCTGTTATTCTATCAGTCATAAATTGGGGGAGATTGTTAGGAATATGTTGTTCTTGATGATAATTATAAAAACACTTAGTAGATTTTGTATTAAGTTATTTTGTAACTGTCAACGGAATAGCATGCTTTGCAGTGTTTCGTTGACAGGAAGCTCATCAACGAAATGAGTGATGTAGCAATTGCACTGTACATTACTTCATAGTTTGATATGCAGTTTGTTGAGTACTAGATAGGTTTTCTAAGTCATGTTGACTAAATGGTTAGATAGGCAAAATAGGTTGGTTAATTGTAAATATTTAGTGCCTTGTAATTTTGCCTAAGTGAAGACATGTCAACGGAATGAAGATTACTCTATCAACGAAACAAGGAAGCTCATCAACGAAACAAAGAATAAAGCTATCAACGAAACACATCTCTATGCCATCAACGAATCATTATTGCTTTTCTATACAATTGACAAAGTGATAGTGACAGGTTCCTGACAGATCAAAAAGAAGATGTGGAAGTGTACTTTGCATTGGAAACCATTAAAATGGACATGGGGAATAAGGAAACATCCCAGTTTCCAATTGGGCTCTTGGGAGTGATCATAATAAGCATGAAGTCAAAAGCAAGGATCTCCAAGGACCACTGGACAAAGGGATGAAAAGCAAACTATTGGCGGTTACTCATTGTACTATTAGTGTAGCCAAAAATAGGGTTGTAAACTTGGGTTTATATAACCAAGTGTAGCAGTTACTTTATTTTGTGTGAAGAAAAACAAAGAGTTTGTATTAGCTATCTTTGAGAGCATTTTTCTTCTCTACAACCTTGTAACTGAGCAGCTGTGTACTTTTGTATCACAGATTATTTCCGCAATAAAAACACTTCAGTTGGATCATCAAACAATCCAACTGAATTATTTATATCTTGTGTTTTTATTTATTCAGTTCAGTTTTATTTTATAAAGTGTTTTAGTTTTAAGAAAATATCAAGAATTGTATTCAACCCCCCCCTTCTACAATTCTGTTAGGTCATTTGGGAATAACAGAGATTGGGGAGATTTCCGGACCAGTACTTTGGGATACTAGAGATGATGATCCATGAGCCGGTAGAGACGAGGTTGGATATTATGTGGATTCCAGTCAGATAGTACATAGATGCATAGTATAGTACCAGCAGTGCACCAGGCTTATAGTATCGCCTTGGATTGTTGTTCTATTTTGTTGTACTATTGATCGGCAGTTGTAGTTCAGCTATGACACACTTTACTTTTGAAAGCGTTCTACGCTTGTATCGAATCTATGTATATATTTATGAAAATCATCCTTTGTAGAACTATTATTATTCTCTTGTTATTCATTTTCACTATTGTAGTTGTTATTCTACTTGTGCAACGAGTGTACCCTTACGCCGTTAAAAATCCGTAAACCATGGTTCTACCAATTGTGTTCTTTTCTCTTCTATTTATGAATTATTAAATCAGTTATTGTTTATTCATCAGCAATATGCCTCCTAGACGAAATACCCGTTCGAATAGTTTAGCTGACCAAGAAGGTCAACAGAATGCACCCCCAACGGGTCATTTAGATCCGGTTGTAATACAGATTTTGAACACCCTCACTCAACAAACTACTGCTCTAGCTCAACAACAACAACAGATCCAACAACAGTTACTACAGTAACAGCAACAGCAACAACAGCAGCAACAACAACAGCAACAGCAGCATCAGCAACATCAGCATCACCAACAGCCGCACCAACAGGTAGTACCCGTGGTTACGTTCAAATCCTTTCAAGCAGCAAAACCTCCAGAGTTCAAAGGATCTGCTGATCCAGTTGAGGCAAAGGCATGGTTGAAGGAAATGGAGAAAGCTTTTACATTGATAGAGGTAACAGGAGAAAAGAAAACCGAGTATGCTAGTTATTTTCTGAAAAATGAGGCAAGTTATTGGTGGGATACTAGTAAGGCTTTAGAACCTAAAGGGTTAATTACGTGGGAAAGATTTACAGAATTGTTTTTAGAGAAGTATTTTCCTGACTATATGCGAGATCAAATAGAGTTGAAATTTTTAGAATTGAAGCAAGGTAGTATGACTGTTTCGCAGTACGAGACCAAGTTTACCGAGTTATCTAGGTTTGTTCCGACATACGTTGATACGGAGAAGAAGAAGGCCAAGAGGTTCCAACAGGGACTGAGGTCATGGATTCGTAGTAAGTTAGCAGTTTTGGAATTAGATACATATGCAGCCGTGGTATAGAAGGCAATGATTGCGGAAGGAGAAAGTGATTCATATATGAGAGAGAAAGAGAATAAGAAAAGAAAGGTAGGGACATCTGATAAGGTTCAGTCACCGGGAGATATTCAGAACTATCCAAACAAGAAACCAGGATTCCAACCGAGCAGAGGTACAACTTTTAAGAAACCAGACACCGGAAATGCATGACCAATCAATCGTCCACCAAACAATAATCAGCAAGTAGTTTCCAGACCTCCACTGCCAGAATGCAAGACATGCGGGAAGAGACATCCAGGTATATGCCACAGATTGAGTGTCACATGTTTTAAGTGTAACCAGAAGGGGCATTATGCCAGGGATTGCAAGATAGGTATTATGTGCCATCGATGCAAGAGACCAAGCCATATGATCAAGGATTGTAGAGCGCCAGCACCCGAGAACAACATGATCCGAGCTATAGAGGCACCTCCAGCTGTTGATGTTCAGCCGTTAGCCAGAACCTATAATATGTCAATGAAGGAAGCAGTGAGAGACTCCGATGTGGTGGCAGGTACACTTCTAGTAAATTCTGTTAATGCTAAAGTGCTGATAGATTCAGGAGCTACTAAGTCGTTTATTTCGGAAACATTTGCTCGTAAATTGAATTGTTTAATGGAACCCTTAAATGGAGTGTTGAGTGTAGAAATAGCTAACCAGGATCGTATACCGGTCAGCTCGTATTGTCCCCATTGTGAAATTGAGATTTTAGGGAGTCATTTTTATGCTGATTTATTACCTTTCAAGTTGGGAGAATTTGATGTTATTTTAGGAATGGATTGGTTCTGATTATGATGCGCGTATTGATTGTAAGGATAAGAGGGTTACTTTAGTTACCCCAGAAAAGAAAGAAGTGATATTTAAAGGAGAGAAACAAAAGAAAAGATTTTTGTCGATGATTCAGACTAAGAGATTATTAAAACAAGGATGTGAGGCTTATCTCGCATATGTGATAGATACAGAGAAGGAAGTTTCTAAGTTAGAAGATATTCCAGTCGTGAGTGAGTTTCCAGATGTTTTTCCAGAAGAGTTACCAGGACTACCTCCGGATAGAGAGATTGAGTTCACGATAGACTTGACACCAGGCATGGAACCAGTATCCAAAGCACCATACAGAATGGCACCAGTGGAGATGAAGGAGTTAGCTAAGCAATTGCAGGAATTGTTAGACAAAGGAATTATCAGACCTAGCGTTTCACCGTGGGGAGCACCAGTGTTGTTTGTCAAAAAGAAGGATGGGAGTATGAGACTATGTATAGATTATCGGGAGTTAAACAAACTAACCATCAAGAACAAGTATCCATTGCCCAGAATAGATGATCTGTTTGACCAGTTGAAAGGAGCGGTTCATTTTTCTAAGATTGATCTACGATCAGGATATCACCAATTGAAGGTTAAACCAGACGATATACCGAAGACAGCTTTTCGAACAAGGTATGGACATTATGAGTTTTTAGTAATGGCGTTTGGATTGACGAATGCACCAGCAGCTTTCATGGATTTAATGAACATGATTTTTAAGAAATATTTGGATGAGTTTGTAGTGGTATTCATCGATGATATTTTGATATATTCTAAGACGGAAGAAGAACATGCGAATCACTTGTGGATTGTGTTGGAGATTTTAATACAAGAAGAACTATACACAAAGTTTTCAAAGTGTGAATTTTGGTTAAGGGAAGTTCATTTCCTAGGGCACGTGGTAAGGAGTGAAGGCATCAAAGTAGATCCAACCAAGATTGAAGCAGTGAAGGATTAGGAAAGACCAAGGACACCAACTGAAGTCAGAAGTTTCTTGGGATTAGCCGGATATTATCGGAGATTTGTACAGGATTTTGCAAAGATAGCTACTCCAATGACCAAGTTGACAAGGAAAAGTGAACGATTCATATGGAACGAAAAATGCGAAGAGAGTTTCCAAGAGTTAAAGAAGAGACTAACTACGGCACCAATATTAATGCTACCAGACGATCAAGGTCAATTTGTAATCTATAATGATGCGTCTTACAAAGGATTGGGTTGTGTACTTATGCAACATGACAAAGTAATTGCTTATGCGTCGAGACAATTGAGACCTCACGAACAGAAATATCCTACGCATGATTTGGAATTAGCAGCGATCGTATTTGCATTGAAAATATGGAGACATTACCTGTACGGAGAGAGATGTGAAATTTACACTGATCACAAAAGTCTGAAGTATATCTTTACTCAGAAGGAGCTGAACATGAGACAGAGAAGATGGTTGGAGCTAATCAAGGATTACGATGTTTCTATAAATTATCACCCCAACAAGGCAAACGTGGTAGCAGATGCATTGAGCAGAAAAGAATGATTGAATATGCTGACGATGACCAAAGAATTGTACAGAGAGTTTGAGAAGTTAGAAATAGAAGTACGTGTTCCGAAGGACGCGACAGAAATGATTTACGCCATAACGTTTCAACCTGAATTGTTGGAAAAGATACGGAAATGCCAAGAGCAAGTCATGAACGACAATGCAAATAGTTTAACAGGCGAGGAAATATGTAGCCAACTGGACGACAAAGGAATCTTAAGGTTTGCTTCTCGAATATGGGTACCTAATGTAGCAGAACTAAAGAATGAAATTTTGCACAAAGCGCATAACTCGAAGTATTCAATTCATCCTGGAAGCACGAAGATGTATTGAGATCTTAAAATGAACTTTTGGTGGCCAAATATGAAAAGAGAAATTGCTGAATGGGTGAGTAAATGTTTTACATGTCAAAGGGTCAAGGCGGAACATCAAAGACCAAGTGGATTACTGCAGCCGTTAGAAATTCCTGAATGGAAGTGGGAACACATCGCAATGGACTTTGTGGTAGGATTGCCTAGAACGAGACTAACCATGATGCTATTTGGGTTATTGTAGATCGATTGACGAAATCCGCACATTTTCTTCCTATTAACAAGAGATTCTCGCTGGATAAGTTAGTTCGTTTATATGTTAAAGAAATCGTTGTACGGCATGGAGTTTGTTAGGCCGAATTACACAATATATAATCAATATAAATATGATAATAACAATTGAGAACACTGTTTATGAATCAACAACTGAATTATATATATAACTCTTCTCTTTGTGATGTAAAATATCACAGAGAGCTGCAAGGTTACAAGAATAATGTATATTGTATTCGCATCCCTTTTAGGGTTAACCTATCTGTGTTTATATAATACACAGTTACATAATCAATCTCTAATTGATATTCATATAAATTAGCTATACAAATCATATCAAATTAGGATTGCTTCTGTCTTCTGTTCTGTTTCCTTAACTGTCTCAATATATCTTGCTTCTTTCCATCTTCAAGATATATTGCTTCTAGAATCTTTATATTAGCACCGACAGCTAAGGCAAACTCTCACCCCGTCAGACTTTAACAAACTCTGACTGGCTTCCAGTAAACTCTGATGAGTACCTGGTACTTAAACACTGATGAACAAACGTCAGCAATTATATCTAACAATCTCCCCCAACTTGTGCATAATGAAGATGTACAAGTTAAATAGATAATTGATGATGTCAAAACATATAACAAATGCAGTGTTTAAAATATAACAGAGTTTAACTTTAACTTAGAACAGAAAACTTTAAAAACTTACAGTCAGACTTTACTTAATCTCTTCAATATCAGGTATTGTCCTGAGATAATCGATGAGAAGCCTCCTTTCAGCTTTTTCCAGCTCTTTCATCATGATTTCTTTCAATTCCTTAAGCTCTGGATCACTTTCTCCAGTCTGGTAGATAGCAGCTCTCAGAGAATAAATGCTGTTCTTCCTCATTTCATTCCCTAGCCGGATAAAGTAAGATTTGTCAGACTCTAAGTTGAACTCCAACACCTTTATACCCAGTGCAGTATTGAACTTGGCACTGTTTCTCTTCATTTCAACAATCTTTCCATAAGCATCTCTGTACTTAGGAATATATGCACTGGAAACACCTCCTCCAAGAAGAACTTTGGACTTCATCATTCTGTCTTTTAGAACTAGAGCAGCATCATGAGTACTTCTATTTTTGATTTTGAGAAGATATAGAACATACTCAAGCTCTTCCCATAGTTTCAAATGAACATCAGCTTCTCCTATTCTATATACTCTTCCGTCAAACATAAAATATAACATCACCTCTTTCTTCAACCCTCTATGATAGACCATCTGAACAGATTCTAGTTTATCAAGGCTCTCTTGAGATACCCCAACACCAGGTTCTGCCAGTGATGAATGATCAAAAAGTCTGTTATTTATTCTTTTCTCCCTGTGTGAACCCAAACCAGACTTATCATAAGATTCTTTTCCAATTACTGTTCTGGTTTGTGAAAAGTCCACAGCTTCTAGCGTCAGAGTTTCAGAAAGTACAGGTCTTAAGAAACCTTGGAGTTGTGGAGCTAGCTGAGTTTGTACAACTTGAGCCTTGTCAGAGGTTGTCACAACTTTAGTAGAAATATCAACATGAGCAACGTCAGAGGTTGATTTATTTATCCTTGATTCAACTTGAGCAACGTCAGAGGTTGAATAATTCTTCTTTGGTAACTGCCCTTCTTCTACCAGTATACCTTTTCCTTTTCCAGAAACATTTACTGTAGGCCTCCTTGTGTATTGTATACTCTGTTGAGTATTTTCCTTGATGATAATTCCTTTTTCCTTTAATCTAGGAGCCTTTACAGATTTCTTCTTATAAGTACCAGCTTCAATCTTTTTCTGGTGTTCTTCAGCAAGAAGCTTCATCTCAGTATCCAAATCTTCCATTGTGGCTTCACCACCATGTTCTTCCATGAAAAGCTTAGCAGCAATCTCTTCATCAGTAGTTGGATTTGATGAAATCACTAGACTCTTAAGTCTTGAAGAAGATTGACCACCAGAATTTAACCTCTCAGAGTTTGTCTGTCTAGCAGAGTTTGACCGAAATCTCCCTTGCTCTTGAGAAGACTTTGACCTTTTCTCTGTTCCTCGGCTTCCACCATCATTTGAATCATCCCTCAGTCTAAAAGTTGGAGTCCTTTTGCATTTGTCTTTAGGTATCTTCTCCCCTTTTTTGACATCATCAGGAATAAAAACTGATGTCAGCAACTCAAGTGATGCAGCAATAGAGTCAATCTTAGTAGATATTTCAACCTGATTGCTTTCAACCCTGGTTAGCCTCAGCTTGATATCTTCTTGATCCTTGACCAAGGATGAAAATCTAGCTCTATCTTGCTTCATTGCTAAATCCTTAAGAGCAATATCATTACTCAATCCAAGAACAGCTTTGTTTGTCTCATCAAAGCGATTGTGCAATGACTTGACTTGAACAATGGTCGCCTTAAAATGAGCTAACAGCTCAGGATTAGAAATCTCTTCAGCTGACTTATGTACAAAATCTGCAGCCCTTTGAGTAGAGAAAATGCAGTCTGCTCTTGACCAATTAGCATAATGCATTTCTCTAAAGTGAGCTTCAGTTGCATTTTGGTTTTCCTTGATAGACTCTGTAGTAGGATCCCTTAGAAAAGGTAGTGACTCGTGACTATCAGAGTTTGAAAGTGCAGGATTAACCTCAGAGTTTGCATGATCAGAGTGTACAGATGTGTGATCAGCATTATTAGCATTTTCTTCTATCTGCTCTGCAATTTCTTCATGAACATTGTCTGCAGTAGCCTCAGCATTTATCTCAGAGTTTGTATTTATAAAAACCTCTGTTTCCACAGGAACTGACTCTGCAACAACTTCTTCTGCTGTAGCTTCAACCAAGTTCTCGACAGCAGCTTCAACTACCTGATCAACCTCCTCACCCAATTCAGGAATTTGATTATTTACAGAGAGGAGCTTTGTGTGAGTTGCAAATGACTCATCTAAAATTTGGGTGGGTTGATCAGCTGCCACATCCTCAGTATCACAAACACTGATACTAGGATGTCCTTCAAGAATATTATCCATAGCAAGATCAGCAAGTAAAGTATCTTGCTCAAAAATTTCAGCCTCTATATCAGCATTTGCCATGTCAGGCACAGTGGCTGCTTCAAAATATGCAATAGCCTCCTGAATAAAAACTTCAGGAGCTTCATTATCCACAAAAACCCTGTCCTCATTAGCATTATTTACAACAGGCTCCTCAACAAAATCTTCTGGAGCTTCATGCTGAACAGCTTCAGTGTTTGGTGTAGACTCATCCACATTATCAAAAAGATAATTGGCTACTAATCTTCTTTTTCTCTTATGAAGAGTTTCATTGTCAACATCATCCTCATCAGTAGCATTTGATCTATTGGCTCTCCTCTTCTTATAATGACCCTTGGGCTCATCAGTAGACTTGGACATCACCACTGCAGTAGCTGGTCTAACAGACCTTGCAGGTTTAGTACCAACATGCTTAGTCTTACCACTGGATTTAGGTTTGACAGATGTGGATGGAGGAAGCTCTGTTTGTAGAGGTTCTGGTTGAGGTTCTGGCTGAGAAGGAGCTTGTGTTGGTGAATTAACTTGATCATTTACAAACTGCTGCACAGATGCAGGCAGTAACAAATCTCCAACAACCCTTTTCTTAACATCTTTGTTGATAAGATCAGAGAATATCCTTTTGTGTAATTTAAAACAAGAGATAACATCTTCACCAACTATTTCTACCCCTTCAACACAGTAAGAGAATAAAATCTGACAAAATCTAGAAAAGTAGACTACTCCTCTATTCTCTGTCATTTTCTCCCCTAAATTATTTAAGACAAGTCGTGCAAAATCAAAATGATTAACATATAACAGAGAATACCCGATTTGCAGACTTTCCGTGGGAATAGCATCCCAGTTCGTGCATTTCTTTCCGAACGTTCTTGTGATGCAATCAAAGAAGAAGCTCCACTCCTTCCGCAAGAACGGTCGCTTCAACTGTCCAATCTTAGTCAAGGGTCCAGAATACCCAATCTCTCTCATCATCCGTAGCAAATCATTGTCACCCATTCCAATGGTATAGGAAGAAAACTCAGGAAACCCCATTGCAGCCCGAATGGTACCAGAAGTAATTACATACTCTGCTTCTTCACATTCAAAGATTATTGATGGGTTACCTGATTCACCACCATCATCATACATACCTGTCTCCCAGAAGGCCTTGATTTGTGAACCAGAAAATACAGTTGGTTCCACTAGAGCACGCCCAATCGCTGACTGAGCAAGAAATTTTTGTATCATATGAAACGCCTCTGGTGCGTTGGCAGTATTTAGCGGTGCTGCATAATTGTTTGGAACAAACTCTAACCCAGAAGAAACAAACGCTGTAGTCGCCATTAGTAAGATATGAAAGATTAACAAAGAATCAGATGCAAAAGCTTGAAAGAGTTTGAAAGTAGAAAAGTGTTTGTGAATATGTGTGTGTGACAATAGATGTGAATTGGAGTAAGATGTGAAAGGTTTAGACGTAAGTGTGTGTATTGTTTAAATATGTAATTCAAAATTAAAAACTGAACTGTTTTTAATCATTAATACACAACTGTCTTACTCCATTTACTGTGTGAGTGGGACACGTGGCACACATGCAATGACTGACAACAGTAATTGACAGTTTCCAATGCGCATGCGCAGTAAAAA
This sequence comes from Heracleum sosnowskyi, assembly GCA_030848705.1. Taxonomy (NCBI): domain Eukaryota; kingdom Viridiplantae; phylum Streptophyta; class Magnoliopsida; order Apiales; family Apiaceae; genus Heracleum; species Heracleum sosnowskyi. The sequence continues at coordinate 35,921,912 of CM061238.1, forward strand.
CAGCAATAATTACCGCCTTTTACACTTTCCTAGACAATTAACCTCTCTCCTCTGTTTAATACAAATTGGAACCGTTACCAATCAAACTCTTTTATTTTCAAGAATGTTTTCTCAAAAATTGTTAACTGTCTGAAACAAATAATTAATTTTAATTACCAGAGATTAAAATAAAATTACCTCAGTGTAGAGTACACAGTCCATCAGTGTTTACCAATCCTCCTTCTTTATTCATAATCTCTTTTCTCTCAAAGCACAGTTGTGAAAAATTGTGTGTGAATAGCAGAGTTTACTGAATATAAATATTTAGAGCATCTTAAAGTGCATAAAATCCACACAATAAATCAGTAAAAACTGGTTGTCCAAACTCTCATTTATAAAATAAAATCTGATTTTATCTAAACTCTGTACTATAAAATTTATTATTTTCACCCCCTTTGAATTTTTATTATTTTTTTAATATTTTTTTTTAATTTATTTTTCCAGTAATCAGTGGTTGGCACTAGTCACCAAAAATCAAGGATTTTAGCCCTTATTTCATACAATAAGTTCCTGGGTCTTCCTAGGCACAACATGATCTCAAAGGAATTTGTGCACTTTTTGGCATCTTTTGGTTAGAGGGTGAAATATTTGCAACTAATTATCAGAGTTTAGACTTTTCATCAGATAATACAATTAATTTTTGAGAGAAAGTGCAAACAGCTAATACAGACTCAGTGTATAGGATCAATAAACTAAGAGATGCTATGAATATAGAGACAGTATCATGCTGTGTTAATTTACTGCACATTATGAGATTAGATCATATATTATTCAGAAAGATTCATGATTACTTACTGAGAATCATGCTTCATACAGGTTTCTTCATCGATCCATATGTTTCAGACAATATCACAATCAGAGTATAACATCAGAGTTTAACTTCAGACTTTAACCGACAGAGTATGACTGATACTTTATGACTAACAGAGTTTACTATCAGAGTTTAACATACTGGTACACATAACAGTTAACACATGCAAAGAACCATGAGCATAAAAGCAATCAAGTATAGATTTTGAATCTAACCAGTATCTCTAGTCAAAACCAGAGATCATTCCAAGTTCGTTTACCAGCCTTGTAAAGGTAGCTTCACTCAAAGGTTTGGTGAAGATATCTGCAAGCTGTTGGTCTGTAGATACAAAATGAAGCTCAATATCTCCTTCTTCCACATGTTCCCTGATAAAATGATACCTTATGCTGATGTGCTTGGTCATGGAATGTTGTACTGGATTACCTGTCATAGCAATAGCACTTTGATTATCACAGTAAATAGGTATTTTAGAGTACCTTAATCCATAGTCCAGCAATTGATTCTTCATCCATAAAATCTGTGCACAACAGCTACCAGCATCTATATACTCTGCTTCTGCTGTGGATGTGGAAATTGATTTCTGTTTCTTGCTGTACCAAGAAACTAATCTGTCACCTAAAATTTGACAGCTTCCACTTGTGATTTTTCTGTCTATCTTACAGCCTGCAAAATCTGCATCAGAGTAACCAATTAATTTAAACTCTGATTCTCTAGGGTACCACAAACCAAGGGTTATGGTTCCTTTGAGATATTTGAAAATTCTTTTCACAGCTGTTAGATGTGGCTCTCTGGGGTCTGCTTGAAATCTCGCACAAAGACATGTTGCATACATGATATCAGGTCTACTTGCTGTAAGATAAAGAAGAGACCCTATCATCCCTCTGTAGTTTGTCATATCTACTGAGGCTCCTGTGTCTTTGTCTAGCTTTGTTGCAGTTGCCATGGGAGTTGTAGCAGATGAACTATCAAGCATACTAAATTTCTTGAGAAGATTTCTGGTATATTTTGCTTGATTGATAAAAATCCCATCATCTGTTTGCTTGACTTGTAAGCCTAGAAAATAACTAAGCTCTCCCATCATACTCATTTGATATCTTGACTGCATAAGCTTGGCAAATTTGTTACAGAGTTTGTCATTAGTAGACCCAAAAATTATGTCATCCACATAGATTTGAACTAACAGCAAATCATCACCAGAATTAAAATAGAACAAGGTTTTGTCAATTGTACCTCTAGTGAACCCACTTTCTAAAAGAAATTGAGCTAGAGTTTCATACCATGCTCTAGGTGCCTGCTTTAGTCCATATAATGCCTTGTCAAGCCTGTAGACATAATCTGGATGTTTGGGATCTACAAACCCTGGTGGTTGTTCAACAAACACTTCTTCTTCAAGTTTCCCATTGAGAAAAGCACTTTTCACATACATCTGAAAGACTTTAAACTTCTTGTGTGCAGCATAGGCCAGAAAAATCCTTATTGCCTCCAATCTTGCAACTGGAGCAAAGGTTTCATCATAGTCAATTCCTTCCTGCTGTGAATAGCCTTTAGCCACAAGTCTAGCCTTATTCCTTGTTATCACTCCATCACTATCTGTTTTGTTTCTGAAAACCCACTTTGTACCAACAATAGATCTGTTCTTTGGTCTTGGTACAAGTGTCCAGACTTCATTCCTCTCAAATTCATTTAACTCCTCTTGCATTGCTGTTATCCAGTTAGCATCTTGAAGAGCTTCTTCCACTTTCTTGGGCTCTATTTGAGATAAGAATGCATGAAACAGACATTCATTATTTGTAGCACTTCTAGTTCTCACACTAGCTTCTGGATCTCCAATTATCAAGTCAGGTGTATGGGCTTGTGTCCATGTTAATCCCAAATGACCTAACAGAATTGTAGAAGGGGGGGGGGGGTTGAATACAATTCTTGATATTTCTTAAACTTAAAACAACTTATAAATAAAACTGAACTTAAAGTAAAAATCACAAGCACATAAATAATTTCAGTTGGATTGTTTGATGATCCAACTGAAGTGATTTTTATTGCGGAAATAATCTGTGATACAAAATGTACACAGCTGCTCAGTTACAAGAATGTAGAGAAGTATGCTCTCAAAGATAGCTAATACAAACTATTTGTTTTTCTTCTCTCATCTTTAAAGTAACTGCTACACTTGGTTATAAATACCCAAGTTTACAATTCTACGTTTGGCTAAACTAAAGAACAATAGTAGTAACCATCAGTAGCTTGCTTTTCATTCCTTTTGTCCAATGGTCCTTGGAGATCTTTGCTTTTGTCTTCATGCTTATTTTAATCATTCCCAAGAGCCTTATTGGAAATTGGAATGTTTCCTTATTTCCAGTAACCATTTTGATGGCTTCCAATGCAAAGTACACTTCCATATCTCCTTTAGATCTGTTCAGTAAACTGTCACTATCACTTTGTCAACTGTTCAAAAAGCAATAGTGATTCGTTGATAGCAGGGAGATGTGTTTCGTTGATAGCTTTATTCTTCATTCCGTTGATGGTGTTTCCTTCGTTTCGTTGATGGTGTTTCCCTCGTTTCTTTGATGGGTAAACTCCATACCGTTGACAGAGTGATCTTCATACCGTTGACATGTCTTCACTTAGGCAAAATTACAAGGCATAATATATTTACAATTAACCAACCTATTTTGCCTATCTAGTACTTAGTCAACATGACTTAGAAAACCTATCTAATACATACAACAGAATGCATATCAAACTGTGAAGTATTGTACAGTGCAATTGCTACATTACTCATTTCGTTGATGAGCTTCCTGTCAACGGAATGCTGCAAAGCATGCCATTTCGTTGACAGCTACAAAATGACTTAATACAAAATCTACTAAGTGTTTTTATAGTTATCATCAAGAACAACATATTCCTAACAATCTCCCCCAATTTATGACTGATAGAATAACAACCATAAATCAAGAGCCTTGATGATAACAAAAACACTCAGACATATTACACATGATAAAAGTAGAAATTGCATTGAGCTTCATTGAATTTAATTGAAATGCAAAGTAGAAAATCTTACAAAACAAGTGCACAGAGTTGCTCCTCTAGACTGAGCAGATTTTTCATCTTTGCCTCTGTGGTCTTGTTTTCTTCCCTTTTCTTGCATTGTTCTCCTCAATTTGAGCTTGAAGTCTTCTGTAGAAAATCTTCACTTCTTCATCTTGATTCCCCAACTTGGATTGCATTAACCTTAGAGTTTCATTGGATGCCTTCTCCAGTTGGTCTTCTATTCTGAAGAATCTTCTACAGTTGTCCTTATCTCTGAATTCCATCATCCAAAAAGGTTGGAGATGAATTATCTTTCCTGTTTGAGGGACCTTCAATACTCTGGGAAGTGCACCGGGCTTGTTCCAGCTAGCTTTGATTTGGCAAATCTTGGAGACAACCTCGGACTTGGCTGTTTTGGTAAAACCAAAATCTTTCTTCAAACATTTAAACACAGATAGCAGTGTCTGATAGTCTTCTCCCAGAATTCTGTGTAGAGGCCAAACCTGTTCTCTCCCACCCTTGTAGACAAATACAAATCTCTCTGGTAGTTTGTAAGAAGCTGCTATTCCTCTCACTTCAACCAGGTCATCAAGATTGATATGAATGTCAGACTCCTCCCTGATATCAGCAATGTAGATTAAGTCTTCTGAGTTGGTAGGGGGTTTCTCAGCTTGTGGTCTCCTTATCAGAAATGGCTTAGCCTTGGTAGCCCTTTGCTTAGATTTCTTCTTTGGATCCATTTCAAAGAGGAATTTTGGAAAGTTGGCCTCATCAAACTCAATTGGCTCTCCCTTTGGCTCAATTGGCTGATCATGGAAATTTACAGGATGATTAGGATCACAAGCTAACTTTACCTCTGAAACTGGATCAGGAATTGTTGGAGGTGCAATTGGTACAGAAGAGTCTGATGCAATGCTCTGAGAGTCATCATTCTCAAAGGCTATGTTTCTTCTAGCTCTTGCCTTTGGTTGCCTTGTGCTCTTCTTTGCACTCCTTTCCTCTCTTGTTTTTTCTTCTAGCTGTATTTCTTCTTCATCAAGAGACTGAGCAACAACAAGGGCTTGCATTGCTGCTCTTTCTGACTCTTCAGCTTTAGCTTCAGCAAAGTTTGGGTGACCAGCCCAAACACAGATTTCTTGTCCATTCCTGTAGACAATTGCCATTTGCTTCCTTATCTCATAATCATTGCTTTCCTTGCTTTTTGTGATAAGTAGACCAAGAAGTTTGAGCTCATCTGGATAAGGTGCAGGATAGAAAGTCCTTGCTATATTTTTGCCCTTTGGTTTAGCAGGGGACTTGGGAGATAAGCTTCTTTGGAGTGTAGCTTGTTCCACATCCCTAATGCATGAAGTTTGTCCTTTTTCCTTCCTTGGACCTTGAGTGACTCCATGTAGAAGGGCTCTACCTTATAGAAAGAATTGGTCTATGGCTCCCATTCCGTTGACACTAGAACCATGGCATTCGTTGATGGTTGATCCGTTGATGGATTTGAGTCCTTTGTAGTTCCAGCAATTTTCTTGACCCTTGCTTCTATGTTGGACCAATGGTCTTTGATTTGTTCTGCAACTCTCATCCTCATAGAAGCTTCCTGGATCAGATCAATACCATCCTTTTTCTTCTTTCCAAACTCCCCCATTGCTAATGGCTCTTCTAGCAAGGAGATGGCTGGGACCAAAACCTTTGTGATTTGTATCTCTAGCTCCTTAGTTTTCTCCCCCTTTTTGTTAACATCAAGTGAGATGATACGGATTCCTTGAGCTACCAGAAGCTGGGTGAGTAGGCTAGTTTGCTTCTTCTGTTCCTTCTGCATGTGAGAAAGTGTAGCCTCAACTTTGTCCACTCTAGAGGAGAGAGTTTTCAAAGATGAGGACACTTCAGGTTCCTTGGTGAAAAACCTTGACATCTTGGAGACAGTGTGAAGAGGAAGCTTTTCATCTAGCCTCCTGTCAGTAGCATCCCTAAGGTTGCTAATTGAATCCTTGATTTCTGTAGCCTCAATCCTTGTCTGCAATATTTGTAGCCTTTGAATTTCCAGAGAATCCATTATGGCCTTGTACTGCCTCATTGTACTGCCTTGTGATAGCAGACTCATGAGCTAGATATGCCTCATTGTACTGCCTTGTGATAGCAGCATCCAAGTTGCATCTACCATGCATATCCAGAGAAAGCCATTTTGGTGTAGGAGGCACCACAGAAGTCCCAGTCTGTGTAGTGGTGGCCACCTGTAGATTGTCACCAAAGCTGTCTTCATCATCAGAAAACTCAAAGTCTCCACTTGCTGCAGCTCCTGGAGGTAGATTGGTCAAGGCATCCTTTGCTCTTTGCATTGATGCAGTAGTATGAATTAAGTTGAGTGACCTTTCTGCCTCCACATTGCCCTGTTGAGCCATAACTTGATAGGCTGACACGGGATGAGTAAAGGTCTCAGGATCCAGGGAAATACTATCCAGAGTTTGTTGATAATGCTCTTGGAAGGTAAGTTCCCTTTCTCCCTCACTGACCCTCATTAACTCACTAGCAATGGCTGCTTCCATCCTTATTGCTCCTGTAGTCCCTTCTCTCTCTCCACTCTGTTCTTGCATCATGGGCTCCCCATGGCTCACACCTCTCACACCCTCACCTTCACCTACTAAGATGGTACTCTCAATCTCTCCTTTTGCCTGGCTGGAAGAAATAGCCAGCCTCTCACTCTCATTCTCTCCTTTTGCCTGGCTGCAAGCCAGCCTCTCAATTTCACTCCCTCTCAAACCTAAAAGTGTCTCAACTACCACCAGGTCATCTACACTAGTTGTGGAAACAACTTGATTTTCAATAAGGGGTGTAGAATGACCTATCAACGGAATGGTAGTTTGAACTGTCAACGGTATGGATACCGTTGATGGAGAATCACTTGTCAACGAAAGAGGCTGTTTCGTTGATGAAGTCAATAAAGCACTTTGAGAAAGTGAAATTACAATAGAATCTGTGGTGATTGATTTTAGAGATTGGTCCACAGATCCTCTTGCAACTTCAGAAAAAATTGGTTGATGGCTCAACAAATCACTTAACAAGTGATGACCATCATCTTCAGAGTGGGGCTTCTCCAAGATAAGAGTTGGAGAATCAGGAAAAGATGTATTGATCATGTCCACATCTAAAGATTGAGTTGGTGAATTGGATGGAGATAAATGAAGATTAATGTTTAGAGAATGGGACTGTAACCCCAGAGTAATAATAGGGGTTACATCAAACTGAATTTGAGAAACTGGAAGTTTTGCTTCCAGTGTGTGTGCACCCTGTGTACCCTTGGACTTTTGCTTCACTCTCCTTTGGTATTGGGAAAATGTAGACTGTGGGCTTGAAGTGTCCCTTACCCTTTTGGAGTGTGCTCTTGGAGGAGAGCTTGTTTCAATAATCACATCCTTTTGGGAGGATGCAACTAGACTTGTGTTTAAATCCATTTTACTCATTGTGCCTTGTTGGGAAGATACAATGGGGCTTGGCTGGATTTCACTCATATGTCCTTCCTTATCCTTAGGGTTTCTTTTATGTTCACCCCTTCCCTCACCTCTCACAGCTCCAGAAACACTCCCCTTAGGTTGTGTAGTGGATTTTACAACAGGTGCCTTTTGGGAAGCACCTGAGGTTGGCTTGGAGGATTTCTTTGATTTTGGTTTTGTTGCTGGGGCAGGAGCCTGTTGTGTCACAGCTACAGACTCCACAGCAACAGGACTGGGTGATACAGTTGAAGTAACAATTATACTAGAAGGGATAGCAGTAGTTACCTCAATTACTGGCAGATACACCACTGGAACCTCACCATTGTGGTTCAGCCTCAGTATGTCTGTCAATACTCTCTTCTCTTGCACAAAACACTCAAACTTGGAAACAGGGTTAGAGATTACTAATGGTGTTGGACTAACATGATTAGCCAACATCATCAGAAACCTAGCATAGTAGATATTCTTTTTCCTATTAGCCTTGTCACCCAACTTAGCACCAATTTCATACATAAGTTGGGTGCTAAAGTTGTAATATCTATCAGTTAGGAGCATGGTAAAAAGAATCAACATGGAATTAGTTAATGCATCAAAATTACTAATCTTTCCAGAAAAGACCTTGATAAATGCATCAGCTAAATAACTATATTCCCTAACCAAACCTCTCCTAATTATTCTACCCAGATTATCAGTAGCCAAAGAGTAGTTTATTGAATTTAGCATGTTAACCATTTCAGTGATTGTAGGCAAAGCATCACAGTTATTTTCAGGAATATGTAGACATGCTTGCAATACATCAGAATTAACTATGTACTCATTACCTTGGAGAGTGAATTGCAGTGTGCAGTTTGTTCCACTATACTCACACGAGGTCCAGATCTCCTCGATTATCTCATTATAGAGAGGAGTTGAGTGAAACATTGCATAGCTCAACTTGCAGTTCTTCATGAAGTCCATCATCTTGAAAAAGATATTGTTCGGGTTTTCCTTTACAACAAAAGGGATGGAGTTGTTCTTCTCATAGATGAACCCTCCAGCAGACATAAGCTTGACTATGGGTGCCATTGTTGTGTGAAGAAAAGCTTCGAACTGAATTGCTTGTTAGAGAGAAGAAGAGAGAAGAGCCTTTGGAATTTTTGAGAACAGGTAAAAAGAAATTAAAGAAAATAGAATTTCTTAAATACTCCCCCAAAAATTCTCAGAAAAAGAGTCCAATAATAAATGTAAATTACTGGATTGGCTTAAAAAAAATATAACCGTTACTTTTAAAGAATTACCATGATTTATACTTACAGGGGTGTATGCATAGATCGTGGTAAAAGACGTGTCAAAATTTCAACGGTTCAGATTAAAAGCGCTGTATCAACGAATCACAATTGGGCGTTTAAGGTCCCGTTTGTTTCGTTGATAAAGCTGCGTTTCGTTGATATAAAAGACCGTCAACGAAATGGTGCGTTTCGTTGACATAGTAATTTTGACTTAGACAAAATTTCACTTTTTCCTGAGAAAATTAATTCACAGAAAAAAATAGCAAATTTCTGGCTACATAGTAACTTGCAAATATCTCAAAAATAATTAAGAGAGATTTAGCATACCTAGCTCACTTACTAATCTTGAGAATGATGATTCATCAAGTGGCTTGGTAAAGATGTCTGCAAGTTGTTGTTCACTTAGAACAAAATGTAACTCCACAGTACCATTCATAACATGTTCTCTAATGAAATTGTAACATCCCGATAAAACATAAAAATATTTTACACATTAATATAAGAAATAAAGGGAAGAAAATAAAAGTTCGTCGGATGGATATGGGTCGATTTTGTAGCAAATGGGCTAGTATATGGATTAGAGAATTAACATTAGTTAAGAAGAAGTATTAGTATTTTTTTTATTTTAAAAAAAATAGGAATTTGTGAAAATAGAAATGTGAATAGAATTATTTATTAAAAAAAACGTGGCAATGCGATGAGGGTTGGTGGCAAACTTTGGCCACGTGGTTGCATCAGGATGAGATTAGTGTCTAAACTTTTAGATTAAGAATAAAAGCATGTAAACTTGTGGGAGAGGTGTAGTTTTCTTGGCCAAGCTTAACAAGTTCTCCCGGTCATTTTTCTTGCTGTTGGCTTCTTTCAATAATCAATACAGTGGTAATTTCTCAGCCTAGTGTGTGTGGGTTTAGTTAGTTTGAGATTAAATTTATTTTTATCTTAATTTTAATATTAGCATATGTATATATGTTGTGGTTTGGAATTTGGAATTTGATTCACCATATATTCTTGTAGTCGTATAAAACTTTCGGAGCTGCTGGAAAACCAAACCGTGTTCTACCTATTTGAGTTCGAATCATAAGACGAATTACAGATTTGAATTCCTTGCGAGAAAATATATGAAATGGACTCTTGAATCGCGTAAATCGGGTCAAAAACGAAAGAGATATAGATGGTCAAAGTTGGGACATTAGAGTTGACTTCGAAAATGAGAAAGTGCTGATTTGTTTGAGGAAGAAGAAGATGATGATGTTGTAGATTTTGATTGGCTAAAATTAGTATGAAAGGTTTTTTTTTTATTTATTTGAAGGTTTAAATGGAGGAATTAGAAATAGAATAACATATGAAAGTTTAAGTAAATCATTTTCTGAATTTATTGGTGAAGTCAAATTTTGGGTTTGATTGACGGATAATTATTTTATAATTTTGGATTGTTGATAAATATTGAAAAATAGGTTATTTTGAGGAAAAATTGTTAGGCATGTCTAAAAATTATAAAATCTTACTAGAAATTAATTGATAATGTATTATGAGGATTACGAATGGTTTGAGTGCGAAGGGAATTTTTTGTATTGTTTTCTAGTAGGACATTGTTGTAGTATTAAAATTAGAAGGGTTTGTTATTTTATGTCGTATGATCGCAACTAATATGCAATTACATATTTCATATATTTATGTCTAATATACAAATACTAGGATGAATGTTTATGATTGATTTGAATATTTTTATAAGTAGATTCGAAAGAGATACGTATTGTCAGGGATAACGAGGGGCTGTGTACTGTAAGTATATTTAGTTATTTTGGTTATGTTTTAAAAAAACTTTATTGGAAGTATCTTGATGAATAAAATATGTTCGAGATAAATCTCTATAATTCAAAAATTATCTTTCTTCGCATTTGTTTTATAAATAAAAAAAATGGATGTTTTATTGGTTTCGATTAACTAATAATATTCATTAGCTAATATAATTTATTCGTTCTTGACTTGTCAATATTGTTCATTGACCGGAACTATTCACTTGTTCCCTAATTAGCTAATATTGTTTATTAGCTAATGTTGTTATTTGGTTTGTTGAGTTGTTAATATCGGTTATTGAGACCCGATTAGCTAAAATCGCTAATTAGCTAATGTGACTTGTTTTTGTTAATGTGACTTGTTTTTGTTGGATTCGTATTAACTAGTTTGACTCGCTAGCTACAGTATGGATTGTGTGACTGAGTTGGTGAACTCGTATCTCGATACGAGGTTATCCCGAAATATGGATTGGTAAGTATCAGACCGCCGTTTTGCGCTCTGATAGGTAAGTTGGGATCCAAGGTTAAGAAACAGGTACCGTAAAGATCGTAAGATCGCTCAGTCGTGTTGTGTGGTCATTTGTGTGTGCAGTTTCGGGTGGTCATGATATCTTGATTTGAAAAATATTGGTTTGTTTTCTTTAAAGTGGTATATATATTTTGTTGGTTTATTTTTTTTATGTTATGTTTTTATGATTTGCATGTCACAATCTAAATATACTTACTGAGCGTTCTTTTGCTCATTATTTTATTTTCAATCCTAACCATTTCAGGTCAGGATAAGTATAATGATGAGATAGGAAAAGGAAAAGGAAAAGATAAGGTTGGGTAAGCAGAAGTGTGCCAGTTGTGGAGAAGCAAAAGCGTTGACCTTGTAGTACGCGTAAATAAGGTTGTTAAGTCTCTATGATACTTTATATATCAGACTATAATTGTGTAATATCTAAGTGTGGACTTGGTTCTTGCATGTAAATTGTAAGACTTATATGTATAAGTATGTTTGGACTGCGAGTGTATTTTGATGAATTGGACTTGACGGATCTCGGGCCGGGTTATTAGAAGTTCCTCCCGGGTCGGGTTGTCACAGGTGGTATCAGAGCTAAAGGTCCAAAACTGAGAGTGCGATAGATTTATAGTATTTGACGAGTATTATTATTAGCTAGTAGGATATTAGATAAATTAGTAGGAAATTGAAGTTAGAAAGATCAACGTGTATAGTTGCAACAATCTCTTGATTATGATGGTATTCAAGGAATTACGGACTAATATATAGAGTTCGACAAGATTGTAGGGATAATTTATAGAGAATATTATTTATTAACAACTTTTGAGGATCCAAGGTGTAATAGTGGTGTTTCAAGATATAGTAATGATCATATATTTTTGCTTGAGGTCATATTGTAATGATTGACAACAAAAGTTTTGAGGATATAATTTGTTGATCGAGGATAATATCTTTAGATTAAGATTTAGAAATTTTAGGTACATAGATTTTCAATCAAAGATATTTGTGATAGTGAAAGGGAATTTTGGACATATATTATTATAGGTTAACTCGAGGATGTAGGATTGATCCAAGATTATATTGAAATTGATTAGTAGTTGGATGTTGATCATTGTGTATCTATATTAGGCTGTATCAACGTGAAGCTGAGACAATTTTGAATTTGTTTGAGGTTAATATTTTTAGAAGTTTTGAGGTTTAGAATGATATGATCATTTGAGATGATAAATTTAAGTATATAGTTGATTGACATTTACAAAGTATAAAGATATTGAGGATTTAGAACTCGTTGGTATTTGAGGATCTAGTGTGGAATTTGAGGTTTAAAATGTTAACTAGCTTCAATACCCGTGCAAGGCACGGGGTTACTCTAGTTTACAGAATGTGATTTTCTTTTCGTTGTGGAATTTTAAGGTTCACATTAGCTCAGATCCTATGATCATAATACAAAAACATTTTGAAAGATATTGAAAGATTTCCCTGTAATATTTTGATTGTAATTATGATTAACTCAAACTTATTTTGATCGATACGAGAATACAAATGTTGATGCATTTGCACTCGCTTAAATAAAAATAGAAGGGCTACAAGAGATTTGGTCATGTCATGAAAAGATTTAATCATCCCACGATTCAATCACCATTCAAATATATACATTTTAACCTCGACAAACAAATATTCAATAAATAAATAAACTTGTTAAATGAATAATTTTTTATCCCAATAAAACAGAGACAATGTATCTTTAACTTAAATAAAATGATAATCTCGATAAATAAGTTAATTTTTCTGATTTTGAGAATATAAATTATTCAGATTTAATACTATATTAATAATTTTGTATTAAGTTACCATTAAAACATGTATCTTGATATTTTTTTTATGTGCATAAACCTGTATTTGTTTTAGATAAGCCAACTATTTAACTGCTCCTGATCGACCCCTTCCATGTCTACTTGCTGAAAGTTTCATCACTTGCTTCCATGTCCCCCATGTTGATGTCCGCAATCAACATGTTCTCTCCTTCTCAACAGCTTCCATGCTATAACTGCTTCTGATTGACCTCTTCCATGTCTAGATGTTTTAACTACACATATTCTTCCTCATAATTTCTTCAAACAACTCACTCCTCTGTCCAAACCTATGTCTAGCCTCCATTATGCCGTAACCTGACCAAATGATTACTACCAACCTTGTTCCGCTTCTTGCTCCATCCTCTGAAACCTGGCGAGCCTATATTGACTCCCTTCCACCGCCATCACCCTCAACGTTAGCTTGGTTCTTTCTTTCTCTGCTAAAGTTGTTGAATCACCCTTTCATGATTTGGGCCAATGAATCAACGCCAGTACTCCCGCTCCCTAACGGCTGCTACATTGTCCGATTTAAGCTGAATATTATTTTCTGTCTCATAAAACGCACTCGTCAACCCAACAAGTAAAGCCCACAATTCACTTTCCCTAATAATAGTCAAGTTCCTTTTTGTCACCAAAACCATTTTCACTATGACCCCCCTGATTTGCCTCCTATTACAATCCATATACCAGAGTCTTTTCCATCAGACAAAGGTTCGTTAAGGGTAAATGCATGTACATTAACCTTAACAAAACCCACATCTAGAAACTCCTCACTCCTCTAAATATTTCTGCTTTAGATGAAAGAGTTTTGAGAAAAGAAAATGGTGAGATAACTCTTTGCATGCATTGGTTAATATAGACTGTACATCTCAAACAAACTCATTGCAATAATTACTATTGTTTTAAACTGCCCGAGTTCACCGAGACTTACTCTATCCCCTTCTCATTTAATTTTTAAGACTCCTCATATTTTCACTAAGAAAATGATATCTAGAATATTCCTATGGCCACTTTATTTTTATTTTTCGTTATTCTCCTACTTTTCAGGCTTTTGACTAACCCCCACATCTTAAGGCCATAGGGTCTATTGATTGGTTGAACTTATTTGATTAGTAAACACTGAACAAATCTGAAAAATTAGTAAATCTATAATTTGAATTTGATTTTATCGGTGTTGCTATGATGATCTAAACTTATTTTAAAATTAAATTTGAATTTTTACTTGCGTGCAACTTAATTTATATACATTTGTAAGTTCAGAAACATAGAAATTTGATTTTAAATAGTAGGAACATTTTTATATTGAAAGAAATGCGATATATAGATGTATTATATATAAAATAAAATAATAGATAGATAAAAGATTAGAATAATTGAAAAAAAATTGTCCAATAAACGACTCTATAAAGATTTTGATTTTTAACTTTTTATGAAAATTAATAATACATGTACCGTTAATTTAATTAAGTAGATACATGAATGCTTGTGTGTACATGAAGATATAAAAAGTTTCCCAAGAAATCAATAGATGAATGATATGTAAGAGACAAAAAAGAAAAAGAAAATCATTGATCATGCATCTATTTAAAGAGTTCTAATATTTACTCAATTGTGTGCTTAGTTCAATGGTTGTAGAGGTGACTTATATGTTTATGGTTGTGATTGAGAGGTCATAGGTTCAATTCCCAACAAGGTTTCATTTTTTAAAACTTTCTTAGTTCTGAAGGGGCATAACTGTAATATTACATGAATAAAATAGAACATGTTGTGCTATTATATATATAATAGATTATACTAGCGTAACAGCCCGTGCAAGGCACGGGCCTGCATAGAAACGTCAATAATTTTTTTGTGAGGAGGTCGATTTATTAACGTGAGGTTTGTGTAATCGTAAGTTTGATCGTGTAAGATGAGAAGTGTGAGTTGTGCAGAGTAATAAGAAATTTTGTTGGCGAATAATGTAACTACTTTGAATGATGAACGTACCCTTGTCAGGTTTTGAGACTTGTTCATATATTAATTAAATAATTTCTCATTGAATTTGTTCATATATCGAAATAATTTTATAATTAAAAATACATTAGATGATAATATTTACAATTTATCGTAAATTTGTAATATTGCGTATCGTTTTCATGAATCAAATACTTGTAAATTTGATTAGATTTCGTAATATTCAACTAATATCTATATGATAAAAGGCACATGATTATTTTTATCGATGTAAGAATGATTAGACAACATTAATGACTTGTGCATATATATAATTTCCAAACAACTATTTTTTGGTTCCATTTTTTTCCCCCTTCATATAGAGTGAGTTCATGTTATAATGACGTAAGTAAATGTTACAACTCAATCATCATAAATAATTGAAATCCTAAATTTTAAAAATTCATATATAACTCAAATTGAATTATCTTATATATATTTCTCAAAATTCATGTATTTTGCGCAGTTATATAATTTTATAAATATATGGTACAAATTAATGAATTCTGAATCAACTATAATCTATACTAAACTATAATAAACAAAATGGGGTATAATTTATCATTTGGTTCACAACTCATATTGGATATCCTTTTCAATCACAATCGATACTGATGGGTCTTTGAAGTCAAATTGATTGGAACATCTAGATGTATTACTAAAAGTTATGCTACATAGAAGTTTAAGGTTTGAATCTCATCAACAACATATTAAAATAAACATTTATTACAAATATGTTAAAATTAACATTTACTCTGAACGGCTGATCCGGCAGAACAACTCAAAAATTAAAAACATAAATAAAGGTAAAAATACGTGAACCACTCGTTACTATATTTAATTTGATTATAATTATTTAAATAAAAAAGTAAAATAATACAAAAAAGTATTATTCATTGTTAAAAAGTAAAATAATTATTTGCACGTGTTATAAATAAATATATACTGATAAATATATCATTGTTAAGACTAATTTTTTTTAAAAAAAGTAATGTAAATGTGATACCTTTATAAATGTCCAGGATTATTCATCTATTTAAAAGTGAAAAATAACCATGATTTTGACCTGAAGACTTATACGAGGTTATACTGTTTTTTCAATACAAATATTGAATGACATTTTTGTAATAATAAACTCAACCTTTTCATATACAAAAAATAAACTTTACTTGTATTTTATTGTGTATTAGCTTTAGTGTTGTAATTCGACGATGTCCTCAAAGCCCACAAACCCTATTTAGAATTTCATTTATCAAAATGATTTTATGATATTACGCATCCAATTAATATATTATATAAAATTCTATTATTATTAAAGACTTATACTTTTTTTAACATCATTCAATAATTTTGTACTTACAATTTGAATTTTTATTATTAAAACTTATAGTCTAACTGGTTGTCATTAATAGTTAGACAATTTTATAATTCTTATGATCGAGAAAAATCATATCTTATTTTCATCTATTGCATATTAATCATGTTGATTTTTTATTTAAAACATAGATCATGTTTTTGAGTTACTGTCTTTTTGGAATCAATTCAATTGTATCTTCTACATTTTCAAATATTTATCTTTTTAGTCGAATTATACATTTAAACCCCTTAAAGTCCAAATGTTTGATCAATAAAACATTCCTAATTTAACTCAAATATTTGATATTTTATATACTTAAAAATTATAATATATAGTTCATATTTGATGTAGTTATATATTATGTATGATTTTATAGATAGAATTTATATATTTTTATTTAAATAGTATAATACATTTATATATATCCAAAGAGAAAAATGAAAATGAAAATATTTTTTTATCCGAAATAATTTACATTCATGTGTAACATGTGAAATTATATCATATAAATTTTATTTTTCATACTCATCATTTATCATGACAAAGAGAGTGTAAAGATTTTATTTTTTACATTTATCATTTATAATGAAAGAAAACCTTTTTTGTAATTATATACTCCGTAATATTCTACATTTTAAATCATCACCCCGATTTTTGACTCGGACATCAATTGGGGGATTAAAATGGTGGAAAAAGTGAAAAAATTGATGAAAAAAATGAGTAAATTAGAGATATGCCGAAGTTAATAAAGAATGACATGTAATATTAGAAAATATCAACAAATGAAGTGTTTATTTTGAAAAGAAATTTGTTAAGAAATGAATGTGACGAACAAAGTGTATAAACATTAGCATTACATAATTTTGATGCTTATTTTCTTAATTTTAAATTATAGATTTAACAAATAATGAGATACATAACATATACAATAGGTCTTATATTAGATCAAGTTCATTACTATATTTTATGTATAATTAATTAATTCTAATAATGTAAAATAGTGATATATAATATGATATAAAAATATGAATTATCAACAACATAACTAAAGTATATTTAATCAAAAATATACAACTATAATAAAAATTTAAAACGATGATTGATCATTTACATATATATATATATAATAACGTAAATAAAAAATACAGATTTATATAAATAATATGGACCAATATTTCCTTTACTCAAAGGTTCAAAATAAAAAAATAAAAATATAGAATTAGAGGAAATAATGTGACTTATCTAATAAAATCTTTCAAGTAAACTCAAAAAACAACGTAGCATAGTGATTATGTTTTGGACTTCTTAGAAGGAGGTTGGAGGTTCGATTATCTACATTAACAAATATTAACATATTTTTGCATAATAATATAACATTGGTATTTTTGTTATTTTTCAAAAAATAGGGGTAAAATCGTAATTTCACAATCATTAAAATGACAAACTTTGCCCTTGTGTTGGCATATAATATATAGTAATAGATAGAAAAGGAAAGAAGAAAAAAAAATTTATATAAATAATTCAAACCAACATTTTATTTATTCAATCATCAAAGTAAAAAAAATATAAGAGATAAAAGACGTGGGTTATCTAATAAGTTTTTTGAAATAAACACAAAAAGGCATGTAGCATAGTGGTTAAGCCCATGGATACCTTGGAAGGAGGTTGGAGGTTCGAATCTCTGTAGTAACACATCTATTAAATTTTTTTTGTATAATAATATACGAGTGGCATTTTTGTTAATTTTCAAAAGAAAAGGGTAAAACAGTAATTTCGCGGCCATTTAATTGGCAACTTTTGCCCTTGTGTTGGCCTATTATATATAGTAATAGATGAGTTGATGTGATTTCTATTTGAGTTTGTGATCTTTATCTAAACTTAGAGCGAACGTTGTTATGTGAGGATCAGTTCAGAAATTTTAGAGGTTAAGAGAAATTACTGAGACGAGGAAAAAATGAAAATAGCACGTGAGGGATTTTATTATGCTTTTCGAAAGTTGCCGAGAATATTGGAACAAATAAGATAGAATTTTCGAGTTGTAGTAAAACTTAATTCTGAAGTTGTAGTTGAAAAGGTGATATCATGTGCTAATGTTTGGCCATTTTAATTAGTTATGTGAATGAAAGAGGGTTATAAGTTTGATAATGTGCAGGTGTATAATGGCAGAAGAGATGAATACTAATGCTAATTCCCAAGTGGAACCAGGTCAGGTTAGGATTCAACAAGTCACACAAGAGCCAAATCAAGTTCGGCTTCAAGAGGTAACACCAGAGCCAAATCAAGTTAGGGTCCAAAGTGTAACATTAGACGAAAATCAAATCTTAGCAGAGCTAAATAAGTTGATCAAGTTAGTAACTGCTCAGAGAGGGAAAACTATGACCGAGAAAAATATTATAGATACAGATGATCCAGTGGCACAGGGACCAAGCGAGAAGGATAAGAATAAGAAGTGTACTTATAAAGATTTTAAAAATGCAGATCCACCAGTGTTTAACGGTGAATTAGATCCACATAAGGCAGACACATGGATTAGGGAAATCGAGAAAGTATTTGAGATTACTGACTGTTTAGAGGAGCAAAAGGTAAAGTTTGCAACTTATTCGTTACGAGATGAAGCACTATTTTGGTGGGATGCTGTAGAACAAACTAGAGATGATAAAGTAAGCAAGTGGGAAGATTTTAAGAAGTTATTTCGAGAGAAATACATTCCACGAAACATTGAAAATGAGATGGAGTTGAAGTTTTTGAATTTGAAGCAAGGGTACATGTCAGTTGCTGAGTATTTGTCTTGAATTCCTGAAGTTATCTAGGTATGCGCCATATCAGGTCAATATAGAGGCTAGGAAGTGTCGTCGATTTGAAAATGGTTTAAAACCTATACTGAAGGATAAAATATCAATTTTAGAGATCGAAAATTTTGATACCTTGATTGCGAAGGCCAGTATTGCAGAAAAGAATGAAGAAGAACGAAAAGAATATCTAAACACAAAGAAAAGAGGACAAGAATTTGATTCAGGAAAAGTAAGCCTCGGAAACAAGAAAACTCGTGAAAAGCAATTGACTGAAATTAAACGAGAAACTTTTCCAAGTTGTATCACATGCGACAAGAAACATGACGGACCTTGCTACAAGGCATTAGGAGCTTGTTTTAATTGTGGAGAAGTAGGTCATATGGCAAATCAGTGTCCTAGAAAAGAAGGCATGATGTGTTATAATTGCAAAAAGTCTGGACATATTGCAAAATTTTGTCCAATGAAACGAGTTAAATTTGAAGACGAAGAGAAAAAAGAAACGAAGAAACAAAATCAAAATATTCCACGAGCAACGGCTAGAGTTTTCAATATGCAAGCATATGCTGAGCGTGGAAGCACCGATAAAGGTATTTATAGGTATTTTGAAATTTTGATAAAGTTTTTGCAAAGGTGTGATTAATACTTATCTGAAGCGTGCACAAAGCGTGCACAAATTTTGAGGACAAATTTTTTTTAAGGAGGGAAGATTGTAACATCCCGATAAAACATAAAAATATTTTACACATTAATTAACACCTTATATATAATAAGCGTAAGGGATATCTTATCCAAAATTTTGGTCGGTCACTGTACTACCAAAAGTATACGATCCGTTGGATTATAAAACTATAAATATTCAAATCGATGAGGACCGTCAGATATAATATTAAAAATTGTATTTGATTAATAATAGGATAGTATTTAAATACTAAAAGGTGTATTTTGATAATTTAAACCTATTATAAATGGGTTTTCTATTTTGAATAGAAATCATTATGTAAAAATTCGTAATTATCTTTTCTCTTTATTTTATGGATAGTTCCAGTTACATAATAATTATTAAACCATCATTAAATTAAAGATAATTTTGTAATCTTCGTGTGGGCTGTAAAATCGTTAAAATCTGTTGTCTAAAACTCAAGATAGAGCCCAAACAGTAAAGTTATTATCTAAATTTTAATAAATATTTTTTTATTATTATAGCACCAATTTAATTTTTTTTTCCTAATTCTTTTAAATTTATAAAATTATATATTTATTTCAATAAAATATTAAAATCAATTTAAGAAAAAATTAAAATCGATCTGGTCTGTGTACGATCAGTATACGACCAAATTAATAAATATAGTTAGATCTTAAATATATCGATGAGAATTGTTAGATCTAATATTAAAAAGTATATCTGATTAATAATAGAATTATATTTAAATACTAAAAAGTGTATTTTGATAATTTAAAATTTTTCTATGTAAAAATTCTTAAATATCTTTTTTCTCTTGAATTTATGTATAGTTCCAGTTAGATAATAATTGTTAAACCAAATATCAAGATAATAATTCATATCGATTACAATGATACCCTAAGTGAGACTTAGGAGAACTCTTTAAACACTTTTTTTTGAAGGAACGTAAATTAATCCAAATTATAATTATATTATTTTACATATAACAAACATAAAAGGATAATATCAAAATATTATTAAAATGTTGAGGGTTTCATATTCATAAACGATAATTTTGAATATAATACTTATATTAAAATGTGTATTTGATTAAAGGTAGGATTATATTTAAATACTAAGACGTGTGCTTTGATAATTTAAACCAATTATAAATTGGTTTTTTATATTGAATTGAATTTTTTGTGTAAAACTTCTTAACCATCTTTTCTTTTCAGTTTATTTTATTTTTATGGGTAGATCAACTGGTCAAGTTAGATAATAAATATTAAAACATCATTAAATTAAAGATAATTTCGTTAGTTTCGCATGAGTTGTAAAATTATCAAAATTCAATTTCTAAAACTCAAGATAGAACCCCAAATATTAAAGTGAGTATCTAAATTTTAATAAATATTTTTTTTATTATTTTAGCACCAATTTATTTATTTTTCCACTAATTCTTTTAAATATAAAAATTTTATGTTTTTTTCAATAAAGTATCAAAATTAATTAAGAACAAATTCAAATCGATAAAGAATATAATAATATGAGAATAAATTTTTATATAATCTTAACATAATTTTTATTCTATTTAATAATTTTTAAGTAATAATGTATTTTAAAATTTTATTTACACCATAAATAAAACCGAAACATTAAAAGTAAAAGGAGTTAGTAAGATACTTATATCAGTATATATTTGATATCCTTATTATATTAAATCCTTATATATAATAATCATAATAAGGATCTTATCCCAAATTTTGGTGGACCATTAGATCTTAAATAGATAAATGAAAATCGTTAGATCAAATATTAAAAAAGTTTATTTTATTAATAATAGGATTATATTTAAATTCTAAAAGGTGTATTTTGATAATTTAAACCAAATATAAATAAGTTTTCTATATTGAATAGAATTCTCCAAGTAAAAAATTCGTGACTTTCTTTTATTTTCCATAGACAATTCCACCTAGATAAAAATTGTTAAACCATCTTTTAATTAAAGATAATTTAGTTATCTTCATGTGGGCTGTAAAATCGTCAAAATCTGATTTTTAAAACACAAAATAAAGCCCAAATTAATAAAGTGAATATTTAAATTCTAATAATAATTATTATGTCATCATTATTTTAACACCAATTTAATTAATTTTTTCTAACTATTTTAAATTTAGAAATCTATGTTCAAAAATTAAAATCAATCTAAGAAAAATTCAAATCAACAAAGAATATAATAATACGAGGATAAAATTTTATAAAATTGTGCATATTTTTAATCCTATTTTATTAAGTTTTATATCATAAATCAAATATTATTTATTATTAAATAATAAATTATACGTAAATGGTGATTTTGTTTTATAAAAACTATATTCATATTAAAAAAAACCTTATTTTGAAATTTTAGAACTAGGCCAAACTTTTTAAACCTATATACATTGTAAATTATTAAATTCGAAACTTTAAAAGTTTGTTAATCAATTAGTATATAGTACTTTTCTGAAAAATAGTACTTTACAAAAAATATTATCAAATAACATATGTGTGCAAGAAAAAATGAAAAAATTCTTATTTTTCAAAAAAACCTATAAATTTTAATATGTTGTTGATAGATTCAAAGTTTAGATCATTCTACATGATAATTTTACTGTTATATCTAACGTTTTTCAACAATTTAATTTGAAAGATTCAATGATTATGGATTGAATGATCAAACAAAGCGACCAAACTTATAAGGAAGCTTTCATTAATTAGTCTTTAATATAATAACATAGATATTTACGGGATATACTATAAAAAAATGAAATTTATACAGAATTTTGATTACGGTGTACTACTTTAAAAGAAGAACTATTACAAAAAAATTATATTTTAATTGATAATTTATTTTCTCAAAAGTTCAAAGTTCCCGCATCTTTAACATATTACAAAAAAGAGTATTTTATATTTTAGCAATAAATATTTAAAAAAATTATAAATTATAAATATTATAAATATTAAGAAAAACTAATGAAGTTATCATGGTAGTTTGGTCCTAAATACCGCCAAAACATTCTCAACCGTTAGATCCAATACTTTTAAAAATACATGATCAAGATTAGATCATATAAAAAGAAGTTATTATCTAAAAATGATATAAGTTAAAAGATATTATATTATGATTGGATTTTCTAAAAAGTCAAAACATAAAAATAGTTGTAATTAAATAAGGAAACTCATTTAATACCAAAATAATAAAAATCGTTTAATGTTAAATAGATAGGTGAAAACCGTTAGATTTAACATTAAAAACTATATTTGATTAATAAAACGTATTCTAATAATCTAAACTACATATAAGTAGATTCCCTAAATCGAATAGAATTATCAACATTAAATTTCGTCACTTTATTCTCTTTTTAGTTTTAGAATAGTTTTTAATTGAAAAAGAACTATTAAACCACAACTAAATTAAAAATTATTTTGTGAATTTCATGTGGACTATAAAATTGGCAAAATCTAATTTTTATAACTCAATATAAACAAATATTAAATTGATCGTGTAAAATATAATAAATATCAAATTTTTAACCATAATTTTTTTGGCTAAATCTTTTTTAATAATAATTTAATCATGTAAACTAATAACTTTTAAATATTAAAATATTCATAAATAAATATAATTATAAATATTAAAAAAACAATCGTGTGTTGCATGAGTAATAAAATTATAATTATAAAAAAAATAATTATAAATAAAATTTAAGTAACCGTGCATCGCACGGGCTATAAGCTAGTATAAGAAATAAAGGGAAGAAAATAAAAGTTCGTCGGATGGATATGGGTCGATTTTGTAGCAAATGGGCTAGTATATGGATTAGAGAATTAACATTAGTGAAGTATTAGTATTTTTTTTATTTTAAAAAAAATAGGAATTTGTGAAAATAGAAATGTGAATAGAATTATTTATTAAAAAAAACGTGGCAATGCGATGAGGGTTGGTGGCAAACTTTGGCCACGTGGTTGCATCAGGATGAGATTAGTGTCTAAACTTTTAGATTAAGAATAAAAGCATGTAAACTTGTGGGAGAGGTGTAGTTTTCTTGGCCAAGCTTAACAAGTTCTCCCGGTCATTTTTCTTGCTGTTGGCTTCTTTCAATAATCAATACAGTGGTAATTTCTCAGCCTAGTGTGTGTGGGTTTAGTTAGTTTGAGATTAAATTTATTTTTATCTTAATTTTAATATTAGCATATGTATATATGTTGTGGTTTGGAATTTGGAATTTGATTCACCATATATTCTTGTAGTCGTATAAAACTTTCGGAGCTGCTGGAAAACCAAACCGTGTTCTACCTATTTGAGTTCGAATCATAAGACGAATTACAGATTTGAATTCCTTGCGAGAAAATATATGAAATGGACTCTTGAATCGCGTAAATCGGGTCAAAAACGAAAGAGATATAGATGGTCAAAGTTGGGACATTAGAGTTGACTTCGAAAATGAGAAAGTGCTGATTTGTTTGAGGAAGAAGAAGATGATGATGTTGTAGATTTTGATTGGCTAAAATTAGTATGAAAGGTTTTTTTTTTATTTATTTGAAGGTTTAAATGGAGGAATTAGAAATAGAATAACATATGAAAGTTTAAGTAAATCATTTTCTGAATTTATTGGTGAAGTCAAATTTTGGGTTTGATTGACGGATAATTATTTTATAATTTTGGATTGTTGATAAATATTGAAAAATAGGTTATTTTGAGGAAAAATTGTTAGGCATGTCTAAAAATTATAAAATCTTACTAGAAATTAATTGATAATGTATTATGAGGATTACGAATGGTTTGAGTGCGAAGGGAATTTTTTGTATTGTTTTCTAGTAGGACATTGTTGTAGTATTAAAATTAGAAGGGTTTGTTATTTTATGTCGTATGATCGCAACTAATATGCAATTACATATTTCATATATTTATGTCTAATATACAAATACTAGGATGAATGTTTATGATTGATTTGAATATTTTTATAAGTAGATTCGAAAGAGATACGTATTGTCAGGGATAACGAGGGGCTGTGTACTGTAAGTATATTTAGTTATTTTGGTTATGTTTTAAAAAAACTTTATTGGAAGTATCTTGATGAATAAAATATGTTCGAGATAAATCTCTATAATTCAAAAATTATCTTTCTTCGCATTTGTTTTATAAATAAAAAAAATGGATGTTTTATTGGTTTCGATTAACTAATAATATTCATTAGCTAATATAATTTATTCGTTCTTGACTTGTCAATATTGTTCATTGACCGGAACTATTCACTTGTTCCCTAATTAGCTAATATTGTTTATTAGCTAATGTTGTTATTTGGTTTGTTGAGTTGTTAATATCGGTTATTGAGACCCGATTAGCTAAAATCGCTAATTAGCTAATGTGACTTGTTTTTGTTAATGTGACTTGTTTTTGTTGGATTCGTATTAACTAGTTTGACTCGCTAGCTAAAGTATGGATTGTGTGACTGAGTTGGTGAACTCGTATCTCGATACGAGGTTATCCCGAAATATGGATAGGTAAGTATCAGACCGCCGTTTTGCGCTCTGATAGGTAAGTTGGGATCCCAGGTTAAGAAACAGGTACTGTAAAGATCGTAAGATCGCTCAGTCGTGTTGTCGTGTTGTGTGGTCATTTGTGTGTGTTTCGGGTGGTCATGATATCTTGATTTGAAAAATATTGGTTTGTTTTCTTTAAAGTGGTATATATATTTTGTTGGTTTATTTTTTTTTATGTTATGTTTTTATGATTTGCATGTCACAATCTAAATATACTTACTGAGCGTTCTTTTGCTCATTATTTTATTTTCAATCCTAACCATTTCAGGTCAGGATAAGTATAATGATGAGATAGAAAAAGGAAAAGGAAAAGATAAGGTTGGGTAAGCAGAAGTGTGCCAGTTGTTGAGAAGCAAAAGCGTTGACCTTGTAGTACGCGTAAATAAGGTTGTTAAGTCTCTATGATACTTTATATATCAGACTATCATTGTGTAATATCTAAGTGTGGACTTGGTTCTTGTAAATTGTAAGACTTATATGTATAAGTATGTTTGGACTACGAGTGTATTTTGATGAATTGGACTTGACGGATCTCGGGCCGGGTTATTAGAAGTTCCTCCCGGGTCGGGTTGTCACAGAAATGGTACTTGATGTCAATGTGTGTTATTCCCAAATGACCTAACAGAATTGTAGAAGGGGGGGTTGAATACAATTCTTGATATTTTCTTGAAACTAAACACTTTATGAAATTAAACTGAACTGAATAAATAAAAACACAAGATATAAATAATTCAGTTGGATTGTTTGATGATCCAACTGAAGTGTTTTTATTGCGGAAATAATCTGTGATACAAATGTACACAGCTGCTCAGTTACAATGTTGTAGAGAAGAAATGCTCTCAAAGATAGCTAATACAATCTATTTGTTTTTCTTCTCTTGTTTCTAAAGTGACTGCTACACTTGGTTATAAATCCCAAGTTTACAATTCTACATTTGGTTAAACTAAAGAATAATAGAAATAACCATCAGTAGCTTGCTTTTCATTCCTTTTGTCCAATGGTCCTTGGAGATCTTTGCTTTTGTCTTTATGCTCATTATAATCATTCCCAAGAACCTTATTGGAAATCTAGAATGTTTCCTTATTTCCAGTAACCACTTTGATGGTTTCCAATGCAAAGTACACTTCCATATCTCCTTTTAGATCTGTTCAGTAAACTGTCACTATCACTTTGTCAACTGTTCAAAAAGCAACATTGATTCGTTGATAGCAAGGAGATGTGTTTCGTTGATAGCTTCATTCTTCTTTCCGTTGATGGTGTTTCCCTCGTTTCGTTGATGGGTAAACTCCATACCGTTGACAGAGTAATCTTCATACCGTTGACATGTCTTCACTTAGGCAGAATTACAAGGCATAACATATTTACAATTAACCAACCTATTTTGCCTATCTAGTACATAGTCAACATGACTTAGAAAACCTATCTAAAACATAGAATAGAATGCCTATCATACTGTGAAGTATTGTACAATGCAATTGCTACAACACTCATTTCGTTGATGAGCTTCCTGTCAACGAAACACTGCTAAGCATGCTATTTCGTTGACAGCTACAAAATTGACTTTACACAAATCCTACTAAGTGTTTTATGCTTATCATCAAGAACAACATATTCCTAACAATCTCCCCCAATTTATGACTGATAGAATAACAGCCATAAATCAAGAGACTTGATGATAACAAAAACACTCAGATACATCATAAATTACAAAAGTAGAAAATGTATTAAGCTTCAAAACTTTATAGACAAAATATAAGACTTACAAGACTAATGCCCACAAGTGCTCCTCTAGTCTGAGCAAATGTTTCATCTGTGACTTCTTTGTGGCATAGTCTTCTTCCCTCTCTTGGAGTTGTTTTCCTCAATCTGGACCTGTAGTCTTCTGTAGAAGATTTTCTCCTCTTCATCTTGATCACCAAGCTTGGATTGCATCAGCTTTAGAGTTTGATTAGATGCCTTCTCCAGCTGGTCTTCCATTCTGAAGAATCTTCTGCAATTGTCCTTGTCCTTAAACTCCATCATCCAATAAGGTTGAAGATGGATTTTCTTTCCTGTTGAGGGAACTCTAAGTATCCTTGGAAGAGCCTCAGGCTTGTTCCAGCTAGCCTTTAACTGACAGATTTTGGAGACCACCTCAGACTTGGCTGTTTTGGTGAAACCAAAGTCCTTTTTCAAGCATCTAAACACTGAGAGTAGTGTTTGATAGTCTTCTCCTAAAATTCTGTAGAGAGGCCACACTTGTTCTCTACCACCCTTGAATGTGAACACTAGTCTTTCAGGCAACTTTTGAGAAGCTGCAATTCCCCTTACTTCCACCAGGTTGTCTAAGTCAAGATGTAGACTGGATTCTTCCCTGATGTCAGCAATGTACATGCAGTCCTCTGGGTTTGAAGGGGGTTTTTGAGATTGTGGCTTTCTCACAAAAACAGGCTTTGCTTTGACAGGCCTCTTCTTTGTCTTCATTGGTTGGTCCTTTTCTAACAGGAACTTTGGAAAGTATGCCTCATCAAAATCAATTGGTTCCTCTTTTGGCATGATTGGTTGATCATGAAAATTGACAGGATGTGCAGGATCACAGGCCAACTTTCCCTCAAAAACTGGATTAGCAATTGTTGGAGGTGCAATAGGTATAGAAGAGTCTGATGCAGTACTCTGAGAATCAGCACTCTCAAAGTCTATGTTTCTCCTAGCTCTCTCTTTGGGTTGCCTTGTGCTCTTCTTTGAACTCCTTTCCTCTCTAGTGCTTTCCTCTTGCTTCCTTTCTTCTTCATCTAGAGCTTGAGCTACTGCAAGAGCTTGCATAGCTGCTCTTTCTGATTCCTCAGCCTTGGCTTCAGCAAAGTTTGGATGACCAGCCCAAACACAGATTTGTTGTCCATTCCTGTAGACAATTGCCCTTTGCTTCCTTATCTCATAATCATTACTCTCCTTGCTTTTTGTGATGAGTAGACCAAGAAGCTTGTGCTCATCTGGATAAGGTGCAGGATAGAAAGTCCTTGCTATGTTTTTGCCCTTTGGTTTAGCAGGGGACTTGGGAGATAGGCTTCTTTGAATTGTAGCTTGTTCCACATCCCTAATGCATGAAGTTTGTCCTTTTTCCTTCCTTGGTCCTTGAGTGACTCCATGTAGAAGGGGCTCTTGTTGATAGAAAGAATTTGTCTGTGGCTCCCATTCCGTTGATGCTAGTGCCATGGCATTCGTTGATGGCTGTTCCGTTGATGGATTTGAGTCCTTATCTTCAGTAATCTTCTTGAACTTTGCTTCTATGTTGGACCAATGTTCTTTGATTTGTTCTGCAAGTCTCATCCTCATAGAAGCTTCTTGTATAAGGTCAATACCATCCTTTTGCTGCTTGCCAAGCTCCCCCATTGCTAATGGCTCCTTTGGTAGGGAAATGGCTGGGACCATAACCTTGGTAATCTGAATGTCTAGCTCCTTAGATTTCTCCCCCTTTTTGTTATCATCAAAAGAGATGGCTGGGAGTCCTTGAGCTGCCACTAGCTGGGCCAATAGTTGAGTTTGTTTCTCATGTTCCTTTTGCATCTGTGATAGAGTGGCTTCCACCTTGTCCACTCTAGAAGAGAGAGTCTTCAAGGAGGAATCCACTTCAGGTTCTTTAGAGAAAAACCTGTTCATCCTGGACACAGTGAGAAGAGGAAGCTTTTCATCTAGCCTCCTATCATTAGCAGCCCTAAGGTTGCTGATTGAATCCTTGATCTCTGTAGCCTCAATCCTTGTCTGCAACATTTGTAGCCTTTGAATTTCCAGAGAATCCATTATGGCTTTGTAGAATTTCTTGTCCCTTGCTTCTGCAGACTCATGAGCTAGATATGCTTCTTTGTACTGCCTTGTGATAGCAGCATCTAAATTGCTTCTACCATGCATATCTTGAGAAAGCCAGTTTGGTGTAGGAGGCACCACAGAAGTCCCAGTCTGTGCAGTAGTGGCCACCTGTAGAGTGTCACCAAAGCTATCCTCATTATCAGAAAAATCAAAGTCTCCACTTGCTTCAGCTCCTGGAGGTAGATTGGTCAAGGCATCCTTTGCTCTTTGCATTGATGCAGTTGTGTGAATTAGTTGTAGTGACCTCTCTGCCTCCACATTGCCCTGTTGAGCCAAAATTTGATAGGCTGACACAGGATGAGTAAAGGTCTCAGGATCCAGGGAAATACTATCCAGAGTTTGCTGATAAACCTCTTGGAAAGTAAGTTCCCTTTCTCCCTCACTGACCTCCATTAACTCATTAGCAATGGCTGTTTCCATCCTTATTTCTCCTGTAGTCCCTTCTCTCTCTCCACTCTGTTCTTGCATCATGGGCTCCCCATGGCTCACACCTCTCACACCCTCACCTTCACCTTCTAAGGTGGAACTCTCAATCTCTCCTTTTGCCTGGCTGGAAGAAATAGCCAGCCTCTCACTCACATTCTCTCCTTTTGCCTGGCTGCAAGCCAGCCTCTCAGTTTCACTCCCTCTCAGTCCTAGAAGTGTCTCAACTACCACTAGATCATCTGCACTAGTTGTGGGAACAACTTGATTTTCAATTAAAGGTGCAGAGTGAACTATCAACGGAATGGTAGTTTGAACTGTCAACGGTATGGATACCGTTGATGTAGAAACACTTGTCAACGAAATAGACTGTTTCGTTGATGAAGTCAAGAAAGCACTTTGAGAATGAGAAATTACAGTAGAGTCTGTGGTGATTGATTTTAGAGATTGGTCCACAGATCCCCTTGCAATTTCAGGAAAAATTGGTTGATGGCCCAACAAATCACTTAGCAAGTGATGGCCACCAGCTTCAGAGTGGGGCTTCTCCAAGATTAGAGTTGGAGAATCAGGAATAGATGTATGGATCATGTCCACATCCAAAGATTGAGTTGGTGAATTTGATGGAGATAATTCAAGATTGATGTTTAGAGAAGAGGACTGTAACCCCAGAGAAATGATAGGGGTTACATCAAACTGAATTTGAGAAACTGGAAGTGTTGCTTCCAGTGTGTGTGCACCCTGTGTACCCTTGGACTTTTGCTTCACTCTCCTTTGGTATTGGGAAAATGTAGACTTTGGGCTTGAAGTGTCCCTTACCCTTTTGGACTGTACTCTAGGAGGAGAGCTTGTTTCAATAATCACATCCTTTTGGGAGGATGCAATTAGACTTGTGTTTAAATCCATGTTACTCATTGTGCCTTGTTGGGAAGACACAATGGGGCTTGGCTGGTACACACTAACCTGTCCTTCCTTATCCTTGGGGTTTCTTTGATGTTCACCCCTTCCCTCACCTCTCACAACTCCAGACTCACTCCCCTTAGGTTGTGTGGTAGTTTTTACAACAGGTGCCTTTTGAGAAGCACCTGAGGTTGGCTTGGAGGATTTCTTTGTTTTTGGTTTTGTTGCTAGGGTAGGAGCCTGTTGGGTCACAGCTACAGACTCCATAGCAACATTGGAAGGTAAAACAGTAGAGGTGTTAGCTACACTAACAGGGATAGTAGTAGTTACCTCAATGATTGGCAGATACACCACTGGAACATCACCATTGTGGTTCAGCCTCAGTATGTCTGTCAATACTCTCTTTTCTTGCACAAAGCACTCGAACCTGGCATTAGGGTTAGAGATAACTAATGGTGCTGGACTAACATGGTTAGCCAACATCATCAGAAACCTAGCATAATAGATATTTTTCTTCCTATTTGCTTTGTCACCCAATTTAGCACCAATTTCATACATAAGTTGGGTGCTAAAGTTGTGATATCTATCATTTAGAAGCATGGTTAGGAGAATTAACATAGAGTTAGTTAATGCATCAAAATTACTAATCTTTCCAGAAAAGACCTTAATGAATGCATCAGCTAAATAACTGTATTCCCTAACCAAACCTCTCCTAATTATTCTACCCAGATTATCAGTAGGCAAAGAGTAGTTTATAGAATTTAACAGGGTAGTTATTTCAGTGTTAGTAGGCAAAGCATCACAGTTATTATCAGGAATATGTAAACATGCTTGCAAAACATCAGAATTAACTATGTACTCATTACCTTGAAGAGTGAATTTTAGTGTGCAGTGTGTTCCACTATACTCACATGAGGTCCAAATTTCCTCGATTATCTCATTGTAGAGTGGTGTAGAGTGAAACATTGCATAGCTCAACTTGCAATTCTTCATGAAATCCATCATTTTGAAGAACAGTCTGTTCGGGTTTTCCTTGACAACAAAAGGGATGGAGTTGTTCTTCTCATAGATGAACCCTCCAGCAGACATAAGCTTGACTATAGGTGCCATTGTTGATTAAAGGAAAGCTTCGAACTGAATTGCTTGTTAGAGAGAAGAAGAGAGAAAAATCCTTTGGAATTTTTGAGAACAGGTAAAAAGAAATAATGAAAATAAAATTTCTTAAATACTCCCCCAAAAATTCTCAGAAAATGAATCCAATATTAAATGTAAATTACTGGATTGGCTTAAAAATATAACCGTTACTCTTAAAGTATTACCATGATTTATACTTACAGGGGTGTATGCATAGATCGTGGTAAAAGACGTGTCAATTTTTTAACGGTTCAGATTAAAAGCGCTTTATATCAACGAATCAGAATTGGGCGGTTAAGGTCCCGTCTATTTCGTTGATAAAATTGCGTTTCGTTGATACAAAAGAACTATCAACGAAACACCCAGAAAAGTGCTAAGACTGTCAACGAAATGGTGCATTCCGTTGGCATAGTAATTTTGACTTAGACAAAATTTTACCTTTTCCTGAGAAAATTCATTCACAGAAAAACATAGCAAATTTCTGGCTGCATTTTAACTTGCAAATATCTCAAAAATAATTAAGAGAAATTTAGCATACCTAGCTCACTTACTAATCTTGAGAATGTTGATTCATCAAGTGGCTTGGTAAAGATGTCTGCAAGTTGTTGTTCACTTGGAACAAAATGTAACTCCACAGTACCATTCATAACATGTTCTCTAATGAAATGGTACTTGATGTCAATGTGCTTGGTCCTTGAATGCTGCACTGGATTCTCAGTAATGGCAATGGCACTAGTGTTGTCACAGAAAATAGGAATTTTCTCAACTCTTAATCCATAATCAAGTAGTTGGTTTTTCATCCATAAAATCTGTGCACAACAACTTCCAGCTGCAATATACTCAGCCTCAGCTGTGGAGGTAGAAACTGAGTTTTGTTTCTTGCTGAACCATGACACAAGCTTGTTTCCTAGGAATTGACAGGTTCCAGTTGTACTTTTCCTGTCAATTTTACATCCTGCAAAATCTGCATCTGAATAACCAATTAGTTCAAAACCAGATTCTCTAGGATACCAAATGCCAAGGTTTGGTGTTCCTTTGAGATATCTGAAAATTCTTTTAATAGCAACTAAATGGGATTCTCTAGGATCAGCCTGAAATCTAGCACATAGACATGTAGCAAACATAATATCAGGTCTACTAGCTGTTAAATATAAAAGTGAGCCTACCATGCCTCTGTAACTTGAAATGTCCACAGATTTTTCCTTAGTATTCAATTCAAGTTTGGTGGCAGTAGGCATGGGAGTTTTGGCAGGAGAGCATTCCATTAGGTTAAACTTCTTTAATAAATCATGAATGTATTTTGTTTGACTAATGAAAATGCCTTCATTAACTTGCTTTACTTGAAGACCAAGAAAGTAAGTTAATTCTCCCATCATGCTCATTTCATACTTACTTTGCATAAGCTTGGCAAACTTTTGACAAAGTTTCACATCTGTAGACCCAAAGATTATATCATCTACATAAATTTGAACAAGTAAAGTAGAGCCATTTACAACCCTGTGAAAAAGAGTTTTATCTACAGTACCTCTAGTGAAATGATTCTCAAGGAGGAACTGTGAGAGAGTGTCATACCAGGCTCTAGGTGCTTGTTTCAAACCATAGAGTGCTTTGAGAAGGAAGTACACATAGTCTGGAAAATCATCATCTTCAAAACCAGGAGGTTGACTTACATACACCTCCTCTTCCAATTCCCCATTCAGAAAAGCACTCTTCACATCCATTTGATAGACCTTGAAATTGGCATGGGCTGCATAGGCTAGGAAAATCCTTATTGCTTCTAGTCTTGCAACAGGAGCAAAGGTTTCATCAAAATCAATTCCTTCTTCCTGTGAATAGCCTTTTGCAACCAATCTAGCTTTGTTCCTTGTGACTATGCCATTTTCATCCATCTTGTTTCTGAACACCCACTTTGTGCCTATAACACTCCTGTCATTAGGCCTGGGCACCAGCTTCCAAACATTGTTTCTCTCAAATTGGTTTAGCTCTTCTTGCATGGCTAAAACCCAATCTGGATCTAGAAGTGCATCCTCAACTTTCTTTGGCTCATCTTGAGACAGAAAGCTACTATATAGACATTCTTCTTGAGTTGCTCTTCTAGTTTGGACTTTTGAAGAGACATCACCTATAATAAGTTCAAAGGGATGATCTTTAGTCCATTTCCTTGAGGGAGGTAGATTTGCTCTTGAAGACGTAGCTTCATGATCATGATTGCCTTGATTGGATATTTGTCCTTGAGAAACTCCCCCTGAGTTTGTTGTCCCTAAGTGATCACTTCTAGAAGTATTCCTATGACTATCAACGGTATGACCGTTTTGGCTGTCAACGAAACGCTCATTCTGACTGTCAACGAATCCACCATCATGACTGTCAACGAAATGACCATTTGGTCTGCTAGCTGCTATCCTTTTTAACCTTAATGCAGCAATTTCATCTTCACTGCTGCTTTCATCTGTGCTAGATACAACAACTTTAGGCTGTTTCTCAGTAGCCTTATCATGATTCACTTGATCTCCTTCCTTATTTTCAAAAGAAAGACTTTCATGGAAACCTTCATCACAGAGACCTTGAATTTTGAGATCATCAAAAACAACATGTACAGATTCCATAACAATGTTGATTCTGAGATTATAGACCCTGTAAGCTTTCCCTGCTGCATATCCCACAAATATTGCTTCGTCTGCCTTTGCTTCAAATTTCCCCAAATGCTCAGCTTGATTTCTCAGAACAAAGCACTTGCATCCAAAGACATGAAGAAAATCCAATAGTGGCTTCTTTCTTTTGAGTAACTGATAAGGGGTCATTCCTTTGGCCTGATTAATCAAAGAAATATTTTGAGTAAAGCAAGCTGTGTTAACTGCCTCAGCCCAAAAATATGTAGGTAACTTTGATTCATCTAGCATTGTCCTTGCAGCTTCAATAAGTGTTCTGTTTTTCCTTTCAACTACACCATTTTGCTGTGGTGTTCTTGCTGCTGAAAACTCATGCAAGATACCATTTTCTTCACAGAACACCTTCATGCTTGAATTCTTGAATTCTGTCCCATTGTCACTCCTAATCCTTCTTACTTTGAAATCAGGATGATTGCTTACCATCTTGATGTGATTGATAATGATTTCACTTGCCTCATCTTTAGAGTGCAAAAAGAAAGTCCATGTAAATCTAGAAAAATCATCAACAATCACAAGACAGTATTTCTTCTTTGAGATGGACATAACATTTACAGGGCCAAATAGGTCCATATGAAGCAATTCAAGCTGCTGGACAATTGATGACTCTGTCTTGCTTTTGAATGATGCCTTCTTCTGTTTTCCCTTTTGACAGGCATCACACAAACCATCCTTGGAGAACTCCACCTGTGGAATTCCTCTAGCAAGATCTTTCCTCACCAAATCATTCATAACTTTGAAATTCAGATGGGATAACTTCTTGTGCCATAACCAACTTTCATCCTTGCTTGCCTTGCTGAAAAGACAAGTGATGGTGTCTGAACTTGTGCTACTAAAGTCAGCAATGTACACATTCCCCCTTCTGAATCCAGTCATTACCACATTGTTGTTTCCTCCTTTAGAAACAACACAGGCTTCTCTAGAAAAAGTAACTAAAAATCCTTTGTCACAAAGTTGGCTGATACTAAGCAAGTTGTGCTTAAGACCATCCACCAATGCAACCTCATCTATGATGACATTCTCTTTTGAAATCAAGCCATATCCCTTTGTGTAGCCTTTGCTGTCATCTCCAAAAGCAATACAAGGGCCAGCTCTTTCCTGAAACTCTGTGAGCAGGGTAGAATCACCAGTCATGTGTCTTGAACAACCACTATCCAAGTACCAAAGATTCCTTTTGTCTCCCTGCACACAATAAAACCAAATCAAGTCGATTTTGGTACCCAAGTTTCCTTGGGTCCTGTCTTGTTAGCCTTTGCATTCCCTTTTGTACCATTTTTCACTTTGGGCTCAGATTGATTCAAATCAATCTTTACCCTTGGTGTTGATTTCTGAGGGTTGCTCATATTTTCATTCATAGCATGCATAGTTGGAGGAACAATCATGTTATTCATGTTCCATGGCATTTGTGGCATGTTAAACATATTCATGTAAGGATTAGACACAAATGGCATGCTAGCATATGGATTCTGAAATTGTGCATATGGAGCAAACATGTTAGACATAACAGGCATTGTAGGCATGGAACTGTTCATTGCAGACTTGGGCATTCTCACATTAGGAGTTTTCTTAACAGATTTGCAGTTAGTAGACAAATGACTAACACTTCCACAATTAACACATGTCTTTCTAGGAGCATATTTATCAGGTGTGTAATTGTTGTGTTTGTTAATTCCTACTTTGCCATTCCTGTTATTCTTTTTATTTCCCTTAGCCTCATTATGAACTTTCTCTACCTTGTCTTTCAATTGCTTGTTAGACAAGTGACCTACATTAGCTCTCTCAACAGGCTTCTCAATTTTCTTTAAAATACTAGACTCACCTTGAACAAAGTTCTTGGTGACAGGACCATACTTGTCATTAAGTCTAGTGAGTTTATCTTTTCTTTTGTCTGTCAACGAAACAGCCTGATCGGTTGATGGTTCATGTGTCAACGGAACATTGCATTCCGTTGACATATCAACCTTCAACAAATGATCATTGTTGTTTGTTGACTCTGTTCCTGATTCTAAGGTTTCACCAACATACCCTAGCTTCTCTTTGTTCCTTTCCCATGATTGCTCACAGAAGGATTCCACGCCTTGAACATTAATTATGTTGGTAGCAACATTCCTGGCATCCTTCCATTTTGCAATCACACTTTGTTCTATCTCAAGTTGTGTTCTAAGAATTTCTTCCCTTTGTAACACGTTCTCAAGTTCCTTCTTAGCATCCCTACTAACACATCTCATTTTCTCAAATTCAATAAGCTGTGCTTCTAACATTGCATTCCTATCACTTAAGAGCAAATTGGTCTCTTTTATTCTTGAATTCTCTTTAGTAAGTGATTTAAGAGTAACACGCAAATTATATAATACAGTAGACATTTCATTTACTGCATTGTCGCATTCCTCTTTAGAAAGCTCAGAAAGATTAGTAATTGTTACCTGGTTGCTTGAGGAACTTGCTTCCTGCTCATGATTGTCAGCCATAAGAGCCAAGTTGACATACTCAACATCATCATCAGAATCTTCACCATTACCAGCCCAATCATACTCCTGAGACATGAAAGCCTTTTCTTTTTGTTTGAGAAGTTCAAAGTATTTCTTTTTATAATCAACAGGCTCAAATTTCCTGTTGCCCTTCTCAACCTTGGGCTTTCTGCAGTCTCCAGCAAAGTGACCAAGCATTCCACAATTGAAACATTTTGACTTAGACTTTTCAATCCAGTTTGTTTTGCTAGGTTGAAAGTCTCTTCTTGGTGGCCTTGCTTCTGAGTTTCTTTTGAACTTGAACTTAGAGAATTTTCTAGACAGAAAAGCAATGTGTTCATCAATCTCATCTAAGTCCTCCAAGTTGGCTGGTTCTGATTCTTCTTCTTCTGTCATCTTGTCTTTACCCTTGCTAACATCACTCCTACAACTAGATCGACTAGTTGTGGCCTTTGCAGCTTCTTTATTGTCATCTTCAAGTTGGTTCACTGATGCAATCAATGCAATAGATCCACCCTTCTTCTGTACCTTTTCAATTTCTTCATCTTGCTCCATTTCCAGCTCATAAGTCTTCAAGGTTCCATAAAGCCTTTCAAGAGTGTAGTCTTTGTACTCTTGAGTGTTTCTGAGAGAAACAGTCATAGGCTTCCATTCTTTTGGAAGAGCTCTAAGAAATTTAAGGTTTGAATCCTTGGTTTGATAGATCCTCCCATACAACTTTAATCCATTCAAAAGCTTTTGAAACCTACTGAACGTGTCATTTAGGGTTTCACCAGCTTTAAAATGAAAATGCTCATATTGTTGTATAAGGAGTTGCATTTTATTTTCCCTGACTTGCTCAGTTCCTTCACAGAGTGTTCTAACAGTATCCCATACTTCCTTAGAGGTTGTACAGTTGATAACATTGTCAAACATCTCTTGCTCCAAACCATTAAACAGAATGTTCATGGTCCTTTTGTCTTTATGAACTTCTGCAATATCTTCAACAGTCCATTCTGAGACAGTTTTTGGAATCTCTACATCAGGTGCATCATCTGGCAGTCCAACTCTAGAGTCAAGCTTCATGGGAACGTGTGGACCTTTCTCAATGCAGTCTACATACCTCTCATCCATAGACATGAGATGTAAATGCATCTTTACTTTCCAGTGAAAGTAATTGTCTTTATCAAGAACTGGTATCTTCACACCTGCATCCTTCTTCACCATGGTTTCTGTTTTTGGTCTTGATCTTTAAACTTCTTGTATGTTAGAAGCTCGCTCTGATACCAATTGTTATTCCCAAATGACCTAACAGAATTGTAGAAGGGGGGGTTGAATACAATTCTTGATATTTTCTTGAAACTAAACACTTTATGAAATTAAACTGAACTGAATAAATAAAAACACAAGATATAAATAATTCAGTTGGATTGTTTGATGATCCAACTGAAGTGTTTTTATTGCGGAAATAATCTGTGATACAAATGTACACAGCTGCTCAGTTACAATGTTGTAGAGAAGAAATGCTCTCAAAGATAGCTAATACAATCTATTTGTTTTTCTTCTCTTGTTTCTAAAGTGACTGCTACACTTGGTTATAAATCCCAAGTTTACAATTCTACATTTGGTTAAACTAAAGAATAATAGAAGTAACCATCAGTAGCTTGCTTTTCATTCCTTTTGTCCAATGGTCCTTGGAGATCTTTGCTTTTGTCTTTATGCTCATTATAATCATTCCCAAGAACCTTATTGGAAATCTAGAATGTTTCCTTATTTCCAGTAACCACTTTGATGGTTTCCAATGCAAAGTACACTTCCATATCTCCTTTTAGATCTGTTCAGTAAACTGTCACTATCACTTTGTCAACTGTTCAAAAAGCAACATTGATTCGTTGATAGCAAGGAGATGTGTTTCGTTGATAGCTTCATTCTTCTTTCCGTTGATGGTGTTTCCCTCGTTTCGTTGATGGGTAAACTCCATACCGTTGACAGAGTAATCTTCATACCGTTGACATGTCTTCACTTAGGCAGAATTACAAGGCATAACATATTTACAATTAACCAACCTATTTTGCCTATCTAGTACATAGTCAACATGACTTAGAAAACCTATCTAAAACATAGAATAGAATGCCTATCATACTGTGAAGTATTGTACAATGCAATTGCTACAACACTCATTTCGTTGATGAGCTTCCTGTCAACGAAACACTGCTAAGCATGCTATTTCGTTGACAGCTACAAAATTGACTTTACACAAATCCTACTAAGTGTTTTATGCTTATCATCAAGAACAACATATTCCTAACAATGTGCTTGGTCCTTGAATGTTGCACTGGATTCTCAGTAATGGCAATGGCACTAGTGTTGTCACAGAAAATAGGAATTTTCTCAACTCTTATTCCATAATCAAGTAGTTGATTTTTCATCCATAAAATCTGTGCACAACAACTTCCAGCTGCAATATACTCAGCCTCAGCTGTGGAGGTAGAAACTGAGTTTTGTTTCTTGCTGAACCATGAGACAAGCTTGTTTCCTAAGAATTGACAGGTGTCTGTTGTGCTTTTCCTGTCAATTTTACATCCTGCAAAATCTGCATCTGAATAACCAATTAGTTCAAAGCCAGATTCTCTAGGATACCAAATGCCAAGGTTTGGTGTTCCTTTGAGATATCTGAAAATTCTTTTAATAGCAACTAAATGGGATTCCCTAGGATCAGCTTGAAATCTAGCACATAGACATGTAGCAAACATAATATCAGGTCTACTAGCTGTTAAATATAAAAGTGAGCCTACCATGCCTCTGTAACCTGAAATGTCCACAGATTTTTCCTTAGTATTCAATTCAAGTTTGGTGACAGTAGGCATGGGAGTTTTGGCAGAAGAGCATTACATTAAGTTAAACTTCTTTAATAAATCATGAATATATTTTGTTTGACTAATGAAAATGCCTTCATTAACTTGCTTCACTTGAAGACCAAGAAAGTAAGTTAATTCTCCCATCATGCTCATTTCATATTTACTTTGCATAAGCTTGGCAAACTTTTGACAAAGTTTCACATCTGTAGACCCAAAGATTATGTCATCTACATAAATTTGAACAAGTATAGTAGAGCCATTCACAACCCTGTGAAAAAGAGTTTTATCTACAGTACCTCTAGTGAAGTGATTCTCAAGGAGGAACTGTGAAAGTGTGTCATACCAGGCTCTAGGTGCTTGTTTCAAACCATAGAGTGCTTTGAGGAGGAAGTATACATATTCTGGAAAATCATCATCTTCAAAACCAGGAGGTTGACTTACATACACCTCCTCTTCCAATTCCCCATTCAGAAAAGCACTCTTCACATCCATTTGATAGACTTTGAAATTGGCATGGGCTGCATAGGCTAGGAAAATCCTTATTGCTTCTAGTCTAGCAACAGGAGCAAAGGTTTCATCAAAATCAATTCTTTCTTCCTGTGAATAGTCTTTTGCTACCAATCTAGCTTTGTTCCTTGTGACTATGCCATTTTCATCCATCTTGTTTCTGAACACCCATTTTGTGCCTATGACACTCCTGTCCTTAGGCTTGGGCACCTGTTTCCATACATTGTTCCTATCAAATTGGTTTAGCTCCTCTTGCATAGCTAAAACCCAATCTGGATCTAGAAGTGCATCCTCAACTTTCTTTGACTCATCTTGAGACAGAAAGCTGCTATATAGACATTCTTCTTGAGTTGCTCTTCTAGTTTGGACTTTTGAAGTAACATCACCTATAATAAGTTCAAATGGATGATCTTTAGTCCATTTCCTTGAGGGAGGTAGATTTGCTCTTGAAGAAGTAGCTTCATGATCATGATTGCCTTGATTGGATATTTGTCCTTGAGAAACTTCCCCTGAATTTGTTGTCCCTAACTGATCACTTCTAGAAGCATTTCTATGACTGTCAACGGTATGACCATTTTGGCTGTCAACGAAATGCTCATTTTGACTGTCAACGAATCCACCATCATGACTGTTAACGAAATGACCATATGGTCTGCTAGCAGCTATTCTTTTCAACCTTAATGCAGCAATTTCATCTTCACTGCTGCTTTCATCTGTGCTAGATACAACAATTTTAGGCTGTTTCTCAGTAGCCTTAACATGATTCACTTGATCTCCTTCCTCATTCTCAAAAGAAAGACTTTCATGGAAACCTTCATCACAGAGACCTTGAATTTTGAGATCATCAAAAACAACATGTACAGATTCCATAACAATGTTGGTTCTGAGATTATAGACTCTGTAAGCTTTCCCTGCTGCATATCCCACAAATATTGCTTCATCTGCCTTTGCTTCAAATTTCCCCAAATGCTCAGCTTGATTTCTCAGAACAAAGCACTTGCATCCAAAGACATGAAGAAAATCCAATAGTGGCTTCTTTCTTTTGAGTAGCTGATAAGGGGTCATTCCTTTGGCCTGATTAATCAAAGAGATATTTTGAGTGAAGCAAGCTGTATTAACTGCCTCAGCCCAAAAATAAGTTGGTAACTTTGATTCATCTAGCATTGTCCTTGCAGCTTCAATAAGTGTTCTGTTTTTCCTTTCAACTACACCATTTTGCTGTGGTGTTCTTGCTGCTGAAAACTCATGCAAAATACCATTTTCTTCACAGAACACCTTCATGCTTGAATTCTTGAATTCTGTCCCATTGTCACTCCTAATCCTTCTTACTTTCAAGTCAGGATGATTGTTTACCATCTTGATGTGATTGATAATGATTTCACTTGCCTCATCTTTGGAGTGCAAAAAGAAAGTCCATGTAAATCTAGAAAAATC
Organism: Heracleum sosnowskyi; assembly: GCA_030848705.1. Lineage (NCBI taxonomy): Eukaryota > Viridiplantae > Streptophyta > Magnoliopsida > Apiales > Apiaceae > Heracleum > Heracleum sosnowskyi. The sequence continues at coordinate 35,963,284 of CM061238.1, forward strand.
ATCAACAATCACAAGACAATATTTCTTCTTTGAAATAGACATGACATTTACAGGGCCAAACAAATCCATATGAAGCAACTCAAGCTGATGGACAATTGATGACTCTGTCTTGCTTTTGAATGATGCCTTTTTTTATTTCCCTTTTTGACAGGCATCACACAAACCATCCTTGGAAAACTCCACTTGTGGAATTCCTCTAGCAAGATCTTTCCTCACCAAATCATTCATAACTTTAAAATTCAGATGAGATAATTTCTTGTGCCATAGCCAACTTTCATCCTTGCTTGCCTTGCTGAAAAGACAAGTGATGGTGTCTGAACTTGTGCTACTAAAGTCAGCAATGTACACATTCCCTCTTCTGAATCCAGTCATTACCACATTGTTGTTTCCTCCTTTAGAAACAACACAGGCTTCTTTAGAAAAAGTAACTAAGAATCCTTTGTCACAAAGTTGGCTGATACTAAGAAAATTGTGCTTAAGACCATCCACCAATGCAACCTCATCTATGATGACATTCTCTTTTGAAATCAAGCCATATCCCTTTGTGTAGCCTTTGCTGTCATCTCCAAAAGCAATACAAGGGCCAACTTGTTAATCCCAAATGACCTAACAGAATTGTAGAAGGGGGGGTTGAATACAATTCTTGATATTTTCTTAAACTTAAAACACTTATAAATAAAACTGAACTGAATAAGTAAAAACACAAGATATAAATAATTCAGTTGGATTGTTTGATGATCCAACTGAAGTGTTTTTATTTCGGAAATAATCTGTGATACAAATGTACACAGCTGCTCAGTTACTAGATTTTTAGAGAAGAAAATGCTCTCAAGAATAGCTAATACAATCTATTTGTTTTTCTTCTCTTGTTCTATTTTAACTGCTACACTTGGTTATATATTCCCCAAGTTTACAATACTATTTTTGGTTACACTTAAGTACACTAAAGGTAACCGCCAGTAGCTTGCTTTTCATTCCTTTTGTCCAGTGGTCCTTGGAGATCCTTGTCTTTTGTCTTCATGCTTATTCTGATCCCACTCAAGAACCCAATTGGGAATTGGAATGTTTCCTTATTTCCAGTGACCATTTTAATGGCTCCCAATGCAAATGCACACTTCTACATCTCCTTTTGATCTGTCAGAAAGCTGTCACTATCACTTTGTCAACTATACAGAAGAGCAATAATGATCCGTTGATGGCAGGAGAATGTATTTCGTTGATAGCTTTATTCTTCATTCCGTTGATGGTGTATCCTTGTTTCGTTGATAGAGTAATCTTCATACCGTTGACATGTCTTCACTTAGGCAAAATTACAAGGCATGATATACTTACAATTAACCAACCTATTTTGCCTATCTAGTACTTAGTCAACATGACTTAGGAAACCTATCTAATACATACATCAAATGCATATCAAACTGTGAAGTATTGTACAGTGCAATTGCTACAACACTCATTCCGTTGATGAGCTTCCTGTCAACGAAACACTGCAGAGCATGCCATTCCGTTGACAGTTACAAAATGACTTAATACAAAATCTACTAAGTGTTTTTATAATTATCATCAAGAACAACATATTCCTAACAATCTCCCCCAATTTATGACTGATAGAATAACAGCCATAAATCAAGAGCCTTGATGATAACAAAAAAACACTCAGTCAAATTACACATGATAAAAGTAGAAATTGCATTGAGCTTCATTGAATTTAATTAAATTTCAAAGTAGAAAATCTTACAAAACAAGTGCACAGAGTTGCTCCTCTAGACTGAGCAGATTTTTCATCTTTGCCTCTGTGGTCTTGTTTTCTTCCCTTTTCTTGCATTGTTCTCCTCAATCTGAGCTTGAAGTCTTCTGTAGAAAATCTTCTCTTCTTCATCTTGATTCCCCAACTTGGATTGCATTAATCTTAGAGTTTCATTGGATGCCTTCTCCAGTTGGTCTTCTATTCTGAAGAATCTTCTACAGTTGTCCTTGTCTCTGAATTCCATCATCCAAAAAGGTTGGAGATGAATTTTCTTTCCTGTTTGAGGGACCTTCAATACTCTGGGAAGTGCACCAGGCTTGTTCCAGCTAGCTTTGATTTGGCAAATTTTGGAAACAACTTCAGACTTAGCTGTTTTGGTAAAACCAAAATCTTTCTTCAGGCATTTAAACACAGATAGCAGTGTCTGATAGTCTTCTCCCAGAATTCTATGTAGAGGCCAAACCTGTTCTCTCCCACCCTTGTAGACAAACACCAATCTCTCTGGTAGTTTGTAAGAAGCTGTTATTCCTCTCACTTCAACTAGGTCATCAAGATTGATATGTAGGTCAGACTCCTCCCTGATATCAGCAATGTAGATGAAGTCTTCTGGGTTGGTAGGAGGTTTTTCAGCTTGTGGTCTCCTTACTAGAATTGGCTTAGCCTTGGTAGCCCTTTGCTTAGATTTCTTCTTTGGATCCATCTCAAAGAGGAATTTTGGAAAGTTGGCCTCATCAAACTCAATTGGCTCTTCCTTTGGCTCAATTGGCTGATCATGGAAATTAACAGGATGTTTAGGATCAAAGGCTAACTTTACCCCTAGAGCTGGATCAGGAATTGTTGGAGGTGCAGTTGGTACAGAAGAGTCTGATGCAATACTCTGAGAGTCATCATTCTCAAAGGCTATATTTCTCCTAGCTCTTGCCTTTGGTTGCCTTGTGCTCTTCTTTGCACTCCTTTCCTCTCTGGCTTTTTCTTCTTGCTGTCTTTCTTCTTCATCAAGAGATTGAGCAACTGCAAGTGCTTGCATTGCTGCTCTTTCTGACTCTTCAGCCTTAGCTTCAGCAAAGTTTGGGTGACCAGCCCAAACACAGATTTCTTGTCCATTCTTGTAGACAATTGCCTTTTGCTTCCTTACCTCAGTATCATTGCTTTCCTTGCATTTAGTGATAAGTAATCCAAGAAGCTTGAGCTCATCTGGATAAGGTGCAGGATAGAAAGTCCTTGCTATATTTTTGCCCTTTGGTTTAGCAGGGGACTTGGGAGATAAGCTTCTTTGCAATGTAGCTTGTTCCACATCCCTAATGCATGAAGTTTGTCCTTTCTCCTTCCTTGAACCTTGAGTGACTCCATGTAGAAGGGGCTCTATCTTATATAAAGAATTGGTCTGTGGCTCCCATTCCGTTGATGCTAAAACCATGGCATCCGTTGATGGCTCTGTAGAAGAAGCTTGATTCGTTGATGGATCTGAAATCTTTGAAGAATCAGCTAACGTCTTGATTCTTTCATCTATCCTAGACCAGTGGTCTTTAATTTGTTCAGCAAGCTGTAGCTTCATAGATGCTTGCTGAATCAGGTCAATGCTGTCCAGTTTAGCTTTTCCTGACTCCCCCATAGCTAGTGGCTCCTTTGGCAGGGAAATGGCTGGGACCATAACCTTTGTGATTTGAATGTCTAGCTCCTTAGATTTCTCCCCCTTTTTGTTATCATCAAGAGAGATGACTGGGAGTCCTTGAGCTGCCACTAGCTGGGCCAAGAGTAGTGTCTGCTTCTCCTGTTCCTTTTGTATCTAAGATAAAGTAGCTTCCACCTTGTCCACTCTAGAAGAGAGAGTCTTCAAGGAGGTAGCCACCTCAGGTTCCTTAGAGAAAAACCTGTTCATCTTGGACACAATGAGAAGAGGAAGCTTTTCATCTAGCCTCCTTTCATTAGCATCCTTGAGATTGCTAATTGAGTCCTTGATTTCTCTAGCCTCAATCCTTGTCTGCATCATCTGTAGCCTTTGGATTTCCAGTGAATCCATAATAGCCTTGTAGAATTTCTTGTCATTGGCATTTGCAGACTCATGAGCCAGATAGGCCTCATTGTACTGCCTTGTGATTGCAGCATCCAGGGAGATCCTTCCTTGTAAATCTTGAGAAAGCCAGTTTGGTGTAGGAGGCACCACAGAAGTCCCAGTCTGTGAAGTAGTGGCCACCTGATTGTCACCAAAGCTGTCCTCATCATCAGAGAAATCAAACTCACCACTTGCTGCAGCTCCTGGAGATAGATTGGTCAAGGCATCCTTTGATCTTTGCATTGATGCAGTTGTATGAATTAGTTGTAGGTATAGAACTATTCATTGCAGGCTTGGGAATAGAACTATTCATTGCAGGCCATGGGGAACTATTGGAGCAAACATGTTAGGCATAACAGACATTGTAGGTATAGAACTATTCATTGCAGGCTTGGGAATTTTCACTTTAACAGTTTTCTTAACAAATTTGCAGTTAGTAGATAAATGACTGACACTTCCACAATTGACACATGTCTTTCTAGGAGCATATTTATCAGGTGTGTAATTGTTGTGTTTGTTAATTCCTACTTTGCCATTCCTGTTATTCTTTTTATTTCCCTTAGCCTCAACTTGAACATTCTCTAACTTATCTTTCAATTGCTTGTTGGACAAGTGACCTACATTAGCTCTCTCAACAGGCTTCTCAACTTTCTTTGATTTACTAGACTCACCTTGAACAAAGTTCTTGGTGACAGGACCATACTTATTATTAAGTCTAGTGAGTTCATCTTTTCTTTTCTTTGTCAACGAAACAGCATGATCGGTTGATGGTTCATCTGTCAACGAAACATTGCATTCCGTTGACATATCAACCTTCAACAAATGATCATTGTTGTTTGTTGACTCTGTTTCTGATTCTAAGGTTTCACCAACATACCCTAGCTTCTCTTTGTTCTTTTTCCATGATTGCTCACAGAAAGATTCCATACCTTGAACATTAATGATGTTGGTGGCAACATTCCTGGCATCTTTCCATTTTGCAATCACACTTTGTTCTATCTCAAGTTGTGTTTTAAGAATTTCTTCTCTTTGTAACACGTTCTCAAGTTCCTTCTTAGCATCCCTACTAACACATCTCATTTTCTCAAATTCAATGAGTTGTGCTTCTAACATTGCATTCCTATCACTTAAGAGCAAATTAGTCTCTTTTATTCTTGAATTCTCTTTGGTAAGTGATTTAAGAGTAACACGCAAATTATATAGTACAGTAGACATTTCATTTACTGCACTATCGCATTCCTCTTTAGAAAGCTCAGAAAGATTAGTAATTGTTACCTGGTTGCTTGAGGAGCTTGCTTCCTGCTCATGATTGTTAGCCATAAGAGCCAAGTTGACATACTCAACATCATCATCAGAATCTTCACCATTACCAGCCCAATCATACTCCTGAGACATGAAAGCCTTTTCTTTTTGCTTGAGAAGTTCAAAGTATTTCTTTTTATAATCAACAGGCTCAAATTTCCTGTTGCCCTTCTCAATCTTGGGCTTTCTGCAGTCTCCAGCAAAGTGACCAAGCATTCCACAATTGAAACATTTAGATTTAGACTTTTCAATCCAGTTACTTTTGTTAGGTTGAAAGTCTCTCCTTGGTGGCCTTGCTTCTGAGTTTCTCTTGAACTTGAACTTAGAGAATTTTCTTGACAGAAAAGCAATGTGTTCATCAATCTCATCTAAGTCATCCAAGTTGGCTGGTTCTGATTCTTCTTCTTCTGTCATCTTGCCTTTACCCTTGCTAACATCACTCCTACAACTAGCTCGACTAGTTGTGGCCTTTGCAGCTTCTTCATTGTCATCTTCCAGTTGGTTCACAGATGCAATCAATGCAATAGATCCACCCTTCTTTTGTACCTTTTCAATTTCTTCATCTTGCTCCATTTCCAACTCATATGTCTTCAAGGTTCCATAAAGTCTCTCAAGAGTGTAGTCTTTGTACTCTTGAGTGTTTCTGAGAGAAACAGTCATAGGCTTCCATTCTTTTGGAAGAGCTCTAAGAAATTTAAGGTTTGAATCCTTGGTTTGATAGATCCTCCCATACAACTTTAATCCATTCAAAAGCTTTTGAAACCTACTAAACGTGTCATTTAGGGTTTCACCAGCTTTAAAATGAAAATGCTCATATTGTTGTATAAGGAGCTGCATTTTGTTTTCCCTAACTTGCTCAATACCTTCATAGAGAGTTCTAACAGTGTCCCATACTTCTTTGGAGGTTGTACAGTTTATGACATTGTCAAACATCTCTTGCTCCAAACCATTAAACAGAATGTTCATGGTTCTTTTATCTTTATGGACTTCTGCAACATCTTCAATAGTCCATTCTGAGACAAGTTTTGGAATTTCCACATCAGGAGCATCATTTGGCAGTCCAACTCTAGATGCAAACTTCATGGGAACGTGTGGACCTTTCTCAATGCAGTCTACATACCTCTCATCCATAGACATGAGATGCAAGTGCATCTTTACTTTCCAGTGAAAGTAATTGTCCTTATCAAGAACTGGTATTTTTACTCCTGCATCCTTCTTCACCATGGCTTCTGTTTTTGGTCTTGATCTTTAAACTTCTTGTATGTTAGAAGCTTGCTCTGATACCAATTGTTAATCCCAAATGACCTAACAGAATTGTAGAAGGGGGGGGGGGGGGGTTGAATACAATTCTTGATATTTCTTAAACTTAAAACAACTTATAAATAAAACTGAACTTAAAGTAAAAATCACAAGCACATAAATAATTTCAGTTGGATTGTTTGATGATCCAACTGAAGTGATTTTTATTGCGGAAATAATCTGTGATACAAAATGTACACAGCTGCTCAGTTACAAGAATGTAGAGAAGTATGCTCTCAAAGATAGCTAATACAAACTATTTGTTTTTCTTCTCTCATCTTTAAAGTAACTGCTACACTTGGTTATAAATACCCAAGTTTACAATTCTACGTTTGGCTAAACTAAAGAACAATAGTAGTAACCATCAGTAGCTTGCTTTTCATTCCTTTTGTCCAATGGTCCTTGGAGATCTTTGCTTTTGTCTTCATGCTTATTTTAATCATTCCCAAGAGCCTTATTGGAAATTGGAATGTTTCCTTATTTCAAGTAACCATTTTGATGGCTTCCAATGCAAAGTACACTTCCATATCTCCTTTAGATCTGTTCAGTAAACTGTCACTTTGTCAACTGTTCAAAAAGCAATAGTGATTCGTTGATAGCAGGGAGATGTGTTTCGTTGATAGCTTTATTCTTCATTCCGTTGATGGTGTTTCCTTCGTTTCGTTGATGGTGTTTCCCTCGTTTCGTTGATGGGTAAACTCCATACCGTTGACAGAGTGATCTTCATACCGTTGACATGTCTTCACTTAGGCAAAATTACAAGGCATAATATATTTACAATTAACCAACCTATTTTGCCTATCTAGTACTTAGTCAACATGACTTAGAAAACCTATCTAATACATACAACAGAATGCATATCAAACTGTGAAGTATTGTACAGTGCAATTGCTACATTACTCATTTCGTTGATGAGCTTCCTGTTAACGGAATGCTGCAAAGCATGCCATTTCGTTGACAGCTACAAAATGACTTAATACAAAATCTACTAAGTGTTTTTATAGTTATCATCAAGAACAACATATTCCTAACAGTCCACCTTCTTGTTGTTGGTAATTGGCTTCTATTATCAATATTAGATCCTCCCCCTTGATCCATGCTCTCCTAATTTTCTTCTTGACCATTTGCATTCTCTGAGGCTTCCCCTGAATTGGACTGTTCAGAATTTGAACTTTCAGAGTTTGACTCAGAGTTTCTGTTTGATTCTTCATTTGACCCTCTTTCAGAATTTGAGTCATCACTTTGAGAAGTTTCTGAAGTTTCTTCACGCTCCCCCTCAACTGGTTCTCTATTTTGTTCTGTCAGAGAAAATTCTTCATTGTTTACCAGTAGAGGATCAGAGTATGCTTCGTCAGAGTTTGTTGGATTTGTTTCATCAGAGTTTACATCATCAGAATTTAACTCTTCATTATCAAATCGAAGTTGATCATGATATTCTTCATCTTCTATTCCAGTTATTTTCTTGTCATCAAATGACACATGTATAGATTCCATGATCACTTTAGTTCTTAGATTGTAGACTCTGAAAGCTTTAGTTGATAGTGGGTATCCAACAAAAATTCCTTCATCAGCTTTTAAGTCAAACTTGGTCAATTGTTCAGGATGAGTTTTCAACACAAAACACTTGCATCCAAAAATATGAAAATATTTCAAATTTGGCTTCTTATTTTTCACCATCTCATATGGTGTTTTCCCATGCTTGTTGATCAGTGTAGCATTTTGAGTAAAACAAGCTGTTTGAACAGCTTCTACCCAGAAATAAGTTGGCAATTTTGCTTCATCAAGCATTGTTCTGGCAGCTTCAATTAGGGTTCTGTTCTTTCTTTCAACTACACCATTTTGCTGTGGAGTTCCAGGTGCAGAAAATTCTTGCTTCACTCCTCTTTCCTTGCAGAAAGCTTCCACTTCAGAATTTCTGAATTCAGTACCATTATCGCTCCTTAGAATTTTCACTTTGTACTGTGATCCTTTGTCCAGTAGTTTTACATGATCCATTAGAATTGAGGCAGTTTCATCCTTCTTTGCTAAGAAGTACACCCATGCGTACCTAGTGTACTCATCAACAATGACTAAAGCATATTTCTTTCTGCCCATTGACATTATATTCACTGGACCAAAGAGATCAACATGTAAAAGATGATAAGGTTCCACAACTGATGATTCAGATTTACTCTTGAAAGATGACTTCCTTTGCTTGGCCTTTTGACAAGAATCACACAGACCATCTAAGCTGAGTATTGACTTTGGAAGTCCCCTTACAAGATCTTTTCGAATCAGCTCATTGATGTTGTTCAAGTTTAGATGAGAGAGCTTCTTATGCCATTTCCAACTCTCTTCACTAGACATTCTTGCTGATAGACACACAGTTTTTCCTTCTGAGTTTGTTACCAAACTTGCTTCATAGATGTTATTGTGCCTCTGTCCAACTAGAACAACTTTCCCTGTAGATTTGCTGATAACTTCACAATGTTCAGTATGAAAATCTACATGGTATCCTCTGTCACATATTTGACTCACAGAAAGCAGATCATGCTTGAGTCCTGAGACAAGAGCTACATTTTTGATGATGACACTTCCAAGATTGATATTACCATATCCCAGAGTACATCCTATGTTGCCATCTCCATAGGAAACTTTTGGGCCAGCCTTCTCTTCATAGTCTGATAGCAGGGCTTTATTTCCAGTCATATGTCCTGAGCATCCACCGTCCAAGATAAGAGTGCTCTCTTTTATGCCCTGCAATCACAAACAATCACTGAGTGTTAGGTTTAAGGATCCAGACTTGCTTGGATCCTTTGGCTTTCATAACATTGTTAGCTTTTGCAGCGGAATTAGTATTAACAGAGTTTAAACTAACAGTGTCAGACTTTACACTTGCAGAGTTTGCTCTAACCCATTTCAAGTTGGGTTTTAGCTCATAATAGTTGTGATAAATAGCATGATAACTCTTGCAAGTATAAATGGAGTGCCAAGTGCTCCCACAGTATGTGCATAAAGTCTGTGGTCTAACCCTAACATAATCATTCTTTACTCCAGATGTGGATGGTAAAGAGTTAATATCTTTGTTCTTCTTGCAAAACCTGGCAAGATGGTTAGTACTACCACAACTATGACATGTTTTTCTAGGAGCAGCAGAATTAGGCAGATAATCATTTCTTTTATTAATGCCTACTTTTCCATTCCTATTCTTCTTAAACATTTTCTGTTTGTTGACAGACTTTACTTCTTTGAGCTTATGTTTAAATTGTTTCTCTGTCATTAAACCAACATTAACCTGTTTATTACAGATTTTTACTGGTTGTTTAACAGCTTCTATCTCAATCTTATTTTCTGTTATTGAACCAATATTAACCTGTTTTTCACAAGTTTCAATTGGCTTCATAACAGTTTTTTTACAACAACAGACTTTAGCTTACTGTATTCAGGAACAAATTGCATAGGTTTAATTTGTGGTTTCACTTTAACTTTATCTTTAAACCTAAGTTCATCTCCCTCACAGTAACCTAAGCCTACAGTATAAGTCTGAAAAACCTGATGTGTGTCTTTTCCAGAATTGGTCCAGGTTTTAATCACTTTTCTCTCTTTTTCCAACTCAGATTCTATTTGCCTATATCTTTTAAGCAATTCCTGTTCAACATAAACAACATCATCTCTCTCCTTTTGAACTTATTGCATGTTGACAAGTTTCTCTTCAAGAAATTTATTCCTTTCTTTAAGACCTAGATTTTCATATTTGATTCTTTCATTCTCTAAAGTTTGATCCCTATAACTAACATGTATGCTTTTAAGATAAATTCTTAATTCAGATATGTTATCAGTATCATAAGCATAAGTTGTTAAGGGTACCTTGTTTTCAGATGACTCAGCTTCATCTTTAACAGTTGCCATGAGAGCATAATTGATTCCCTCATCTGAGTCTGAAGTGTCTGCCCAGTCCTTGCCTTTAGTAATGAGTGCTTTCTCAGATTTTCCTTTCTTGCACTCTGGAGCATAATGACCCATCTCTTTACACTTGTAGCACTGGATCTTAGACTTGTCTTTCTTTCCAGACTTGGTATCTCTTTCATCAGACTTTCTGAATTTTCTTTTATAAGAATTTGAATCTTCCCTTGAGAATCTCTTTCCTTTCTTGAAGTTCTTGAATCCCATCTTCTTGAAGGTCTTCACCATTAAAGCTGCCATTTTCATCATCTCTTCTTCATCATCCTCAGAATCAGAAGCTTCATCATCAGTGTTTGAGCCATCATCAGAGTTTGATGACTCTCTTTCAGATTTAATGACTAAAGCCTTTCCTTTGGCTTTCTTTCTTGATGATTCCTTCTTGACAGGCTTTTCTTCAACTTTATGAGCAACAGATTTTGTCTTCTTTCCAGATCTTTTGTTTCTTTGTTCTATTTCAAGTTCATGAGTTTTAAGCAACCCATAGATTTCATCAAGATCTGTATCTGCAAGATCATAATTGTCTCTGATTGTTGTTGCCTTTAAATCCCATCTTTCAGGTAGGGATAGAAGAAACTTGAGATTTGACTCTTCAAGTTCATATTCTTTATCAACCAGGGACAAATCATTCAACAATTTACAAAATCTGTCATATGTATCTGTCAAACTTTCATCAGATCTTGAGTCAAAGTGTTCATACTCCTGTGTTAGAATAGTCTTCCTGTTTTTCTTTATAGCACTTGTTCCTTGACACCTGACTTCCAAAGCATCCCAAATCTGTTTGGCAGTCTTGCAACCAATCACTCTGTTAGACATGACATTATCTAAGGCACTGTGTAGTAGATGTCTAACCTTTGCATCCTTTGCAATTGATGAGATGTCTTCAGGAGTCAAATCTTTCTTCTCTTTTGGAACAGTCTTTTGTTCTTGCCCAGTAATAACAGGAGACAATTTAGTTGGCATATGAGGACCATCATTGATTCTATCAAGGTATTCTGGATCTGTGGCTTCCAGAAACATGGTCATCTTCACCTTCCATATTGGATATTCAACTGGTCTGAGAATTGGAACCCTTATAGTCTCATATCGACTTACAGAAGTAGGTTGAACCTTCTGAGCATTAGAACCTGCATTAGAACCTTCCTGAGAGTTGTCAGTCATGATTATACTTGTGTTTGGATCGATAAACTGTATATACTAATCAGCCTTGGCTCTGATACCAATTGTTAGGCCGAATTACACAATATATAATCAATATAAATATGATAATAACAATTGAGAACACTGTTTATGAATCAACAACTGAATTATATATATAACTCTTCTCTTTGTGATGTAAAATATCACAGAGAGCTGCAAGGTTACAAGAATAATGTATATTGTATTCGCATCCCTTTTAGGGTTAACCTATCTGTGTTTATATAATACACAGTTACATAATCAATCTCTAATTGATATTCCTATAAATTAGCTATACAAATCATATCAAATTAGGATTGCTTCTGTCTTCTGTTCCGTTTCCTTAACTATCTCAATATATCTTGCTTCTTTTCATCTTCAAGATATATTGCTTCTAGAATCTTTATATTAGCACCGACAGCTAAGGCAAACTCTCACCCCGTCAGACTTTAACAAACTCTGACTGGCTTCCAGTAAACTCTGATGAGTACCTGGTACTTAAACACTGATGAACAAACGTCAACAATTATATCTAACAGAGTTCCAGTGTCAATAGTATCTGATCGAGACCCTCGATTTAACTCATGATTCTGGAGAAGTTTTCAAGAATGTTTAGGCACCGAATTGAGAATGAGTACGGCTTATCACCCGCAGACAGACGGTCAAAGTAAAAGGACAATTCAAACCATCGAAGACATGCTTAGAACGTGTGCACTTGATTTTAAAGGTAATTGGGATGATCATCTACCCTTAGTAGAATTCTCATATAATAATAGTTTTCACGCGAGTATCGGGATGCCACCTTACGAAGCTTTATATGGACGGAATTGTCGATCTCCAATATATTGGGAAGAAGTCGGTGAACGGAAAATGATAGGACCAGAATTAGTACAGCAGACAAAGGAAGTGATTGAATTGATTCAGAAAAGGTTGATAACATCTCAGAACCGGCAGAAGAAATATGCTGACCTAGCAAGAAGGGATATGGGATTCGAAGTCGGAGAACAAGTGTTACTAAAAGTTTCACCATGGAAAGGATTGGTTAGGTTTGGAAAGAAAGGGAAATTGAGTCCGAGATACGTTGGACCATTTGAGATTTTGAAGCAAATTGGGAAAGTAGCTTACGAGTTAGCATTACCCCCGCATATGCAGCACGTTCATAATGTGTTTCACGTATCCATGCTTAAGAAGTATCGACCAGATTCGAACCATGTAATAGAGTATGAACCCATAGAGGTCCAGTCAGATTTATCTTATGTAGAGCGACCAATTCAGATATTGGATCGTAAGGAAAAAGTATTAAGAAATAAGACTGTAGTGATAGTGAAGGTTTTGTGGAGGAATCCTAAGGTGGAAGAATCTACTTGGGAGTTAGAGAGTGATATGTTAGAGAAGTATCCCCAGTTGTTTCCTTGATCTGATTCTGAGAACAGAATCCTATTAAGGGGGAAGGATGTAAGATCCGTGAACTTTATTAATAATATAAATTGTATTATATGTGTGGGATACTTATTATGAAGTATTTTGAGTTATAATGATAAGAATTGTTAAGTGTTTATGTGTTATTTGGTGAGTCGAAAGCCCCTTTCAAATATTTTGTCATTTGAAATCTTATTCAATTTTGAGCCCCATTTTGAAAATTTAAGGGCCCCGTTGAAATTTTGTACATCATTATTATTCCTTCGTCATCTGTGTTCGAATCATTATCGGAGGATTTCTTCATATTATTAAATCCCTTATTATCCGATATGATCACTAGTAATTGTTTTATTCAAAGGAAGAAAAAAATATTCTAAACACTAACCCTAATTTTTCTAGGGTAATTGATATATCGTCCGTATCAATAAACACATCTGTTATAGCCCCTGTATTCTTGAGCATTAGTTATATAATGATATGTATTGATTTGGATAATTATCAGTCTTTGTAGATGATTATCTTTTCCTAAAACGTGTTTTTAACCTAATCAGGGTTTTTAAACGAACCAGTGGATCAATATCGATCAAAAAATGTCATTTATGGTATTATTTTTCACTAAGTATAAAAAGGAGAATCGTACATTATACCTCATATAATCCGTATTACAAATTTATAAAAATACAAAATTCCCGAACCATGTTCTTCGTGTTCTTGAATAATCAAACCAACTTTTGAAGGTGTTATTGAAATCCAAACCCAAAGTTCAAGTACTCAAATCAAACCAACTTTTGAAGGTGTTATGTTCGAATTGGGAATTTTCATTCTGTTGATTCTCCGTTCAATTGGTTGCTTCTAACATGTTCCTAGGGTTCTAATTAGCAGGAATCCATGTTTTAATTTCATGTTTATGTTCGATTTTTACGGGTTTGATTTTCGGGTTTTGACCCGAATTCTTCTTTTGAACAGTCCGTTCTTGTTGTTGATCTGACATGAATTCTGATAGAGGGCTTTCATTGTGTGAGTTATAAGCTTCATTTTAACATAAAGAACGTAGAGTTTCATGTACAAAATTTGTAGATCGGAAAATTTGTTTAAGGTCACCGGAAAATAGTCGGGTTTGGAGTTCCGGTGATGATTTTGGTTTGTTTGTGATCGGAATGTATTGGTATGGTTATTTGGAATGTTTTGGTATCAAAAGCCCTAATTTTGGTCGTGTTTTTGGCTCGCCGGATTCTGGAAATGTCACCGGATTCTGGAAAAATTCCGGTTGTTCTTGGCGACCCGTTTCTGTTCTTGGCGACCTGTTTTCTGACCCGGTTTCAATCTTCAAAACCCTAAATTATTTTCAGAAAACTGTTTTTGAATTTTATTTTTAAAAAATAATTCGAAAATAGTTTAAAATCTTTAAAAATTCATATTTTAATTTTAAAAATATATTTTTAATTCAGAAAAATTCTGGAAAATTATATTTATTATTTTAAATTCGAAAATTTATTAAACTTTATTTATTTTATTTATTTTTGCTTAATAATTTATTTAATTAATTAATTGATTAATTCTTTTAATCAGTTAATTCTTAAAAATTAATTATTAATTAGATTTAATTAATTTAAAATTCAGTTTAATTATTTTCAAGCCTGATTTATTATTCAAAAATAGTTTGAGCATTTAAAGAGTGTCAATTAATTTTATATTAATTGATTTAATTACTTTTAAATACTTATAATGGGATTAAAAATCCGATTTTTGATTTAAAAATTATTTGTGACTTATTTAAATTCGAATAAGCTTCATGTGATGTTTTAAAAATGTTTATAAGTACAATATGGTTTGTATGAGTTGTGTAATGTGTTTTATAGTCCGTAAATGCCCGTACGAGGGCTAGTGTCTGAATTTTAAATACCATAAATTAGACCAGACATCCGATACGTAACCGGTTACTTGTTTAAATGCGATAATGATTATGATTGTGTGTTAAGGATAGAATGAGGATAGTTAGACTTACTGTTATAAGTTGTTTATTATATAATCGAGTTCCCGGAGCAAGGGAAAGGGGAAAGTAGAGTGAACGAGATAGAAAACCGACAGCGACGTAGACCAGGCAAGTATCTGTGCCTTTATTTGTGATAAATTGATATTTTCTTCAATACTTACATGTTATTATCCCAGAACAATTTAGATTATCAATCCTTACCCGTACTTGGGCAACTGATTCCATTTTCGTAAATTTTCTTGACTCTTTGATTTGATCCGCATCGGAAACCCTTATTTCCAAATTCATCTGATTTTGTCTACAACCATTGATTGTTGATTATCATCATTTGATTATTGCCTACAACCAGTGATTGTTTGATTCTATCATTGACTATTGATTATAGTCATTGATTATTGATTACACCTACTGATTATCTTCTTGAACGAGTACATCGTACCGTTGAAACCATTCTGAATCTATTTCTCGGACTTTCTTTGATAATGAATAGTTGAAGCTCTTTTGCAACTATTACACCCCGTTATTGTGTACTTATCTTGTTATGCATATTATTGCTTATACCTTGTGATAGAATTGGCATGTTTTAAAAAATGAGACCAGTAATGGTCGGGCCATATTTATGGTCGGAATAATTTAAGGCCCAGATTGGCCTAGGATCCAGTAGAGGACTTTGCTATAAGCAAGTCCGGGGTTGTTGCGTGACTGATCAGCAGCACAACCTTTGTATTTGAAAAATGTAGAAGTCCAATTCTAATTCCTCTTTCTTCATTAAAGATTGTTAAAAGCATATGTTTGACTTGTGTATTGTTGATTCAGATAATTGAATTCTTTCCTTTCATTATATAACTGTGATTGATACATATGTCATGCTTGATGAGCACATGTGGCTCATACTTGTTTTGTTTCTAACCCTATTCCAGTGAAGCGAGAGAATGAGCAGACACAGCGCTAGTGACAGTTCTCCCGATGCTAGGAGACCACCCCGAGTGATTGTCATTGGACGGGTAGTTGTTTTATCTTGGAAGTTAGACTAGATGTCTAGCTTTGTATATTAAGTGTGTAATAACTCTGAAAACCGGTTTGTAATAATTATGATTTAGAAGCTTGTTTCATGCCATAATCTGGATGCGGTCTTGGATAAGGGGTATTTTATGTTATTATATATTATGCATGTGTTATATTCAGTTTTATATTGTGTACCGTTGGTCGGGTGACTCCCCAAATCTGTACCCCAGATTTGGAGGGCGCCACAGCTGCTGCTGAGCCAGATTAGCTGTCCGCTGAGTTAAGATTTGAAGGATCTGAGCAAGAGCTGGGTCCATTTGACCCCCTGTATTTGCAGGATTTTCATTATTCTCTGGGTTCTGGTTATTAGAACGAGTGGATCTTCTAGGAGGCATGGTTCTAAAATAAAACAAGCAACTCATTTAGTTTAACATTTATAATAAGATAATGACAAGGTATGAAAATGGTTTAATCAACAATAGATAGAAGTGGTTCATGGTCTTGTGCAATATACTGAGGTATACAACAAGATTTTCACAGGGTATGAAATAACTGTCAACAATAATATCAAATGCATGTATACTGTATCGAAAGGTAGGTTGGCTTTAAAGGTGACAACCTGTAAGGATAAAGAAGGATAGATCACAAGAATATGGGCAAATATAGAAAATTGAACAAGGTTAGCAAAATTGAGTTGCATTGGTATAATCAATTTAAGATGCATATAGAGCGGTATAAAAAGGTATATTGGCATCAAAGGAGATAAACTATAAGGGTATGACAATATGGATCACAGGGATATAGACAGAATATGACAATCCAACAGGGTAATCAAGAATGGATTTGCATCCATATAATCAAATTAAAGTGCGTAAAGAAATGACAGGGTATTTGAAACAGAAATATAGCGAGCCATCAAAAGTGATATATAGTGGGCGTTTGGGGTATCAAGAATAGGTTGACTTATAGCTTAAAATGAGTAAGTGCTTTATAAGTGATAAGTAGAGCTGAGCTTATAAATCCCTAGAGTGTTTGGTAAATCAGAACTTATAAGCAGTAGAGTGTTTGGGTAAATCAGAACTTATAAGTTAACTTTTTTTATTATTTTTAAAATATTTATTTTTTAATATATATAAATGGATATCAATGAATAGATCTCGATGAGTAGAGAAATTTGATATATACATATCAATTTTTTAATGAACGGATCAAAAGATATATGGTTTTGAAGATTTGAAGGATATTATATATTGCGTGTATCGAGAATAAGTTATAAGTTATAAGTTGAATGTTAAGGATTCTTAACATTCAACTTATCCATTTTAAGTAGCCATAAGTTGGTTTCACTTATTTTGGCAAACACCCCCTGACAAGGCTGTCGCGTGCCTATCAAATAATAATATCTAACAAATCCTTCTAATTATGTAGTAGGGCAAGTCAGAGTCGATCCCACAGAGACAAACGTATCAATCACTAGTTATTCTTGATTCAATTCAACTAAGCAAGTAACACAATAAATTGTTGAGAGATTTTTAAACTAATATTTTACTAAGGCAAATTGTATTGTATTATAAATTAACTAAAACATCTAGAATTAAGTATCCCCACTAGCATGAATCGATGCAATTATGATTTTCCACCCCAATTAATCATACGCTACTCAAGAGGAAAGATGCGCCCTATAAAATACCAATAACCTCTCTCGAGTATTAATGGCTTCTCTAAAAATACACTCAAGCCTATTTTCATGGTATCATGCAATTTAGAGACATTAAACACAACATCCTAACTTCCTAACAATCCGTTCTACCTATTTTCATGGAGAAGTTCATGTCCTTATTGGATAAATCACAACCATCTAAGTCCAACTTTCGATGATAAATAGATATTAGGTTCAAACAATACGCATAATCACGTCTGACATGTTATTGTTAATTAAGCACAACTCAATAAGCAAGAGCATACAACATAACTGAATTGGGGGGTTATGGAAAATCATACATCAATCATAACTAGGGTTCAACTTAACCCTAGATTAAATAACTACTCACTCATAATTAAACTAACAAAACACATAATATAATAAGAACACATGATAATATTAAGAACAGAGAATAAAAACCTTTAATCTTTCTCCAAGAAGAAAAGTACAAGTCTCTCTATGTCTGTATGTATCTCTGTCTATGTATGTCTCTGTCTATGTATGTCTCCCTATCTCTCAGATCTGATGTCTATATATATATCCTCAAATATTTTAATGCCTTGAGGAAAGTACAAGTACGTTTCCTAAACTGATTCTGTTTTACAAGGAAAATTCGTAGCTGACTTTTCTTCAGTAAATCTGAGCCGTTCCTGAATTAATTTAATAATTGGACCACTTTAGAATAAAAGATATTTCCATTATCTTCGCGTGGGCTGTTAAATCGTCCAATTCTGACTTCTAGATCTCAAGATATGACCCAAACAATGAATTATGTGCAGGCAGCCCAACAAATCCGAATTTCCTTCTAATAAATCTCCAAATTAAGCTCTTTATTCTCCAATCCTTCCAAGTTTAGGATTTCCTTGCTTCCTACAATAAAACATTAAAATTTATTAAATAAAAATCCAATTAAATGCAAAATATAATAAATATGAGGAATAAAATCATATAAAATATATATAAATATATACTCTATCAAACATCCCCACACTTAGCATTTTGCACGTCCTCGGGCAAATAAAGAAATAAAAATAATACTAACTAATAGGACCACCACTTTCGTAGATGACACGATTGCATTGAGCATATGCAACAAGCCGTTAAACCCCTAGGCAGCCCTAGTAGGACGAGTTTTGTCTCGTGAGGGTTTATAGAAGATATACCCACAAAATCAAATATTTTCAACCACCAAGTCTCTCAAACATGCAACATGTCATAGTACTCCACACATTGCAAATTTCAATCACATAACAACATGGAAGTGTCTGAAAGTACAAGTACTCTCACTTTAAGCATCATTAACACAAAATAATCCAAGTATGCACACAATGTCTAGATAGACAAAAATATCATGAGATAGACATCAAAGTCGCATTCAATAAGTAAGCATGCCATAGATAGAATTCTCACTTTGCTCTCAATTCACACAAGTGTATGGGTATAAGTGTATCGCTCAAGTTCAATCAATGTACTCATGTGCTACCATATGCTTGGTTGTCCACCAAATCTCCACCACCTCGTATATATGCATACATGAATCAAAAGGTCTTCGTTAAAGGTTGTAACGAGGCTTAGGTACGGGGTAGGATATCAAAGAAACAGGCTAACAAGTGGCTAAACTTGATAACTGATAGAGAATAATGTTCACTTTTAATTAAAGCACCCAACATGAAACTTAGATCATGTAAAAGTTGATCAAGCTTTCACAAGCATTAAACTTCAAAGCACATATACCCCATGTACTTTCCCACTTTCACATTGTATCAATCAAACGAACACAACTCTACTTTATCTTCCTCTTGCTCATAATTTCTCTTTTTTTTTTCTTTTTTTTTTCAAAAGTCAAGTCATTCTCCAGAAACCAAGGGCAGTGAAAAGTCACCAAGAATGTACTTAATACCAGCACACATGGATCGTCCCTTTCATATGACATTGCACTTGCCACCCATTGATCTCAAAGGAGTACTTGATACTTGTTTGCAATTCCATACCATATTGTATCCCACCAAAATGTAACCTTTAACCAAAAGAAATCCCCACACTAAATATTCACCAACCCTTGAATTGAATCAATATGCTCTACCAGTAAATCAAGACAAGAATAAATAAGTAGGCTCAAAAATTTTAGATTGGTGATATATGAAAGAAACGGATATAAGCTCAAGGGGTTCACTAAGGATTATTTTTTATATGGGTACTGTTTTGGGTAAATGAGGTTAATCCTAGTGCCTTTATCATATTCATGCATACATATATCATGTAGTCTCAAAACGGTTTAAAACAAGTTCTAGAGCAACATGAATCATGATGAACAACACACAACAAAAAAAATGGATTGATAAAAAATGAATCAATCATAAATTAGGCTCAAATCCTCACATGGTGAAAGCATGCTTAACTCACTAAAATTGACCAAGAAACATCTCAAGTTTTTAAATGTTCGCAAGCACACACAAGGAATTACCAAGCATCAAATGATTTTTCATGAATATGACACTCATAATTAATCATGAGAAATTAATCTACACAATGTGTACTTATCCATGCTAACATGCTTTTGAGACAAGGCAATTATATACAAAAAAAATTTAAATTTTCAATTTTTTTTAGATTTTTATAATATATAATTTGTTTGGGTTTTTTACGTCATTGAGAACTCATCCCCACACTTAAGTGGTTCATTGTCCTCAATGAATAATATATATAAATATACAAAACTAACAAGATCCTAAAAGAAATACAAAAAGAATAAGAGTGAAAAATTATACAAAGAAAGGTTAGAAATACTCCCCTAGTGCATGAAGTCCCGGTTGGAAAATGTGGGAGAGTGTTCCTCCTCCAAAATCTTGGGTTGCCTCCCAAGAAGCGCTTTTTTAAAGTCATTAGCTCGACCTTCTTATCAATCAACCTGGGGAATGGAGTGAAAATGGAGCATCCACTTTCTCAACATATTTTCTTATGATCTCTCCCAAAAACTTATAAGTTTCATCCAAAGCTTTATCCAACAATACAACTCTTCTATCTCGAGCAAACTTTAAGAGTGCAACAACTATCCTTGACGTTTCATCTCGTGAGACAAACTTAAAAAGAAATTTAATAAGTAAGTCTTCCCAAGTGGTAATGGAATTTGAGGGTAACGAAAATAACCAATTTTTAGCTCCATCCCTTAAAGATAAAGGGAATAATCGAAGTCGAATGGCCTCATCAGAAACTCCATCACACTTGATAGTATTACAAATCGTCAAAAAGTTTTCAATATGAGCATCAGGATCTTCAACAGATAATCCACCAAACTGAATTTCACCAATCGATTTCATTGTTGAAGGCTTTAAATCAACATTAGTGACATGTAAATCTCTCACCAAAATTGCTGGAGGTTTAGAGAGAAAAATATCAACCTTCATATCTTGATCTCCACCCAAAGACTTAACCATAAGAACAGGTTCATTACTCTTTTCAAGATCACTCTTCTTCAGAGAATGGCTAAGCAAAGAGTTGGAAAATTTAAATTCCAATTTCTCAACTCCAACTTCAAAAGAAATTTTTCCATGCATCATATCAACTTTTGCACCAGCTGTAGCTAAGAAAGGTCTCCCGAGAATAATAGAATTTTGTGCATCTTCCTCCATCTCCATGACAACAAAATCACATGGAATAAAAAACTTTCCCACCTTGACAGGAACATCTTCAATTATTCCAAGTGGAACTTTCACACTTCTATCTGCTAATTATAGAGTTATATGTGTGGGTTTGAGTTCACCCATCTGAAGCTTATTGTAGATTGATAAGGGCATCAGACTTACACTTGCCCCAAGATCACATAGAGCTCTTTTGATTTCAAAATTCCCAAGTTTTACGGGAATAGAGTAGCTACCTGGATCAATTAGCTTTTTAGGAAGACTATTCTGTAAGAGAGCACTGCACTCTGCTGTTAATGAGATAGTAGAACTTTCTTCAATCTTCCGTTTGTTTGACAATAATTCCCTAAGGAACTTCCCATAAGAAGGCATCTCCTTGATAGCATCTAAGAAAGGGATATTAAGCTCTAACCTTTTCAAGATATCCATAAACTTCATAAACTTCTCTCCAAGCCTAGCTTGCACCAACCTTTGAGGAAAAGGAACAGGTGGTACGTAAGGTCTGACAGGAGCAACTGTGGGTTCCTTCTTCTCTTCTTCAATCGCTTCTTGCACAATCACATTTTCAGATTGAATTTTCTCCCCATCTTCTTCAACGTTCAAATTATCACTACTCATCTTCATCTCCGGCCCTTGAAATTCCTTATCACTTCTTAAAGTTATAGCATTCACGTGGGCTCTATGTGGTTGTTCAGTTTGGCCAGGAAGTTGGCCTGAAGACTTGTTAAGTTGGTTCAACTGTTGAGCAATTTGAGTGATTGAATTCTCCATTAACTTGTTATGAGCCTTTATCTCATTTATGCATGAGTCAAAGTAATCATTCTTCTTTGCTTGTGTAGAGATAAATCCTTCCAAAAGATTCTCCAAGTTAGATTTTTGTGGCTGGGCTTGTTGAAAACCGGGCGGCTGAGAAAAATTATTTTGTGGAGGTTGAGCTTGAGCCTGGTTATTTCTGTAGGAGAAATTAGGATGATCTCTCCAACCTGGATTGTATGTGTTGGAGTAAGGATTATATTGTGGCCTTTGATTTTGGTTGTAGAGGGCATTTGCTTGTTCCATTGTTGTTCTAGAGGGATTGTATTGACAAGCATGTTGAGTATGTCCAATTACACCACATATTTCACATGAGGCAACCGTAGATGAAGTTCTAGAATCCAATTGCTCAATCTTCTTAACCATTGCCTGCATAGTAGTATTCAACATGGTTAGAGCATCAACATCATACTTACCACCCTTCTTTGGATGATTTCTGTCACTGTAAGGATAGTTATCATTATACGCCAGCTCGTCTAACAAAGTTTTTGCATCCTCCGTACTCTTTTTCATAATAGATCCACCAGAAGAAGCATCAACAAAATTTCGAAACTCTTGTGTTAACCCATTGTAGAATGTTTGGATCAACAACCAGTCAGGAATTCCATGGTGAGGGCATTGTCTCTGAAGTCGTTTGAATTTTCTCCAAGCATCATGAAGTGACTCATCATCATCTTGACGAAAGTTAGATATTTCATTCCTGAGCTTTGAAGTCTTCTTCTGACTGAAGAATTTAAGTAGAAACGCCTTTGCTAGACTATCCCAAGTAGTGAATGTATTTGGTCTTTCATCCTTCAACCAATCTTTTGCTGTATCTCGGAGAGAGAATGGAAATAAGCGCAGCTTAATAGCATCATCACTAACATTGGTCAGCTTTATAGTATCACACTTTTCTAGAAAACTCTCAAGATGATCAACAGGATTTTCAGTGGACAATCCTGCGAAAGAATCATTGGAGACGAATTGGATGAATTGTGGCTTGAGTTCAAAGTGGGTAGCCGTGACTGTTGGTCTGACAATACTGGAGAGTACGTCTGTAGCGTCTGGCATACCATGCTCCCTAAGAGCTTTTGCTGCTGTCTCACCCATAACTTCCTTGTCTTTATTTTTCCTTCGTAGTCCTGCTTGTCTTCTTGCTGTAGCTTCAATTTCAGGATCAAGAGCAATCAAATTTTCTGTACCTGAACTTCGAGTGTGTATGCAACAAGGAAACTAGAAACAAAGATCAAATAACAAGGGAATAATAGCCGAAGCAACACAACTAAAAGACTTAGCTAAACTAACTCAAAAATTAACTAATCTAATACCGCTTTGTCCCCGGCAGCGGCGCCAAAAATTTGACAAGGCTGTCGCGTGCCTATCAAAAAATAATATCTAACAAATCCTTCTAACTATGTAGTAGGGCAAGTCAGAGTCGATCCCACAGAGACAAACGTATCAATCACTAGTTATTCTTGATTCAATTCAACTAAGCAAGTAACACAATAAATTGTTGAGAGATTTTTAAACTAATATTTTACTAAGGCAAATTGTATTGTATTATAAATTAACTAAAACATCTAGAATTAAGTATCCCCACTAGCATGAATCGATGCAATTATGATTTTCCACCCCAATTAATCATACGCTACTCAAGAGGAAAGATGCGCCCTATAAAATACCAATAACCTCTCTCGAGTATTAATGGCTTCTCTAAAAATACACTCAAGCCTATTTTCATGGTATCATGCAATTTAGAGACATTAAACACAACATCCTAACTTCCTAACAATCCGTTCTACCTATTTTCATGGAGAAGTTCATGTCCTTATTGGATAAATCACAACCATCTAAGTCCAACTTTCGATGATAAATAGATATTAGGTTCAAACAATACGCATAATCACGTCTGACATGTTATTGTTAATTAAGCACAACTCAATAAGCAAGAGCATACAACATAACTGAATTGGGGGGTTATGAAAAATCATACATCAATCATAACTAGGGTTCAACTTAACCCTAGATTAAATAACTACTCACTCATAATTAAACTAACAAAACACATAATATAATAAGAACACATGATAATATTAAGAACAGAGAATAAAAACCTTTAATCTTTCTCCAAGAAGAAAAGTACAAGTCTCTCTATGTCTGTATGTATCTCTGTCTATGTATGTCTCTGTCTATGTATGTCTCCCTATCTCTCAGATCTGATGTCTATATATATATCCTCAAATATTTTAATGCCTTGAGGAAAGTACAAGTACGTTTCCTAAACTGATTCTGTTTTACAAGGAAAATTCGTAGCTGACTTTTCTTCAGTAAATCTGAGCCGTTCCTGAATTAATTTAATAATTGGACCACTTTAGAATAAAAGATATTTCCATTATCTTCGCGTGGGCTGTTAAATCGTCCAATTCTGACTTCTAGATCTCAAGATATGACCCAAACAATGAATTATGTGCAGGCAGCCCAACAAATCCGAATTTCCTTCTAATAAATCTCCAAATTAAGCTCTTTATTCTCCAATCCTTCCAAGTTTAGGATTTCCTTGCTTCCTACAATAAAACATTAAAATTTATTAAATAAAAATCCAATTAAATGCAAAATATAATAAATATGAGGAATAAAATCATATAAAATATATATAAATATATACTCTATCACCCCCCATAAGCTGAAATGGGTTTATAAGCTATAAGCTTATAAATAAGTTGATAGCCAAACAGGCCCATAGATATCAAGTTAAGCGTATAAAACGCTCGGATACATCAAAAGTACTGTAAAAAAGAAAGACAAGCTATCCGCTACTCAGCAGTGTAGTCAAGTACCACTATCAAAACTGGGTCCTACTATACACCCACTGCTCTGCTGATGATCTACACACTAAGTTATATGTATAGGCATAAGTACGGATGAGATCAGCTGCCACTATGTATAAGACCTCATCCCCAACTGCCCCCACCAACTCTAGTCACAATGCTCAATACCATCGAGCTCTTCCAACAAGTACTCCACCAACTCACGTAATTGTGCCACGGTAGGCTCCCTACCCTCCGAGGTCATACCATAAAGTCGTGCCGAACCAACTACCCTGGCCACCGACGCCCTAGTCTGCAAATCCTGAACGGATGAACGAGGCGGGGTAACAACAGGGAATAGAGCGGGCCTAAGATGCGAGGGCCTAGAAAACACATCAGCAGGTAGCTCGACGACCGGTGGGGTCTGAACTGTCCCAGAAGTACCCTTCGAATCCTGGACTATCCGAATCTCTACTGAATCTGGATCAGTACCCGGAGTGCTAGAAGACTGCCACAACAACAATGTTAAATAATACATAATATAAATAATCTGTAGGTCATCCTATCTCAAGGTCAAGATCATATCCGATGATTTGCAACTCAAACTCGATATGAGCTTGCTCAAAATACTCCCTACCTCCTAGGACTCTAACCTATATCTATTTCAGTGACTGATAACCTGTCGCTCTGATACCAACCTGTGACGCCCTCGAAATCCGGGGTTAAGATTCCGGCATCACTGACCACAACAAATAAATAAAACATGCTACACAATAATATAAATACAACAACCCATGAACTACACACCAAGATCACACCAGGTTACATTCTGAAACAGATACTACAAAGGATAAACTAGAATCAAACTACTGCATGTCATTAGGACGCCC
This sequence comes from Heracleum sosnowskyi, assembly GCA_030848705.1. NCBI lineage: Eukaryota > Viridiplantae > Streptophyta > Magnoliopsida > Apiales > Apiaceae > Heracleum > Heracleum sosnowskyi. Next base: position 35,989,049 of record CM061238.1, read on the forward strand.
CGATAAGGAGCTATCACTAACAACTCAAAACTAAATAAGGTTACAACTTCTAATATAATAAAATTTAATACATCACTGGTCTTCTAAGGTCCAAAAGTAACTATAAATAACAACCTCTTGGGTAAAAGTGCATTCGAGAATCTCAGTGGAACCTTCGAACCTAATGCGACAAGTCTCAGGGTTCGACATCCTCTCGCTTAACTGAAATGTCAAGGTTAACAACAAGAGTGAGCAAAAGGCTCAGTAAGTATATATAAAACTGCACAATATGAAATAATGATGCAACAATAGCAATATGTTTAACAATGCACTCAGCTGGCCAAGAAAGTGGCAATAAATGAAAGAATTAACATAACTGGCAAAAATGAACAATACTGAAAATCAACTTCAAACTGTAAGTTAGAATTGGATTTTTACTGTGACGCAACGAGTTAAGGTGGATGATCAGTCACACCAAAACCCCGGACCATACCCACGGTATGTCCAAATACTGAACTGGATCCAAGGCCGCTTTTGGCCTACATAATACTGATACTCTGACTGGCGTCAGCAGTCCTTAAAACATTTCATTTTTAATTAAAAACTTCCAATTCCAACTTAGTACTGGGATTTAGGTGTCGGAACAATCGACCACCTAATCAATTCAACTAAATACTTTCAACTGTCTGATTCAAATTATCAACATGATTTAAGTAATACAAATGCTTATGAATAAGGTTTACAATCAACAGGAATCAAGGTTTAATCTGATAAATTATAAAGTGCTGCAAGAATGAATTGTGAAATGAAATAGAGTTATCAAGTTCAAAAACAAGGTATCTCAATTTCAGGATAATATTGAAACTGGTTAGGAAACAATAAGTAAATAGGAAACAAGAGTTTCGCTTCAAAAGAATACGAGTTGAGTAACTTTCCTTGATGCTAGATATTGGTACTACTGAATGTGAGCTTTCTCCTTTCCTTTACCGGTGCTCGTCTCTATAATATAAAATTCTAGTTTAGTTACTAATCAATAATCTAAACTCATTTCTAATACTAACTACCCAGCGCAATCTAATCGATTATAAGTAATTTAAACAAATAATTACATACAGCAGATAACGGATAAACACGCATTGACTCGACTCTGGCATTATTATAAACATATAACTTATTAACATATAATATAGCACGTAGCAATCAATCACATTTATATACAAACACAGGATTACATATAACCAACTGAAATCCAATAACTTATTTAATTAACTAAATTAATCAAATCAACCTGATAATAAAATAATAAAACACTAAAATCATAAAACAACTTGAAAATAATAATTAAATTCGGTTTATAGATACTCAAGATTAAATAATAATTAATTAATAAAATTCACCAATTAACTATTAATTTAATTGGCCAATTAAATCAATTTCATTATTATTTAGAATTGATTAAGAATAATAAAATTTAATTACTCTATAGACTCTAACGATTTTAAAATAAATAACAAGTAAATAAATAGATTTCCCGAAATTTCGGCATGACCCGTTCGTAAACAAGACTAGCCAGAAATTTTGCATGTACTATGCTGCGCCCCCAATCATAGGACGGATCACATAGTACAGCCCACAATAATAACCTGTATAAACAATCACGGTAATCCGCAATACTAATCATTATCACCACTATTTACAACTCAAGATTAATTCTAACTTTAAATACATCAATCTACGATATAAAACTAATGACTTCAATTTATTCGAAAACAACTAAGAATTATAAATAATTTATAACTCCGCACCACACTACTAAATAATACACTCCAAGAACCTGCACAATAGGAAATAGAATATTAGATAATACCAAAAGCAGTTAACACTGAAATTTATATACATATACCATCTAAAGACTTTCTGTCAAAACATAATTTAACATACTTCAAATTCCTTATAAACTCTTTATAACACTTATACTAGAAAGTGAACTAATAAAGACTACTAAAATCAAACGAAACAATAAACTATACCAATAGCATGAATTTAAACACCGAACTAATATACACCAATTAAATACATTTGACCTATTATCGAGAATAGTTATCAATTTTGCATAAATAATTCCATATACAACTAATTACTACAAAACAAATCTATAATATCATAATTTAACAAACAAACAAGAAAACGAATTTATACTAATTACCAATTAATAAAACGAATTTATAACTAATTACTAAAAACGAATTGTTAATTATTTATACCAAAACGAATTTGTAATTTATCAAGGATTAATAAATAAAAACAAAATTATATACTTCTAATTACTACGAAAATACGAATCGCAATTATCATAAATTAATAACAAAACGAATTAAATCTCACAACTTCCATACACTAACAATTTTATTCGAACTATAATCAGAAAATCAGTTCCACAATTTCTGCATAACAATTTCATCATAGAAAATCTGAACAAATTATTTAATAGCAATTTAAATAAAAAAAACGAACTGTTAAACCCATTAATACCCAAACACGAACTATTAAACCACATATATATTTATATTTATATATATATAAACAAATTTATAAATACACATAAATAATTAAATGAAAACGAAATGGATAACTGGGTTTTAATTGTTATACCCTATAGCAATCACAGTCGGGGAGGATTTGGAACAGAGGTGGCCAGAAACGGAGCAGAGGAGCAGGGATGTGCGGCGGCGGACAACAGCGGTGGTGAAGGACGGTGGCGCGGTGGTGAGACAGTACTGGTGGCGCACAAATGGCGGAGCAGTGGTGGCGGTTTGCAGAATAGCATGGGAGGGTGGCGCGTGGTTGTGCGTGAGGAAGAAAGAAGAAACGGGGAGGGCCTTCTTTGCTTTCGTTTTTACAAAACCAGAATGGCTGTGGGTGTATATGTGTGTGGTGTGTGAGTGAGTAATTAGATTAGGATGGGGGTTAGGTAGTATTAGATAAGGATAACGACTTTACATTTTATTATCCCACTGACTGAAATTTAGTAGGACTAATACGATACTGAAACAATTAATTTTTGAAACCATCCGACTCTAAAATAATTAAATCTCACGAATAAAATTATTTATATACCAAAATTATTCTAAAAACATTTAAATGCACAAAATTCATAATTAAATAAATTTTGAACTAATTTACTTAAAATAAATATGCCGGGCTCAATTTAACTAATAATTACTGAAAAATAATTTGTCACGCATACTACCACATTCACATATTCACAGAATAATATTTAAACATTTAATCACTTAATGCAACAAATTTTAAAATAATTAAATATTACTATTTTTATCACTTAAATAAATAGGAAATTCGTACCTAATTTCCCGGATATTACAATAGTCATCAACAATCACAAGTGCCTATTGTTTCTTTGACATGGACATCACATTATGTAATATCCGTGATTTTTTTTTTATTTATTAATGAATAAATGATATATTTGGTATAAAATATTTTGTGGGATATTTGAATATTATTAAGGTGAGAGTGTTAAGTGATTATGTGTTATTTGGTGAGTCGGAAACCCTTTCAAATATTTCGTCGTTTGAAATTTTCTTCAATCTTGAGCCCCGTTTTGAAAATTCAAGGGCCCCGTTGAGATTTTGTACATCATTATTATTCCTTCGTCTTTTGTATTCGGAACGTTATCGAAAGGATTATTCGTATCATTTCATCCCTAGTTATTTGATCTTGCCAGTATAATTCGTTTTGTTCGAAAAGGAAAAATTGTTCCAAAACCTAATTGCTTAGGGGGACGGATATATCGTTTATCTCAATATTTCATTTGTTATAGCCCCGGTATTCTTGAGCATTAGTTATATAATGATATGTATTGATTTGGATAATTATCAGTCCTTGTAGATAATTATCTCCTCGTAAAACGTGTTTTTTAAACCTAATTAGAGTTTTTAAACGATCCAGTGGATCTATATCGATCCAAAAATGTTCCTTGGGGTATTATTTTTCCAAAAATATATAAAGACGAATCGTACCTTATAGCCTTCATAATCTGCATTACGTATAATCAAAAAGTAAAAATTCCCGAAACGTGTTCTTCGTGTTCTTGAATAATCAAACCATTCGTTCAAGGTGTTATTGAATTCAGAAATCAAAGTTCAAGTACTCAAATCAAAGCTCTTGATCTCTAGTTTCAGAATCTTCCAACCTCATCATCATCTGGTAATTTTTCGATTTATTATGAATTTTTCAATATTCGAATTAAATTAGGGTTTATACCCGATTTGGGGATTTTCATTTTTTTGATTCTCCGTTCAATTGGTTGCTTCTAACATGTTCCTAGGGTTCTAATTAGCAAGAATCCATGATTTAATTTCATGTTTAAGTTCAATTTTGATGGGTTTAATTTTCGGGTTTTGACCCGAATTTTTCTTTTTCTTCGTTCGTTCTTGTTGTTGATCTGACATTGATTATGATATATGGGTTTTATTGTATGAGTTATAAGCTTCATTTTGACATATTAAACGTTGAGTTTCATGTACAGAATTAGTAGATCGTGTTTCCGGCCGGAGTTGTTGCCGTCGGGATTCTTTGACCGAATTCTGGGCTCGATTCCGGCATGATACATGTATGTTTGTGTGTTGGTTGTGTTTGTCTTGGAAGGGCGAGCAAAAGGCCTCTAGTTTCATGTGTGTTTGATGAGGAATGAAGGATTCCGGTCGCCAGACACCGGCCGGATTCTAGAAAACCCAGAATCCGGTGGGTTGTTCTTGGTGACCCGATTCCATTCTTCCCGACCCGGTTGACCCGTTTTCTGACCCGGTTTCGATCTTTGAAACCCTAATTCCATTTCTGAAAACTGTTGTTGGATTTTAATTATTTATTTAATTCGAAAATAGTTTAAAATCTTTAAAAATTCAGATTTTTATTTTAAAAATATATTTTTATATCAAAAAAATTCTGAATTTCTGAATTTTTTTATTTATTATTTTAAATTCGAAAATTGATTAAACTTAATTATTTTAATTATTTTTAATTAATAATTAATTTATTAATTAATTGATTAATTCTTTTAATCAGTTAATTCTTAAAAATTAATTATTAATTAGATTTAATTAATTTAAAATTCAGTTTAATTATTTTCAAGCTTGTTTTATTATTTAAAAATAGTTTGAGCATTTAAAGAGTGTCAATTAATTTTATTAATTGATTTAATTGCATTTAAATACTTATATTGGATTTAAAAATCCGATTTTTTTGATTGAAAAATTTGTTGTGACTTATTTAAATTCAAATAAGTTCCGTGTGACGTGTTTAAAAATGTTTATAAGTGCTATATGGTTCGTATAAGTTGTGTAATGTGATTATAGTCTGTATATACCCGTACTAGGGTTATGATTTGAGTTGTTAGTACCGTAAATCATACCAGACGTCCGATACGTAACCGGGTATTTGTTTAAGTGTGTTATTAATTGATTATGTGTCGAGGTTAGAATGAGGATAGTTAGACTTACTGTGATGAGTTGTTTAAATTATAGAATCGAGTTCCCGGAGCAAGGGAAAGGGGAAAGTTGAGTGAACGAGTAGAACCGGCAGCGACATAGACCAGGCAAGTATCTGTGCCGTTATTGTGATAAATTGTATTGTCATCTATATTTAAATGTTAAGACTCCAGAACAGTTCAGATTGTTAATCCTTGACCCGTAATTGAGCAACTGATTCCATTTATAAATTTCCTAAGTTCTTTGATTTGATCTGCATCGGAAACCCTTATTTCCAATCCAGTGATTATTGTTTTCAACCCTTGATTGTTAATTACCTTCTTTGATTATTTCTCATAACCATTACCGGTTGATTACCACCATTTGATTATTGCTTTCAACTATTGATTGTTGAATACCATCGTTTGATTATTTCTCATAACCATTACCGGTTGATTACCACCACTTGATTATTGTTACAACTATTGATTGTTGATTTTCCATCATTGATAATTGGCTACCGTCATTGATAATCGATATTAACCATTGATTTCTTTCCCCAAACGAGTATATATTACCATTGGAATTATTTCATGATTATTCCCAATTTTCTTTTGATATCAAGACGTTGAAGCTCTTTTGCAATTATTATACCTTGATGTTGTGCATTACTTATCGAGCATGTTATTGCTTATACCTTGTGATAGAATTGGCATGTTTTTAAAATGGACCAATTATTGGTCAGGCCATTTATGGTCGATGTAATTTAGGCCCAGATTGGCCTTTGATCCGTAGAGGACTTTGTAATGAGCTAGTCCGGGGTTGTTGCGTGGCTGGCCAGCAGCACAACCTTTGTTTTGAATAAAATGTAGAAGTCCAATTCTAATTCCTTTTTCTTCAGTTGATATTGATATAAAGCATGTGTTGGCTTAAACATTGTTGAATCAGATATCTTGAAATTCATATCTTAAATTTTGATGATATATATATTGTGATGCTTGCTGAGCACTTTTGGCTCACTCTTGCTTGTTGTTTCCTAACCCCATTCCAATGAAGCGAGAGTATGAGTCGGAACAGCGTGACAGATAGTTCACTGGCAGCTAGGAGAGCACCTCGAGTGGTTGTCATTGGCAGGGTAGTTGTTGTCTTGTTTTGATTAGACTAGATGTCTAGTTCTGAACTTAGTTGTGATGTAATAACTCTGATAAAATTTGGTTTGTAATAATAAAAGATTATAGAAGCTTGTGTTCAATGCCATAATCTATAGCGGTCTTGGTCAAGGGGTATGTATTGTCTTTATATATTATGCATGTGTTATAGTTAGTGATTATATTGTGTCCCGTTGGTCGGGTGACTCCTCAAATATGTTCCCCGGGTTTGGAGGGCGTCACAGGTTGGTATCAGAGCTAAAGGTTATGGCATTTGAAACAAGTTAGGACTTAGGGTCCAGGATAACATAAAGGGTTAGGAATTCACTTAAGGATATTAGGAGGTCAGTTGAGAGTATTGCGAGTGGTAATTAAATGTGGTTATGATTGCAGCCCCCTAGCTCTAGCTCAGAGTCAGACCCATCAGAAGATACGACAGAGGAGAGAACTATACTGGATACTAGAGCAGGACCGTCGAGACCATCACGACCGACACGGAACCGGCCGAGGCAGCCAGTAGTTAGGAGGGATCAGATACCTTGTCCTGTTCCACTCCGACGAGTAGCCCTAGCAGCATTTTCTCAGGCATCAGTTTCTGGACCTGAGTATCAGCTTTGTGATCTACCAGTTCCACACCATAAGTATCAGAGGGTGAGTAGGAAGAGAGAGTACTTCTGTAGCCAGGTATTAGAGATGGGGAGGATTCGTTCGGCAGAGGCAGCGGTAGTCCGAGAGAGGGACAGACTCAGAGTTCAGGTAGGAGATATTCAGATGAGACTTAGAGTTACGAGGACATTGGTTGAGACTCGACTGCATGGTTTAGCTTCTAGCCGAGAGGGAGAGACAATACCAGGGATGAGAGAGATTTTGGATTACGCGATGGGAGAGATTGTAGAGATTGCAGGACCACCCTTATGGCAGACAGGAGCAGGTGATTTGTGAGCGAGTTAGGAGAAGTCAGATTTGGTATGGTATATGGATTTCATATAGACATTATATAGATGCATATGGTAGTATCAGCAGTGCACCGGGCTTATAGGATCGCCTCGGGTTTTTGTTACATTTTTTTGTATTGTAATCGGCAGTTGTAGTTCAGCTATGACGTATTTTACTTTTGAAGCGTTCTACGCTTGTACTGACCCCATATATATATGATAATCATCTTTTGCAGAATTGGTATTATTCACTTGTCATTCATTTTCAGCATCATAATTGTCATTCTATTTGTTACAACGAATGTACCCATACACCGTTGAGAAAATCTGTAAACCTTCAAAATATCAATTGTGACCCTCCCTTCTATTTCCTTGAACTGTTTACTTAAATCAAATATTGTTTATTCATCAGCGATATGCCTCCTAGACGACAAACCCGTTCAAATGATTCCTCTGACCAGGAAGGTCAACAGAATATACCTCCCACGGGACATATAGATCAAATGGTAATTCAACTTTTGAATACTCTTACCCAGCAGATGGCCGCGCTAGCACAGCAGCAACAAGTGATTCAGCAACAGCTCTTAGAACAGCAACAGCAGCAGCAGCAGCAGCTTCACCAACAGGCAGCACCCGCGGTAACGTTCAAATCTTTCCAGGCCGCGAAACCTCCAGAGTTTAAAGGATCCGCAGACCCCGTAGAGGCAAAGGCATGCTTAAAAGAGATAGAGAAGGATTTTACCCTGATAGAAGTGACGGAAGATAAGAAGACAAAATATGCTAGTTATTTCTTGAAGAGCGAGGCAAGTTATTGGTGGGAAACAAGTAGGGCTATGGAGCCCGAGGGATTGATTACGTGGGCTAGATTTTCAGAATTGTTTCTAGAAAGGTATTTTCCAGATTATATGCGAGACCAGATGGAATTGAAGTTTTTAGAGTTGAAGCAGGGAAGCATGACTGTTCCCCAATACGAGACAAAGTTTACGGAGTTGTCAAGGTTTGTTCCGACATATTTGGACACGGAGAAGAAGAAGGCCAAAAGGTTCCAACAGGGACTAAGGTCATGGATTCGTAAGAAGTTAGCCATTTTAGAGTTGGATACTTATGCAGCAGTGGTACAGAAGCAATGATTGCAGAAACAGAGAGTGATTCATACATGAAGGAGAGGGACAATAAGAAGTGGAAAGTAGGGATACCCGAGAAGGGGCAGCAACAAGGAAGTTTTCAGAGTCAGTCAAGTAAGAAGCCGGGATCTCAGCCCGGTAGGGATACAAGTTTTAAGAAACCAGATACCGGAAGTGCAGGGCAGGATAACGGCCAAACAACCGACAGTTACCAGGTAGTTATAAGACCCCCACTATCTGAATGCAAGACATGTGGGAAACGACATCCAGGAATATGCCATCGGTTGACAGTCACATGCTTTAAGTGCAACCAGAAGGGTCACTACTCCAGGGATTGCACTACAGGCATTGTGTGTCACCGTTGCCAGAAACCAGGACATGTAGTTAAGGATTGCAGAATGCCAGCAACCGTGAACAACATGATCCGGGCCATAGAGGCACCCCAAGCTGTTAATATCCAGCCGTTAGCAAGGACTTATAATATGTCAATGGGAGAAGCAGAAAGAGACTCCGATGTGATGCCAGGTACACCAAGTCTTTTATTTAGAAGCATTGCTCGTATATTGAATTGCGTAATGAAAGTTAGAATCGTATAGCGACCAGTTCATATAATCTTCGTGGTGAGTTAAGTTTTGAAAAATTGTTTTGTGAGAATTGTTGCCTTACGAGTAAGAGAGTTTGATGCGAGTATTGATTGTAAGGGTAAGAGGGACGTGTGATAGAATATGAAACTGTAGAGGTCCCAACAGATTCTTTGTATGTAGAACGACTGAGTCAATATGGTATCGCAAGGAGATAGTGTTAAAGAGTCGTGTGGAGGAAATCCTTTGGTAAACAAGTATAATTGAGAACTAGAAGGTGGCATGATAGAGATGTATCCCCAGCTGTTTCCTTGATCAGATCCTGAGGACAAGATCCTATTAGGGGGGAAGGATGTAATATCCGTGATTTTTTTTTTAAAATTTATTAATGAATAAATGATATATTTGGTATAAAATATTTTGGGGATATTTGAATATTATTAAGGTGAGAGTGTTAAGTGATTATGTGTTATTTGGTGAGTCGGAAGCCCTTTCAAATATTTCGTCGTTTGAAATTTTCTTCAATCTTGAGCCCCGTTTTGAAAATTCAAGGGCCCCGTTGAGATTTTGTATATCATTATTATTCATTCATCTTTCGTATTCGAAACGTTATCGAAAGGATTATTCGTATCATTTCATCCCTAGTTATTTGATCTTGCCAGTATAATTCGTTTTGTTCGAAAAGGGAAAAATTGTTCCTAACCCTAATTGCTTAGGGGGACGGATATATCGTTTATCTCAATATTTCATTTGTTATAGCCCCAGTATTCTTGAGCATTAATTATATAATGATATGTATTGATTTGGATAATTATCAGTCCTTGTAGATAATTATCTCCTCGTAAAACGTGTTTTTAATCTAATTAGGGTTTTTAAACGATCCAGTGGATCTATATCGATCCAAAAATGTTCCTTGGGGTATTATTTTTCCAAAAATATATAAAGACGAATCGTACCTTATAGCCTTCATAATCTGCATTACGTATAATCAAAAAGTAAAAATTCCTGAAATGTGTTCTTCGTGTTCTTGAATAATCAAACCATTCGTTCAAGGTGTTATTGAATTCAGAAATCAAAGTTCAAGTACTCAAATCAAAGCTCTTGATCTCTAGTTTCAGAATCTTCCAACCTCATCATCATCTGGTAATTTTTCGATTTATTATGAATTTTTCAATATTCGAATTAAATTAGGGTTTATACCCGATTTGGGGATTTTCATTTTGTTGATTCTCCGTTCAATTGGTTGCTTCTAACATGTTCCTAGGGTACTAATTAGCAAGAATCCATAATTTAATTTCATGTTTAAGTTCAATTTTGATGGGTTTAATTTTCGGGTTTTGACCCGAATTTTTCTTTTGCTTCATTCGTTTTTGTTGTTGATCTGACATTGATTCTGATATAGGGGTTTTATTGTATGAGTTATAAGCTTCATTTTGACATATTAAACGTTGATTTTCATGTACAGAATTAGTAGATCGTGTTTCCGGCCGGAGTTGTTGCCGTCGTGATTCTTTGACCGAATTTTGGGCTCGATTCCGGCATGATACATGTATGTTTGTGTGTTGGTTGTGTTTGTCTTGGAAGGGCGAGCAAAAGGCCTCTAGTTTCATGTGTGTTTGATCAGGAATGAAGGATTCCGGTCGCCGGACACCGGCCGGATTCTGGAAAACCCAGAATTCGGTGGGTTGTTCTTGGGGACCCGATTCCGTTCTTCCCGACCCGGTTGACCCGTTTTCTGACCCGGTTTCGATCTTTGAAACCCTAATTCCATTTCTGAAAACTGTTTTTGGATTTTAATTATTTATTTAATTCGAAAATAGTTTAAAATCTTAAAAAATCATATTTTTATTTTAAAAATATGTTTTTATATCAGAAAAATTCTGAATTTTTTTATTTATTATTTTATATTCGAAAATTGATTAAACTTAATTATTTTTAATTAATAATTAATTTATTAATTAATTGATTAATTCTTTTAATCAGTTAATTCTTAAAAATTAATTATTAATTAGATTTAATTAATTTAAAATTCAATTTAATTATTTTCAAGCTTGTTTTATTATTTAAAAATAGTTTGAGCATTTAAAGAGTGTCAATTAATTTTATTAATTGATTTAATTGCATTTAAATACTTATATTGGATTTAAAAATCCGATTTTTTTGATTGAAAAATTTGTTGTGACTTTTTTAAATTCAAATAAGTTCCGTGTGACGTGTTTAAAAATGTTTATAAGTGCTATATGGTTCGTATAAGTTGTGTAATGTGCTTACAGTCTGTATATACCCGTACTAGGGTTATGATTTGAGTTGTTAGTACCGTAAATCATACCGGACGTCCGATACGTAACCGGTTATTTGTTTAAGTGTGTTATTAATTGATTATGTGTCGAGGTTAGAATGAGGATAGTTAGACTTACTGTGATGAGTTGTTTAAATTATAGAATCGAGTTCCCGGAGCAAGGGAAAGGGGAAAGTTGAGTGAATGAGTAGAACCGGCAGCGACATAGACCAGGCAAGTATCTGTGCCGTTATTGTGATAAATTGTATTGTCATCTATATTTAAATGTTGAGACTCCAGAACAGTTCAGATTGTTAATCCTTGACCCGTAATTGGGCAACTGATTCCATTTATAAATTTCCTAAGTTCTTTGATTTGATCTGCATCGGAAACCCTTATTTCCAATCCAGTGATTATTGTTTTCAACCCTTGATTGTTAATTACCTTCTTTGATTATTTCTCATAACCATTACCGGTTGATTACCACCATTTGATTATTGCTTTCAACTATTGATTGTTGAATACCATCGTTTGATTATTTCTCATAACCATTACCGGTTGATTACCACCACTTGATTATTGTTACAACTATTGATTGTTGATTTTCCGTCATTGACAATTGGCTACCGTCATTGATAATCGATCTTAAGCATTGATTTCTTTCCCCAAACGAGTATATATTACCTTTGGAATTATTTCATGATTATTCCCAATTTTCTTTTGATATCATGACGTTGAAACTCTTTTGCAATTATTATACCTTGATGTTGTGCATTACTTATCGAGCATGTTATTGTTTATACCTTGTGATAGAATTGGCATGTTTTTAAAATGGACCAATTATTGGTCAGGCCATTTATGGTCGATGTAATTTAGGCCCAGATTGGCCTTTGATCCGTAGAGGACTTTGTCATGAGCTAGTCCGGGGTTGTTGCGTGGCTGGCCAGCAGCACAACCTTTGTTTTGAATAAAATGTAGAAGTCCAATTCTAATTCCTTTTTCTTCAGTTGATATTGATATAAAGTATGTGTTGGCTTAAACATTGTTGAATCAGATATCTTGAAATTCATATCTTAAATTTTGATGATATATATATATTGTGATGCTTGCTGAGCACTTTTGGCTCACTCTTGCTTGTTGTTTCCTAACCCCATTCCAATGAAGCGAGAGTATGAGTCGGAACAGCGTGACAGATAGTTCACCGGCAGCTAGGAGAGCACCTCGAGTGGTTGTCATTGGCAGGGTAGTTGTTGTCTTGTTTTGATTAGACTAGATGTCTAGTTCTGAACTTAGTTGTGATGTAATAACTCTGATAAAATTTGGTTTGTAATAATAAAAGATTGTAGAAGCTTGTGTTCAATGCCATAATCTATAGCGGTCTTGGTCAAGGGGTATGTATTGTCTTTATATATTATGCATGTGTTATAGTTAGTGATTATATTGTGTGAGTTGGTCGGGTGACTCCTCAAATCTGTACCCCGGGTTTGGAGGGCGTCACAGGTTGGTATCAGAGCTAAAGGTTATGGCATTTGAAACAAGTTAGGACTTAGGGTCCAGGATAACATAAAGGGTTAGGAATTCACTTAAGGATATTAGGAGGTCAGTTGAGAGTATTGCGAGTGGTAATTAAATGTGGTTATGATTGCAGCCCCCTAGCTCTAGCTCAGAGTCAGACCCATCAGAAGATACGACAGAGGAGAGAACTATACTGGATACTAGAGCAGGACCGTCGAGACCATCACGACCGGCACGGAACCGGCCGAGGTAGCCAGTAGTTAGGAGGGATCAGATACCTTGTCCTGTTCCACTCCGACGAGTAGCCCTAGCAGCATTTTCTCAGGCATCAGTTTCTGGACCTAAGTATCAGCTTTGTGATCTACCAGTTCCACACCATGAGTATCAGAGGGTGAGTAGGGAGAGAGAGTACTTCTGTAGCCAGGTATTAGAGATGAGGAGGATTCGTTCGGCAGAGGCAGCGGTAGTCCTAGAGAGGGACAGACTCAGAGTTCAGGTAGGAGATATTCAGATGAGATTTAGAGTTACGAGGACATTGGTTGAGACTCGACTGCAAGTTTTAGCTTATAGCCGAGAGGGAGAGACAGTACCAGGGATGAGAGAGATTTTGGATTACGCGATGGGAGAGATTGTAGAGATTGTAGGACCACCGTTATGGCAGACAGGAGCAGGTGATTTGTGAGCGGGTTAGGAGAAGTCAAATTTGGTATAGTATATGGATTTCAGATAGACAGTATATAGATGCATATAGTAGTATCAGCAGTGCACCGGGCTTATAGGATCGCCTCGGGTTTTTGTTACATTTTTTTTGTATTGTAATCGGCAGTTGTAGTTCAGCTATGACGTATTTTACTTTTGAAGCGTTATACGCTTGTACTGACCCCATATATATATGATAATCATCTTTTCCAGAATTGGTATTATTCACTTGTCATTCATTTTCAGCATCATAATTGTCATTCTATTTGTTACAACGAGTGTACCCATACACCGTTGAGAAGATCTGTAAACCTTCAAAATATCAATTGTGACCCTCCCTTCTATTTCCTTGAACTGTTTACTTAAATCAAATATTGTTTATTCATCAGCGATATGCCTCCTAGACGACAAACCCGTTCAAATGATTCCTCTGACCAGGAAGGTCAACAGAATATACTTCCCACGGGACATATAGATCTGATGGTAATTCAACTTTTGAATACTCTTACCCAGCACACGGCTGCGCTAGCACAACAGCAGCAAGTGATTCAGCAACATCTCTTAGAACAGCAACAACAGCAGCAGCAGCAGCTTCACCAACAGGCAGCACCCGCGGTAAAGTTCAAATCTTTCCAGGCCGCGAAACCTCCAGAGTTTAAAGGATCCGCAGACCCCGTAGAGGCAAATGCATGCTTAAAAGAGATAGAGAAGGCTTTTACCCTGATAGAAGTGACGGAAGATAAGAAGACAAAATATGCTAGTTATTTCTTGAAAAGCGAGGCAAGTTATTGGTGGGAAACAAGTAGGGCTATGGAGCCCGAGGGATTGATTACGTGGGCTAGATTTTCAGAATTGTTTCTAGAAAGGTATTTTCTAGATTATATGCGAGACCAGATGGAATTGAAGTTTTTAGAGTTGAAGCAGGGAAGCATGACTGTTCCCCAATACGAGACAAAGTTTACGGAGTTGTCAAGGTTTGTTCCGACATATGTGGACACGGAGAAGAAGAAGGCCAAAAGGTTCCAACAAGGACTAAGGTCATGGATTCGTAGCAAGTTAGCCATTTTGGAGTTGGATACTTATGCAGCAGTGGTACAGAAAGCAATGATTGCGGAAACAGAGAGTGATTCATACATGAAGGAGAGGGAGAATAAGAAGAGGAAAGTAGGGATACCCGAGAAGGGGCAGCAACAAGGAAGTTTTCAGAGTCAGTCAAGTAAGAAGCCGGGATCTCAGCCCGGTAGGGATACAAGTTTTAAGAAACCAGATACCGGAAGTGCAGGGCAGGATAACGGCCTACCAGCCGACAGTTACCAGGGAGTTACAAGATCCCCACTATCTGAATGCAAGACATGCGGGAAACGACATCCAGGAATATGTCATCGGTTGACTGTCACATGCTTTAAGTGCAACCAGAAGGGTCACTACTCTAGGGATTGCACTACAGGCATTGTGTGTCACCGTTGCCAGAAACCAGGACATATGGTTAAGGATTGCAGAATGCCAGCAGCCGTGAACAACATGATCCGGGCCATAGAGGCACCCCCAGCTGTTAATATCCAGCCGTTAGCAAAGACTTATAATATGTCAATGGGAGAAGCAGAAAGAGACTCCGACGTGATGCCAGGTACACCAAGTCTTTTATTTAGAAGCATTGCTCGTATATTGAATTGCGTAATGAAAGTTAGAATCGTATAGCGACCAGTTCATATAATCTTCGTGGTGAGTTATGTTTTGGAAAATTGTTTTGTGAGAATTGTTGCCTTACGAGTAAGAGAGTTTGATGCGAGTATTGATTGTAAGGGTAAGAGGGATGTGTGATAGAATATGAAACCGTAGAGGTCCCGACAGATTCTTTGTATGTAGAACGACTGAGTCAATATGGTATCGCAAGGAGATAGTGTTAAAGAGTCGTGTGGAGGAAATCCTTTGGTAAACGAGTATAATTGAGAACTAGAAGGTGGCATGATAGAGATGTATCCCCAGCTGTTTCCTTGATCAGATCCTGAGGACAGGATCCTATTAAGGGGGGAAGGATGTAATATCCGTGATTTTTTTTTTAATTTATTAATGAATAAATGATATATTTGGTATAAAATATTTTGTGGGATATTTGAATATTATTAAGGTGAGAGTGTTAAGTGATTATGTGTTATTTGGTTAGTCGGAAGCCCTTTCAAATATTTCGTCGTTTGAAATTTTCTTCAATCTTCAGCCCCGTTTTGAAAATTCAAGGGCCCCGTTGAGATTTTGTACATCATTATTATTCCTTCGTCTTTCGTATTCGAAATGTTATCGAAAGGATTATTCGTATCAGTTCATCCCTAGTTATTTGATCTTGCTAGTATAATTCGTTTTGTTCGAAAAGGGAAAAATTGTTCCAAACCCTAATTGCTTAGGGGGACAGATATATCGTTTATCTCAATATTTCATTTGTTATAGCCCCAGTATTCTTGAGCATTAATTATATAATGATATGTATTGATTTGGATAATTATCAGTCCTTGTAGATAATTATCTCCTCGTAAAACGTGTTTTTAACCTAATTAGGGTTTTTAAACGATCTAGTGGATCTATATCAATCCAAAAATGTTCCTTGGGGTATTATTTTTCCAAAAATATATAAAGACGAATCGTACCTTATAGCCTTCATAATCTGTATTACGTATAATCAAAAAGTAAAAATTCCTGAAACGTGTTCTTCGTGTTCTTGAATAATCAAACCATTCGTTCAAGGTGTTATTGAATTCAGAAATCAAAGTTCAAGTACTCAAATCAAAGCTCTTGATCTCTAGTTTCAGAATCTTCCAACCTCATCATCATCTGGTAATTTTTCGATTTATTATAAATTTTTCAATATTCGAATTAAATTAGGGTTTATACCCGATTTGGGGATTTTCATTTTGTTGATTCTCCGTTCAATTGGTTGCTTCTAACATGTTCCTAGGGTTCTAATTAGTAAGAATCAATTTTGATGGGTTTAATTTTCGGGTTTTGACCCGAATTTTTCTTTTGCTTCGTTCGTTCTTGTTGTTGATCTGACATTGATTCTGATATAGGGGTTTTATTGTATGAGTTACAAGCTTCATTTTGACATATTAAACGTTGAGTTTCATGTACAGAATTAGTAGATCGTGTTTCCGGCTGGAGTTGTTACCGTCGGGATTCTTTGACCGAATTTTGGGCTCGATTCCGGCATGATACATGTATGTTTGTGTGTTGGAAGGGCGAGCAAAAGCCCTCTAGTTTCATGTGTGTTTGATTAGGAATGAAGGATTCCGGTCGCCGGACACCGGCCGGATTCTGGAAAACCCAGAATCCGGTGGGTTGTTCTTGGTGACCCGATTCCGTTCTTCCAGACCCGGTTGACCCGTTTTCTGACCCGGTTTCGATCTTTGAAACCCTAATTCCATTTCTGAAAACTGTTTTTGGATTTTAATTATTTATTTAATTCGAAAATAGTTTAAAATCTTTAAAAATTCATATTTTTATTTTAAAAATATTTTTTTATATCAGAAAAATTCTGAAATTATTTATTTATTATTTTAAATTCGAAAATTGATTAAACTTAATTATTTTAATTATTTTTAATTAATAATTACTTTATTAATTAATTGATTAATTCTTTTAATCAGTTAATTCTTAAAAATTAATTATTAATTAGATTTAATTAATTTAAAATTCAGTTTAATTATTTTGAAGCTTGTTTTATTATTTGAAAATAGGTTCAGCATTTAAAGAGTGTCAATTAATTTTATTAATTGATTTAATTGCATTTAAATACTTATATTGGATTTAAAAATCCGATTTTTTTGATTGAAAAATTTGTTGTGACTTATTTAAATTCAAATAAGTTCAGTGTGACGTGTTTAAAAATGTTTATAAGTGCTATATGGTTCGTATAAGTTGTGTAATGTGTTTATAGTCTGTATATACCCGTACTAGGGTTAAGATTTGAGTTGTTTATACCGTAAATCATACCGGACGCCCGATACGTAACCGGTTATTTGTTTAAGTGTGTTATTAATTGATTATGTGTCGAGGTTAGAATGAGGATAGTTAGACTTACTGTGACGAGTTGTTTAAATTATAGAATTGAGTTCCCGAAGCAAGGGAAAGGGGAAAGTTGAGTGAACGAGTAGAACCGGCAATGACATAGACCAGGCAAGTATCTGTGCCGTTATTGTGATAAATTGTATTGTCATATATATTTAAATGTTGAGACTCCAGAACAGTTCAGATTGTTAATCCTTGACCCGTAATTGGGCAACTGATTCCATTTATAAATTTCCTAAGTTCTTTGATTTGATCTGTATCGGAAACCCTTATTTCCAATCCAGTGATTATTGTTTTCAACTATTGATTGTTGAATACCATCGTTTGATTATTTCTCATAACCATTACCGGTTGATTACCACCATTTGATTATTGCTTTCAACTATTGATTGTTGAATACCATCGTTTGATTATTTCTCATAACCATTACCGGTTGATTACCACCACTTGATTATTGTTACAACTATTGATTTTTGATTTTCCGTCATTGACAATTGGCTACCGTCATTGATAATCGATCTTAACCATTGATTTCTTTCCCCAAACGAGTATATATTACCGTTGGAATTATTTCATGATTATTCCCAATTTTCTTTTGATATCAAGACGTTGAAGCTCTTTTGCAATTATTATACCTTGATGTTGTGCATTACTTATCGAGCATGTTATTGCTTATACCTTGTGATAGAATTGGCATGTTTTTAAAATGGACAAATTATTGGTCAGGCCATTTATGGTCGATGTAATTTAGGCCCAGATTGGCCTTGGATCCGTAGAGGACTTTGTCATGAGCTAGTCTGGGGTTGTTGCGTGGCTGGCCAGCAGCACAACCTTTGTTTTGAATAAAATGTAGAAGTCCAATTCTAATTCCTTTTTCTTCAGTTGATATTGATATAAAGCATTTGTTGGCTTAAACATTGTTGAATCAGATATCTTGAAATTCATATCTTAAATTTTGATGATATATATATATATTGTGATGCTTGCTGAGCACTTTTGGCTCACTCTTGCTTGTTGTTTCCTAACCCCATTCCAGTGAAGCGATAGTATGAGTCGGAACAGCGTGATAGATAGTTCACCGGCAGCTAAGAGAGCACCTCGAGTGGTTGTCATTGGCAGGGTAGTTGTTGTCTTGTTTTGATTAGACTAGATGTCTAGTTCTGAACTTAGTTGTGATGTAATAACTCTGATAAAATTTGGTTTGTAATAATAAAAGATTGTAGAAGCTTGTGTTTAATGTCATAATCTATAGCGGTCTTGGTCAAGGGGTATGTATTGTCTTTATATATTATGCATGTGTTATAGTTAGTGATTATATTGTGTCCCGTTGGTCGGGTGACTCCTCAAATCTGTACCCCGGGTTTGGAGGGCGTCACACATTAACTGGACCAAACAAATCCATGTGCAGTAGCTGATGTGGTTCAGTTATAGATGATGTGGCAGTGCCCTTGTGAGAAGCTTTCTTTGACTTTCCTTTCTGACATGCCTCACACAGTCCTTCCTGTGTAAATTCCATCTGAGGCAAACCTCTAACCAATTCCCTCTTGACTAAAGAGTTCATGGTTTTGAAGTTAAGGTGAGACATCTTTTTCTTCCATAGCCAACTCTCATCTGATTAAGCTTTAGCATAAAAACAAGTAACTTCATCTTTGGATCCAGAGTGCAGATCAGCTATGAACAAATCACATTTCCTTACTCCTTGAAGAGCAGGCTTTCCATTCTTCTTGTGAAGGATCTGACATCTATCTTTCTCAAAGGAAACAACATATCCTCGGTCACAGAAATGACTGATGCTGAGAAGATTGAACTTCAGACCTTCCACAATAGATACATCTTGAATGATAACATTTCCAAACTTCAAACAGCCATATCCTCTGGTAATACCCTTGATGTTATCTCCAAAGGTAACTTCTGGGCCAGCTTTCTCAACCACATTTGATAGCAGGGCTCTATCTCCGGTCATATGCCTTGAACAACCACTGTCAAGAACCCACATAACACGGTTTACCTGTTCCACACCCTGTAGTATCAAATTGATTAGACCTTCTTCGGAACCCAAACTTGATTGGGTCCGGCATACTTAATGAACTGGCCTTTGTCAGGCAAAACAACATTTTTAACCTCTTTCACAAAAGAGCGTTTCCATTTATAGCCAGCCTTAACACATTTCTGAGTAGGCTTAGGGATAAATGGATCCACTCTAGTCTTTGGAGGACTAGTAGTCTTAGATCTAACATGCTTCTTATTATTAACATGTTGACGTGGAGCAGTCTTATTATTAGATACATGCTTACTATTAAAATAAGCATACATAACATTGAAAGCACAAGACATGCAATTTACCACACCACATGCTTTATGAGAAAGATTAATAGCAGGCATGTTGGGTCCACAGTTGTTTTGATCCACTTTATGAATGTCTGACTTAGTCTCCGTTGCTGAAACAACTTTGACTGGTCTGTCAAACATACACTTGTTGGACTGAGCAAGTTCAAAAGCACGATCCTCCATACGTATCTCCTCATCAATGATGATAGAGTATTCATTCAGAGGTCCTGCTTGGGACTCTCTAAAGAAAGGTTTATCAATACCCTTAAGCACATCTGGTATACCCCTTTCTTCAGCACTGACTCGATTAGGGGTATTTATGCTTAATTCACCAATAGACTCATTATAGTCATACCATATTCCTACAGTATGACCAATACTTTGTTTATTGATGATTTCTTTAGCAGTCTTACAAGAGTTATAGTAAGCATTAGCTTTAACCTTAAGTTCACTGATCTGATCCTTGAGAATGGTTTCCAGTTGAATATAACATTTAACCCTATTCTCAAGAAATGCTATTTTCTTAGTTAGTTCATCCTGATTAACATGCACAAGTTTTAATTCTTTTATCTCTTTTTCAAGGGCTGTGTTCAAAAGAATTATTCTATCATTTTCTCTACGTGCACATGAAACAGTAGTACTAAGATGATAGATCATTTCAGTATCAGTAAACTTTAACTCTGACATGTATATTGATGAAGTGCTTGCCTCATTAGCCATTAAAGCAAGGTTTCCAATTTCACCTGCTTCTTCATCACTAGCAGTATCATCCCAACTCTTTCCTTCAGCAACATAAGCTTTCCCAATCTTATTCTTCTTGCTAGAATCGAATGAGTTCCTTCTCACTTGCTTTGGCTTTTTACATTCTGTAGCAAAGTGACCCAACTCATTACAATTGTAGCACCTGATTGTGCTTCTTTCCACAGTTCCAGTTTTGTAGCCACCCTTTGTGCTACTTGAAGAGGAAGATCCACCTCTCTGAAATCTGGGCTTGAACTTAAGATTGGGATTCCTTCTGAATCTGAACTTCCCAAACTTTCTCACTTTCATTGCCAAGTCACCATCCTCCAGCTGAACAAGTTCTTCCAAAGAGTAGAAGTCACCACCAGATTGATCAATGGATATTAAACCAAATTTAGCATCAATAACATCCAAGTTAGAACTGGAAGGTTGAACAAATTTCACTTCCAGTTTCTGTGGGACTTCTGTTGTCAATGCAGTAGAAGTACCAACTATCTTTCCAGTTCCATATATCTCCTTCTGTTGAATCTGCTCTAGCTCATAGGTCTTCAGAACACCATACAGTCTTTCTAAAGAAATCTCTCCAAGATCTCTTGCTTCTCTGATTGCAGATATTCTGTGCTCCAAATGAATTGGAAGTGTCAGAAGGAACTTCTTGCTATTCTCCTTAATAGTATAGTGCTTCCCATTGAGATTCAGATCATTGCTCAATTTATTGTATCTCTCAAAAACCTCAGAGATACCTTCACCAGGGTTTGATCTGAAATGCTCATAAGAAGAGGTGAGAATTTCCAGCTTATTCTCTCTAACTTCCTCTGTCCCCTCATTGATTATCTCTATTGTGTCCCAAATGTGTTTGGCAGTAGCACAGTTTAGGACATGATTATGCATGATAGGATCCAGACAATCAACCAGTATCAACTGTAGACAGGCATCCAGTGTAGCATCCTCTTTCTCATCAGGAGTGAAGTCCTTGGGATATGTAGGAAACATCCTAGCAGCTCTAGTGACAACATCATTCTCTATCTGCTCTTCCTCCACAATCATAGGAACTTTAGGACCATTCTTCAGCACTCCCAGATATTTAACATTTGCAACTTGAAGAAACATGAGCATTTTCTTCTTCCACATAGGATAATGCTCCTTGATGAACATGGGGATTTTGACTGTACCAACTTTTTGTGTAGTAGACATTTTTGAGATTTTTAATGAATAATGAAAATTTCAGAGTTTAAGAAAAAATCTCAAAACAATTGGATCTTTGATTAGTATATCAATCAAAAGGCTCTGATGCCAATTGTTAGGTCCTGATAAGTTTGTAGAAGGGGGGTTGAATACAAACTATACCGTTTTATCGAATTTGTTCTTTTTAGAATAAAACAATTTTAGAACAAATTATGGCGGAATTAAATGAAACAGAATTCAAGTTAAATATAACTTATATTAAACTTGAAAGGTGTTACAAATGAGGTATTGATTACAAGATTGAATCTCAAACTAATTAAAACAAATCTAGAATAAATTCGACATGAATTTATCTATTTTTGTAATAAAAAAGATATAACAATAATTGATGATTTGAGATACTTTCTAGGGATAAAAATCCGCTAGATAGTCAAAGCAGTACAAGTGAATGAATTCTATTGGTTTGGATCTAACACAATAATTCTAGAATTGAATTCACAGAAAGAAATGTCACGGTAGTGTTCTTAAGCTTTTGACAAAAAGTTCTTCAAAAGATATTAAGTTAAGTTCCTGTCCAATTTTGTCTTGATCTATTAGATTAATAGTAAACCCCTTGATCAAAACCTGCACGTGCAAATGCTTTTCATTCCACTTGGAATGACTATAAAAATAGTCATGAAAGACTCTTCTTTAAGCCTGGAATGACTATGGAAAGTACTGGAATGACTATGAGAATTTAGAGGAATTAATTTAGAATAAACTAAAATGAACTTGGATGACTACCGGGATGACTACCGGTATGACTATCCTGGATAGTCATTCCAGTTCATTTTAATTAAGTAATTCTAATTTAATTCTAATTCTAATTCTGATTTAAATTAATTCTAATAATTAATTTATTTGTTAAATTAATTCAGAAGAATTAACTTAATAACTAATTTAAAAGAGAAGGTAAATTCTTACAAGATAGTAAAACCAGTCCTTGAACCACTTGAACTTGATGAAGAATATCCATTGTCTGAGGTTGTCATTTGATGCACTGTCTGGTTCATAAATGACTAACTTCAATGTTTGTTCTTCATCTTGATTTTAAGCTGTGGTCCATTGTCTGCTTTTAACTGTTGTTCAACCTTTGTAACCAGTACATTTGTTGTCACAAATCTGAAACCTCTGTCACTTTAATAAATCCACTTCTTTGAAGACTTCACTAAGGCTTGATCAAATAATTGAACTTCTTTCAATGTAGTATTTCTTCAAGTCTGTAGGATGACTTTAATCTGTATTCTTCTGACAGATATGATCTTCTGAGATTCCTGTGACTGTGACAATTGAATTATTACTTACTTATTACAAACTTGTTTAAGTTGAGTTGAATCCTCGATGTAAACAAATAGGCCTAAACATATGCCTTTCAGTATGCCTCAATGTCTTCATATCATCAATTACATTACAAGAATATGAAACAAGCTAATCTAATAAACTTACAAGAGAAACTCGAGTTACATTCGAGATTTAATTATTACAAGTATGAACGACATGCAAGTCGTATTTAAAACCAAAACCATAATCCAAAACCACCTAACCTATGGGTCTTAGGGCCATAACCATACACCATGTTCAATTAAAAGTTAAGAACATCTCAGATTTCATCAAGACATCATACCATATTATATTTCTCATGATCCAATCAAAGAAATCAAAAAAGGCACAATTCAGAAAAATCGAAATCATGACAGAAAACAGTAAATCGTAGTTTTCAGGGCCTAAACGATGTCAAACGGCCAAAAAGCGACTTGGGTCCCAGCAAAGCGGTGAGTTTTACTCGTGACATTTTTCCCTTTCCGAAAAGGTATTATTCGTCCAATTTTGACACAGAAAAATCGGAAAAACACTACTCATCGCAGAAACAGTTTTCTACAGATTTTGCTTTCGGAATCAAACGAAACAATTTAAATCGATCCTCAAGCCCCTGTATCACGTATCATATACGTACAGATCTCACCAGCAACAACAGATGTGTCAATACACATCAGAACCCAACAGTTTATATTATATAAACAGAACATCATGCATATCATACAAAATCACATAAATATCAGTCATGGCAGATTGTAAGCATGCTATTATCAATAAATCAGTAAACATGTAAACGAATTAAACACAATTCGTAACCTGGCTCTGATACCATTGAAGGGTTTCGGGCATGAAAACGCAACAAAAAAACGCGTAAAAACAGAAAATAGCGAAACCCTCCGCAGGATCCATGCGAACACGATATTTAATTCGTGAACAAAATTTTTTACCTTTAAGAAGCTTTATGATTTGGTTGACAGATGGAGGTCCTTTGTTATGATCACCACGTATCCCGCCTTGCGATATACGTCTCTAATCAGTCCACACGAACGCCCGATCGTCCAACGATCACCGGAGTTGGTACTAGCCAAAAAACTGCCCTCGGAAATCTCTCTCTCTCTCTAGCCTCTCTTAAATGTAGAGTTGCTAGGGTTTTTAACAAAAACGAATTCAGTCAATTAACCCTAAAATAATACATCTTAATGTATTTATATGGAGAGAATTCTGGGCCTATACCTAATCTGATTGGGCTTCCAAAACCCAATCTGATTATTACTAGTATTATTTATTATATAATTAATCAAGTCCTACTTAATTAATCCAATAATTCAATATAATAATAATTCAATTAAATTCGAAATTTAATTAATGCTCCGTTTAAAACGTTCTTTGTGTGTGACCCTTTAGGTTATTATTACGTTGGCAATAATTTTAATATCTCAAAATAAAATTATAAACAATGAGCGGCATCTAGTAATACATCATTGCTACCCAAGTAATAATAATAATTGGTGATCCAATTAAACCTTTAATGAATAATGTTCCATGTAATATAATCCTTTTAACCTTATATTATGGATTAAACTCGAGGCATGGTTTATGTCATCCTCTTCAACATTTAATCCCGGTTTACTTGATCGATGAGTAGACTATTTAAACAAATCACAATTTGAGCATGTCCATGCATTTCATAGTCTCACTCAATCAAGAGGCCAATAATATCACTCCTAAAATAGGAGGGTTAAATCCTATATCTATCATTCATATTTCTCATATGATTCATAATATACCCAATGTCCACCTTTATCATTACCCGGTCAAAGGTAACTTTGAGTAGAATCAAAGTATATTAATTCTCATATAGAAATATAATGATTTCAAGTCTAAGGATCATTACACCATTATCACTGTGAGAATTGCTTATGACACTTGATAACATTTACCATGAAGAATTCACACGGTGGGTCTATCCAGTGCCATGTTCTGCTAACATGCACTTATGTCTTTGACTTTAGTGTCACCATACTTATGACCAATGAGATGTGGTCATCAGTCAACAAACATACTAGTCTTAATGCATTATTATTGTCCTCAAATAATAATACTCGACTAGGGATCTTTTAGGATTATAAACACTACTCATATAATCTCTTTTATAAGTCACATACTTAGAGATATAGAATTCATGCTTATATTCCAAGGACATTTATTATTCTAACATTTATATCGCAGTTAATAAAGACATAATAAATTATTGAAAGAAAATCCATAGAACATATTTATTAATAATCAAAATGTCTTCCCTAAGAACATTATAGTATTGTCTCTAGGGCACAAGCACTAACACAAACCACATTGTGACTTACTTCCGATATAATCCGGAAGTAAGGGTGTTTTTACAAAACCTATCAATAAGCTTATGCTTGGGGAACCGGAGTAATATCCGTTCCAGTTATAGATAGTTGGGGGAACAACATTTTTCACGTAAGTGGCCGAGTAATGCACGGTCCCGCAAATGAAAACTATTTTTTTCTGGCCTTGATGTCGCCGGGATAGCGTAAGGGGTCAGGTGACGCCGGTCCAGCAGAAAACTATTTTCTGGCCTTGATGTCGCCAGGGGGAAATTTAATAAGAGGCTGGATGACGCCATTCCAGTGGAATCCGTTGGCAGGGAGTGGTCCACTTGTGTGGCCTTGATGTCGCCATGGGGTTCCCAATGTGTAAGAGGCCGAGTGACGCTGGTCCAACTTAAAAGCCCGTATGTGGCTAGGGTAATGACCTTCGGGATTATCCATCTACTAGTAGAAAATCTATGGTATGACGACTGATCATCGTATACCAGTGCATAGCCCTGTACAGTTCCTCATGTTTTTCCAAGGATTGGAATTTCAGAAATATTTTGGTAACTTTGGTTAAAAACCGGTTACAGATACTTGTTAATGATATTTTAACAAAGTACTATACCTCATACAATATTTGAACTGTATGGCATGTTTTGACGAAAAGAGTATTCAATATATCATTCTATATACGAATGAGGTTTTAAAAGCTTTCAGTTATGATATAAGCTTTCATATATGATTTAAGCTGCTTTATATTATTGTTGAGCTTTAGTGCTCACTCTTGCTTCTTATATATATCACAACACAACATATTTGAAAAGTGTTCATGACTGATATTTTACAGTATTTTGAACAGTATGAGATATCTAAATAGATATGCGTGTATATATGTTGAGAAGGTATTTAAGATATACAGTATGTTTAAATGTATAGTATTTTGAATCAATGAATAGGCTTTAGGCCTTGATTCCAATGTTAATATCTATCTTAAAAAGATATGTTTTGAGTCTTGGTTCATTATATTGATGAGGATGATGCTGATGAAGGAGAAGATGGAGGAGACAGGAGAGAAGGAGGAGAAATAAGGAGAACATCTGAGGTGAATCCTAGGGCTTCCAAAGCTCAAACTGTAGAGGATTCCTCAACTAAGGGGGAAAAGAAAGGAGTAATTAGAGAAGCTGGAGGAGGAAAAGATAAAGGGAAGGGTAAACAATCATTGGAGGAGTCTGTTTTTGATGATGTCTACTACTACCATGGTGAACAGGATGATTTCCAATTTGATACATCTGGTGATCTGGAGAAGACCATACCTGAAGAACCTATTGGTGAGGAGGAGGTTGAAGAGGCAGCTAACTTTGATGATTGGGAGGATGAAGCTGATTTGTATACACCTGACCCTTTGTTTCAAAAGGAGCTTAAGAAGCAGCAAGCAGATCTCAGAAGAAAGGAGGATGAGAGTGCCAAGGTCTCCGACATCATATCTCAAAAGCTAAAGATTCAAAAGGTTGAATATGAAGACAAACAACGTCTTCATAGTATTCATGTCAAGGAAAGGAGATTGGATGTGAGGATGAAGCAGGAAAGCAAATGGGATAAGGCAAGGGAGATGTTTGATATCCCTCAGAGAAGCACAAACAATGATGGTACTTTTCTGAAGTTGCTTGAGAAGATCAGAACTGTTAATCTGGACAATTTATTATACATGAAGGCTTTGAAGGAAGATATCTTAAGGATTACATCTGCATTTGATCAAGTGAGGCAAGAATTGTATATCTATGTGTCTAGTGCTCTTTAAGGGTCATTCACCGTCTCTCTTGAACTCCTACAAAGAAGATCTCTCTCAGAATTATGGATTCTTATGAGTAAGGTAAAGAGATCTTCATGCTTGAATGAGCTTCTATATGACCGGCTGAGAGATTCTACAATGAAGGCCAGCCCTCAAGTTGTACACTTTCCTTATGAAGTCAAAATCTACAGAGGTACAACTTTGGAGACTGTAAGGCTGGATCCTGATTCTTTGAAGCTACAAACTACTATGCAACTGGTGAAGTTGGAGAATCTTCTTAGAACTTCTGGGTTTACCACTGAAGAGAAGTCTGAGGTTGCTGATATGATTTCAGACTACTGCACGGAGAAAGTTCCAAGGTATGCTCAGATGAAGAACATATTGAAAAAGATCACCTCTCAACCAGTAATGCCAAGTAGAGTGGTTTCTGAAAGTGATCGTGTCCTTGACAAAGATCTTCTAGACACCTTGCAAGAAGCTGAAGAAGGTGAAATTAGAGATTAAGGCATGATGTAGTTAGCTCAGTTTGTACATGTTATATGTTTAGAGCTAGGTAAATCAAGATAGGAAAATGTAATCATTTGTTCAGTCTAGAAGAACATCTATCTTGTATTTATCTTTATTGTTTGAATCTGGAAATTGTTAAATATAATCCAAAACCTTTTTATTATTTGCTTGGCTCTTAAAAGTCTAATCTTTTCTTGTTTTAGTTGCGTTATCCTCTAGAGGTATTTGATTGTTATCGTCTAACAAACAAATAGGGGGAGATTGAAAGACATATGTATAGGCCTATTTGTAATCACAGAGGATTCTACTCAACATAAAATAAGTTGTAATAAGTAAATAATAAAAGTCATATGTCACAGGAATTTCAGAAGATAATATCTGTCAAAGAATGAAGATTAAAGTCATCTACAGACTTGAAGTAATTCTACATTGAAAGAAGTTTAATTTTTTGATCAAGCCTCAGTGAAGTATTCAATCTCAGTGGATTTATTAAAGTGACAAAGATTTCAAGAGGTGACAGCCAAGATACAGGTTACAGAGTTCAAGAATGAAAAGGAAGTGAATCACTGCTTAAAAGTCAAACATATGAAGAACAGACATTGTCGTTAGTCACTCATGAACCAGACAGTACATTGAGTGTCAACGTTTGAAAATGTTATTTCTTCATCTAAGTTTTAGTGATTCAAGAATTAATTGAGAAGACAAATAATTCTATTTATTCTCTTATAAATAAATATTACTATTAAGTAAATTATTTATTAAATTAATTCTGTGAAGAATTAATTTAATACATAATTTATTTTGATAATTATTTAAATTAGAATAAAAATGAACTAGGAAGACTTAGTTTTTTTAACTTGGATGACTTAGAAATAAGTCTTCCCGATTGTCTTCCTAGGCAAATTCATTGTCTTCCCGATAGTCTTCCCAATACAATTGATTGTCTTCCCGGTTGTCTTCCAAGGCAAATCCTTAGTCTTCCCGAGAGTCTTCCTTATGCATTCTGTGAATTGTTTGGCACGTGGAGATTAAAAGGAATGCAGTGGTTTAAATAGAAAAAGAAGACAGAAGCAATTGTATTACATCAACACAGAAAAGCGACAGAAAGCAAAAGAACATTACATTCCTTCAAACCGTCTTAACTTTCTTCAACTGCAAAGCCATTCATTTTCTGCCAGTGAATTTAATTCTTGTTTGTTTATATCATTTAATCCTTGAGAATCAATTCACTTGTACTGCTTTGTCAATCTAGCGGATCATAATCCCTAGAAATTATATCGAACTACTTTTTAGTATTCGATCCTTTTTATTACAAAAATAGATAAATTCATGTTGAATTTATTCTAGGGTTGTTTTATCAAGAACTTTGTAATCAGTGATCAAATTGTAACACTCCTCAAGTTTAATATAAGCTACATTTAACTTGAATATTGTTTCAGTTTTATTCCGCAATAATTTGTTCTTAATTTGTTAACTATTCAAAAGAAAAAATTCGATTAAACGGTATAGTTTGTATTCAACCCCCTTCTACAAACATATCAGGACCTAACACTAGAGGTATTTGATTGTTATTGTCTAACAAACAAATAGGGGGAGATTGCAAGGAATATGTAAAGGCCTATTTGTAAACACCGAGGATTCTACTCAATATAAAATAAGATGTAATAAGTAAATAATAAAAGTCATATGTCACATGGATCTCAAAAGATAATATTTGTCAAGAGAATTAAGGTTAATGTCATCTATAGACTTGAAGTAATTCTACATTGAAAGAAGTTCAATTTATTGATCAAGCCTCAGTGAAGTATTCAATCTCAGTGGATTTATTAAAGTGACAGAGATTTCAAAATGTGACAGAAAATGTGCAGGTTACAGTGTTTAAAGAAAATGGATCACTGCTTAAAGTCAAACAGATGAAGAACAGACATTGCCGTTAGTCACGCATGAACCAGACAGTAAATTGAGTGTCAACGTTCTAAAAGTGTTATTTCTTCATCTAAATTTAGTGTTTCAAGAATTTCTTCTGAAGACAAGGAATTGTATTTATTCTCTTCTAAATAATTATTTCTACTAAGTAAATTATTTATTAAATTAATTCTGTTAAGAATTAATTTAATGCATAAATTACTTAAATGATTATTTGAATTAAAATAGAAAATGAACTAAGAAGACTTAGAAAATAAACTAAGAAGACTGTCAAGGAGAATCTTCCCGATAGTCTTCCTAGGCATTTTCTAAGTATTATTAGTTTTAATTCTTGTCTTCCCGATTGTCTTCACAAGCCAAATCATTGTCTTCCCGAAAGTCTTCTAAAGCCATTTGTGATTTTTCTCGATTGTCTTCATAGTACAAATTCAAGGAAATGCAAATGGCGCGTGTAGAAGGTTTGTATTTGACTTATATAAGTAAATGCAAATGATCAAAGCAAGACAGACAGAACATTCAACAAGACAGAAAAGCCAAAACACATTCTATCTTCATTTACTTCTGCCTTTACTCAAGAACTGTCCGAGCTTAAATTTGACAGTGAATTAATTTCTTGATTGTTTGTAACATTTAATCCATAAGAATTAATTCACTTGTACTGCTTTGACAATCTAGCGGATCATAATCCCTAGAAATTATATCGAACTACTTTTTAGTATTCGAACCTTTTTTATTACAAAAATAGATAAATTCATGTCGAAATTATTCTAGATTTGTTTTTATCAAGAACTCTGTAATCTGTACTCAAATTGTAACACCTTTCAAGTTTAATATAAGTTATATTTAACTTGAATATTATTTCAATTTATTCCGCAATAATTTGTTCTTAAATTGTTTAATCTTTAAACGAACAAATTCGATTAAACGGTATAGTTTGTATTCAAACCCCCTTCTACAAACTTATCAGGACCTAACAATCTGGTTAAATGGTTGGAGTAATTACTTCAACTTGTCAAATTAGACACTATATTAGTAAAAATAAATAATGTCAAAATTAAAATATTTAATAAATAATTTACTTTATTGTGTTTTGAGTTGAATTTTAACTTATCATGATTTAAATTATAAAATTATTAGAATATTTTACAGATATATTTAAATTAATGAAATTAATAACAGCAAGTCAATAAATGCCACTCATATATTCATTTATACAACAAGTCAATAAATATTATATAAAGTTTGCTAGGTATGTTGATGTGTTCAATGTTAGGCGACGTTTTATTGAAAAATTAACAGGATTTAAAGCGAATTTAGAAAACAAAGAAGAAATAAATGTTTAATCATAATCTTTAGTTGTAGTTAGCATTATCCATATAAAATAGATTATATGGTAGAATCTTGATAGATTAATACTTGATAAATTAAAAAAAAAAATCAATATAATAGATTTAGTGTATGTTTTACCTCGATACATTAATAAAATTTAGTCGTTTCTATATTATTAATTTATCGAGATTTTATTGTACGTTGAGTTTGAATGTACGTAATATTCAAATGTAAGGTTTACACTCTGTCATCTATCAATAAATGTAATTTGATTAACTCCGCATTAATTTTAATGAAAATAATTATAGTTTAGAATAAATTTTTTATTTAAAATAGTTAAAATGATAATAACAATAATACTTTATTGATTATAATAAAGAATAATTACAGTCATATTATAAATAATAAAAACTTCTTATTATCGCCAGGGCTAAGTTTAAAATTTTTATGCTTCATAAAATTATAAAATATTTGTGTTACATATAGCTTCTTACTAATTAAGATCTGATAAGTTAGAACCTTTTTACTTACAAACTTTTGTTATATAATATAATTTGTTAATGAAAGTAAAAAATTTAAAATTATAAATAAAACAAAACTTAGTGGGATATACATTTCATCACATAAGTATATTTAATATATAAATAAATAATAATAATATCTTAAAAAATATTTACATAACTAAATTACTAAGTATATGATCCTAATAAATTTTACAGAGGTGACAAAATTTAGTGAAAATTATTTTATTTCTTTGATAATCATTAATATTTCGTTTGAGCATTGGCTCGTTAATATTAATAAAAGCAAGTACAATTCGCCCCAGAACTCAAAACTCAAAAAGGCAAAAAGAATGTTAACGGCATATATTGTAGAGGAATTGAATCGTCACATGATATCCGCTTGTCTCACTTATATCTAAAAAAGAAGAAAATATATAAATCAACAAACATAAAGAAAAAAATAAAGCAAATCTAATTCATACAATAAAGGATGAAACAAAAGCAGGGTTACATTAAAACACATATCATAACTTTCAAGTTAGGATGGCGGAATTGAAAATTAATTGAATAATCAAACGTATATAAACAAACGTATATAAACAAACATATACAAATAATATATACAACAAAAATTGTATATCTATACCTTAAAATACCGAGTTCAAATCTGAGGGAATGGTGCAAAATTAGGAGAATCTCTTGTTTCCCTCTTTCTCAATTTCAGATTTATGCACACAAAAAAATAATCAAAACATTAATTGAGATTAATAGATGAAAACACCATGAATAAACTGGAAGAAGAGATATGAATGTTTACTAATACGCACGATCCGACAACATCTATGAAATTTGCATTCATACCTTGTTTTGGCAAGGAAGGAGATAGGTATCTGTCTACCTGAAGAAAAAAGAAAATAAATCAGAATTGAAACAAAATCAGAATTGAGAGAAAATCACTAATAAAAACACGAAGAAGTAAGTCTGTGAAGATGATGAAGTTGGATACTGGACTAACAAATGTTAAGGCTAAAATTAAGGCCAAATCAACTGTCTTTCATTTAAACGTGTGCAACTGTAGACATGGGTTTTACCCGTTTTGTAATGGAGCTGCTGAATTTGTGAAGGAAAAGAGGACGGATCCGACCCATTTCGAAACGAATGACCAAAAATACATGTGAAAAGACAAATAAGGGCAGGACTGAAGCTATGTTTTTAAAATGAAAAGGGTAGAAAAGGTCATTTTCCAAATTTTTTGTGTTCAAGAATTAAGATTATATAGATTGACGAATACTTGACAATTGGCTAGTATTTGTATTTGTGGCTACTGTTCTGTATTCAGTATTATTCTAATTTTGTACTTTGACTATTGGGATTTGAGTTTTGTAATTTGCACTACTATTTGGGATCTGTTGATTTATAGATAGGTTATGTGACAAATCTTCCGTCACAATTTTTGAATAATATATTCAAATAACAAAGACAAATCCTACAATCAAAAATTACAATGCAAAGTTGAGTTTAACACGGACAAAAAAAATCAATAATAATATCAATTTAGCAATCACAACTTCAATCAACTTATCCAGTAATACTGGTGAATTTTTTTATTTTCCAAATTATTGCAGTAAGTAAAAAAACTACTAAATTGTAAATATAAAGATTTTCCATATACCCCGATGTTGCAGTCACCAAAATTTTTTTGTGGTTCAACCGAGGTCAATTTAATGTAATTAAGTATACATGTATTGATTGTCAAATCTGGTGATATGAGTATAACTTCATTTGTCATTAACACAGTTTACTATTCATATTGAGCATCAAATGTTTCATGGAATGAGGCTACAAATGACTTAAATTAGTAAATACATCAAATAAACACATCACCTTTAGTGCGGAGAGTGAACTGTCCTGGAAAAAATATTATTAAACAGATTACAATCATTATTGAGTTTCTAATGAAATTCATGTACCTGAAGTTCCTCAAATGGTGTAGCAAAGTCTCGACGAATGTGAACGTAAAGGAACTCAACCTTCAAATGCATTTGACTGTAAACCTAACTGGATAGATAACAATTAACACATAAGTAAACATACACATACATAATCTATACAATCATATTAGCTATATCATAATAATCAAAAAAAAAAAATCGTCCCAGAACTCAGAACTCAAAAAGGCAAAAAGAATGTTAACGACATATATTGTAGAGGAATTGAATCGTCACATGATATCCGCTTGTCTCTCTTATATCTAAAAAAGAAGAAAATATATAAATCAACAAACATAAAGAAAAAAATAAAGCAAATCTAATTCATACAATAAAGGATGAAACAAAAGCAATGTTACATTAAAACACATATCATAACTTTCAAGTTAGGATGGCGGAATTGAAAATTAATTGAATAATCAAACGTATATAAACAAACATATACAAATAATATATACAAAAAAAATTGTATATCTATACCTTAAAATACCGAGTTCAAATCTGAGGGAATGGTGCAAAATTAGGAGAATCTCTTGTTTCCCGCTTTCTCAATTTCAGATTTATGCACACAAAAAAATAATCAAAACATTAATTGAGATTAATAGATGAAAACACCATGAATAAACTGGAAGAAGAGATATGAATGTTTACTAATACGCACGATCCGACAACATCTATGAAATTTGCATTCATACCTTGTTTTGGCAAGGAAGGAGATAGGTATCTGTCTACCTGAAGAAAAAAGAAAATAAATCAGAATTGAAACAAAATCAGAATTGAGAGAAAATCACTAATAAAAACACGAAGAAGTAAGTCTGTGAAGATGATGAAGTTGGATACTGGACTAACAAATGTTAAGGCTAAAATTAAGGCCAAATCAACTGTCTTTCATTTAAACGTGTGCAACTGTAGACATGGGTTTTACCCGTTTTGTAATGGAGCTGCTGAATTTGTGAAGGAAAAGAGGACGGATCCGACCCATTTCGAAACGGATGACCAAAAATACATGTGAAAAGACAAATAAGGGCAGGACTGAAGCTATGTTTTTAAAATGAAAAGGGTAGAAAAGGTCATTTTCCAAATTTTTTGTGTTCAAGAATTAAGATTATATAGATTGACGAATACTTGACAATTGGCTAGTATTTGTATTTGTGGCTACTGTTCTGTATTCAGTATTATTCTAATTTTGTACTTTGACTATTGGGATTTGAGTTTTGTAATTTGCACTACTATTTGGGATCTGTTGATTTATAGATAGGTTATGTGACAAATCTTCCGTCACAATTTTTGAATAATATATTCAAATAACAAAGACAAATCCTACAATCAAAAATTACAATGCAAAGTTGAGTTTAACACGGACAAAAAAAATCAATAATAATATCAATTTAGCAATCACAACTTCAATCAACTTATCCAGTAATACTGGTGAATTTTTTTATTTGCCAAATTATTGCAGTAAGTAAAAAAACTACTAAATTGTAAATATAAAGATTTTCCATATACCCCGATGTTGCAGTCACCAAAATTTTTTTGTGGTTCAACCGAGGTCAATTTAATGTAATTAAGTATACATGTATTGATTGTCAAATCTGGTGATATGAGTATAACTTCATTTGTCATTAACACAGTTTACTATTCATATTGAGCATCAAATGTTTCATGGAATGAGGCTACAAATGACTTAAATTAGTAAATACATCAAATAAACACATCACCTTTAGTGCGGAGAGTGAACTGTCCTGGAAAAAATATTATTAAACAGATTACAATCATTATTGAGTTTCTAATGAAATTCATGTACCTGAAGTTCCTCAAATGGTGTAGCAAAGTCTCGACGAATGTGAACGTAAAGGAACTCAACCTTCAAATGCATTTGACTGTAAACCTAACTGGATAGATAACAATTAACACATAAGTAAACATACACATACATAATCTATACAATCATATTAGCTATATCATAATAATCAAAAAAAAAAAATCGTCCCAGAACTCAGAACTCAAAAAGGCAAAAAGAATGTTAACGACATATATTGTAGAGGAATTGAATCGTCACATGATATCCGCTTGTCTCTCTTATATCTAAAAAAGAAGAAAATATATAAATCAACAAACATAAAGAAAAAAATAAAGCAAATCTAATTCATACAATAAAGGATGAAACAAAAGCAATGTTACATTAAAACACATATCATAACTTTCAAGTTAGGATGGCGGAATTGAAAATTAATTGAATAATCAAACGTATATAAACAAACATATACAAATAATATATACAAAAAAAATTGTATATCTATACCTTAAAATACCGAGTTCAAATCTGAGGGAATGGTGCAAAATTAGGAGAATCTCTTGTTTCCCGCTTTCTCAATTTCAGATTTATGCACACAAAAAAATAATCAAAACATTAATTGAGATTAATAGATGAAAACACCATGAATAAACTGGAAGAAGATATATGAATGTTTACTAATACGCACGATCCGACAACATCTATGAAATTTGCATTCATACCTTGTTTTGGCAAGGAAGGAGATAGGTATCTGTCTACCTGAAGAAAAAAGAAAATAAATCAGAATTGAAACAAAATCAGAATTGAGAGAAAATCACTAATAAAAACACGAAGAAGTAAGTCTGTGAAGATGATGAAGTTGGATACTGGACTAACAAATGTTAAGGCTAAAATTAAGGCCAAATAAACTGTCTTTCATTTAAACGTGTGCAACTGTAGACATGGGTTTTACCCGTTTTGTAATGGAGCTGCTGAATTTGTGAAGGAAAAGAAGACGGATCCGACCCATTTCGAAACGGATGACCCAAAATACATGTGAAAAGACAAATAAGGGCAGGACTGAAGCTATGTTTTTAAAATGAAAAGGGTAGAAAAGGTCATTTTCCAAATTTTTTGTGTTCAAGAATTAAGATTATATAGATTGACGAATACTTGACAATTGGCTAGTATTTGTATTTGTGGCTACTGTTCAGTATTCAGTATTATTCTAATTTTGTACTTTGACTATTGGGATTTGAGTTTTGTAATTTGCACTACTATTTGGGATCTGTTGATTTATAGATAGGTTATGTGACAAATCTTCCGTCACACTTTTTGAATAATATATTCAAATAACAAAGACAAATCCTACAATCAAAAATTACAATGCAAAGTTGAGTGTAACACGGACAAAAAAAATCAATAATAATATCAATTTAGCAATCACAACTTCAATCAACTTGTCCAGTAATACTGGTGAATTTTTTTATTTTCCAAATTATTGCAGTAAGTAAAAAAATTACTAAATTGTAAATATAAAGATTTTCCATATACCCCGATGTTGCAGTCACCAAAAATTTATTGTGGTTCAACCGAGGTCAATTTAATGTAATTAAGTATACATGTATTGATTGTCAAATCTGGTGATATGAGTATAACTTAATTTGTCATTAACACAGTTTACTATTCTTATTGAGCATCAAATGTTTCATGGAATGAGGCTACAAATGACTTAAATTAGTAAATACAGCAAATAAACACATCACCTTTAGTGCGGAAAGTGAACTGTCCTGGAAAAATATTATTAAACAGATTACAATCATTATTGAGTTTCTAATGAAATTCATGTACCTGAAGTTCCTCAAATGGTGTAGCAAATTCTCGACGAATGTGAACGTAAAGGAACTCAACCTTCAAATGCATTTGACTGTAAACCTAACTGGATAGATAACAATTAACACATAAGTAAACATACACATACATAATCTATACAATCATATTAGCTATATCATAATAATCAAAAAAAAAATCGTCCCAGAACTCAGAACTCAAAAAGGCAAAAAGAATGTTAACGACATATATTGTAGAGGAATTGAATCGTCACATGATATCCGCTTGTCTCTCTTATATCTAAAAAAGAAGAAAATATATAAATCAACAAACATAAAGAAAAAAATAAAGCAAATCTAATTCATACAATAAAGGATGAAACAAAAGCAATGTTACATTAAAACACATATCATAACTTTCAAGTTAGGATGGCGGAATTGAAAATTAATTGAATAATCAAACGTATATAAACAAACATATACAAATAATATATACAAAAAAAATTGTATATCTATACCTTAAAATACCGAGTTCAAATCTGAGCGAATGGTGCAAAATTAGGAGAATCTCTTGTTTCCCTCTTTCTCAATTTCATATTTATGCACACAAAAAAATAATCAAAACATTAATTGAGATTAATAGATGAAAACACCATGAATAAACTGGAAGAAGAGATATGAATGTTTACTAATACGCACGATCCGACAACATCTATGAAATTTGCATTCATACCTTGTTTTGGCAAGGAAGGAGATAGGTATCTGTCTACCTGAAGAAAAAAGAAAATAAATCAGAATTGAAACAAAATCAGAATTGAGAGAAAATCACTAATAAAAACACGAAGAAGTAAGTCTGTGAAGATGATGAAGTTGGATACTGGACTAACAAATGTTAAGGCTAAAATTAAGGCCAAATAAACTGTCTTTCATTTAAACGTGTGCAACTGTAGACATGGGTTTTACCCGTTTTGTAATGGAGCTGCTGAATTTGTGAAGGAAAAGAAGACGGATCCGACCCATTTCGAAACGGATGACCCAAAATACATGTGAAAAGACAAATAAGGGCAGGACTGAAGCTATGTTTTTAAAATGAAAAGGGTAGAAAAGGTCATTTTCCAAATTTTTTGTGTTCAAGAATTAAGATTATATAGATTGACGAATACTTGACAATTGGCTAGTATTTGTATTTGTGGCTACTGTTCAGTATTCAGTATTATTCTAATTTTGTACTTTGACTATTGGGATTTGAGTTTTGTAATTTGCACTACTATTTGGGATCTGTTGATTTATAGATAGGTTATGTGACAAATCTTCCGTCACACTTTTTGAATAATATATTCAAATAACAAAGACAAATCCTACAATCAAAAATTACAATGCAAAGTTGAGTGTAACACGGACAAAAAAAATCAATAATAATATCAATTTAGCAATCACAACTTCAATCAACTTGTCCAGTAATACTGGTGAATTTTTTTATTTTCCAAATTATTGCAGTAAGTAAAAAAATTACTAAATTGTAAATATAAAGATTTTCCATATACCCCGATGTTGCAGTCACCAAAAATTTATTGTGGTTCAACCGAGGTCAATTTAATGTAATTAAGTATACATGTATTGATTGTCAAATCTGGTGATATGAGTATAACTTAATTTGTCATTAACACAGTTTACTATTCTTATTGAGCATCAAATGTTTCATGGAATGAGGCTACAAATGACTTAAATTAGTAAATACAGCAAATAAACACATCACCTTTAGTGCGGAAAGTGAACTGTCCTGGAAAAATATTATTAAACAGATTACAATCATTATTGAGTTTCTAATGAAATTCATGTACCTGAAGTTCCTCAAATGGTGTAGCAAATTCTCGACGAATGTGAACGTAAAGGAACTCAACCTTCAAATGCATTTGACTGTAAACCTAACTGGATAGATAACAATTAACACATAAGTAAACATACACATACATAATCTATACAATCATATTAGCTATATCATAATAATCAAAAAAAAAAATCGTCCCAGAACTCAGAACTCAAAAAGGCAAAAAGAATGTTAACGACATATATTGTAGAGGAATTGAATCGTCACATGATATCCGCTTGTCTCTCTTATATCTAAAAAAGAAGAAAATATATAAATCAACAAACATAATGAAAACAATAAAGCAAATCTAATTCATACAATAAAGGATGAAACAAAAGCAAGGTTACATTAAAACACATATCATAACTTTCAAGTTAGGATGGCGGAATTGAAAATTAATTGAATACTCAAACGTATATAAACAAACATATACAAATAATATATACAACAAAAATTGTATATCGATACCTTAAAATACCGAGTTCAAATCTGAGCGAATGGTGCAAAATTATGAGAATCTCTTGTTTCCCTCTTTCTCAATTTCAGATTTATGCACACAAAAAAATAATCAAAACATTAATTGAGATTAATAGATGAAAACACCATGAATACAATGGAAGAAGAGATATGAATGTTTACTAATACGCATGATCCGACAACATCTATGAAATTTGCATTCATACCTTGTCTTGGAGAGGAAGGAGATATGTATCTGTCTACCTGAAGAAAAAAGAAACAAAATCAGAATTGAAACAAAATCAGAATTGAGAGAAAATCACTAATAAAAATACGAAGAAGTAAGTCTGTGTTAGGTCCTGATAAGTTTGTAGAAGGGGGGTTGAATACAAACGATACCGTTTAATCGAATTTGTCCTTTTAATATTTAACAATTTAGAACAAATTATTGCGGAATAAAACTGAAACAATATTCAAGTTAAATAAAACTATATTAAACTTGAAGGCTGTTACAATTTTGATCACTGATTACAAAGAACTTGATAAAACAAATCTAGAATAAATTCGACATGAATTTATCTATTTTTGTAATAAAAAGGATCGAATACTAAAAAGTAGTTCGATATAAAATCTAGGGATTATGATCCGCTAGAAAGCTAAAGCAGTACAAGTGAAATGATTCTTATGGATTTAATGTTAAGAACAAATCAAGAATTAATTCACTGGCATAAATTGAATGCTCGGACAGTTTGGAATTGAAGAAGACAGAAGAATTTGATGATATGCTTTTTGTGTCTTTTTGCTTCTGTATTGAATTTTTTTCTTTTAAACCACTGCCTTGTCTTTATATAAATGCTTTGCTTTTCTTTTGTCAACCCACGTGCAAGCCACTTGATACATTGAAATTGCCTTTGGAAGACTAGCAGAAAAACAATCACTTTGCCTTGGAAGACTCTCGGGAAGACAATGCTTGTGAAGGGAAGACAACCGGGAAGACAACACATTGTACATGGAAGACATTCGGGAAGACAATGGTTGGCCTAGGAAGACAATCGGGAAGACTCACTTGTGAGTCTTCCTAGTTCATTTTACTAAGTCTTCCTAGTTCAAACCTAAGTCTTCCTAGTTCATTTTTATTCTAACTTAAATAATTAACTAAATAAATTATGTATTAAATTAATTCTTTACAGAATTAATTTAATAAATAATATACTTGATAGTATTAATTATTTATAAGAGAATAAATAGAATTAGTTGACTTTTCAATTAATTCCTTTTACTCTAATTTAAATAATCAACTAAATAAATTATGTATTAAATTAATTCTTTATAGAATTAATTTAATAAATAATTTACTCAATAGTATTAATTATTTA
Source organism: Heracleum sosnowskyi (assembly GCA_030848705.1). NCBI lineage: Eukaryota > Viridiplantae > Streptophyta > Magnoliopsida > Apiales > Apiaceae > Heracleum > Heracleum sosnowskyi. Next base: position 36,030,143 of record CM061238.1, read on the forward strand.
TAAGAGAATAAATAGAATTAATTGACTTCTCACTTAATTCCAGAATCACTTAAAACTTAGATAAATAACAAACATAATAGTACGTTGACACTCGATGCACTGTCTGGTTCATGAGTGACTAACGACAATGTTTGTTCTTTATCTATTTGACTTTAAGCAGTGATTCACTTCCTTCTCATTCAAGAACTCCGTAATCAGTATCTTTTTCTGTCACCACTTGAAATCTCCGTCACTTTAATAAATCCACTGAGCTTGAATACTTCATTGAGGCTTGATCAATAAATTGAGCTTCTTTCAATGTAGAATAACTTCAAGTCTGTAGATGACTTTAATCTTCATTCTTTGACAGATATAATCTTCTGAGATTCCTGTGACATCTGATCTAATATTTACTTATTACATTCTTGTTTAAGTTGAGTAGAATCCTCGAATTACAAATAGGCTATAGCATATGCCTTTCAATCTCCCCCTATTTGTTTGTTAGAAAATAACAACCAAATACCTAGAGGATCACTCAACTAAAACCAAGAAAAAGATAGGACTCTTAAGCCTAAGTAAATACTAGAAAGTTCTGGATCAAATATGACATTTCCAGATTTCACCAGTAAAGATAAATGCAAGACAGGTGTTCCTCTAGACTGAACATATGATAACATTTAACCTGTCTTGATTGACCTAAGCTCTATGCATATAACATTTACAAAACAGAGCTAATTACCTTTACTCCCCAGAAACTCCTCCTTTTCCTTTTATATCTTTTTCAGCTCCCCTTTTACTAGCTTCAACTTCTTCCCCTTAGAAATAGAAACTTCTACCCAAACTTCTGTAGAAACTTGTCTAGAAACTTCAAACTTCTCCCCCTTAGTTGAGGAATTCTCTACAGATTTAACTTTATGAGTATCTGAAGCCAGTAGGAGTTGAGATAGTTGATGGAGTTGTTCTTGGGTAGTAACTTTGTCTTCAAGATTTCCTTGAGCAGTCCCAGCTGATTGTTGACAGAGGTGGAAGAAGAAGAACGTTCAACCACTTGTGCTTGCAAAATTTCTTTATCAGCCTGGGTTTTGAATAGATGTTCCTGTAGATCAGCTATGTGAGCTAACTACATTGCAGTGTATGTGTCTGTGTGTGCACTCACTTGAATTTCTCTTGTAAGTGTATCACTCATCTCACGTGCATGTGTTTCACTCAGTGTTTGACTCTTATCACTCAACATTAGCTGTCTGTTTGCTCCTTTTTGATCAGTACCTGCATTGAAACTCACCCTAGCCTCTTCAAGAGAGGTCAGTGGTGGTGCAATGGGAGTTCGCAAATCCCGATCCTCAATCATGTCTATCAAATCACTTGGATTTGAAATCTGAATTGCTTCAGTGATAGACTGATCAAGTTGCCTTCCACTTTCTCCAGATAAATCTGCGAGTGGAAAATCCCTTAGGGAGCCAGAGGTGTTCACTCTGGGAGGGGAGAAAATGATTCTATTTAAATTTGGCAAAGAATCAAATTTTCCCTCAGATGCCTATGAAGGCACTTCTACCGTAACAATGGTAGGCACTGTAACCAGTTGCAGGTGCTCTGCTTTCACTGTGTCCTGAGCTTCATCTAATGAAATTGTTTTCTCCCATTGTGAGTAATGAGAGTGTGCTTGACTCAGTACAAAGTGCCATGGCCCTATGGCGAATTTCAATAGATTCATCCTGTTGAGAGAATGTCTCTAGATACAGTTCATTGGCCATTTCAAAGTCCATATCCTATTGAGAGGATACAGATGGGCTGACAAATGCCTCAGTATAGGTTGAATTTCTTTAGAGGAGGTAGAGCTGTGGGATCACTCACTGTTTCAATCAAAATACTTCTATATTTAACATTTGATTTCTGTTCAGGCTGAGAGGTCAAGTAATTAAGTTGTAGACTCATTGTTTGGCTCTAAGACCTGGGATAGAGATTGTGGATCTACAATCCCTTGGTCAGCCCTAACAACCACTTGGGTTCAGCAACAGTAAAAGAAGTGGATTGAGAGATAGAAAGTAATACCTGAATTGGATTTGGCACTGAATTTCCAGCTAAGCAAGAGCTAGATCAAAAATAATATATACAATATATTTACAAAAATATCTAAGACAAATAAAAAATAATAAATAATAAATAATAAGCAATAAAAATAATAAAAAATATTTACAGGAAACTATTTACATGCAACTATTTACAGGCAACTAAAGAAATAAGCTGAATTAAAATAAAATGCAGAAGATTAAAAAATAGCATTAAACTAATATAAACCTGCAGAAAAATTTAAACAACAGTATTTACAATCTGGAACTAACTTAAATGATTCTTAAATAAATAAATTTTCAATAAAAATAAGTTTCTCTATTTAAGAAATATGAGAAAGATATTTTTAAAGAAAATAAATTATTCAGAATATTTAAATTAACAAGCTTTATACTTTTAGAACAAGAATTGGCAAATTCTATCATTCAATATCAGCAAAAGAAAATGATTTTGAAAGAACAAACATGACAGAGATATTGTTAATCACTAAGACTGTTTAACATACCCAATTTACCAACTAACTTGATAAATGTGGATTTGTCAACAGATTTAGTGAATATATCTGTTGTTTGTTCCTCTGTGGGTACAAAGTGTAACTCCACAGTACCATTCATGACATGCTCTCGGATAAAATGATACCTGATGTCAATATGCTTGGTCTCTTGTGATTATGCCATCTTCATCTAGCTTGTTTCTGAATACCCATTTTGTACCAACTACTTTCTTGTACTTTGGCTTGGGTACCAGCTTCCAGACTTGCTGTTGTTCAAATTGATTGAGTTCATCTTGCATAGCAATCACCCAATCTGGATCAGTCAGTGCTCCCTCAATTTTCTTTGGTTCCATTTCAGAAAGAAACCCTGAATAATAACATTCGTTTTGAGTAGCACTTCTAGTTCTTACTCCAACACCTGGATCACCAATAATCAGCTCAAAGGGATGAGCTCTATTCCATACAGTTTGTCTTGGAAGATTTGATCTTGATGATTCGCCTTGAATTTCACTTTGATGTTGTGAGTGAATAGTTGATCCTTCATCTGCTCCCCCTGAGTTGTTGCTTGATTGCCTTGATGATTCTTCTCCAGTGTTGGTGGTATCTCCATTGTTACCAGTGTTTCCACCACCATCACCATGATCATTATCATCATTGATATTATCATCACCAGCAATAACTTCAGGTGGGACTTCATCATCTGATTCTGAGTCTGGCAAGTTATCAAACTTCAGCTTTTCAGATGAATCTTCTTTTTGGATATTAGGGAGGTTGGAGACATCAAATGTAACATTGATGTCCTTATTGACTGATAACATTTCTTGATTTCAAACAGGCCATATCCTCAGTTATACCCTTGCTGTTATCTCCAAAGGTAAGCACTGGGCCAGCTTTCTCAACCAAATCTGATAGCAGGGCTCTATCTCCGGTCATATGCCTTGAACAGCCACTGTCAAGAATCCATATAACACGGTTTACCTGTTTAACTCCCTGCAATATCAAATTGATTAGACCTTCTTCGGAGCCCAAAATTGATTGGGTCCGGCATACTTAAAGAATTGGCCTTTGTCAGGCAAAACAACATTTTTAACTGAAACTACTTCAACCTCTTTCACATAAGAGCGTTTCCATTTATAGCCAGCCTTAACACATTTCTGAGTAGGCTTAGGGATAAATGAATCCACTCTAGTCTGAGGAGGACTAGTAGTCTTTGATTTAACATGCTTCTTATTATTAACATGTTGACGTGGAGCAGTCTTATCACTAGATACATGCTTCTTATTAAAGAAAGCATACATAACATTAAAAGCACAAGACATGCAATTACCCACACCACATGCTTTATGAGAAGAATTAATAGCAGGCATGTTAGTTCTACAGTTGTTTTGATCCAACTTATGGATATCTGATTTAGTCTTTTTAGTTGTAGCAACTTTGACTGGAATATCAGATATACACTTTTTGGACTGTTCAACTTCCAAAGCCATATCTTCTTCACGAATCTCTTCAGCAATGATTATAGAGTATTCATTCATAGGATCTGCTATGGATTCTTTACAGAAGGGTGTTTTAATACCCTTAAGTATATAAGGAACAACCTTTCCTTCTTCTCTGACTCTACAAGGTGTATTAATACCAAGCAATCCAATAGCCTCATTATAATCATAACCTATACTGACATGATTACCAATAGCTTGTTTATTGAAAATTTCTTTAGCCGTTTTACAAGAGTTGTAATAGGCATTAGCTTTGGTTTTAAGCTCACTAATCTGATCTTTGAGAATGGTTTCCAGTTGAATATAACATTTAACCCTATTCTCAAGAAAAGCTACCTTATTAGTAAGTTCATCCTGATTAACATGCACAAGTTTCAATTCTTTTAATTCCTTTTCAAGATTTGTGTTTAAAAGATTTATTCTATCATTTTCAGTGCGTGCACAACTTATGGTGCCACCAAGATGATAAATCATTTCAGCGTCAGTAAGTTTTACCTCAGACATGTCTGGTGAAGATAACATGGAATCAAAGAGTTTGCCTCCTTTTGCCACAAGTGCAAGATTTCCAACTTCTTCATCTTCACTGTCTGTATCATCCCAGCTCTTCCCTTCAGCAACATAAGCCTTCTCAATCTCATTCTTCTTGCTAGAATCAAATGAGTTCCTTGTCACTTGCCTTGGCTTTTTACATTCAGTAGCAAAGTGACCCAACTCATTGCAATTGTAGCATCTGATTGAGCTCCTCTCCACAGTTCCAGTTTTGTAGCCACCCCTTGTGCCACTTGAAGATGAGGAATCACCTCTCTGAAACCTGGGCCTGAACTTAAGATTGGGATTCCTCTTGAATCTAAACTTCCCAAACTTCCTGACTATCAAAGCCAAATCACCATCCTCCAGCTGATCAAGTTCTTCTAAAGAATAGAAGTCACCACCAGATTGATCAATGGATGTTAATCCATATTCAGCATCAATAACATTCATGTTAGAACTGGAAGGTTGTACAGCTTTCACTTCCGGTTTCTGTGGGACTTCAGCAGTCAATTCAGTAGAGGTACCAACAATCTTCCCAGTTCCATACAGCTCCCTCTGTTGAATCTGCTCCAGCTCATAGGTCTTCAGAACACCATACAATCTCTCCAAAGCAATCTCATTCATATCTCTTGCTTCTCTAATTGCAGATATTTTGTGCTCCAAATGAGGTGGAAGTGTAAGAAGGAACTTCTTGTTAATCTCCTTGTTGGTGTAGTGCTTCCCATTGAGATTCAGATCATTGATTAATTTGTTGTATCTCTCAAAAACCTGAGAGATACCCTCACCAGGGTTTGATCTGAAATGCTCATATTGTGAAGTGAGAATTTCCAGCATATTCTCTCTAACTTCCTCTGTCCCCTCATTGATTATCTCTATGGTTTCCCAAATGTGTTTGGCAGTATCACAGTTTAGGACATGATTATGCATGATAGGATCAAGACAATCAATAAGGATCAGCTGTAGACAGGAATCCAAGGTAACATCCTCTTTTTCACCAGGAGTGAAATCCTTGGGATCTTTAGGGTACATCCTAGCAGCCCTAGTAACAATGTTACCCTCTTTTAATTCTTCCTCAATAATCATAGGAAGTTTTGGTCCATTCTTCATCACATCAATGTATTTAGGATTTGCAACCTTAAGAAATAGGAGCATTTTCTTCTTCCACATAGGATAATGCTCCTTGCTGAACATTGGGATTTTGACAGTACCAACTTTCTGTGTAGTAGACATCTTTTGAGATTTTTAGAAATAATAAAAAATTCAGAGTTTAAGAAAAATCTCAAAACAATTGGATCTTTGATTTGTATATCAATCAAAAGGCTCTGATGCCAATTGTTAGGTCCTGATAAGTTTGTAGAAGGGGGGTTGAATACAAACGATACCGTTTAATCGAATTTGTCCTTTTAATATTTAACAATTTAGAACAAATTATTGCGGAATAAAACTAAAACAATATTCAAGTTAAATAAAACTATATTAAACTTGAAGGCTGTTACAATTTTGATCACTGATTACAAAGAACTTGATAAAACAAATCTAGAATAAATTCGACATGAATTTATCTATTTTTGTAATAAAAAGGATCGAATACTAAAAAGTAGTTCGATATAAAATCTAGGGATTATGATCCGCTAGAAAGCTAAAGCAGTACAAGTGAAATGATTCTTATGGATTTAATGTTAAGAACAAATCAAGAATTAATTCACTGGCATAAATTGAATGCTCGGACAGTTTGGAATTGAAGAAGACAGAAGAATTTGATGATATGCTTTTTGTGTCTTTTTGCTTCTGTATTGAATTTTTTTCTTTTAAACCACTGCCTTGTCTTTATATAAATGCTTTGCTTTTCTTTTGTCAACCCACGTGCAAGCCACTTGATACATTGAAATTGCCTTTGGAAGACTAGCAGAAAAACAATCACTTTGCCTTGGAAGACTCTCGGGAAGACAATGCTTGTGAAGGGAAGACAACCGGGAAGACAACACATTGTACATGGAAGACATTCGGGAAGACAATGGTTGGCCTAGGAAGACAATCGGGAAGACTCACTTGTGAGTCTTCCTAGTTCATTTTACTAAGTCTTCCTAGTTCAAACCTAAGTCTTCCTAGTTCATTTTTATTCTAACTTAAATAATTAACTAAATAAATTATGTATTAAATTAATTCTTTACAGAATTAATTTAATAAATAATATACTTGATAGTATTAATTATTTATAAGAGAATAAATAGAATTAGTTGACTTTTCAATTAATTCCTTTTACTCTAATTTAAATAATCAACTAAATAAATTATGTATTAAATTAATTCTTTATAGAATTAATTTAATAAATAATTTACTCAATAGTATTAATTATTTATAAGAGAATAAATAGAATTAATTGACTTCTCACTTAATTCCAGAATCACTTAAAACTTAGATAAATAACAAACATAATAGTACGTTGACACTCGATGCACTGTCTGGTTCATGAGTGACTAACGACAATGTTTGTTCTTTATCTATTTGACTTTAAGCAGTGATTCACTTCCTTCTCATTCAAGAACTCCGTAATCAGTATCTTTTTCTGTCACCACTTGAAATCTCCGTCACTTTAAGAAAATCCACTGAGCTTGAATACTTCATTGAGGCTTGATCAATAAATTGAGCTTCTTTCAATGTAGAATAACTTCAAGTCTGTAGATGACTTTAATCTTCATTCTTTGACAGATATAATCTTCTGAGATTCCTGTGACATCTGATCTAATATTTACTTATTACATTCTTGTTTAAGTTGAGTAGAATCCTTGAATTACAAATAGGCTATAGCATATGCCTTTCAGTCTGTGAAGATGATGAAGTTGGATACTGGACTTACAAATGTTAAGGCTAAAATTAAGGCCAAATCAACTGTCTTTCATTTAAACGTGTGCAACTGTAGACATGGGCTTTACCCGTTTTGTAATGGATCTGCTGAATTTGTGAAGGAAAAGAGGACGGATCCGACCCATTTTGAAACGGATGACCCAAAATACATGTGAAAAGATAAATAAGGGCAGGACTGAAGCTATGTTTTTAAAATGAAAAAGGTAGAAAAGGTCATTTTCCAAAAAATTTGTGTTTAGGAATTAAGATTATATAGATTGACGAATACTTGACAATTGGCTAGTATTTGTATTTGTGGCTATTGTTCTGTATTCAGTATTATTCTAATTTTGTACTTTGACTATTGGGATTTGAGTTTTGTAATTTGCACTACTATTTGGATCTGTTGATTTATAGATAGGTTATGTGACAAATCTTTCGTCACACTTTTTGAATAATATATTCAAATAACAAAGACAAATCCTGCAATCAAAAATTACAATGCAAAGTTGAGTTTAACATGGACAAAAAAAATCAATAATAATATCAATTTAGCAATCACAACTTCAATCAACTCGTCCAGTAATACTGGTGAATTTTTTTATTTTCCAAATTATTGCAGTAAGTAAAAAAATTACTAAATTGTAAATATAAAGATTTTCCATATACCCCGATGTTGCAGTCACCAAAAATTTATTGTGGTTCAACCGAGGTCAATTTAATGTAATTAAGTATACATGTATTGATTGTCAAATCTGGTGATATGAGTATAACTTAATTTGTCATTAACACAGTTTACTATTCTTATTGAGCATCAAATGTTTCATGGAATGAGGCTACAAATTACTTAAATTAGTAAATACAGCAAATAAACACATCACCTTTAGTGCGGAGAGTGAACCGTCCTGGAAAAATATTATTAACCAGATTACAATCATTATTGAGTTTCTAATGAAATTCATGTACCTGAAGTTCCTCAAATGGTGTAGCAAAGTCTCGACGAATGTGAACGTCGACCCATAACCTTCGCATTAGAATTGACAATTTCAAAATACACTAAAGACTCATTTTTATAAAATTTTAAAATTTATTATCTATAAGTGCGAATACCCAAGATGTTATATCGGTTGTTTTTTGATTTATTCTTGTGATTTATATGGCAAGATAGGAAATCGATCTACACAAGTGTTTTACATATATGTTTTTAGTAAAATTTTTGCAAATCTAACCATACTAAAAGATAATATCGGAGAAATATAACCAACTACACAAAATATTATAAATTTGACCAGTAAAAAATATGACTATTTTAGTATTGTAAATTATATATTTATTTGCATTATATATAATGGTCTGACTTTATATCGTACTAAATTACAAATTGCATCGTCTATTGTACAAATTTCACAATAAATTAATATACTCGACAATTTTTACGTCATATTTTCATATATATGGTTGAACTTGAGATTTGTTTTAAATAAACAATGTGAATATAAGGGCATTTGGGTCAAAAATATATATAACCGAATGTTTTAACTTTTTTTTAACATTTTTAAAAGTAACAGACAAATGTTTTTTAATCTATATCATGTTTGTAACATGTATTTTGCAAATGTAACCATACTAGAAGAAATAATCAAGTTAAAAAATTAGGTGTACAAAATACTTTAAATTTAACACGTTAGAATTTGGATTATTTTAACATTTTAAAATATATATATATATATATATATATATATATATATATATATTTGCATATGGTTCAGATTTTATATATTATAAATTATAAATTGCATTATCTACCATACTAATTTGTACGTAACTTAATACATTTAACAATTTTTAAGTAATTTTTTTATTTATATGATTGGATTTAGGGCTGTTCACGAACCGAGCCGAGCCGAGCTTTGATGTAAACGAGCTGAGCTTTACTTTTTTCTCTGACGAGCCGAGCCGAGCTTTCTTATCGCACAAAATTCGTGTTCGAGCTCGAGCTCGTTAACTAACGAGCCGAACACGAGCTTTTATCGAACAAAAACGAGCCGAGTCGAGCTGATCTCATTAGAACTTACAATTTTTATAGATAATAAAGCCCAATTTTTCTTAGCCCAACGAACTAAAATATTTTTTGTCGTAACCGAACCCAATTTTCCAATCAATTCTCAATAAACCTAAAATACACATACTATAAATTGCAAAATTAATTTAAAATGTTAACAAATAATATAAAAATATGTCGAATATATATTAATTTTTCGAGCTTTATCGAGCCGATCTCGAGCCGAACGAGCTCGAGTCGAGCTCACTAATAGCTCGGCTCGAGCTCACTAATAGCTCGGCTCGAGCTCGTTTTCTTAACGAACAATTTTTTGTGTTCGAGCTCGAGCTCGAGTTCTTAACGAGCCGAGCCGAGTCCTTAACGAGCCGAGCTCGAGCTTGTTCACGAACTGCTCTGTTCGTGAACAGCTCTAATTGGATTTACGATTTAGAAAAATAATAATGTGAATTTGAAGATGTTTGGGTCAGAAATATATTATCCAATTAATAGATATGATATTTAAATTTTGGACTCGATATTGGTTATCAGTTGAATGATAACATATAAAAATAAGTATTTTAAAAAACACAACATATAAGATAAGTAAGTACACAAAATGTTATAAAATTGGTCCGAAAATAATAAGATTACTTTAGTATTGTAAATGATATTTATTTGTATCAAGTAGATAATGACTCAGATTTTGCATCATCTCTATCATATCAATTTGTACATATGTTAATATACTTAAAAAAATTATGTAATTTTTTTTTCATATGTATGGTTAGATCTATAATTTCAAAAAAATATAATGTGAATTTAAGGTGTTTGGATCGCCAATATATATATAATCAAATTAATCGATATGAGATTTGAATTTTGGACTCGATATCAGTTATCGTTTCAATAATTACATTAAATACATATATATAGTCAAGTTAAAACATATTTTTATAAGTAAACGATGATCATATATATAAAAAATTGAATTAAAATTTGTAACTGTAAAATGATATTCCAAACACATTATTAAAGAATTCACTAAATATGTTCATATAATTTAGTATAACGACGAACACATGAGAGCAGTGCAGAATGAGAAGTAAAAAAAAAGAAACAAATAGATTGCATGAATACTCTAAACTACAATTAGTACTGTGTGCATAGATGCGCCGACCACTTCCACTTATTTTTAAAATCCTCAATCTCATGTGATATTCTCTCTCAAATGAGAGTCGACTCCCCTAGGTTACCATAGCCGCCGCCCCTTTTCTCCATCTACAACTTCGTTTCCCCATCAAACCATTCTCCAGTCCTCCTCTCAATTATCTAAACCTTTTTTGTTCCAGTTTTTTCAATAAAAATCGAACCAAAGCCAAACATCTGGAATTTATTTCTCAGATCTACCTTGGTTTTGAGTCCGACTCTGCAAATAAAAATACCTTTAGATTCAAATTCTCCTCTTGAACATCATACCAAAATTTGGTGTCATTCCGAGATTTTTGAATTTTTGATTTTTTAGTCTCGCCTATTGGCGTGTGTCTGGGTTGTTACCCTTGTATTGGGATGTTAAGGTATGTTTTTTTGATGTTGGTATGTGTTTTGTTCATGGCTATTTTGAAAATGATTTATGTGGTTTTGTGGGAGATCTGTAATTTGTGCATTGGATTTGGGCTGGTGTCGGATATTGCAAGAGCTTACTTTTCACAACTAAAATTTGTTCATCTCATGAGATCTTTCACCTTCGGCATGTCTATAGCTGGTTTTCGACACGTAGATAGCTGGGGTGTTTCTGAACATTGGGCTACAGGTGGTGCGTATGTGAAGGTCATTTGTGATATTACTGGTTTCAGGATTGATGCAAGTTTGATAGATCGGAAAGCCATTTTAATATTTTCTAGTTCAAAGACTTTACAAAGTCATGATGTTAAACAGTCTGAAAACATAAGCGGTTATTTACTTAGCTCGTTTATTTGTTTCCATTCAGGTTGTAGTGTCAGTTCAGGGGTTTGTCCTGGCTGTGATTTGTGTTTTTTCCTGTCTTTTACAGATCGAATTTTCGATGAGAGTTCTGTTCCCATTGGAATTAAGTCTGTAATTTTGATTGATGCAAGTTTATAAAATCTCTTTTTCTGTCACAAAAAAAAAAAAAAATCCTCAATCTCATTCAATCTCATTCGTAAGTCTTCTATTATCTTATCTTACAATAACATTGTGTGCATTTAACCCTGCGTAACGTAGACTAACCGATCGATGACTGAAAAATAAACAACAACCGTTTTCTGAAGTAAAATTTCTATCTGCAAATTGTAGTTTCTCCGAGTAAAAGTGTTTCAAATTTCACGCTCTTTCAATCTGTTCAACAAAATTCATTAATCTTGGGCGGGCTGTTACAACAAAACCGAAGAGTAAAGGACCCAAAACAATATGCAGAAAAGAGAGGTGGGAAAGGGCGGCGGCGGCGGATCATCGTCGGGAAAGAGAGGACGGCCGTTCGGCGGCGGCGGAAACAACAATTCATTCTCTTCTTCATTCGATCCTGACTCAATTGCTCCTTCCGCTCTTCTCGGTCCTTCTCTTCAAGTTCACTCCGCTTTTGCAGGTCTAAACTCTAGCTTTTCTATTTTCAATTCCACTTTTTTATTGTTATTTATAGTGTTCATATGTAGACCTATGTTTTATAGTTTAATTTCTTGGATGTGATTTAGGTTTTTGTTTGTTTGCGGTGTTTAGAATGTTTTACAAGTGTAAAAATGTGGAGTTCGAAAGAATTGAGACCTTAGGGCAACTGCCTCTCAGTTTATTAATTTATCGACTTTTGACTGTATATAGTTTGTTTATGCGGAATTTTATTGAGTTTTTCAAATGCACTTGAATGCTTAAGTAGTATTGAGTGTGGTTTACGAAAACAATTACTAGAGTAGGTTTTTGGTTACATTTAGGAAAACGAGGTATTATCGGTTTGGATAAATTGTATGCATCTTGAAATTTTGCAATTAAGTCAATTTGTGTAAGTATCAGTATGATTTGATCCTTCTGTGTTCGTATAAGAAATCTTGTTGTATACAGGGTTTGTCTACTCAGCTTTCGCAGCTGGTTCTATGATATCTTTCTTTTGATTATAGTGTTTTATGACCATGATTGACAAATTATAATCTAGGTACAAGTGGTATTAAATTTAAGCTACGATGGATATATGGGTAATCTTGGCGTCACAACTGTTAACAATCGACACATGGAGTTTAATCGAGTCTAATGCAGTAAATTTAACATTTATCAATTCTAAAGATAGGACTGCAATTACAGAAAGAACCTCTCGTTTTTTTTTTGCCATACATTTAAGGCTCTATGCAACTAACATAAAAGATCTATTACTGATTCAATAATGATAAACTTACAACTTAATGTTTACCACAACAACCTTTGTTCGTCTTAGCACCTTTGCTACCTATGAACTTTGCTACACTTGCCCTTGTGCCAGTTAACCCTCCTTAGTCACAATCAGGCAAGTTAAAACAGTAAAAGGGTTACTAAGCTTTTGTTGACAACTCATTAAGACTCTCTATATTTGACTTAAGTTACACAAAGTGGTTACAAAAGATGTTTCAAGAAAGATTGCAGGATTTGTTTACTTTAACGTGAAGAAATAAAAGGGATTGTACAGGTAAATCAAAACATAATAAAATGTTATGGGCCTAAGCAAGGGATTGATGAAAAATATTTTTGTTTGTATAAATGGATAAGGTTCATTGCTTGACTCGCCATTACAAGTAATTCAGAGATGTGACAAGGCAATTCTAAAATCAAATAATGAAACTTTATAATGGAAGAGGTAGTAGATTTGGAAATTTTATCAAAATTGGAATTGTCACTTTGTTCGAAACCTTAAATATTAGTAATTATTTTTGTCTCCACCATACATGGTCTATTCACACCCACCTAGTTAAGAAATCATACACAAATGCGAGGTTCTGTACAAACGTGTTGGTTGAGTCTCAGTTCAAGGATCATCCGTTCGCTTTATTAGATATTTAGGATACATTGGTATTTTGGGTTCTTAGATATTTTGGGTGTTTTGTTGAAAGTTCCTGATTCAGGTATTTGTTTCTTTACCAAACACAGTTTAAGACTTATCTAGTCTTTCTCATGCGGATCAGTTAATATTTATTAATAAAGATCTTTAATCATAAGATACATGTGTTGTTGTATTTGCATCATTTAATCAATATTCTTTTGAATGTTGTCCTTGCTAACATTGTTCCTCGTCTACTGGTCGTGAAAAAGTCACTTGACGAGATTTATTTTGATTCTCGTTGCATTTAAATTGTGTTTGGACCTTTTAATTTGTCATTGTTGATTGTCATCGGCTCAATTTGTTTTGGGATATTTATCTCCCACCTCGTACCTTTTTTGGTGAAACAGTTATACTGCAATATTTTGTTGTAATCATTCTGTTATTAATAAAAGCATCACCCATTTCGTTCTGTTAGAATTAACGCTAATAGGTATACCAAGAATTTTATCTATTTCCAGAGTGTGGATGAAAGTCATTTTGGATTAGATAAAAACATGCAATATGTCAATATAACGAATCCGACACTAGGAGACATTCATGTTGGACACTTACCCTCATCGAGATATCAACATACATACATGCATATTATTATATACAGGTGTGTGTAGACAAGTGCAGGCTAGGTATCTGAATGTTAACGTCAGCTATACCTGTACGCATATTGACCAAGTGAAAGCATTCAATTACATTGCAGATGGTGTTCAGTGTTAATATTTTAACTGCTTTCTACTGTTTTACTGCAGATCAAAATAACAAAAGAATAGTTTTGGCTCTGCAGAGTGGTCTGAAGAGTGAGTTGACATGGGCACTGAACACTCTGACGTTGCTGTCATTTAAAGAAAAAGATGAAGTGAGGAAAGATGCTACACCTCTTGCGAAAATTCCTGGACTGCTCGATGCTCTTCTGCAAGTTGTAAGTCTCATTTTGCTCAAAATCTTGGCTTACACTTATATAGCTCTCTTCCCGTGTCAGTGAGGGGTTATTCCTACTTATCATTAGTAATTTTACCGGAAAATTAGGTCAGTGTTTTATACGTTATTCATTAATGGTCCATAATGTACTAATGAAACAGATAGATGACTGGCGTGATATATCCCTGCCAAAGGAGTTGGTAAAAAGGCCGAGGTTGAGAATGTTGGGTGCAAATTCTGCCGTCACAGGATTCGGCAGTGAGTACAAGACGCCAAACATAAATGACACCAATCCACATCCTAGGTGAGTTTCTCCAAAATTCTTGTTTTTATATGCGTAAAATTTCAAGTTTGATTGCTCGATTCACATTTTACTTTTGTAATTGACTTTGTTGCTTTCCTGGTTAGCAGCGTGGGATCTGGATCTTCCATTGTCGAGGCAAATGCACAGAAAAGTACAACTAAGCTCCATCCTTCGCAGTGGTGGGCTGATGAAGATGGACTGTTTAATCTTGACGACGAAGGACGGGCAGAAAAGCAGCAGTGTGCTGTTGCTGCTTCAAATATTCTTCGCAATTTCTCCTTCATGCCTGAAAATGAAGTCATAATGGCCCAACATCGTCATTGCTTGGAAACTTTGTTCCAGTGTATTGAAGATCATATTACAGGTGATGAAAAGTTGTCATAATTATGTTCATTCATTAGTGTTGAATTGACATTTCTTACATTTCTATTTTCAGCCAAGGCTTGAGATAGTTGAACTTAAATCAAATAAAATAAACTAGAGTGCCCCGACTAGTATTTATAGACTTCATAATATACGTGTGTGAATATATATATTAGACAAACTGTGACATGACTATATTGAAATTTCATATTCAATGCAAGAATATTATGTAGTTTTATGACTAATGGACACTCAGTGCAGATATTCATGTCATACTTTATACTTCATACTACTGATTGTTTTATTATCAACAGAGGATGATGAACTTGTTACTAATTCCCTTGAGACGATGGTGAATTTGGCTGCGATGATAGATCTCCGCATCTTTAGCTCATCAAAACCTTCCTTTATCAAAATGACGTAAGAAGTTTGACTCAGATTTTCCTTGTCTTCGCATACTATTCAAGGTATCCAATGACTGTTTATTATATTGGTTTCACTTTTGCAGGGAAAAACTCGCAGTTCAAGCGGTCATGGGGATTTTGGGATCGTCAGTCAAAGCCTGGCATTGTGCAGCGGCAGAATTGATTGGGCGTCTAATTATTAATCCTGATAATGAAACTTTTCTTCTTCCTTTTGCTCCACAGGTCACATGTTTCACATTTTTTGTTATTTATGATCCTGTAATCGTAAATATATTGCAGTTTGCAGTCTGTGCCGTGTGCATAACTAAAACCTCTCAGGTAAATCTTGATCGGATTTGCAGATACATAAGCGTTTGGTTGATCTTTTGAGCATACCAGCTGGTGATGCACAAGCAGCTGCTGTTGGTGCTATTTTTCATCTTGTAGAAATTAATATGGACTGTCGGCTAAGGCTTGCCAGTGAGCGATGGTGAGAAAAAGTTTTGTAATATGTGTTCTCGAACTGGAAATAGAAGTGGTAATTATTTTTATTTTATACATTTGCAGGGCAATAGATAGACTGTTGAAAGTGATAAAGACACCTCATCCAGTCCCAGAAGTTTGCAGGAAAGCTGCATTGATATTGGAGACCCTAGTCTCAGAGCCACAGAATCGGGGATCACTGCTAGCTTATGAGAATACATTTGCGGAAATACTTTTCTCTGATGGAAGGCATTCAGATACATTTGCTAGGATATTGTATGAGTTAACATCTCGACCAAGCAACAAGATTTCAGCAGCTAGAGGTATATGGGGCATGTAACCGGAACCGGCCTTGTCTGCAATTTTAAATTTAAAGACTAGGTGTGGGTCATAACTCAAGTTTCTGAAGCAAGTATGAGTAGATTAGTGAACTGATTGGTAGAAATTGAGTGCTTTAAAGCTAGTTGGTCAATTATTCAATGCAAAGGAGGCAGAGTTGTTGTATGTAGCATGATATTTGTAGTGTTTTCATTATCTGAAGGACGCTTTAACTTTGCGAGTTATTCCACCTCTTATGCATCTAGCCTTGCAAATTTGATGTTCATTTTAACAGAAGATGTTTATATCAGTCTTGTGATTTATAAAAATTATATTGTTATATTAACAAACATATATTTTGAAATTATAAATTCCTATGAAATATTGGAAAATAAAACTTTATTCTTACATAAATTTAAAACAATATATAGTAGAATCACTCTCACAAATCTATTAAATTTTATCATCTTAAAGTCAGATATTTTTTGGAGGTGGAAAATTGAGGAAAAAAGGCAAAAATTATAATAAATTGAATTCATTATGAATGAGCCAGATCCAGTAATCAAACACTAGTAATGGTAGTGGGACAATTAGTTTCTGGACAAACTGCCTGATACATACCGTTAGGTTATTGTCATAATTTTCCAGCTATGTACTCCTGAATTATAGACTTATGTTTACAGATTGTCTCCCTCTTTAAATTAAGTCATTTGACTTTTGTACTTAATTACTTATTAAAAGAATGTAATCCTACATATTACGTAATAATTCTACAATAAGTTAAAAAGAATATTATTACAGATACAATTTTATGCACCTTAATAAAATAAGACCAAGTTTAATTTTTTGCTTGCCTTGATGGCCTGAAAAATTACAGGCTAAGTCATTCCGGTAAAGTACGTACTTATTAAGTAGGTTTAGGAAATATTTGGTTTATGATTAATGAGACCGTTTAATGAAAATCGAAATTTTAAACTCAATTGATAGTGTTTGGATTATCAATTTAGTTGTGTGAAATGGGAACCACAATTCCTTTGGGTAAATGAAATTCATCATATCCATTAGATTTCCATTTCATTCTCATTCTCATATCTCCATTCTCGTTCCTGATTTCGATAGCGATTATTACAATGCATCCAAACGTTCCTTTAGTTTATATGTATGCCAAAAGTACTAAAATAGTACTCCCTCTGTCCCAGTGAGTTGTATACACTGAGGCTGGGCACGGAGATCAAGAAAAGATATAAAAAATGAGTAAAATTAAATAAAAAGTGGGTAAAGTGGTGGGATCTATCAATATTTAATAATAGATTTGAGATAGTGGAGAAAAATAGTTGATGTAATAGTGTTTTATATTATTATAGAATAGAGATAATGGAGAAAGTAGTGGGTGTAATAGTGTTTTATATTATTAAAAATTATTATTTTTGGAATGTATAGAAATAAAAGGGAAATCTCAAAATGAAAAGTGTATAGAAATGAATGGGACGGAGGAAGTACGTTTTATGCAACTATGGTCAATCTCATCTATAGCCCCTCGTTTTAATCTCAAGTATGTGATTGTGACTCACGTCAAAACATTAGCATGTACTCCCTCTGTCTCCCTGGGTTCCTTACATTGGGGAACGGAGATCGGCACGCATTTTAAAACTCTTATAAAGTATAGTTATATATATTATTTAATTTTTTTTTTAATAAAAATTTAATGTTTGAATTTTTATTCAAAAAAAGAAAATTTTAAAAATAAGTTGTGGAACTATACTTTATACGAGTATTAAAATGTGTCCTAAGCAGTAAAAAAAACTGTAAAAAAATAAGAAGGACAGATGGAGTACTCTGAAACGGAAGTCAAAATTTGCTCGTTAGGCAAATTAATTGTATGCAAATTTTTCTTTAGTTAGTGGTTAGTAGATCCACACAATCTAATTTCCAGATTCACAAGTACAGCATATTAAATGCATGAACTTTCACAAAGACGATTGAACTAGGAGGAGAATGGAGATTAGTTAACCCAGCTAATAGTTCCACAATTTGACTTTAACTATTAATTGATTCCTTTACATTGTCAACAAAATAGTAGACATACAAGTATAGTGGTATTTCAACAAGGCAAATTAATCCATTGTCGAATAAATTTATACACAATAATATAGTTGATAATTGTGTAGAGTTTACTTCAGAGTGAAATATACTTAATATGTTCGGTTTGGTTTTATTACAACAAAATAGAATTGTTTTTTGTTTAACGACTTTGTCCTAACCAATCACTCCTAAGATGTTTAAGAACCAAGTTGTTCTACTCTTGGCACATCTACTGGGAAGTCATGAATTTCATCCATCCAAGGATTCTTCTCCTTAGCAGGATCAATGGTCCTCATTGCACGCCAAACTGCACTGTTACATTTGAAGCCTGATCCAAATGCAATCTGCCACGTCCGATCGTCTTTTCGGATCCTCCCCTTGGCCTCAGAATAAGCTAATTCATACCATAAAGAACTACTAGAAGTGTTACCAAATCTAAAAAGAGTCATTCTTGAATGCTCCATATGCCATTCATTAAGTTCGAGATTTTTCTCTAACTCGTCTAACACTGCCCTCCCACCAGCATGAATGCAGAAATGCTCAAACGCGATCTTGAAATCAGGAATGTAAGGCTTGATGTTCATCTTAAAAACTTTCCTCGCGACTAATGCAGCAAAAAATAGTAGCTGTTTGGACATTGGAAGAACTAATGGCCCGAGAGTTGTGATATTTGTCTTTAAGGCCTCCCCTGCTACAGCCATTATTAGGTCCTTTGAGAGTGCAACTCCAATCTTCTTTTCATCATCTTCCTCTTGGAAAACGCAGTTGTAAGACCTATCATCTGCACCTTTGTGGGTACGGACAGTGTGGATCAGCTGATATTTTGAACGACGACGATCTGATGATCGATTGGACAGAAGAATTGCAGCACCTCCAACACGGAAAAGACAGTTCGATACCAGCATTGATCTGTAGTTGTTACCAAAGTACCAGTTCAATGTTATGTTTTCCATGCTCACCACAAGAGCATAGGAGTTTGGTTGCACCTGTTAAAACAAATGCCATCAGTTAATCAAAATCGATAAATTTAAATATATTTCATCAAAAAAGAAATGTTGGCTCCTTAAACTGTTCAATTCTGGTACTTGCTTAACTTAAACATGTAAGTGCCTCCATAAATTATGTGAGTGAAATACTCAACAGTCAACACAAGTACACAACATTGGTATGTCATCTTATCTACTACAGAGTTTTGTTTATCTTAAGTTAGAAAACTATACGTCTGCAGCAAGTAATGTCTTCCAATCCCAGATATTAGGAATAAGAGTGAAACCTAACATCAACTATGTAATAAGCAAACAATATAGTATTAATAAAACAAACCTACTAAAGCACATGTTTTCGAATAAGAAAGCATTTATCAACTACAGTCGGAACTACTTAAGCTTTGTAATTTAATTGATAAATGTATTTTTTCTAACGAGAGCGGCTCATTAGATAGAAAAAGAAATATGTTAACATGAAAATTAATATATAACACAAGTATTCAATATATTAAATTTGAGATTTTGATATTAAAAAGAAAAACGTGTTTTACGGGAAGATGGCTTATTAGAAAAGATCGAGCGATTTTCATAATTTAATTGATAAAGTTTTTTTTTTTAAAATTATGACGCCGCTGCGAAGAGCGGCTTTTTCAACTAATTATTTTCAAAGATGAAATAATTGAAACAAAAATTTATTGAACAAAAGTTAAATATTGACAAGAAAAGAAGGTGATATGTTATAATTAAAAAAATTACTAAAATTCATGTGTCATGATGGCTCACCTACATTCAAAATAACTCCGTCAATTATAATGCTATATTTTGTCATATCAGCAACGCCATATCATTATGGGCGAACATTTTATGATTCCCTAACATAACTTGTTACAATTTTATGAGATTTTTGAAATACAATTTTTTTTCCTTTTTTGCAAAATGAAATCACAAGTAAAAAATCTTAAGTTATTACTGCTTTGGGTAAAGACAAAATTATTAGAGATGGGAAATATTGTAGTGAGGTTTTAATAATTTGACGAGATTTGGGTGAGGGCTTTGATACACGTGGTGAGAGTGCATTGGATAAGTGAATTGATCTGCGTGAGGTCCCAACTCAACTTTCAAGCAAGGAATATTGTTGACTTTCTTGATCCTCAAAACGTTGACTGTTTGGTTGAAGGAAAAAAACCTCATGCTTTACAAGTTAAAAACTTGAACATCAATCTTTATGTATGCAATGTTTGTTGAGCTTTTTATGTGATTCATACGTAGAAAACTGGAATTGTCAGAGTCTTACAGGGAGAATTGCGGCGTTAAACAGATTTATCTTCAAATCTTCTGACAAGTGCCAAGTGTTCTTTAAGGTCATTAAGAATGTGGGCAAGAATTTTCAATGGACAGAAGAATGTGAGGAGGCCTTTCAAAATATCAAGAAGCATTTGAGCACACCACCCTTACTGTCTAATCCACATCAAGGGGAGGTACTAGTGCTTTATTTGGCTGTGTCTGAGTATGCGGTTAGTGCGGTGCTAATTTGAGAGGAAGGCGAAGTTCAGCTCCCGATATACTATATGAGCAAAAGGCTAGTGGGTGCAGAAACTTGGTACTTGAACATGGAAAAACTGGTGTATGCTCTGATCCTCGCTTCAAGGAAGCTCAGTCCTTATTTTCAGGCTCATAAGGTTGAGGTGAGGACCGCTTATCCACTTAGACAAGTGTTGCATAAACCAGAAACTTCAGGAAGGATGTTGAAGTGGGCTGTAGAGCTGGGACAGTTCGATGTGGAGTATAAGCCTCGGGTTGCGATTAAAGGACAAACACTAACAGACTTTATGTTGGAATTCTCACCTCAAACAGAAGAGGAATCTAGGGCGTTGCAAATTTTTTCAGAAATACTAGCAGAGGAAAGTCAGAACAGTGCCCCGTGGTAGAGCTTGTATGTGGATGGGGCATCTAATGGAGATGGAGCTGGAGCCGGATTTGAGTTAGTAAGCCCAGAAGGGTGTAAGGTGAAGAGGGCTGTTCATTTCACCTTTCACGCAATAAATAATGATGCTGAATATGAGGCTTTGATTAATGGATTCAAGCTGGCATTAGAACTAAAGGTGGAAAACCTTAACGCTTTCAGCGATTCTATGATAGTGGTATACCAGATAAATGGAGGGTATCAAGCACGGGGGCCTCGAACGGAATTCTATTTGCGCTGTGCGAAAAGGTTGATCAAGTTATTTAATTAGGTCAACCTGGAACTCATCCCTCGGGGCCAGAACGAGACGGCAGACGAACTTGCCAAGTTCGGTTCACGTCGTGAGACCACTCTGTTAGGGTCAACACCCTTGGAAATACAGAGGAGGCCTAGCGTGCCAGAAGTAGAGCTTATGGTGGTAGAAGATGGGGCGACATGGATGTCTCCACTCTTGGCTTATATAAAAAATGGTGCTTTACCAGATGATAAGAATGAAGCACGACGGGTGCCCCTACTCAAATGTGTTGATGGAGAAGAATGCAACTACATATTAAGGGAGGTCCATGAAGGTATTTGTGGTAATCACTCGGGGGGTAGTTCATTGGCACAGAAGATACTTCGTCAAGGGTATTACTGGCCGACTCTCAAAAAAGATGCTTTCGAGTTTGCTAGAGCTTGTGACAAGTGCCAAAGGTATGTAAATTTTCACAACAGCCCGGTGGCACCACTAACTTCACTTATGAGCCCTTGGCCCTTTGCCATGTGGGGGATAGATTTGATTGGAGAACTGCCCAAGGCTAAAGGCAGTGTGAAGTACGGTGTGGTTGCGGTGGATTATTTCACTAAGTGGGCAGAGGCTGAGCCCTTAGCCACGATAACTGCAAAGAAGCTCATTGATTTCGTGTATCGGGCTATTGTTTGTCGATTTGGTATACCCTACAAGTTGATCTCAGATAATGGTAAACAGTTTGACAGCAAGGAGATGAGAGAATTTTGTGATCGGTTGGGGATTCTGAAAAGTTTCAGTGCAGTAAGCCATCCATAGACAAATGGTCAGACTGAAGCAATCAACAAAATACTAAAGCACACGCTGAAGGCGAAGCTGGAGGATGCTAAGGGAAATTGGCCAGAGGAACTTCCACAAGTTTTATGGTCTTACAACACCACTCCCCGAACCACAACGGGTGAGACACCTTTCTCCTTGGTGTATGGATGTGAGGCTATGGTCCCGGTGGAGGTGGGAGCTGGATCTTTTAGAAGAGCTCATTATGACCTGGAGAATAGCGAGAAGAATCATCGTCTTTACTTAGATATGATTGAAGAGGTACGGGTTGACTCACAAGCAAGGTTGTTAGCATATCACCAGAGAACTGCAAGGCATTATAACCGTAAGGTGAGAGCTCGACCTTTCCGGGTAGGGGACTTGGTTCTCCATCGAGTTATGCCTAACACCAAGGTGGTTAATCATGGGGTGTTTGGTGCAAATTGGGAAGGCCCGTATCAGATTAAATCAGTTTTATGGGAGGGAACCTATCATCTCAATGACATACGAGGAAAGCTTATACCGAGGGCTTGGAATGCTGAGCACTTGAGGAGATATTATCAGTAGTTTATATCTAGTCAAGACTTAACATGCATTGATTTTTATCCTAAGTCTCGGGGGGTAGTGTCATATAGACACCTCCCTTTGACATACGATGTAATAAGTCTAAGTCTGTTATATTCTATTATCTAAGAATGTTGGAGTTTTATTATCTAAATAAAGTTAATGTTTATTGTATGTTTTCATGCATTAGGTAAATTTTATTTTGCTGTCATAAATTGCTCTAAGGCAAATACACTCGTTTATGTTTTCAGAAGATTGTAAATGAAGTACACTTGGTTGGGCCTCGGGCCATCAATTATGAAAAAGAGCTTGTGCGAGGCGAGGCCTCTTTAGAAACAAGCTCATGCAAGTTGGGAAATAAAACAAAATTTTGAACTCAAACTCTGTGCGAGGTGAAACTCTGTGCGAGGTGGAACTCTGTGCGAGGTGGAACTTTGTGCGAGGAGAGACTCAGTGCGAGGTGGAACCTTGTGCAAGCAGGAACCATGGGCAGAGTAGTCCCGTGCGAGGTGAACCTGGTGGGAGTTGTTCATTCAAAACAATAACTATAGAAAGAAATGTAAAGACATGAATAGGAAAACGTGTGGGACCGGACATGATATGGTTGGCACGAGACATTCCTACAATCACGGGAAGAAATGCGGAGATGCCGCGAGATTGCAGGAAAACGTGTGGGACCGGACGTGATATGGTTGGCACGAGACATTCCTACAATCACGGGAAGAAATGCGGAGATGCCGTGAGATTGTAGGAAAATGTGTGGGACCGGATGTGGTATGGGCTGAAAGCCTGATATTTGAAATTGGGTATCTTATTAAAGCCTCAGCTCGGGGGCTCGCGGATGAACGAAAACACATCCTTATGTGGGCAATGACACTTGAAAAGCGTGTACGCCGATTCGAACTATATACAAAACGACAAACGACCGAAGAAATTTGGAAGCTCAAAGATTTTTAGTTCTCCACTGCAGCAAGCTACACTGAAGAACTGGGGGCTTGTTGTTATGCCACGTTTTGGCATAGTCCAAATTTCTCCGTTTAATAATTATTAATTCAGATTAATAATTAATTGCTTAACCAATAAGTAATATCATCTCTCTGAAACGAGGAAAGAATCAATTTCAATCAACGAATAACGGAAAATATCTCCAAACGATATTCTTCAAATCATGGAAAGAAATGCGGAGATGCCGCGAGATTGTAGGAAAACATGTGAAGACCGGACTATTTATGGGAATGTGATGTGGATGGATAAATCCGGACTATTTATGGAAACGTGATGTGGATGGATAAATCATGACTATTTATGGGCTTGGACTGAATGAGCTTATCTTATCCAATGACTTGTTTTTCAAGAACTACGTGAGGCTTGATCCCTATATAAAGGGGTACGTAGGCACCTTGTATGATACGCAATTGACACTCGGAAAAGTGCAAGAGAAAGAACCCATTCTCTATTCAATTTCTGAGGAGTCATCATACAAGTCCAGCCCCCAAACATCCAAAAATTCCAAATCCCATTATTTTCATAATTCGTTATTCCAACAACCTCCGATTTGTGTTGTTACGAAATTCCTCCAACAACAATATCTATAATTAAAATTTTACAAGGTGTAGTTGATTAATTATATAATTATTATTTATAATTTTATATAATTTTTGTATTCATGGTTCGGGACGGATTACGGGTCATTCGCAGAGACAGGTGTAAGATATCTTATCTCATACTTCTTAAGTTGCTTAGACACATCACTATAGTTCATAAAGTCTCTTATATCATTAGGTATTTCTAACAACGGTGTTGTTACTAACTTCTGCTTCAATCCTTTAACTCTATTTATTAAGTCCATTAGTATATCAAAATATCGTCTATGAATAAAATAATCAATGTGTCCAGAAATATCCTCTAAATCAATAAAAGTTGTTGGCGCGTGCCAACCCAAACTACATCTCCAAAAACTCATAACGTACATAGGTGCAAAATGCCATCTTTGGCACATCATCATGGTTATTCTTAATTTGGTGATACACTATCCTCAAATCCATCTTTGAAAAATAAATTCCATCCTTTAATTGGTCAAACAAATCATTTATCCTTGGTGAGAAGTATTTATTCCTCATGGTTAGTTCATTCAGCTCTTGATAATTTAGGTACAGTCTTATGCTACCATCCTTCTCTTGGCAAAGAAAACTGGTGTACTCTAAGGTGACACAATGAGTCTTATTTCCTTTAATCGAGTAGCTAATTCTTTCATCTCAATAGTGACAATGGATATGGGTCTTGAATACTGACGCAAACCCTGATAATAAATCAACGGTAAGTTCCATACCTCGACCAGGTGGTAGTTCCTGGAGATCGTAAAAATACATCAATGAATTCATTTAATACTGGGGTGTCCTTTATATTTGGTATCTCCCTATTTGTATCGATTCGCATGTGCTAAATAAGTTTCATATTTTTGCTGCAACAATCTTTTCACTTGTACTAACGTAATAACTTCGTAGTTCACTTCCGTCCTTAAAGGACAACTCTCCCTTACTGGGCGATCCACATTTTACCTTCTTATCTCTTCAATCAATTTGCGCATCGTATTTGATCAATTGGTTTATTTCTAAAATTTCATCGGATCCTCCCCTTTTGAGGAAAAATAAATCAACGTATACTGCTGCCTTAAAACCTCACCTTCACATTGCGAGCAAACAAGGTTCACCAAGATAATTTTATAGTTTTCTAATTCTATTTCTATTTTTAGGGTTCTATAGGATTTCCACATATGTGGCTCCCTCTAGTCCTCAAACTCATGTTCCTCTATCGTTCTTTTTTTCTCATTCATTAAGCTTCCATCTTCTATCATAGTCATTTCTTAATCAACATATCACCATCAGTCATTTCGAATACTCCGTCATTCTGAATTTTCAACATACCGAATAGACTTTGAAATTTTTTGTAAACTTCAGTTCATAATTGTTGCATTTCTCTGTTTTGGTTTTAGTTCTTAAACTTCAACATACTTATCTTTCCAAATACTTAGGAAAATACTTGCATGGTACAATGAATATTTTAAGCAACAAAAAGTTCATAGAAAGAACTTTGTAAGAAATCTCGTTGCGTGGGCGACCTTTTTAGGTCTCAATCAAATTACCCTTTGGAAATTTACTCATCATACTTTATCGTATGAAAAATATGTTGTGAATTTACTGAATAAACTAAATTGGGATTTGAACTAGTGAAACAATAACTAGTTCATTTTAAGAAGCATTAACAACTAGCTAAACAAGGTTTGCTAGCTCAATTCGTTTATCATGACCTTAAAATTTCAACTAGTCAGAACAATTAACTAGTCATTCATAATGACATACACAAATAGTCAGTTTCAATCTGCTAGTGTAAAATCTCAACATCGTAGCCACTGAAGAAAATTTTGGGCTAAACATATAACGAGTTTGAAAGAAACAGTAAATAAGTATGGGCTGAACAAGATAAATATAAACTTTGAATAGAATGTTCTTGGTACCGAATAATCGATATCCTCTCATTAAATATTTCTCATCAGTGAAACAGTCCGCCCAAAGGGGTCTCCGTACATATACTTTATCAAATTCATTAATAGAATTGAATTCAAAATACCAATATCAAATGGATATCCTTTTGATGATTTGAACGTCCGATGTACAAATCTCATCTTATAATAGAAGAAAAGAATTCACGAGGAATCTCTGAACAATAGATCATCCATGTTTTAACAAATAGTTGAATATTTATGAACTCAACTGAGGGGTCCAAGTATGAAAGAAAAAATCTAATATCAATAATCATTGAAGAATATTCGTCAAACAGTTAAGGAAAGATTAATTGAATATTCCTCGAATGAACAGAATAGTTAGAGAAAATTATATAAATATTCTTGGAAAATTTAAAGAATGTTAATAACCATTCCATGAATAAAAGTTGTGCAAGAGTTGAAGGAGGTTAGCATCAACTACCTCCCGGTCGCATCTCGAGTACGAACGATGTACCTTGAGACATGAATAAAAGACGTGTTTTCCAACCCTTGAGTCAACACAAAGTTTGATAATGAATAAAAGTGAAAGAACACATAGCAATACGAGTATCAAGTTTATCTTCAAAATATGACACAACGAACCCTTTATGAATCAAAAGTAGAAGCACAGTCAAAAGGTTAAGAACTTGCATTCATAGGAATTAAAATATAGATTTGGAAGGCTAGACAAATAATGATTTCCTCTTTTGGTCATCTTGGAGCACGAACAAAGCACTCCGATAAGTAATGGTAACTTAAATACGCATACTCCACCTTAAAGGTAATAAGAGGAGAAGAAGAAATGAAATGAAATAACCATATCGGTTGTTGGTTACACTCCAAGTTTAAAGTAGGAAATAAATAGGGTTACCTGACATAGTTATTCAAGGTAACACAGGATATGAACAATTTTAGATTGAGTAATGCACCAACAAGTAAATACCAAGGTAGATCATCCGTAAGTTCTAACATCACCGGTACGAGGATGATCCCATCTCCACACCTTCATAACATAGGATACTAACTAAATAGTTCCTTGTTAGATATAATTGCTGATGTTTGTTTATCAGTGTTTAAGTACCAGGAAACTATCAGAGTTTAGCTGGAGAACTAGTCAGAGTTTAGCTGGAGGACAAGTCAGAGTTTGTTAAAGTCTGAAGGTCAGAGTTTGCTTAGCAGTCGGTGCAATTCAATGAACATTCTAGAAGCGATATTCTTTGAAGATGTAAAGAAGCAAAGAGATATCGAGATGGCTAAGGAAACGGGACAGAAGACAGAAGGAATTCTTAATTGATTCTGTTTGTATAGCTAATTTATAGGAATATCAATTAATGATTGTATGTAGCTGTGTACTATATAAACACAGATAGGTTAACCCTAAAAGGGAAGCGAACACGTGAATTATTATTCTTGTAACCTAGCAGCTCTCTGTGATATTTTACATCACTGAGAGAGAAGTTTTTAATTCCATTCAGTTTATTATTCAAAAATAGTGTTCTTATTATTATTCTCATACATATACTTGATTATATATTGTGTATTCGGCCTAACAATTGGTATCAGAGCCAAGGCTGTTTGTTAGGTCCTGATAAGTTTGTAGAAGGGGGGTTGAATACAAACTATACCGTTTTATCGAAATTTGTTCGTTTAAGATTAAACAAATTAGAACAAATTAATGCGGAATAAAAACTGAAACAATATTCAAGTTAAATAGAAACTCTATTAAACTTGAGGGGTGTTACAATTTTGATCACTGATTACAAAGAACTTAATAAAACAAATCTAGAATAAATTCGACATGAATTTATCTATTTTTGTAATAAAAAGGATCGAATACTAAAAAGTAGTTCGATATAAAATCTAGGGATTATGATCCGCTAGAAAGCTAAAGCAGTACAAGAGAATCAGTCCTTATGAATTTAATTTTAAGAACCAAACAAGAATTAATTCTCTAGCCGGAATTGAAAGCTTTGCAGTTCAAGAAGTAATGAAGACAGAGGAATAGAATATGTGTTGCTGTGTCTTTTTGTTCTTCTGTGTTGAATGTATATTTGAAAGTAATGTCAACTGCCTTGTTTTAATAACAATCCTCTTTCATTTTGTAACCCACGTGCAATGCATTTACCAGAATACAAAATGCACTTGGAAGACAAGCAGAAAAACATTCCTTTTTGCCTTGGAAGACAATCGGGAAGACAAACATTGTATTAAGAAGACATTCGGGAAAACTTAGCTTTGGCTTAGGAAGACAATCGGGAAGACTCACTTGTGAGTCTTCCTAGTTTAAAAACTAAGTCTTCCTAGTGCAAAATCTAAGTCTTCCTAGTTCAAAAATATTCTAATTTAAATAATCAACTAAATAAATTATGTATTAAATTAATTCTTTGCAGAATTAATTTAATAAATAATATACTCAATAATATAAATTATTTATAAGAGAATAAATAGAATTAGTTGACTTCTCAATTAATTCCAGAATCACTTAAAACTTAGATAAATAACAAACACAATAGTACGTTGACACTCGATGTACTGTCTGGTTCATGAGTGACTAACGACAATGTCTGTTCTTTATCTATTTAACTTTAAGCAGTGATTCACTACCTTCTCATTCAAGAACTCCGTAATCAGTATCTTTTCCTGTCACCACTTGAAATCTCTGTCACTTTAATAAATCCACTGAGCTTGAATACTTCATTGAGGCTTGATCAATAAATTGAGCTTCTTTCAATGTAGAATCACTTCAAGTCTGTAGATGACTTTAATCTTCATTCTTTGACAGATATAACCTTCTGAGATTCCTGTGACAATTGATTTTTATTATTTTCTTATTACATCTTAATTAAAGTTGAGTAGAATCCTCGGTGTTTACAAATAGGCCTGGACATATGCCTTTCAATCTCCCCCTATTTGTTTGTTAGACAATAACAACCAAATACCTCTAGAGGATAACTCAACTAAAACAAGAAAAGATAAGATTTTTAAGAGCCAAGCAAATAATAAAAAGTTCTGGATTAAATATAACAAATTCCAGATTCAAACAATAAATATAAATACAAGATAGATGTTCCTCTAGCCTGAACAAATGATAAATTTCCCTATCTTGATTTACCTAGCTCTAAAGATATAACATTTACAAATGAGCTAACTACATCATGCCTTTAGTCTCTAATTTCACCTTCTTCAGCTTCTTGTAAGGTGACTAGAAGATCTTTGTCAAGGACACGATCACTTTCAGAAACCACACCACTTGGCATTACTGGTTGATTGTTGATCTTCTTCAATCTATTCTTCATCTGAGCATATCTTGGAATTTTCTCCGTGCAGTAGTCTGAAATCATATCAGCAACTTCAGACTTCTCTACAGAAGCAAACCTAGAAGTTCTAAGAAGATTCTCCAACTTCACCAGTTGCATAGCAGTCTGTAGCTTCATGGAATCAGGATCCAGCCTCACAGTCTCTAAAGTTGTACCTCTATAGATTTTGACTTCATAAGGAAAATGTACAACTTGAGGACTGGCCTTCATAGCAGAATCTCTAAGCCGGTCATATAGAAGCTCATTCAAGCAAGAAGATCTCTTTACTTTACTCATCAGAATCCACAATTCAGATAGAGATCTTCTTTGTAGGAGGTCAAGAGAAATGGTGAATGACCCTTCAAGAGCACTTGAGACATAAATGAACAGTTCTTGCCTCACTTGATCAAATGCAGACGTAATCCTTAGGATATCTTCCTTCAATGCCTTCATATATAATGAGTTGTTTGGATTAACCGTTCTGATCTTCTCAAGCAGCTTCAGAAAAGTAGCATCATTGTTTGTGCCTCTCTGAGGGATATCAAACATCTCCCTTGCTTTATCCCACTTGCTTCCTTGCTTCATCCTCACATCCAATCTCCTTTCTTTGACATGAATACTATGAAGATGTTGTTTGTCTTCATGTTCAGCCTTTTGAATTTTCAGCTTCTGAGATATGATGTCGTAGACCTTGGCATTCTCATCCTCCTTTCTCCTTAGCTCTGCTTGCTGTTTCTTCAACTCTTTCTGAAACAAGGGGTCAGGTGTATATAGATCAGCTTCATCCTCCCAATCCTCAAAGTTTACTGCCTCCTCAACCTCCTCCTCACCAAAAGCTTCTTCAGGTATGGTCTTCTCCAGATCACCAGATGTGTCATAATGGAAGTCATCCTGTTCACCGTGGTAGTAGTAGGCATCATCAAAGACAATATCCTCCAGTGATTGTTTACCTTTACCCTTATCCTTTCCAGAAGCTCCTCCAGCTTCTCTGTTTCCTCCTTCTTTCTCCTTCTCCCCCTTAGTTGAGGAATCCTCTACAGTTTGAGCTGTGGAAGCCCTAGGATTCACCTCAGATGTTCTCCTTATCTCTCCTCTTTCTCTCCCATCTCCTCCTTCATCAGCATCATCATCCTCATCATCATCTCCCTCAAAGAATGTTCTTTGCCCTTCAGTAGGTTGATGTGAATTCTTGATCATGTTGTATAGGTGCTTCATCCCTTCATTAAGATGCTCCATTCCGCCTTCAATCCTAGACATCCTTTGTTCATTAAACCTCTGGTTTTCATCAGATGTTTGCAGAATAAAGTCCACCTTGGTAGAAATAGAAGCAATCTCCTTGACACTCTCTGATATCTGAGCATTTGACATTGTAAGATCAGAGATGTCTGAAGCCACCAGTACTTGAGATTGTTGGATTGAATTCAGCTTCGGGAGTAAATTATTCTTCAATCCTTCCAGGTCATCTTTCACAGTACCCAGCTGATTTGATACAGAGGTGGTAGATTGAGCAACCACTTGTGCTTTCAGAAGATTATTCTCAGCCTGGGTTTCTTGTAACTTCCTTTGTAGATCAGCTAGCTGGTTCAACAAAGCAGTGTTTGTGTCAGTGTGTGCACTCACCTCAATTGCTCTCAGTGGTGTTTCACTCAACTCACGTGCTTGTGTTTCACTCGGTGTTTGATTCATATCTCTCACCACTAACTGTCTGTCAAGATTCTCAGTAGATGTACCTGCAGGAAAAATCACCCTAGCCCCTTTAAGAGAGGTCAGTGGTGGTGCAATGGGAGTTCGCAATTCCCGATCCCTGAATGAGTCTGTCAAAATATTTGACATTGTATACTGAATTTCTTCAGGGACAGACTCATCAAGTTGCCTTTCACTTTCTCCAGTATAAACTGCGAGTGAAAAATCCCTTAGGGGAGCCAGAGATGTTCCCTCTGGGAGGGGAGAAAATGATTCTATTATTGGTGGCGAAGAACCAGATTTTCCCTCTGATGCTTGTGAAGGTACTTCTACCGTAACTATGGTAGGCACTGTTTCAAAGTCAAAAGTAAAGTGCTCTCCTGGCATGGTGTCCTGAGTGTCATCTATATGGATATCTTCTCCCATTGTGAGTAATGGGAGTGTGCTTGACTCAGTACAAGATGCCATGGCCCTATGGCGAATTTCAATAGATCCACCCTGTTGAGATGATGTCTCCAGAGACTGTGTAGTGGCCATATCAATGTCCATATCCTTTTGAGAGGATACAGATGGGCTTACAGTTGTCTCCCTATAGGTTTTTCTTTTCTTTAAGGGTGGAGACAGAGCTGTGGGAACACTCATTTCAGGTATATCACTAACTCTTCTTGAACTGGTTTGAATAGTAGGCTCAGGTTGTGTATCAGAAGTGTTTGACTCTCTGTATGGCTCTATGACCTGGGTCAGAGACTGTGGTTCTACAATCTCTGGGTCAGCCCTAACAACCACTTGGGTTTCACTTGAAGTACCAGAAGAAGAACCAAAGTTAGGAATAACTACCTGCAGTGGAACTGGATGTGGTTGAGGAACTTGT
This sequence comes from Heracleum sosnowskyi, assembly GCA_030848705.1. Lineage (NCBI taxonomy): Eukaryota > Viridiplantae > Streptophyta > Magnoliopsida > Apiales > Apiaceae > Heracleum > Heracleum sosnowskyi. The sequence goes on from CM061238.1 coordinate 36,062,481, forward strand.
TCACCAAAGATAGGAAGATTAATGAATTGACTCATTAATGGTGAAACAAGAACATGTATATTGAGGAATTTGGATGAGACATCAAGTCTGGTGTAGAATTTGGTGTCTGTGGTCGGAGAGGTTTCAAATCTAGCTTCTCGAAACAGTTCTACCTGCTCAGCAGTGAGAAGATGATTAATGATAAGAGTTAGAAAGCGAGGGTACCAACACTTTACTTTCTCACCATTATTAGAATCTCTCCTAGAGTGAGCAAGCCTGTTGAGCAATAGGTTCCATAGAATCTCAGCAAAGTTCAATCTACGACCAAATACTATAGCATAGGCAATGTATTGATTAAGACTGGTAATGCAATGAAAGTTTGTTTTTGTGCAGTTACCAAATACCCTAGCTATAGTATCAAAGAACAGATCCCATTCCCTTACAACAAAACTCTTGGACAATTTAACCATTTGAAAGGGACCCTGATAATGAATATTCACAAAGAACTGTGATAACTCATCATCAGTGGGTAAGGGATCAAACCTGTCCTTTGGAAAATGCAACACATCACAAAATAACTCAAAAGTAACTGTATATTGCTGATTGAGAATATTGAAAGTAAAAGATTTTGAATCTTCAGCAATAACAGCACTTGAACACAAAAACCTTAATGGATCAATTTTCAGAAGTGCATTGGCACAAATAGCATAATTAACACATGTATTGCTATTTAAAAATTGAATCCATGGTCTAAAACGTTCCACTTTACACCTAGCCGGATCAAAATACCCAACAAAATTATTTAAAACTAGTTCAAAATTAATAGGATCCATTTTAAATAAAACAAGAAATTTTAATCAATTTAAAATAAAATTAAAATTTTAGGGATTTTTTTAGAATTAATTAAAATTACTTAAAATCCACAAAATTAAATTTTATCAAAATTAATCAATTTTTAATTTTAATCCTAAATTTTCGAACTAAAGCTTTGAAAAGCAAAACAAATTGGGTAAATGAATCACAAAACACACAACTCAGTTCAGAATTCACACAGACTTCACTTTTAATCACTTAACACACAAGAATATTACTCAACAAATCAAGAACAGTCAAGTCGAAGAGAAATTTTAAGAAAAATTTGACAGCAATTCGACTAAACTACTTGATTTGGAAAGAACAGAAATGTTTTGCTAAGTAAACACTTGAGCAATCAAGAACATTCAAAGCTTTTCTGCAGAAGTGATAGAATTCGAAAGGGGGGTAAATGAAAGAACTGCTAAGGCAAAAACTGAATAGAAATGCTGTGCGTGTATGTGTGTATCTATATATATATAAATAAAATAAAACTAAACTGTTCAAGTGCAAAAGAAATAAACGAACAGTTTTTTTTAAATTTGTATTGGGAAGACAATCGGGAAGACTTAGGATAGTCTTCTCGGTAGTCTTCCTAATACAAATTAGTAAGTTTTCCGGAAATTATAATAAAAGAAAAACAGAAAATAATAAATATATTTCTAAGTCTTCCCGATAGTCTTCCTAGTTCAAAAACTGGGAAGACTTAGGAAAAGACTTAAAAATACAAGGAAAAAACAAAAAACAAAAACAAAAAATTCTTAGTTTTCCCGGTAGTCTTCCTAGTGTAAAACTGGGAAGACTTAGGAAAAATTCAGAATTTAATTCGAATTTTTACAGAAAATGCTGAAAAACTTATAAAAATGCATGAAAAATTTATAAAATTCTAGAAAAATTCACAGAAAATTCCATAAATCCTAGAAAAATATGCAGAATATTAGAAATGCATAAAATTAATATAAACTTGCAGAAAAAAATTCAAACAACAATATTTACAATCTGAAAAATACCTAAATAATTCTAAATAAATATATTTTCAATAAAAATACATTTCTCTACTTAAAAAATATGAGAAAAATATTTTTAAAGAAAATAAAATATTTAGAGTTATTTAAATACACAAGCATGTACTATTAAATGAGAATTGACAGTGAATATCATTTAAATGACAAGAGAAAATGAATTTTAAAGAACAAACATGACAGAGATATTATTAATCACTAAGACTGTTTAACATACCCAATTTACCAACTAACTTGATAAATGTGGATTCGTCAACAGATTTAGTGAATATATCTGCAGTCTGTTCTTCTGTGGGTACAAAGTGTAACTCCACAGTTCCATTCATGACATGCTCTCTGATAAAATGATACCTGATATCAATGTGCTTCGTTCTCGAGTGCTGCACAGGGTTGTTGGTGATTGCTATGGCACTTGTATTATCACAAAATATGGGAATTTTGTCTAATGCAAAGCCATAGTCCTTTAATTGATTCCGTATCCATAAGATCTGAGCACAACAGCTTCCAGCAGCAATATATTCAGCTTCTGCTGTTGAATTGGAAACTGTTTGCTGTTTCTTGCTATACCAGGAAATCAACCTACCTCCTAGGAATTGACAACTCCCAGAGGTGCTTTTTCTATCCACAACACTACCTGCATAATCAGAATCTGTATATCCAACAAGATTAAAACCAGAATCTTTAGGGTACCAGATACCTAGATTAGGTGTACCCTTAAGATATCTCAAGATTCTTTTCACAGCAACGAGATGTACATCTCTAGGGTCCGCTTGGAACCTTGCACACAAGCATGTAGCATACATAATATCTGGTCTACTAGCAGTAAGATAGAGTAAGGAGCCAATCATACCTCTGTAGCTTGTAACATCTACCTTGATAGACTTGTCAAAAGCTCCAAGTTTGATTGCTGTTGAAGATGGAGTCCTTGCTGATGCTGAATCCTCCATGTGATACTTCTTGAGGAGTTCTTTGAGATACTTGGATTGACAAATAAATATACCATTTGACCTTTGACTTACTTGTAATCCAAGAAAGAACTTCAGCTCACCCATCATACTCATTTCAAACTTACTCTGCATAAGCTCAGCAAATCTCTTACAGAGATTATCATTAGTAGACCCAAATATGATGTCATCCACATAGACTTGGACTAATATCATATCACTTTTGTGTTTCTTTGAAAAAAGAGTTTTGTCTATGATACCTCTATCAAAACCATTTTCTAAAAGAAAACCAGAGAGAGTGTCATACCATTTTCTTGGGGCTTGTTTGAGACCATAGATAGCCTTGAAGAGAAAGTACACAAAGTCCAGCATCTCCTGATTTTCAAAGCCAGGGGGCTGTTCCACATAAACTTCTTCATCAAGCTCACCATTCAGGAATGCACTCTTAACATCCATTTGATAGACTTTAAAATTGGAATAAGCCGCAAATGCTAAGAACATCCTGATGGCCTCAAGTCTAGCCACTGGTGCATAGGTTTCATCATAATCAATGCCTTCAGCTTGTGAATACCCTTGTGCAACCAGTCTTGCCTTGTTCCTTGTAACAATGCCATCCTCATCTAGCTTGTTTCTGTATACCCATCTTGTACCAACTACTTTCTTGTTCTTTGGCCTGGGTACCAGCTTCCAGACTTGCTGTTGTTCAAATTGATTGAGTTCATCTTGCATAGCAATCACCCAATCTGGATCAGTCAGAGCTTCCTCAGTTTTCTTTGGCTCCATTTTAGATAGAAATGCTGAGAAAAGATATTCATTCTGAGAAGCTCTTCTAGTTTTAACTCCAACATCTGGATCACCAATGATCAGCTCAAAAGGATGAGCTCTATTCCAAACAGTCTGTCTTGGAAGATTTGATCTTGATGATTCACCTTGAAATTCACTTTGATGTTGTGAGTGACTAGTTGATCCTTCATTTGCTCCCCCTGAGTTTTTGCTTGATTGCCTTGATGATTCTTCTCCAGTGTTGGTGGTATCTCCATTGTTACCAGTGTTTCCACCACCATCACCATGATCATTATCATCATTGTTATTATCATCACCAGCAATAACTTCAGGTGGGGCTTCATCATCTGATTCTGAGTCTGGCAAGTTATCAAACTTCAGTTTTTCAGATGAGTCTTCTTTTTGGATACTGGGGAACTTAGTGTCATCAAAAGTAACATTGACACTTTCCTTTACTGTGTGACTGCCAACCACGTATACCCTGTAAGATCTTCTGGAATATCCAACAAAAATAGCTTCTTGTGCCTTTGCATCAAACTTGCCACGTTTCACATTGTCATCTATAAGCACAAAGCATTTTGCTCCAAATACATGAAAGTACTTGACAGTTGGTTTCTTGTTGTTCATGATCTCATACGGAGTCTTCATTAAGTCCTTGTTGATTAAAGTTCGATTCTGAGTATAACAAGCTATATTTGCTGCTTCAGCCCAAAAGTACGTTGGAAGTTTGGACTCACTTAGCATGGTCCTATCTGCTTTAATCAATGTACGATTCTTTCTTTCCACTACTCCATTTTGTTGTGGAGTTCTAGGGGCAGAATACTGTCTTGTTATTCCTTTATCAGCACAAAAGTCATTTAGAATGGCATTCTTGAATTCAGTACCATTATCTGACCTTATGGCTCTAACAGGGAATCTAGAATCCAGCTCCATCAACTTTATGTGGCCAATCACCAGGAATGGGGTCTCATCCTTGGAATGTAGGAATAAAACCCATGTATATTTTGAATAGTCATCAACAATCACAAGTGCATATTGTTTCTTTGACATGGACATCACATTAACTGGACCAAACAAATCCATGTGCAGTAGCTGAAGAGGTTCAGTTATTGATGATGTATCAGTGCCCTTGTGAGAAGCTTTCTTTGACTTTCCTTTCTGACATGCCTCACACAGTCCTTCCTGTGTAAATTCCATCTGAGGCAAACCTCTAACTAATTCCCTCTTGACTAAAGAGTTCATAGTTTTGAAGTTAAGGTGAGACATCTTCTTGTGCCATAGCCAACTATCATCTGATGAAGCTTTAGCATAAAAACAATTAACTTCATCTTTGAATCCCGAGTTCAGATCAGCTATGAACAAGTCACCTTTCCTCACTCCCTGAAGAGCAGGCTTTCCATTCTTCTTGTGAAGGATCTGGCACTTCTCTCTTTCAAAGGAAACAGAATATCCTCTGTCACAGAACTGACTAATGCTGAGAAGATTAAACGTCAGACCTTCCACAAATGAAACATCTTCAATGATAACATTTCCGTACTTCAAACAGCCATATCCTTTCGTAATACCCTTGCTGTTATCTCCAAAGGTTACTACTGGGCCAGCTTTCTCAACCAAATCTGATAGCAGGGCTCTATCTCCGGTCATATGCCTTGAACAGCCACTGTCAAGAACCCATATAACACGGCTTACCTGTTTAACTTCCTGCAATACCAGATTGATTAGTCCTTCCTCGGAACCCACACTTGATTGGGTCCGGCATACTTAAAGAATTGGCCTTTGTCAGGCAAAACAACATTTTTAACTAAAACTACTTCAACCTCTTTCACATAAGAGCGTTTCCATTTATAGCCAGCCTTAACACATTTCTGAGTAGGCTTAGGGATAAATGAATCCACTCTAGTCTGAGGAGGACTAGTAGTCTTTGCTTTAACATGCTTCTTATTATTAACATGTTGACGTGGAGCAGTCTTATCACTAGATACATGCTTTTTATTAAAGAAAGCATACATAACATTAAAAGCACAAGACATGCAATTACTCACACCACATGCTTTATGAGAAGAATTAACAGCAGGCATGTTAGTTCTACAGTTGTTTTGATCCAACTTATGGATATCTGATTTAGTCTTTTTAGTTGAAGCAACTTTGACTGGAATATCAGATATACACTTTTTGGATTGTTCAACTTCCAAAGCAATATCTTCTTCACGAATCTCCTCTGCAATGATGATAGAGTCTTCATTCAGAGGTTCTGCTTCAGACTCCTTACAGAAGGGTGTTTCAATACCCTTAAGCACATATGGAACACCCCTTCCTTCAGATCTGACTCTACAAGGGGAATTTATTCCAAGCAATCCAATGGCCTCATTATAATCATAACCTATACTGACATGATTACCAACAGCTTGTTTATTGAGAATCTCTTTAGCCGTCTTACAAGAGCTAAAATAGGCATTAGCTTTAGTCTTTAGCCCACTAATCTCTTTCTTAAGAATGGTTTCCAGTTGAATATAACATTTAACCCTATTCTCAAGAAAAGCTATTTTCTCAACAAGTTCATCCTGATTAACATGCACTAGTTTTAATTCTTTTATCTCATTTTCAAGATTTGTGTTTAAAAGAATTATTCTATCATTTTCAGTGCGAGCACATTCTAAGGTGCCACCAAGATGACGAATCATTTCAGTATCAGTAAACTTTACCTCTGACATGTGTGCAGATGAAGTGCTTGCCTCTTTAGCCACTAAAGCAAGGTTCCCAATCTCACCTGCTTCTTCATCACTGTCAGTGTCATCCCAACTCTTTCCTTCAGCAACATAAGCTTTCCCAATTTTGTTCTTCTTGCTAGAATCAAATGTGTTTCCAGTCACTTGCTTTGGCTTTCTGCATTCAGTAGTAAAGTGACCCAACTCATTGTAATTGTAGCATCTGATTGTGCTCCTTTCCACAGTTCCAGTTTTGTAGCCACCCCTTGAGCCACTTGAAGAGGAAGATCCACCTCTCTGAAATCTGGGTCTGAACTTAAGATTGGGATTCCTCTTGAATCTGAACTTCCCAAACTTCCTGACTATCAAAGCCAAATCACTATCCTCCAGCTGATCAAGTTCTTCTAAAGAATAGAAGTCACCACTAGATTGATCAATGGATGTTAATCCATATTCAGCATCAATAACATTCATGTTAGAACTGGAAGGTTGAACAGCCTTCACTTCCAGTCTCTGTGGGACTTCAGCAGCCAATACAGTAGAGGTACCAACAATCTTCCCAGTTCCATACAGCTCCCTTTGTTGAATCTGCTCCAGCTCATAGGTCTTCAGAACACCATACAATCTCTCCAAAGCAATCTCATTCATATCTCTTGCTTCTCTAATGGCAGATATTTTGTGCTCCAAATGAGGTGGAAGTGTAAGAAGGAACTTCTTGTTAATCTCCTTGTTGGTGTAGTGCTTCCCATTGAGATTCAGATCATTGATTAATTTGTTATATCTCTCAAAAACCTGAGAGATACCTTCACCAGGGTTTGATCTGAAATGCTCATATTGTGAGGTGAGAATTTCCAGCATATTCTCCCTAACTTCCTCTGTCCCCTCATTGATTATCTCTATAGTTGCCCAAATGTGTTTAGCAGTATCACAGTTGAGAACATGATTATGCATGATTGGATCAAGACAATCAATAAGGATCAACTGAAGACAGGAATCCAAGGTAACATCCTCTTTCTCATCAGGAGTGTAATCCTTGGCATCTTTAGGGTACATTCTAGCAGCCCTAGTCACAACATCATTCTCAATGAGTTCTCCCTCAATAATCATAGGGACTTTGGGACCGTTCTTCAGCACATCAATGTATTTAGGATTTGCAACCTTAAGAAATAGAAGCATTTTCTTCTTCCACATTGGATAATGCTCCTTGCTGAACATTGGGATTTTGACAGTACCAACTTTCTGTGTAGTAGACATCTTTTGAGATTTTTTAGGAATAAGATAAAAAATCAGAGTTTAAAAGAAAAATCTCAAAACAATTGGATCTTTGATTTGTATGTCAATCAAAAGGCTCTGATACCAATTGTTAGGTCCTGATAAGTTTGTAGAAGGGGGGTTGAATACAAACTATACCGTTTTATCGAAATTTGTTCGTTTAAGATTAAACAAATTAGAACAAATTAATGCGGAATAAAAACTGAAACAATATTCAAGTTAAATAGAAACTCTATTAAACTTGAGGGGTGTTACAATTTTGATCACTGATTACAAAGAACTTAATAAAACAAATCTAGAATAAATTCGACATGAATTTATCTATTTTTGTAATAAAAAGGATCGAATACTAAAAAGTAGTTCGATATAAAATCTAGGGATTATGATCCGCTAGAAAGCTAAAGCAGTACAAGAGAATCAGTCCTTATGAATTTAATGTTAAGAACCAAACAAGAATTAATTCTCTGGCCGGAATTGAAAGCTTTGCAGTTCAAGAAGTAATGAAGACAGAGGAATAGAATATGTGTTGCTGTGTCTTTTTGTTCTTCTGTGTTGAATGTATATTTGAAAGTAATGTCAACTGCCTTGTTTTAATAACAATCCTCTTTCATTTTGTAACCCACGTGCAATCCATTTACCAGAATACAAAATGCACTTGGAAGACAAGCAGAAAAACATTCCTTTTTGCCTTGGAAGACAATTGGGAAGACAAGCATTGTATTAAGAAGACATTCGGGAAAACTTAGCTTTGACTTAGGAAGACAATCGGGAAGACTCACTTGTGAGTCTTCCTAGTTTAAAAACTAAGTCTTCCTAGTGCAAAATCTAAGTCTTCCTAGTTCAAAAATATTCTAATTTAAATAATCAACTAAATAAATTATGTATTAAATTAATTCTTTGCAGAATTAATTTAATAAATAATATACTTAATAATATTAATTATTTATAAGAGAATAAATAGAATTAGTTGACTTCTCAATTAATTCCAGAATCACTTAAAACTTAGATAAATAACAAACACAATAGTACGTTGACACTCGATGTATTGTCTGGTTCATGAGTGACTAACGACAATGTCTGTTCCTTATCTATTTAACTTTAAGCAGTGATTCACTACCTTCTCATTCAAGAACTCCGTAATCAGTATCTTTTCCTGTCACCACTTGAAATCTCTGTCACTTTAATAAATCCACTGAGCTTGAATACTTCATTGAGGCTTGATCAATAAATTGAGCTTCTTTCAATGTAGAATCACTTCAAGTCTGTAGATGACTTTAATCTGCATTCTTTGACAGATATAACCTTCTGAGATTCCTGTGACAATTGATTTTTATTATTTACTTATTACATCTTAATTAAAGTTGAGTAGAATCCTCGGTGTTTACAAATAGGCCTGGACATATGCCTTTCACTGTTTAATATATACAGTTTTTGATCCAAACACAAGTTATAATCATGGCTGAAAATACCCAGGCAGGTTCTAATTCTCAGAAGGTTCAACCAACTTCTGTAAGTCGATATGAGACAATCAGGGTTCCAATTCTAAGACCAGTGGAATATCCAATATGGAAGGTGAAGATGACCATATTTCTGGAAGCCACGGATCCAGAATATCTTGATAGAATCAATGATGGTCCTCATATGCCAACAAAATTGTCTCCAGTTGTTGCTGGTCAAGAACAGAAGAGCGTTCCAAAAGAAAAGAAAGATTTGACTCCTGAAGACATCTCATCAATTGCAAAGGATGCAAAGGTTAGACATCTTCTCCATAGTGCTTTAGATAATGTTATGTCTAACAGAGTTATTGGCTGCAAAACTGCCAAAGAGATTTGGGATGCTTTAGAAGTCAGATGTCAAGGAACAAGTGCTATAAAGAAGAACAGGAAGACTATTCTTACACAGGAGTATGAACACTTTGATTCGAGACCTGATGAAACTTTGACTGAGACACATGACAGATTCTACAAACTATTGAATGATTTATCTCTTGTTGATAAAGAATATGAACTTGAAGAGTCGAATCTCAAATTCCTTCTATCTCTACCCGAAAGATGGGATTTGAAGGCAACCACAATAAGAGATAATTATGATCTTGCAGAAACAGATCTCGATGAAATCTATGGTTTGCTTAAAACTCATGAACTTGAGATAGAGCAAAGAAACAAAAGATTTGGAAAGAAGATAAAATCTGTTGCTCTCAAAGTTGAAGAAAAACTTCTTAAGAAAGAGACATCAAAGAAGAAAGCTAAAGGAAAGGCTTTGGTCATAAACTCTAAAAGTGAGTCATCAAACTCTGATGATGACTCAAACACTGATGTTTCTTCTGAATCTGAGGACGATGAAGAACAAATGATTCAAATGGCTGCTTTGATGGTGAAGACTTTCAAGAAGATGGGTTTCACGAACTTCAAGAAAGGAAAGAGATTCTCAAGGAGAGATTCAAACTCTGAAAGGAAGAATTTCAGAAAGTCTGACAGAAGAGATATCAAATCTGGGAAGAAAGAAAAGTCTGAGATCCAGTGTTACAAGTGTAAAGAGATGGGTCACTATGCTCCTGAGTGCAAGAAAGGAAAATCTGAAAAAGCACTCATCATAAAAGGAAAAGACTGGGCAGACACTTCAGATTCAGATGAGGATGTCAACTATGCTCTCATGGCAACTGTCAAAGAGGAATCTGAATCATCTGAAAATAAGGTACCCCTAACAACTTATGCTTATGATACTGATAATATATCTGAATTGAGAATTTATCTTAAAAGCATACATGTTAGCTATAGGGATCAGACTTTAGAGAATGAAAGAATTAAATCTGAGAATCTTAAGCTTAAAGATAGAAATAAATTTCTTGAAGAAGAACTTGTTAACATGCAACAAGTTCAAAAGGAAAGAGATGATGCTGTTTATGTGGAACAGGAGTTGCTTAAGAAATTTAGGCAATTAGAATCTGATTTGGAAAAAGAAAGGAAGGTAATTAAAACCTGGACAAACTCTGGTAAGGACACACATCAGGTATTTCAAACAGATACAGTTGGGTTAGGTTACTGTGAGAAAGATGAACTTAGGTTTAAAGATAAGGTTAAAGTTAGAACACAACTTAAACCTATGAAATTTGTTCCTGAATCCAGTAAGAAAAATTCTGTACTTGAAAAAGAAGCTGTTAAGAAAGAACCAGTAAAAACTTGTGTTAAACAGGTGAATGCTGGTTTAATGACAGAGAAACAATTCAAGTATAAGCTCAAAGAGGTAAAGTCTGTTGAAAAACAGAAAGTGTCCAGGAAAAACAGAAATGGAAAAGTAGGCATTAATAGAAGTAATAATCATTTGCCTATCACTGATGCTCCTAGAAAAACATGTCATAATTGTGGTAGTTCTAACCATCTTGCAAGTTTTTGCAAGAAAAACAAAGATATTAATTCTTTACCCTCCATGTCTGGAGTTAAGAATGATTATGTTAGGGTTAGACCACAGACTTTATGCACTCACTGTGGGAGTACTTGGCATTCTATTTATACTTGTAAGAATTATCATGCCATTTATCACAACTATTATGAGTTGAAGCCAAATTTAAAATGGGTTAAAGTTGATTCTGCAAGTGTAAACTCTGATACTGTTAGCTTAAACTTTGTTAATAAGAATTCCGCTGCAAAAGCTAACAATGTTAAGAAAGCCAAAGTGTTAGGTCCCGAAGTATCGTAGAAGGGGGGGGGTTGAATACGATACTCACAAATAATTCAATTTCGTTCGCGGATAATTCATTCAGTTCTATAACGAAATCAAACACACCAAACCAAACCAAGAGTCGGGGAATATATCGTTTTATAAATATAAACCTCGAGGGGTGCTACAATTTCTAATCCGTAGATTAGCTTTAATGAGTTCTAGGTTATTCACAATCAATACAATGAAAGAATTCTGAGCACTATAAATTTCTATGATCTTCTCCGGCTCAAACTTCTCTCTCAGTAGTTGCTACTATGAACTAACCTCGACTGAAGAAGACACACTTCCTCTGTTGTAATTGTAGTCATAGTTTTTAGAAAACTATCGAACCTTAATTGTTAAAACAATCTTGGCCGTCCAATTCTCATCAACCTGTCAGACAAAGAAAACTTTTCACCCACTTTCTAATTTGAAATGTATCGAATGAATAAAGTAATTATTCAATTCGATAGTTTTTAAATAAAAACTATCGAATGTAATACTTACTTTATTAAAGTATTCATTTACTTTATGCTTTTCATTCGATGGTTTTCTAATTTAGAAAACAATCGAATCCTTTTCTTTTGATTTTCTTTATGTCACCTTCGATGGTTTTTATAAACAATAAAACCATCGAACTCTTTTCCTTGTCCTTGACTTTTTAGAAAATCCATTCAGCTCCAGGGTTTTTCAGTTTTAGACTGTATCAATTTCTTCTGAGACGATAAAACAACTTGATCTTTTTAGTGCCGTCACCTAGTGCAACTGGTCTGGTTCACAGATGAATAACACTTGATCAATTCTTCTTTTATGTCTTCAATTCAATGCTGCTGATAAGTCCTTTGTCGTTCTGGTTGCTTCATCACTGGAATCCTGTGGTACTGAACCCTAAATCATTCACATACTTCTGTCGTCTTGAAAGTCTTGTTTCTTTTGTTGTCACTGAGGCTTGAACATTTTCATGAACTTCTTTCCGTGACCTGTTTACGGACTTCAAGAATACATAACGTATTTTGATTTTTTTGAGTTTACCTTTTCTTCTTTGATTCTGGATTCCTGTGTTTCTGTTAATATTATTGTCTGTCTTGTCCTTTGTTGAGTTGTAGTTATCTCTTTTACATCTTATGTTACATTATGCTTTACAATCTCCCCCTATTTGATTGGATAGAATTCGACAAGCAAATACTTCGAGGATAACTCAACTAACTAAGGAAACATTAAACTAATTAAAGTAAGACAGCGTAATAATATTAACTGCATTCTGGATCAGATATATATACATTTCCAGATTTCATAAATCAAAGAACAATAAAACTTTTCACATTGAAGTTGCTCCTCTTGTTTGAGCTGACAGTTCTCTTGTTCTTTGCTTCAATCTTCAGTCCATTCCAATCTCACCTTCTTCACTCATTGGATCGGAGTTAGCAGCTTGATAATCAATCACGGATAGATAGTGCAGTGGTTCTCCAGGTTTAAGGATTGCTCCTAGGATGTGTCTTCCAATATATCCAACCTCTTGACCCACTCCAGCCCACAGCCATGCAATGTTAACATCTTTCTTGTTTAGCTTTGGCATGTTTGGTAGTCTGGGAAGCACTTCCAATCCTTTCTTCACTCTCTTCCTATAGTAGGGAACATTCTCCATAAGATATTTTCTTAGAGTGTCGGCTGCTTTTGTCCTTCTCCGTTGATGTGAATCCAGTGGATCTAAGATACTTCTCAACTGATATTAGATATTCGTTTGGGTAATCTCTCAGTTTGTCCTCCGTCAGATAGCAAATTCTGAACAAGTCATTCGTCATGAATCTAACCATAGGAGGGTTTTCAGTAATCTCTGGACTGACCTTCATCAAGATTTCCCTAACATGCTCACGGAGCAGTTCATTTAGCTTTGTAGTTCTTTGGATCTTGATGAGAATCACCTTCAGTGGTGTCTTTCTCTCTTAGTGATAGAGAATTTGCTTCTTCTTCCATATCATCATCCATGATAGGATGTTCTATATGGCTCATGCTCCTCCTGAATCGGTTGCTCTTGCATGACTTCAAATCCCTCTTCACTTTCTTCTAGTACTATGTCCTCAATCCGGTACTGTCTAACTGGAACGGGTTGTTGGTTCCTCAACATATTCCATAATCTTCTTGAGGGTGGATTGAACATGTACCTCCAGGTAATAGCAAATCTTCAATATTTGGAAGGGTTAGGGTGTCACTCCTCACGTTTGGCTCTGGGTGTACACTCAACGTTTCTGTTAGTGTTTCACTCATTTTTCCTTTCCCACTCAGGCCAGGTGTAAGTGTTTTTGTTTCACTCAATCCCTTTGTGCTAGTTGTACCTGCAGAAGAAAACACCGTAGCCGTCCTTAAGGAGGTCACCGGTGGTGCAATGGGGCTTCGCAAGTCCCCATCCTTGGATAAACCAAGTTGCTGATCATCCGTAGATGATATATCCTTTGAAGGATCTAGAGTTTGAATCTCTAGGGGGTTAGAAACAGGCTCTTTTAACAGCAGAGATCCCGAATCTTCCCCGTGAGTCTGTAAAGACTTTACCTCAGTTGACTCCTCAATAGTAATTGATTCATTGTCAACGAGTTGCCGATCTGCACCTACGTCAGACCCTTTACCCGCAGGATCCAGATATGTTCCATCTGGGGAGGTAGACAATGACCTTTTAGATTGTGCATTTAGGTCAAAGCCTTCTCTCGACGTCTGTGAAGACTCTTGGTTCTTAGAACCTTCAACCAGTGAACCTGACCGTAATATGGTCGGAACACCAGTTGCTTCCGTCAATTCTTCCTTACTTGATTGAGCTAATGGTTCAGATATTGCTTTCGTTAGCGTAGCCCAATCAGCATCAGAAAAATCAATAAAGGGCGCTTTGGATGATTGAAATGAAGTTTCAACAGTTGCCTCGTTTTCTGTTCTTCTCCTTTTAGAGTAAGGCAGAGCTGTTGTTGAATGGCGTATCTCCTTATGTGGTGCTGCTTTGGCACTATCTCCCTCTACACTCATGGATGTCTGAATATTGGGTATAGGAGGGTAAGGAGGCTCGTTTATGTTTTCATTTGGCACTTCCAAAGGCTCTTCGACCGTGGTTAGAGATTGTGGGTTGCAATCTCATGGTCTGGATGGCCACTGAGGGCTCTGGATCAACATCCATTGTTGTGGTTCAGGAGCCAGTTCAGGTTGAGGAATGTTACCTTCATTTACCTGTTCCCCTGGGGGTAGAAGTGGTAGGGGCACCGTTCTTAGATATTCAGTGAGAACAGTGGGTACCCCTGGAAGATATTCTTTCTTATCAGAGCGGTTATTGCATTGCTCTTCATCTTCATGCACTCCATGGTCTCCTCTTTGGCGAATGTCTCACGCTCATCATCTGTTAAGATATCATTATGAATTAGCTGTAGGAACCTAGGATAGAAACAAAGCACATCATCTATGCATGTTCTTTCATCCAGTGGTCCCATGTCAGGTAATGCTTAAGGAACTCTCCCACAAAGAAGTTAGGTTGTTGACTTCTTATGAGAGTGAAGAAAGCATGTATCTCCTCAGTTGTGGGATCCGGAACATGGTTTTCTGTAGGAAAATGTAGTATTCTGTTAAAGTCATGTTTCGTCACCCTTATTGTTTTGCCCCCTGGCACAACAAAACTGAAGGATCTTACGTTATTCTCACTTGTATCCGTGGCGGTTGTGTACAACGCAGTCAATTGATCGATGCAAAGGACTACGGGAGTACTCAAGGCATATGCCACTAATGAACGTGTGTTCAGAAACTCTGCCCATGCACGAAACTGTAAATTCGCAATGGCTTGCAAGTTTTGAAACGAGACATGATTAGTCTTGGTTACTTTTAAACCAAAACTAAAACCAACTAAATTTAATTAATTATTACTAATTAATCAAACTTGACACAAAATACCCTTAAAACAAAATTACCCCTTTTTCTTAAAAAAAAACACAACTTCGAATCACTATTATCAAGAACCCTACTTTTGGTAACACAAATAATCAGAATTATCTGAAGAAATCAATTGAAAACAATTAACTTCTAAAGAACAATAGTGAAAATAGTTTTCTTAGAAACAAGTTCTTGAGGCAGTGATGTTCTTGGTTATATGTATTCTAGTAAGTATAAACAAAAGCCCTTAGATCTGATAATAAGAAAAAAACGTAAGGGGTTGTTAAATACTTATTGAATTGACAAGGGCAATATTGTCTTTACAGTGTTCGATGTTTTTAATAGTATGTTCGATGATTTTCAGTTGGGGATAAAACTGTCAACTTTACTTCTATAAATTTTGAAAAATAACGAAGAGTTTGAAAATCAGAATTTAAAAAGTTTTTCTGAAAAACTATCGAACTTGTTTCCTTTTAAAGCTTGAAAAACTATCGAGGGATCCTTTGTGGAAAAACTATCGAGAATTAAAATAAAGGAAAAATTAATTCTCTCAGATAGATTTTCATTTTAATTAAAAAACCATCGAGAATTTAGATAAAGAATAATGAAATTCAATTCGATGCTTTTTCAAATTTTCCTCAAAAAGTATCGAGAAATGTTTTCAATAGTTTTTCTTTTTCCTTTTCAAAAACTATCGAAAATTTGTTTCGATAGATTTATCTATGTACTTGAAAAACTATCGAATTTCCTAAATTCGATATTTTTTGCTTCTGTCTTCATTTTAAAACCTGTTCTTGTTTTAAAATTTAGACTGTTTTATTTCCTGTCAAATTTTAATTCTAATAAATCTTTTCAAATTTACCAAAATAAATTATCAACAGAAAATTCACAATTTTCTCAGAATAAAATCGACTAAATATCATTGAATGATATTAACCAATTAAAATCCAATAAATTATGCTGCATATTTATTTTATGTATTTTAAATTATGGAGCAAATAAGATATTGAACTGCTTCAATTTCCATAATTCAAATTTCATTAAATAAATAATAATAAATTAATACTAAATATCTATGAGCTAGATATTAGCACTAAATTATTAATGTGAGGACTGGATGTTAAATAAATTCACAAGTCCTTAAAATATGAACAATTTTATACTTGTGAACTTATTCAAGAGTTTCTTGCAGATGAGATTTTCAAATAAGGTGCGTGTCTGCAAGTTACTCTATGAATTGAAGACATGCTCTCGAAAGAAATGATACCTGTTGTCAAGGTGCATTGTCGTGGATTGTTCCACAGAGTTGTTGGAGATAAAGTTATTTCCTGAAATAATAACAAGAAATCAATCTTCCTCCACGAAGTTGACAGCTTCTAGAGATGCTCCTCCTGTCATTCAGAGATGCTTCTCCTGTCTTTCTTACAACCTGCGTATTTTATATCTAAATAGCTAAACATGTTAACAAGTATCTTTAGGGTACCATATACTGAGATTTGGTATTCCCTTAAGATATCTCAAAATCATGTTGATAACTATAAGACTAGATTTTTGAAATCCACTTGGAACCTTGCACATTGGCAACTTGAGAATAAAATATGTGTTGTCAATTTGCAGCTAATAACTTAATGAGACGCATACCTCTCTAGCTTGTCATTTCTGTCTTTTACCTGATTTGTCCTGATCAAGCTTTAGTGGCTGCTGTTGGTAGGGAGTCTTGGCATGTCTAGAATCTTCTCAATTGTGCACATTCAAAAGATTCTTGACTTACTTTTATTGCCATCACTCTTTTGGCTTACTTGTGTTCCTAAAAGAATTAATCTTCTGGCTTGCTCAAAGTAAATCCAAAAAGAATTGCAACTTTCCCAACATACTCATCTTGTACATTCTCTACAATGACTTGGCAAATTTCTTGCACAAGTTTTCGTTAGTAGACCAACATATAATATAATCATGATATCACTGCACATATATGACATTATGTTTGTGCCTTATGACAACTCTAATAAATTCATATTCTGTAAAAGTTCAGTTAGAGTGTCATACCATGTCTTTGACGATTGCTTGAGTATTGATACCGGTTCATACCAATCTGTAGTGATCTTGTGAAGAGAAGTTATACAACGTCCAATTGATCTGCAACAGCAAATGCCAGGATCTGTTGTACATTGACTTCTTCTACTATCTCACCAATCAGGAGTGCACTTGATCATATTCACCATACAGATATATCCTGATATCCTCAAGTCTCGTCACTGGTGCTTCTTGTTAGATACTGCTTCCTAATAGTAACCTAGCATCCAGTTTGGCCTTGTCCCTCATAACAATGCCAATTTCATCCAGTATTCTGGATACCCATCTTGTTCCAATAACAGATTTTCCCTTAGGCCTGGGTACCAGCTTCCAAACTTTCTGCCTTTCAGATTGATTGAGTTCATTTTGCTTTGCAATCACCCAATCTGGATCCATCAGAGCTTCTTTACCTTTCTTTGTTTCTTCTTCAGAAAGAAAACCAAGAAGTAATCATTCATACTCTATAGCTCCAGTCTTTACTCCACCACTAGGATCACTAAGAACTAGACATCAGGAATGATATTGAATCTAAACCCTTTGTCTTGACAGATACGTTCTTGAAGTGTCCTCTAGATTTTCATTGTGGTGTTGATCTGACTAATTGATCCTTCTTTTGCTCCCCCTAAGCTGTTGCTGGGATTTCCTGAGAATCCTCATCCTCGCTGAGTGGTTCTGTTGAAGTACTGAGCTGTGTAGTTAAACTACCATTACCACTGCTTGGATTTGAATCATCATTACCATTAATTTCACACATAACAGCTGAGAGCTTGGAGTTGTTGAACATCATATTCAGACTTTCAATCACCTCTTGTTGATTAATCAAATTTACCTCGTAGGCTTTAGATTCCACTGATTAGCCGAGGAAAATATCCTTAAGAGCCTTAGCTGCCAATCTTGCCAAGATGCTTACTTGCAAAACATTTTCCTCCAAACCCCTGAAAGAAATTCAGAGTTTGCTTCTATTGGCCAATTCAGGGTCTTCCTGTATTTGTTACTGATCATGGAAATGTGATTAATCTCATCTGTGATGTCCTGTCCTTCAGATTGAACAAACAACACCAGTTTGTATTAAGAGTAGTCATCAACCATCACTGAAGTATATCTTTACTTTGTTGTAGATAAGACATTAACTAGTCCGTAGAGTTCCATACGTATCATCTGAAGCGGCTCAGTAATGCTTATCACATTATAGCTTTTCTGTGATGTTTCTTTGACTTCCCTTAATGACATGCCTCATATATTTCATCTAGCTTGAATCCCAGATGAGGCAGTCCTCTCACCAATACCATCTTTAGAAAAGAGTTCCTTGTATTGTCATGCAAGGGTGAGAGCTTCTCAACCTTCCTGCTTGAGATAAAACACTGCTCCTTCATTGAATAAAAAGATTTGTGCTTTGAATCTTCAGCAAGAGAGTTGCTTCTAATTGTTATCCTTGACTCCAATTATTAGTTGTTATCAATGATATCAATTATTGTAGACATGATGACATTCCATTTCAAACGTAGCCATGTCCCGTGATGAAAACCTTTGCTGTCATCTCCAAAGATTATTAACGGAACAGCTTTCTCAATCACATTTGATGGCAAGATCTTTCTTCGATCATATGTCTTCAGTAGTAAAGACCAAGAAAGCATATAAATCGATTAACCTGATTTTCCTGCACTCACAAATGGATTGACAGTTCTTGGTACCCAACTTATTTGCTTGGGTCCAGATGGATTAGAGATTTTGCTTTTAAAAGTGGTAACAACAGCTTCAACCTATACATGCTTATTCTTATCTCTGACTGACCTTGCAGTCGTTGCTCTAATGTGATTCTTAAACATGCTTTTTCTATGATTAATGCAAGTTCTAAGATATGCATTCATAATATTTAAATAAGCAAACATGTTAATAAGAATAAATGGCATACATTGAGCATTTTGACATTGCAGATAAGAGATGTGCAAATTAGGCATGTTTTGCATTTTAGAAAATTCAGTACTTTCTACTTTAACCAATATACACAAGTGTAACAGGTAGCAAGTAGATTTACAGATATTCAATAATTTTCTAAGCACACATGGAATAAAAGAATTAACAATTAAATCACTAATTCTATCTAATCCATTCTGTTGTTGTATGGCATCTAACTTTCTCTATTACCTAAGTCAGTTTTAGATACAGCTTGGTGTTCTACAAATTCTACTGACTCTAAAGGTAATTCCTCCATCCTTCAAACTGATTATCCCTTAACAAACAATTCAGAATAAATGAGCAAATCTTGTTCTACTAGGGATACTGAAACTTAGCTTTACTAAGATCTTATGTGCCAGAAACTTAACCCCTAAAACTAAGAGTTGTTTCTTAAGAAAGCTTCTATCTCACTTGCAAATCTTATTCTACAAATATTCATACACACATACCTAAGATCTCCTATGTACATGCTTTGAATATTGAGAATTAAATACTGCATTGGTTCAAGGAAAAGATACCTGAGATATGTGAGGTGAATCATCTTCAGAGATTGCTATGAAAGCAAGATATCCATGATCTTCTCGTCATCTGATCCATCCCAACTCTTTCCTTAAGCAACATAAGTTTTGTGCTGATGCTTCTTCAACAAAGCATTCCACTTCTGTTTCAGCTATTAACTGAGTCCCTATTCTTCTTTGTTTGTTAGGCTTCTTCATTGTGTAGCACACCCTGATAGTTTCTCGTTACATAGTTCTTATCAAAGTTGAAACTATCACTCTTGTTTTTGTTACCATCTCAGTCTGTAACTACCTCTTGAACTGAATCTTGAAGAATCTTTGCTTCGTAATAAATAAGCCTGATCCATGGATGTGGCTTTTGTACTCCTTCTGAATCTGATGTGACTAAACTTCCTTGACAAGTGAAACACTGATCTTTAGTCTAGTCTCTCGAGGCTTTCTACCTGAGCTTCTTCTGATTCAGCTACTAGTAATTCTTCTATTCTGTTCTGAGGTTCCAACATTAATAAACGTTACTGAGATATTTGTTTGTCCATTCCTAACCTCCTCTCTAACAATCTTTTGAGAACCTTTGGCTTAGGATATGAAATATTTTAAATTCCAAGAATTTCGAACTTCTTGAAAAATAAAAATATTTCAAGAATAAAATTCAAATTATTTAAAATTCAAAAATTTCAAGAAATGAAAATTTTGAAAATTAAAAAATCCGAAAATTCTGAGAACTTGAGTGATTGGCCTAAAACACCGGATCTAATCTGTATATCGATTAACAAGCTCTGATACCAATTGTTAGGTCCCGAAGTATCGTAGAAGGGGGGGGGGTTGAATACGATACTCACAAATAATTCAATTTCGTTCGCGGATAATTCATTCAGTTCTATAACGAAATCAAACACACCAAACCAAACCAAGAGTCGGGGAATATATCGTTTTATAAATATAAACCTCGAGGGGTGCTACAATTTCTAATTCGTAGATTAGCTTCAATGAGTTCTAGGTTATTCACAATCAATACAATGAAAGAATTCTGAGCACTATAAATTTCTATGATCTTCTCCGGCTCAAACTTCTCTCTCAGTAGTTGCTACTATGAACTAACCTCGACTGAAGAAGACACACTTCCTCTGTTGTAATTGTAGTCTTAGTTTTTAGAAAACTATCGAACCTTAATTGTTAAAACAATCTTGGCCGTCCAATTCTCATCAACCTGTCAGACAAAGAAAACTTTTCACCCACTTTCTAATTTGAAAAGTATCGAATGAATAAAGTAATTATTCAATTCGATAGTTTTTAAATAAAAACTATCGAATGTAATACTTACTTTATTAAAGTATTCATTTACTTTATGCTTTTCATTCGATGGTTTTCTAATTTAGAAAACTATCGAATCCTTTTCTTTTGATTTTCTTTATGTCACCTTCGATGGTTTTTATAAACAATAAAACCATCGAACTCTTTTCCTTGTCCTTGACTTTTTAGAAAATCCATTCAGCTCCAGGGTTTTTCAGTTTTAGACTGTATCAATTTCTTCTGAGACGATAAAACAACTTGATCTTTTTAGTGCCGTCACCTAGTGCAACTGGTCTGGTTCACAGATGAATAACACTTGATCAATTCGTCTTTTATGTCTTCAATTCAATGCTGCTGATAAGTCCTTTGTCGTTCTGGTTGCTTCATCACTGGAATCCTGTGGTACTGAACCCTAAATCATTCACATACTTCTGTCGTCTTGAAAGTCTTGTTTCTTTTGTTGTCACTGAGGCTTGAACATTTTCATGAACTTCTTTCCGTGACCTGTTTACGGACTTCAAGAATACATAACGTATTTTGATTTTTTTGAGTTTACCTTTTCTTCTTTGATTCTGGATTCCTGTGTTTCTGTTAATATTATTGTCTGTCTTGTCCTTTGTTGAGTTGTAGTTATCTCTTTTACATCTTATGTTACATTATGCTTTACACAAAGGATCCAAGCAAGTCTGGATCCTTAAAACTAACTCTCAGTAATTGTTTGTGATTGCAGGGCATAAGGGAGAGCACCCTAGTCTTGGACAGTGGATGTTCAAGACACATGACTGGAAATAAAGTCCTGCTATCAGACTATGAGGAGAAGGTTGGCCCAAAAGTTTCCTATGGAGATGGCAACATAGGACGTACTCTGGGATATGTCAATATCAATCTTGGAAGTGTCATAATCACAAATGTAGCTCTTGTCCCAGGACTCAAGCATGATCTGCTATCTGTGAGTCAAATCTGTGACAGAGGTTATCATGTAGATTTTCAACCTGAATATTGTGAGGTTATCAGCAAATCTATAGGGAAAGTTGTTCTAGTTGGACACAGACGGAATAATATCTATGAAGCAAGTTTGGTAACAAACTCTGAAGGAAAAGCTGTGTGTCTGTCTGCAAAAATGTCTAATGAAGAGAGTTGGAAATGGCATAAGAAGCTCTCTCATCTAAACTTGAACAACATCAATGAGCTAATTCGAAAAGATCTTGTAAGGGGACTTCCAAAGTCAATACTCATCTTAGATGGTCTGTGTGATTCTTGTCAGAAGGCCAAGCAAAGGAAGTCATCTTTCAAGAGTAAATCTGAATCTTCAGTGGTGGATCCTTATCATCTTCTTCATGTTGATCTATTTGGTCCAGTAAATGTAATGTCTCTAGGCAGAAAGAAATATGCTCTAGTCATTGTTGATGAGTATACTAGATACACTTGGGTGTACTTTCTAGCAAAGAAGGATGAAACTGCCTTAATACTGATGGAACATATAAAGCTGCTGGACAAAGGATCACAGTTTAAAGTGAGAATTATCAGGAGTGATCATGGAACTGAATTCAGAAATACAACAATGGAAGAATTTTGCAAAGAAAGAGGAGTGAAGTAAGAATTTTCTGCACCAGGGACTCCACAGCAGAATGGAGTGGTTGAAAGAAAGAACAGAACTTTAATCGAAGCTGCCAGAACAATGTTTGATGAAGCAAAATTGCCAACTTATTTCTGGGCAGAAGCTGTTCAAACTGCTTGTTTTACTCAAAATGCAACACTGATCAACAGGCATGGGAAAACACCATATGAGATGGTGAAGAATAAGAAACCAAACCTGAAATATTTTCATATTTTTGGGTGTAAATGCTTTGTATTGAAAACTCATCCTGAACAGTTGACCAAGTTTGACTTAAAAGCAGATGAAGGAATTTTTGTTGGATACCCACTATCAACTAAAGCATTCAGAGTTTATAATCTGAGAACTAAAGTGATCATGGAATCCATACATGTGTCATTTGATGACAAGAAAATAACTGGAATTGAAGATGAAGAAAATCATGATCAACTACGATTTGAAAATGAAGATCTAAACTCTGATGATGTAAACTCTGACGAAGCAAATCCAACAAACTCTGATGTAGCAAAATCTGATCCTCTACTGGTAAACACTGAGGAAATTTCTCAGACAGAAGAAAATAGAGAACCAGTTGAGGGGGAGCATGAAGGTACTTCAGCAACATCTCAGTATGATGACTCACATTCAGAAAGTGAGTCAGCTGAAGAATCTAATACAAACTCTGAAAGTTCAAATACTGAGCAGTCAAACTCAGGGGGAGCCTCAGAGAATGCAGAGGGTCAACAAGAAAATCAGGAAAGCATGGATCATGGGGGAGAATCTAATAATGATGAAAGAAGCCACTTACCTACAGCAAGAAGGTGGACTCAGGCTCATACACCTGATCTGATAATTGGAAATCCAGATGCAAGTGTGAAAACAAGAAGTGCCACATCAAATGAATGTTTGTTTCATGCATTCATATCTCAAACAGAGCCTAAGAAAGTGGAAGAAGCTCTTCAAGATGCCAACTGGATAACAGCTATGCAGGAAGAGTTGAATGAACTTGAAAGAAATGAAGTATGGACACTTGTACCTAGACCTAAAAACAGGTCTATTGTTGGTACAAAGTGGGTTTTCAGAAACAATACTGACAGTGAGGGAGTAATTACAAGGAATAAAGCTAGACTTGTGGCAAAAGGGTATTCACAACAGGAAGGAATTGACTATGATGAAACCTTTGCTCCAGTTGCAAGATTGGAAGCCATAAGAATTTTTCTAGCATATGCTGCCAACAAGAAGTTCAAAGTCTTTCAGATGGATGTGAAAAGTGATTTTCTCAATGGGAAACTTGAAGAAGAAGTGTTTGTTGAACAACCACCAGGGTTTGTGGACCCCAAGCATCCAGATTATGTCTACAGGCTTGACAAAGCACTTTATGGACTAAAGCAGGCACCTAGAGCATGGTATGAAACTCTGGTTCAATTTCTTTTAGAAAGTGGGTTCACTAGAGGTACAATTGATAAAACCTTGTTCTATTTCAACACTGGTAATGATTTGCTCTTAGTTCAAATCTATGTGGATGACATAATTTTTGGGTCTACTAATGACAAACTCTGTAAGAAATTTGCCAAGCTTATGCAGTCCAGGTATCAAATGAGCATGATGGGAGAGCTTAGTTATTTTCTAGGCTTGCAAGTAAAGCAAACAGATGATGAGATTTTTATCAATCAAGCAAAATATACCAGAAATCTTCTCAAGAAATTTGGTATGCTTGATAGTTCATCTGCAACAACTCCTATGGCAACTGCAACAAAGCTGGACAAAGATACAGGAACTTCAGTAGATATGACAAACTACAGAGGCATGATAGGGTCTCTTCTTTATCTGACTGCAAGTAGACCAGACATCATGTATGCAACTTGTCTTTGTGCAAGATTTCAGGAAGATCCCAGAGAGCCTCATCTAACAGCTGTAAAGAGAATTTTCAAATATCTCAAAGGAACCATAACCTTGGGTTTGTGGTATTCTAGAGAATCAGAGTTTAAGTTAATTGGTTACTCTTATGCAGATTTTGCAGGCTGTAAGATTGACAGAAAGAGTACTAGTGGAAGCTGTCAATTTTTAGGTGACAGATTAGTTTCTAGGTACAGCAAGAAACAGAAATCAATTTCCACATCCACAGCAGAAGCAGAGTATATTGCTGCTGGTAGCTGTTGTGCACAGATTCTGTGGATGAAGAATCAATTGCTGGATTATGGGTTAAGGTACTCTAAAATACCTATTTTCTGTGATAATCAAAGTGCTATTGCTATGACAGGTAACCCAGTACAGCATTCCATGACCAAGCACATCAGCATAAGGTATCACTTTATCAGGGAACATGTGGAGGAAGGAGATATTGAGCTTCATTTTGTGTCTACAGAACAACAGCTTGCAGATATCTTCACCAAGCCTTTGAGTGAAGCTACATTTACAAGACTGGTAAATGAACTTGGAATGATCTCTGGTTTCGACTAGAGATACTGGTTAGACTCAAACTTTACTCATCTATGAAAATTTGCTCATGTTTTTCTGCATATGTTAACTGTCATGCAAATCATCTTGATAACCTCTGGTAGCATACTCTGATGGAAGCATACTCTGTTGATAAATTCTGATGTTATACTCTGATTGTGTTATTGTCTGAAACATAATGACCGATGAAGAAAATAGTTTGAAGCATGATTCTCAGTAAGTAATCATGAATCTTTCTGAGTTATATATGATCTAATCTCAAATGTGTGCAGAAACTTTACACAACATGATACTGTCTCTATATTTATAGCATCTCTTAGTTTATTGATCCTATACACTGAGTCTGTATTAGCTGTTTGCACTTTCTCTCATAAATCATAAACGTTAAATGATGTAAGTCTAAACTCTGATAAATAGTTACTGCTAATTCACCCCTAAGCAAAAGATGCAAAAATAAGCACAAATTCCTTTGAGATCATGTTGTGCCTAGGAAGACCCATGAACTTATTGTATGAAATAAGGGCTAAAATTTTCAAATTTTTGGTGACTAGTGCCAACCACTGATTACTGGAAAAGATTAAATAAAATAAAAAATAAAAAAATAAATTTAAAGGGGGTGAAAACAAGTGAATACAAATAAATACAGAGTTTAGACAAAATCAGAATATGTTTTATATATGAGAGTTTGGGCAATCAGTTTTTACTAATTTATTTTGTGGATTTTATGCACTTTGAGATGCTCTCAATATTTATATTCAGTAAACTCTGCTATTCACACACAAATATTCACAACTGTGCATTTTGAGAAAATAGATTATTAATGAAGGAGGAGAATTGATAAAAACTGATGAACTGTGTACTCTACGCCGAGGTAATTTATTTTTAATCTCTGATGATTAAAATAAATAAGGGTGTTTCAAACATTTCATAATTATTGAGGAACATTATTTTTGGAAAATAGAGAGTATGATTGAAACGGTTTGTTTGAGTTTTTGAAAATGAAGAAAGGTGTTTAGAAAATAGCAGAAATTAGTGCCTTTTACTGCGCATGCGTGTTGGAAACAACCACGAATTACTGCTGTCAGTTAATACGTATGTGCCAACTGTCCCACTCACACATTATTCGAGTAAGCTTGCTGTGTGTTTTAATGATTAAAACTCTTCAGTTTTAATTCATATTTAATCATTATACACACAACGTTCAAATCTTTTACAAACTTACTCTATTCACAACACAGTTTCACTTACACATATTCACAAACACTTTTCTGCATCACTCTTTCGAACACTTTCTCGAAGCATAAACTCTGATTTCTTTGAAATATTCTAATGGCAACAACCATGTTTCAGTCTT
Organism: Heracleum sosnowskyi; assembly: GCA_030848705.1. NCBI lineage: Eukaryota > Viridiplantae > Streptophyta > Magnoliopsida > Apiales > Apiaceae > Heracleum > Heracleum sosnowskyi. The sequence goes on from CM061238.1 coordinate 36,088,876, forward strand.
TTGGTCTCGATTTTGTTCCTAACAACTATGCAGCACCACTATCTACTGAGAACGTCCCAGAGGCGTTTCACTTGTTTCAAAATTTCCTTGTTCAATCAGATATTGGGCAAGCTTTAGTGGAACCAACAAGGTTATCTGGTACTCAAATCAAAGCCTTCTGGGAAACAGGTGTATATGATGATGGAGGTGAATCAGGCACTCCTTCAATTATTTTTGAATTTGCTGATCAAGAGTATGTGGTCACTCCAACCACTGTGAGAGATGATCTTGGGTGTGAAGATTTCAATGCGTTCACCATTTCTGTTGGTGATTCTGATATTCAGCGTATGATGAGGGAGATTGGTTACTCTGGGCCTTTGGCAAGGACAGGTAATCTGAAGCGACCGTTCTTGAGGAAGGAGTGGAGTTTCTTCTTCGATTGTATTACAAGGGCGTCCGGAAAGAAGTGTACAAATTGGGATGCTATTCCAATCGACAGTCTACAAATTGGGTATTCTCTTCTCTATGGTACTCATTTTGATTTTGCTAGACTTGTTTTGAATAACATAGGTGAAAAGATGACAGAAAATAGGAATGTTGTTTATTTTGCTCGTTTCTGTCAATCAATCTTTTCTTTTTGTGTTGATGGGGTTGAGATAGCTGAGGAGGATGTAATTCCCTCATTTAAATTGCATAAGAGAATATTCTCTGATCTCACAAATAAGGATGTCAAGAAAGGCAATGTTGGTGACTTGATGCTTCCTGCTTCAGTCCAACAGTTTTTAAATCCTCAACCACAATCCCAAACACAACCAGAATCTGACCAGCCTTTAAACTCTGAACCTCTTCCATCTACATCTCAAAAACCAAAGACTGGGGGTAGGATTAAGCATAGAGCGTTTAAGGCTGTCCCAGCTGCTAAAACTCTAAACACTGATGATATTCCAGTATCTGTTGGAACTTCAAGGAGAAAGAAGAGGGCAAACAGACCTGTATCTGATGCAAATGTTCCTTCTGATGAAACTGAATCTGCTAATGCTAAGAAAAGGAAGCTTGTAGCTGCATATCTGTGTGGTGGATTGGTTCCTGATTCTACAAATGTTGAAACAGAGTCTGTGATTGCAGATCATTCTGAAAATGCTACTGTGCCTGAGGAAGCCAGAACAAACACTGATAATAATGATGCTGTTAATAATGATTTTCTTGAACCCATCTTGGAGATGGATATTGAAGATGAAATTGAAGCACATCCCTCTGCAACTCTAGAAGAGTTTGGCAGTATTAATGAAACAGAGGATGTGGCAGCTGATCAACCTACACTTATCATAGATGAGTCACTAGCTACTCATACAGAGATTCTCTCTGTTAATCACCAGGTAATTGAAAAAGGTGAAGAGGTTGATCAGACAGCAAAGGCTGTAGCTGCAGAAAATATTATTGAGGAAACTGCAGAGAATAATCTTGAAGCAACTGCAGAAATTGCTGTTGAAACTACTGCTGTTGATGCTGAAAATGAAGAAAATGCTCAAGACAATATAAACTCTGAGAAGCTCGCAAATGCTGATGTTCCAGAAACATTTGCTGAGAACATTCCTCATTCTTCAAATGCTGAATCTTCTGCAAAGTCTGATGATGATCAAGCTGATTCATCTTCTCAAAGACTTTCTGCTCCATAAAATCCAAAGGACATTCAGCATGCCACTGAACTTCACTTTCAGAATATGTACTTTTCCAAATGGTCAGACAAGGATTGCATATTCACTGATCAAAGAGCTGCTGACTTTGTCACAAAATCTGCTAAGTCAATTGCAAATCCTAAGCTTCTTACACATCTCAAGGCAACTATTGTTCAAGTTAAATCTCTTCACAATCGTTTTGATGACACTCAGAAGTCAGTTACTGGGTTAAGAAATGATTTGGTTGCTCGAGATATGTCACTAAAGCAAGATAAAACTCTGTTGCTTACTCTGGTCAAAGATCAAGAAATTCTCAAGAACAGATTGACCAAGGTTGAAGACAATCAGACTTTAATGTCTGATAAACTGGATTCTATTGCTGCTTCGCTTGAATTGCTCACATCAGTATTGATTCCCGATGATGTCAAAAAGGGGGAGAGAGTACTTAAAGACAAATGCAAAAAGCCTCAAACTCTGAGTAGACAGGATGATTCTACTGATGGTGGTGCACAAGGAAAAGAGTTCAAATCTAAATCTACTATACAGCAAGGAAAGCTAAGATCAAACTCTGATGCTACAAACTCTGAAAGAATAAACACTGGTGCTCAATCTACTTCAAGAACTAGAAGCTTATTGCTTACTTCTCATCCAGTTACTGATGAAGAGATTGCTGCTCAGTTGTTTCTAGAAGAACATGGTGCTGATGCAACCATAGAAGATATCCAAGCTGAAGAACTGATGCTAGCTGAAGAGCATGTAAAGAATTTAAAGTCTGGGAAGTTGAAGAAAGTCAAGAAAGCTTTAAGGCCAAAGGAGAAAGGAATTGTAATCAAGGAAAATGTAAACTCTCAACAGAGTTTACAATACTCAAGAAGGCCAGTTGAATCCAACTTAGATAAAGGCAAAGGGAAGCTAGTTGAAGAAAATCAGTCATTGAAGAAAGCTCAAACAACCTCTGACAGTGGTCAAGTTGTTCAATCACTGGAAGCTGTGACAACCACTGATACTACTCAAGTTGTATAGACTAAACTTTCTTCTGAACTTCAAAGAACTTTTGCTAAGTCAATCACTGTTCAACATTCTCTGATTCCAGCAAATGTAAATATTCTCCAAAGCAGAACTATCATGGGAAAGGAATCAAGAGATAAATCTGGACTGGGATCTTATAGAGAAAAGAGAGTGAATAACAGTCCTGTGGATCAAACTTCATTAGCTGAACCAGGTGTTGGTGTGACTCAAGAAAATCTTGATGCTTTAGAGTCGGTTCAGTTAATACATTATAAAGGATTGAAGAAGGATTTTCTGTTATACTTCAAGGCTGATGGCAGAGTATACAGAGTTGGTGAAGATGATATAGGATTAAAGATGAAAAAAGAACTAGAGTATGTGTTGTATCTACTGAAAGTCAAAAATCAAAGAACTCATCAAGCATATGAGGTATTAAGAAGCAGAATGGTTAAAACTAGAGCTCTTTGTGGCCTAAAGACTGCTGGTGCTTACATACTGAAGTACAAAGATTATAATGGAAAGCTTGTTGAGATGCAAAGGAACAGTGCACGACTCAGAACAGATCTTGGTATGGGCTGAACAAGATAAATATAAACTTTGAATAGAATGTTCTTGGTACCGAATAATCGATAGCCTCTCATTAAATATTTCTCATCAGTGAAACAGTCCGCCCAAAGGGGTCTCCGTACATATACTTTATCAAATTCATTAATAGAATTGAATTCAGAATACCAATATCAAATGGATATCCTTTTGATGATTTGAACGTCCGATGTACAAATCTCATCTTATAATAGAAGAAAAGAATTCACGAGGAATCTCTGAACAATAGATCATCCATGTTTTAACAAATAGTTGAATATTTATGAACTCCACTGAGGGGTCCAAGTATGAAAGAAAAAATCGAATATCAATAATCATTGAAGAATATTCGTCAAACAATTAAGGAAAGATTAATTGAATATTCCTTGAATGAACAGAATAGTTAGAGAAAATTATATAAATATTCTTGGAAAATTTAAAGAATGTTAATAACCATTCCTTGAATAAAAGTTGTGCAAGAGTCGAAGGAGGTTAGCATCAACTACCTCCCGGTCGCATCTCGAGTACGAACGATGTACCTTGAGACATGAATAAAAGACGTGTTTTCCAACCCTTGAGTCAACACAAAGTTTGATAATGAATAAAAGTGAAAGAACACATAGCAATATGAGTATCAAGTTTATCTTCAAAATATGACACAACGAACCCTTTATGAATCAAAAGTAGAAGCACAGTCAAAAGGTTAAGAACTTGCATTCATAGGAATTAAAATATAGATTTGGAAGGCTAGACAAATAATGATTTCCTCTTTTGGTCATCTTGGAGCACGAACAAAGCACTCCGATAAGTAATGGTAACTTAAATACGCATACTCCACCTTAAAGGTAATAAGAGGAGAAGAAGAAATGAAATGAAATAACCATATCGGTTGTTGGTTACACTCCAAGTTTAAAGTAGGAAATAAATAGGGTTACCTGACATAGTTATTCAAGGTAACACATGATATGAACAATTTTAGATTGAGTAATGCACCAACAAGTAAACCAAGGTAGATCATCCGTAAGTTCTAACATCACCGGTACGAGGATGATCCCATCTCCACACCTTCATAACATAGGATACTAACTAAATAGTTCCTTGTTAGATATAATTGCTGATATTTGTTTATCAGTGTTTAAGTACCAGGAAACTATCAGAGTTTAACTGGAGAACTAGTCAGAGTTTAGCTGGAGGACCAGTCAGAGTTTGTTAAAGTCTGAAGGTCAGAGTTTGCTTAGCAGTCGGTGCAATTCAATGAACATTCTAGAAGCGATATTCTTTGAAGATGGAAAGAAGCAAAGAGATATCGAGATGGCTAAGGAAACGGAACAGAAGACAAAAGCAATTCTTAATTGATTCTGATTGTATAGCTAATTTATAGGAATATCAATTAATGATTGTATGTAGCTGTGTACTATATAAACACAGATAGGTTAACCCTAAAAGGGAAGCGAACACGTGAATTATTATTCTTGTAACCTAGCAGCTCTCTGTGATATTTTACATCACTGAGAGAGAAGTTTTTAATTCCATTCAGTTTATTATTCAAAAACAGTGTTCTTATTGTTATTCTCATACATATACTTGATTATATATTGTGTATTCGGCCTAACATTCCTCAAAATCATACCAAACTCACTTAATAGATTGGCGGTTCGTAAACATATCTGTCATTCCCCTATAGTTATCCAAAATTTGTGCCTCACATGGTCGAGTCAATATGTCCGCACAAGATGGAGGTCTACTAGTTACTATATACGTAGTCTCAAACAAGAGTTGTATCGAAGAAATCCAACTCCAATCACACTGACCTCCTTTCCGATAGGTTCTGAGATCGTCGTATCGCTCGTTACAGCGATACGTAACTTCATTATAGTCATGCCATCAATTCCCAATGTTCTTGATTTCTGAGTTGAACCATCGTGGCCTAACATACGAAGCATACTCATGATGTCGTCTAGTGCGCTCGTCTTACGATAACGTTCTTGTAATACATACATGCAAAATCTTCCTCAAGGGCAACGAAATCCCCAACGGTGTAGTAGACACTATTTCTGGTGGAATCATTACTCGAAGGGGATTGAGACCTCATAGACAAAACAATTCCTTCAACTAGTCTAGGTAACTAGTGACGTTAATTATGTAGGGAAGTTTAAACGTCTTGGTTCTCACATATGTTGCCTCCTTATGGGCACCTATGAATGACTACGAGTAACAAGATTCGTGCTAGTCAAATCAATCAATGGTATTGGCAATTCCGCCTCTAACCTAACCACTCTTGAAAATCTGCTCCGCGTATTATATCAACGCCTTAGGTAAATTACATACAATCCTAAACTGGCTTATCATGATTCTGATGATATTTAAAGTTTCTATTTGTCCACTATAAAGCCTCAAGTCAATATCCCAATCTTAACTTACTTAATGGTTCTACATTGAGTAGTCCAATAGCGAACTCCATTATGAGCTCTCATCTTACTCTCCTTCTTAGACATAACTCTTAACACTTCTCGTATCTAAGTACTATAACTTATCGCTCTGATACCATTACTGTAACGCCCCCAGATCCGGGGTCTGGGATCCAAGGCGTCACCTCACCATCCAATCATATAATACCTGTATTAACTCAATAATCCAATAAAACAACATCATAGACCCCAATCTCTTACCCACACAAGTTATAGCCTTAGAAACAATATATAGTAACATTAGTGATTAAAAACCAAATGTACTATCCAGGATCTCACACTACTAAGTACAACCTCTACATGGAATTATTACAACCCATATTGTAAACAAACTTACTAATGATAGCTGAACCTGTTCAACTTACTCATGTTGTATCCTTCCTGAACTGAACTATCTCGAGGGAGTATCTTCCACATTCCTCTCATCGTAATGCTGGACGACCGACTATGGTCTCCTTTTACTGAAAATATAATTTTTAACAAAGCAAGAATGAGAGAAAGAATGCTCAGCAAGTTAACTAGTCACTAATATAAAGTTCTTCCAATAATATAAAATGAGTACATAGTTTCCTATTGAAAGTATTCATACTTTGTATGAAGTTTAGAATACTACTATATGAACAAATTTAGTTCATAAATTTAGAAAGACACTATCAGTGACTTAGCACGGTTTTTAGAAATCAACAAGTGCGCAGTTCTAGATACTGCTAGATGAACAACTTTAGTTCACAAGTTTACAAAAAATACCGCTTGTCTTTCTTCAATAAGTAACCAAAATCATTTGTAAAGAAACAATCTTTAGTTCTTATCAACACTATCGGTAACTCAGCACCTTGGCTTTCGTTACAGTGCTAATATAAATTTTCAAATTCGAAGGAAAGGGACTTATCCAAAAACAGAAAACACGATATGAAGTGACGATGATCAGTCGCCACAACCATATCCATCGCGGGTCTTTTCTACTAGTAGAAGGGCAATTACTTCATTCATAAGTTACCCCGGGATGAAAGCTTTATTCACAATCATCCTGGATGGGAGCTCCATCTGCACTCATCCTGGCGCATTCGGCCAATAATAGTTGATGGACCGCCTGGCTAACGGCCTCTTACGCTCTCGGGATCACCCGTCGACGATCTTGCCACCGCCAGAGTCCCCTTGTTTTATTTTCTTTCAAGAATCATTTTGAATAGAAAACCGAGTAGTTGAGGTCCGACCTCAGTCGACCGATACTTACTTTAAAACAACGCTACTTGAGCAAACCATGACCGGGGGTTTTCACAAAAAGATTTCGAGTGGGAAGGTATACATGTTTAAACTTTTCGAAACATCTTGGATAACTTTTAAATAATATTTGAAGTATTTTTTGAAACGTTTAATATATTTAATCAATATTTAAATAAATATATTTTGTCCAAGATAAATGTTTTTGGAATATTTTAATAAATGAAGTTCATTAAGTACTTGTAAATATGTATACTATTTCTCGAAGAACCCTTCGGGTTTACATACTTATAAAACGTCAAAACTAAATATCGTTCCCCGGTCAACTCTACTTTTTGGACTGACGCGCTCTATTCCTAGAGTCATCGTCCGAATTTTAACTTTAAAGTACCATTATCAACGCGGTATGCTTTATCAAAACTTTAACATATAGAGTTCGTAACATCATTTGAACAAAATATACTCGATATCAAAGCTGTAAACACAACAGGATATAACATAGGTATATATGCTTGAGAAACGGAAACTTGCATAAAAAAGCTCCAAAGATATTTTCATAAGTAGAACATAGGATACGAAAACTTGTTACGATAATTTTATCAAATGAGTGTATATATATATATATATATGAATAAGCAAGTATTAAACATCTGAAAATTATACATACTCTGAACAATAGAGTAAGAGTTAGTAAACTTGCCTGATGTGCAAGCTCTAACTGAATGTCTCTCTTCTAGTCCTGGAACCTCTACCAAGACAATACATAACCTTAATTAGTCACTTGATTGACAATTCACTTATTCTAAGTAAACTCCATTTTACCCGACTTTCACTTTCTCGGGTACACTTAACTTACGATCTTCTATACCGGTTACTAATCATTTCTAATCTTGTTCTTCACACCAATACCTTATCTTAATAATTCTTAACAAGTTTTGTGTTTTAGTCAACTCGATGTTACCCTTTTAACTTAGCCAAAACAGATGGTCAAAGTAGTACCTCTAGAGTTGACTTTCCATAGAATTACTATTTCGCAACTCACACTCTAACACTTTTAGTAAATCAGAAAATTATTAATTAATTACTAAACCACCTCAAGGAGCTTCTTGAGTATTTTTAATATTTATCAAAAATATCTTGATTTGAAAACATGAGTCGAAATAGGTGAAATGCATTTTAAAAGTCGAGTCAACTACGGAGTTTTACTATTCGCGCTCGTTTCACAAAAAACGCTCATAACTCATTAACCGTTAACTCTATTGACACACCGTTTTCGCGTGTACGATCTATAGAATGCCTAGAACAAAATATTTCAAAATGTATTTCTGTTCAGGGAGGTGAAATTCCCGAATGCTCTGTTTAATGCAGTGGATGTGCAGAAAGTTTTGTCGTCGCGTAGCTTTTACTAAAACGTTAATAATTCCTAAACCGTAAATGGTAAAGACATGATTCTTTCTCCAAAACAAACTAGAAACTGAACTCTATGCAACCATAGGCAGTGGTTATTTTTAATAGTAAGGGTTCCTCTCGGAGTTTCTGCACAAAATAGGCTAACAAAATTTCGTCATTACAACGGCTATAAACTAACGATTTCCATTTTAAAAACTCAATCAAACCAAGCAATCAAACTCACAATACACCTTATACTCCCTCCACTCAGTCAAATCCTCCAATCCAAGGTCAAAACGAGTTCATAAACATAAACTACGAATGAAAATAATCAACAAAGTTTCGGTTAAACGACTTATACCTCTTAAGCGATTTCCTTGACGATCCATCAATCGATTAACCATCACCATTACAAGGCAATTCTTTACAATCCAAGAACAATATTTTTACTCAAGAACACAGCCCTTAATCTTCAAGAAATCATGGTGGAAGGTGGCGTTGATGATGAAGATGGTGGCTAGGAAAGAACGAGTTTGAGGAGAGGTAAACAACGAAATCAAAATCGAGCCATTTCATCAAGAATCAAGCAAGTTATGAAAGTTTTTCTCTCTTCCTTCCTCCCCCAAGGTTGGCCACGGTTTTGGCTTGAAAATGAAGAAGAAATGGATGAAAATAAAGTAGTAATAGATGAGTAGTTGACTTGATAGGGATCAAGCCAAACCGTTTATCATTGATAGGGATCAAGCCATACAATGTGCCTACGTACCCTTATTTATAGGGATCAAGCCAAACCGTTTATCATTTCGGAACTTCTACTGAAATATGGGATCAATCGGAGACTATAAAATTATACTATTCGCCTTGGAGTACTATTCATCAATGTTACGATTCATCCTTGTTTTTGTTCTTCTTGAAATGATTCGAAAATACTTTCTAAAAAGAGCGAATAAAACTCTACGCGATTCTCGTCATGAATAGTAACTATTCACTATTCGTCCTAACAATCGAATAATTAATTAAAATGGTTCGAGCGTGAATTTTTGAATATAAATGGGATTTATATACTCTCATTTGTGTCATATATACGGCTTCAGAATTTTACGAAATATTTCCAAGTTGTGAATTTTTGAAATCCGATTTGATCTGTATACACTCATTTACATAGTAAAGCAATAATACAACTTCGAAACTTCAGTTTTCCTACACGTATATAGTGTGGTCTGAAAAGTTTTTCTTAAATGGCAAAATTACTATTCATCAAGGGTGTTAATAAGTACAAAAATTGGAGTTATTACTGGCTCCTTCTCTTTGTAGAGCGATTCCTGGATTAGGCTTCATATGCACATGAGGACCTTTCTCGATGCAGTTCACATAACTCTCATCCATAGACATGAGATGTAGATGCATCTTTACTTTCCAGTGAAAGTAGTTGTCTTTATCAAGAACTGGAATTTTTACTCCACTATCCTTCTTTCCCATGATCCTGGTCGTGCTTGATCTTTAAACTTCAGGTGTGTTAGAAGCTTGCTCTGATACCAATTGTTATTCCCAGTTACACACTTACAGAATTATAGAATTTGGGGGGGGGGGGGGGTTGAATACAATTCTAGATTTTTACAACTTTTCTGCAACTTGAAAGTAAGAACAGATAAAATAAATTGCAGAAACAAAATAAAGAAATGAACACAGTGCTTTAAAAATTTTAGGTGGATTGTTTTGTGATCCACCTGAGATATATATTGAAAAAATAATTTGTGATATTTGGTTACAAATACACAGCTGCTATTACAGTTCTTTTCTCCAAAGAAATGTAAGAGAGAAAATCTAAGCAAAGACAATGTAAGAATATTTTCTCTATTTTCAAAGAACTGATACACTTGGTTATAAAGCCCAAGTTTACAAGTCATACAACAGACAAAAACTATCTCTATTTTCTAGGTCCAGTATGCTTGCTTCTTCATTCCAGATGCATGTGACTGTGATGTTGTACTCTTGAAAAATTGGCTTGTTTGTACATCTCTTATGTTTGCATGGAAATGAAATGTTTCTTCTTTTTCGAGGTTCACCAGTGTTTGGATGTCATATTCTTTTTGTTTACTCTATCAACCCATGTGCTTCTCCGGTGTCAAGTCACCATCAACCTTTAATCTTGATCTTCATTCGTTGGTAGTGTTCTTGACTATCCGTGGATGGCTATCCGTGGATGATATTAAGTAGGTCATCCGTGGATAGCATTGAGTTGATCATCCGTGGATAGCATTAAGTCTTCATTCGTTGTCATTCATTTTCACTTAAACAAAATTACATAGCACAGTCTATTTACAAGTAGGTATCCTATCATGCCTATCTACTGAAAGTCAACATGACTTAGTACTTAATACTTTCAATCCTTAGACTAGAGTAAAATTGAATATACTACAAAATTACTTATCTGTGGATAAGCTTCCCAACAACGGATACTACAGAAAGTATGCCATCCTTTGTTAGTTACAAAATGACTTATACAGAAATGTGTTAATCTAGGTCCATCAAGCTTGCTTTATCATTCTCGGTCCACTGGTCCTTTAGATGATTCGCCTTTGGGAAGAAAGCTTTTTCGAATCATCTATATTGTCCATATGGAAACAGAATGTTTTAGTTTCTTCATGGTTTCCCAAATTGTTGGTTTTCATGTTCCTTTTTTATTCATCAACGCATGTGATCTGTCAGAACTGTCACATTACTTCGTCAACTATTAATAATGCAATTACTGATCTGGTAGAGTTAATTGCAAATTTAAACTCTGATGATTTGAACTTGCATACTCTGATAGATTTGAGCTCACATCCTTTGATAGGCAAATTGTTATCTGTTGACGCCATCTTCACTTGCACAGAATTATAGAGCATAACATATTTTCAATTAGCTAGTTTATTCCGTGTATCCGTTGAAAGTCAACACAACTTAGTAGATCCTATCAATTATGATATCAACTTCTATCTAAAAATCAAAATGAACATCTTACAAAATTCTTATTCTGTAATAAGCTACCTATCAACGGATACTGGAAAGGCATATGTAAAGGCCTATTTGTAAACACCGAGGATTCTACTCAACATAAAATAAGATGTAATAAGTAAATAATAAAAGTCATATGTCACAGGAATCTCAGAAGATAATATCTGTCAAGAGAATGAAGGTTAAAGTCATCTACAGACTTGAAGTAATTCTACATTGAAAGAAGTTCAATTTATTGATCAAGCCTCAGTGAAGTATTCAATCTCAGTGGATTTATTAAAGTGACAGAGATTTCAATATGTGACAGCAAAAGTGCAGGTTACAGAGTTTAAGGAAAAGGGAAAAGAAAATGGATCACTGCTTAAAGTCAAACAGATGAAGAACAGACATTGTCGTTTGTCACTCATGAACCAGACAATACATTGAGTGTCAACGTTCTACAGTGTTATTTCTTCTTCTAATTTTAGTGGTTCAAGAATTAATTGTGAAGACAAGGAATTGTATTTATTCTCTTCTAAATAATTATTTCTACTAAGTAAATTATTTATTAAATTAATTCTGTTAAGAATTAATTTAATACATAAATTACTTAAATGATTATTTGATTAGAATAGAAAATGAACTAAGAAGACTTAGAAAATAAACTAAGAAGACTGTCAAGGAGAGTTTTCCCGATAGTCTTCCTAGGCATTTTCTAAGTATTTTTAATTTAAAAGCTTGTCTTCCCGAAAGTCTTACATAGCCAATGCATTGTCTTCCCGGAAGTCTTCACAAGCCAAATGTGAGTTTTTCCGATTGTCTTCATAGTTCAAATCCAAAGAAAGCTATTGGCGCGTGGAATTCAGGACAATACATGTATTTAAACACATGTGTGATCAAAGCAAAAACAGACTGAACATTCACAAGACAGAAAGCACAGAAACATTCTATCCTATTTACTTCTGCCTTAACTTCTATCAAACTGTCCGAGCTATTCATTTCACAGTGAATTGATTTCTTGATTTGATTGTAACATTTAATCCATAAGAATTAGTTCACTTGTACTGCTTTGACAATCTAGCGGATCATAATCCCTAGAAATTATATCGAACTACTTTTTAGTATTCGATCCTTTTTATTACAAAAATAGATAAATTCATGTCGAATTTATTCTAGGTTTGTTTTATCAAGAACTTTGTAATCCGTACTCAAATTGTAACACCCTTCAAGTTTAATATAAGTTATATTTAACTTGAATATTGTTTCAGTTTATTCCACGATAATTTGTTCTTAAATTGTTTAATCTTTAAACGAACAAATTCGATTAAACAGTATAGTTTGTATCCAACCCCCATTCTACAAACTTATCAGGACCTAATATAATAACCCGAATTTTTGGAAAAATTTAAAACTTTTTTTATTATGATTAAGTGCATCAGTGAATAGTGATTTGGTGGATGAATAGTGATTTTGAGGATTAACAAAAATTTTCATGCCACCTATGTACGAGACGTAGTGTGGATATTCCGATGTCATATCAGTGATCTACGGAGTAAATAAGTGAATGCAAAGACGATCGGAATTCAGAAATTCCAAATTTTATTTTGGTGTAGTATTTGACCGGGCAGTGATTTATTATTATTATTATTATATTCAAGAAATGAGATATTAAAATTGAGGATTTGAGGATTTAATATTTTGGAATTTTATTATTTTATTAAAGTCGATTTAAGGATTCGATTGTTGAAGTGAATAGTGAATCGTTACTATTCACTACGAGAATCGCGTAGAATTTTATTCGCTCTTTAGGAAATATTTCGAATCGTTTCAAGAGGAACAATGCAACATTTACAGGATTAAATATAGACATGGAAGTAACATGTAACAAGATTAATTCGAGGGATGCAACATTTGGATCATCCATGTGAAAGGAAACGAACCAGTAAAGCTACTTTATCTAAGCCAGTGCATGTTGGACAAGTGTCACAAGATAAGACAATCATAGGTGGTGACTCACCCCCTTTTTAACCACAACATATCAGCATTATTATCATTAATTGACCAAGACAAAGAAAAGAAAAAGAAGAGGAAGAACTCCCCCCCCCCCACCCCCCCCCCCCCCCCCATTTTCGGCTCAGCTTGTGCAAGGAGGAAAGAAAAACCCATAACTCCATTTCTATCCATCCTTAAATCACCAAATTTTAACCATAGCTTCTACACTCCATGGGAAACATTCGTTCAAAATTTCATGGCCAACAAAGGAGCTTAGCCTAGTCAAATCGCTTCCCCAAGTTGGAGAACAGAAACTGTCCTGCCTTTTCCAGTTTGGACCACTCACCTTAGAAAGCCAATAAGTCGAGCTTCAAGCATCCCCTGGTGATGAGGTAGGACTCAAAAGAAATCCCTTGAAGAGTAGAAGGTGTGGTAAACAGTTGAGAACCAAACTCTTGTTTTTCGATTTTATATGGATTTTACAAAGTGACGATGAATAGTAACTCCAAAAGTTTGTTAACTTGTTTTCTTGATTGGATCTTAAGGTTTAAGCTTTGTAAGGAGTATCTAAGGCTTGTTGACTGATTGGGAGCACTGGTTAGTGTTGCTAGAGCTTCCAAGAAGGTAAAACCCTAACCCACCTTTGAGTTTTATATGAATTTTGAAGTGGTTTTGATGTTCATGTAAGTTAAGATCATGATTAAGTGATTTAGTGATTGTTTGGCTTTGTTTAAATATGTAAAATGATGGGTGTTGGATTTGAGCCTCACCACTGATCTTAGAGGTGTAGGTTGGTTGTTTATTGAGGTTGTGGATGTATGGTATGCCCGGTGTGGCTTGGTTATGTTGTGACAAAATTGGATTATTCGATTTTAAGCCGTCGTAATGCCCGATTTTCGGTAACTCTATAAACTGCCTAGAATCCGAAAACTTAACTGCCTCTTTTGGTTCAATGATGAACATGAGTGTGTAGAGCCTTGTTTCTAGTTTACGTGAGCGCAAGAATCATGTTAATCCGATTTATGGTTTAAGAGAAAAGTGAGTTTTAGTAAACGCCGTTCGGAGGAACAACCCATCTCTGGTCAGTCACTTTGAAGCTATATTTTGACCACTTAGAAGCCATATTAAAATTTAAAACTTTGAGGAATAATTCTAGAGACAGTTAGGAAGGCTCACGAAAAAGATTCGGATTAAAAAGATTATTTTTCGATTTTATAAAAATGTTTTAGCCGAGGTCGCACAAGTGAAAACCACTAAGCACATGACTTAGAAACCAATGTTGTAAATGGTTAAGTATAACTTGTATTCGAGGATCGATTTCGGACTAAACCTACGACTTAAGTAATTGTCGACTAAACATGGACTTAGTATGAGCCTATAGCGAGCTAGTAATTCCTTGGTTGTGTTTCGCTTACGTGTTTAAGCATTGAGTACAAGTGGATTATCCAGGGGATTAATCGTGCGTTTGCTTTGACTTTGTCTAGATTGTCCGGCATCGTTGCGAACCCCTATCACTTCTCGAGCACCAGGCAAGTTTACTAACCCTTACTCTATTGTTAGAGTGGGCATATTTTCAAATGTTTAATACTTGTTGATTCAAAAATATATCTATATATATATATAAAGTCCTTGTTCCAAGTATCGTGCAAGTTTTCTAATCCCCTGCTGATTTTCAGATTACATTATACTGATGACGCCTATGATATGATAGATGCATGTTTTCAAACCTCACATCGTATATAGATGTGATAGTATTAAAACTACTGAGATTATAGTATATGCATGTGATAGAGGCAAGTTTTCAAACCTATGCCTTTATAAACTGATGTTGTGATAAATAAGATATTGAGATATATGCTATGTGTTCATGATTTTGAAACGATATTTATGATGCTAAGTAAGAGTTGTTAGTATAAGTTGAACTTATGTTAGGCTCATTTCTAACAACTTATAAGCTATGGTTATGGCAATATTTATATGCCGATCTGTTAAGAAAAACCCTCAGTAGGGGGTATATACTTCGTATTTATACTACGGACCGGGAATGGTATCAGTTGCTATCTAGGGTTATATTATTATACTATTATAATTTATTATCCATTCTTTCGTTAAGGAAGTATTTGGAAATGTCTTCTAAATAAATATTCTCTATTAAATATAGTTTTCATTAATTATTTAAAGCCCTACTTCTTAAGGAATTATTTTGTGAAAACTATTCCTTAACCCTAGATAACTAATAAAGTTTATTCAGTCAATTAGAAATATAATTAGAGAAGGTTCCCAAAACTATTTCCCTTTTAAGTCTATATTCAGGAAGACTTAAATGTTCGCTCAAACTACAAAGATGCATGGAACCTTTCTCAAGATTTATGTTTGTTTCAAGTGGACAGCCCGGTCCTAAATCATTTTGAAACTATTAATTTAACAGCTTCGTATGCTACCATCAAAATGATTTTGATTACTTCCTCAAGACTCGAGGAGCAAGATCAGTGGAATCAGTTGTATCCATTAACAAGCGTCAGCTTGGGAAATATGGGTGAATTTTCCTTTCCAACCAGATATGACTACCTTGTGGAGTTGTATACTTGGGGAAAAAGGGGAAGGAACTTTATGTTTCAGTGTTATGGATTTACTCGAACTTGAAGAATATGTAAGGGACTGAGTAGCGCCGGTCCCCTAAGGGAATTACAATAAGGGCGACGGACTATTGCAACGGGTCTGTTCTTCCCTTAGTTTATCAGTAAGTGCCCGACCGTAGGATAAGAGGAGAGTAACAGGCCGACGGACTATGAACGTGTCTGTTCTTCCTGCCTACAACCGATTGGCGGGGAGGTAAGTCGGTGTGAGACTGATTATCTTCCCTTCTACGTAGAAAAACAGCAGGGGGATTCGCCTTACGACTGATCATCGTAGGGGTATCCCTGGCGCCCAGAATCTCCGTCTACAGTTCATCATCCATGAAAGAAAGTTTTATGCAAGTTATCAGAGAAAGAACATGTTTAAAGCAAGTTTCCAGAAAAGAAAAGTTTATTCAAGTTTATTCAAGTTATTCAAGTTTATGCAAGCGTATGAGTTATAAGAAAGCATATGAGATTACATAAAGATATATGGAATCAGATGAGTTTAGAAAATGGATGGGAAATATTTTACGCTGTCTTTATTTCCAAATTATGATATGAGGTAAATGTTTGATATGAAAGATGATATTGAATTTTCCTTATAACTTCATCTTTTAAGTTATATGTTGATAGTCTGCTTATATTCTATATAGCAGATATTTTACGAAAAGGATATACTGAGTTATCCTGTCTTTTATTTTATACTAGAACTTTGTTCATAGTATGAATATCAAAAGTTTGCAGAATATTATGGAGAGGATATTTGAAATACAACAATGGTATTTTTGGAATATATTCCGATAAGGAAATGATTTCAGTATAAAGATATTTTGACAAGTATTGTCGTATACCCGCTTTATTTCTGGGTTGAATAAAAGGCAGAATTATGCCATACTTTCATTACCTTGCTGAGCTATCGCTCACTCTTGCTATTATTTTATATATATTATATAGCAGCGAAGCAGGATGCCAATGGGACGGCACATACCTCGCAAGGCGTTTTCATAAACAGTTTCTAGCAGTGATCCCGGGAGTAGTACGAACCAATCGAATCAAGCTACGACTTTTGGTATTCAACTTATGTATAGACATGAATGGTATGAGAGGATTGTGAGCATCAGAAGGCTAAGTTAGTAATGTAACAATGCTTAGAAATTGTATCAGTAACAGATTCAAAAGACGTTTGGGTATTGTAATAAAAATTATTTATTCCGCAGTTGTTGTATTGTGTCGTTTCTGAGAATCTAACCTGTGTGTGTGTGTGAGAGAGACATATGTTGTGGGGTCATGAGCTGGTGAATTATGAATGGTGTGAGTAATACAAGTAAGGCAAGGAGTACATGGATTGTGACAACCCTAAATCCCTGACCCCGGATTTGGGGCTGTTATAGAGATGGTATCAGAGAATTAGGTTACAATCCTCAGAAATGATAGGAGATCGAGTCTTACAATACCCTTAATAATGATAAGAACATCTAGAGCTCAAATGGAGTTCGTAGTCGGGTTAGAGGACATGACCCTGACTGTTTAAGATGAAGCCCGAGAGGGGACTTCTTTTGGGAAACCGTACTTAGGACTTCATGGTTAGCCACCTCGATTCGTATGAGTTATAAATGGATGGGACTCCGAGATACCAGATCCCGAGGCCTTCGAGTAGGCATATGATGATGCGTTCCTTGAAATGGACGGAGACCCGATAAAGGAAGATCCATAGGAGGATCCAGAGGAAGACCCCATAGTGGGTCAAGGAAAGAATCTTGTAGAGGACGTGTTGATTGATAAAGATGTAGTATGTTACTTGAGGTCGTACAATAGGACCGGACGAACCTTCAGAGGTCAAATAAGTGCCGATACGAGAGTTTCGGATCGTTATGATTCATCAAGAGATATGACAAAGAAAATGGAGTAGAGTCTCCAAAGCAGAAGAGGTAGAGGCAGTATAGCCAGTATCAGTGGATTGATTCGACTTGAGCGAAACCTGTTACTCGTAGTCGGTTATAGTTGCCCATAAGGAGGCGCCATACGTAAGAACCAAGATGTCCAGATTTTCACGAACGATTAAGGGTACTTAGTTGCCTAGTATAGTGAAAGGAATTGCTTTGGCTATAAGGTTTTAATCCCCCACGACCAGCGATTCAACTGGAAAGAGTATTTATTACATCATTGAGGGATTTTATTATCTCAAGGGAAATTTTGGGTATATGTACCATGCAAATGTTATTGTAAGACAAGCACGCTAAGACGGAATCGAGAACGAGATTTACCACCCTCAGGAAACCAGGAAGGAATTATGAGGATAGAACAGAAAGGTCGGAAATCAGATCCGAGCATTACTAGTAGGTAAATAGATTGATCAAATTTCCCTAATTTTTGGAAATAAATTCAGCAAATTTTGGCAAACCTTGTCTTTCTGATTATCAGAGGATGTCACCAAAGAGAGTGGAAATTAGAGCGAACCCTGTGGATTGGATAAGATAGCCGTTATATGGGTTGGTGGACAGACCCTGATTGCTATAATTGATTGTAGAGATAAAATGATGAAGTTGAGATTGGACGGTAAAGGCGAAATATATTTAAGAACCAAGACGGACTGAGAAGTTCCGGGATTGACTTAAATGAAAAGGCTATTGTGCCAAAGTGTTAAGCTTATGTAGCGCACGGGATTGATATGGGAGAAAGAATATTGGGTATAAGGATGATTGAAATAGAAACCGGATTTAAGCCTGTAGGTTCTAACGATCTTCCGAAGTACCGCCCAGTCGACATGAGGAATTGTCATTGCTATGGGCGACAACGGTATCGAAGTCTTCTTATAGAACAGAACGCTTACTTGAGATGTTTGCGCCTAGTCGAATAGAATTCCCTGCGATTACAAATGTTGATGGTTGAATCCTTAGCGACTATTATGAGTCGGTAATAACGTAAGTATCGAGCACCTTAGGGTGTGCATGGGGAAGAAAAGCTTTGGAATGGAACGATTATCCATTAGAGGAGCCGACATAAAAGGCATCCGTAGAGACCTTGGTAGTACCCTCCCCATTTGCAAATTATGTGGGGTATCTCCCCAATCTATGATCTATCTTGACCTCTCTCCAGGAAAGAATTCTGATAAAGGGTATATTCCCTCTTCGAAGTTGTCTTATAACACTTGTGTGAAACCATATTCAGTTTCAATTGTGCCAGAGGCTATCACAATGCCTACTTTCAGGCTTTCGAAGCCCTGCCGAATGATGATATTTAAAGCTTTCACTTTTCTTCAAATACTGAATGACCCTATGGTGATACCTCACCACTTGTTTGTTGAATACCAGTATCTTTATGGCTATCCTTTTCTTGTAAATCGCACCTTTGGAATCTGTTCAATTTTAATCCAAGGTGTTCCCTTGAGAAATGTTGTCGAAAGACGATAATCATTAAATTGATATCGAATTGCTTTCATACTTTTCAACTTCCACTGAGACGAACAACCCTATACTTATAGGGGCTACAAGGACTATATGTCTGTGTGATAGAAGTCGGATGGGACGCCATCACTTGTAAGTTGTGAAATACAAGAAGGCTAATTACCTTTAGTAATGTCTCAATTGAGGCACACAACGTTGAGTTCGTATGATCATATTGATCTCTCGGTAAAATTCTTTTACCTCCCATAAGGTTACCTTAAAACTCATAACCTTATGATCACCAGTGTGTGACGTTTTCCTTGATATGGGAGCTGTCTTTTCAAGGCCCCATAATTTTGTTATCCTTATTGAATTTCAAGGGAAGGCCAACCAGGTCAAATAAGTCAAAATTCGCTGATAAGAATTAGATTCGCAATGAAATCGCCTATGACAGGAGCGAATCCCTAAGACGAATAGAATGTTAGTGACAGATCACTGAAATTGGTTTATTCTCCCAAGGATATTATGATAATGGGAAGTGTGTCAATCGATATATGTGAAAGGAATAGCGATGTGCCGTGAACTCCAGTGACAACGGTGTTAGATAGATGCCCTATAGTGGAATTGAGATTTTGGAACAGTTGTTTACGAATGGACACTACCTCTGGGTTAGCAAGATAAGTACCGACGATGGAGTCAGAGGGAACTGATATTGTGACTTGGGAGAGGTGTAGCGTGTTGTTTTTAGAGGAATAATTTTCGGAAATATATGGAGACCCGGATGAAAATAAAAGTTAAAGAGTTAAAACAAGAAACCATGACTGTGACCGAGTCTGAGGCCAAGTTTTCCGAATTATTGAGGTTTGTTCCGGGGTTTGTGAACACAGAATAAAAGAAAGCCAGTAGGTTTCAACCAGGGCTACCTCCAACAAGCCGCCCACTGTCAGGACCTTTAAATAGCAGGTGCCCTTCTATACTGTTTAGACAGAGCTAATGCATCGTTGTATATCAAGAAGTTGCATGACAATTAAACCTTAAGGCCGAGCCACTAAGGGAATAATTACAAGTAGAAATAGCCATTCGAGGGATTTTCCCATAAGACTGGTACATCCAGGTTGTGAACTAGAAATTGAGGTCGACACTTTTGATAGACCTGATTCTTTTCAAGTTGGGAGAAGTTGATATTATAATAAGAATGGGTTGGTTGACACCCAATGGAGCCCAGACTGATTGTAAGGGAGAGAGAGTAATAAATAAAGAATGGAGACAGATTCAGAGATTCTTGAATATAGTTCAGACTAAGAAACTATTACGCCAGAGATATGAGGCTTAATTAGCTCTTATGGTTGACGCCAAGAAAAGAGATACCAAGTATAAAGGGAACTACAATGGTTTTGGGAGATTGTACAAGGTTTTAATGAACTACCAGATATCGATTTGGATGACATGAGAATGAATACCGAGTATTCAGAGTATAATGAGAATGAAAGGGTTAGTGACTCAGTTACAAGAGTTGTTGTATAAGGGTATGATAAGACCCAGTGTACCACCGTGGGGAGCCCGGTGTTGTTGTAAGAGAGAAAGATGTTAGCACAAGATTATATATCGAACCTCGAGAGTTGTATGAGTTCGACATGGAGAATAGGTACCCTTGTAAATGATTGTTTGATCAGCGGAAGAACGCTGTGTATTTCCAATTTATTTAAGAACTGGGTATCACCAGTTGGAAGTTAAATCCGAGGATATACCCAAGACTGCGATTCGTACTTGGAATAGACACTTCGAGTTTTCAGCGAGGTTATTTGGGTTGACTAATGCACCCACAAATTTTATGGAATGTAATGAATTGGTTTTGACTTACCAGTGATAGTAGATAGCATGAGATGGAGAAATGGCTAGAATTGACCTAGGATTATGACTGTAAGATACACTACCATCCGGGGAAGGCCAATGTGGTGGCCGATACCCTTATTTAAAATGAGTCAGAGATGGATTCCGAATGATCGGGAATTAAAGGAGGAGATTTTACACAAAACCCAAGTTAGTCCAACAAACTAGAAGGACAAAAGATTTCACCAACAAGCGGCTAGTGACAACCAAGACAGACAGAGAAAGTATGCGGACTAAGCCCGCGAGTATAGAGATAGTACTGCTATTGATAAGCTAAATGGCATGTTGATGGATGACAAGCAAGTTTATGTTGGTGTATTTTTTGTACAAACAAGATGGAGAATATGAGGTTAGAGATTCGTGATGCTAAAAGATATCCTCGTGGAAGGAATTAATGAGATTTGAAAAGAAAGGGAAGTCGAGCCCGAGATTCATTGGGCCATCTGAGATTTTAAAACGCGTCAGGAAGGTGGCCTATGAGCCAGCCTTACCCCCCAAACTTGTAGAATGGTCATAACGGGGTTCATGTGTCAATGCTACGTCAGTATACTATAGATGCCCGGCATACGAAGAGTACGAGCAGGTAGATATACAACCTGGTCTGACTTACAAAGAACAACCTGTGGAAATTACGGATAGAAAAGAGCAAGTGCTAAGTGACGAGGTTGCCAAGCTAGTGAAAGATTTGTGGAAAATCAAGAGGTGGAAGAATCCACCTAAGAGTTAGAAGGTGCAATGGAAGAGAAGTACCCCCAGTTATTCCTAAGTTGATTCCGGGACGGAATCCTCTTAAGGAGGGGAGACTATAATAACCCGAATTTTTGGAAAAATTTAAAACTTTTCTTATTATGATTAATTGCATCAGTGAATAGTGATTTGGTGGATGAATAGTGATTTTGAGGATTAACAAAATTTTTCATGCCACCTATGTACGAGACGTAGTGTGGATATTCCGAAGTCATATCAGTGATCTACGGAGTAAATAAATGAATGCAAAGACGATCGGAATTCAGAAATTCCAAATTTTATTTTGGTGTAGTATTTGACCGGGCAGTGATTTATTATTATTATTATATTCAAGAAATGAGATATTAAAATTGAGGATTTGAGGATTTAATATTTTGGAATTTTATTATTTTAATAAAGTCGATTTAAGGATTCGATTGTTGAAGTGAATAGTTACTATTCACTGCGAGAATCGTGTAGAATTTTATTCGCTCTTTAGGAAATATTTTGAATCGTTTCAAGAGGAATAAGGCAACATTTACAGGATTAAATATAGACATGGAAGTAACATGTAACAAGATTAATTCGAGGGATGCAACATTTGGATCATCCATGTGAAAGGAAACGAACCAGTAAAGCTACTTTATCTAAGCCAGTGCATGTTGGACAAGTGTCACAAGATGAGACAACCATAGGTGGTGACTCACCCCCTTTTTAACCACAACATATCAGCATTATTATCATTAATTGACCAAGACAAAGAAAATAAAAAGAAGAGGAAGAACTCTCTCCCCCCCCCCCATTTTCGGCTCAGCTTGTGCAAGGAGGAAAGAAAAACCCATAACTCCATTTCTATCCATCCTTAAATCACCAAATTTTAACCATAGCTTCTCCACTCCATGGGAAACATTCTTTCAAAATTTCATGTCCAACAAAGGAGTGTAGCCTAGTCAAATCGCTTCCCCAAGTCGGAGAACAGAAACTGTCCTGCCTTTTCCAGTTTCGACCACTCACCTTAGAAAGCCAATAAGTCGAGCTTCAAGCATACCCTGGTGATGAGGTAGGACTCAAAAGACATCCCTTGAAGAGTAGAAGGTGTGGTAAAAAGTTGAGAACCAAACTCTTGTTTTTCGATTTTATATGGATTTTACAAAGTGACGATGAATAGTAACTCCGAAAGTTTGTTAACTTGTTTTCTTGATTGGATCTTAAGGTTTAAGCTTTGTAAGGAGTATCTAAGGCTTGTTGACTGATTGGGAGCACTGGTTAGTGTTGCTAGAGCTTCCAAGAAGGTAAAACCCTAATCCACCTTTGAGTTTTATATGAGTTTTGAAGTGGTTTTGATGTTCATGTAAGTTAAGATCATGATTAAGTGATTTAGTGATTGTTTGGCTTTGTTTAAATATGTAAAATGATGGGTGTTGGATTTGAGCCTCACCACTGATCTTAGAGGTGTAGGTTGGTTGTTTATTGAGGTTGTGGATGTATGGTATGCCCGGTGTGGCTTGGTTATGTTGTGACAAAATTGGATTATTCGATTTTAAGCCGTCGTAATGCCCGATTTTCGATAACTCTATAAACTGCCTAGAATCCGAAAACTTAACTGCCTCTTTTGGTTCAATGATGAACATGAGTGTGTAGAGCCTTGTTTCTAGTTTACGTGAGCGCAAGAATCATGCTAATCCGATTTACGGTTTAAGAGAAAAGTGAGTTTTAGTAAACGCCGTTCGGAGGAACAACCCATCTCTAGTCAGTCACTTTGAGGCTATATTTTGACCACTTAGAAGCCATATTAAAATGTGAAACTTTGAGAAATAATGATAGAGACAGTTAGGAAGGCTCACGAAAAAGATTCTGATTAAAAACATTATTTTTCGATTTTATAAAAATGTTTTAGCCGAGGTCGCGCAAGTGAAAACCACTAAGCACATGACTTAGAAACCAATGTTGTAAATGGTTAACTATAACTTGTATTCGAGGATCGATTTCGGACTAAACCTAGGACTTAAGTAATTGTCGACTAAACATGGACTTAGTATGAGCCTATAGCGATCTAGTAATTCCTTGGTTGTGTTTCGCTTACGTGTTTAAGCATTGAGTACAAGTGGATTATCCAGGGGATTAATCGTGCGTTTGCTTTGACTTTGTCTAGATTGTCCGGCATCGTCGCGAACCCCTATCACTTCTCGAGCACCAGGCAAGTTTACTAACCCTTACTCTATTGTTAGAGTGGGCATATTTTCAAATGTTTAATACTTGTTGATTCAAAAATATATCTATATATATATAGTCCTTGTTCCAAGTATCGTGCAAGTTTTCTAATCCCCTGCTGATTTTCAGATTACATTATACTGATGACGCCTATGATATGATAGATGCATGTTTTCAAACCTCACATCGTATATAGATGTGATAGTATTAAAACTACTGAGATTATAGTATATGCATGTGATAGAGGCAAGTTTTCAAACCTATGCCTTTATAAACTGATGTTGTGATAAATAAGATATTGAGATATATGCTATGTGTTCATGATTTCGAAACGATATTTATGATGCTAAGTAAGAGTTGTTAGTATAAGTTGAACTTATAAGCTATGGTTATGGCAATATTTATATGCCGATCTGTTAAGAAAAACCCTCAGTAGGGGGTATATACTTCGTATTTATACTACGGACCGGGAATGGTATCAGTTGCTATCTAGGGTTATATTATTATACTATTATAATTTATTATCCATTCTTTCGTTAAGGAAGTATTTGGAAATGTCTTCTAAATAAATATTCTTTATTAAATATAGTTTTCATTAATTATTTAAAGCCCTACTTCTTAAGGAAGTATTTTGTGAAAACTATTCCTTAACCCTAGATAACTAATAAAGTTTATTCAGTCAATTAGAAATATAATTAGAGAAGGTTCCCAAAACTATTTCCCTTTTAAGTCTATATTCAGGAAGACTTAAATGTTCGCTCAAACTACAAAGATGCATGGAACCTTTCTCAAGATTTATGTTTGTTTCAAGTGGACAGCCCGGTCCTAAATCTTTTTGAAACTATTAATTTAACAGCTTCGTATGCTACCATCAAAATGATTTTGAGTACTTCCTCAAGACTCGAGGAGCAAGATCAGTGGAATCAGTTGTATCCATTAACAAGCGTCAGCTTGGGAAATATGGGTGAATTTTCCTTTCCAACCAGATATGACTACCTTGTGGAGTTGTATACTTGGGGAAAAAGGGGAAGGAACTTTATGTTTCAGTGTTATGGATTTACTCGAACTTGGAGAATATGTAAGGGACTGAGTAGCGCCGGTCCCCTAAGGGAATTACAATACGGCCGATGGACTATTGCAACGGGTTTGTTCTTCCCTTAGTTTATCAGTAAGTGCCCGACCGTACGATAAGAGGAGAGTAACAGGCCGACGGACTATGAACGGGTCTGTTCTTCCTACCTACAACCGATTGGCGGGGATATAAGTCGGTGTGAGACTGATTATCTTCCCTTCTACGTAGAAAAATAGCAGGGGGATTCGCCTTACGACTGATCATCGTAGGGGTATCCCTGGCGCCCAGAATCTCCGTCTACAGTTCATCATCCATGAAAGAAAGTTTTATGCAAGTTATCAGAGAAAGAACATGTTTAAAGCAAGTTTCCAGAAAAGAAAAGTTTATTCAAGTTTATTCAAGTTATTCAAGTTTATGCAAGCGTATGAGTTATAAGAAAGCATATGAGATTACATAAAGATATATGGAATCAGATGAGTTTAGAAAATGGATGGGAAATATTTTACGCTGTCTTTATTTCCAAATTATGATATGAGGTAAATGTTTGATATGAAATATGATATTGAATTTTCCTTATAACTTCATCTTTTAAGTTATATGTTGATAGTCTGCTTATATTCTATATAGCAGATATTTTACGAAAAGGATATACTGAGTTATCCTGTCTTTTATTTTATACTAGAACTTTGTTCATAGTATGAATATCGAAAGTTTGCAGAATATTATGGAGAGGATATTTGAAATACAACAATGGTATTTTTGGAATATATTCCGATATGGAAATGATTTCAGTATCAAGATATTTTGACAAGTATAGTCGTATACCTGCTTTATTTCTGGGTTGAATAAAAGGCAGAATTATGCCATACTTTCATTACCTTGCTGATCTATCGCTCACTCTTGCTATTATTTTATATATATTATATAGCAGCGAAGCAGGATGCCAATGGGACGGCACATACCTCGCAAGGCGTTTTCATAAACAGTTTCTAGCAGTGATCCCGGGAGTAGTACGAACCAATCGAATCAGGCTACAACTTTTGGTATTCAACTTATGTATAGACATGAATGGTATGAGAGGATTGTGAGCATCAGAAGGCTAAGTTGGTAATGTAACAATGCTTAGAAATTGTATCAGTAACAGATTCAAAAGACGTTTGGGTATTGTAATAAAAATTATTTATTCCGCAGTTGTTGTATTGTGTCATTTCTGAGACTCTAACCTGTGTGTGTGTGTGTGAGACATATGTTGTGGGGTCATGAGCAGGTGAATTATGAATGGTGTGAGTAATACAGGTAAGGCAAGGAGTACATGGATTGTGACAACCCTAAATCCCTGACCCCGGATTTGGGGCTTTTACACCTAACAATTGGCATCAAAGCCTTTTGATTGATATACTAATCAAAGATCCATTTTTTGTGATTTTTTTCTTAAACTCTGAAATTTTTATTCTTCATCAAAAATCTCAAAAATGTCTACTACACAGAAGGTTGGTACAATAAAGATTCCCATGGTCAGTAAGGAGCATTATCCTATGTGGAAGAAGAAGATGCTCCTGTTTCTTCAAGTGGCTAATGTTAAATATCTTGGAGTGGTGAAAAATGGTCCTAAGCTTCCTATGATTGTTGAGGAAGAGCAGATAGAGAACAATGTTATTACTCAAGCTGCTAGGATGTATCCCAAGGATCCCAAGGACTACACACCTGATGAGAAAGATGATGCTTCTCTGGATGCCTGTTTACAGTTGATATTGGTTGATTGTCTTGATCCTGTCATGCATAATCATGTTCTAAACTGTGTTTCTACCAAACACATTTGGGACACAATAGAGATAATCAATGAGGGGACAGAGGAAGTCAGAGAGAATAAGATGGAAATTCTCACCTCTTCATATGAACATTTCAGATCAAACCCTGGTGAAGGTATCTCTGAGGTTTTTGAGAGATACAACAAATTGATAAATGATCTGAATCTCCATGGAAAACACTATACTATCAAGGAGATTAACAAGAAGTTCCTTCTAACACTTCCATCTCATTTGGAGCACATAATATCTGCAATTAGAGAAGCAAGAGATCTTGGAGAGATTTCTTTGGAAAGACTCTATGGTGTTCTGAAGACCTATGAGCTGGAGCAGATTCACCAAAAGGGGATATATGGAACTGGAAAGATAGTTAGTACTTCTACTGCATTGGAAACAGAAGTCCCACAGCAACTGGAAGTGAAGGTTGTTCAACCTTCAAGTTCTGACATGGATGTTATTGTAGCTGAATATGGCTTAACATCCACTGGTCAATCTGGTGGTGACTTCTATTCTATGGAAGAACTTGAACTGCTGGAGGATGAGTCCATGGCAATAATAGTGAAAAGGTTTGGCAACTTCAGATTCAGAAGGAATCCTGATCTTAGGTTCAAGCCCAGGTTTCAGAGAGGTGGTTCTTCTTCTTCTTCAAATAGCACAAGGGGTGGCTATAAAACTGGAACCGTGGACAGAATCACATTCAGGTGCTATAATTGTAATGAGTTGGGTCACTTTGCTACAGAATGTAAAAAGCCAAAGCAAGTGAGAAGGAACTCATTTGATTCTAGCAAGAAGAATAAGATTGGGAAAGCTTATGTTGCAAAGGGAAAGAGTTGGGATGATACAGATAGCGATGAAGAAGCTGGTGAAGTTGGAAACCTGGATTTAATGGCTAATGAGGGAAGCACTTCATCATTCATGTCAGAGGTAAAGTTTACTGATTCTGAAATGATCTATCATCTTAGTAGTATTGTTTCTTGTGCACGTAGTGAAAATGATAGAATAATTCTTTTGAACACAGCTCTTGAAAAAGAGGTAAATGAATTAAGACTTGTGCATGTTAATCATGATGATCTCACTAAGAAAATAGCATTTCTTGAGAATAGGGTTAAATGTTATATTCAATTGGAAACCATTCTTAAGGATCAGATTAGTGAACTTGAAATCAAGGTTAATGCTTACTACAAGTCATGTAAGACTGCTAAAGAAATCATCAATAAACAAGTCATTGATCAAATCGTAGGAATAGGTTTTGACTATAATGAGTCTATTGGAGAATTAAGCATTAACATCCCTAATAGAGTTAGTGCTAAAGAAAGGGGTGTACCATATGTGCTTAAAGGTATTGAAACACCTTTATTTAGATAATCCTTGGCAGAACCTCTTAATGAATATTCCATTATTATCCAAGAGGAAAAGCATATTGAGGATCTTGCTTTTGAACGTGCTCAGTCCAACAAGTGTATGTCTGATAAACAAGTCAAAGTTGTGTCAGCAACAGAGACTAAGTTAGACATTCATAAAGTGGATCAAAACAACTGTAGAAGTACATGCCTATTGTTAATCTGTCTCATAAAGCATGTGGTGTGGTGAATTGCATGTCTTGTGCATTTAATGTTATGTATGCTTATTTTAATAGTAAGCATGTATATGATAATAAGACTGCTCCACGACAACATGTTAATAATAAGAAGAATGTTAGATCTAAGACTACTAGTCCTCCAAATACTAGAGTGGATCCATTTATCCCTAAGCCTACTCAGAAATGTGTTAAGGCTGGCTATAAATGGAAACGCTATTTTGTGAAAGAGGTTGAAGTAGTTAAAGTTAAAAATGTTGTTTTGCCTGACAAAGGCCAGTTCTTTAAGTATGCCGGACCAAATCAAGTTTGGGTTCCGAGAAAGGACTAATCAATTTGATATTGTAGGGTATGGCACAGGTAAACCGTGTTATGTGGATTCTGGACAGTGGCTGTTCAAGGCATATGACCGGAGATAGAGCCCTGCTGTCAAATATGGTTGAGAAAGCTGGCCCAGAAGTTACCTTTGGAGATAACAACAAGGGTATTACCAGATGATATGGCTGTTTGGAGTTTGGAAATGTTATCATTCAAGATGTATCCATTGTGGAAGGTCTGAAGTTCAATCTTCTCAACATCAGTCATTTCTGTGACAGAGGATATGTTGTTTCCTTTGAGAAAGAGAAGTGTCAGATCCTTCACAAGAATAATGGAAAGTCTGCTCTTCAAGGAGTAAGGAAAAGTGATTTGTTCATAGCTGATCTATTCTCTGGATCCAAAGATGAAGTTACTTGTTTTTATGCTAAAGCTTCATCAGATGAGAGTTGGCTATGGCACAAGAAGATGTCTCACCTGAACTTCAAAACCATGAACTCTCTAGTCAAGAGGGAATTGGTGAGAGGTTTGCCTCAGATGGAATTTACACAGGAAGGACTGTGTGAGGCTTGTCAGAAAGGAAAGTCAAATAAAGCTTCTCACAAGGGCACTGACACATCATCAATAACTGAACCACATCAGTTACTGCACATGGATTTGTTTGGTCCAGTTAATGTGATGTCCATGTCAGAGAAAAAATATGCACTTGTGATTGTTGATGAATATTCCAAATATACTTGGGTTTTATTCCTACATTCCAAGGACGAGACCCCACAGATGGTGATTGATCATATAAAGTTGATTGAGCTGGATTCTAGATTCCCTGTTAGAGCTATAAGGTTAGATAATGGAACTGAATTCAAGAATGCAGTCCTAAATGACTTTTGTGCGGATAAAGGAATAACAAGACAATATTCAGCCCCTAGAACTCCTCAACAGAATGGAGTGGTGGAAAAGAAGAATCGTACATTGATTGAAGCTGCCAGGACTATGTTAAGTGAATCAAGACTTTCGATGTACTTTTGGGCTGAAGCTGTGAATACTGCTTGTTATACTCAGAATCGAACTTTAATCAACAAGGACTTAATGAAGACTCCTTATGAGATCATGAACAACAAGAAACCAACTCTCAAGTACTTTCGTGTATTTGGGGCAAAATGCTTTGTGCTTAAGGATGGAGATGTTAAACGTGGCAAATTTGAGGCCAAGGCATATGAAGCTATATTTGTTGGCTATTCTAGAAGATTTACAGGGTTTACTTGATTGATAGTCACCAAGTGAAGGAAAGTGTCAATGTTACATTTGATGACACTAAGCTCCCTAGTATCCAAACAGAAGATTTATATGAAAAACTGAAGTTTGATAACTTGCCAGACTCAGAATCAGATGATGAAGCTCCACCCGAGGTTGTTGCTGGTAATGAAAATAACAATGATGATAATGATCATGGTGGTGGTGGTAGAAACATTGGTAACAATGGAGATACCACTAACACTGGAGACGAATCATCAAGGCAATCAAGCAACAACTCAGGGGGAGGAAATGAAGGGTCAACTAGTCATTCACAACATCAAAATGAATTTCAAGGCGAATCATCAAGATCAAATCTTCCAAGACAGATTGTGTGGAATAGAGCTCATCCTTTTGAGCTGATCATTGGTGATCCAGATGTTGGAGTTAGAACTAGAAGTGCTACTCAGAATGAATGTCACTATTCAGGGTTTCTATCTGAGATGGAGCCAAAGAAGACTGAGGAAGCACTTACTGATCCAGATTGAGTGATTGCTATGCAAGATAAACTCAATCAATTTGAACAATAGCAAGTCTGGAAGCTGGTACCCAGACCAAAGAACAAGAAAGTAGTTGTTACTAGATGGGTATACAGAAACAAGCTAGATGAGGATGACATTGTTACCAGAAACAAAACAAGACTGGTTGCTCAAGGGTATTCACAAGCCGAAGGCATTGATTATGATGAAACCTATGCACCAGTGTCTAGGCTTGAGGCTATCAGGATGTTCTTAGCATTTGCAGCTTATTCCAATTTTAAAGTCTATCAAATGGATGTTAAGAGTACATTCCTGAATGGTGAGCTGGATGAAGAAGTGTATGTGGAACAGCCCACTGGCTTTGAAAATCAGGAGTTGCTGGACTTTGTGTACTTTCTCTTCAAGGCTATATATGGTATCAAACAAGCCCCAAGAAAATGGTATGACACTCTCTCTGGTTTTCTTTTAGAAAATGGTTTTGTTAGAGGTATCATAGACAAAACTCTTTTTTCAAAGAAACACAAAAATGATATGATATTAGTCCAAGTCTATGTGGATTACATCATATTTGGGTCTACTAATGATAATCTCTGTAAGAGATTTGCTAAGCTAATGCAGAGTAAGTTTGAAATGAGTATGATGGGTGAGCTGAAGTTCTTTCCTGGATTACAAGTAAGTCAAAGGTCAAATGGTATATTTATTTGTCAATCCAAGTATCTCAAAGAACCCCTCAAGAAGTATCACATGGAGGATTCAACATCAGCAAGGACTACATCTTCAACAGCTGTCAAACTTGGAGCTTGTGATAACTCTATCAAGGTAGATGTTACAAGCTACAGAGGTATGATTGGCTCCTTACTCTACCTTACTGCAAGTAGACCAGATATTATGTATGATACATGCTTGTGTGCAAGGTTCCAAGCGGACCCTAGAGATTTACATCTCGTTGTTGTTAAAAGAATCTTGAGATATCTTAAGGGTACACCTAATTTAGGTATCTGGTACCCTAAAGATTCTGGTTTTAATCTTGTTGGATATACAGATTCTGATTATGCAAGTAGTGTTGTTGATAGAAAGAGTACCTCTGGGAGTTGTCAATTCCTAGGAGGTAGATTGATTTCTTGGTATAGCAAGAAACAGCAAACAGTTTCCAATTCAACAACAGAAGCTGAATATATTGCTGCTGGAAGCTGTTGTGCTCAGATCCTATGGATAATGAATCAATTGAAGGACTATGGCTTTGTATTAGACAAAATTCCTATTTTATGTGACAATACAAGTGCCATAGCAATCTCGAACAACCCTGTTCAGCACTCGAGAATGAAGCACATTGATATCAGGTATCATTTTATCAGAGAGCATGTCATGAATGGAACTGTGGAGTTACACTTTGTACCCACAGAAGAACAAACTGCAGATATATTCACTAAATCTCTTGACGAATCCACATTTACCAAGTTAGTTGGTAAATTGGGTATGTTGAACAGTCTTAGCGATTAAAAATATCTCTGTTATTTTTGTTCTTAGCAAAAATCAATTTCTCTTGTTGATATTAAATGATATTTATTGCCAATTCTTACTTGTTGTGAAAAGCTTGTTAATTGAAATGTTCTTGAATAATCTATTTTCTTTAAAAACATTTTTCTCATATTTTTTAAGTGGAGAAATTTATTTTTATTGAAAATTTAATTATTTAGGATTATTTAGGTTAATTTCAGATTGTATATATTGTTGTTTGAATTTTTCTGCAGGTTTATATTATTTTTTATTGCACTTCTGTAATTTACTATATATTTTTCTAGGATTTGTAGATTTTTTCTATGAATTTTTCTGGACTTGTACATATTTTTTATGCATTTTTGTAAATTTCTATGCATTTTTAATTATTTTTAGCATTTTCTGATAATTTACTTTGTTTTTCTTAAGTTTTTCTCTAAGTCTTCCCAGTTTTAATACTGAGAAGACTATCGAGAAGACTCATTTTTATTTATTTATTACTAATTTTCTAAGTCTTCTCAGTCTTTTCTACTGAGAAGACTATGAGGAAGATTTAGTAATTTTAGTTTTTAGTTTTTTCCTTTTTATTTTATTTCTATTTCTAAGTCTTCCCAGTCTTTTTACTCCTAGAAGACTTTCGGGAAGACTTAGTTCTTTTTAGTTATTTCTTTTTATTTTTGTTTTATATTTTCTAAAAGATTACCGTTTGTACTAGGAAGACTCTCGGCAAGACTCTCTCTAAGTCTTCCCGATTGTCTTCCCAGTTAATTTTTAAATAAAAAACGGTTCAGTATTCTTTTCTTTTCAGTTTTTTTTTGTTTTGCAGTCATATATATACATATACTTACGTTTTTCTTTCCTTCATTATCATATCCCCTGATCAGTTCTCTTCGAGTGTTCATAGTTTCTAAGCATTGCTCAAGTTTTAACTTAGCAAATCATTAAATCACTACTTTCGAATATTAACAAACATAGTCGAATTACTGCTCATTTTTTTACTCTTCATTTCGACTATTGGTTGTTTAAGCTTTTAAGTTTTTTAAACTTGGATTAATTTTGATTTTGTTAAGGCAATTCTTTTGTTTGGATTGTCTGTGTGTGTGTGGATCAATTTACAGTTTTTTAAGTTCATTGTTTTAAGTTCAAATTAAGGATCTTATTTTTTTTTTAAATTGGTTAATTTTTGGTGAAATTTTAATTTTGTGGATTTTACTTAATTTTGATTAATTTTAAAATCCCTAACATTCGAATTTTATTTCAAATTAATTAAAATTTCTTGTTTTTCAAATGGATCCGAATTTTCAACTTGTTTTAAATAATTATATTGTGTATTTTGATCCATTGAGGTGTAAGGTTGAGCGGTTTAGGCCATGGATTTATTTTTTGAACAGTCAGACTTGTGTCAGTCATGCTATTTGTGCATCTGCTGTTTTGAAAATTGATCCATTACGTCTTCTTTGCTCTAGTGCTGTTATTGCTGAGGACTCTAAATCTTTTACTTTCACTATTTTAAACCAGCAATATACAGTCACTTTTGATATTTTTTGTGATGTCTTACAGTTTCCAAAGGACAGATTTGATCATTTGCCCTCTGATGATGAGTTATCTCAGTTCTTCTTGAACATTCATTATCAAGGACCCCTATAAATGGTTAAATTGTCTAAAAGTTTTCTAGTTAGGGAATGGGATCTGTTCTTTGATACAATAGCTAGAGTGTTTGGTAATTGCACTAAAACAAATTTTCATGGCATTACCATTTTAAATCAATATATTGCTTATGCTATTGTATTTGGTCGTAGACTTAACTTTGCAGAGTTGATTTGGAATATTATGGTCAATAGACTTGGTCACTCTATGAGAGATTTAGATAATCATGTGAAAGTGAAGTGTTGGTACCCTCGCTTTCTCACTCTTATCATAAATCATCTACTTACTGCTGAGCATGTAGAGTTGTTTAGAAATGCTAGATTTAAAACCTCTCAAACCACTGATTCCAAATTCTACACCAGATTGGATTGCTCACTTAAATATCTTTCCAAACCTGTTCTTGTTTCACCTTTGATGAGTCAATTCATTAATCTTCCTACCTTTTGTGAACAAGTTCCTCAACCACATCCAATTCCATTACAGGTAGTAATTTCTAACCCTGGATCTTCTTCTGGTACAATGGTTGAAACCCAAGTGGTTGTTAGGGCTGACCAAGAGGTTGTAGAACCACAACCTCTAACACAGGTCATAGAGCCAAACACAGAGTCAAACTCTTCAAACCCACAACCTGAGCTTACTTTACAAATCAGACAAAGAAGTGTTAGAGAAGAAACTACAATGAGTGTTCCCACAGCTCTGTCTCCACCTCTTAAGAAAAGAAAAACATATAGGGAGGCATCTGTAAGCCCATCCTTATCCTCCCAACAGGATATGGACATTGATATGGCCACTAAACAGTCTCCGGAGACATCCTCTCAACAGGATGAATCTATTAAAATTCGCCATCGGGCCCTGGAAACTTGTAATGAGTCAAGCACACTCCCATTACTCACAATGGGAGAAGACATACATATAGATGAAACTCAGGACACGTTGTCAGGAGAGCACTTTTAATAGAATCATTTTCTCCCCTCCCAGAGGGAACATCTCTGGCTCCCCTAAGGGATTTTTCACTCGCAGTTTACACTGGTGAAAGTGAAAGGAAACCAGGTGAGTCTGTCACTGAAGCAATTCAGTTTACAATGTCAAATGTTTTGACAGACTCAACCGGGGATTGGGATTTGCGAACTCCCATTGCACCACCACTGACCTCTCTTGAAGGGGCTAGGGTGATTTCTATGGCAGGTACGTCATCTGAGAACATGGAGAGACAACTAGTAATTAGAGATGAGAGTCAAACACAGAGTGATACACAAGCACGTGAGTTGAGTGAAACACCGCTGAGAGAAATTGAGGTGAGTGCACACACTGACACAAACACTGATTTGCTGTTAGCTCAAATAACTGCTCTACAGAAACAATTACAAGAAACCCAGGCTGAAAAGGATATTCTCAAAGCACAAGTGGTTGAACGGTCTTCTTTTTCCACCTATGTAACAAATCAGCTGGGTATGATTAAAGATGACATTGAAGTTTTGAAGACTTCTCTGCTACCAAAGATCAATGCAGTTCAACAATCTCAAGTACTTATGGCTTCTGACGTCTCTGATCTTTCAACTTCAAATGCTGAGCAGTTTGCTTCCATTACAACTCAAGTGGACTTCATTCAGCAAACTGTTGATGAAAATCAATGGTTTAATGAACAAAGGTTCTCAAAGATTGAAGGTGGGATGAAGCATCTGTACTTTATGATAAAGAATTCACATCAACCCACGGCTGAACAGAAAAGATTCTTTGAGGGAGATGGTGAAGATGATGCTGATCAAGGAGGAGATGGAGGAGATAGAAGAGAAAGAGGAGATATAAGGGGAACAAGTGAGGTGAATCCTGAAGCTGCTAATTTTAAATCTGTAGAGGATTCCTCAACTAAGGGGGAGAAGAAAGGAGGAGATAGAGAAGCTGGAGGAGCTTCTGGAAAAGATAAAGGGAAGGGTAAGCAGAAACAATCAATGGAGGATTCTACTTTTGATGATGCTTTCTACTACCATGGTGAACATGATGATTTTCAATTTGATACGTCTGGTGATCTGGAGAAGACTATCCCTGAAGAACCTATTGAAAGAGTTGAAGAAACAACAAGCAGATCTCAGGAGGAAGGAAGATGAGAATGCCAAGGTCTTCGACATCATATCTCAGAAGCTGAAGATTCAAAAAGCTGAACATGAAGACAAACAACGTCTTCATAGTATTCATGTTAAGGAAAGGATATTGGATGTCAGGATGAATGAAGGAAGCAAGTGGGATAAGGCAAGGGAGATGTTTGATATCCCTCAGAGAGGCACAAACAATGGTGGTACCTTTCTTAAGTTGCTTGAGAAGATCAGAACTGTTAATCCAGATAATTCATTATACATGCAGGCTTTGAAGGAGGACATCTTAAGGATTACATCTGTATTTGATCAAGTAAGACAGGAATTGTACATCTATGTTTCAAGTGTTCTTGAAGGGTCATTCACAGTTTCTCTTGAACTCCTGGAAAGAAGATCTATGTCAGAGCTTTGGATTCTGATGAGTAAGGTGAAGAGATCTTCCTGCTTAAATGAACTTCTTTATGAACGGCTGAGAGATTCTGCTATGAAGGCCATCCCTCAAGTTGTACAATTTCCATATGAAGTCAAAATCTACAGAGGTACAAATTTGGAGACAGTAAGGGTGGATCCTGATTCTTTGAAGCTACAAACTGCTATGCAACTGGTGAAGTTGGAGAATCTTCTTAGAACTTCTTGGTTTACTACTGAAGCAAAGTCCGAGGTTACTGATATGATTTCAGACTACTGCACTGAAAAAGTTCCAAGGTATTCTCAAATAAAGAACAGATTGAAGAAGATCACTTCTCAACCAGTCAAGCCAAGTGGTGGTGTTTCAGAAAGTGATCGTGTCCTTGATAAAGATCTTCTAGACACCTTGCAAGATGCTGAAGAAGGTGATATTATAGAATAAGGCATGATGAAAAGAGCTTAGTTTTTATTGTAATATGTTTAGAGCATAGGTGAATCAAGATAGGAAAATGTAATCATTTGTTCAGTCTACAGGAACATCTATCTTGTATTTATCTTTATTGTTTGAATCTGGAAATTGTTAAATATAATCCAGAACCTTTTTATTATTTGCTTGGCTCTTAAAAGTCTTATCTTTTCTTGTTTTAGTTGAGTTATCCTCTAGAGGTATTTGATTGTTATTGTCTAACAAACAAATAGGGGGAGATTGAAAGGCATATGTAAAGGCCTATTTGTAAACACCGAGGATTCTACTCAACATAAAATAAGATGTAATAAGTAAATAATAAAAGTTATATGTCACAGGAATCTCAGAAGATAATATCTGTCAAGAGAATGAAGGTTAAAGTCATCTATAGACTTGAAGTAATTCTACATTCAAAGAAGTTCAATTTATTGATCAAGCCTCAGTGAAGTATTCAATCTCAGTGGATTTATTAAAGTGACAGAGATTTCAAGATGTGACAGCAAAAGTGCAGGTTACAGAGTTTAAGGAAAAGGGAAAAGAAAATGGATCACTGCTTAACGTCAAACAGATGAAGAACAGACATTGCCATTTGTCACTCATGAACCAGACAGTACATTGAGTGTCAACGTTCTATAGTGTTATTTCTTCTTCTAATTTTAGTGGTTCAAGAATTAATTGTGAAGACAAGGAATTGTATTTATTCTCTTCTAAATAATTATTTCTACTAAGTAAATTATTTATTAAATTAATTCTGTTAAGAATTAATTTAATACATAAATTACTTAAATGATTATTTGAATTAGAATAGAAAATGAACTAAGAAGACTTAGAAAATAAACTAAGAAGACTGTCAAGGAGAGATTTCCTGATAGTCTTCCTAGGCATTTTCTAAGTATTTTTAATTTAAAAGTGTGTCTTCCCTAAAGTCTTACATAGCCAATGCATTGTCTTCCCGAAAGTCTTCACAAGCCAAATGTGAGTTTTCCCGATTGTCTTCATAGTTCAAATCCAAAGAAAGCTATTGGCGCGTGGAATTCAAGACAGTACATGTATTTAAACACATGTGTGATCAAATCAAAAACAGACAGAACATTCACAAGACAGAAAGTACCGAAACATTCTATCCTATTTACTTTTACCTTAACTTCTATCAAATTGTCCGAGCTATTCATTTCACAGTGAATTGATTTCTTGATTTGATTGTAACATTTAATCCATAAGAATTAGTTCACTTGTACTGCTTTGACAATCTAGCGGATCATAATCCCTAGAAATTATATCGAACTACTTTTTAGTATTCGATCCTTTTTATTACAAAAATAGATAAATTTATGTCGAATTTATTCTAGGTTTGTTTTATCAAGAACTCTGTAATCCGTACTCAAATTGTAACACCCTTCAAGTTTAATATAAGTTATATTTAACTTGAATATTGTTTCAGTTTATTCCGCGATAATTTGTTCTTAAATTGTTTAATTTTTACACGAACAAATTCGATTAAACGGTATAGTTTGTATTCAATCCCTCTTCTACAAACTTATCAGGACCTAACAATATTGAAAAACATCTGCTCTCCGTTGGCAGTTACGAAAATCACTCAAACAAATTTTGCTAAGATGTTTAAGTTATCATCAAGGAACAACATATTTCCTAACATACTGCATGCAAATAATAGGTGTATACGTAAGTAATTATTTCTTAACTATTCAAGTAAACTTAGGGGTCATTTGTTAAATTTGAATATATTTTTCTAAATCTTTAATATTTTTTGACGATTAATCATCTAAATCGTTAGTAAATCTGGATGATCTGTATGACTACAAAATCTGGATTATCTGAATGATTATTTTTTATCTGTTTGACTCTGAATGAATAATTTTTACGTATCTTGGTATATTAATTAAGTAATTATGA
The DNA here is from genome assembly GCA_030848705.1 of Heracleum sosnowskyi. Lineage (NCBI taxonomy): Eukaryota > Viridiplantae > Streptophyta > Magnoliopsida > Apiales > Apiaceae > Heracleum > Heracleum sosnowskyi. The sequence goes on from CM061238.1 coordinate 36,127,554, forward strand.
ATAAAAAAATTACTCAACAAATAAATATTCAATTTATAACAAAATATATTTTCGAAATTGTGAGAGGCATCTATGGTAATTTTATAAAATTAATATATCTTTAACTACTATAATAAAAGTACAAAAATAATTGAAACAATATTAAGATAGCTCATTTTCTAATACTACTAAATCAACTATATATATAGACTAGCTTAAACCTCGTGCGATGCACGGATTGTTAATTGTTATTTTATTATTATATTTTTAATATTTTATTAATTGTATTTGTTAAAAAAATAAGTAGGCATGTTAAAATAGCTAAATACTTTTAATTAATTAAAAACATTAAAACAGATTTAAAAAAAAAAAAAAATGTAACATATATTTAGTTTAAAAAGGTAAATGCCCGTGATATTTTTGGAAAATGAGGTTTTAAAATTTAATAAATAAAAGTATTTAAATTCGTTTTAAAATAAATAAGTAAAGGGTTTCCTGTGATATCTTTCGGAAAAAAATGAATTTTAGTGGGAAAAATAGAAAAAGTAAATTGAAAAAGACAATTTCCGGTGATATATTTAGAAAAGAAGGGATTTTGTTAGAAAAAATCTATAATGTGTTTTAGAGTAATTGGTTATAAATAGGTATTTGTTTATTTATATTTTAATATTTTTAGTGATTGCATATGTTATGAAAAATAAGTAGACATGTTAAAATAGGTAAACTTTTAAAAAATAATTATAATATTATAGGTTTAAAAATAAATAACTAAAGGTTTGTCCGTGATATTTTTGGAAAATGAGGGGTTTTAGTAAGGAAAAATAGAAAAACTAACATATTTTAGTTAAAAATGGTAATTGCCATGTTTGAAAAAGTAGGGAAATTTGTTAGAAAAAATAATGTATTTTAGGGAAAAAAGGTAATTGGTTATAAATAGGTATTATTATTATTTAATAATATATTTCTATAAATAAGTAAGGTTAATTAAGTAAAAACGCGAAATACAGTTAAGGGCAATTAAGTAAAATCACAACGTACCATACCGACCAACCAAACTTTTAATGTTTCGTATATTATATAATAGTATTGATATATATATATATATATATATATATATATATATATATATATATATATTGAAATACATATATAAAAATAATCGAAATACTAAACTTTAACTTGAACACATTTTTTGCATAAATTAAAATAAACAAAATTTTTTATATTATATTATACTAGATAAAAAGATAAATTTTTTTAATTAATTACTTATTATAATAATAACAATAAACAAGGTGCATGTATAATAATGAGTTAAGATGTAAAATCAATTTATTCATTCGTGTCATCGTGTGAATGAGATACTCAGGAACCATTCAACATAAATTTTGAGAAGGTATGGTTTAGAAGATTTTTAGTGTCGTTCGCTATAATTTAACAAATGATCTGAACCAGTCAAATTTTATCGTCCAACAAATAAAACTTTTGAACAAATACCTTGAATTGCTCGATCATCCCTATTCAGATCATCTCTATTCAGTGATTTAGTTCCATTCATGGGTTAACAAATGGGGCTTTACTCTTTGATAAAGATGATACTTACTTGTCATGCACCGCCAGACCTGTCGACTTAGTTCGCGGAAAAGTTGAGCCACATAAATTTGTTCGCTACAACGATCGGATACTGAATATTGCCCATATGAGTTAAGTTATTTTCGTGTGTATTTTTCCACACTAGTGGTTAGGGATGAGCATAACCGAAATTGAAATCGAAACTGCATCAAAACGCACGAAATGATATCAATAAAAACTGCACCAATTTAATACCAAATGGAATAAAAACCGTACCAAGAATTTGGTTGCGGTTTGGTTTCTAGAAATTTCAAACCGAACCGAACCACGTTAAAAATATATTCCCTCCGTCCCAAATCTTTTGTCATGTTTGACTTTTATGGTCAAATTGACACAACTTTGACCCGCTCGAGCTCGAAGTCGTTTATTCGGGCTCGATAGTCCGAGCTCGTTTAGTTAAACGAGTCGAGCCGAGTATGTGTCGAACCCGATTAAGCCCGACTCGAAACTCGAAAACCCGACTCTTTTATAATTTCAAATAAAAAATTATTAAAAACTATTTTTATTATTTAAATAATGGAAATTAGTTAAATTTTTTTATATATTTTAAATGTTGAGGTCGCGAGTATACTCGGCTCGGATCGTTTAAATCCGAATCGTTTAGCTCGCAAGTAAACCCGACTTGACTCGTTCATTAAATGAGTCAAGTTCGAACAAAGATTTGAGCTCGTTTACTTAAACGAGCGGTTCGGCTCGACTCGTTTATTTAACGGCTCGAACTCGTTTAGTGAATACCCGACTCGGCTCGACCCGAATTACAACCCTAGTTCTCGATTACATGTCTAGTATTTCCCGGAGCATAATATAAATATATAATTATATCTTTTTATATAATTAGTGTAAAAAACTTAAATGGTATGGTTTGGTATGATCGTCAGTGGGTCCTATATAGCTAAAAAATTTCTCTTATAAACCAATCATAATTAGAGTCTTCTTTAGAAAAAAGTAATATTCCCTCCGTCCCCCTCAATTCTTTACATTGAGGTTGGGCACGGAGGTTAAGAAAAAGTGTAATTTAGTGAAGAAAAATAAGAAAAGTGAGTAAAGCGGTGGGATCAATCAATATTTAATGTATAAAGTGGGGATAATGGAGGAAAGTAGTGGATGTAGTTAATTTTTATATTATAAAACTTTATTATTTTATGAAGCTTTTGGAATGTAAAGAATTGAGAGGGACATCCCAAAAAGGAAAGTATAAAGAAATGAGAGGGATAGATGGTGTTATGGATTAAAAAGTGTACTTGTAAATTAATTGCTAGGATTTAAGAGAGCTTCGAGCTTTAATGGCTGCTCTTGTGTTTCGTGACTAAATCGGTCCTCACAAGATGCCTACATATCTCTAGTGTTTAGAGAATCAAGCCAATAAAACGTAGTTCTTGGGGTTGCCCTCGGGGCTATGGCGGTAGTGGCACACCAAGGACTTAGTGACTTGTATGTCCTTATTCGAGGATGAAGTCTAAAACGTTGTAGATGACGTATGGAGCTGTGTCCAAAACGTAGTAGATGACGTATGGAGCTGTGTCCAAAACGTGACGTATGGAGCTGTGTCCAAAATGTAGTAGATAACGTATGGAGCTGTGTCCAAAACATAGTTCTGAGATGAGAGGTCATACCCTTTATATAGGCGTTTAGAAGCCTAGTGGATAAGTATTGATTTCCTTAAAGGATAAATCTTATCATTGACGATGGATAAGTATTATCACTTCCTTGAAGGATAAGTCTTATCCTTGACGGTGGATAGGGATTAATTCTAGATCCTTCCTTATAGGAGTTGTTTCCATATCATAACGAACTTGTATTGAAACAAACCCACTTGTATTAGAACAAGCCTGTATTGGACGTCTCCTAATACAGGTTGTACTTTTAGCCCAAATATTAATTACGAAATTAATATTTAATTAGAGTTTCAGGCCTTATTTATGGACCAGCTATGTTTAATTAATGCAATATTAATTATGTCTTTAAGGTTATTTTTAACCTATATCATTTGCCCCCCAACTTCTATGATAATGCACTAGGATTTCATAGAAGTTATACCGGTTTTTTTCGAGACTTGGGGTCTTTTTATCCCTTACATGGGACTTACTACCCTTTTTTTGGGGATTTTAATATATACTAGTGTTTCACGAGTATCGTCTTGGTGTAAAGTGTGGAGCGACCTACACATTTACGACGATTTTGCCTTATTCGAGGCTAACTTGACATTTGCATAAGCCTTTTATAACTTATACCGTCTTGTTTTGGCTTCAAGCCTTTCATTGAGCATATAGAATGATGGGGTTTGGACTGAATGTCTTAGGTTTCTGGGGTTTCAACCCTTCACCCTTACGAGTCCTTATTGATGGCTCCGCTCGTAGTGATTCTTTCTCAAGCCTATCATATCAAACTTCTCTTGAGCTTGAAATTTTCTCTAATTAACAATAAGCATCTTAGGCTTTCTTTTGTATGTTTATTAGCAACATTCACCCTTCGGGGTTCATTGTATTCAGCTCTATTTGTGCAGTTGACATGCATATTTTGTAAGTTTTCCTTTGCATTCATTTGTAGTTTGTCTTGGCAAAGCTTTAAGGATGTTTCTACCAATAAAAACGGGTTCAACCCTTCATCTGCTTTCCAGGAACCTCGTGATTTCATCGAACCTTATTTATACTTGTCCTACTAGCGGATCCTTTTAGGGTGCACTAAACATAATAGACTTTCAAATTTGAGGCATGCCAAGTCCTTGGCACCTCATGCCCTTCGAGGGTTTCTAGCTTGTATGAGCCTCGTCCAAATACATTCTTGACGCGATATGGTCCTTCCCAATTTGGGGCCAACTTGCCTTTTTGTCCAACTCCGGATGCCTTAATCTTTCAGAGGACTAAGTCTCCTTGTCGAAAGAACCTTTCTTTAACCCTTAGGTTGTTGCCCAGTAATAATCTATTGTAGAAGGGGGGTTGAATACAATAGTATAATATAATCGACTTCTTAATGTATATATCACAAATATGAAAGAAAGATAACAGCTTTATTAAATCTGATATAAAACTGTTACAAACTCTCTCAAGAAATTCTGATGTTCTTGAGAGCTGCTAGTTTACAAAAACTCTCTCAAGAAATTCTATGTTCTTAAGAGCTGCTATTCGATTATGTTCTCCTCTGTGTTGTACATAAATCGAAACCAAAACTGTGTTTATATACTACACAGCTTCTCTATCAATGATAAGTCCTAATCAATTACAAAGATTGAAACCTATCCATAATTGATAGCTACATTCTACAAACCAGGAACCGACAGAATAAACTTCCATGTTTAACTAGACTCCAAATATAACTCGAAGTAGGAATCCTGATCAGCTTCCAGTCCTGATGATCAATCCTGATCCCAGTCCTGATATGTATCTCAATCCTGACGACCATGTAATCCTGATGACGTCAGCAATCCTGATCAGTTGAGTCTAGCTCCTGACGATCATTGAATTCTGAACTAACAATCTCCCCCAATCTCATACTTTATGAAATAAAGTATAGATTCCTAAGATTCAATGATGTCAAAAACATATATACAAAATGTACAGAATCTGCAGAAACAACTTATCTGTTTAAATTCCTTGATAGAACAAATTCATCTTCAAGAAGTTGGATAACAAATTTTCTTCTTTTTCTTCAAGAATTTGAATCAGTCTTTCCTTAAGATTTCTGAGTTCTTCATCTTCCTCATTAATCTGGTAGATAGTTGCTCTGAGATTCAATATGGAGTTTCTCTGAAGACTATGCTCTTCAAGAAAAAGATAAGCAATTTCCTTCCCATCAGGATTGAGAGTAAGATGAGTCATGCCAAAATTTACTTCTTTAACAGCAGTACCCCTTTGCATTTCCACATCCTGACCTCTTTGATTTAAATACATGGGAGTATAATTACCATTGAAATTACTGTTTCCATACAGTCTTCTTCTTATTGTTGACAAAATCATGTCACTCCATTCTTTGCATATTTGATTCTTCGATCTCAAAAGATAATGAACATATTTCAGTTCCTGTGTAGTTTTCATCAACATATCTTGAATAGATAAAATCTTCACACTACCATCTTTCATGGAGTACAGAAGCTTTTCTTTCTTGTCAAAACCATCATGAGAATCTATAACTATATCAACAACTAGTAAATTGTTCAGGTTTTCAGAAGTTAAAGTACCTCCAATTTCAGTTAAGGAGTAAGGATCAACATATAACATATTCAGATATTCAGCATCACTGTGTCCAATACCTCCTCTTGAATTACTTGTCAATTGCTTCAGATTTGAAAACATCTTTAACCAGAGTGCTTTTGATCTAACCATCCCAGATAAATCAACAACACTTGAAGCGCTTGTAATAATTCCTCCAGACTGAAAATTGATAAGTGTATCACAACTTAATGGGCTAATATGTTTCCACTTCTTATCCTTTTCCTTTTTAAAGGCATAGCTTCTTTCCAGTGAAGACTCTTGTCTGCTTGGGTTCCTCCACACTCTTCTGTTTGAGAGTTTAAGCCTTTGTACATAGAGATTGAAATCTCTATTTGTTGATCTTGTAATTTCTCTTCTTCTGGCTTCTTCTTCTTCATCTACTTCCTTGTTGTGAGAATCAACCACAGTAGATAAAATTATCAAGTCAATCTCTTGCATAATTTCAGAATCATCAGGATCTTGAATATTATCAGGAACAACATCAGGATTAGATTCTTCAATTTGATTTGTATTGCAGAGATTTGATTTTCTTGATTTTCTTGATTTTCTTCTCAATTCAGGTTCTTCTTCAATATTTCCATCATCACCAAAAGTAGATCTGTCAGGAACTACTAGAGTTTGAATAGGTTCAGGAATTACTTCAATTCTTAACCCTCGAGACCTTGTCTGTCTAGGTATTGTTTGAGTTGAAGAACCTCTTCTACTTCTTCTAGCTCCTCTCCTACCTCTGCCTCCTCTACCTCTAGCAGGAGTAGGGTTATTAAAGCTTTCCATCATTTCTCTCTGTTGTATTAAGAATTCTTCATGTGAGAGATCAGGATATTCTTCACTTGCTGTAGAGAGTGCTTTTCTTGCATATAATTGTTGAACTCTTTTATCAGTGTGATCTAGAGTAACAATTCTGCCATCTTTTGTAGAAAACTTCTGGAATAAATTTGATGCATCTTCAGGATTATCAATAATCACATCTTCATCACCTTCAGGAATTGTAGCAAGAATATGTCCATGACCAGGTGTCAAGATTTGTTCTTCCGTCAGGATCTGAGATTGCACCAACGTTCTTACTGTCTTAACTCCAGAATCAGAAACATGAGTTGACTGCGTTGTTTGACTTTTTGAAGTTTGAATTGTAGACTTCATAACAGCAGCATCAGAGGTTTCTCCTTGTATCACTTTGTCACTACCATCATCTCCAGTATCATCATCATTATTCCTTAATACTAGATCAGGTGTACATTTTGTCTGACTAACCTTCTCCCCCTTTTTGACATCAGGATTTGACAATAAATTCAAAATTAAGGAAAGAGAGGCTTGAATGTCAGTTACCTTGGTATCCAGAGAATCAATCCTTCTGTTGATAGAGGTTTGTTCAGAAATAACAGATTTCACGTGGGATTCTACTACCCTTAGCTGAAAAGCAGTAGGCACCTTTGTAAAATTTTGAGAAATATCATTCCTCACCAACTCAGTTGAGTTCTTGATAGAATCAATCTCACTTTTTAGACTTTTGGATAACAAAGTTGTAGCCTTCAGATGATTCTTCAAGTCTTGATTCTCTATAGATTTCACTGCATCATAGGCATGTTCCAAAGCAGAAGAATAACTTACAGATTCAGCAGATCTGTGCCATGAATTGTTCCATTCATTCTGTCTAAGTGCCTCAGCAGGATTAAAGGAAGGAATAGAAAAATCTTGTCTCTGGTCTTTCCCAGTGGAAGCTTTGCCAGCCATATATGTACTTGATGAACCAAAAGTAGTTCCAAGACTAATTTTGAGTGCTGTAGCAAGCTGTTCCTTCTCTTTTCGATTCTCATCATCATCACTATCATCAGAGTCATTATCATCAGTACTATGAGTATCATCAGGATCAGGAATAGCTATACCTTTCATTTTATCCTGTGAATCTGTGATAGGATGATCCATTGGTCTTGAACGAAGTGGCTGTATCAGGATAGGTTCAACATCAGGAGCACCACTAGCGTCAGGATGAACACCGTCAGGATTTGATATGCTTGCATCAGTATTTGCTACCAATGGTTCTTGTGGAGCTTGAGGTTCAGAAGCTTCTTCAACACTTTGAGTCAAAGGTTCTTGTGTGCTTCCCTCATTGACAGTGTCCTCGACCAATCTTTGAACTTCATCTGCACCAGAAATCCCTTGAGCATTGTCAGGAAATTTCTCAGAAACTGTAGCTTGGCCTGCATCTTCACTTTGAGAAGATGGTTCTTGTGTAGCTGGAATGTCGATGTCTTCATTCTCCCTTTGAGAAAATGGTTCTTGTGGGACCATTCCACGAGCTAAGCCTTCACTCAAACTTTGATTGAGTGGTTCTTGTGTGGCTGGATCATCAGAAAGAGCTGCTGAACCACTTTGATGTTCAGGTTCTTGTGGGCTTGATCCTTTCAGTTTCTTCTGTCTCTGATAGACTAACTCTTCTGCCTTCCTTAGCTTTTCCATCGGATGTTTTATCCCAAGATTGGAAGCAGCAGCACCATACTTCTCCCATGAAATATCAACATGTCTTTTTGTTGGAGAGTCCTGTGCTGGAGAGTCTGAAATATTAACCACTTGACTTGGTGCAGTATCAGGAATACTAACATCAGGATTCGCTTGAGCAGTAGAAACTGATTTCTCATTCAGAATAGAAGTGTCCTGTACATCAGTATCCTGCTTCTTTTCTAAAGAAATATGATACCTGCTTTTTGATAACTTCCTTTTCTTATGTGGTGTAGACAATGGAACCACAGCTGCAGTAGCAGTATCAGCAACTTCCTTATTCACATTCATCACAGAGGATATAGGTAAATCATCCTCTGAATCAGTCTCATCCCTGAGAACTAATTTTCTTTTAACAGAAACAGCCTCACCTCTCTTTGCAGCTTTCTTCACCAGGACCCCTTGTACACCCCCTTGTAACTTCTTTTAGTGATAGGTGTAGAGGAAAAGTCCTTTGAACCTGATTGCCTTCCTGACACATCAGTTCTAGCTGACTTCTTTGCTTTTACAACTAAAGTCTTTTGAGAGACATTAGAGGTGGCAGTTGACTGTTTAGACTGTTTAGGATGAATGTTTGGGTTAGGAACAAGGTGTGATTGGCCTTGCCCCATAGCATTAGAAATTAAACCATAACGAGTAGGCATTTTCCTAATCAGGAATAAAAGCATTTCCTATGAAACCATTTGCCTTATCAGGATTGGAAAAAAATATTTAAAATGAAGTAAAATAAAATTTTATTTATGAAAACAAAATTTATTTTGACAATCCTGATAAATGCTGTTTTTTTTAAAAAAAAAATGATTACAAAATAAATAGCATAATACCCATGTAACCATTCTTACCAATTACCGAGGCAAAGTAATTATGAGAAACTGAAAAGTCGCCTCGATAAACAAAAATGACCTGCATCCTTAACACACATTCTCTATAAAATAGAACTGTTAAGCATAAAAATCATATATCTATTAAAACACAAACCCTCTCCAGAGAAAAACTTACGAAAACCTTTCACCTTCTTTGTTTTTCAATGGCTGCCAACCATCAAAACAACATACCTTTCTGAATAACCATCAGGATATGACAGTTATCAGGATTTCCTCTGTAGTGAGTTACATCTACCTCAGCACCTTGATCAGGATCAAGTTTGGTAGCTGTAGCTATGGGAGTTATAGCAGGAGAACTATCTTGCATGTTAAACCTTGTCAATAAATTCCTTGTATATTTAGACTGATTGATAAAAATCCCTTCATCAGTCTGTTTAACTTGAAGACCAAGAAAGTAGCTCATTTCTCCCATCATGCTCATTTGATATCTTGACTGCATAAGCTTGGAAAACTTTTCACAAAGCTTATTGTTTGTTGACCCAAAAATGATATCATCAACATAAATCTGAACTAACAACAAGTCCTTACCATGATTCAAATAAAATAGAGTTTTATCAATAGCACCTCTTTTGAATCCACTTTCCAGTAAGAATAGAGCTAAAGTTTCATACCATGCTCTTGGAGCTTGCTTTAGTCCATAAAGTGCCTTATCCAATCTGTAGACATGATCTGGATAGTTAGGATCAATGAAACCAGGAGGTTGCTCAACATAGACTTCTTCCTCCAGTTCTCCATTTAAGAAAGCACTTTTAACATCCATCTGGAAAACCTTGAATTTCTTATGTGCTGCATAAGCAAGAAATATCCTGATGGCTTCTAATCTTGCAACAGGAGCAAACGTTTCATCATAATCAATTCCCTCTTGTTGAGAATACCCCTTTGCAACTAGTCTTGCTTTGTTTCTGATTATCACTCCATCAGAATCAGTCTTGTTCTTGAAAATCCACTTTGTACCAACAATTGATCTATTCTTTGGTCTTGGTACCAGTTTCCAGACTTCATTTCTTTCAAAATCATTCAGTTCCTCTTGCATTGCTGTAACCCAATCAGCATCTTTAAGTGCATCTTCAACTTTCTTTGGCTCCTCCTTGGATAGAAAGTTATTGTATAGACATTCATTCTGAGTTGCACTTCTTGTTTGAACACCTGCATCAGGATCCCCGATGATCAAATCAGGAGTATGACTTGCAGTCCATTTCCTTGCTGGTGTTAAATTGTTTCTTGAAGTAGATGCTCTCCCTGGATTGGTGTTATCTTGATTTGAAGAACTTGCTTGTCTTGAAGCTCCCCCTGAATTATTGCTATTTCCTCTTGATAAGTTATCAGGATCATCACTTGAATCAATATCTGAAGAATTCTGTCCTGATGATTGTGTTGACTCTGAACTTGTAGTAGAATGATGTTGCTCCCCCTCAACATTAGCACTACTAGAAGTATTACTATTGATTGCATCATCAGTATTTGCACCATCAGCATCTGGTGTGTCATCAGTATTTGGTGACCCATCAGGATCTGATGTATGGACAGGATCTGATTCACTTTCTTCAGGTTCCTTGGTAGCTTCATTTTCAAAAATCAATCTATCATGAGAGTCTTCATTGATTCCAGCTATACTCTTGTCATCAAAAGATACATGTATTGACTCCATGACAGTCCTTGTCCTCAAATTAAAAACTCTGAAGGCTCTTGATGCAGGATAGCCTATGAAAATTCCTTCATCAGCCTTTGTTTCAAATTTCCCTAGTTGTTCAGGATGAGTTCTGAGAACAAAACATTTACAGCCAAACGCATGCAGATGCTTCAGACTTGGTTTCTTTTCCTTGAGTGACTGATAAGGAGTAACACCATGTCTGTTTATTAATGTGAGATTTTGAGTGTAGCATGCTGTGTTGACTGCTTCTGCCCAGAAATATGTAGGTAATTTTGCTTCTTCCAACATAGTTCTGCCAGCTTCAATAAGAGTTCTATTTTTCCTTTCAACTACTCCATTTTGCTGAGGTGTGCCAGGAGCAGAGAATTGTTGAATGATTCCTTTGTATTTGCAGAACTCTTCCATCTTTGAATTCTTAAATTCAGTACCATTATCACTTCTCAGTATCTTGACTTTGTACTTTGTGGTTGTCTCAATCATTCTTACATGATCCAACAGAACTTCAGGAGTCTCATCTTTTCTGTGCAGAAAATACACCCAGGTGAATCTAGAATATTCATCAACAATTACAAGAGTGTACCTTTTCTTACTGATGGTCATGATGTTGACTGGACCAAATAGATCAAGATGTAGCATGTGATATGGTTCTCCAATAGAGGATTCTGATTTACTCTGGAATGATGTCCTTCTTTGTTTTGCTTTCTGACATGCATCACAGAGTCCATCAGGAGTATATAACACTTTTGGTAATCCTCTCACTAAATCTTTCTTAACCAACTCATTGATATTGCTGAAGTTGAGATGAGAAAGCTTCTTGTGCCAATTCCAACTTTCATCTACTGAAGCTTTATTGATCAGACAGGTAGGGGAGTCATCAGTATTTGATTGAATGTTGGCTTGATATATGTTACCATGCCTGTAGCCAGTCAGTGCTATCTTGCTTGTTGCTTTACTGACTACTTCACAATGTGTGGAATAGAAGTTGACATGATAACCTCTGTCAGTGATTTGACTAATACTCAACAAGTTGTGTTTCAGTCCCTTCACTAGAGCTACTTTTTCAATGATGACATTCCCAATGATTATATTGCCATATCCCAAAGTTTGTCCAATGTTGCCATCTCCATAAGACACAGTTGGGCCAGCTTTCTCCTCATATTCTGATAACAGGGCTTTGTTTCCAGTCATGTGCACAGAACATCCACTATCCATGACTAACACATTTTTCTTTTTACCCTGCAATCAGAATAGAAACACACTAGTTAGAACATTTAGGAACCCATACTTGTTGGGTTCCTTTTCCATGCAATTTATTAAATTTCACAGCAGAAGACTTTCTGACTTTAGCAGTCCTGACAGGATTTACTCCATCAGGATTTGCTTTGTCAGTATCAGTATTAACAAAAGCATGTTCCAACTTGACATTCTTAATGCTACCAGAGTTTGCACTATTTTTATCAACTTTAGGCAATGGTTCATAAAAGTTATAGTACAACTCATGATAATCTTCACAAGTATAAATAGAATGCCATATACTACCACAATGAAAACAGGACTTCTGTGGTTTATAAAATACTGATCTATTCCTAACATCAGACTTAGGAATATCAGTAATCTTCTTCTTACTCTTCTTACAATCAATAGCAAGATGATTAGAGTTACCACAGTTAAAACAACACTTTCTAGGTGCATTTGGGATATATTTGTAACCATTCTCTTTGTTGATCCCAACTTTACCATTCCTGTTTCTCTTAACAGTAGATTCCTTTTTCTTATCTGTCACTTCACAGATTTTATCCTTAAGCTGTTTCTGAGACAATAGACCTACATTCTTAATGACTTTATTCAAGACAGGTTTAGACTTTATGATTTTAATTCCTTGAGTAGAAGTAGATCCCTTTTCAAAAGTAGAATTGGAATCCTTACCAAAAACAAAATTAACAGGAGTAATCTTAGATTTGGTTGCATCTATAACATGTCTATAGGTCTTTGGACTGACTGTCTCATCAATGACAATTTTCTCTTTCAATTTCTTATCCTCATCTGACTTATATCCTAGACACTCTTTCCAATTCTTAGAGGTATTAATCTCATGAAATTTCCTACCAGAGTCTGTCCAGGTTCTGATTTTCTCATTAGCATTTTCAAGTTCCTTTTCAAGAGCAGTACATTTGGATTTCATCTCTAAATACATGTGATTCACATTATCACATTCTTTTTGTACTTCTTGCATACGAGAAAATTCAGCTTCTAATATATCATTCCTTTTTCTAAGTTCAGACATCTCAGATAAGATCCTTGTATTTTCAGCAGTTTGACTTCTAAAGCTAATATGTAATGACTTTAGAAAATGTCTTAACTCAGAAGCATTATCAGTATCAAAATCAAAGATAGTATTTAGTACCTTATCATCAGGAGCAGCAGTTACATCAGCATTGGCCATTAGAGCATAGTTGACCACCTCAGTATCAGATTCTGAGGAAGAGTCCATCCAATCCTTGCTTGATGTAATAAGTGCCTTTGACTTCTTGCACTCAGAAGCAAAGTGACCCATACCATTGCACTTGTAGCATCTAACCTTTGACTTGTCAAATTTGCTACCCTTGCTGTCCTTTTTGATATACTTATCTTTGTTTGGATTGAAAGCCTTTTTCTGAAAGTTGCCTTGTCTTCTATTCTTCCTGAACTTCATCCTTCTGAAGTTTCTGACAATCATAGCAACCATCTCTTCCATGTCTGAGTCAGAAGAATCATCATCAGTATTGGCATCAGCATTGCCATCAGTATCTGATGAAGAGTCATCAGGATCTGACTCAGCTATTCTTGTTTTACTTCTAGAGACCTCCATAGCTTTTACTTTTGATTTAGCCTCTGCTTTCAAAGCAATTGATTTTGCCTTGCTGCTTTTCTTGTTCTTTCTCTATTGAACTTCAAGATCATGAGTTCTTAGCATCCCATAGACTTCATCAAGAGACACAGTGTTAAGATCATACTGATGTCTAATGATCGAGGTCTGAGTGTCCCATTCTTCAGGTAAAGCTCTTAGAAACTTGGTGTTTGAATCTTCAGTTTCATATTCCTTGTCAACTAAAGATAAACTGTTCAATAATGTCAGAAATCTATCATATAGATCAGTTAGGCTCTCATCGGGTCTTGCATCAAATTGTTCATATTCTTGAATCAAAAGAGCCCTTCTGTTTTTCTTGACAGATGCAGATCCCTGGCACTGAGTTTCCAAAGTATCCCAGATTTCTTTTGAAGACTTGCATGCAATCACTCTGTTTGACATGACAACATCAAGACTACTGTGTAAGATATTCTTTATCTTTGGTTCCCTGAGTACATGAGCTTTTTCTTCTGGAGTCCATTCACTTTTAGCCTTGACCACATAATGTTCAGGTACTGTATCTGTTCGTTCTACAATCCGTGTAGGAATATATGGTCCATCACGAATCCTGTCCAAATAGTCAGGATCCATAGCCTCCAGGTACATCAGCATCTTTACCCTCCATGTTGGATATTCTGATTTCTTCAAGATGGGAATCTTCATGCTTTCATACTTGGTTGTCAACATCTTTAGATCGTATCTGATTCAGACTTAAATCAGTTTGCTCTGATACCAATTGTTGCCCAGTAATAATCTATTGTAGAAGGGGGGTTGAATACAATAGTATAAGATAATCGACTTCTTAATGTATATATCACAAATATGAAAGAAAGATAACAGCTTTATTAAATCTGATATAAAACTGTTACAAACTCTCTCAAGAAATTCTGATGTTCTTGAGAGCTGCTAGTTTACAAAAACTCTCTCAAGAAATTCTATGTTCTTAAGAGCTGCTATTCGATTATGTTCTCCTCTGTGTTGTACATAAATCGAAACCAAAACTGTGTTTATATACTACACAGCTTCTCTATCAATGATAAGGCCTAATCAATTACAAAGATTGAAACCTATCCATAATTGATAGCTACATTTTACAAACCAGGAACCGACATAATAAACTTCCATGTTTAACTAGACTCCAAATATAACTCGAAGTAGGAATCCTGATCAGCTTCCAGTCCTGATGATCAATCCTGATCCCAGTCCTGATATGTATCTCAATCCTGACGACCATGTAATCCTGATGACGTCAGCAATCCTGATCAGTTGAGTCTAGCTCCTGACGATCATTGAATTCTGAACTAACATAGGTTATAATAGAAAGATGCTCGTTTCTGATGTTCAACTATCTTGACATTTGCCTCATCTCTAACTTCATCAATTAGATCTAAAGCTAGCCTCAAGCCTTCTTCATTTTCTTCTGGCTCATAAGCCTCAACTCTTGGGGACGTGTGAGTAATCTCCACTGGAACCACTACCTCTGCCCCATATTCCAACAGAAAGGGGGTTGCTCCAGTGGCGACTTTACAAGTAGTACGATATGCCCATAGTATGGGGAGCAATTCGTCTACCCAAGTGTTTCTAAAGCGTTCAACTCTTTTCTTCAGTCCATCCAGGATAATTCGATTGGCAACCTCAGCTTGCCCATTTTCTTGAGGATGGGCAACAGAAGTGAAGCGTAACTTGATATCATTCTCGTCACAATACTTCTTAAATTCATCATTGTTGAACTGAGTTCCATTGTCTGTGACCAAGATACGTGGAATCCCGTATCTGCATATCACATTTTCCCAGAAGAAATGCATCAGCTGCTTGGTGGTTATCTTGGCTAAAGGCTTAGCCTCAATCCACTTGGTGAAGTAGTCGATTTCTACTATCAAGAACTTTCTTTGCGCACTTGCCATTGGAAATGGTCCAAGTATATCCATCCCCCACATGGCGAATGGGATAGGTGAGTTTATGGATGTCATCATCTTTGGTGGTTGTCTAACCACCGGTGTATGCTTTTGGCACCGTTCACATTTCTTCATGTAGCTTTTAGCATCTGCAAGTATGCTTGGCCAATAGAAACCTAGACGAGTGATTTTATGAGCAAGGGCTCTGCCCCCCAAGTGCTGCCCACAAATTCCTTCATGTACATCCCTTAGGGCCAATTCTGCCTCTTGGGGTCTCAAGAATTTCAGATACGGAACAATGAAACACTTTTTGTATAGGATTCCCTCAATCAGGGTATACCTTAGTGCTCTCACATATAGCTTTCGTGCTTCTGAAGTGTCGTTGGGTAACCACCCAGTTTCCAGATGAGATTTGATGGGATCCATCCAACAGCCAGCAACATCAATGGGTGCTACCAACTTTCCATTGATGCTTGGGGTCTTCAAGACTTGGAAGTATACACTTCATGCGTAGTTTTCAATTTCAGAAGAGGCAAACTTAGACAAGGCATCGGCCTTCATGTTCTCTTCCCTTGGAATGTGCTCCACATAGCATTCATCAAACTGAGTCATGATGGCCTTAACAAGTTTTAGGTACTTGGCCATGACTTCATCTCTGGCCTCAAACTCCCCATTTACTTGGGAAACCACTAGCCTCGAGTCTCCACACACTTTCAGAGTTTTAACTCTCAAGGCTCCAGCCAGCCCTAAGCCGGCTATCAGGGTTTCGTACTCAGCTTCGTTGTTTGTTGTTGGGAAGTCCAGTTTTAGTGCGTACTCTATGAGAAATCCATCAGGACTTTGTAGCACCAAACCTGTAATATCCGTGAATTTTATTATTTGATTAAATGATATATTTAATATAAAAATATTTATTTTGGAGTATTGGAATATTATTAAATGATAATTATTGTGTGATTATGTGCTAATTGGTGAGTCGGAGGCCCCTTTCAAATATTTCGTCATTTGGAATTTTCTTCAAATCTGAGCCCCGTTTTGATAATTCAAGGGCCCCGTTGGAATTTCGTACATTAATTATTATCTCTTCGTCTTTCGTATTCAAATCATTATCGGGAGAGATATTCGTATCATTTCATTCCTACCTATTTGATTCTGTAAGAATAATTCGTTTTGTTCAAAAAGGGAAAATTTGTTCCGAACCCTAATTGCTTAAGGGGACGGATATATCGTTTTATATCAATATTACCTTTGTTATAGCCCCAATATTCTTGAGCATTAGTTATATAATGATATGTATTGATTTGGATAATTATCAATTCTTGTAGATAATTATCTTCTCGTAAAACGTATTTTTAACCTAATTAGGGGTTTTAAACGATCCAGTGGATCTATAACGATCCAAAAGTGTTCCTTGAGGTATTATTTTTCCAAAAATATATAAAGACGAATCGTACCTTATAACCTTCATAATCTGCATTGCGAATAATAAAAAAGTAAAAATTTCCGAAACGTGTTCTTCGTGTTCTTGAATAATCAATCCATTCGTTCAAGGTGTTATTGATTTCAGAAATCAAAGTTCAAGTACTCAAATCAAAGCTCTTGATCTCTAGTTTCAGAATCTTCCAACCTCATCATCATCTGGTAATTTTTCGATTTCTTATGAATTTTTCAATATTCGAATTAAAATTAGGGTTTATACCCGATTTGGGGATTTTCATTCTGTTGATTCTCCGTTCAATTGGTTGCTTCTAACATGTTCCTAGGGTTCTAATTAGCAAGAATCCATGCTTTAATTACATGTTTATGTTCAATTTTGATTTTCGGGTTTTGACCCGAAATTTTTTTTTACTTCGTTCGTTCTTGTTGTTGATCTGACATAAGTTTTGATATGGGGCTTTGATTGTATGAGTTATAAGCTTCGTTTTGGTATATTAATCTTTGAGTCTCGTGTAGAAATCAAGTAGATCGGGTTTCCGGCCGAAGTCGTCACCGGCGAGTTCTTTGAACGAATTCTGGGCACGATTCCGGAAGGGGACAGTCGATATGGTGTGTTGGTTGTGTTTGTATTGAGAAGGCGAACAAAAGCCCTCTGAGTTTGTTTATGTTTGGACGGAATCGAAGAATTCCGGCCGCCGGACACCAGCCGGATTCTGGAAAACCCAGAATCTGGTGGGTTGTTCTTGGCGACCCGAATTCGTTCTTCCCGACCCGTTTACCCGTTATTTTGACCCGGTTTCAATCTTCAAAACCCTAATTCGATTTCTAAAAACTGTTTTTGAATTTATTTTTAAAATTAATTCGAAAATAGTTTAAAAACTTTAAAAATTCATATTTTTATTTTAAAAATATATTTTAATATCAGAAAAATTCTGGAAAATTATATTTATTATTTTAAATCCGAAAATTGATTAAACTTAAATATTTTAATTATTTTAATTAATAATTAATTTATTAATTAATTGGTTATTTCTTTTAATCAATTAATTCTTAAAAATTAATTATTAATTAGATTTAATTAATTAAAAATTTAGTTTAATTATTTTCAAGCCTATTTATTTATTTAAAAATAGTTTGAGCATTTAAAAAGTGTCAATTAATTTTATTAATTGATTTATTTGCATTTAAATGTTTATATTGGATTTAAAAATCCGATTTTTGATTTAAAAATTAGTAATGACTTATTTAAATTTCAAATAAGTTTCGTATGATGTTTTAAAAATGTTTATAAGTGCTATATGGTTCATATTAATTGTGTGTTGTGTTTTATAGTCTGTATATGCCCGTACTAGGGCAAATATCTGAGTTTTAAATATCGTAAATCATACCGGACGTCCGATACGTGACCGGTTAATTGTTTAAATGTGATTATTGATTAAATAAGTGTCGAGAGTAGAACGAGAATAGTTAGACTTATTGTGATGAGTTGTTTAATTATAGAATCGAGTTCCCGGAGCAAGGGAAATGGAAAGGTAGAGTGAGCAGAGTCGATCCGACAGCAGCTTAGACCAGGCAAGTATTTGTGCCTTTACTTGTGATAAAATTTATTATTGTCTTGATAACTTGAATACCGTTATCCCCAGAA
The DNA here is from genome assembly GCA_030848705.1 of Heracleum sosnowskyi. Taxonomy (NCBI): domain Eukaryota; kingdom Viridiplantae; phylum Streptophyta; class Magnoliopsida; order Apiales; family Apiaceae; genus Heracleum; species Heracleum sosnowskyi. The sequence continues at coordinate 36,146,268 of CM061238.1, forward strand.
CAATTCAAATTATCAATCTTTTAACCGCATTTGGACAACTGATTCCATTTCCTTAGAGAATCTTGATTCTTTGATTTGATCTGCATCGGAAACCCTTATTTCCAATTCACTTGATTATTGTTTACCACCATTTGGTTATTGCTTATCATCCTTTGATCATTAGTGACAAACATTGATTATTTGACTTCCATCTTGACTGTTGATTACGGTCATTGATTATCAATTACCAATCTTGATTTCCTTATTGAATGAGTACATTGTACCATTGAAATTATTCCATAATTCTTTCTCGATCTTCATTTGATACTGAGAAGTTGAAGCTCTTTTGCAATTATTATACATTGAGTTTATCTTATTGAGCATGTTATTGTTTATACCCTATGATAGATTTGGCATGTTTTTAAAATGGACCAGTAATTGGTCGGGCCATATTAATGGTCGGAATAACTTGAGGCCCAGTTTGGCCTAGGATCCAGTAGAGGACTATGCTGTGAGCTAGTTCGGGGTTGATGCGTGGCTGGCCAGCATCACAACCTTTGATTTGAATAAAATGTATAAGCCAAATTCTAATTCTTTTTATTCAATTGTTATTGATACAAAGCATGTGTTAGCTAAATATTGTTGATTCTGATATCATAAATTCATATCCTTACAACTGTGATAGAAATGATTCATATGATGTTTGCTGAGCAATTTTGGCTCACTCTTGCTTGTTGTTTTATAACCCTATTCCAGTGAAGCGAGAGTATGAGTCGGCATAGCGTGACCGATAGTTCACCAGCAGGCAGGAGAGCCCCTCGAGTCATTGTCATTGGCAGGGTAGTTGTTGTTTTGCTTTTCTAGATTAGATGTCTAGATTTGAACTTTAGTTGTGATGTAATAACTCTGATAAAACTAGTATTGTATTAATAAAAGATTGTAGCAGCTTGTGTTCATTGCCATAATCTGGATGTTGTCTTGGTTAAGGGGTATTTGTGTCTTTATATATATTATGCATGTGTTAAATAGTGTTCCGTTGGTCGGATGACTCCTCAAATCTGTACCCCGGGTTTGGAGGGCGTCACAGTTGGTATCAGAGCAACAGGTTATGGCAATTGAAACAAGTTAGGACTTAGGGTCCATGATAACATAGAGAGTTAGGAATTCACTTAAGGATATTAGGAGGTCAACTAGGGATATTATGCGTAGTAATTAAATGTGGTTATAATTGCAGCCCCCTAGTTCTAGTTCAGACTCAGACCCTTCCGAGGATACGATAGCAGAGATACCTACACCCGTTGAGAGAGCAGGACCGTCTCGGCCAATGCGATACCAGCCTAGGCATCAGCATCCGGTAGTCAGGAGAGATCAGGTACCTTGTCCTATTCCACTCCGACAAGTAGCCCCAGCACCAGTGTCTCAGGCATCAGTTTGTGGGCCTTTGTATCAGTTAGGAGAGCCACCAGTTCCACACCATGTGTATCAGAGGGTGAATAGAGATAGGGAGTACCTTTATGGACAGGTTATGGAGATGGGGAAGATTTGTTCGACTGAGGCAGCCGCTATCCGAGAGAGGGACATACTTAGAGATCAGATAAGGGACATTCAGATGAGGTTTAGGGTTACGAGGACCTTGGTTGAGACTCGATTGCACGGATTAGCTTCTAGTCGAGAGGGAGAGACAGTAGCAGGGATGAGACAGATTTTGGATTATGCGATGAGTGAGATTGCAGAAATTTCAGGACCCCCGTTATGGCAGACATGAGCAGGTGATCTGTGAGCAGGTTTAGGAATAGACAGGTGTGACATGGATGTATGGTTTCTAGATAGTTAGTATATAGATGCAGATTGTAGTATCAGCAGTGCACCGGGCTTATAGGAACACCTCGGGTTGTTGTTGCATTTTTGTTGTATTACTGGTCGGCAGTTATGGTTCAGCCATGATATATTTTCTTTTGAAGCATTCTACGCTTGTACTAACTCTATCTATAAATATATGTATGATAAACCTCTTTTAATAGAACTGTATTTATTCCCTTGTCATTCATTTCCAGCATCATAACTGTTATTCTACTTGTTGCAACGAGTGTACTCATACACCGTTGAGAAGATCTGTAAACCTTCGAGATATCAATTGTGATCCTTCCTTCTATCATATGAACTGTTTGATTAAGCCAATTATTGTTCATTCATCAGCGATATGGCTCCTAGATGACAAACCCGTTCGACTGATACCCCTGACCAAGAAGGTCAACAGAATACACCTCCCACGGGCCACGTGGACCCGATGGTAATCCAGTTGTTAAATACTCTTACTCAACAGACTGCCGCATTAGCACAGCAGCAACAAGCATTTCAGCAACAGCTCTTAGAACAGCAGCAACAACATCAGCATCAGCAGCATCAACAGCATCACCAGCAAGCAGCACCGGCGGTTACGTTCAAATCTTTCCAAGCTGCAAAACCTCCAGAATTTAAAGGATCAGCAGACCCTGTAGAGGCTAAGGCATGGTTGAAGGAGATGGAAAAGGCTTTTGCCTTGATAGAAGTGGCAGAGGATAAGAAGATGGAGTATGCAAGCTATTTTCTGAAGAATGAGGCCAGTTATTGGTGGGAAACGAGTAGGGCTATGGAACCCGAGGGATTGATTACGTGGGCAAGATTTACAGAGTTGTTTTTGGAAAGGTATTTTCCGGACTATATGAGAGATCAGATGGAATTAAAGTTTTTGGAGTTAAAGCAGGGAAGTATGACAGTGCCCCAATATGAAACAAGGTTTACGGAGTTGTCGAGGTTTGTTCCAACCTATGTGGATACGGAGAAGAAGAAGGCCAAGAGGTTCCAGCAGGGACTGAGGTCTTGGATTCGTAGTAAGTTAGCTATATTGGAGTTGGACACCAATGCAGCGGTGGTCCAAAAGGCAATGATTGCGGAGACAGAGAGTGATTCTTACATGAAAGAGAGGGAGAACAAGAAAAGGAAAGCAGGGATACCCGATAAGGGACAGCAACAGGGAAGTTTTCAAGGGCAGGCAAATAAGAAACCGGGATTCCAGCCCGGAAGGAATACAAGTTTCAGGAAACCAGATACCGGGAGCGTAGGACAAGATAACCGTCTACCAGCCGGCAGTCAGCAGGGACTTTCTAGACCCCCACTACCAGAATGCAAGACATGCGGGAAGCGACATCCAGGGATATGCCATCGATTGAATGTCACATGCTTTAAATGCAATCAGAAGGGACATTATTCCCGGGATTGCAAGATAGGCATTGTGTGTCATCGGTGTAAGAAACCAGGTCACATGATTAAGGACTGCAGAGCACCAGCAACCGTGAACAATATGATTCGGGCGATTGAAGCACCCCCAGTTGTTAATGTCCAGCCGTTAGCCAGGACCTACAATATGTTAATGGGAGAAGCAGTTAGAGATTCCGACGTGGTGGCAGGTACACTTCTAGTAAATTCTATTCCTGCTAAAGTGTTAATAGATTCGGGAGCGACGAAGTCTTTTATTTCTGAAATGTTTGCTCGTAGATTGAATTGCGTAATGAAACCCTTAAGTGGAGTGTTGAATATAGAGATAGCTAATCAGAATCGTATAGCGGTCAGTTCATATTATCCTCGTTGTAAGATAGAGATTTTGGGAAATCGTTTTTACGTTGACTTGTTACCTTTTAAGTTAGGTGAATTTGATGTGATATTAGGGATGGATTGGTTGACTGAGTATGATGCGAGTATTGACTGTAAGAATAAGAGGGTTACTTTGGTTACCCTAGAAAAGAAGGAAATAATATTTAGAGGAGAGAGGCAAGGAAAGAGGTTCCTGATGATGATTCAGGCTAAGAGATTATTAAGGCAAGGTTGTGAGGCGTATTTAGCTTATGTGATAGATATAGATAAGGAAGTTTCTAAGTTAGAAGATATTCCAGTTGTAAATGAGTTTCCAGATGTTTTTCCGGAAGAATTACCAGGTTTACCTCTAGATAGAGAGATTGAATTTGCGATAGACTTAGTACCAGGCGCGGAGCCAGTATCTAAGGCCCCTTACAGAATGGCACCAGTGGAGATGAAGGAATTGGCTACTCAACTGCAAGATTTGCTAGAAAAAGGAATTATTAGACCCAGCGTTTCACCGTGGGGAGCACCAGTACTGTTTGTCAAGAAAAAGGATGGAAGCATGAGATTGTGTATAGATTATCGGGAGTTGAACAAGCTGACCATTAAGAACAAGTATCTGTTACCTCGAATAGATGATCTGTTTGACCAGCTGAAAGGAGTGGTTCATTTTTCAAAGATTGACCTACGGTCAGGATATCACCAACTGAAGATTAAACTAGACGACATACCGAAGACATCCTTTCGAACAAGGTATGTGCACTATGAATTCTTAGTAATGGCGTTTGGACTGACAAATGCACCAGCAGCTTTTATGGACTTAATGAACAGGATTTTCAAGAGATATTTGGACAAGTTTGTAGTGGTATTCATCGACGACATTTTGATATACTCGAAGACAGAATAAGAGCATGCAGACCATTTGCGGATTGTGTTGGAAACATTGAGACAAGAAAGACTATATGCGAAGTTTTCCAAGTGTGAATTCTGGTTGAGAGAAGTTCATTTCTTAGGACACGTGGTGAGCAGCGAAGGCATCAAGGTGGGTCCAGCAAAGATAGAGGCAGTGAAATATTGGGAGAGACCAAGGACACCGACTGAAGTCAGAAGTTTCTTGGGATTAGCCGGATACTACCGGAGATTTGTGCAAGATTTTGCGAAGATAGCTACTCCAATGACCAAGCTGACAAGGAAAAGCGAGCGATTCATATGGAACGATAAATGCGAAGAAAGCTTCCAAGAGTTAAAGAAGAGACTAACTACGGCACCGGTATTGATGTTACCAGACGATCAAGGTCAATTCGTAATCTATAGTGATGCGTCGTACAAAGGATTGGGTTGCGTACTTATGCAACATGACAAGGTGATTGCTTATGCGTCAAGACAGTTGAGGCCCCACGAACAGAAGTATCCTACACATGATTTGGAGTTAGCAGCGATTGTGTTTGCTTTGAAGATATGGAAACACTACTTGTATGGAGAGAGATGTGAAATTTACACCGATCATAAGAGTTTGAAGTATATCTTTACTCAGAAAGAGCTGAACATGAGGCAACGAATATGGTTAGAACTAATCAAGGACTACGACGTTTCTATCAACTATCATCCCGGCAAGGCAAATGTGGTAGCAGATGCACTGAGCAGAAAAGAGAGATTAAATACACTGACGATGGCCAAAGAGTTATACAAGGAATTTGAGAAGTTAGAGATCGAAGTAAGTATTCCGAAGGATGCGACGGAAATGATTTATACCATGACGTTTCAACCTGAATGGTTGGAGAAGATACGGAAGTGCCAAGAGCAAGTTATGAATGGTGACGTGAGTAAGATGACAGGTGGGAAATATGTAGCCAACCGGACGACAAAGGGATCTTGATATTTGCTTCTCGGATATGGGTACCTAATGTAGCGGAACTGAAAAAAGAAATTTTGCACGAAGCGCATAACTCAAAGTATTCAATTCATCCAGGAAGTACGAAGATGTATCGAGATCTTAAAACAAACTTTTGGTGGCCAGATATGAAGAGAGAGATTGCAGAATGGGTAAGTAAATGCTTTACGTGCCAAAGAGTCAAGGCGGAACATCAGAGACCAAGTGGATTACTTCAACCATTGGAAATTCTTGAATGGAAGTGGGAACATATTGCGATGGACTTTGTGGTAGGATTACCTAGAACGAAGGCTAACCATGATGCCATCTGGGTTATCGTGGATCGATTGACGAAATCTGCGCATTTTCTTCCGATTAACGACAGATTCTCGCTGGATAAGTTAGATCATATTTACATAAAAGAAATCGTAGTATGGCATGGAGTTCCAGTATCGATAGTGTCTGATCGAGACCCTCGATTCAATTCAAGATTTTGGAGGAGTTTTCAAGAGTGTTTGGGCACCGAGTTAAGAATGAGTACGGCTTATCACCCGCAGACGGACGGTCAAAGTGAAAGGACAATTCAGACCATTGAAGATATGCTTAGGACATCTGCACTAGACTTTAAAGGCAGTTGGGACGATCATCTACCCTTGGTGGAATTTTCATATAATAATAGTTTTTACGCGAGCATCTGAATGCCACCTTACGAAGCTTTGTATGGACGAAAGTGTCGATCTCCAGTGTATTGGGAAGAAGTTGGTGAACGGAAGATGATAGGACCAGAACTAGTGCAACAAACAAAGGAAGTGATTCAATTGATTCAAAGAAGATTGATAACAGCTTAGGACCGACAGAATAAGTATGCGGATCTAGCCAGAAAGGATGTGGGATTCGAAGAAGGAGAGCAAGTGTTACTAAAGGTTTCACCGTGGAAAGGATTAGTTAGGTTTGGAAAGAAAGGGAAGTTTAGTCCGAGATATGTTGGACCGTTTGAGATTTTGAAGAAAGTGGGCAAGGTAGCTTACGAGTTAGCATTGCCGCCGCATATGCAGCACGTTCATAATGTATTTCATGTATCTATGCTTAAGAGGTATCGACCAGATTCGAATCATGTAATAGAGTATGAACCCATAGAGGTCCAGGCAGATTTATCTTATGTAGAACGACCGATTCAGATATTGGATCGTAAGGAGAAAGTACTAAGGAATAAGACAGTAGCGTTAGTGAGAGTTTTGTGGAGGAATCCTAAAGAAGAAAGTCTACATGGGAGTTAGAGAGTGAGATGATAGAGAAGTATCCCCAGTTGTTTCCTTGATCTGATTCTGAGGACAGAATCCTATTAAGGGGGGAAGGATGTAATATCCGTGAATTTTATTATTTGATTAAATGATATATTTAATATAAAAATATTTATTGTGGAGTATTGGAATATTATTAAATGATAATTATTGTGTGATTATGTGCTAATTGGTGAGTCGGAAGCCCCTTTCAAATATTTCGTCATTTGGAATTTTCTTCAAATCTGAGCCCCGTTTTGATAATTCAAGGGCCCCGTTGGAATTTTGTACATTAATTATTATCTCTTCGTCTTTTGTATTCGAATCATTATCGGGAGAGATATTCGTATCATTTCATTCCTACCGATTTGATTCTGCAAGAATAATTCGTTTTGTTCAAAAAGGGAAAAATTGTTCCGAACCCTAATTGCTTAAGGGGACGGATATATCGTTTTATATCAATATTACCTTTGTTATAGCCCCAGTATTCTTGAGCATTAGTTATATAATGATATGTATTGATTTGGATAATTATCAATCCTTGTAGATAATTATCTTCTCGTAAAACGTATTTTTAACCTAATTAGGGTTTTTAAACGATCCAGTGGATCTATAACGATCCAAAAGTGTTCCTTGGGGTATTATTTTTCCAAAAATATATAAAGACGAATCGTACCTTATAACCTTCATAATCTGCATTGCGAATAATCAAAAAGTAAAAATTTCCGAAACGTGTTCTTCGTGTTCTTGAATAATCAATCCATTCGTTCAAGGTGTTATTGATTTCAGAAATCAAAGTTCAAGTACTCAAATCAAAGCTCTTGATCTCTAGTTTCAGAATCTTCCAACCTCATCATCATCTGGTAATTTTTCGATTTATTATGAATTTTTCAATATTCGAATTAAAATTAGGGTTTATACCTGATTTGGGGATTTTCATTCTGTTGATTCTCCGTTCAATTGGTTGCTTCTAAAATGTTCCTAGGGTTCTAATTAGCAAGAATCCATGCTTTAATTACATGTTTATGTTCAATTTTGATGGGTTTGATTTTCGGGTTTTGACCCGAAATTTTCTTTTACTTCGTTCGTTATTGTTGTTGATCTGACATAAGTTTTGATATGGGGCTTTGATTGTATGAGTTATAATCTTCGTTTTGGTATATTAATCTTTGAGTTTCATGTAGAAATCAAGTAGATCGGGTTTCCGGCCGAAGTCGTCACCGGCGAGTTCTTTGAACGAATTCTGGGCACGATTCCGGCAGGGGACAGTCGATATGGTGTGTTGGTTGTGTTTGTATTGAGAAGGCGAACAAAAGCCCTCTGAGTTTGTTTATGTTTGGACGGAATCGAAGAATTCCGGCCGCCGGACACCGGCCGGATTCTGGAAAACCCAGAATCCGGTGGGTTGTTCTTGGCGACCCGAATTCGTTCTTCCCGACCCGTTTACCCGTTATTTCGACCCGATTTCAATCTTCAAAACCCTAATTCGATTTCTAAAAACTGTTTTTGAATTTATTTTTAAAATTAATTCGAAAATAGTTTAAAAACTTTAAAAATTCATATTTTTATTTTAAAAATATATTTTAATATCAGAAAAATTCTGGAAAATTATATTTATTATTTTAAATCCGAAAATTGATTAAACTTAATTATTTTAATTATTTTTAATTAATAATTAATTTATTAATTAATTGGTTATTTCTTTTAATCAATTAATTCTTAAAAATTAATTATTAATTTGATTTAATTAATTAAAAATTTAGTTTAATTATTTTCAAACCTATTTATTTATTTAAAAAATAGTTTGAGCATTTAAAAAGTGTCAATTAATTTTATTAATTGATTTATTTGCATTTAAATGTTTATATTGGATTTAAAAATCCGATTTTTGATTTAAAAATTAGTAATGACTTGTTTAAATTTTAAATAAGTTTCGTATGATGTTTTAAAAATGTTTATAAGTGCTATATGGTTCATATTAATTGTGTGTTGTGTTTTATAGTTTGTATATGCCCGTACTAGGGCAAATATCTGAGTTTTAAATATCGTAAATCATACCGGACGTCCGATACGTGACCGGTTAATTGTTTAAATGTGATTATTGATTAAATAAGTGTCGAGAGTAGAACGAGAATAGTTAGACTTATTGTGATGAGTTGTTTAATTATAGAATCGAGTTCCCGGAGCAAGGGAAAGGGAAATGTAGAGTGAGCAGAGTCGATCTGACAGCAGCTTAGACCAGGCAAGTATCTGTGCCTTTACTTGTGATAAAATGTATTATTGTCTTGATTACTTGAATACCGTTATCCCCAGAACAATTCAAATTATCAATCTTTTAACCGCATTTGGACAACTGATTCCATTTCCTTAGAGATTCTTGATTCTTTGATTTGATCTGCATCGGAAACCCTTATTTCCAATTCACTTGATTATTGTTTACCACCATTTGGTTATTGCTTATCATCCTTTGATCATTAGTGACAACCATTGATTATTTGACTTCCATCTTGACTGTTGATTATGGTCATTGATTATCAATTACCAATCTTGATTTCCTTATTGAATGAGTACACTGTACCATTGAAATTATTCCATAATTCTTTCTCAATTTTCATTTGATACTGAGCAGTTGAAGCTCTTTTGCAATTATTATACATTGAGTTTATCTTATTGAGCATGTTATTGTTTATACCCTATGATAGATTTGGCATGTTTTTAAAATGGTCCAGTAATTGGTCGGGCCATATTATTGGTCGTTATAACTTAAGGCCCAGTTTGGCCTAGGATCTAGTAGAGGACTATGCTGTGAGCTAGTCCGGGGTTGATGCGTGGCTGGCCAGCAGCACAACCTTTGATTTGAATAAAATGTATAAGCCAAATTCTAATTCTTTTTCTTCAATTGTTATTGATACAAAGCATGTGTTAGCTAAATATTGTTGATTCTGATATCATAAATTCATATCCTTACAACTGTGATAGAAATGATTCATATGATGTTTGCTGAGCAATTTTGGCTCACTCTTGCTTGTTGTTTTCTAACCCTATTCCAGTGAAGCGAGAGTATGAGTCGGCATAACGTGAACGATAGTTCACCAGCAGCCAGGAGAGCCCCTCGAGTCATTGTCATTGGCATGGTAGTTGTTGTTTTGCTTTTCTAGATTAGATGTCTAGATTTGAACTTTAGTTGTGATGTAATAACTCTGATAAAACTAGTATTGTATTAATAAAAGATTGTAGTAGCTTGTGTTCATTGCCATAATCTGGATGCGGTCTTGGTTAAGGGGTATTTGTGTCTTTATATATATTATGCATGTGTTAAATAGTGTTCCGTTGGTCGGATGACTCCTCAAATCTGTACCCCGAGTTTGGAGGGCGTCACAGAACCTGCTCCACTTGATTTTGTTTTTGATGCTCCATCAAAATAGAGCACCCAACATTCTTTGGACACCATGTCTTCATCTTTCTTGTCTTCATTTATTACTTCCTGCCCCCCGACTTCCTGGTTGTCAATAGTGCATTCAACCATGAAGTCAGCGAGTGCTTGAGCTTTTATGGCCGTTTGAGGCTTATACTTGATGTCAAGTTCCCCCAATTCAATAGCCCATTTGATCAACCTTCCACTAACTTGAGGGCTATGCAAGATGTTTCTTAGAGGCTGATTGGTCAAGACCTCTATCTTGTGTTCTTGGAAGTATGGGCGCAGCTTTCTTGAGGCCATTATCAAGGCTAAGGCAAACTTCTCTATCGTAGAGTAGTTTATTTCGACCCCATGTAGAATCTTACTATAAGACCCCAGATTTTGGGTTGAATTAAAACTTTTATTATATGTTGATGTAAATATGGATAGTGGCAATGACTTTGAGAATCAAGTTATGAAATGAATATGGATTTCGGTTTTCAAACATTTTGAGAATAGTAAGAATGGACTGAACATATAGATAAGAATAATCTCTCTGGAAAATAAGAATACAATATTCCAAGGAAGAAAAGTATTTTTATGTCATCCAAATCGATATCTGGTATGCATCCGACAACTCCGTAAACAAGATAGCATGTGCCCGAGAAAGCACTAGAACATTTCTAAGTGCAAGAAGTAAAGAGAAAATAAACCAGGAATATTGGAACAGATATTGATCCAAAGGATTATAGAAAAACCACTGATGAATAGTAACTTTTTCATTTAAAAAGTTTTTCAGACCACACTATATGCGGGGCGATATAATAAACTTTCAAAGTCACATTAGTGATCTACGAGGAAAATGAAGGAATGCAAAAGCTATCAGAATCGGAAAAATAGTATTTCCGTTTTCTCCGAAGTATCACCAAAAACGGACGAATAAATTATTATTTGAGAATATTTAAGGATTTAAATTATTAATTCTGTGGATATGGATTTAATAAAAGAATTAGAGGTATCAAGAACGATTACGGTAAAATACCTCGATGGAACCCTTAAGAAACCCTGCGAGCATTCTACGAGATTAAACGAACCAGTAAAGTTACTTTAACAGAACCAATGCATGTTCGACACATGTCGAGAGAAGAAGCAACCAAGGCGATGACTCACCCTTTTTAATTATACAATATCTAAGTAATTAAAAACAAGAAAAAGGAAAAGAAAAACCAAAAACATCACCACCATCATCAAGAACCTTCGGCCAAACTGTAGCAGCCAGATCTCCTTCGTTTCTTACTCAAATCTTGGTAAGACCCCAGATTTTGGGTAGAATTAAAACTTTTATTATATGTTGATGTAAATATGAATAGTGGCAACGACTTTGAGAATCAAGTTATGAAATGAATATGAATTTCGGTTTTCAAACATTTTGAGAATAGTAAGAATGGACTGAACATATAGATAAGAATAATCTCTCTGGAAAATAAGAATACAATATTCCAAGGAAGAAAAGTATTTTTATGTCATCCAAATCGATATCTGGTATGCATCCGACAACTCCGTAAACAAGATAGCGTGTTCCCGAGAAAGCACTAGAACATTTCTAAGTGCAAGAAGTAAAGAGAAAATAAACCAGGAATATTGGAACGGATATTGATCCAAAGGGTTATAGAAAAACCACTGATGAATAGTAACTTTTTCATTTAAAAAGTTTTTCAGACCACACTATATGCGGGGCGATATAATAAACTTTCAAAGTCACATTAGTGATCTACGAGGAAAATGAAGGAATGCAAAAGCTGTCAGAATCGGAAAAATAGTATTTCCGTTTTCTCCGAAGTATCACCAAAAACGGACGAATAAATTATTATTTGAGAATATTTAAGGATTTAAATTATTAATTCCGTGGATATGGATTTAATAAAAGAATGAGAGGTATCAAGAACGATTACGGTAAAATACCTCGATGGAACCCTTAAGAAACCCTGCGAGCATTCTACGAGATTAAACGAACCAGTAAAGTTACTTTAACAGAACCAATGCATGTTCGACACATGTCGAGAGAAGAAGCAACCAAGGGGATGACTCACCCTTTTTAATTATACAATATCTAAGTAATTAAAAACAAGAAAAAGGAAAAGAAAAACCAAAAACATCACCACCATCATCAAGAACCTTCGGCCAAACTGTAGCAGCCAGATCTCCTTCGTTTCTTACTCAAATCATGTGTTCTTTAGCTTGTTGGAAAGGTCTTGAGATAATCTACAACTTATATTTCACAAGATTTTTCCATTTAAGCACGCTCTCCTAAGGTTAGATAAAGGCTAATCAAGGCTTATTGAGGTCACCCATACATCAAGGAAGATTACCGGACCACCGCCAGACACCACCCTCGGGCACAGAGATCAGGCAAGTTTTCAAACCTATATTTTTTTTAAACTGTTGTGGTGATGAATAAAAGGTTTTGAGATATATGCTATATGTTTATGTTTTCAAAATGTTATCTATGATGTTAATTAAAAGTTATTGATATGAGTTGAACTTATAAGCTATGGATACGGCAATATCTATAAGCCGATATGTTAAGAAAAAAACCCTCAGGAGGGGGTATATACTCTGTACATACGCTATGGACCGGGAATGGTATCAGTTGCTATCTAGGGTTATTTTATTGTGTTATTATAATTAATCCCGATAAATGATTTACAAACTAAAGACTATTTGGAGTTTAATCTATTAAGAGTATATTTAATATACGATGAATAGTTATTATCTACCCTTTTGTTAAGAGAGTACTTAGAAATTATTTCTAAATAAATATTCTATATTAAATATAGTTTGCATTAATTATTTAAAGCCCTACTTCTTAAGGAAGTATTTTGTGAAAACTATTTTAAACCCTAGATAGCTAATAAGTTTTATTCAGTCAATTATAAACATAATTAGAGAAGGTTCCCAAATCTATTTCCCTTTTAAGTCTATATTCAGAAAGACTTAAATGTTCGCTCAAACTACAAGATGCATGGAACCTTTCTCAAGATTTTATGCTTGTTTCCAGTAGACTGGCCGGTCCTAAATCTTTCTAAATCAATGAAATTATCAGTCTGATATACTACCATCAAAATGATCTTGATTACTTCCTCAAAACTCGAGAAGTAAGATCAGTGAAATCAGCGATATCCATTAACAGGCATCAGCCTGGGAAATATGAGTGAATTTCCTTTCCAACCAGATACGACTACTTTGTGGAGTTGTATACTTGGGGAAAAAGGGAAAGGAACTTTATGTTTCAGTGTTATGGATTTACTCGAACTTGGAGATATGTAAGGGACTGAGTAGCGCCGGTCCCCTAAGGGAATTACAATATGGCCGACGGACTGGTGAACGGGTCTGTTCTTCCCTTAGATGATTATCAGTGCCCGACCGTAGGATAAGTGGAGAGTAACAGAATCGACCGTCTATGAACGGGTCTGTTCTTCCTGCCTACAACCGATTGACGGGGAGGTAAGTCGGTGTGAGACTGATTATCTTCCCTTCTACGTAGAAAAACACCAGGGGGATACAGCTTGCGACTGATCATCGCAGGGGTATCCTCGGCGCCTAGCATCTCCATCTACAGTTCACTATTCATGAAAGAGCACTATTCTCTGAAAACTTGCACAAAATGTGCTCTTTCATGAATAGTGAACTGTAGATGGAGATGCTAGGCGCCGAGGATACCCCTGCGATGATCAGTCGCAAGCTGTATCCCCCTGCTGTTTTTCTACGTAGAAGGGAAGATAATCAGTCTCACACCGACTTACCTCCCCGCCAATCGGTTGTAGGCAGGAAGAACAGACCCGTTCATAGACTGTCGATTCTGTTACTCTCCACTTATCCTACGGTCGGGCACTGATAATCATCTAAGGGAAGAACAGACCCGTTCACCAGTCCGTCGGCCATATTGTAATTCCCTTAGGGGACCGGCGCTACTCAGTCCCTTACATATCTCCAAGTTCAAGTAAATCCATAACACTGAAACATAAAGTTCCTTTCCCTTTTCCCCAAGTATACAACTCCACAAAGTAGTCGTATCTGGTTGGAAAGGAAATTCACTCATATTTCCCAGGCTGATGCCTGTTAATGGATATCGCTGATTTCACTGATCTTACTTCTCGAGTTTTGAGGAAGTAATCAAGATCATTTTGATGGTAGTATATCAGACTGATAATTTCATTGATTTAGAAAGATTTAGGACCGGCCAATCTACTGGAAACAAGCATAAAATCTTGAGAAAGGTTCCATGCATCTTGTAGTTTGAGCGAACATTTAAGTCTTTCTGAATATAGACTTAAAAGGGAAATAGATTTGGGAACCTTCTCTAATTATGTTTATAATTGACTGAATAAAACTTATTAGCTATCTAGGGTTTAAAATAGTTTTCACAAAATACTTCCTTAAGAAGTAGGGCTTTAAATAATTAATGCAAACTATATTTAATATAGAATATTTATTTAGAAATAATTTCTAAGTACTCTCTTAACAAAAGGGTAGATAATAACTATTCATCGTATATTTAAATATACCCTTAATAGATTAAACTCCAAATAGTCTTTAGTTTGTAAATCATTTATCGGGATTAATTATAATAACACAATAAAATAACCCTAGATAGCAACTGATACCATTCCTGGTCCATAGCGTATGTACAGAGTATATACCCCCTCCTGAGGGTTTTTTTCTTAACATATCGGCTTATAGATATTGCCGTATCCATAGCTTATAAGTTCAACTCATATCAATAACTTTTAATTAACATCATAGATAACATTTTGAAAACATAAACATATAGCATATATCTCAAAACCTTTTATTCATCACCACAACAGTTTAAAAAAAATATAGGTTTGAAAACTTGCCTAATCTCTGTGCCTGAGGGTGGTGTCTGGCGGTGGTCCGGTAATCTATCAACAATAAAGATATCTTTTGTCAGCAACTCGTACTTAGGGATTGAGCAAACATTACACTTAAGTTTAAACACCACACCAATGCAACTATATGATCATAACTCTTGCAATCTCTACTAACATCTTATAATTAGGCACTTGTTTGCTATCAAGGGACATCATTCCAACTTGTCCTTGGTCTTACTTGAATCTATAAGTGTTCTAGAGTCAACCTCTTATGATCCATTTCAAGATTTTCAACTCGTTCTCAGGGTTTTTCTAAAGTGGTATTCAAGTGCTTGCTTTAAGGGGTTCCTTGCACTTAGCCTTACTTCGAACATTTTTATAAAATCGAAAAATGATCATTTTCACACAAGGTTTTCTCCTATACTTTCCTTACTGTCTCTACTATTTAATTACCAAAATTAGCTCCTGCAATGATCAAGTCAAGAGAGCTTTATTTCAGTTACAAACTTATCTTTTCGTTTCTGAACCACTTTTACTAATTTGACCATATCTCCTAAACCGTAAGTCGGATAGTTCTGATTCTTGTGCCAAAACAATCTACGTTCAAAAATCTATAAGTAAAAGTCATATACTCATCAAGGTCAGAGACCTATCTCGACTGTTAAGCTCTGTTTTCAAAGGTTTTAGAAATTTCGGCATTACGACAGCTATACATCGGATAATCCCAAAATCCAAACACTCCAAATATCATACTCTCTACTCCAACAAGTCATACATGTTATTCAACATCCAACCAAGACCTACCACTGCCAAGCCTCCACATAAACCAATTTAACATTCATCCAAACCCAATCATAACCATAATGTCCTACATATACATCAAATCTCTATAACTCATCTAAATCATAAAAATGAAATTATGAACTAGGGTTTCAAAAGAGGGTTACCTTCCTTGATGTATGGGTGACCTCAATAAGCCTTGATTAGCCTTTATCTAACCTTAGGAGAGCTTGAATCATCAAAAGAAATCATGAAAACAAGGTTAGCTCTCGGAGTTACTATTCACCCAGTAAACGAACTGCAAAAACGAAGGCCTTACCTTGCTTAAATGGAAACATCTTGTGAAATAGAAGTTGTATATTATCTCAAGACCTTTCCAACAAGCTAAAGAACACAAGATTTGAGTAAGAAACGAAGGAGATCTGGCTGCTACAGTTTGGCCGAAGGTTCTTGATGATGGTGGTGATGTTTTTGGTTTTTCTTTTTCTTTTTCTTGTTTTTAATTACTTAGATATTGTATAATTAAAAAGGGTGAGTCATCCCCTTGGTTGCTTCTTCTCTCGACATGTGTCGAACATGCATTGGTTCTGTTAAAGTAACTTTACTGGTTCGTTTAATCTCGTAGAATGCTCGCAGGGTTTCTTAAGGGTTCCATCGAGGTATTTTACCGTAATCGTTCTTGATACCTCTAATTCTTTTATTAAATCCATATCCATGGAATTAATAATTTAAATCCTTAAATATTCTCAAATAATAATTTATTCGTCCGTTTTTGGTGATACTTCGGAGAAAACGGAAATACTATTTTTCCGATTCTGACAGCTTTTGCATTCCTTCATTTTCCTCGTAGATCACTAATGTGACTTTGAAAGTTTATTATATCGCCCCGCATATAGTGTGGTCTGAAAAACTTTTTAAATGAAAAAGTTACTATTCATCAGTGGTTTTTCTATAATCCTTTGGATCAATATCCGTTCCAATATTCCTGGTTTATTTTCTCTTTACTTCTTGCACTTAGAAATGTTCTAGTGCTTTCTCGGGCACACGCTATCTTGTTTACGGAGTTGTCGGATGCATACCAGATATCGATTTGGATGACATAAAAATACTTTTCTTCCTTGGAATATTGTATTCTTATTTTCCAGAGAGATTATTCTTATCTATATGTTCAGTCCATTCTTACTATTCTCAAAATGTTTGAAAACCGAAATTCAAATTCATTTCATAACTTGATTCTCAAAGTCATTGCCACTATCCATATTTACATCAACATATAATAAAAGTTTTAATTCAACCCAAAATCTGGGGTCTTACACTTACTTACGTAGTAGATGGGTTTCTGAACCTTCAATTCTTCTTTTACCAAAACGGCTCCAAGGGCTGTGTTAGAAACCGCCAAGTACAAATAGAGAATTCCTCCTGGCTTTGTGATAAGTGGATTTCATATCCACTAGGATCGTCCTAAATTGGCTTAAATTGGTTGTTTTGTTCTCAAGTTTGTGGTGTTTGTGATATGTTTGGTGTTAGTAATTGCAGAGTTGAGTTGTCAGCAGAGATGTGGAGTTCTTGTGGTTTGCAGAAGTGTTTTGAGCATGTCTGTGAAGGTCAAGTGGTTGCGGAGCGAGAGAGCGCAAGGAAAAGACAAGAAATGCAAAATGTCCGATTGTGAACAGTAACCAGGCGCGCCCGCGCCCTTATACGCGCGCCCGCGCTCCTCTAATGCTATAGAATGCAATTCTGAGTCAGAAACGGAAAGTTGCCATAAGACCAGTCAGCCCTACAGCCTATATAAACTATTGGTGGACGATTTCTGACATATACATTGACATACAATCATACATATTCATCCACCGGTGAGGAGAAAAAGAAGACGGCTGATTACGAAGATCTACTTTTCATCTTTTCTTTGTATTCTTCTAATTAGGCGATACTTTGGATTCTCGTTTGTTCTTTCTTAAACCCTAGCACTTTTATTCAGTATTCTAGACTTATAATTATCATGTTTTCATCAGAACCCACGATGATGAACGGTTCGATTATGAACTAATCGTTGTCGTGGGATTCTAACGGATTTATTTATGAATTTTAGCAGTTAATTGTTTTAAAGATGTGTGTGTGATGGCTAATTGATATCCTAGTTTGGTTGTGCTTATTCTTCTTGGATGCGTAGCTAACATCTAAGTTGTTTGTTAAACTCTATTGATTGCGAAAGTGGATATAGAGGTTTAGAACTTGCCATGCTAGCATAGGTTTATGTATGTTTGTCATGCATGATTCGTAGGTGATTTTAACCATCTTACTTGCCCTATGTAATCTGAATGGATAACTTGCTCGTTAAACCGTTATGTTTTCAAATCTTATAGACATATAGGGTCTAAGCATAATTGGTGTCTGCTTAACTTCTATTTCTTTTGTGGATGTTTGAGTGGTTTGGTATACGTATACTGAAAGGTAGCGTGTACTGATTTCGTGTTATCCGATTAGTTATCACAACCGTCACATGCATTGATTAAAGACAAAAGACTCTAGATGAAGTATTTAATGAAGTTAGGATCCCATGTTTTATTCTCATAAGTAATTCAACAGCAATCTTTAGTTTAATATAGTCTTGGTAATTTGTTTAGATAATTTAGTTAATCAAAACACAACTTTGATACTTGTCTTAGCATTGAACAATAGCCATACATTGTTGCATAAGTGCATAACTATAGTAACCAAAGCAGTCTCTGTGGGAACGAACTCTACTTTCATATATTACTTGTTGACCGCGTACGCTTGCGTGATTTTGTGCGAACAAGTTTTTGGCGCCGCTGCCGGGGACTCGGTGTTATTTATATAGTTTATGTGCTTGTCATCAGTGGTCGTTAAAGTTCACTGACTCGGATTATTCTTTCATCAATTTTACTTTGTTTGGTGTGTTTCAGTTACTTTAGTGAGCGTGTATGCGAACACGTTCTCAATCTCGGAAAGAAGAACTTGAATTGAATCTAGTTATGGGAGAACCAGTAGCAGAAACGAAGGCTTTGAAGGATTGTTCTCAGCCGAAAATCAATGACATTCAATCTAGCATTGTCAGGCCAGCTATTGCAGCTAATACTTTTGAAATCAAGCCTGGCACGATTCAGATGGTGCAGAATTCAGTTCAGTTTGGGGGTGCTCCAACGGAAGATCCTAATATGCATATTAGGGATTTCATCGAGATTTGCGACACCTTCAAGTTCAACGAAGTGTCGGAAGATGCTGTAAAACTGAGACTTTTCCCATTTTCTCTGAGGGATAAGGCTAAGGGCTGGTTGCATTCTCTACCAGCAGGTTCTATTACTACATGGGAGGATCTTGCTTAGAAATTTCTCACTAAATTCTTCCCTATGGCTAAAACAGCAGCAATCAGGAATGCTCTTACTCAGTTTGCACAACATTCTGGAGAAACTTTATGTGAAGCTTGGGAGCGCTACAAGGAGATGCTTAGGAAGTGTCATCATCATGGAATGCCTGATTGGATGGTGATCAATTGTTTTTATAATGGACTGGGAGGTCAATCTCGACCAATGCTTGATGCGGCATCAGGTGGAGCTCTGTGGGCTAAGAGCTACGATGAAGCTTACGAACTAATTGAGATGATGGCTGCTAATGAATACCAGAATCCAACTCAGAGGTTATCACAAGGCAAGGTAGCAGGGGTTCTGGAAGTGGATGCAGCTCCGGCAATAGCAGCTTAGCTGAAGGCTTTGTCAATGAAGGTGGATTCCTTGTCTAACTATGGAGTTCAGCAGGTGGCTAGTGTGTGTGAGCTTTGTGTCGGTGCACATGACACGAATCAGTGTGCCATATCCAATGAATCGGCGCAGTTTGTGAGCAATTTCTAGAGATCACAGCAGCCAGTGCCTAATGCCTATCATCCCAACAACAGGGACCATCCGAATTTCAGCTGGAGTAACAATCAGGGTGGTCAGAATCAGCCACAACAATCGTATCAGCAGTATCAAGGTCAACAATTTGGAGCTAAGCCATTCAACTCTTCTGGTTTTCAGCAGCAGTATGCTCCAAGGCAACCATATCAACCACCAGGGTTTCAACAACCATCTCATGGCAATGCTGGGTCAGATTGCCAATGCCTTGTTGAATAGACCACATGGAACTCTCCCTAGTGATACAGAAGCTAATCCTGGCAAAAGAGAGGTCAAGGAACATGTTAAAGCAGTTACCTTGCGATCTGGAAAGGTTACGGGTGACCAGAACTCAGAAACAGAGCAAAACGGAAAAATTTCAGGATTCCCAACAGAAGGTGGGCGCGCCCGCGCCCTAGGGAGCGCGCCCGCGCCTGATGTTCTGCCAGAAGATGAAGAAAAAGAGGAAAAAGCCAGTTTGGGGGTAAACGAAGCGGAGAAGAGTGACCATTCTACTGAGAAACCTATTCCAAAGCAAGTTACAGAGAGCAAGGAGGTCTATCCTCCTCCGCCATTCCCTAAACGTCTTCAGAAGCAGAAGTTGGACAAGCAATTTGCTAAGTTTCTGGAGGTTTTCAAGAAGTTGCATATCAATATACCTTTTGCGGAAGCTCTAGAACAAATGCCGAGCTACGCGAAGTTCATGAAGAGTATTCTATCTCGGAAGTTGAAACTCGAGGAGTTGGAAACCGTCGCTCTTACAGAAGAGTGCAGTGCTATTCTACAGCAGAAGTTACCTCCAAAACTCAAGGATCCAGGGAGTTTCACCATACCGTGCACAATCGGCAATCTATCTTTCAACAAGTGCTTGTGTGACTTGGGAGCTAGCATTAATTTGATGCCGTTGTCTGTCTTCATGCAACTTGGTTTACCTGAGCCTAAACCTACAAACATGTCTTTGCAGTTGGCTGATCGGTCGATCACATATCCAAGGGGTATAGTAGAAGATGTCTTGGTTAAGGTGGATAAGCTTATTTTCCCTGCGGATTTTGTCATTCTGGACTTTGAGGAAGACAAGAAGATCCCGATTATCTTGGGAAGACCGTTCTTAGCTACAGGCCGAACTTTGATCGATGTGCAGAAAGGAGAGCTTACAATGAGGGTTCAAAGTCAGAAGGTCACTTTTAACGTGTTCAAGGCAATGAAATTTCCAACTGAGGAAGAAGAGTGCTTTAAATTGGACATGGTCGATTCCGTAGTCAATACAGAGATTGAACAACCGCTGAAGTCAGATACAGTGGAGAGAGTCTTGATAGGGGATTCTGATATCGAAGACGAAGAAAGAGCAGAGCAAATTCAGTTGTTGAATGCACTTCCGTGGAAAAGAAAAGTTGATGCGCCATTCGAATCTCTTGGATTAGCAGAGCTGAACAATTCTCAGGAACGACTTAAACCATCTATGGAAGAAGCTCCTACCCTTGAACTCCAACCACTGCAGGATCAATTGAGGTATGGTAAAGTCTACGAGAGCAACAGGCTATATAAGGAGAAGGTTAAGGACTGGCATGAAAGAGGGGTGGTGAAGCATTCATTTGTGCTTGGTCAGCTAGTTCTGCGTTTCAAGTCTCGCTTCAGATTTTTTCCAGGAAAGCGTAAGTCGAGGTGGTCGGAGCCTATCACGGTTAAATCAGCATTTCTGCATGATGCAATAGAGATTTTCCATAAGTTTCCGGATGAAGCATTCAAGGTTAATGGTTAGTGGCTGAAGCATGACGTTTGTAATACGGTGAACCGTGAGTCGACGTTCACCGTTCTTGCGACTGGATGAAAAAGGATTCACGTCAAGCTATTGACGTAAAACAAGCGCTTCGTGGGAGGCAACCCACGCGAATATGTAGTATTAGTATTTTGTGTAAAAAAAAACATTATGAACAGTAGCAGAGCGCGCCCGCGCCTGGATGAGCGCGCCCGCACCTGGATGAGCGCGCCCGCGCAGGGTTACTGTTCACAGAAAAAAAAAAGACAAAAAAAAAGATTGTGTTGTTTCCCCCTAGGATCCATCTGGGATTCAGAGTGAAGTTGATAGGTCCTTTGGGAACTACTTTCAGAGCCACTGGAGTTGATGTTGCTTGGCCTGATTTTGGAGTTGATTCTGTTTATCCACCACCGGATACACCACCCGAGGAGGGTGGTCCTGCTGATGATTAGGTATTCTCTACATCTTTCCTTTTTATTACCTTCAATGAGGACATTGAATATTGTAAGTTTGGGGGTGGTAATTAGGGAATGTTAGTGTGTGTTCATATAGGATTCATATTGCATATTTAGTTAGTTATTCATATCTTTGCATGTTTATGTCATATAGAGCATTCTGTTTGCATATGTGTTTATATATATTATGTGAGTCCATTTAGTTGCATTTGCATAACATGCATATTTCATGATCCTTTAGGAATTGACTATTTCCGTTGATGAGTCGATGTTGAATGGAGTGTGGTTATGATGAATAGAGGGTTGATTAAGTTTCTTTGAATTGATTTGCATGCCAGAAACAAATTAATTTCATAAGTCTCATTGGTTGCTTTTGGATTTGATCAGACCATGTTTGTTTGGAAGTTAGAATTTAATCACTTGCTTATATTTAGAATGTCTTCTATTCTCTTGAAATTGAAAGAAGCACTTAAGTCTAAGTTTGGGGGAAACTAGGGATTTCATGCTAGTTGTCAATAAAGGCTAGGCGTCAAATGGCTAGTAGCCGCTCATTGAAAAAATGAGTAGTCTAGGGTGGGATGAGAAAAAAGCAAAGCGCACTCATTCCGAAATTGTTGAAAAAAAAAAGAGTTGTGAAAGTTGTTTTATGCAGAATTGATCAGTTTGAGCTCTTTAATACTCGAGCAATTAAGTTCTAGGGGACTTTGTGCCTAGTGACCTAAGACTTTTCCGGTCTGGGATCCACTAACCTAAAGCTCACTACATGGGTATTATTGTATAAGCCTTTAGGGGTCTCAGCCATTGCACGGTCAAATAAGCATGTATGTAGTAATAAAGCATGAATTCCTGTCTAGCTCAAGTCGAGATTGAGGTGTCTTTAAGTGGTTTCTTGTGTCTAGAGTTCATTCTGTTTATAAGCTTGTGGTTTTTTTGATGAAGAATAGGATATGGTCTTGGTTTAGTTTGGGAGTATATTGATGAGCATTGCACACACGCACGTTTCTGTGTTTGTATGGTTAGTATAAGGGGATTTGGTCGAACTCTGTTTGAAAGATTGCATTCCTTGAGATATTGGCTTGTTGATTGGTTATGGTTAGTTTGAGGGGATCGTTTACATTTTCATATTAGTTGCATTCATGCATTGCATTATAGTTAGTAGAGTATGTTTATGCTTGAGGACAAGCATCGGTTTAAGTTTGGGGGTGTGATAAGTGGATTTCATATCCACTAGGATCGTCCTAAATTGGCTTAAATTGGTTGTTTTGTTCTCAAGTTTGTGGTGTTTGTGATATGTTTGGTGTTAGTAATTGCAGAGTTGAGTTGTCAGCAGAGATGTAGAGTTCTTGTGGTTTGCAGAAGTATTTTGAGCATGTCTGTGAAGGTCAAGTGGTTGCGGAGCGAGAGAGCGCAAGGAAAAGACAAGAAAAGCAAAATGTCAGATTGTGAACAGTAACCAGGCGCGCCCGCGCCCTTATACGCGCGCCCGCGCTCCTCTAATGCTGTAGAATGCAATTCTGAGTCAGAAACGGAAAGTTGCCATAAGACCAGTCAGCCCTACAGCCTATATAAACTATTGGTGGACGATTTCTGACATATACATTGACATACAATCATACATATTCATCCACCGGTGAGGAGAACAAGAAGACGGCTGATTACGAAGATCTACTTTTCATCTTTTCTTTGTATTCTTCTAATTAGGCGATACTTTGGATTCTCGTTTGTTCTTTCTTAAACCCTAGCACTTTTATTCAGTATTCTAGACTTATTATTATCATGTTTTCATCAGAACCCAAGATGATGAACGGTTCGATTATGAACTAATCGTTGTCGTGGGATTCTAACGGATTTATTTATGAATTTTAGTAGTTAATTGTTTTAAAGATGTGTGTGTGATGGCTAATTGATATCCTAGTTTGGTTGTGCTTATTCTTCTTGGATGCGTAGCTAACATCTAAGTTGTTTATTAAACTCTATTGATTGCGAAAGTGGATATAGAGGTTTAGAACTTGCCATGCTAGCATAGGTTTATGTATGTTTGTCATGCATGATTCGTAGGTGATTTTAACCATCTTACCTGCCCTATGTAATCTGAATGGATAACTTGCTCGTTAAACCGTTATGTTTTCAAATCTTATAGACATATAGGGTCTAAGCATAATTGGTGTCTGCTTAACTTCTATCTCTTTTGTGGATGTTTGAGTGATTTGGTATACGTATACTGAAAGGTAGCGTGTACTAATTTCGTGTTATCCGATTAGTTATCACAACCGTCACATGCATTGATTAAAGACAAAAGACTCTAGATGAAGTATTTAATGAAGTTAGGATCCCATGTTTTATTCTCATAAGTAACTCAACAGCAATCTTTGGTTTAATATAGTCTTGGTAATTTGTTTAGATAATTTAGTTAATCAAAACACAACTTTGATACTTGTCTTAGCATTGAACAATAGCCATACATTGTTGCATAAGTGCATAACTATAGTAACCAAAGCAGTCTCTGTGGGAACGAACTCTACTTTCATATATTACTTGTTGACCGCGTACGCTTGCGTGATTTTGTGCGAACACTTTGGCTTTGCCAACAGTGGTGCATCAGCCATGTATTTCTTCAGGGCCTCAAAGGCCTCTTGGCCTTCAGTTGTCCACTCAAAATTTTTCACGTTCTTGAGTGCTTTGAAGAAAGGTAAGCACTTCTCTCCTGACTTGGAGATGAATCTTCCCAATGCTGCCACTCTTCCCGTTAGTTTCTGGACATCCTTGACAGTCTGTGGCGGTTCCATGTCTAGAATTGCTTTGATTTTGTCGGGATTAGCCTCGATTCCTCTCTTGGAAACCATCAGGCCTAAAAACTTTCTCGAGCCTACACCAAAGGCACACTTAGCTGGATTCAACATCATCTTGTGGTGCCTCAGCACTTCAAACACTTCCCGTAGATGGTCTATATGATTGGCCTTATCGAGGCTTTTAACCAACATGTCATCCACATAGACCTCCATGGTTTTTCCAATTAGGTGTTCAAAAATTTTGTTCACCAACCTTTGGTATGTTGCCCCTGCATTCTTAAGTCCAAACGCCATGACTAGATAACAGAAAACACCAAAGTCAGTGATGAATGATACCTTGGAGATGTCATCCTTGTGCATTTTGATTTGGTTGTATCCACTGAATCCATCCATAAAATTCAGCATCTCGTGCCCAGCTGTGGCATCTATTAGAGCATCAATCCTTGGTAAGGGAAAACAATCATTAGGACATGCATCGTTCAAATCGGTGAAGTCCACACACATCCTCCATTTGCTATTGGCCTTTTTGACCATCACTGGGTTAGCCAACCATTCTGGGAATTGAATTTCTTCAATGAACCCGGCTTCCAAAAGCTTTTCTACTTCCTGATTGATGGCCTCTTGCCTCTTTGGAGCAAAATTTCTCTTCTTCTATTTCACTGTCTTCTTTTCAGGATCCACATTCAATTTGTGTGTTATCAACTAGGGATCAATCCCTGGCATATCAGCCGCTGTCCAAGCACAAACATCATTGTTTTCTTGAAGAAAAGATATAAGCTTGCTTTTCAATGGTTCAGGCAATAGTGCTCCAACATAAGTCACCTTCTCCGATTCACCAGGGACTAAGGGAATTGGGATTAAATCCTCATATGGTTTCCCACTTCGGTCCTCATTATCACTAGTATACATGTCTTCAATGGGGAGAACCTGCCCCCCGATTCCATCAGGCCTTAACGCGGCTACGTAACAGCTTCTAGCCATCTTTTGGTCTCCCCGTTCTTCACCAATTCCATTCCTTGTTGGGAACTTGATTTTCAGATGATAAGATGAGGCAACGGCCTTGAACGCATGAAGACCCGTCCTTCCCAGGATTGCATTGTAGGTCGAAGTTGCCTTTATAACTATAAAGTTCAACATCTGAGTAGACGTATTTGACCCTTGCCCCATTGTCATTGGGAGTTGGATAGTGCCTTCCACCTTCGACTCCACTCCATTGAATCCATATATGGGCATATTCGAGGGTGTCAACTGAGAGTCAGTATAGCCCATCTTGATGAAAGCATCATGGAACAGGATGTCCACTGAAGCTCCATTGTCGACCAAAACTCTCTTTGTTTCAGAATTCCCTATCACAGGTACGATGACTAAGGGATCATCGTGGGGAAACTTCACTCCCTCCAAGTCAGAATCATCAAAACCTATTGATACTTCTGTTCGGGCACGTTTTGGTGCTTCTCCGACCACAGTCATTACTTCTCGGGCATAGGCCTTTCTTGAGTTTCGGGAGGACCCAGCAGCGGTTGGTCCTCCGAATATCATGTTGATAACTGTCCCTCAGGGCTTGGGATTCCGATCTTGATCGTTGTCTCTTCTGTCATAATCCTTCCTTTCATAGTTTCCTATTTGACTCCCTTGATTTCCATCTTTGGTGAATTTATTGAGTTTTCCTCTCCGTATCAGAAACTCGATCTCATCTTTCAATTGTCTACAATCGTCGGTGTCGTGACCGACTTCCTTGTGGAACCGATAGAATTGGTTTTGATTCCGTTTAGACATATCAGTCCTTAGTGGCTTCGGCCATCGGAGATCCTCCTCCTTTGCTATTTCCATCAGAATTTGGCTCCTGGGAGTGTTCAATCTTGCATACTCCGTAAACTTTGGCCCAAAATTGTTCCTCTTGGGTGGAGAATCAGAATCCTTTGACGTTCTGGGAAACTTTTCCTTGACGTCGTACTCCTGAGTTTCCTTTCTTTTCTTTGAATTCCCACTGCCGCTAGAAGTGGGTTCATACTTTCTCATGCTTTCTTCAGCCTTGATGTACTTTCCGGCTCTATCTTGGAGCTTCAGCATGCTTTCGGGTGGATGTTTTGCCAATGATCTTTTGAAGTGATCATCAGTGGTTCCTTGCTGTAGAGCTATCATAGCTACTTTGTCCTCTAAGTCCGGGACTTTCAGAGCCTCCCAGGTGAATCGGTTGATATAATCCCTTAAAGCTTTTCCCATGAGTGATGCAGAGCTTTTCTCGTGCACCCTTCCACTAACAAATTGGTTGATGAATGCTTTACTTAGTTCCTTAAAAGACCTAATGGAATTGGGAGGTAGACGGCTATACCAACGTTGGGCCATGCCTGTCAAGGTTTGTGGAAACACCCTACACTTGACCGCATCATTGGTTGGCTGCAACAGCAGTGCATTAGAGAATGTTCTTACATGATTAGCAGGATCTCCCGTTCTATCGTAAGCTTTAATCGTTGGCATCTTGAATTTCCTAGATATGGTAGCTTTCATGATGTCTTGAGTAAATGGTGGCGTAGGATCATCAGGATCTCCTAGGGGTAACAGAACACTAGGGTCACCCCTTAGGGCTTCAGCCCTCTTGGTTCTTCTTGGTGTTGGGTCCAGGTTGATTATAGGGACTCTTCCAGTTGCTTGGTTTTGTGCTTTTGCGGCCTCCTCTTCAGCCAACAGTTTCTTGAGTCTTCCGGTCTCTGCCTCATGGGCTGCAATTTTTTCCTTAGTAGTTTGCTCCCGATTCGTTTGGGAGGAACGTCTTCTTCTTAGGGAAAAATCCCTCTCTTCTCCAGTTGAATCATTCTCATCCTCAGTATAGGGACCCGAGTAGTCTTGAATCAAAGGGGTCCGTCGAGTTTGAGTTTGTTGGTTTTGGGGTCCCAGACCTTGTATATAAGGGGGAACATATGATTCATGGTAAGTAGGGTTAAGACCACTTCTGCCCATCGTGGGTCGAGGAGGCATGCCATAGTTTGGCATCCCAAGAGTTTGAGTTGCGTATTGGGGAAGATCCGTAGTATGGAGTTGAAGGCCACTTGGTGCATTCATGAGCAGAGGGGAGGTCGTGATTGGTTGCTGGTGAGCGGTCTCTTGTGGATTAGATCCATGAACGACCATCTGCAGGGGATTCGTCCCTTCAACCGAAATTGGGATCTCCGGTCCTTGAGTAGTGGTGAGGGGGATATTCGCCCCTTGAATGCCAGTAGTTGGCGGTGGTTGATTTCCGTGAGTATCAGCCTCAGAGGTTATAGGAAGCTCCTCAGAAGTTTGAGTATCTCGAGTTGTTCTTCGTGTGTTTGCCATGGTTGATGTTGTCTTCCCACAGACGGCGCCAAATGTTATGGATTAAAAAGTGTACTTGTAAATTAATTGCTAGGATTTAATAGAGCTTCGAGCTTTAATGGCTGCTCTTGTGTTTCGTGACTAAATCGGTCCTCACAAGATGCCTACGTATCTCTAGTGTTTAGAGAATCAAGCCAATAAAACGTAGTTCTTGGTGTTGCCCTCGGGGCTATGGCGGCAGGGGCACACCAAGGACGTAGTGACTTGTATGTCCTTATTCGAGGATGAAGTCTAAAATATTGTAGATGACGTATGGAGCTGTGTCCAAAACGTAGTGGGATTCAGCAACACCTGAAAAAGTGTGGTTATAGCCCAAAAAACTGTTGGTAAAAGGAAAAAAATAGGCTATGGCTACACTTTGACCAAATTTGAGGGTGTTAGAAAAATGGCCGCTAGCATAGGGGTCTACGCCAACACTTTTGTAGTTTTTGGTAACACGGGAGAAATGTGTAGGCGTAGACCCTACGCCAACACTTTTTATTTCTGTGGCTACATATTATTAGTTGTTGCCATAGATCTATGCCTACACAGTTATCTTTGTAGTAACACTACTAATAGTATTGCTATAGACCTATGCCAACACATTTTCAGTACTACTGTAACACCAAATTATGAAACACTTTGATGTTTTTACCAACACCCTTACCACTATGCCTACACTTTTTCTTAAACATTTTTAGATTTTGTGCCAACACTTTGCTATACTTTTGCCAACACATAAAGACTAAATACTTTGGAGTCAATGGTTACACTTTGCATGCTTTTTACCAACACTTTAAATACAGAATGGCAACATATGACATTGAAATATAGAACTTCCCATTCAAAATATTACCAAACATTCCAATGCATGAACAGGCTGTCCAGAAGCCATTTCAATACATAAAAAACCATCCAAAATAACTACATCAAATTCACACCATTCCAATACATAATAATCAATCATCCATATCTACTACATAAACCAACATCTAAAACCCAACTCAACTACCATGGAGTAGCTAAGCCCGGAAGACCTCAAATCAGCCAACCTTAATGATTTCTCAGCTGCATCTTTTGCGACCATGGTAGCATCTGTTATTTCTTCTTTATATTTAAGTTTATTCTCCGACTCTATTACATCACCTTCATTTTGTAGAACTTTCTCAACATCAACCTGTAAAAAAGAACAGTGCATTTGATTGAGACACAAAATACAATAAAAAATATCAAAGAAATGTCCATTTAATACTTAAAATTTCACATATGACCTTGGATACCATGAAAGTACTCGTGTTTAAGCGCTTCAGCATCATTTATTCTCTAACTTGGATTCCACCACAACATATTGTGACAGACAAAGAAAATTAATGTTACTAATTACTATCTTTATGTTCTAGATATAAATATAAAAGAGCACTGCAAACATTACTTAACGAAAATGAAAGTTCATCAAGCATATAAAAATTACATCTTCGATATTTGCTAAAACAATTTATGTTCAGCAAGCATATGTATGTTGTTGGATACTGGGATGGATGGAGTACTAAAATTTGCTAATTTGCTAATTTTAAATTTTAAATTTAAGTAGTTGGTGATATTTTTGTTCAAAATTCCTCTCATAAAGTGCTGGAACTATAAGAACAATGACAAGGCCTCCCAGATTGGCCATATTTATAAGTTACATGTACACAGGTTATGATTATCAATAGTATGGCAACTCACTTCAATGTATCAAGCTCTAAATTTGGTATTAGGACAATTATATCAAGGCGAAGTTTTCAATAATTCCACACAAGAATATATGGAACATGAACAAAAAACTGATAAAAACTTACTAGTGTAGGCCAGTGTAAGGAAGTCCATAAAGCAGCCTATCACGAATATTAACAGCAGGTATGTGGCAACTCTCATAAACATATGTGTCTTTACCCAACGCAATATCCTGGGATATAGAGATCAATGCATTAATGTGCTTTCAGATAAAGGATGCTGCTTTACTCACTGTTTCTTCAGATAGGTAAAAATCTGGTAAAGGTAGAGCAGGTCTGTTCATAACCATTATAGGAAGATAATAAGATAGCAGTAAGATATTATCAGGATTCGTCTTTCTCTAACAGTAAGATATCGCTGTTAATTAATTGCTAACTAAAAACTCAGATACTGTATTAGAATCAAATCAAACACAATGAAATTGCAGAATGTAGCAAATCTCAAGATGAAAAGTTCACATTAATTAGCGATAAGTATGCTTTATCAAACTGAATAGCAAGGTCTTCATTTCTTAGAGAGAAATTCATTCGGTAAAGTATTTAAACTAAAAGAAACTTATGTACTTCAAAAGTTGGTGTAAGTAACAGGTATCTTTCTGCCTTTATCCTCCATAGCTTCAATCTGGTCACAAGTTCCACAAAAAAACTTTCCATCACCAAATAATGTTACATGGCAAGGAGCTGTATATCATAAAGGAACTTGGGAAACTTACTGATTTGAGATCATTGTATGGTCTCCTAAGCTATTCAAACATCACGCTTGTGTTCATCTTGTTATGGCCTTTAAAATTTTAACTTTAAAAGAGCTGATTTTATGCTACAACGGCATGACACGCCACTGAACATCACTTTGCATGAGGTTTGTACACTGATCAGGCGATCACTAGAAGAATATATTGTATATTGATCACATAAAGACAGACATAGATGTATATTGCATGAATAATTATCATCAATAAATCTTTACTTTTAGTGTTTGCTTTCCATTCCTTTTTCTAATGACATTTGGAAATTGTACTGAACAGGAGAATAAGTGATTTGTCTAATGGGGGCTCTACACTGGAATTTATCAAGGAAATGAAGTCTCTGACTATCTTGTAAGAAAATTAGTTTTTAGGTCCTAATATACGTGTCTTATATATATGCCTCTACCTATGTGCTAAATTTATTCTAAATTTCATAATGGCACCTCTGAAAGATGTAATCTGACTGTTTTATTCTTTACTTTACCTTTTGCAGAATTTTGCGGAATAACAATATATCTGGTTCTATCCCTTCTGACTTTGGTGAATTTCGAAATTTGGTTCAACTGTAAGTTATTCATGTTGGTTGATTTTTCATATGATATTACTGAGCCTAGAGATTTTATGCCAATTGCCAAATCTTAGTTTTGTTTTGCAACAGATTCCTCCCCGACACTCTTATATCTGAAAGTAAACCAAATGAAGATAGAGTTATGCTAAACATCCAGAAACTTTATGTAGCAAATTTTGTGCACTTCTACTAATATACCTATTTAAGCTAATAAGTATGTCTATTATATCTTGACCAGGTATTATTACTTGTAGTAGAGATCAGATCAAATCTTTGAAGAAAAAAAATCCTAATTTAAAAAAAAAAGAATCATACTACGTATGTTGAAAAAGAAAACACTTCTCTAAGGAAGAGACCATACTTACCAGGTAAATGATAGAATAATATTACCTAATAATGTTACAGTCTTCGTTGTGGAACTAATATTTTGTATTTCTTGTTGTACTTTAATGTCTTACAGACCATAGACCATCGCGACAATGTGCATGTTCCTTGCTGGAAAGGTTGAAGAAACACCTCGCCCGTTAAAAGATGTCATTCTTGTTTCTTATGAAATTATACATAGAAAGGACCCTGCTGCTGCACAGAAGATAAAGCATAAGGTTTGTTTGTTGTCAGTTACTTGTGCTATTTTCTACCAACTGATGTTGAGATCATTGGGTATCTGGTTTAGCTTTAAAATATGCATGGTTCATCAAGTGATATGTGGTGTGTTGGGTGAAGTTGAAGGTCCTTTTTTTCTGTATTAAGCAGTTCTTGGATAAGTTGACTTCTATTTGCTTGTCTGGCAAAAAAAGAGCTTTGAACATATAATAAAGATAAAAAAGTTTGTAACCTGGTTGTCTGCGGTTTAAGAATACATTAATGATTATAGTGATGATAATGATGGATTATGGTCAACATGACATACAGTTTGACTTATGAGCTTGCAAAGTAAAAGGAGGACCTCTCCACCTACTGATCAAAGATTGAAGAGGAATCTGAGAGGGAAAATTTACGAAAAAAGATTGAAGTAGGTATTTTAGAGTGAAAGATTCAGAGATGAAACACAATTACAGCATCTATCCTCTATGTAATAACTAGCCTAGTTTAACAAGAGGTAACCTAGTTTCCGTTATGATTAATTGCTAAGTTTGCTTTATCGAACTGAATAGCGGTCTTCTTTTCTTGGAGAGAAATTCATTCTGTAAAAGTATTTAACTTATGTATTATAAAAATTGGTGTAAATAACAGGTATCTTTCTGCTTATATCTTCCAAAGAATTGGTAAGGTGGATTTCAGAAAACACTCCCCCATGTTGGTATTGTGGTCTCTCTCGCTTGCATGTGTGTCATAGGCTTCCCTTGTAACATGTCTTGTTACTTTAAATTATGTACTATCTACTTCCTTTCGAGTGGCTAAGATGAAGGGAAAAGATATATTTATATGCTTAAGTGCCTATAGAGGCTTGAGCAGAAACAAAACCCTATAAAGGGTTAGAAGTGGTAGAACTCCCTTGCTAATTGGTTATTATGTGTTCCCACGTCTATCATGCAGGAGGTGTATGAACATCAAAAAGAGCTGATACTAATGGGAGAAAGGGTTTTATTGGCTACTCTTGTATTAATCAAAATGCTTGAGATTGCTGCTTACACACCAGTGTCTTCCCCTAATACATGTAAATTAGAAAAATATATGATCCTAAGTCTATAACTATAAATTCTTCTGCATCACAATCAATTTTGGCTGGACACTACAAACAAAAGTAAAGTATCTTGTTGTCATTCACGCATTAACATCCTTCAGAGGTTTGCACTAAAGCTTGAAAATTATAAAACTACATGAAATGTTCAATGGTAAACAGAACATTCAAAATACTCAAAACAGAACATTCCTAATATACTCAAAACAGAACATTCAAAATCCTATCTCTTCAGTAAAATCCAAAACATTCCTAATTAAAACCCAAAACATTCAAAATCGAAGCATGCATAATATACTCAAAATATTCAAAATTGAAACAATTAAGAATGTAATCGAAACAATTAAAAACCGAGGAGTAAGAAGAAGACCTGAACAAGCCCTAATTTCTTGTGAAGAGAGGGTAGAGAATGTAATCGAACAAACCCTAAAGTCTTGTAATTGAACTCGCAGAGAACCCAATGTACAAGCCCTAATTTCTTGTAATTTACCCGTAAAGAACAGAAGAAGACCAAAATAAGTCCTAATTTCTTCTAATTGAACCTGTAGAGAATGTTATTGAACCCGTACATAATAAGCCCTAATTTTTTGTGAAGAGAGAAAGAGAGTTGAAGAAGTTTTGAGAGAGAGAAAGAGAGAGTTGAGAGCGATAGAGAAAGAGAAAGAGAGAGTTGAGAGCGAGAGAGAGTTGAGAGAGATAAGCTGTGAGTGAAAATAATTGACCCGCCTAAGTGAAAATATTTGGACAAAATAATTGACCCGCCTAAGTGAAAATATTTGGACAAAAAATGACCCGCTTGGACAAATTGATTGGGCCCGCCTATTTTTCACATTAATCGGCTACACTTTTTTTAAGAGCAACGACTACACAGACTTTGGTGTTAGCATAAATACCGGATGAAGTCTATGGTCACACTAATTTGTAGTAATGCTAACACTGAAGAAATGTGTAGGCTTAGACCATTTTTAAGACATATATGGTTACACTTTTGCTTGTAACATTGAAAAAAGCGTAGTTATTGCTCATATATGGCGTAATGGGAGCTGTGTCCAAAACGTGACGTATGGAGCTGTGTCCAAAACGTAGTAGATTACGTATGGAGCTGTGTCCAAAACGTAGTTCTGAGATGAGGGGTCAGACCCTTTATATAGGCGTTTAGAAGCCTAGTGGATAAGTATTGATTTCCTTAAAGGATAAATCTTATCATTGACGATGGATAAGTATTATCACTTCCTTGAAGGATAAGTCTTATTCCTTCCTTATATGAGTTGTTTCTATATCATAACGGACTTGTATTGAAACAAGCCCACTTGTATTAGAACAAGCCTATATTGGACGCCTCCAGGTTGTACTTTTAACCCAAATATTAATTACGAAATTAATATTTAATTAGAGTTCCGGGCCTTATTTATGGACCAACTATGTTTAATTAATGCGATATTAATTATGTCGTTAGGGTTATTTTTAACCCATATCAGATGGAGTATTTCTTTAAAAATAGAGAATAAATAGAAGTAGTATAAGTTTAATATTTTAATAATTTAAAATATAAATATTTACACAAAAATTAATTAAAATTCAATTTATAAAAACAATGAATAAACATATAAATAATCATTTTCTTAACGATTCTAGATATATAAAAAAAATCAGTAATTTTTATCATTTCAAAAAGTACAACATAAATCGAAATAATATATACATATGAAAAAACATATTATTAACTTAATTTATAATTAAAAAATTGTAAAATGAAAATTAAATTAAATTTATAATTTTATAAAAATACACAAAGATATTAATAAATAAATGAAATTATAAAAATACTTAAAAAATGACTTATTAATCGTCCATTACATGGGTATAAGCCTAGTTATATAAAATTTGAGTAATAAGGTGTATTTGATCCAAACAGGGATGCATTTTGCCAATTACTATAGTGAAAGTTATAATTAGGTTGGTTTAGTGAAATTCGAACTCGAGCGTAGCATTAATATTTGACTTGGTTCGGCTAGGTCACATCCCATTAACTGCTAGCTATCAACCTGAAAGGCCTCAGCTGTTATTAGAAATGATAAAAGTGTATTCATATCACACAAACTTGCTTCTGAGTGAAGCTGTTTACATACATCTTTCCTTCCACACGAAATATTTCCAGTCCAGACAAGCAGGTCGAAGACCAGAAAGTATACTGTTGCCTTGTATATATTGTTTTCTATATTACCAAACAACTAATCATATATAGTGAAAAGAACTGTAACATACACTCAGTTGATCAGGGTTAATTATATTAGCAATAATAATTTATTATTATTATAACTCAAATGATTTAATATTATTGCCAATAACTCAAATGTTTACAAAAATATCATGTGCAGCAGAATAATGATATCTGTTGACTGGAGATTATGGAGTAGCAGCATACCGACCTGATAGCATGTTAGAATATTGAACTTGTCAATCAAAGTTCTGACATATCTATAACCAAGGATATGGAACAAGAAACGACAAACATGTACTATGTTGAACGTACCTAGAATAGAATAAATCCAGATTGGTAATTTTATCTTGTAACAGAAAAAAAATAAAAAAAAAATCTAAATGCAGTGATCTTATGCGCCTCATAAATCGGATTTTGATTCACTCCCCGCAGGCAACATGTGTTTGTTGGAACCTGAAACCGCTTGTGAACAGCTCCCTCCACTCAGATTATAGCTAGTAAATTTGAATTTTAAGAAAGTAATGATCCACCAATAAAAATGTAGATACATGGGAAACGAGCTAGCAAGTGGCTTGACTATAAAAGAAGAAGAGAAGGAATTTGGCTGGCTAAGTTTTGGTGATGGGATACATTTGAATAGAAAGAAAGAAAAAACCATTCAAGGCACCTGATACTCGGAAGAAGTAGCGTATACAATATCTTATCAACACTCTCTTTAATCTGATTTTTGCTTCCCCTTTTCCAGGACAAGCTCAAAAGCTTAAGTTAAAGAATACTCATATTTTCCAGGTTGGCTACCAAGTACAGATTCTGGCAATTTCTTACATTACATTATTCCCTCTTACTGTATAATAATCTTGTTTAAAGTACGTTTAGTACTAATTATCATGATTGTTAGTTTTCAACTGGTCCAGGTTTCCACAAACTTTAAAGAAATTGATCCTACATATTAAAAAGTAACTGTTTTCATTCTTATTTGTCAACTAATCCTTAGACTTTATACTCATGCATGACTTGATTAATGCATGATTAAGATCAAATTGGGTGAGTCAAGTGATGTGAAATGTATTTATAAACACGGACGGTTGCTGCATTGTGTAAAACTGTTACATATTCAGATTGTTCATAATCAAGTGAAAATTACATTTTTAAGAGTAGATTATTGTGTTTACATACTCATTTCGTATTTCAAATTGACGTAAAATCTACAAATTTCCAGAGTGTGGCGGACATACACCAACATAAGAAAAGTGTAACTAAGATGAAGTAGATAAGGAGGGTGTTTGACCCCGGCTAAATCAGGGGCTTAAAGCATTTTTTGATTTTAAACCGAAAAATATCTGTTTGTGTAATAAGTTATAATTATAACTTAAAATTTTTATTTTTTACCTATAATTTTAAACAATTTTAAGTCATAATCAATAATTTTAAGTGTAACTAAACGGGCTCAAGGTTAGAAATTAAGCAACAAATAAGGGGTGAGATTGAGATGAAGAATCGATAAGAAGGTATATATATATATATATGTTGTACTTTGATGCAAATCTGGTGTTGGACCATGTGCATGTTAGATTCCTGGCCTATGATGCTCTATATTACGTAGGTCAGATTTCTTTGTTGCTGCTGCTTCTGCTTCTGCTACTACGTCCTTGAGCTTTAACACTAGGAGGAGAATACTATTCACCTTTTTTCACTGTGAATGATTCTCCCTGGTTCTCTTAATTTTTCTTCTTCATTTTCCACTAGCCAATTTGGTGTTTGCTTCACCAATATGATAGACCCGACCCTAACCAACTTTATATTCTCTGTTTTTCTTGTGTTAATCAACTTTATAAACGATTTCTTTTTTTGTGTTTTAACATAGTACATTTCAAATAATGACATGATCATCTATATATTATCGCTTTGGATCTAACAAGTGTAATCAGTCACTGATCTTTGTTCACCAAGGGAATACCCTGTTATCTGGGCTAATAAACTAGAAGATTAAACTTAAGCTTCATTTTGCATGAAATTAATTCATAAGTTTGTGTTTTTTGTATCATATTTTTTTATCATTGTAGGCAGTACTGTTCAGTTGACCCACTAGCACATAAAACCACTTGCACGAAGACAATGCATCGTAATCGTCCCTACAGAAACAGCAAAGAATCTTATTTTTGTATTAAAAAAGGGATAAATTGATAGAAATAAAGCTAGCGCCAAGTACATACTATAAATAGACAATGGTGACATCTACGGCTTAGCAACATTGTACAAAATTATACAAGCAGATCCTTAATATATAAAAAGGACTGCAAATTAATATAAGTCCTAATATATATTGTTTCAATGGCTTTTACTCCTCACTACTTGTCTAACTACAACTTCTCCAATGGATTCTGCGAATTTCCTCCCGCGAGTGGCGGAGATGGAGTTGGCCTAGCAATGTGGTGTGAAGAGAACTTACCTTTGTTTGATAACCTCATGAATGGTGTTGGTAATTATATGGTGCCATCGGAATCAGATATGACATCGTCCTCAATTTCAACTATGCCACTTCCTCAGGATTATGATAGTGCTCAAGCTACTTGGAATATGCAAGCTGCTCATGTGCCCGAGATGAGTATTGGATTCGCAGTGGGAAATCAGCCAGAGGGTTGTGAATTTGGGGAGGAATGCAGTGGATTTGCTTCTAATTTTTGGGCTGAACAATACTCCAGTGCTACCACCAACAGCTGGGTATGTTATTAGTTTTTTTTTTGAAATTTTTGGTCCCAACTCTCATGTCACATTGCGTACGACTAGTCTTAAATTCGTCCATGCCTGGTATGTATAACAAGGAATCAAAATTTAGACTATATTATTTCTTTACTCGATGATTAGTTCAAGTAGAGTACAAGGACAAAAAGATATATCGTTGATTGTAGTGCATAGAACATATATATATATATAAATGTTGACCCGCCGACCAGAGCTCTGATACTATGTTGAGTAACCAGCTCATCTAAAACTTAAGGTATTAGAGGAAGGCCCCAAATGGATCTTATGCTATATTTCAACAATAAAACAGTAAAGTATTGTGCAGGAAATCAAAGGTGAGCAGGCTGTACAAGAAAGTGAGGAACCGGCAATGAAAATCGGGAGGTACTCAGTTGAAGAAAGGAAGGACAGAATCTCGAGGTACTTGAAGAAGAGAAATCAAAGGAATTTCAACAAAACTATCAAGGTCCTTAAAGCTCTCTGTTTCGATTAATTTTCATTTACTCGATCGTGCAATTTTGATATAATGTATAGTTTACAACATTATAATCTTAAATAGTTTGATTTTCTTGGTGGGATTCACGTACAGTATGCATGTCGGAAAACACTAGCTGATAAGAGAGTTCGAGTTCGTGGAAGATTTGCCAAAAACAATGAAGCATCATCTGATCAAGATGAAACGGTAATGAAAAACAAAAGGAATTTGCACCAGGATTCATTTAACGCCAACTTTTTTCAGGTATATAATTTTATGTTTTTAAGTAAAAAGGAACATGCATACACATAGAAAAAAACCAAAAAATTACTCTCTATTATTAACTTGAGCAGTAGCTTGATAAATAATTAAAAATGTTGAATTCTTTTTCTAACTAATTTATATATCATACATACATACATACATTTCTTTAAACATTGTTGCGGACAATTTGGTGCTCAATGTTTTGTGTTTAATAATATCGCAGATCAAGCATGACGACGACGAGTGGTTAGAGGCAGTAGCAAGCTTCATGTACTTGCCATATATCAATGGTTGACGGGCGATAAATTATACTACATACGGAGGGGATGATATTTAAATATGTAACAATCAATGTAGTAGAGACGTTTTTCTACGTAACGATTCTGGAAATCAACAAATTGATGGCAAAATCATGAAACTTTGGTGCATGCATGGAGGCTGAATAACTTTGGAAAGGGGGTTGTTTGGAAATTAGCTAGTTATGTTGTACAAGGGATTGATAATATTAGCAATAAGAAGCAGAAAGTTGAACGCCGCATGTGTTGTTGGTTCTTGGTTCCCACCCCAGTAGTGTAAAGATGAAGAAAGAATCCAACTGGGGAGGCTCAATCTAGTACTAGTTATAAAGTTCTACCTCACTAGGTACCACCGGCCTCAGTTGTATGGAATCTTAAAAATGCTAGTATATCGTACGCCTGAAACAAAAACACAAATCCACAGATGATATGAAGAAACACACAACTCTAGCCTCGCTCGCTCTTTACAAATTTAAACAAACAACAAATAATAGCTAGTGTGATTGATCTGCAAATCTGCAGAAAGCTAATTAATTAACTTGATTTCTAAATCATGCTATAGCCTATAGAGTAGCTGGTCGATCGCCCCTTATCCTAATTTAGTGCGTTTCAGTTTCAAACATCTCATTACTTGAATAATTTTGGTGTTTCCATCAGTTGATAGCCAGCCATAACGTCAACTCTCACTGCATTATCTCTCAATCTTATCTAAAGCAAGCTTACTACCACAACAGTAAGTCTCCTCTCAATCAAATTAGTCCTTATTTTGATTTTCGTAATTTATTTTTTATAATATCATTGAATTCTAATTCTCAATCTAATTAGTAGCACAGTTTAGTTAACACAAGAACAATTAACATGACAGCAAGTGATAGACCTTGAGCATAATACAGTCACTTCAGTCCTAATCAAAAACTTACATGCATGTCCCATCACAACTCTTGCTTTACCAAAGTTTTTCAATATGCATCGACGTTCGAATTACGCAAGTTTATCGATCAAACATTAATTTGGTCAAGAACAAGTAACACAATAGGTCAAAACACACCTTCATGATAACTAATCTCCGATAAAAAAGACACAAGTTAAGTTAAAACGTTGAGGTTATACCACTGCAACAGTTGGTAATATAAGAGTCAAGTGTAAAGTGGTGGCTCAAATTTACCCGTTTTCGCACTTTGGTGGTCGGAATTTTGAATTTGTAATATGATAATCCGACATTAGTTTTATTTTTCGAGAAGGTGGCTACATTTTTAAGAAAAATACAGTATAAAATATAAGCTAAAATGCTAAAGCGTGTGAAGTTCGATCACAACTCTGTTTTTTACTTGTAATATAATTAGTGTGCACTCAATCATGGTTCTGTTTCACAAAACAAAATGTAGTAGTGTGCATGCCTTGAGCTATAATTTAAACTCGAAATTGATGATGACAGAGAGTTATGATTAATTATAACAAAGCAAGCATTTCACACTTCACAAAACAAAGCCAGCATCACTACAGTATTTCTAGAAATGTTGTTACTTGACCTTCAGAAGAGGTTTTACAATGGAATTGTTTTGATCAAGTAAATTTTCAAACAAATAAGACAACTTCTTTTTTCTTTTAATAGTACAATATGAATAATCAAAAGTGGGCACTGTTCACTGATAATTTCGTATCCCACAGTAAGTCTATAAAGATCTTCCACTTGTGATCCTTTAGTTGAAAAGGCACGAATAGGGGAAGGAGTAGGAGATGAAGAAATATAAACAGAATTTTCTTTAATAATTTTCATACTTGTGTTTTTTCTTGGTTAGACTTATCAAGTCTAACCAATCTTCCAATCGTAAGGATGCACTTATCAAGTTGAAGTGACTGCAGGAGTATATGTGTTTTTTAAATACCTTAAATTTTATTTATAATTATTATGTTTATAATTATATTTTTATTACGATGCAACACGATTGTTTTTTTAATATTTATAATTATATTTATTTATGAATATTTTAATATTTAAAAGTTATTAGTTTACATGATTAAATTATTGTTAAAAAAGATTTAGCCAAAAAAAATTATAGTTAAAAATTTGATATTTATTATATTTTACACGCTCAATTTAATATTTGTTTATATTGAGTTATAAAAGTTAGATTTGGCCAATTTTACGGTTCACATGAAATTCACAAAATAATCTTTAATTTAGTTGTGGTTTAATAGTTCTTTTTCAATTAAAAACTATTCTAAAACTAAAAAGAGAATAAAGTGACGAAATTTAATGTTGAGAATTCTATTCGATTTAGGAAATCTACTTAACTTATATGTAGTTTAGATTATTAGAATAACCTTTATTAATCAAATACATGTTTTAATGTTAAATATAACGGTTTTCACCTATCTATTTAAGATTAAACGATTTTTATTATTTTGGTTATAAATGGGTTTCCTTATTTAATTACAACTATTTTTATGTTTTAACTTTTTGGAAAATCCAATCCTAATATAATATCTTTTAACTTATATCATTTTTAGATAATAATTTCTTTTTATATGATATAATCTTGATCATCTATTTTTAAAAATATTGGATCTAACGGTTGAGAATGTTTTGGCGGTATTTAGGACCAAATTACCAGGATAACATCATTAATTTTTCTTAATATTTATAATATTTTTAATTTTTAATTTTTTTAAATATTTATTGCTAAAATATAATATACTCTTTTTTGTAATATGTTAATGATGCGAGAACTTTGAACTTTTGAGAAAATAAATTATCAATTAAAATATATATTTTTTTGTAATAGTTCTTCTTTTAAAGTAGTACACCGTGACGATCAAAATTCTGTATAAAATTCATTTTTTATAGTATATCCCGTAAATATCTATGTTATTATATTAAAAACTAAATAATGAAAGCTTTCTTATAAGTGTGGTCGCTT
This sequence comes from Heracleum sosnowskyi, assembly GCA_030848705.1. NCBI lineage: Eukaryota > Viridiplantae > Streptophyta > Magnoliopsida > Apiales > Apiaceae > Heracleum > Heracleum sosnowskyi. Next base: position 36,187,987 of record CM061238.1, read on the forward strand.
TGTTTCATCACTCAATCCATAATCTTATGTTGGATCTTTCAAATTAAATTGTTGAGAAACATTACATATAACAGTAAAATTATCATCTGGAATGATCTAAGATTTGAATCTACCAACAACATATTAAAATTTACAGGGTTTTTTTTGAATTGTTTTTTTTTGAATTTTTTTTCTTTCATAGATTATTTGATAATATTTTTTGTAAAGTACGATTTTTCAGAAAAGTACTATACTAATTGATTAACAAACTTTTAAAGTTTCGAATTTAATAATTTACAATGTATATAGGTTAAAAAAGTTAGGTCTGTTCCGTAGCTGAGTCTACAATTTCAAAATACGGTTTTTTTTAATATGAATATAGTCCTGCTAACAATGAAATTAGGTCTCTATGAGTGCTTATAAAACAAAATCACCATTTGCGTATAATTTATTATTTAATAATAAATTATATTTGATTAGTTATGATCTATAACTTAATAAAATAAGATAAAAATATGCACAATTTTATAAAATTTTATCCTCGTATTATTATATTCTTTGTTGATTTGAATTTTTCTTAGATTGATTTTAATTTTTGAACATAGATTTCTAAATTTAAAATAGTTAGAAAAAAGTAATTAAATTGGCGTTAAAATAATGATGACATAATAATCATTATTAGAATTTAAATACTCACTTTACTGATTTGGGCTTTATATTGTGTTTTAAAAATCAGATTTTGACGATTTTACACCCCACGTGAAGATAATTAAATTATTTTTAATTAAAAGACGGTTTAACAATTTTTATCTAACTGGAATTGTCCATGGAAGAGAAAAGAAAGTCACGAATTTTTTACATGGAGAATTTTATTCAATATAGAAAACTTATTTATATTTGGTATATTTGGTTTAAATTATCAAAATACACTTTTTAGAATTTAAATATAATCCTATTATAAATAAAATACACTTTTTTAATATTTGATCAAACGATTTTCATTTATCTAGTTAAGATCTAATAGTCCTTATTAATTTGGTTGTCATGATCAAAATTTTGGATAAATCCCTATTATGCTTATTATATAAAAAAGTTTAATATAATAAGGATATCAAGTACATACTGATATAAGTATCTTACTAAGTGCTTTTACTTTTAATGTTTCGGTTTTATTTATAGTGTATATAAAATTTTAAAATACATTATTACTTTAAAATTATTAAACAGTATAAAAATTATGTTATGATTATATAAAATTTTATTCTCATATTATTATAATCTTTATTGATTTGAATTTGTTCTTAATTTATTTTAATACTTTATTGAAAGAAAGATAAAATTTCTATATTTAAAAGAATTAGTGGAAAAATAAATAAATTGGTGCTACAATTATAAAAAAATATTTATTAAAATTTAGATACTCACTTTACTATTTGGGTTCTATCCTGAGTTTTAGAAATTGAATTTTGACGATTTTACAACCCATGTGAAACTAACGAAATTATCTTTAATTTAATGATGATTTAATAATTATTATCTAACTTGACCAGTGACCTACCCATAAACCGAAAAAAAAAATGGTTAAGTATTATATTCAAAATTATTGTTTATGAATATGAAACCCTCAATATTTTAATAATATTTTGATATTATCCTTTTATGTTTGTTATATGTAAAATAATATAATTATAATTTGGATTAATCAAATTATTATGTTCCTTCAGAATTTTTTTTTTTAAATTTATTCATGTACAGGAGTTCTCCTAAGTCTCTTATAACGCAGGGTCCACATGTATCATTGTTATATGATATACATGAGCATTATATTGATAATTTTTAATATTGTAATCGATATGAATTGTTATCTGATATTTGGTTTAACAATTATTATCTAACTCGAACTATACATAAATTAAAGAGAAAAGATATTTAAGAATTTTTACATAGAAAAATTTTAAATTATCAAAATACACTTTTTAGTATTTAAATATAATTCTATTATTAATCAGATACACTTTTTAATATTAGATCTAACAATTATCATCGATCTATTTAAGATCTAACTGTAATAATTAATTTGGTCGTATAGTGGTCGTACACGGACCATATCGATTTTAATTTTTTCTTAAATTGATTTTAATATTTTATTGAAATAAACATAGAATTTATAAATTTAAAAGAATTAGGAAAAAAATTAAATTGGTGCTACAATAATAATAAAAAATTATTAAAATTTAGATAATCACTTTACTCTTTGGGTTCTATCTTGAGTTTTAGACAACAGATTTTAACAATTTTACAGACCACGCGAAGCTAACAAAATTATCTTTAATTTAATGATGGTTTAATAATTATTATCTAACTGGAACTATCCATAAACTAAAGAGAAAAGATAATTACGATTTTTTACATAAAGATTTCTATTCAATATAGAAAACCTATTTCTAATTGGTTTAAATTAAAAAAAATATTAAAATTTAGATAATCACTTTACTGTTTGGGCTCTATCTTGAGTTTTAGACAACAGATTTTAACAATTTTACAGCCTACGCGAAGCTAACAAAATTATCTTTAATTTAATGATGGTTTATAATTATTATCTAACTGGAACTATCCATAAACTAAATAGAAAAGATAATTATGATTTTTTACATAAAGATTTCTATTTAATATAGAAAACCTATTTATAATTGGTTTAAATTATCAAAATACACTTTTTAGTATTTAGTACTTATTTCCGATACAGAGGATTTGCCAAACAACCGTATGAAGAAAGAAGTATGTATAAAATTTGATGTTAAATGGTGTATATAACACCTGTATACGGAGGATTTAACATCAAAGTTAAATGGTCAGCAGATTGTAGGCTGTGAACCCAAAGGAAGAGCTTTCCAATTGTTAAAATGACTGGAGGTTGAGTCAAGTGAGAGTGATCGGTGTATGATAAGATCAACAGTACAATTTACAATTATTTCACAAGTATAATATATTTGATTCTTATTCAACTAATATTTGATTTGGAAATGTGTTCTCAATCTAGACATGAGAAGCAACCATCGCCGCAACAATTTCATTACTAACGACCTTCCTGTTTCCAGGTCCCACATAGAATCTACATTCGTTAATGGCTGGTTCAAATTTCTTCCATCTCATCGTTCATAATCATACACATTGCTCTGGAATCCAACATTGATAGACAGTCTAGTAGCAACTCTTTCAAAGCAGTCATGATCATTCTAATCTTGTCCCCGTCTTTTGCAGAGCTCGGTTTTTCGTAGTAGGATCTCTTAATTTGGACTTGCCCCTGATTGGAACTCATGTGTTTACTTCACTGTTAGCTTTCAATAATTGTTGGTGCTTTAGTTTGATCAAAACAAAGATGATGCTTTAGCTAAGTTAAAGCTGTCTGTTTTAGCCTTTAGTACTGCCTATGTGTTCTTAAGTGCATGCCGGCGATTATGTTTTTATGGCGAATTATCATCTATATATATATTTACTTATTTTTCATTCCAAATGAAAGGACACAAGTGTGTGATTAAATTTTAAAGATTAATTTCACAAGTGAGCATGGTTCTTGTTGGCAAAGAAGGAAAAGTTTTGTTACTTAACATGCTTAGGGATAAAGTGTGTGTTTGACGTATCACAGAAAAGTTGACTTATAGCTTAAAATAAGTAATATATATAAGTGATAAGTTCATGAATTCTTATAAGTTATACGGATGTTTTGATAAATTTACTTATAAGTTAATGAAGAATTTGCTAAATTAAATTTGAAAAAATAATTTTTAAATACAATAATTTTAACACTTGTATTTTAAATTTAAAAAATATTTAAAAACACAAATGTAAAAATATAAAATATTAGAAAAATAAAGAAATCAAAGAATAATTTGATAAGTTAAGTAAAATGTTGGTGATTTCTAACATTCAACTTATCAATTTATAAGTTATAAGTTATCAAATAAGCTGAGTACACAAACACATCTCTTATCAACTTATAATGCATAAGTTATAACTTATAATGTAAGCCAAACAGGTTAAAATGATGTATATATATATATATATATATATATATATATATATATATATATAGGCTTATTCTAGTGAGACCCTGCTATAGTGAGAACTGCATCTGGACCCAAAATAAAAAGCCCAAACTATATGTACCGGGTTTGAATTGAAAGAAAAAAAAAAACAAAGTCAATAACCGTTCAGGCATAATTAATAGTATTTCATTCCATACCCTTCCCCAAGAAAATCGCTCAACCACCTTCTCGCTCATCTTTTTTGTTGTTCTTCACCTATCACCCCCAAATCACTATCAAATGTAATTAAAAATAATCAAAAACTCTACTAAACTTTAGATTTTAACACGATATCTGTATTGAAGCATCTTCTTTTCAGTATTTCGATCAGTAGGTTGCATAATTTTTCAGTTTTTGGCAGATTAAAGGTTAATTTGAATCACTCATTACATGCAATTGCGATTCTTCATTATTCTACTTGAAATCACTAATATATATACAAAATTAAACTATATAAGCACTACATTCTTATATTTACTCGAATCACTAATGTTTTTATATTTACTTACGTTTTTTAAGTTTTATGTACTAATCGAGTGCTAATTAATGTTTCAGGATATCAATCAATTCATCTATGGATCCAAATAAACCAGGTAAGTTCAAATATTATTAATATTGTCGTATGTATTTGTTATTATTAATATAACTTGTTTTTTTTGATGATTTGTTGATGAAAAGTGATTTCTAGACTATATTGTTGTAATTATTGAGTGATTTGTTATGTGTATATCTACTGCTCTGTTTAATACGATTTGTTTACTTGGTGATTTGTTGATCGAGAGTTATTTATTGAGTGATTTGTTATGTTTTAGTTATTTAGTGATTTTTGATTGAGTGATTTGTTATGTTGTAGTTATTTAGTGATTTTGATATGTGTGTTTATGTAGTTTTTTTATTTAGTGATTTTGTATTTAGAGTGATTTATAGAGTGATAATCTCTTTAGTATGCTCTGTTTAGGATGCTTTGTTTATTTTGTTAGTTTTTTAGTTTTATAATTAGTGATTTATAATTGGTGATTTGTAGAGTGATTTATAATTAGTGCTCCCATCCTTATATGTTTTTTTCAAGTTGTTTTTATACAAGTCCTCTTCGTGTCATTCTGCAACCAAAATTTGTTTCAGTAAGCTGATTCTTGGATGAGCCTTTAGTTTGTGCCCAACGGCATGCTCTGATGCATTAAGTGCCTATATTACATTTGCAGTTCTCGAACGCTACATAGGCTTTCTACTCTGTTTTACCTGATGAGATGTAGCTAGTTTTTATGCAGTTAGTTAGTGTACTCCTTTGTTTTTGTCTTTCCATTAGTTTCTTATCTCTGAATAGCTTGTGGGATTAATGGTACGAGGTCGGTGAGGATTGTTATGTCCGAATAGCATTAAGGCCATCAAACATCCCTCTTTGGAGTTTGCTTCTACTTGTTATGTGTCTGTCATGTTTCAACAGAGTATCTTGTCGTCATGTTAATATCTCTATATCATCTATTGGCCTAACCGCGTAGTTACGTAGAGTGATAATCTGTTTAGTATGATGATCTGTTTATAAAGTGATTTACTATGAAAATGATTTATAAAAGTGATTTATAGAGTGTTTAGTATGGTCTGTTTTATCATGATTTATAGAGTGATAATATGTTTAGTTTGCTCTGGTACAGGTTCTACACGTCAAAGCAAAATATTAAAACAACTTCAATTACCTAAAACATCATTCAATAGCCCTCTAGATCTTGATAGTGATAATTCACATCAGGATGAAAAAGTTCAAGAACAACAAATTCTTGAACCTACAGTTATGGGTAATAAAGGTTTAAAAAGTGCAACAAATTTATGGATAACCAACAATTATGTTAATACTCATTGAATCATTTTCATTTGATTTCCAGCAAATACAACTGAGAGTCATGATGATGATGACTTTGTAAACACAATACCACAAACAAAAAGCAACCGTGTAAAAAAAGGTGATACAGGGGTCAGAACAGCAGCAGGTTTGCAAAGGGAGTCTAGATCGAAAAAAACAGCTGATGTTCCACATTTGACTCCAGAAAATATCCAAGCTACTGTGCAGAAACCAAAAAGGTACAAGGAAAGAGCAAAAAAGACGATAAGGATTAAAGAAGATAGGATCCGGAGAAAAGAAATGGGAAAGAAACGCAAGCTTAATTTTCAGGTACATTATCACTATTTTGTGTAGCTTGCATTGCATAGGTAAAAATTTATGTTAAACTCAGTATATTTGATGTAGTATAAAAGAACTATGAACATTTTAATTAGAGCTCAATATGACAGGATGTTGAAGAAGGTATGGTTAAGAAGAAACAAATTAATAAAACTACAAAATCCAAATTAGGACTTGTTGATGAGGTAACTACGAGAGCTCATTTTACATCTTCATTTGTCTTTTGGCTGTTAACTAAAATTATAGATTGATATATGTTGTTAATTTTCTCTTGTTAGCCAACTGATGAAGACGAACCAAAAGAACTCATTGAAAAAGCAATGAATAAAAAAGAAATGAAGAAAAAAAGAAAGACGTCGGAAAAGGTAAATAGTTTTGGACATCTTACATTATACCAATCACTAGAAATCACCTAGTGACCTAAATACACACAAATAAAAAAATAAATTATAAACTGACTTTAAAAACTTTTTTTCAGGAGGAACATGGAAGTGAGGACAGTGATGAACCAAATGAAACGATTTGGAAGAAGAAAAATGTCACCAAATTATTCAAGATAAGAAACTCACCATCAAACTTGACAACCATGATGTCTGTGCTTTCTGGACAACAAAGGACTTGGGTAAGAACAACTGGTTTTGGGAGCCTGTTTGATTTCAATTTGGAGAGGATACCACATCACCTAGCATTCCATATTCTGCAATCATTTGATGCATCAAGTCGGTCCTTACAAATTGATGGTGAAACACTTCCAATAACTGATATCGACGTCCATGAGGTCCTTGGACTACCTATTGGACAAAAAAGTTTCACCTATGCAAAAACAGCAGCAAGAAAATATTTATGGACGTCGCAGTTCCCAGGAAAACCACAGTATAATATCTCACCTTCAACAGTGGTTGATATAATTAGTGCTTCAGATGAAGATGATGAGATTTTCAAGATTAACTTCTTGATTGTTCTGTTTAATATCTTAATCGAGAGGAACACATCATCATACCTACTCAGAGATGTCCTGGACTACAATATTGACCTTGATAACTGTTGTGAATATAACTGGGGAGAATTTTTGCTTAATAGCCTGGTGAAGACGAAAAATACTTGGCCAACATTAAGTTCTCTATTTTATCCTGGGCCAATAATTTTTCTGACTGTAAGCACTCTTTACCATTAACATATATATTTTTTACTATATGTACTTCACACATTAATACCACAACTTATAAATTTGCAGATATTCTACGTTGATCGAGTAATTATCAAAGGGACTCCAGAGGTGGAACGACAATTTCCAGCATTTAAAGGATGGACTGTGCAAATGCTAAAACAGAGGCAGGCTGATGAGTTTAAGGATGATTCTTTTGGGAAAAGAGAAATAATTAGAGCAAGATGGCAAATTCAAAATGCTAAAGTAAGAAAATCATTACACCACCTTACTATACTGAAAGGCGTATGTTTAAGCCTATTTGTTTACATCGAGGATTCAACTCAACTTAAACAAGTTTGTAATAAATAAGTAATAATTCAATTGTAACAGTCACAGGAATCTCAGAAGATCATATCTGTCAGAAGAATACAGATTAAAGTCATCCTACAGATTTGAAGAAATACTACATTGAAAGAAGTTCAATTATTTGTTCAAGCCTCAGTGAAGTCTTCAAAGAAGTGGATTTATTAAAGTGACAGAGGTTTCAGATTTGTGACAGCAAATGTACAGGTTACAAAGGTTGATCAACAGTCAAAAGTAGACAATGGACCACAGCTTAAAGTCAAGATGAAGAACAGACATTGAAGTTAGTCATTTATAAACCAGACTGTGCATCAAATGACAACCTCTGACAATGGATACTCTTCAGCAGTTCAAGTGGTTCAAGAATTGATTTTTCTATGTTATAAGAATTATATTCTTTTCTAAATTAGTTATTAATTTATTTATTAAATTAATTCTTCTGAATTAATTTAACAAATAAATTGAGTAATTAATTTATTGAATAAATTAAATTCATCAGAATTTAATTTATGAAATAAATTAATTAACAGAATTAATTTAAATTAGAATTAGAATTAATTTAGAATTTCTTAATTAAAATGAACTTGAATGACTATCCAGGATAGTCATCCCGATAGTCATTCCAAGTTTATTTATATTAAAAATGTACTGGAATGACTATCAAGGGATAGTCATCCCGATAGTCATCCTAGTACATTTCTAGAAATTCTGATTTAATTTATGTAAATTATCATAGTCATTCCAGTTCTTTCGATAGTCATTCCAGGCTTTTAAGATAGTCATTCCAAGACTATTTTGATAGTCATTCCTAGTGGAATGAAAAGCAGAAACGTGCAGGCTTTTGTGTCAAGTGGATTACAAAAGTAATTTGATAGATTATCAAATTAACAGACAGACAGAAAGATTATCAACATAATATCTCTTCAAAAGAAAATCTTCTGTGAAGAACTCTGCCAATTCATTTCTTAAGTGGATTAATTCTAAAAATCATTGTGTCAAATCTAAACCACTAGAATTCATTTACTTGTACTGCTTTGACTATCTAGCGGATTTTTATCTCTAGAACGTATCTCAAATTATCAAATATTGTTATATCTTTTTATTACAAAAATAGATAAATTCATGTCGAATTTATTCTAGATTTGTTTTAATTAGTTTGAGATTCAATCTTGTAATCAGTACCTCATTTGTAACACCTTTCAAGTTTAATATAAGTTATATTTAACTTGAATTCTGTTTCATTTAATTCCGCCATAATTTGTTCTTAAACTGTTTGATTCTAAATAGAAAAAATTCGATAAAACGGTATAGTTTGTATTCAACCCCCCTTCTACAAACTTATCAGGACCTAACATATACAATATTTATAATGTTTATTAATTTGTGAATATAAACTAGGATGATACTGTACTATCTATTTTAATTTTTGGTGCTTTGTATAAATTATTTAGTGCTTTGCTTAGATTCTTAAAAAATTTTATTAATTTTTTTGGTGCTTTGTATAAATTATTTAGTGCTTTGCTTAGATTCAATTTATCATTTACCAGCATACTCATACTTGTAATATGTCTTACCAAATAGGGAAATGATGCAATGACTGGAAAAACACCTGTTTCACGTCAATCACAAGCAAATGAGGTACACTATGAAAAAATAGTTGGTAACCTGTATTTACATTTGTTGATTTTTTTCCTATTTTTTAACAATTTGTATTAATTTTTTTGATGCTTTGTATACATTATTTAGTGCTTTTCTTAGATTCGATTTATCCTTTACCAACATACTCATACTTGTAATATGTTGTACCAAATAGGGAAATGATGCAATGGCTGGAAACACACATGCTTCATGTCAACCACAAGCAAATGAGGTACACTATGAAATTCTTTTTTGTTTTTTGTTTTGGCATATATTTTTTATTTGAATCACTTTATCTAATTTTACTTACTGATATTAGGATATGTATGAAAATGTTGGATTTACATCAGCTGGAGAAAATGAACAAACTCCAAACGCTCAAACAAGGGAAAATGTAATTTACTATGGAATCTAGTTTAGCACATCACCCAATTTTCTTGTTGATTTGGATACACTAATTTTTATGTTTTTTTCTTTATTATCTTATGAAATAGGAAAATGATGGACCGACATGTGTTTCACCTTCTGGACAATATGAACCGACACAAAAGGTACATAGGACAATATACTTGATGATCTGCATTTTATTTTCTGTGCTTTATTTTATCACTATAATGTGCAATTGATATGCTTTGGAAATACGCCTTTTACGTTTTAAAAAAAAAAACTTGTCTTTTAACATGAATTTAACATATCAGGACTGGTTTGATCGACTAAGCATCAAGGCTGTGATGCTAATGGATGCAATTGAACTGTACAAACTTGAATTGGAAGCTGCAAAAAGTACGCACCCGAACAATGTGGAGATTTCTGATATCGAGGGAAAGGTCATTGCAAAGATTCAAAAATTGAAACAAAGTGATAGTAAGCCTCAACCTCAAAGTGAAGTCAAATCTGTTGGTGAAATAGAAAACAAAAATGAGGAGCCAAACGTTGATGTCACATTTGAAGAACATGAGGAAAATAATCCAGATGTACTTGAAGAACTGGAATTAATGGAATATATATATTCTTCACAAGGGATAAGAGACATGAACGAATACATGGATGAATTGTCAAGTCCGTCATTTTCCCTGGGAATAGACTCAGTACTAGATGTATGCAACCAAATAAACAAGGAACATGGAGATATCCAGTCTAATGAAAATGATATGGTCACACCAACTCCTGAAGAATGTGAAAAAAGGACAAAGAGGGAAACCAAGATTGGTGCTGCTTATCGGTCGCCATATGTTCGCAGGGATATTAATTTGGGTTCGAAATACTCAACACAAGACTATGTTGTATGGAGATGGTTGATACAGGACGGAAAGGATAAATAGTAAGTATTCTATAATTACAAATTTTTGCACAAAAAAGACACCACAGAAGCCACATTTCCCTATTTGTTACTAATAATCTTTTTTTTGTATACTCACAGTGAACGTGTCTTCCAATATGGAAATGTATTCTGCTATCAAAAGCATTTGGCAACTCTGAGCCCGAGTAAGAAGTTGTATTACTGTGTGGTAGATGTATGGTCAGCTCTGATGAATGACAAAGAAACATACAAATCAGCAGAATCACCATTACGCTTGTTCTTTGATACAGGGTTATCAGTAATTTATATATATACTAGTCAATTTCCAGCATTCCACATAAAAAAGATAACACTAATTTTATTATATTAAAATGTGTAGATTGGACCTTTGAATAAGGAGAAGACAGAAGATGAACAATACAAGATATTCGTAACTGGGATGAATCACTTCTTTGAGAAATACCCAAACGCAAAAATTAAGGATTACGATCTGGTATATTTGTACAATTTACATACCTTATATTACCAAAGTAGACTATGAAAACTGACATTACTACTATTGCAGATCTTTTTCCCAATCCTGGCATCTGAACACTTCTACCTTGTTTGCCTCAACTTAAAGGCAAAAACATGGGACGTCATTGACAACATAAGACAAGGAAAGGCTGGTAATAACGAATATGCTTTTATACTTCGTCGACTGGTAAGCTTGAACACATCACCAACTACTTTTTTGAAAAACATGATTCTGTATATAGCATGAATATGACATTTTGAAAATGGAAATTTTAGAAAAAGCACTTTGTCAAGTACCTCAAAGAGAAAGACATGACTTGGTTTGCAACTTCTATCTCAAGAATGGAAACTTCTTACTTGACAATGCCTTGGCAAACATTACAAAATGTCACAGACTGTGGAGTATTTTTGATGAGGTATATGGAGACTTCTAAAGGGGATGCAAAAAACTGGGAGACTCAATTAAAAGCTGAAAAAGTAAGTATGGTCTCAAAATAGTAACACATGTTTACCACTATCATACTCACGTATGTCACCTTTTGACGTTGTCATTGCACATTATAATGCTGGTGTATTTATCTTATGTAGAAGGGGAACTTACAAAAAGGACAGCTGGATAAGTTGCGAATAAAGTACGCTCATGCCATTTTGACATCGCATATGAATGAGAAAAGAGAATTCGTAATTAAAGAATCAAATCTGTTTTACAACAAATTAGCAGGAGAAGGATTGCTCAAAATGGTGATGGAATCAAGTCAAAAGAAGCAACCAAGAAAACGGAATATTGAAGGAACTAGGTTGTTCCAAGTCACATAAAAACACACAAACCAAAATGTGTTTTTCTTAAAAAACTAGTTACTTAAAAATCTCATTTGAATTACTAATTTAGTCAGAAATAAAAAACACTTTTCTTGATAAAAAAGTCATAAAAAATATATAAACAAATCACCTAAAAAAAATAACCTTTTTCTTATATAGGCAAGTCACTAAAAAATTAAAATTAAGAAAAAAATATCAGAGTAACATTTAAAAAAATTGCAATGAAAATTTCAACAACTTCTTCTTTTTGGGCTAACCAAAGACTGATAAAAAATACACTTCTTATACTAGAAAAAAACACACAAATCACCTTTTTTCATAAACAAATCACCTTTCTAAAAAACACAAATCACCTTTTTCTTATATAGGCAAGTAACTGAAAAATTAAATTTTAAAAATACATAAGAGTAACATTTTAAAAAATTGCAATGAAAATTTCAACAAATTCTTGTTTTTGGGCTAACCAAAGGTTTCACTGATAAAAAATAAACTTCTTACACTAGAAGAAGGTTCTATATACAAAAATACAAAACAAATCATTTGTTTTTATTACTCAATCTTCATTTCCTGAATCAACCTCAACTTCCCCTGTAACATCCACTGTACTGGACTTGTTTTTCTCAGCATCCGCTGTACTAGAGTGGTTTTTATCCGCTGTACTGGAGTTATTTTTTTGTGGACAAGTTCTCGCATCATGCACACTTGAAGAACAAAACTTGCACTTCCTAGGTCTTTTGTTTCCTTCTTTTATTGCCTTCTCCCTTTGACTGACAAACCTCTTCAAACCAGAACCCTTGTTTTTACATTGATTTGGTGCATGAATAGTAATTCTTCCGTTGGTTGTGGCCCCATCATCTCTTCCATATGAGCTTTCTTTGTCAAACCACTTCCATCACCAAGATCAGTATTCAACTGTTTCACTACTTTTTCGACGTAAGAAAGCTTTTCAACATGCACACCTGCCTTGTTCATAGATTTTTGAAAATTAAACCATATGTTAGTCACAGTAAGAGATACGGTTTCAATCTTTCTAAAATCATCGGAAACCCCAACAAACTTTGAAGAAGAGGGTCTATTTTCAGCATTCCTGCTCCATCTATTTAGCACAAAAAGTCTTGGCATTTTAACCACTTCAAAATGGTTAAGAGCACAAAAAGCATGTCGGCAAAGAATTCCACAAAACACAAACTTTTTACAGGAGCACTGAGCATGGTTTCGACTGACTTTAACCTGAAAATGTTAAAATGGTAGGCAATGAACAACAAGTCACTCAAAAAATTAACTTGAAATACTAAAGTAAAGCCACTATCACAATTGTTTATACTAACTGAGTCATTTTCATTTGATTTCCAGAAACTAAAGCTCACGATGACGACATTGTAAAGGCACGACTAAAAAAACAAAAAAACCAACAGTGTAAAAAAAGGTGATACAGGGGTCGTAACGCCAACTAGTTTGCAACTGATATACCAAAACTTACTACTAAATAATATCAAGGCTAGTACTAGTAGTCGTGGTATTTTGTACCAGCATCTACAGACGGGGTCTTAATATCGTTGTGTTAACATAGAAATGTTAACACGTGTTGTTGTTGCAGCCCATCGAACAAAACACTTATGCAGACATTGAAGCTGCTTATAAGTGTCTTAAAGAGAACTATGGCGCTAAGCAGGAAGACATAATACTCTACGACCAATCTGTTGGAAGTGGAAATAAAACACTAACCTCCAAGAAATATATGAAAAAGTGAATTTATTACCTCAAACAATTTGTCTTTAATGAGCACATCTTTCATTATATAACATTTCACTCAATCTACCAACGGACCGATATCCTGGATTCTCATGTCATAACAGGATGCCAAAATCTCTTATTGGATTTTGTAAAAAATTGCACGCGTGTATAACTGGGCAGCATCAGCCTCAATAAACAACTTCGAAACTGTCGAAGGTATATCAGACAAGTCCTCCTGATTCAAACGACCATACTCATATCTTTGTTTATCCATTGCACTTCCAAAACGAAGATAAAATTCGCATAACGAATCACTTTGCCTATGAAACTGACTAAAAAAACTATTTTCACTTTCAGACCTCGATGTTGTCCTCATTAATCCAAACATAGGTTTATCCCTAAAAAAGGTCGGGATCCATGAAGTTCTAATAGCAAACATCTCCCAAAGCCATCTATTACCTTCCAATTTGAACTCTTTCACTACTGAATTCCATCCTTTTTCAAACTCAGCAGGCTCTAAAGTGGAAGACCATATATACTTTTTCATTTTTTTCCATGTAATCGGGTTCCTTACACAAATAATTTCCAAGCTGTAAAAAAAAGAAATGTACCAAAATTAAACAAAAATGACATTTAAATAAACATGAAAGATGCTACAAATTGAATTTCAAGGGCAATAAAAAATACACCTTCATTGGAAACTTTTCCATTATGTGCCACATACATAGACGATGTCTCGTGGCTGGAAAATCATCAGTCGCAGCAAAAGAAATAGGGATAGCTTGCTTCATAGCTGGACACTGGTCAGTTACAATAACCACCGGATTACGATCCATCGCCTTTCTAAAATGATTAAAAGCCCATTGAAAATGTGGAATATCTTCCTTAGATAAAAGGGCAAATCCAAAAGTAACACATTTATCATGTTTATCAACCCCGGTAAATGGACAAAACACCATGTTATACCTGGTATAGAGCCAACATACACAAATCAGTATAAAAATTAAATACAGGTCACCAAAAAATAGACTACTACAAAGCACCAAAATTTGAAAAATGAATTGAATATCACATACATGTTGGTATTGAATGTCGCATCAAAAGAAACGACATCACCATACAGCTCATAATTCCTCCTAGCAACTGTGTCCGCACAAAATAATTTCGTCAAATGATCTTCAGAATCAACATCATACGCATAATAAAAGGACTCACAACTGTCATGTTTCGCTTTAAATTTGTTAATTATCATTTGTGTGTCACGTTCCCCCACATACGCCTTTAAGTCTCGACTAAAATTTCTAAAGTCTCTCACTGTAGCACCCACATTAGCATAGCCGCCAACCTGCTCCTTCATGAAACTATGAGACTTGCTTACTCTTATGTTAACATTGGCAGCATCAAAGACAAACTTTCGTGAAATAGTAGACATTTGTCGATTTACTCTCATAAACTGCCTACCATCTTTCGCAACAAGATCATGATTGTGTTCCTCAACAAATGTTGATATTCTGTATGTCTTACCAGATATGATTCTCAAAATTATCTTTGCATGACAGCCACACCTATTAGAAACAGTTCTCCGCCGACGAACTTGACTGCTATTCTTACTAGGCACAATCGATTTCTTTTCATTAAATCCAGCCCTACTACAAACCACATATTTGCTAACAATATTATTATCATCATCTGTCTTCTCTGTACTCCGACGGGTGTTGAAACCAGATAACATTCCATATTCTTGATAAAAATTCATACCTCTCTCCATGGAATCAAACAACTTATTCACAAATGGTATAAAAGTCTCATCAATAGCTATAGGAACATAATATCTCCTACCACCTGGTGTGACGGTGCACTTTGAAATTGCATCTTCGCTTACATGCGAACTACAATGATCAGTGGAATCATTAATGAGTCGGCTAAAATGTGAAGAATCACCGCTGCTGACACCTATATAAAACATAATAAAGCACGAATGAGCATTACAACAAAAATGACTAAAAACATATGCAGATCACATGAAATATTGACAAATCGCCACAAAAGTAGAATATATTAGTATAATCTATAATTTGTGACTTTGCAAATAGAATCAATAATCCACAAACTCCATGCACAAAAAATACACTCACATAGCTGTACACATCGTAGCATAGAGAGTACTAGTATTTTAACAAAAAATTTGTAACTAATAGATTCATAATTACGCAACTATCTCAAGTAGAACACGACGATGTAATTTCGTATTCAGATCATAAATCCAGGGATTAGGTCATAATTTCAAAGCTTACACCTAAAGCCCAGAGACCAAGACTCTACTTAAAATGGACAAGCCAGAAGCACAAACAAAAAAATACACAAAGCACTAAAAAATATGAGAGTGATTCTACTGGACTTTTACAAAAAAACTAGTGGTTAAAACATGCAAATCTATCACCTATATAAAACCTAATAATGAGGAATGAGCATAACAACAAAAAATGACTGAACATATGCAAATCACTTAATAAAATGATAAATCACCACAAAAGTATAATCTATTCATATAATCTACAATTTGTAACTTTGAGGGAAAAGTACAAAGCACTAAAAAAGATAAGAGTCATTATACTTGAAATTTAACAGAAAATAAATCTGAAAACATCAACAAATTGATACTTTGTTTAAGAACAAATCAATTCATCTTACATATAAGTTTTAATCACAAACAATATGTAATATACTCAAAAAAAGTTAAAAATTACCTTGATTATAGCTAATTCGCAACAAATCCTCTGTAATCATGGTGAATATACCTATAAAAGATTATTTCACCAACAATTGCTTTCAATTGACAAAAGTAGCTCGAACAATTCGCAACAAATCGTCTGTAATCAAAGCAGTGATCGAAGAGGTCGTAAGATTGAAGAGTGTGATAGATGAGAACGAAAAGAGAGATAAAGAATAGAGAGATGCGATGACAGAGATGAGCGCTACGACAAAAATACGTATATTAATTATATGTGTCTTTGTCTGGTATATCGGTTAAAAGTAATCAATGGACCAGATTAGAAGATATTACAAAAAATGGAGGGCTGGGATTAAATCTCAGTTCTCATTATAAAAGAGGGTCTCATTTGATCACTTGCCTATATATATATATACAGGCAAATGACTTTAAATTGTTTTCAAGAATATCCGGGTCCGTGTCAACGTTTGAAGAGGTTAGAAGAGGAGTAGAAGACTGTTGATAATTTTTAAGATTTGTCTTAAATTAGCAGATTAATAACATATACGTAACAGAGGGTACAAGCTAACTATAATATTGAGAAAAATGATATAAATATCACTTTTTTTTAAACTATGTGACAAGAATACCATTTTTAAAAAGTTTGATAAAAAAATACCAATTTATTACGCATTTTAAAATTGGGTATCACTAATACGCATTTGAAACATGAATATTACATAAAAAGAAATTTTAAAAATATTTAAAAAAAAAAAAATTGACCTTATACGCATTTGGAAGATGCGTAACACCATGAATAAAAGGGGTGATACCCATTTATCAAATGCGTATCTCTTTTATCAACTATTTTTTATTTTATCTTTTTTGTAAAAAAATTTCGAAAAAGACATGTGATACCCATTCTTCAAATGCGTAATATTAATACTCATTTCTCAAATGCGTAATATACTGATATTTGTGGTCAAAATTTTTAAAATGAATATTTTTATTTCCCAATATAAAAAAAATGATATTTTTGGTCATCACCCCACTATTGCCTATTTATATTAATCGATTTGGTTGTTTAACTAATTATTTATGCCTCACTTAATTATCTGCAACATTAACTCAGCTTTACTTAGTTCTTATTTATGAATCGTCTTTGTAGGCAATACAGTCCCTAAAAATGACACACAATTTGCATGAAATATATAAATATTATTAATATTGAATAATTTTGTTATTATAATAGTTTTCTTTGTTAAGATAATTTATTTTATTATTATTTGGTTATTGACCATATATGTCTCTGTTAGTGATGTAAAGGAGCAAGTCAAGTAGTGTCAAGTAGTAAAAGGTTGTTAGTAGTTTGTTAGGATAAAGAGTTGTCACTGAGCTGGCATGAGCTGGCATTTCAGTTAGTTAGAATGTTAGTTAGAGCTCTGTGTATATATTCATAGATAATGCTGAGGTCATTGTATTGATACATTTTGGATAATACAGTTCTTCATTATGTAGTGTGATAAACTGAGTTTTGTGTCATGGTATCAGAGCGAGGTTCAGATAGTCTATTTGCCTACTGCTAAGCAAATTAACTCTGATATTCGTAAAAGTGTAGTCTATTTGCCTACTGCTAAGCAAATTTGGGACGATCTTGCTACTAGATACTCGCAAAGTAATGTTCCTCGATTGTTTCATCTACGTAAAGATTTAGCTTCTCTAGTACAAGGCACTAAGTCCGTCACTACTTACTTCACGCAATTTCGTTCACTGATTGATGAATTAGACAACCTGTCACCAATTCCGCATTGCATCTGTATTACTAGTGGCTGCACATGTAATCAAATTACAAAATTGGAAAAGTATGAACAACTCATCAAATTGAGTCAATTTCTTATGGGATTGAACGAGCAGTTTACTAGTGTACGTGGTCAGATATTGCTTATGCAACCTTTACCTGATATAAATCAAGCCTATGCAATGTTACTTCAAGAAGAAAATCAAAGAGACTTTGCTAATCAGACTTCAGTTATGCCTGAAAATGCTGCAATGATTGTTAAGTTTCATTCGTCTACTGCTGTGCCTCCTAAGAATAATAAGCCTACTCAGAGAAAAGTTGTAGATTCCTCTCTACATTGTGACTACTGCAATCTCAATGGACATATTAAGGAAAAGTGCTTTGCGCTTCATGGATATCCTGATTGGCACAGACTACATGGACAACCTAAACCTAAACTTAGAATTGCTGCACAAAAGAAAGTTTCTAATATCTCTTCTAATGACGTATTGGAGTCTAATGACTCAGTAGTTTCTTCTAGTTCGCATCAGAGTTCACCTCTTTCAGATACTCAATATCAACAACTTATTCAGATGATTCAAAGTCAGTTTCAGGCATCTCCAAAGGCCTCAAATGCAACTTGGAAGATTAATCCTACACCTACTGCCTCTTCTAATTGTGCAGGTATTTCCCTGTTACCACAAGTTTTTGTTAATACTGTTACACATGAAGGTGATCTACATACCTGGATCATAGATTCTGGAGCAACTCATCATATTACTCCACACTATAGTTTACTGATAAATATTACTCCACTCTTATCTGATTTAATGTTACCAAATGGTAACAAAACTGCTATCACTCATACTGGTGATATTATACTTACCCCTGATATTACATTGAAACATGTACTTTATGTACCTAATTTTCAATGTAATCTACTATCTGTACCAAAATTGGCCTTAGACAATGCATGCCATATATCCTTTTCTGCTTCTAAATGCTTGTTACAGGTCCCTGCTGTGAAGAGGGAGATAGAGATTGGTGAACTTCATTCTGGTCTTTACAAATTACAGTCCACAAATCCTTCTCTTCAAGCTGCTTTTCATGTCCATTCCAAGCCTAAGTCTTCTGCAATCTTGTGGCACAATAGATTAGGGCATCCTTCTTTTACTATTTTGCACAAAATTACAGAACTAGATACTAGTAGTACTTCTACTCCTGAAAGTTGTAAGAATTGTGATGTTTGTCAATTTGCTAAGCAAACAAGATTGCCTTTTCCCATAATTGACTCCAAAAGTGTTAGCTGTTTTGATCTTATTCACTGTGATGTATGGGGTCCTTACAGACATTATACTCATGGTAAATGCAGCTATTTCCTTACTATTATAGATGACTGTTCTAAGTGTACTTGGGTATTTCTTTTCTCTGACAAAACCCAAGTGTCCAATCTCATTAAAAACTTCTTACAGTATGTTTTCACTCAGTTTCAAACATCTGTCAAAATATTTAGGTCTGACAATGGTACAGAGTTTTTAAATTCTACTGTAAACTCCTTGTTTCAAAGCTTAGGCATAATACATCAAACTAGTTGTTCACACACCCCTCAACAAAATGGCACTGTTGAGAGAAAACACCAACATCTGCTGAATGTGGCAAGAGCCCTCAGGTTTCAATCTCATCTTCCCATATCCTTCTGGGGGGATTGTGTGCTTACAGCTGCTCACCTTATAAATTTGTTACCTTCATCACAGTTAGAATACAAGTCACCATATCAGATATTGTTTAACAAAAGTCCTGATTATCAATCACTTAGGACTTTTGGCTGTCTTTGTTATATCTCAAATGTTAATACATCTGGAGACAAATTTGCTTCAAAGGCTCATAAGTGTGCTTTTATAGGCTATCCATTTAACCAAAAAGGATATAGAGTAGTAGATATTCATTCCAAGAAATGTTATGTCACCAGAGATGTTATTTTTAAGGAACATATATTTCCATTTCAGCAAATCTCTGATTCTTCCACTGGTCAGTCATTAGTTTCTACTTCCTTTCCTGAGTCTCCATTTCATTTGCATGATTCTGACTCTGACTCTACTCCTAGTGTTCTCTTTACTTCATAACCTTTGAACACTTCACATTCTTCAGAGTCTTCTGCTGAGGTGGTTCCTGATATTCACACTGATATTCATACTGATATTACCACTCAAGCTGATACTACTATTCCACAACAATCTTTAGCATCTACCAGACCTCGTAGACAGAAACACATTCCTTCTAAATTTCAAGATTACATTGGTCTTTCTGCATCTCTTGTAGTTCCCAATCTCTCTCCTCCTGCAGATTATGTAACAGGTACTTCTTCTTCATCACAACTTTGTCAATATCCCATTCAACATTACCTGTCATATGCTACTTTTACATCCTCCTATCAAAATTGCTTGGCTGCTACTGCTAAACAGTTTATTCCATATACATATAAACAAGCAGCCACAGATCATAATTGGCTCCAAGCCATGAAAATTGAGATTAATGCACTTGAAAACAATTATACCTGGGATATTGTTCCTAAACCTCCAAACACACATATTGTTGATTGCAAATGGCTGTTTAAAATCAAATATCATCCTGTTGGCACCATTGAGAGATATAAGGCTAGATTAGTAGCTAGAGGGTTTACTCAAATATATGGACTTGACTATTTTGAGACTTTTGCCCCAGTAGCAAAAATGACTACAGTAAGGGTGTTAATTGCTATAGCAGCTTCTCAGAATTGGTTCATTAAACAGTTGGATGTCACAAATGCATTCTTGCATGGTGATCTTAATGAGGATGTGTACATGAGGTTGCCTCCTGGATACTTTCATTTGTCTTCTTTGAGTCACCTCTCTGCTATTCAAGATCCTTCAGCTGTTGTATGCAAGCTTCGGAAATCATTGTATGGCCTCAAACAGTCACCTAGGTGTTGGTTTCATAAATTTTCCTTAGCCCTTAAAGATCATGGCTTCCTTCAAAGTCATTATGATAATAGTCTATTTACAAAATACTCCAGTGAGAAGTTTGTAGCTGTACTTGTGTATGTTGATGATATCCTCCTTACTGGGTCATCTTCCACACTGATCCAAGATACAATTAGCTTTCTCAGCACAAGGTTTAAGGTCAAGGACCTAGGTCCTCTTAAATATTTTTTGGGCATTGAAGTGGCTAGGTCTCCTAAAGGTATCTATCTTCATCAAAGCAAATATACACTTGATATTTTGAAGGACACTGGACTTACAGCTGCCAAACCATCTAAATTGCCTAGGGACCAGAATCACACCTTACATGATAACATCAGTGCTGTACTTTCTGCACCTGATGCTTCTCAGTATAGGCGACTGGTGGGTCGTTTACTTTACTTAACTGTCACTCGACCTGACATATCTTACTCTATTTAAGTGCTATCACAGTTTCTGGCCACTCCTCGTATGGATCACTTACATGCTGCATACAAGGTTGTACAATATCTCAAAGGTACACCTGGTCAAGGTCTCCTAATGTCTGCATTATCTCCACTGTCTCTTACTGCCTATTGTGATTCTGACTGGGGTGGGGATAAAGAGACTCGCCAATCCTTGACTGGTTACTGTGTTCAATTTGGTCAATATTTAATCTCGTGGAAATGCAAAAAGCAGCAAACGGTTTCTAAGTCTTCTGCTGAAGCAGAATATAGGAGCATGGCTGACACATGCTGTGAAATAACTTGGCTATTGGGTTTGTTTCGAACTTTTGGCTTCTCTAATCTTACTCATGTTTCTCTGTATTGTGACAGCAAATCTGCTCTTCATATAGCTTCAAATTCTGTGTTTCATGAACGAACGAAACACATTGAAATTGATTGTCATATTGTCCGGGAAAAACTTCAAACTGGCATGATTACTACAGCTCATATTTCTACCAGTCTTCAACCAGCTGACATGTTTACTAAGGAACTTGCTTCTGCTCAGATTTCTTTATGTTGTTCCAAGTTGGGTGTTTGTAACCTGTTTCAAACCTCCAACTTGAGGGGGCTGTTAGTGATGTAAAGGAGCAAGTCAAGTAGTGTCAAGTAGTAACAGGTTGTTAGTAGTTTGTTAGGATAAAGAGCTGTCACTGAGCTGGCATGAGCTGGCATTTCTGTTAGTTAGAATGTTAGTTAGAGCTCTGTGTATATATTCATAGATAATGCTGAGGTCATTGTATTGATACATTTTGGATAATACAGTTCTTCATTATGTAGTGTGATAAACTGAGTTTTATGTCAGTCTCCTCTATTTTGTAATCGATAACAAGTCCATTATAAAAAGATATCACTTTTATCTCTTCTTTCCAACTTTATCATGGTATCAAGGTTTGTTTATCTGGGATATGTTTGGATTTTTAGATTATGGTCTATGTTGTAGACACATTAGCCTTTTGTGGAATCGTTAAATTATGATCTGGTGCTCTAGACACATTAGTCTTTCGTAAGATTGTTAGATTATGGTTTGGTGTTTTAGGCATATTAGCCGTTTGTGAAATTGTTAGATTTGGATTGATTATTGAATTTGGATTGGTTAGTTTAAATTGATTATTGGATTTGATATTGAATTTTTAGAAATACTTAAAATTAAGACAAAATTTCTGGATAAGTAGTTTTCTGGCATCGTCGGAGGAGAAGGCTGGACTGTTTCTACCCGTTAACATTTCTGTTTAGCATCATTTAGAATCAGAGGGCAATGAATGGTAGACTTTGTGATGAATGGTTTTCCGTTAGTTTCTTGGTTCCAAAAAACCCCGATAGCTTCCATCGTTTTAATTTCATTTTTGTGTGTGAAAAAAAAATGACTGCAACATTGGGTCGCATATAAGTTTCACTTTGGGCTAACTTTAGGCCGAAATGTAACTTGCAGTTTTGGGATTCCAAGTTTTAACTTGTCCTGGACTACATTATCTTACCAGGAATATTTACGAGAACAACCAGTCTTTTTGTCCAACTTTTAAAAAATGTTGATAAATTTTTAATTGATTCTTATAAATTATTTGAACAATTTGATTTATCATTATAAATTATTTTTTAATGACATACTTTATTGTAAATAAGATTAATATATGCAATATCTTTAAACTAATTTATATTACAATTATTCCCCGATTTGCTAATTAATTCTTAATTTTCAATTGATAAGTTCTGATTTCTGATTTTGATCAAGACAAACATGAATATTTGGCCTGGTTTTTTCCGTAATTTATTAACTGAAATAATTGAAACTTTACCATTGACTATTTGTCAAATAAGTATAATAACAACTTATAATTAGTTTAAAAGCGGGTAAGAATTATACATTTATTTTATTTTATAGTTTGACTTGATAAAAATTAAATTATTACCCTTTAAAGGTTATCGCTAAGAATTTTTTACTTTTTTTGTTATTTTTTTATAAACTTTAAAGGTTATTTTTTACTTTAAGAATTTGTTTAAAAAAATAAGTAGGGGTGTTAAACTTTGTTAAATGATTAAAAGTATTAAAATAGATTTTAAAAATATGTAACTAACGGTTTGCCCGTGATATTTTTGGAAAATGAGGAGTTTTATTAAGTAAAATTAAAAAAGTAACATGTTTTAGTTGAAAAAGGTAATTGTCTAATTAGAAGTATTAAAGGATTTTAGTAAGTAAAAATAGAAAAAGTAACATGTTTTAGTTGAAAAGGAAAATTGCTCGTGATATTTTTGCAAAAAGAAGAGATTTTTTTAGAAGAAATATAAAAAAAAAATATAAATAAGGTAAGTACCTTACCAAAAAACAGGTATAAAATGTTTCGTCTTTAATAATATAGTAATTCCTCTGTCACTTTCATTTTTTTACCATTTTTTACACGGTTTGACACGTATTTTGGCTCTTATAGAGTATAGCTCTACAACTTATTTTTAAAACTTTCTTTTTCTAAATAAAAATTTAAACATTATATTTTTATTAAGAAGAAGAAAAAATTTAAAATAATTTATGGAAATATATATTAAAGGAGCCTTTAAAATACGTGTCAAGACCCCGATGTAAAAAATCGAGGACGGCAGGAGTATAGTATAGATATATAACGCAATAAATAATTGTGTTTGGAATATAGAAAAATAAATATGTATAGATAAAAGTAAGAAAAAAAAGAGTAAATTGACATTTGCCCATAACTTCATTTTGGTTATGCTTGATGGCGTTTGCCTAACGTCAGAAGGGTTGGTTATGTTTAAGAGCGTATGAACAATTTGACTTCCCCAGTTCCCACTTCCTCGGCAAGAGATTGCGGTAAAAGAGAAATAAGAACAGTAACTTCCACTTTAATGGCCATTATGATAAAAACACATTTTCCATTATAATTTTCTAATACGTGAATTGAATTTCCTTGTTCTCTATTACTATTATGATTATTATATTTGACTTTCACTAGGTCTTTTCTTTTCTGTGAGGGAAAAGGTTGGTGACTTTCACTAGAACTAGAACGTGAAAGATTCAATAACCGCTTTTTTGTTTTATAATGGCAGTAACACATTTTCCATGGTTGGCTATTTTGTTTTCTTAGTCGCCTATTATTGGAACTGAATCAGCCCGTCACTTTTGGATTAGGCCTGTGATCACTACCAGAGACTCTTCCAGGTCTGTAATCTAATGCTACCTCATAAGTATAAATACCCGACACACATCCACCATATGTTCTCATCAAACAAAACACCTACTTCCCAGGTTGCCAAACAAAATTCTTCATCTTTTTTTTTAAAAATGGCTCCAAGTTTTGATAATGCAAATTTGTACAACTTTGTTGTCCGACAAGGCAATGGTGTCAAAGGCCTTGTTGATTCAGGCGTATCAAAGGTACCTGAAAGATACATTCAGTCACCAAGCGAGCGAATATCCAAACCTGAAGGATATCAATCGCATCAGCATTTGCCTATTGATTTATCTAAACTTCAAGGACCTCAACATGCCAAAGTCGTGCATGATATTGCTAGTGCAGCTGAGACTCTAGGCTTCTTTCAAGTTGTTAATCATGGTGTGCCCATGGAATTACTAGAGTCGCTTAAACACGCCGCTCACAAATTTTTCAATCAACCGGCTGAGAAGAAAGCTGTTTATCTTAAAGGAGTGAGTCCTAGCCCATCTGTCAAGTATGGGACTAGCTTCGTCCCCGAGAAAGAGAAGGCGTTGGAGTGGAAAGATTATATTAGTATGGTATACACTAGTGATGATGATGCCCATCTCTTTTGGCCTCATGAGTGTAGGTAAATGTGTACTAATTTTGGCCTATTGCAATATATATATATGTATTGTGCATTTCCAACTATGATGCTAATGAATGAAGTTATCCATTTTCAGGGAAGTGGCTCTTGAGTACTTGAAGACGTCAATGAATATGGTTAAAACAATATTAAGAATTCTGTTTGAGAACCTTGGGGTGACGCTACAAGAATCTAAAATAGATCGGCTCGTGGGGCTGAAAATGGTGAACATGAACTATTATCCCGCATGCCCTGACCCTGATCTAACTGTGGGAGTGGGGCGTCACTCTGATGTTGGAATGTTAACAGTGCTACTGCAAGATGGAATTGGAGGTCTTTATGTTAGACGACAAGGAACTACAAACTGTGATGACGACTGGTTGGAAATTCCTCCTATCTCTGGTGCTTTAGTCATCAATGTAGGCGACGCTTTACAGGTTAGGACCTCAATTGAATTCTTTTGCCTAACTAATAGATAAATAACTGCACAATCTTATTTAAAGGTGTAATTTATGTAAAAACATAGTCCCATTTAACATAAATTCCAAGCATAATATCTATAGTAAGTACTATTCTTGATTGTATGTTTGATTTTGGTCAGATCTTAAGCAATGGAAAGTATTTGAGTGCTGAGCACAGAGTGCGCACGACAGGCAAGCAATCAAGAGTTTCAATCCCCATATTCACAACGCCAAACTTGAGTGAGAATATAGGGCCATTGCCAGAATTGGTGGAGCATCACGGGGTTGCTAATTACAGAGATGTACTGTTCGGAGATTACATGACCAACTTTTTTGGCAAGGCTCATGAAGGAAAGAAGTCCCTTGAGTTTGTACAAAAAAGCAATACTGGAGTTTAAGGATGTTTCTTCCTGTTTACTTGTTTGAGTGTTTCTGATTTTATATGCATTTTAACTTGATAAATCAAAATACATTATTAAAAAACCTCAATAAGCTTTCTGTAAAAAATATCAGGACAGCTATTCAGGAGTGTGATTGTCTGATCGATCAATTCTATAATGTACTAATTTCTGTAAACTCCACAGCTACCTGTCTTGTTTTTTTTCCTCTTCTTGCTAAGTAGAATTGTATCAAATGAAAAAAAACAGAGCTACGAAGTGATTAAGAGAATTCCTCTAAAGGAGAAAAACATGCCATAACTCCAGCACTAAGAATCGAAATATTTAGGACACCAAAGCTGTACAAACTCAACAACCACGAATCTAAACAAAGAATCAAAGATAACACCTATCATTCTAGCAATGATATACATCTGAGAATTATGATCAGTCTTCTATCATCAAGCTTGAGTTAAGTCTAGCAGTTAAGGTGAAACCAGCAGCTACTTTCTGAAATGTAAGTTTAGCAGGTTGATGTGCAATTTACTTATAGTTAGTTCTTCCAAGGACCCCAATAACTATTCATATTATGTTCGTGGACTAAGCAATGTCTGATGTTTTAACATGTGCACGATCATCCATCATATGATTAGAGAAGTGTCTCCATACTAAGACATCTATTAATCATACAAAAATGGACGACTCTAATATGACATCTCCAGAAATTTCTATAAGAGGTCATTATCCTCGTCGAGGTTTAAGACTATCAATTTTAGCTTTTAGTTGCTCATCTCACGTCTTTCTTGGCCTCCTTATCCTTCTCGCTCTTACGAACACTATGCCCTCCACCCTTCTCACTGGAGCCAACATCTGCATTCTACGAACGTGATCAAACCAACGCAATTTCTTCTCCCTTACTTAATCTGAAATATTCGTGACTCTTCAATGGGCAATGTTCAAAAAATGGGAAATTGGAAAACAAGATTGGAAAATCTGAGTTCTTGTTTAAGAATCTTGTTTTTTTTTTGTTGTTCTTGAATCTTGTCTAATTAGGGAGCTTGGTTTTTATTCAATATATAAATGTTTCCATGAACGGAGGCAAGAAAGATTATAAAAAACGTAAAAATAAACACAGATAGACAAAAGAGAAAATTTTATTGATATCGAGGATACAAATTACAGCATACAGATACAGATCTAGGTTATAACTTAGACAGTCAGATACAGATACGTTATGCCCTAAAGAGTTTATATAGCACTCTCTCTAGGCGGATAAGTATTATCACTTCTTTGGAGGATAAGTCTTATCCTGAAGATAAGTCTTATCCTTGACGGTGGATAAAGATTAATTCTAGATCCTTCTTTGTAGGAATTCAAGACATATTCTAACATATCTCCACTTTGACTTGAATCCTCTCACAAAAAAAACAGATGTACCAGATGCAACATAATAATGCCAGATGTACCAGAAAAAACTCTTCTGCCTCAGATTTTGCCCAAAAGGGCAATCAACAACTCCGAACATTTAGCAAGTCCAAACAATGTTGAAATTTGCTATATGGAACCGGCTTGATGAGCATATCAGCTGGGTTATCAGCAGTACCCACTTTGCTCACCTTGATTCTCTTCTCACTTCTTAGAAAATGATATCTTGCATCTATGTGCTTAGTCCTCTCATGATGGACTTGATCCTTAGCTAAACAGATTGCACTGAGACTGTCATAATACACTGTAGCCTGATCATGATGTAGATCCAAATCACTGACCAATCCTTTCAACCAGATTCCTTCTTTTGCTGCTTCTGTCAATGCCATGTACTCTACTTCTGTAGTAGACAAAATCACTGTAGGTTGCAGAGTAGCTTTCCAACTGAAAATTGAGCCACCTAGAGTGAAAGAATAACCGGTCATAGATCTTCTACTGTCAACATCTCCAGCATAATCAGAGTCTGAAAATCCTGTCACCAAACACTCTGTATCACCTCCATAAATGAGACCAACATAACCCTCTTCACAGCTTGCCAATGCTCATAACCTGTGTCAGGTCCATGATTTATCAGATAACATGTTGTAGTACCCGCTTCTGCCCAGAATCTTCTAGTTAGTCCAGAATTAGAGAGCATGCACCTAGCTCTCTCTAGAAGTGTATGATTCATACGTTCTGCTACACCATTCTGCTGTGGTGTATCCCTGACTGTATGATGCCTAGAAATCCCTTCATTCTTGCAAAACTCATCAAACTTAGATGAGCAAAATTCCAGACCATTATCAGTTCGCAGCCTCTTAATCTTCTTCCCTGTTTGATTCTCCAATAATGTCTTCCACTGCCTGAAAATCTTAAAGACTTCACTTTTATGCTTCATGATGAACAACCAAGTCATTCTTGAGAAATCATCAATCATGTTAGATATAATTGCTGACGTTTTTTCATCAGTGTTTAAGTACCAGGTACATATCAGAGTTTATCTAGAAGCCGGTCAGAGTTTGATAAAGTCTGACGTGGTGAAAGTTGACTTAGCTGTCGGTGCAAAGATAAAGATTCTAGAAGCAATATATTCTGAAGATAGAAAGAAGCAGAATATATTGATACAGCTAAGGAAACGGAATAGAAGACTGAAGCAATCCTTAATTGATATCAATTATATAGCTAACTTATAGGAATATCAATTAGAGATGGATTGTAAGTAGCTGTGTACTATATAAACACAGATAGGTTATCCCTAGAAGGGACGCGATTATTGAAAATATTATTCTTGTAACCTAGTAGCTCTTTGTGATTCATTAACATCATAAAGAGAGAAACTGTTAATATAATTACAGTTTGTTGATTTACAAACCTGTGTTCTTGATTGTTATTCTTATACATACTTGATTATATTGTGTATTCGGCCTAACAATTGGTATCAGAGCCAAGGCTGTTTAATATATACAGCTTTACGATTCAAACACAGTAATAATCATGTCTGAAGAAAATCAAACTGCTCCCAAGGCTGAACAGGTTAAGCCTAATTCTGTGAGTCGATATGAAACAATCAGGGTTCCAATACTCAGGCCAGTAGAGTATCCAATTTGGAAGGTGAAGATGACCATGTTTCTGGAGGCTACAGATCCAGAATACCTTGACAGAATCTATGATGGTCCTCATATGCCGACTAAATTGTCCCCTGTTGTTGATGGTCAAGAACAAAAGACTGTTCCAAAGGAAAAGAAAGATATGACTCCTGAGGACATCTCATCAATTGCAAAAGATGCAAAGGTTAGACATCTTCTCCACAGTGCTTTAGATAATGTTATGTCTAACAGAGTAATTGGCTGCAAAACTGCCAAAGAGATATGGGATGCTTTAGAAGTCAGATGCCAGGGAACAGGTGCTATTAAGAAGAACAGAAAGACAATACTCACACAGGAGTATGAGCACTTTGATTCAAGACCTAATGAAACCTTGACTGAGACTTATGACAGATTTTGCAAACTATTGAATGATCTGTCTCTGGTTGATAAAGAATATGAGCTTGAAGAGTCTAATCTCAAGTTTCTGTTATCTCTACCTGAAAAGTGGGATTTAAAGACAACCACAATAAGAGATAATTATGAGCTTGCTGATACAGATCTTGATGAAATCTATGGGTTGTTAAAAACTCATGAACTGGAGATAGAACAAAGGAATAGAAGATTAAGCAAAAAGACAAAATCTGTTGCTCTCAAAGTTGAGGAGAAGCCCATCAAGAAGGAATCATCAAGGAAGAAAGCCAAGGGAAAGGCTTTAGTCATTAAATCTGAAAGTGAGTCATCAAACTCTGATGATGACTCAAACTCTGATGAAGCTTCTGACTCTGAGGATGATGAAGAACAGATGATGCAAATGGCTGCATTGATGGTGAAGACCTTCAAGAAGATGGGATTCAAGAACTTCAAGAAAGGAAAGAGATTCTCAAGGAAAGATTCAAACTCTGAAAGGAAAAGTTTTAGAAAGTCTGATGGAAGGGAGACCAAGTCTGACAAGAAGGATAAATCTGATATCCAGTGCTACAAGTGTAAGGAGATGGGTCACTATGCCCCAGAGTGCAAGAAAGGAAAATCTGAGAAAGCACTCATCTCTAAAGGCAAAGACTGGGCAGATACTTCAGACTCTGATGATGGAGTAAATTATGCTCTTATGGCAACTGTCAAAGATGAGACTGAATCATCTGAAAATAAGGTACCCCTAACTACTTATGCTTATGATACTGATAATATATCTGAGTTAAGAGTATATCTGAAAAGCGTACATGTTAGTTATAGGGATCAGACTTTAGAGAATGAGAGAATTAAATCTGAGAATCTTAGCCTTAAAGATAGAAACAAGTTTCTTGAAGGAGAACTTGAAAATATGAAGCAGATTCAAAAAGAAAGAGATGATGCTGTTTATGTTGAACAGGGGTTGCTCAAAAGATATAAGCAACTAGAATCTGATCTAGAAAAAGAAAGGAAAATAATCAAGACTTGGACAGACTCTGGAAGAGACACTCATCAAGTGTTTCAGACAGATTCTGTAGGTTTAGGCTATTGTGAGAATGATGAACTTAGGTTTAAAGACAAGGTTAAGGTTAAACCACAACTTAAACCTGTGAAATTTGTTCCAGAAACTAATAAGTTAAAATCTGTTGTAATAAGAGAAGCTGATATGGAATCAGATGAAACCTGTGAAAGACAGGAAAATATTATAACAGAAAATCTTATGGAATTAGAAGCTGTTAGAAAACCAGTAAAAGTCTGTGAAAAACAGGTTAATGTTGGTTTAATGACAGGAAAACTGTTCAATCATAAGCTCAAAGAGGTAAAATCTGCCATGAAACCAAAAGGATCCAAGAAAAATAGGAATGGAAAGATAGGCATAAATAATAGAAATAATCACTTGCCTACTGCTGGTGCTCCAAGGAAAACATGTTATAATTGTGGTAGTTCTAATCATCTTGCTAATTACTGCACTAAGAATAAAAATATCAATTCTTTACCTTCTACATCAGGAGAAAAGAATGATTATGTGAGGGTGAAACCACAGACTTTATGCACACATTGTGGGAGCACTTGGCATTCTATTTATACTTGTAGGAGTTATCATGCTATTTATCACAATTACTATGAGCTAAAACCCAATATGACGTGGGTTAGAGCAAACTCTGCAAGTGTAAAGTCTGACAATGTTAGTTTAAACTCTGTTGATAGTAATTCCGCTGCAAAAGCTAACACTGTTAAGAAAGACAAAGGATCCAAGCAAGTCTGGGTCCTTAAAACTAACACTTAGTGTTTATTTGTGATTGCAGGGTATAAAAGAGAGCACACTTATCTTGGACAGTGGATGCTCAGGACATATGACTGGAAATAAAGCCCTGCTATCAGACTTTAAGGAGAAGGCTGGCCCAAAGGTTTCCTATGGAGATGGCAACATAAGACACACTCTGGGATATGGCAATATTAATCTTGGAAGTGTCATCATCACAAATGTAGCTCTAGTCTCAGGACTCAAGCATAATCTGCTATCTGTGAGTCAAATCTGTGATAGAGGAAACCATGTAGATTTTCATACTGAATACTGTGAAGTTATCAGTAAATCTACTGGAAAAGTTGTTCTAGTTGGACACAGGCACAACAACATTTATGAAGCAAGTTTGGTAACAAACTCTGATGGAAGAACAGTGTGTCTGACTGCAAGAATGTCAAATGAAGAGAGTTGGAACTGGCATAAGAAGCTCTCTCATCTCAATTTGAACAACATCAATGAGCTAATAAGAAAGGATCTTGTAAGGGGACTTCCAAAATCAATACTCAGTCTAGATGGCCTATGTGATTCTTGTCAAAAGGCAAAGCAAAGGAAGTCATCTTTCAAGAGCAAATCTGAATCTTCAGTAGTGGAACCTTATCATCTTCTACATGTTGATCTCTTTGGACCAGTGAATGTGATGTCTATGGGCAAAAAGAAATATGCTCTAGTAATTGTTGATGAATATACTAGATATACATGGGTATATTTCTTATCAAAGAAGGATGAAACTGCTCAAACTCTGATGGATCATGTAAATCTACTGGACAAAGGATCACAGCACAAAGTCAAAATTATAAGGAGTGATAATGGAACTGAATTCAGAAACTCAATCATGGAAGCTTTCTGCAAAGAAAGAGGAGTGAAACAAGAATTTTCTGCACCTGGAACTCCACAGAAAAATGGTGTAGTTGAAAGAAAGAACAGAACTCTAATCGAAGCTGCCAGAACAATGCTTGATGAAGCAAAGTTACCAACCTATTTCTGGGAAGAAGCTGTTCAAACTGCTTGTTTTACTCAGAATGCAACATTAATTAACAAGCATGGAAAAACACCATATGAGATGGTGAAAAATAAGAAGCCAAATTTGAAATATTTTCATATATTTGGATGCAAATGCTTTGTGTTGAAGACTCATCCTGAACAGTTGACAAAGTTCGAGTTAAAAGCTGATGAAGGAATCTTTGTTGGTTATCCATTGTCAACAAAAGCATTCAGAGTCTACAATCTGAGAACTAAAGTGATCATGGAATCCATACATGTGTCATTTGATGACAAGAAAATAACAGGACTTGATAACTTAGATGGATATGATCAACTGCGTTTTGAAAATGAAGGTTTATTCTCTGATGGTGTAAACTCTGATGAAGCAGTACCGGCAAACTCTGATGAAGCGGTTCTGATAAACTCTGACGAAGCATACTCTGAACCTCTACTGATAAATACTGGAGAAACTGGAAATTCTGAAATTGAACAAAATAGAGAACCAGTTGAGGGGGAGCGTGAAGAAGCTCAACAAGACACAGCAAGTGAGTCAGTTGAGGAAACTGATTCAAACTCTGACAGTTCAAACTCTGATCCATCCAATTCAGGGGGAGCCTCAGATACTGCAGAAAGTCAACATATGAATCAGGAGAGCATGGATCAAGGGGGAGGATCCAATAATGATGCAAGAAACCACTTACCAACAGCAAGAAAGTGGACACAGGCACACACACCTGATCTCATAATTGGAGATCCTGATGCTAGTGTGAGAACTAGAAGTGCAACAAATAATGAGTGTCTGTATCATGCTTTCTTGTCTCAAACAGAACCAAAGAAAGTGGAGGAAGCTCTTCAAGATGCTAATTGGATTACAGCAATGCAAGAAGAGTTAAATGAATTTGAAAGAAATGAAGTCTGGACACTTGTACCTAGACCAAAGAATAGATCAATTGTAGGTACAAAGTGGGTTTTCAGAAACAAGACTGACAGTGAAGGTGTGATTACAAGAAACAAGGCTAGACTTGTGGCTAAAGGTTATTCACAACAGGAAGGAATTGACTATGATGAAACCTTTGCTCCAGTTGCAAGATTGGAAGCCATAAGAATTTTTCTGGCCTATGCTGCACACAAGAAGTTTAAAGTCTTTCAGATGGATGTAAAGAGTGCTTTTCTCAATGGGAAGCTTGAAGAAGAAGTGTTTGTTGAACAACCACCAGGATTTGTAGATCCCAAGCATCCAGATTATGTCTACAGGCTTGACAAGGCATTATATGGACTAAAGCAAGCACCAAGAGCATGGTATGAAACTCTTGCTCAATTTCTTTTAGAAAGTGGGTTCACAAGAGGTACAATTGATAAAACCTTGTTTTATTTCAATTCTGGTGATGATTTGCTTTTAGTTCAAATTTATGTAGATGATATTATCTTTGGATCTACTAATGACAAACTTTGTAAGAAGTTTGCAAAGCTTATGCAATCCAGGTATCAAATGAGCATGATGGGAGAGCTTAGTTATTTTCTAGGCTTACAGGTCAAGCAAACAGATGATGGTATTTTTATCAATCAAGCAAAATATACCAGAAATCTTCTCAACAAATTTGGTATGCTTGATAGTTCATCTGCTACAACTCCCATGGCTACAGCAACAAAGCTAGACAAAGACACAGGAGCCTCAGTAGATATGACAAACTACAGAGGAATGATAGGGTCTTTACTGTATCTTACTGCAAGTAGACCTGATATCATGTATGCAACATGTCTTTGTGCAAGATTTCAAGCAGATCCCAGAGAGCCTCATCTAACAGCTGTAAAAAGGATTTTCAAATATCTCAAAGGAACCATAACCTTGGGTTTGTGGTATCCTAGAGAATCAGAGTTTAAGCTAATTGGTTACTCTGATGCAGATTTTGCAGGCTGTAAGATAGACAGAAAAAGTACAAGTGGAAGCTGTCAATTTTTAGGTGACAGATTGGTTTCTTGGTATAGCAAGAAACAAAAGTCAATTTCCACATCCACTGCAGAAGCAGAGTATATAGCTGCTGGTAGCTGTTGTGCACAGATTCTGTGGATGAAGAATCAGTTGCTGGATTATGGTTTGAGGTACTCTAAAATACCTATTTTCTGTGATAACCAAAGTGCTATTGCTATGACAGGTAATCCAGTACAACACTCCATGACAAAGCACATCAGCATAAGGTATCATTTTATCAGAGAACATGTGGAAGAAGGAAACATTGAGCTTCATTTTGTGTCTACAGACCAACAACTTGCAGATATCTTCACCAAACCTTTGAGTGAAGCTACTTTTACAAGATTGGTAAATGAACTTGGAATGATCTCTGGTTCTGACTAGAGATACGGGTTAGACTCAAATTCTATACATGTTTGATTTTTAATGCTCATGATTCCTTGCATGTATTAACTGATATGAGTACCAGTTTCATAAACTCTGAACGTAAACTCTGGTGCTAAACTCTGATAGTCATAAAAGTATTGGTCATACTCTGATGGTTAAAGTCTGATGTTATACTCTGATTGTAATTTTGTCTGAAACATAAGGACCAATGAAGAAATTTGTATGAAGCATAATTCTCAGTAAGTAATTATGAATCCTTAAGAGTTATATAGATTCTGATCTCAAATATGTGCAGTAAGTTAACACAGCATGATACTGTCTCTATATTTATAGCATCTCTTAGTTTATTGATCCTATACACTGAGTCTGTATTAGCTGTTTGCATTTTCTCTCATAAATTAATTGTATTAACTGATGAAAAGTCTAAACTCTGATTATTAATTGCAAATAATTCACCCTCAAATCAAAAGATGCCAAACAGAGCACAAATTCCTTTGAGATCATGTTGTGCCTAGGAAGATCCAGGAACTTATTGTATGAAATAAGGGCTAAAATCTTTGATTTTTGGTGACTAGTGCCAACCACTGATTACTGGAAAAAAAAAATAAAAAAAATAATATATAAAAATAAAAATATATCTATAAAGGGGGTGAAAAATAAAAGATATATCCAAATGAAAGGATATCAGTATTACAGAGTTTAGATATAAAAATCAGATTTTATGTTTTACATGAGAGTTTAGGCAACCAATTTTTACTACTTTAGTTTGTGGATTTTATGCACTTTGAGATGATTTAAATATTGATTTCGGTAAACTCTGCTATTGCACACACAATTCTGCACACCTGTACAGTTTGAGAAAAGAGTTTATTGACAAAGAAGGGTAAATGGTAAACACTGATGTATTGTGTGAAATATGCCGAGGTAATTTAATTTTAATCTCTGATGATTAAAATAAATTTTATTGGTTTCAGACATTTTATAATTTTGAGATTAGACATTTGTTTAGAAATTCGAAAGAGTATGAGTACAAACGGTTCATTTTTGTATTAAACAGAGGAGAGAGAAGTTGAGTGTTTTGAACAGTGTGAAAAGCGGTAATTATGGCTATTTTTACTGCGCGTGTGTATTGGAAGTTGTTACATACAGCTGTCAGCGAATACATGTTTGACATCTGTCCCACTCACACATTTTTCAAAGATGCCTGCTGTGTGTAGTAATGATTAAAACGATTGGGTTTTAATTTTCACTGCTATTATTTAAATTTACTACACATAAACGGTTCATTCTTTTCCACACCTCAACTTTCCATAAGCTTTTACTCACACACATTGTCTCAAACACTTTCACTGCATACACTATAATCTATTCTCTGTTTGTTTTCTTCTAAACTGTTCTAATGGCTACAACAATGTTTACTGCTTCTGGGTTAGAATTTGTTCCTAACAACTACTCAGCTCCTTTAGCAAATGAGAACGCACCAGAGGCGTTTCATTTGATTCAGAGTTTCTTGTCAAACTCTGATATCGGCACCGCTCTCACCGCACCCTCGAAGCTGTCTGCAACTCAAATTCGGACTTTTTGGCAGACAGGTACTTATGATAATGGAGGAGAGACTGGTTCTCCATCTATCATTTTTTAGTTTCAAGGAGATGAATTTACTGTTACTCCTACTACTGTTCGCGATGCTTTGGGTCTTGAAGATTTCAATGCATTCACAATCTCTGTTGGAGATTCTGAGTTAGTCAGAATGATGAGGGAGATAGGCTACTCTGGACCTTTGACAAAGATAGGTCAACTCAAAAGGCCACTTTTGCGCAAGGAATGGAGTTTCTTTTTCGATTGCATTACTCAGGCCTTTGGAAAGAAGTGCACCAATTGGGATGCAATTCCCACGGATAGTCTACAGATCGGGTATTCTCTTCTCTATGGCAGTCATTTTGATGTTGCTAGATTAGTTTTAACTAATATTGGTGAGAAGATGCTAGAGAATAGAAATGATGTTTATTTCTCTAGATTTTGTCAGTTAATATTCAATTTTTGCTGTCCTAATGTTGAGATCTTAGAGGATGATGTTATCCTCTCATTTAAACTGCATAAACGTATATTCTCTGATCTCACTAACAAGGATAACAAGAAATGAGATGTTGGTGTGTTAATGTTGCCTGAATCTGTGCAACAATTCCTAGTCAACCTACAACAACCACAACTGATAAACACTGAAGCTGGACCTTCTGTGTCTCAACCACAGAGGTCAAAGAAATCTAAAGTGAGGGCTGTTAAGTCTGTCAGGATAAACACTGAAGCTGGGGCATCAAATGCTGATAATATGCCTCAGAAAAGAAGAATGAAGAAAAGAAGAGCAAATAGGGAAAAGTCTGATGCTATTGATGAAGAGACTGAAACTGATGAAGAATCTCTTCATCAGAGAAAAAGAAGATTGGTAGCAGCACATTTGTTTGGTGCTGAGAATATCTCTTCAACTGTTGTTGATGATCTTGAGATTCCAAATGATGATGTTGTTCCTGAGGATAGAGTTTTTATGGAGACTGTTCTTCAAGATGAAGCTCCTACATCAAACGCTGATGATGTAGTTGAGGAAGCTGCAAATGAAGATGCAGATG
The DNA here is from genome assembly GCA_030848705.1 of Heracleum sosnowskyi. Taxonomy (NCBI): domain Eukaryota; kingdom Viridiplantae; phylum Streptophyta; class Magnoliopsida; order Apiales; family Apiaceae; genus Heracleum; species Heracleum sosnowskyi. Next base: position 36,225,598 of record CM061238.1, read on the forward strand.
AAGCTCCTGAAATTATTGTTCAGGAGGCTACAGAAAATGCTGAAGCAGAGGTTGAGATTTTTGAGTCACAAGGATTTGATATGGATGTTGAAGCACACAACTCTGTAAACTCTGACCATCTTGACGTTTTTGATGAAACAGAGGGTGTGGAAGCTGATCAAGCCACGGTTATTCTTGAAGATTCTATGGCTACACACACAGAGATTCTCTCTGTTACTCACCAGGTAATTGAAGAGGGTGAGGAAGTCGATCAGACTTTAGATGCTAATGCTCCAGAAACTGTTGCTGCAAATCCTGATGTTCCTGACAAGGATGCAACAGAGAATGTTCCTATAGAAGCAGAGTTTGTTGCAAACTCTGAGATTCATGAAGCTGAGCAGATCAACACTGAGACTGCTGCAGAGAATGTTCCTGAAGAGAATTCCGCAGAGAATGCTAATGATGATGTTAGTTCTAATCATTCCCAAGAGGAGTTATTTGAGAGTTCAGTAAACTCTGATGAGCTACGAGAGGTCAATCGAGCTACGGCTGAGCATTTTCAAGAGATGTACTTTTCAAATTGGTCGAACAAGGATACTATCTTTTCTGATGAGAGAGCTGCAGACTTTGTCACAAAGTCCTCTAAAGAGATTACAAATCCAGAGCTTCTCACTCATCTCAAAGCCACAATTATCCAAGTCAAATCATTAAACAATCGTTTTGATGCTTCTGACAAGGTTATTGAAGGTCTACGGAATGATATAGCTGCAAGGGAACTTACACAACAAAAGGATAAATCATTGTATATTTCCTTGTGTAAAGATCAGAAGGTTTTTGATTCCAGGTTGTCCAAGGTTGAAGACAATCAAGTCAAAATGTCAACTAAGTTGGATGAAATTGCAAATTCCATTGAATTGCTCACATCAGTTTTGATGTCTGATGATGTCAAAAAGGGGGAGAGAGTGCCTCAAGACAAATGCAAGAGCTCTCAAACTCTGACTCAGAAAGATGACACTACTGATGGTGGTGCAAAAGGTCAAAATCCAAGGACAAGGAATGTTCAAAGGCAAGGGAGGAGATCAAACTCTGATGCTCAGAATGCTGATGGAAAAAGATTATACACTGGAGGGCAGTCTTCTTCAAGGGTTAGAAGTTTACTTCTTCCCTCTAAATCTCCAGTTACTGATGAAGAAGTTGCTACACAGTTATTCTTAGCAGAACATGGTAAAGATGTTACTATTGAAGATATCCAGGCAGAAGAGAAATTGCTTGCTGAAGAACACAGGAAAGATGTTGAAGCTGGAATCTACAAACAGAAGGTTATCAAGGCTCCAAGGAGAAAAGAAAAAGGAATTGTTATCAAAGAGAATGTAAACTCTGATCAGAGTTTACAGTACTGAAGGAGGCCTGTGATTAAAAATGCTGACAAAGGAAAAGGTAAACTGGTAGAAAAAGAACAGTTACCTAAGAAGATTTATTCAACCTCTGACATTGCTCAAGTTGAAACAAGATTAGCTAAATCAACCTCTGACGCTGCTCAAGTTGATGTTTCTACTAAAGTTATGACAACCTCTGACGTTGCTCAAGTTGTACAAAAATCTACACAACTTCCAGGATTCAGCAAACCTAAAATTCTTGAAGAATTAAAGCTTGAAGCTGTGAATTTCTCAGAAACCAGAACTGTATTGGGAAAAGAAGCTTTTGATAAATCTGGACTAGGATCACACAGAGAGAGAAGAACAAATAACAGATCTCAAGATAACATTTCACTGGCAGAACCTGGTATTGGGGTTACACAAGAAAACCTTGATAAGTTAGAATCTGTTCAGTTGATTTTTCACAAAGTATTGAAGAAGCAGTTTTTGTTATACTTCATGAGTGATGGAAGAGTTTATAAAGTTGGAGAATCTGATGTTAATCTCAAATCATGGGAAGAACTGGAATATGTACTTTATCTTCTAAAAGTCAAAAACAGACATACTCATGATGTTGCTCAAGTTTTGAGAGAAAAGATGCTGAGATCTAAAGCTATGCTTGGAGGAGGAGTATCAAGTGTTTATATTCCAAAGTATAGAGATTATACTGGAAAGTTAGTGGAGATGAAGAGAAACAGTGCTAGATTTAGAACTGCACTTGGAATAAAGACTTTGGAATTTAACTTGGAGTCAGACAAGTCTTATTTTATTAGGCTAGGAAATGATATGAGAAGAAATAGCATATATTCTCTAAGAGCTGCTATCTATCAAACGGGGGAGAGTGATTCAGAACTTAAAGAGCTAAAAGAGATTATGGTGGATGAGCTAGAGAAGGCTGAAAGAAGACTGCTGATTGATTATCTCAGAACAGTACCTGATATTGAAGAAGTCAAGTAAAGTCTGACTGTAAGTTTTTATGTTTTCTGTTCTAAGTTAAATTTAAACTCTGTTTTAAAATTAAACTCTGACATATTTTAAACACTGCATTTGTTATATGTTTTGACATCATCAATTATCTTTTTAACTTGTACATTTTTATTATGCACAAGTTGGGGGAGATTGTTAGATATAATTGCTGACGTTTGTTCATCAGTGTTTAAGTACCAGGTACATATCAGAGTTTATCTAGAAGCCGGTCAGAGTTTGATAAAGTCTGACGTGGTGAAAGTTGACTTAGCTGTCGGTGCAAAGATAAAGATTCTAGAAGCAATATATTCTGAAGATGGAAAGAAGCAGAATATATTGATACATCTAAGGAAACGGAATAGAAGACTGAAGCAATCCTTAATTGATATCAATTGTATAGCTAACTTATAGGAATATCAATTAGAGATGGATTGTAAGTAGCTGTGTACTATATAAACACAGATAGGTTATCCCTAGAAGGGACGCGATTATTGAAAATATTATTCTTGTAACCTAGTAGCTCTTTGTGATTCATTAACATCATAAAGAGAGAAACTGTTAATATAATTACAGTTTGTTGATTTACAAACCTGTGTTCTTGATTGTTATTCTTATACATACTTGATTATATTGTGTATTCGGCCTAACAAATCATTGACACAAAATATCTTGTTAGGCCAAATACACAATATAATCAAGTATGTATTAGAATAACGATAATTAAAAACACTGTTTATGAATCAATAAAACTGTAATCGTATTAACAGCTTCTCTCTTTATGATGTTAATGAATCACAAAGAGCTTCTAGGTTACAAGAATAATAATTCAATGAACGCATCCCTTCTAGGGATAACCTATCTGTGTTTATATAGTACACAGCTACATACAATCCTTATCTAATTGATATTCCTACAAGTTAGCTATACAATTCATATCAATTAAGGATTGCTTCTTATCTTCTATTCCGTTTCCTTAGCTGTATCAATATATTCTGCTTCTTTCCATCTTCAGAATATATTGCTTCTAGAATCTTCAATTCAGCACCGACAGCTAATTCAACCTTCACCTTGTCAGACTTTAACTAAACTCTGACCGGCTTCAATTTAAACTCTTCACCCTGTCAGAGTTTAACTAAACTCTGACTGGCTTCTGATAAACTCTTGTAAATACCTGTTGCTTAAACACTGATAAACAAACATTAGCAATTATATCTAACAATCTCCCCCAACTTGTTCATAATAAAATGTACAAGTTAAACATATAATTGATGATGTCAAAACCTTTTAACAAATGCAGTGTTTAACATATAACAGAGTTTAATATAAAACAGAGTTTAAATTTGACTTAGAATAGAAAATATTAAAAACTTACAGTCAGACTTTACTTGACTTCTTCAATATCAGGCACAGTCCTGAGATAATCAATCAGCAGTCTTCTCTCAGCATTCTCAAGTTCAGTTATCATAATCTCTTTCAGCTCCTTATACTCTGGATCTCCTTCACCAGTTTGATATATGGCAGCCCTCAGAGAATAGATACTGTTCTTCTTCATATCATTCCCTAGCCGAATGTACTGAGCTTTATCTGACTCTAAGTTGAATTCTAAAACTTTTAATCCCAGTGCAGTTTTAAATCTAGCACTGTTTCTCTTCATCTCCACCAATTTTCCAGTATGATCTCTATACTTTGGAATATAAGCATTTGAGACTTCTCCTCCTCCAAGCATTACTTTTGATCTCAGCATCTTTTCTCTTAAGATTTGAGCAACATTATGAGTATGTCTGTTCTTAACTTTTAACAGATAAAGTACATATTCAAGTTCTTCCCATGATTTGAGATTTACATCAGATTCTCCAATTCTATAAACTCTTCCATCACTCATGAAATATAACAGAAACTGCTTCTTCAAGATCTTGTGAAAAATCAACTGAACAGATTCTAACTTATCAAGATTTTCTTGTGTATTCCCAATACCAGATCCTGTCAGTGAAATATTGTCTTGAGATCTGTTATTTATTCTCTTCTCCCTATGTGAACCTAAACCAGACTTATCATAAGATTCTTTTCCAAGTACAGTCCTAGTTTGAGAAAAATCCACAGGTTGAAGTGTCAGAGTTTCAGAGAACATAGGTCTTAAGAAACCTTTGAGTTGAGGAGCTGGCAGAGTTTGCACAGCTTGAGCCTTGTCAGAGGCTGGCTTAACTTCAATAGTATCATCAACTTGAGCAGCGTCAGAGGTTGATTTTGGTAATCTTGTTTCAACTTGAGCAATGTCAGAGGTTGAATAAATCTTCTTAGGTAACTGTTCTTCTTCTACCAGTTTACCTTTTCCTTTGTCAGCATTTTTAATCACAGGCCTCCTTGAGTACTGTAAACTCTGATCAGAATTTACATTCTCTTTGATAACAATTCCTTTTTCTTTCTTTCTAGGAGCCTTGATTTCCTTCTTCTTGTAGATTCCAGCTTCAAGATTTTTCTTGTGTTCTTCAGCAAGCATCTGTTCTTCAGCTTGGATATCTTCAATTGTAATACCTTTTCCATGTTCTGCTATAAACATCTTAGCAGCAACTTCCTCATCAGTACTAGGCTTATCAGTGTTTATCAAACTTTTGAGCCTTGAACCACTGGCAGAAATTACTTTTACCTTACCAGAGTTTGATCTTCTCTCAGAGTTTGATCTTGATCTTGATGGTCTTAAGCCTAAACTCTTTTCAGATTCACCTCCCTTGCTTCCACCATCATTACCATCATCCCTCCGTCTCAGAGCTTGAGTGTCTTTGCATTTGTCACTTGGTACACTCTCCCCCTTTTTGACATCATCAGAAAGTAGTACTGATGTCAACAATTCAAGCGCAGTAGAAATAGAAGTCAGTTGAGCAGACATAGCATTCTGGTTGTCTTCAACTGTCTCAAGCCTCTTCTTGATTTCTTCAGAATCCCTGGCTTGCTGCTTGAACATGGTATAATAATAAGTTCTGTCAGCCTTTAAAGTAAGATCCCTCAAGCTTACTTCATTCCTCAGACTAGTAAGCATTTGTTGATTCTCATCAAATCTATTATTGAGAGATTTGACTTGAATAACAGTTGCCTGTAAGTTCGTAAGGACATCAGGATTTGTAATCTTCTTGACAGAATCAGATAAAAATTCTGCAGCCCTTTGCGCTGGAAAAATACAATCTGCATTAGCCCATGCATTGTAGTACATATTCTGAAAATGCTCAGAAGCAGCCCTTTGAACTTCCCTTTCTTCAGTAGAATTTGCTTGAATATCAGAAACTTCCACTTGAATATCAGAGTTTGAATGAGCAGGACTAGCTTCAGCATTGTCATCCTGTCTGTGGATATCTTCAAGCACATTTTCAGCAGTGATTTCATCAATTAACTGTGCAGTCGCATCAGGTACTTGATCTGCTACAGTTTGAGGAACATCAGAGTTTGCTGGAGCAGTTACCTCTGTTTCTCTCTGAACAATCTCAACAACTGATTGTTGCAAAGTTTCAAGGAAAACAATATCCTCATGATCATTGTCTGTTGCATCTACATGTACAGCAACAGCTTCTGGAACTGGATCAACTCGAATCTGATCAACTTCCTCACCTTTCTCAAAATCAAGAGAAATGATTTCTGTGTGAGAAGCAATTTGTTCTACTAATTCAGTAGTAGCTTGATCAGCTTCTAGTATAGTATCTTCATGATCCACAATCCTGCTGTCAGAGTATGCAGCAGCTTCCTCAACTACATCATCAGCTTTTGATGTAGGAGCTTCTGTTTCCTCAGGTTCTTTATTCATATTAGCAATAATATCACCAAAAAGTTGATTAGCAACTAATCTTCTCTTTCTCTGATGAAGATTTTCGTCATCAGCTTCAGTATCTGAGTCTGCAACAGAATCAGCAGCAACAGTCTTTGCTCGTTGGGCTCTCTTTTTCTTCATTCTTTGTCTCTGAGGCACAGGAGCAACATTTGATACCTCAGCTTCAACAGACTTAACTGCTCGAACTTTAGATCTCTTTGACCTCTGTGGTTGAGATACAGAAGGTCCAGCTTCAGCAGTTGAGACATTTTGCTGTTGTAAGTTGTCAAGAAATTGTTGCACAGATGCAGGTAACATTAAAGGACCAACTTCTCCTTTCTTGTTGTCCTTGTTGATAAGATCAGAAAATATACGTTTGTGCAATTTAAATGAAAGAATTACATCCTCATCTAAAATCTCAACATCAGGACAGCAATGATTGAATATCAATTGACAAAACCTAGAGAAGTAAACAACATTTCTATTCTCTAGCATTTTCTCACCAATATTAGTTAAAACTAATCTAGCAACATCAAATTGACTGCCATAGAGAAGAGAATACCCGATCTGTAGACTATCAGTGGGAATTGCATCCCAGTTTGTGCACTTTTTCCCGAACGCTCTTGTAATGCAGTCGAAAAAGAAACTCCATTCCTTTCTCAAGAGCGGTCGCTTCAATTGACCAATCTTTGTCAGTGGTCCTGAGTAACCTATTTCGTTCATCATCCTGACTAGCTCAGAGTCGCCAACAGAGATTGTGAATGCATTGAAATCTTCAAGACCCAAAGCATCACGAACAGTAGTAGGAGTAACAGCATAGTCATTGTCCTCATATTGAAAAATGATAGATGGAGATCCAGACTCTCCTCCATTATCATAAACACCTGTCTGCCAAAAAGATTTGATTTGTGTTGCAGACAGCTTCGATGGTGCGATGAGAGCAGTGCCAATATCAGAGTTTGACAAGAAACTCTGAATCAAATGAAACGCCTCCGGTGCGTTCTCATTTGCTACAGGAGCTGAGTAGTTATTTGGGACAAATTCTAATTCAGAAGCAATAAACGCTGTAGTTGCCATTAGTAAGATTTGAAAACAAGAAGTACTGGGCTTTGAAAGTGTTTGAGTGTTTGTGTGTGTAAAATATTATGAAAAGATGAAATGCGTAAAAGATTGAATCGTGTGTATGTAGTGTATTAAATAATAACTGTAAAGATTAGAAGTATGTTAGTGGGACAGATGTCAAACGTGAATACGCTGACAGCTGTATCTAACAACTTCCAATACACACGTGCAAACGTGGAGACACCTGTCATCACATATAACACTCAAAATATTCGCTTAAAAAAAAAAAAAAATCAATAATAATAAAATTATCAATTTAAATAATAAAGTACAAAGAACTCAACAGTCAAAATAATAATGACTGTCTCGAAACTCCGCACCTTAGTATCCCAAGCGCTTCGATAACCTTTCAATCTCCAAGAAAAACCTTTCAGATACCCTGTTTGAATGCTTTAAATACCAAAGCAATGTAACAACAGGCTTCATATCTTAAACTTACTATACACCAAAATGGCTGGAACTTTCGAATTCCTGGATGTGGAAGAGTTTTTGAACATGAACTGGCAGCAACAAGAAAACTATCTTATCGATGAGTTTCTTGTTCTTTCATTCCTGAATGAAGAAGGTCTTATCGTAGATGATGAAATAGCCGAAGGGCCTTTCTCCAACCCTCATGTATACATCTTCCGTCCAGGACCATATGATGCACCAATCCTCGCAGATGAAGATGCCATGGAGACCTGCTTGATGCTTTTTCAACTGAGTTTCTTGTCGGGTTCAAAAGAAAACCTCTTCTTAGAATCCTGCAAGCTGCAAAGCAGAAAGAGATCCCGAGAAGATGATGATGATGATTCATCATTAGGAGGATTTCAAGCTATCCCAAATGGTATAATGACCAAATGAGTAACTGGGTAGCTTTCATCAGAAGTAGTAGAGCACAATAGCTTCTGGCTCTAGCTCTTCTGCTTCAGTTGTAGCATTCAAATACTTGTCCTGGTTAAATAGATCTTCTCTTTTGTAACCATAGTGATTAGTATGTACCAGAAAGATTAGCTTAACATAAGTATGAGATTGTCTGAATGTAAATTTGAATCAATTAATGAAAAATTTGTTTCTTTACATTTCAGTATTATCAATATTGCATAGTAATTGGAAAGACAAAAAAACTTTAACCAATTAACTAACATACTCAGCAGCAATACAAATCACAAACAGGACTTAATAAACATACTCAATAGCATTGGTCAATCACTATCAAACAAACTCTATCTTTTCTCTGTTCAATCACACTTTTTCGAAAAAACAAATGACTAAACCCAAAATCATAAACTGTCTGAAACAAGGAAATTATTTTAACCATCAGAGATTAAAACAAAGAACCTCGGCGTATTTCACACAATACATCAGTGTTTACCATTTGTCCTTCTTTGTCAATAAACTCTTTTCTCAATCTGTACAGTTGTGAAAAATGTGTGTGTAATAGCAGAGTTTACCGAAATCAGTATTTAGATCATCTCAAAGTGCATAAAATCCACAAACTAAAGTAGTAAAAACTGGTTGCCTAAACTCTCATGTATAACATAGACACTGATTTTTCTATCTAAACTCTGTATAACTGATATCCTTTCATTTGGATATGTCTTTTATTTTTCACCCCCTTTAAATTTTTATTTATTTATTTATTATTTTTTTTTTATTATTTTTCCAGTAATCAGTGGTTGGCACTAGTCACCAAAAATCAAAGATTTTAGCCCTTATTTCATACAATAAGTTCCTGGATCTTCCTAGGCACAACATGATCTCAAAGGAATTTGTGCTCTGTTTGGCATCTTTTGATTTGAGGGTGAATTATTTGAAATTAATAATCAGAGTTTAGACTTTTCATCAGTATTTATAATTAACTTATGAGAGAAAATGCAAACAGCTAATACAGACTCAGTGTATAGGATCAATAAACTAAGAGATGCTATAAATATAGAGACAGTATCATGCTGTGTTAGCTTACTGCACATATTTGAGATCAGAATCTATCAACTCTTAAGGATTCACAATTACTTACTGAGAATTATGTTCCATACAAATTTCTTCATCGGTCCATATGTCTCAGACAGAATTACCAGAGAATAGCATTAAACTATAATTACCAGAGTATGATCAACAGAGTTTATCTTCAGAGTATGCTTTCAGAGTATGACTAACACTTCACAGAGTTTATCATCAGAGTTTAACATGCTGGTTCACATAACAGTTAACATATGTAAGAAATCATGAACAACAACAAAAAATGAGTCTAACCCGTATCTCTAGTCAGAACCAGAGATCATTCCAAGTTCATTTACCAATCTTGTAAAAGTAGCTTCACTCAAAGGTTTGGTGAAGATATCTGCAAGTTGTTGGTCTGTAGACACAAAATGAAGCTCAATGTTTCCTTCTTCCACATGTTCTCTGATAAAATGATACCGTATGCTGATGTGCTTTGTCATGGAATGCTGTACTGGATTTCCTGTCATAGCAATAGCACTTTGATTATCACAGAAAATAGGTATTCTAGAGTACCTTAATCCATAATCCAGCAATTGATTCTTCATCCATAAAATCTGTGCACAACAGCTACCAGCTGCTATATACTCTGCTTCTGCAGTGGATGTAGAAATTGATTTCTGTTTCTTACTGTACCAAGAAACCAATCTGTCACCTAAAAATTGACAGCTTCCACTTGTACTTTTTCTGTCTATCTTACAGCCTGCAAAATCTGCATCAGAGTAACCAATTAACTTAAACTCTGATTCTCTAGGATACCACAAACCCAAGGTTATGGTTCCTTTGAGATATTTGAAAATCCTTTTTACAGCTGTTAGATGAGGCTCTCTGGGATCTGCTTGAAATCTTGCACAAAGACATGTTGCATACATGATATCAGGTCTACTTGCAGTAAGATACAGTAGAGACCCTATCATTCCTCTGTAGTTAGTCATATCTACTGAGGCTCCTGTGTCTTTGTCAAGCTTCGTTGCTGTAGCCATGGGAGTTGTAGCAGATGAACTATCAAGCATACCAAATTTCTTTAGAAGATTTCTGGTATACTTTGCTTGATTGATAAAAATCCCATCATCTGTTTGCTTGACCTGTAAGCCTAGAAAATAACTAAGCTCTCCCATCATGCTCATTTGATACCTGGACTGCATAAGCTTTGCAAACTTCTTACAAAGTTTGTCATTAGTAGATCCAAAAATAATATCATCTACATAAATTTGAACTAAAAGCAAATCATCACCAGAATTGAAATAAAACAAGGTTTTATCAATTGTACCTCTTGTGAACCCACTTTCTAAAAGAAATTGAGCAAGAGTTTCATACCATGCTCTTGGTGCTTGCTTTAGTCCATATAATGCCTTGTCAAGCCTGTAGACATAATCTGGATGCTTGGAATCTACAAATCCTGGTGGTTGTTCAACAAACACTTCTTCTTCAAGCTTCCCATTAAGAAAAGCACTCTTTACATCCATCTGAAAGACTTTAAACTTCTTGTGTGCAGCATAGGCCAGAAAAATTCTTATGGCCTCCAATCTTGCAACTGGAGCAAAGGTTTCATCATAGTCAATTCCTTCCTGTTGTGAATAACCTTTTGCCACAAGTCTAGCCTTGTTTCTTGTAATCACACCTTCACTGTCAGTCTTGTTTCTGAAAACCCACTTTGTACCTACAATTGATCTATTCTTTGGTCTAGGTACAAGTGTCCAGACTTCATTTCTTTCAAATTCATTTAACTCTTCTTGCATTGCTGTTATCCAGTGTGCATCTTGAAGAGCTTCCTCCACTTTCTTTGGTTCTGTTTGAGACAAGAAAGCATGATACAGACACTCATTGTTTGTTGCACTTCTAGTTCTCACACTAGCATCAGGATCTCCAATTATAAGATCAGGTGTGTGTGCCTGTGTCCACTTTCTTGCAGTTGGTAAGTGGTTTCTTGCATCATTATTGGATCCTCCCCCTTGATCCATGCTTTCCTGATTCATACGTTGACTTTCTGCAGTATCTGAGGCTCCTCTTGAGTTGGATGGCTCAGTGTTTGAACTGTCAGAGTTTGAATCAGTTTCCTCAGCTGACTCACTTGCTGTGTCTTGTTGAGCTTCTTCACGCTCCCCCTCAACTGGTTCTCTATTTTGTTCAATTTGAGAATTTCCAGTTTCTCCAGCATTTACTAGTAGAGGTTCAGAGTATGCTCCTTCAGAGTTTGTCAAACCTGCTTCGTCAGAGTTTACATCAATAGAGAATAGATCTTCATTTTCAAAACGTAGTTGATCATATCCATCCTTGTCTTCAAGTCCAATTATTTTCTTGTCATCAAAAGACACATGTATGGATTCCATGATTACCTTAGTTCTCAGATTGTAAACTCTGAATGCTTTTGTTGACAATGGATAGCCAACAAAGATTCCTTCATCAGCTTTTAACTCGAACTTTGTCAACTGTTCAGGATGAGTCTTCAACACAAAGCATTTGCATCCAAATATATGAAAATATTTCAAATTTGGCTTCTTGTTTTTCACCATCTCATATGGTGTTTTTCCATGCTTGTTGATCAGAGTAGCATTTTGAGTGAAACAAGCAGTTTGAACAGCTTCTGCCCAGAAATAAGTTGGCAATTTTGCTTCATCTAGCATAGTTCTGGCAGCTTCAATTAAGGTTCTGTTCTTTCTTTCAACTACACCATTTTGCTGTGGAGTTCCAGGTGCAGAAAATTCTTGTTTGACTCCTCTTTCCTTGCAGAAAGCTTCTATGATTGAGTTTCTGAATTCAGTTCCATTATCACTCCTTATAATTTTGACTTTGTGCTGTGATCCTTTGTCCAGTAGATTTATATGATCCATCAACGTTTGAGCAGTTTCATCCTTCTTTGACAAGAAATACACCCATGTATATCTAGTATATTCATCAACAATTACTAGAGCATATTTCTTTCTGCCCATGGACATCACATTCACTGGTCCAAAGAGATCAACATGTAGAAGATGATAAGGTTCCACCACTGAAGATTCAGATTTGCTCTTGAAAGATGACTTCCTTTGTTTGGCCTTTTGACAAGAATCACATAGACCATCTAGATTAAGTATTGATTTTGGAAGTCCTCTTACAAGATCCTTTCTTATCAGCTCATTGATGTTGTTCAAATTGAGATGAGAGAGCTTCTTGTGCCAATTCCAACTCTCTTCATTTGACATCTTTGCAGTCAGACACACTGTACTTCCATCAGAGTTTGTTACCAAACTTGCTTCATAAATATTGTTGCGCCTGTGTCCAACTAGAACAACTTTTCCAGTAGATTTACTGATAATTTCACAGTATTCACTATGAAAATCTACATGGTTTCCTCTGTCACAGATTTGACTCACAGACAACAGATTATGCTTGAGTCCTGAGACTAGAGCTACATTTGTGATGATGACACTTCCAAGATTGATATTGCCATATCCCAGAGTGTGTCCTATGTTGCCATCTCCATAGGAAACTTTTGGGCCAGCTTTCTCCTCAAAGTTTGATAGCAGGGCTTTGTTTCCAGTCATATGTCCTGAGCATCCACTGTCCAAGATAAGTGTGCTCTCTATTATACCCTGCAATCACAAACAAACACTAAGTGTTAGTTTTAAGGATCCAGACTTGCTTGGATCCTTTGTCCTTCTTAACAGTGTTAGCTTTTGCAGCGGAATCTGTATTATCAGAGTTTAAACTAACATTGTCAGATTTTACACTAGCAGAGTTTGCTCTAACCCATTTCAAGTTGGGTTTTAGCTCATAATAGTTATGATAAATTGCATGATAACTCTTACATGTGTAAATAGAATGCCAAGTGCTCCCACAATGTTTGCATAAGGTCTGTGGTTTTACTCTAACATAATCATTCTTTACTTCTGAAGTAGAAGGTAAAGAATTAATATGTTTGTTCTTAGTGCAAAATCTAGCAAGATGATTAGAACTACCACAATTATAACATGTTTTTCTTGAGGCACTAGCATTAGGCATATGATTATTTCTATTATTTATGCCTACTTTTCCATTCCTATTTCTCTTGGAACCTTTAGGTTTCATGGAAGACTTTACCTCTTTTAGCTTGTGATTGAACTGTTTTCCTGTCATCAAGCCAACATTAACCTGTTTTTCACAAGTTTTTACTGGTTTTCTAACAGCTTCTATTTCCATAAGTTTTTCTGTTATAATATTTTCCTGTTTGTCACAAGATTCATCTGATTCCATATCAGCTTCCCTTATTACAACAGATTTTAACTTATTGGCTTCTTGAACAAATTTCACAGATTTAAGTTGTGGTTTTACCTTAACCTTGTCTTTAAACCTAAGTTCATCATTTTCACAATAACCTAAACCTACAGAATCAGTCTGAAACACTTGATGAGTGTCTCTTCCAGAATCTGTCCAAGTCTTGATTATTTTCCTTTCCTTCTCTAAATCAGATTCTAGTTGCTTATATCTTTTCAGCAACTCCTGTTCTACATAAACAGCATCATCTCTTTCTTTTTGAATCTGCTTCATATTCTCAAGTTCTCTTTCAAGAAACTTGTTTCTTTCTTTAAGACTAAGATTCTCAGCTTTAATTCTCTCATTTTCTAAAGTCTGATCCCTATAGCTAACATGTACGCTTTTCAGATATACTCTTAACTCAGATATATTATCAGTATCATAAGCATAAGTAGTTAGGGGTACCTTATTTTCAGATGATTCAGTCTCATCTCTGACAGTAGCCATAAGAGCATAGTTTTCTCCATCATCAGAATCTGAAGTATCTGCCCAGTCTTTGCCTTTAGAGATGAGTGCTTTTTCACTTCTTCCTTTCTTGCACTCTGGAGCATAGTGACCCATCTCTTTGCACTTGTAGCACTGGACCTCAGATTTGTCCTTCTTACCAGACTTGGTATCCCTTCCATCAGACTTTCTGAAATTCTTCTTCTCAGAATTTGAATCTCTTCTTGAGAATCTTTTACCCTTCTTGAAGTTCTTGAATCCCATCTTCTTAAATGTCTTTACCATCAAGGCAGCCATTTGCATCAACTCCTCTTCATCATCCTCAGAATCAGAAGCTTCATCAGAGTTTGAATCATCATCAGAGTTTGATGACTCACTCTCAGATTTTATGACTAAAGCCTTTCCCTTGGCTTTCTTCCTTGATAATTCCTTCTTGATGGGCTTCTCCTCGACTTTGAGAGCAACAGATTTTGACTTCTTGCTTGACCTCCTGTTTCTTTGTTCTATCTCAAGTTCATGAGTCTTTAACAATCCATAGATTTCATCAAGATCTGTATCAGCAAGATCATAATTATCTCTGATTGTTGTTGCCTTTAAATCCCACTTTTCAGGTAGAGATAACAGAAACTTGAGATTGGACTCTTCAAGTTCATATTCTTTATCTACCAGAGACAGATCGTTCAACAGTTTGCAAAATCTGTCATAAGTCTCAGTCAAGGTTTCATTAGTTCTTGAATCAAAGTGCTCATACTCCTGTGTGAGTATTGTTTTTCTGTTCTTTTTAATAGCACCTGTTCCCTGGCATCTGACTTCCAAAGCATCCCATATCTCTTTGGCAGTTTTGCATCCAATTACTCTGTTAGACATTACATTATCTAAAGCACTGTGGAGAAGATGTCTAACCTTTGCATCCTTTGCAATTGATGAGATATCCTCAGGAGTCATATCTTTCTTTTCCTTTGGAACAGTCTTTTGTGCTTGTCCATCAACAACAGGGGACAATTTAGTCGGCATATGAGGACCATCATAGATTCTGTCAAGGTATTCTGGATCTGTAGCCTCCAGGAACATGGTCATCTTCACCTTCCAAATCGGATACTCTACAGGCCTGAGAATCGGAACCCTGATTGTTTCATATCTACTCACAGAATTAGGCTTAACCTGTTCAGCCTTGGAAGCAGTTTGATTTTCTTCAGACATGATTATTACTGTGTTTGAATCGTAAAACTGTATATATTAAACAGCCTTGGCTCTGATACCAATTGTTAGGCCAAATACACAATATAATCAAGTATGTATTAGAATAACGATAATTAAAAACACTGTTTATGAATCAATAAAACTGTAATCGTATTAACAGCTTCTCTCTTTATGATGTTAATGAATCACAAAGAGCTTCTAGGTTACAAGAATAATAATTCAATGAACGCATCCCTTCTAGGGATAACCTATCTGTGTTTATATAGTACACAGCTACATACAATCCTTATCTAATTGATATTCCTACAAGTTAGCTATACAATTCATATCAATTAAGGATTGCTTCTTATCTTCTATTCCGTTTCCTTAGCTGTATCAATATATTCTGCTTCTTTCCATCTTCAGAATATATTGCTTCTAGAATCTTCAATTCAGCACCGACAGCTAATTCAACCTTCACCTTGTCAGACTTTAACTAAACTCTGACCGGCTTCAATTTAAACTCTTCACCCTGTCAGAGTTTAACTAAACTCTGACTGGCTTCTGATAAACTCTTGTAAATACCTGTTGCTTAAACACTGATAAACAAACATTAGCAATTATATCTAACATATCTATGACCCCCTAAAGACTCCACCCTGGAAGGACCCCATCAATCAGAATGGATGTAATCAAGTGTGCCTTTTGTTCTGTGTGTTACTTTAGGAAATTACTTGTTGCGATGTAACTTTCCAAAAACACAATGTTCACAAAACTCAAGACCTGTGACCTTATGACCACAAAAAAAATCAGCTTTTGACAGAATTTGCATCCCTCTTGCACTCATATGTTACCAAGCCTCATGTGCCACAACCTGGTCATGTTTTCCTTATCAATCTCTGAGGACGCGACAGCAACAGAACCTGATAACGTAGAACCTTGAAGAAGATACAAGGTACCACGTTTAACACCTTTCAAGACCACATCAGAACCCTTGCAGACATGTAGAACTCCACCTTCACCTTGAAAACTGAAACCCTTGTTGTCTAACATACTCAAAGATATCAGATTCTTCGTCATAAGTGGAACATGCCTAACATCATTCAATGTGCAGAATTTACCATCATGTGTTCGAATTTTAATCGAACCTATTCCAACCGTCTCACAAACAAAACTGTTAGCCATAGAAATTTTGCCTCCGTCTACTTGCTCGTAGGTTATAAACCACTCACTGCGCGGACATACATGGTAAGACGCTCCAGAGTCAAGGATCCACACATCAGAGTGATGCGTGTGCTCAACAGCAACTAGAGAAATATCTTCTTCAGAATTGGTACCAGCTACAACAGTAGTACCTATAGCAGCAATACCTGTCAATTTATCATGTTGCTTCTTTTTCTTGGGACAGTCAAATTTTCTGTTAGTATTAGTACTCTAGAGACAATACTTTTATGTTTTAAAGAAAACATTTCATTATTATAAATTATGTTTTATTGATTATTGATTATTATTTTATTTATTTACTACATTATAAATGTTAGCATAATAAATGTCCTTGGAATTATTATACGTATTCGATATCTTTAAGTATGTGACTTAAAAATGAGATTATATGAATAGTATCTTTATTCCTAAATATCCCTAGTCGAGTGTTATTATTTAAATGACAATGGTAATGCACAGAGACTAGTATGTTTGTTGACTGATGACCACATCTCATTGGTCATAGGTATGGTGATACTAAAGTCAAAACATATGTGCATGTAAGAGTACATGACGCTGGATTGACCCGACGTGAGATTCTACATATTAATAGTGTCATAAGTAATTCTCACAGTGATAATGTTGTAATGATCCTTAGACCTGAAATCATTATATTTCTATACGATAATTAATATACTTTGATTACATTAAAAGTTACCTTTGATCGGGTGATGATAAAAGTGGACATTGGGTATATTATGAATCGTATGAGAAATATGAATGATCTAGATGGGATTTAACCCTCCTAATTTTAGGAGCGATATTATTGGCCTCTTGTTTGAGTGAGACTAAGAAATGCACGGCCGTGCTCAAATGTTGATTTGATTTAATAGTCTACTCAACGATCAAGAAAACTAAGATTAAATTATGAAGAGGATGATACATTACATGCCTCAAGTTTAATCTAGAATATCAAGGTTAAAGGGATTATATTACATGGAACATTATTCACAAAAGGCTTAATTGAATCACCGATTTAATTATTATTACTTGGGCAACAATGATGTATTACTAGATGTCGCTCATTGTTTACAATTTTAATTAGTTATTAAAATTGTTGTCAACGTAATAATAACCTACATGGTCACACATAAAGAACGCGTGAAGGAGAAATAATTTAAATTATGAATTTAAATTAAATAAGTAATTCATTCTATTTATAATATTAATTAAGTATGACTTAATTAATTAAATAGAAAGGAATTTACTTAAACTAATTCTGAAATAAGTTATTAATTAATTAAGCGAGACTTAATTATATAATAAATTGAAATTTCGGATTAGTATTAATTATAATTGGATTATAATTAATAAAGCTTATTCCTCTCTCTATAAACTCTCAAAAAAGGGCTGATTTTATGAATGAAAAACGTTTTTATAATAAAACCCAAGCCGTTTTTGAGAACAAGAAGAGAGAGAGAGAGAAAGAAGTAGTTTTCGGGTGCTAGTACACATCAATTCTTCAAGAAAAGCGTTCGTTTGGATAACGTAGAGCGTAGATCGCGAGAGCGGGATACGTGGTGATTGAATAAGCTTTGGATCTCCATTAATCTTCCATTGATGAATTGTTAAAGCGTTTTAAGGTAAAACACTAATCTCCGAATTAAATCTTTTGTTTTCGCATGGATCCTGCGGAGGGGTTTCGATTTTGGTTTATTTTTCACGTTTTTCCGTTGCGTTTATGTGCACGAAACCCTTCATTTCCAGTGTCCCTTCTCTTTACATTAATTACAGACATCATTAGATTTCGGACCCTTAGAAGCTGGTTTCTTGAATATATTCTTCCCCGACTTTCCATGTCCATTACTCCCGCTGGCTACTAACCCAACAGCCTGATTATCTGAACCTGTACCAGCCGCCTTATGGCGCAGCTCTCTAGAATGAAGAGCAGATCTAACCTCCTCTAGAGAAATAGTTGTTGGTGAGATCACAAGGCAGTATGAACAGGAAGACGTGATAACTCAACACTAGAACAGGACAGGTAAATAATACTACGCCTACACAGAAATCAGGAAGAAATGAATACAAGGCAAATACAAAGAATCAAAACATTAGATAGATCTTTTAAGTCTACTACAGGTCACTAAAAGAAGTTCATTAACATGTTCATGCCTCAGTGAAGAATAAGGTTTGAAGACTTTCAAGGTTTCAGAAGGTGTGTAGATTCAGTATAAGTGCCACAAGCAGATTTCAGTGTATTAGCATTGATTGTGTTATAGACAGTGTTTGAAGCATAGGAATCTGGTTTAATTGAATACATGGTAAAGACAAAGGTTAAAGAAGATAGCTACAGTCTTGAAGTTATATTCACTGACAGAAGTTCGAGCATCAGTGAAGAACAGAGAATGAAGTATTCAAGATTGTAGTACCAATGAAGACGTTGTCTAAGTACCAAGAAGGATTCCAGTGAAAGTGCGTTGTTTATTGACAATCTGTGTTTGAAGCAATTTGTACTGCTGTCGACTTATCAATTGGAATGCAATGAAGATGTGAAGATTCAATTCAGTGTTAGTCGTCTGTGAACCAGACCAGTTGCACCAGGCGTCAACACATATGAAGAAGATCAACACATTTATTCTACAGAAAGAATTGATGAAGTCCGACATGATAATTCCAGAAAATATCAAGCAGATTAACAAGAATTATCAGTGTTGAAGAAAACCATGAGAAGCTAAATTGTCGAAAGGAAAATCGTACAGTCAAAAGGTGTTAAGTGTACAAAAGTTGAAACCTCAATAAAGGAACTGCAAGAAAGGAAACTTGAAGGTTTAAGTGTTGACCAACCAAACCTTGGGTACTAAACTGGACATTGACAAGGTTGGCCAAAAACCACTTCGATGGTTTTTGGTTGGTTCGATGGTTTTTCAAAAAGCTTCGATAGTTTTTGTTCGATAGTTTTTTTGTGGGTTCACACTGGAGCCAGTTCAGCTTTGTTGGGGCCAAGATTTTTGACTACTTCGATACTTTCAATGCTCCGATAGTTTATGAAATTTGTTTTATAAACTTGAAATAAATTTATTTTAAACTTATTAATTAAGTTTATTATAAATTTAAAATAAGTTTATTTAATAAATTTATTAAAACTAAAAAGGAGTATTTCGATAGTTTATGAAATTTATTTTATAAACTTGAAATAAATTTATTTTAAACTTATTAATTAAGTTTAATATAAATTTAAAATAAGTTTACTTAATAAATTTATTAAAACTATTGAATGGTTTTAAGATAATTTGGTTCAATAGTTTTTTTTCTACAGCATGAAGAATTGAGTGGACACAACTCAAAAAGTAGTGTTCGATAGTTTTCTTTTGAAAACTATAAAAGTCTACACATCTGAAGCAGAAGAAATTATTGAAGAGTACTTCTTCTGTTCTTCATCTTCTTCGACGAAGTGAAGAAATACAGAGAGAGACAGAGAAGGAGACAATTATTTTATACCTGAACTTCTCACCGGGGAAACGTTATATTGCCCAAACTTTGTTCAATCTTAAGGGCCATTATAAAGTTTCTCCGGTAGTTAAATCCTTTAGACAAACAAATAGATACAAACATTGTTTAGGATTTAATTTGTACAATCTTTGTAGAAGCAAGAACAAATTGTTCTTGGAAGCCGGTAAATTTATTTACTGGGTGTAGCACCCCTTCAAGATTTATAGTCGAATATAACTCTTGGAAAATCTTGTGTTATTATTTCCATGTCCGAATTACTATTCACCCTCAAGTACACGAACCCACTACAAGAACACTAGTTTAATTATCCGCAAAAGATTCAAAAGAATTTTTTATAATTAGTGAGTATCGTATTTGTTAGATATAATTGCTGATGTTTGTTTAATCAGTGTTTAAGTAACAGGTACTGTTCAGAGTTTAGTCTGAAGTACTTATCAGATTTTACTGGAAGCCAGTCAGAGTTTGTTAAAGTCTGACGGGGTGAAAGTTGATTTGGCTGTCGGTGCAAATCATGAAGATTCTAGAAGCAATATATTCTGAAGATGGAAAGAAGCAGAATATATTGATACAGCTAAGGAAACGGAATAGAAGACTGAAGCAATCCTTAATTGATAATAATTGTATAGCTAATGTATAGGAGTATCAATTAGATAAGGATTGTGTAACTGTGTACTATATAAACAGAGATAGGTTATCCCTAGAAGGGATGCGAACATAGAATTATTATTCTTATAATCTAGAAGCTCTTTGTGATTCATTAACATCATAAAGAGAGAAGCTGTTAATACAATTACAGTTTATTGATTCATAAACAGTATTCTTGATTATTGTTATTCTCATACATACTTGATTATATATTGTGTATTCGGCCTAACAATTGGTATCAGAGCTTAGGCTGTTTAATATATACAGTTTTACGATTCAAACACAGTAATAATCATGTCTGAAGAAAATCAAGCTCCTCCCAAGGTTGAACAGGTTAAACCTAATTCTGTGAGTCGATATGAAACAATCAGGGTTCCAATTCTCAGGCCAGTGGAGTATCCAATTTGGAAGGTGAAGATGACCATGTTTCTGGAGGCTACAGATCCAGAATATCTTGACAGAATCAATGATGGTCCTCATATGTCGACTAAATTGTCTCCTGTTGGTGATGGTCAAGAACAAAAGACTGTTCCAAAGGAAAAGAAAGATATGACTCCTGAGGACATCTCATCAATTGCAAAGGATGCAAAAGTTAGACATCTACTCCACAGTGCTTTAGACAATTTTATGTCTAACAGAGTAATTGGTTGCAAAACTGCAAAAGAAATCTGGGATGCTTTGGAAGTCAGGTGTCAAGGAACCACTGCTATAAAGAAGAACAGGAAAACTATACTCACTCAGGAGTATGAGCACTTTGATTCAAGAACCAATGAAACCTTGACTGAGACATATGACAGATTCTGTAAACTGCTGAATGATTTATCTCTAGTTGATAAAGAATATGATCTTGAAGAATCAAATCTCAAATTTCTCTTATCTTTACCTGAAAGATGGGATTTGAAGACAACAACTATAAGAGATAATTACGAACTTGCTGAAACTGAACTTGATGAGATTTATGGGTTATTGAAAACTCATGAATTGGAAATAGAACAAAGAAACAGAAGATCAAGCAAGAAGACAAAATCTGTTGCTCTCAAAGTTGAGGAGAAGCCTATCAAGAAGGAATCATCAAGGAAGAAAGCCAAGGGAAAGGCTGTAGTCATTAAATCTGACAGTGAGTCATCAAACACTGATGATGGCTCAAACACTGATGATGAAGCTTCTGACTCTGAGGATGATGAAGAACAGATGATGCAAATGGCTGCATTGATGGTGAAGACCTTCAAGAAGATGGGATTCAAGAACTTCAAGAAAGGAAAGAGATTCTCAAGGAAAGATTCAAACTCTGAAAGGAAAAGTTTTAGAAAGTCTGATGGAAGGGAGACCAAGTCTGGCAAGAAGGATAAATCTGAAATCCAGTGCTACAAGTGTAAGGAGATGGGTCACTATGCCCCAGAGTGCAAGAAAGGAAAATCTGAGAAAGCACTCATCTCTAAAGGCAAAGACTGGGCAGATACTTCAGACTCTGATGATGGAGTAAATTATGCTCTTATGGCAACTGTCAAAGATGAGACTGAATCATCTGAAAATAAGTACCCCTAACTACTTATGCTTATGATACTGATAATATATCTGAGTTAAGAGTATATCTGAAAAGCGTACATGTTAGTTATAGGGATCAGACTTTAGAGAATGAGAGAATTAAATCTGAGAATCTTAGCCTTAAAGATAGAAACAAGTTTCTTGAAGGAGAACTTGAAAATATGAAGCAGATTCAAAAAGAAAGAGATGATGCTGTTTATATTGAACAGGAGTTGACTAAGAGATATAAGCAGCTAGAATCTGATCTAGAAAAAGAAAGAAAAATAATCAAGACTTGGACAAACTCTGGAAGAGACACTCATCAAGTGTTTCAGACAGATTCTGTAGGTTTAGGCTATTGTGAAAATGATGAACTTAGGTTTAAAGACAAGGTTAAGGTTAAACCACAACTTAAACCTGTGAAATTTGTTCTAGAGTCCACTAAGTTAAAATCTGTTGTAGTAAGAGAAGCTGATATGGAATCAGATGAAACCTGTGAAAGACAGGAAAATATTATAACAGAAAATCTTATGGAATTAGAAGCTGTTAGAAAGCCAGTAAAAACTTGTGAAAAACAGGTTAATGTTGGCTTGATGACAGGAAAACAGTTCAATCATAAGCTCAAAGAGGTAAAGTCTGCCATGAAACCAAAAGGGTCCAAGAAGAATAGGAATGGAAAGATAGGCATAAATAAAAGAAATAATCATTTGCCTACTGCCGTTGCTCCGAGGAAAACAAAGATATTAATTCTTTACCTTCTACATCAGGAGTAAAGAATGATTATGTAAGGGTTAAACCACAGACTTTATGCACACACTGTGGGAGCACTTGGCATTCTATTTATACTTGTAAGAGTTATCATGCTATTTATCACAACTACTATGAGTTAAAACCCAATCTGAAGTGGGTTAGAGCAAACTCTGCAAGTGTAAAGTCTGACAATGTTAGTTTAAACTCTGTTAATAGTGATTCCGCTGCAAAAGCTAACAATGTTAAGAAAGCCAAAGGATCCAAGCAAGTCTGGATCCTTAAAAGTAACTCTTTGTAATTGGTTGTGATTGCAGGGCATAAAAGAGAGCACCCTTATCTTGGACAGTGGATGCTCAGGACACATGACTGGAAATAAAGCCCTGCTATCAGATTTTGAGGAAAAGGCTGGCCCAAAAGTATCCTATGGAGATGGCAACATAGGACGTACTCTGGGATATGGCAATATAAATCTTGGAAGTGTCATCATATCAAATGTAGCTCTAGTCTCAGGACTCAAGCATAATCTGCTATCAGTGAGTCAAATCTGTGACAGAGGAAACCATGTAGATTTTCATACTGAACACTGTGAAGTTATCAGTAAATCTACTGGAAAAGTTGTTCTAGTTGGACACAGGCGCAACAACATTTATTAAGCAAGTTTGGTAACAAACTCTGATGGAAAAACAGCGTGTCTGACTGCAAGAATGTCAAATGAAGAGAGTTGGAACTGGCATAAGAAGCTCTCTCATCTCAATTTGAACAACATCAATGAGCTAATAAGAAAGGATCTTGTAAGGGGACTCCCAAAATCAATACTCAGTCTAGATGGCCTATGTGATTCTTGTCAAAAGGCCAAGCAGAGGAAGTCATCTTTCAAGAGCAAATCTGAATCTTCAGTAGTGGAACCTTATCATCTTCTACATGTTGATCTCTTTGGACCAGTGAATGTGATGTCTATGGGCAGAAAGAAATATGCTCTAGTAATTGTTGATGAATATACTAGATATACATGGGTGTATTTCTTATCAAAGAAGGATGAAACTGCTCAAACTCTGATGGATCATGTAAATCTACTGGACAAAGGATCACAGCACAAAGTCAAAATTATAAGGAGTGATAATGGAACTGAATTCAGAAACTCAATCGTGGAAGCTTTCTGCAAGGAAAGAGGAGTGAAACAAGAATTTTCTGCACCTGGAACTCCACAGCAAAATGGTGTAGTTGAAAGAAAGAACAGAACTTTAATTGAAGCAGCCAGAACTATGCTTGATGAAGCAAAATTGCCAACTTATTTCTGGGCAGAAGCTGTTCAAACTGCTTGTTTTACTCAAAATGCTACACTGATCAACAAGCATGGGAAAACACCATATGAGATGGTGAAAAATAAGAAGCCAAATTTGAAATATTTTCATATATTTGGATGCAAATGCTTTGTGTTGAAGACTCATCCTGAACAGTTGACCAAGTTCGAGTTAAAAGCTTATGAAGGAATCTTTGTTGGTTATCCATTGTCAACAAAAGCATTCAGAGTCTACAATCTGAGAACTAAAGTGATCATGGAATCTATACATGTGTCATTTGATGACAAGAAAATAACTGGACTTGATGACTTAGATGAATATGATCAACTGCGCTTTGAAAATGAAGGTTTATTCTCTGATGATGTAAACTCTGATGAAGCAGTACCGACAAACTCTGATGAAGCGGTTCTGATAAACTCTGACGAAGCATACTCTGAACCTCTACTGGTAAATACTGGAGAAACTGGAAATTCTCAAGTTGAACAAAATAGAGAACCAGTTGAGGGGGAGCGTGAAGAAGCTCAACAAGACACAGCAAGTGAGTCAGTTGAGGAAACTGATTCAAACTCTGACAGTTCAAACTCTGAGCCATCCAATTTAGGGGGAGCCTCAGATGCTGCAGAAAGACAACATATGAATCAGGAGAGCATGGATCAAGGGGGAGGATCCAATAATGACGCAAGAAACCACTTACCAACAGCAAGAAAGTGGACACAGGCACACACACCTGATCTCATAATTGGAGATCCTGATGCTAGTGTGAGAACTAGAAGTGCAACAAATAATGAGTGTCTGTATCATGCTTTCTTGTCTCAAACAGAACCAAAGAAAGTGGAAGAAGCTCTTCAAGATGCTAACTGGATAACAGCTATGCAAGAAGAGTTGAATGAATAAGAAAGATAATGAATTTGAAAGAAATGAAGTCTGGACACTTGTACCTAGACCAAAGAATAGATCAATTGTAGGTACAAAGTGGGTTTTCAGAAACAAGACTGACAGTGAAGGTGTGATTACAAGAAACAAGGCTAGACTTATGGCTAAAGGTTATTCACAACAGGAAGGAATGATCTCTGGTTTTGACTAGAGATACGGGTTAGACTCAAAAACTATACATGTTTGATTTTTATGCTCATGATTCATTGCATGTATTAACTGTTATTAGTACCAGTGTCATAAACTCTGAAAGTAAACTCTGATGCTAAACTCTGTTAATCATAAAGTGTTGGTCATACTCTGATAGTTACAGTCTAATGCTATACTCTGATTGTAATTTCGTCTGAAACATATGGACCAATGAAGAAATTTGTATGAAGCATAATTCTCAGTAAGTAATTATGAATCCTTAAGAGTTATATAGATTCTGATCTCAAATCTGTGCAGTAAGTTAACACAACATGATACTGTCTCTATATTTATACCATCTCTTAGTTTATTGATCCTATACACTGAGATTGTATTAGCTGTTTGCATTTTCTCTCATAAATTAATTGCATTAACTGATGAAAAGTCTAAACTCTGATTATTAATAGTAAACAATTCACCCTCAAATCAAAAGATGCCAAAAAGAGCACAAATTCCTTTGAGATCATGTTGTGCCTAGGACGATCCAAGAACTTATTGTACGAAATAAGGGCTAAAATCTTTGATTTTTGGTGACTAGTGTCAACCACTGATTACTGGAAAAATAAATAAAAAAAAAATAATAAAAAAATAAAGGGGGTGAAAAATAAAAGATATATTCAAATGAAAGGATATCAGTATACAGAGTTTAGATATAAAAATCAGATTTTATGTTATACATGAGAGTTTAGGCAACCAGTTTTTACTGTTTTAGTTTGTGGATTTTATGCACTTTGAGATGATCTAAATATTGATTTCGGTAAACTCTGCTATTTGCACACACATATTTTCACACCTGTACAGTGTGAGAAAAGAGTTTATTGACAAAGAAGGACAAATGGTAAACACTGATGTATTGTGTGAAATACGCCGAGGTAACTTTGTTTTAATCTCTGATGGTTAAAATGATTTCTTTGTTTCAGACATTTTATAATTTTGAGATTAGACATTTGTTTAGAAATTCGAAAGAGTATGATTACAAATGGTTCATATTTGTATTAAACAGAGGAGAGAGAGGTTGAGTGTTTTGAACAATGTGAAACGCGGTAATTATGGCTATTTTTACTGCGCGTGTGTATTGGAAGTTGTTACATACAGTTGTCAGCGTATGCATGTTTGACATCTGTCCCACTCACACATTTTTCAAAGACGCCTACTGTGTGTAGTAATGATTAAAACGATTGGGTTTTAATTTTCACAGTTATTATTTAAACTTACTACACATAAACGATTCATTCTTTTACACACTTCATCTTTTCATAAGTTTTTACTCACAAACACTGTCTCAAACACTTTCACTGCATACATTCTACACTTTTCTCTGTCTTATTCCTTGCTTACTTCTAAACTTTTCTAATGGCTACTACAATGTTTACTGCTTCTGGGTTAGAATTTGTTCCAAATAACTATGCTGCTCCTTTGGCAAATGAGAACGCACCGGAGGCGTTTCATTTGATTCAGAAATTCTTGTCAAACTCTGATATTGGTACTGCTCTCACCGCACCATTGAAGCTGTCTGCATCTCAAATCAGAACTTTTTGGCAGACAGGAACTTATGACGATGGAGGAGAGACTGGGTCTCCGTCCATAATCTTTGAATTTCAAGAAGAAGAATTTACAGTTACTCCAACAACTATTCGTGATGCTTTGGGCCTTGAGGATTTCAATGCTTTTACAATCTCTGTTGGCGATTCTGAGTTGGTTAGAATGATGAGAGAAATTGGCTACTCTGGACCACTGACAAAGCTTGGTCAGTTGAAGCGACCGCTCTTGAGAAAGGAATGGAGTTTCTTTTTCGACTGCATAACAAGGGCGTTCGGGAAGAAGTGCACGAATTGGGATGCAATTCCCACTGATAGTCTGCAAATCGGGTATTCTCTTCTTTATGGAAGTAATTTTGATGTTGCTAGGCTAGTTCTAAATAATATAGGTGAGAAAATGACTGAAAACAGAGGTGTAGTCTATTTTGCAAGATTCTGTCAATTGATATTCTCTGAATGTGTTTCTGAAGTAGAGATAGCTGAGAATGATGTGATTCCTTGTTTTAAGTTATATAAACGCATATTCTCTGATCTAACTAATAAGGATAACAAGAAAGGGGATGTTGGTCTCTTGTTGCTACCTGAGTCTGTGCAACAATTTCTAGTCCAGTCACAACAACAACAACTCGCAAACTCTGAAGCTGGACCTTCTGTGTCTCAATCACAGAGGTCAAAGAAGTCTAAGTTAAGAGCTGTTAAGTCTGCAAGAGTGAAGCCATCGGAAAATGAAGTTGGGGTATCAACCACTGATGGTATGCCTCAGGAGAAAAGGTTAAAGAAAAGAAGAGCCAACAGGGCAAAGTCTGATGATGCTGAAGAGAAGAGTGAAACTGATGATGAAACTCTTCATCAAAGGAAAAGAAGACTGGTGGCTGCACATCTCTTTGGTGCATCCAATGTAAATGTTGAAGCAGCACCTATGCCTGAAATGGTAAGTGCTGATATAGAAGCTCCTACATCAAAGGCTGATGATGTAGTTGAGGAAGCTGCTGATCATTCTGACAGCAGAGTTTTTGAGAAAATGGATTTCTTTGTTGATGAAGATATTCTGGAAGCACATCCTAGTATCAGTATTTGTGATACTGAGGATGTGGCAGCTGATCAAGCCACCTTAGTGATTGAAGACTCTGTGGATTCTCACACAGAAGTTCTTTCAGTACATAATGCACATTCTGAACAAGGTGAGGAAGTTGATCAGAGGATAGAAGTTGCTACAGAGCCAATTCTTGATTAAGCTGTAGCAGAGAATGTACAAGAGGCTGCTGATAAGCTAAACTCTGAGGATATTATTCTTGAAGCTTTGCAACAATCTGTTGTTGAGATTGTTCAAAAAGAAGCAGAGTTTGATACTAATGCACACTCTGATAATCCAGAAAGAATGGCAGAGAATGTTCCTGCAGAGAATACAACAGAGGATGACAATGTTGAAGATAGTTCTGCTCATTCACAAGAGGAGTTATCTGATATTCAAGTAAACTCTGATGAGGAAAGAGAGGTCAATCGAGCTACTACTGAGCATTTTCAGGATATGTACTACAAAAGATGGGCAGCTGCAGATTGTATCTTTTCTGCACAGAGGGCTGCTGATTTTCTTGATGATTCTGTGAAGAAAATTTCAAACTCTGATGTTCTTACAAGTCTAAAGGCCACTGTGGTTCAAGTCAAAGCCTTAAACAATAGGTTTGATGAAACACAAACAGCGGTTACCAATCTTAGGAATGAAGTTGGTATAAGGGATCTTACCTTAAAGACTGATAGGTCTTATTATTCTGCCATGTTCAAGCAGCAAGCCAAGGATTCTGATGAACTTAAGAAGAGGCTTGGGAAAGTTGAGGAGAATCAGACTGCAATGTCTGCACAATTGAATTCTATTTCTATTGCTCTAGAATTGCTAACATCAGTACTACTTTCTGATGATGTCAAAAAGGGGGAGAGTGTACCAAATGACAAATGCAAAGACACGAAAACTCTGAGACGGAGGGATGATTCTGCTGATGGTGGAAGCAAGGAAACTGAGAGGAATTTAATTTCTGCTCAAGGGAAAGGAAGATCAAGATTAAACTCTGATAGGTTGACAAACTCTGGTAAAGGAATCTCAAACTCTGCCAGTGGTTCAAGACTTAAGAGTTTAATTATTTCAGCAAATCCACTTACTGATGAAGAAATTGCTACTAAGATGTTTTTAGAAGAACATGGTAATGAAGCTACAGTTGAAGACATGGAAGCTGAAATGCTGAGTCTTGCTGAAGAGCATGAGAAGAAATTGAAGGATGGTACTTACAAAAAGAAAGCTGTCAAGACTCCTAGAAAGAAAGAAATTGGAATTTCTATCAAGGAAAATACTCAACAGAGTATACAATACACCAGGAGGCCTGTAATCGCAAACACTGATAAGCGCAAGGGTAAACTGGTAGAAGAAGGACAGTTACCAAGGAAGAATTATTCAACCTCTGACATTGCTCAAGTTGAATCAAAATTTATTAAATCAACCTCTGACGCTGCTCAAGTTGATGTTTCTACTAAAGTTGTAACAACCTCTGATAATGCTCATGTTGTGCAAACTCAACTAGCACCTCAGCTTCAAGGTACTTTTAGAAGACCTATACTTCCTGAAACTCTGAAGCCAGAAACTGTTAACTTCTCAGAAACCAGAACTGTATTGGGTAAAGAATCTCATGATAAATCTGGATTAGGTTCACACAGGGAGAAGAGAATAAACAACAGGCCTGGAGATCAATCATCACTGGCAGTATCTGGTATTATTACTCAAGAGAGTCTTGATATGCTAGAATCTGTTCAGATGATATTTCATAAAGTGTTAAAGAAAGAGTTTTTGTTGTATTTTATGGCCGATGGAAGAGTTTACAAGGTTGCAGAGTCTGACATCAATCTCAAATCTTATGAAGAATTGGAGCATGTTCTGTATTTGTTAAAAGTCAAAAATAGAAGTACTCATGATACTGCTTTAGTTATCAGAGAAAGGATGCTGAGATCAAAGATAATGCTTGGAGGAGGAGTCTCGAGTGCATATATTCCTAAGTACAGAGATGTTTATGGAAAGATTGTAGAAATGAAAAGAAACAGTGCAAGACTAAGGACTGATCTGGGAGTTAAAGTCTTAGAATTCAATCTAGAATCTGATAAATCATATTTTATTAAGCTAGGGAATGAGATGAGGAAAAATTCCATCTATTCTTTGAGAGCTGCAATTTATCAGACTGGAGAATCTGATTCAGAATTGAGAGAATTGAAGAAAGTTATGATTGAAGAGCTGGAAAAGGCTGAAAGAAGACTTCTCATAAATTATCTCAGAACTGTTCCTGATATTCAAGAAATCAAATAAAGTCTGACTGTAAGTTTTTAAAGTTTTCTGTTCTAAGTTAAAATTAAACTCTGTTATGATTAAACACTGCATTTGTTATATGTTTTGACATCTTCAATTATCTGTTTAACTTGTACATTTTTATTATGCACAAGTTGGGGGAGATTGTTAGATATAATTGCTGATGTTTGTTTAATCAGTGTTTAAGTAACAGGTACTGTTCAGAGTTTAGTCTGAAGTACTTATCAGAGTTTACTGGAAGCCAGTCAGAGTTTGTTAAAGTCTGACGGGGTGAAAGTTGATTTGGCTGTCGGTGCAAATCATGAAGATTCTAGAAGCAATATATTCTGAAGATGGAAAGAAGCAGAATATATTGATACAGCTAAGGAAACGGAATAGAAGACTGAAGCAATCCTTAATTGATAATAATTGTATAGCTAATTTATAGGAGTATCAATTAGATAAGGATTGTGTAACTGTGTACTATATAAACACAGATAGGTTATCCCTAGAAGGGATGCGAACATAGAATTATTATTCTTATAATCTAGAAGCTCTTTGTGATTCATTAACATCATAAAGAGAGAAGCTGTTAATACAATTACAGTTTATTGATTCATAAACAGTATTCTTGATTATTGTTATTCTCATACATACTTGATTATATATTGTGTATTCGGCCTAACAGTATTCAACCCCCCCTTCTACGATACTTCGGGACCTAACAATTGGTATCAGAGCTTGTTGATCGATATACAGATCAGATCCGGTGTTTTAGACCAAACATTCAAGTTCTCAGAATTTTCGGATTTTTTAATTTTCAAAATTTTCATTTCTTGAAATTTTTGAATTTTAAATAATTTGAATTTTATTCTTGAAATATTTTATTTTTCAAAAAGTTCGAAATTCTTGGAATTTAAAATATTTCATATCCTAAGCCAAGGGTTCTCAAAAGATTGTTAGATTCAAGATTCCTCCGAGCGGTAAAGATGATTTTAATCTTTTGAAGAAAAAGTTGACCATGTGTTACTTAGACGGAAAATCCCTAAACACGGGAATTGAAGAAAATGGTTGTCTTAATTTAAAGAAGCTGATTTCAGAACCTACTGAAGAAAATTGTGGAATTTCCTCAAAGGCTTACTCCATAGGATCCCACTAGATTTTCAGATGCAGGAAAGGAAGAAGTTTCTACGGATACAATTTTTCAAGAGATTTTTAATCAACTCTATTGATTCAGGGATACACAATCACAAAGTGAATTGTACCAATGCTACATTTATCTGCGAATCAAAAGAGAAAATAAGGAAAGGAATTGAGGAGGTTAGAGACAATGGAATGGACATTCAAATATCTCAGTAACATACATTAATGCTGGAACCTCAGAACAGAATAAAAGAATTACTAGTAGCTGAATCTTAGGAAGCTCAGGTAGATGGAAGTGACTTGTACACTTTAGAAAACCTTGAGAGACTGGACTACAGATCAGTGTTTCACATGTCAAGGAAGTTTAGTCACATCAGATTCAGAAGGAGTACAAAAGCTACATCCAAGGAACATGCCTTTTTATTCCGAAGCAAAGACTCTTCAGGATTTAGTTCAAGAGGTAGTTACAAGACTGAGATGGTGACTAAAACAAGATTGATAGTTTCAACTATGATAAGAACTATGTTACAAGAAACTATCAGGGTTTGCTACATAGTACAAGGAGCCTGACAAACAAAGAAGAATAGGGACTCAGTTAATGAGCTGAAACAAAAGTGGAATGCTTTGTTGAGGAAGCATCAGGACAAAACTTATATTGCTTAAGGAAAGAGTTGGGATGGATCAGATGACGAGAAGATCATGGATATCTTGCTTTCATAGCAATCTCTAAAGATGATTCACCTCACATATCTCAGGTATCATTTCCTTGAGCTTTCTTAAGAAACAACTCTTAGTTTTAGGGGTTAATTTTCTGGCATATAAGACCTTCGTTAAGCTAAGTTTCAGTATCCCTAGTAGAACAAGATTTGCTCATTTATTCTGAATTGTTTGTTAAGGGATAATCAGTTTAAAAGATGGAAGAATTACCTTTAGTGTCAGTAGAATTTGTAGAACACCAAGCTATATCTAAAACTGACTTAGGTAATAGAGAAAGTTAGATGACATACAACAACAGAATGGATTAGATAGAATTAGTGATCTAATTGTTAATTCTTTTATTCCATGTGTATTTAGAAAATTATTGAATATCTGTAAATCTACTTGCTACCTGTTACACTTGTGTATATTGGTTAAAGTAGAAAGTACTGAATTTTCTAAAATGCCTAATTTGCACATTTCTTATCTGCAATGTCATAATGCTGAATGTATGCCATGTATTCTTATTAACATGTCTGCTTATCTGAATGTCATGAATGCATCTCTTAGTACTTGCATTAATCATAGAAAAAGCATGTTTAAGAATCACATTTGGGCAAAGACTGCTGGTCAGTCAGAGATAAGAATAAGCATGTAAAGGTTGAAGCTGTTGTTACCTCTGTTAAAAGCAAAATCTCTAATCCATCTGGACCCAAGCAAAGAAGTTGGGTACCAAGAACTTTTAATCCATTTGTGAGTGCAGGGCAAAGAAGGTTAATCGATTTATATGGTTTCTTGGTTATTACTACTGAAGACATATGATTGAAGAAAGAACTTGCTATCAAATGTGATTGAGAAAGATGTTCCGTCAATAATCTTTGGAGATGACAGCAAAGGTTTTCATCACGGGACATGGCTACGTTGGAAAAGGAATGTCATCATGTTTACAATAATTGGTATCATTGATAACAACTAATAATTGGAGTCAAGGATAACAATTAGAAGCATCTTTCCTGCTGAAGATTAAAGCACAATCTTCTAAGTATCAGTCAATTCTGTGATAAAGGCTACAATGTAGATTTCAGAAAGGACAAGTGCTTGATCACAAACAGGAAGGATGAGAAGCTTACTCTACTGGGAGTGAGAAAAGGAAACCTGTTCATAGCTGACTTAAGTTCTACTAGTGAAGGAGCAATTACATGTTTATATGGAAAGGCATCTTCAGAACAAAGTTGGTTATGGCACAAGAAGCTCTCACATTTGAACTTTAAAACTATGAACTCTTTGATAAAGAGAGAGTTAGTGAGAGGGTTGCCCCTGATGGAATTCAATCAGGAGGGACCATGTGAAGCATGTGAAAAAGGGAAGTCAAAGAAAGCATCACATAGAAGCAAAGAAATGACAAGCATTGCTGAACCATTACAACTGATTCATATGGATTTATTTGGTGCAGTAAATGTTATGTCACTTTCAAGAAAAAGATATGCATTGGTGATGGTGGATGGCTACTCCAAGTACACGTGGGTGTTGTTCGTACATTCAAAAGATGAAGCAACACAACTAATCATTGATCACATCAAAAAGATAGAAGTGGAAGCTAAGCTACCTGTACGGACAATCAGATCAAACAATGGAACTGAATTCAAGAATGCAGTTCTAAATGATTTCTGTTCAGAGAAAGGAATATCAAGACAGTTTTCAGCACCAAGAACTCCACAACAGAATGGAGTAGTGGAAAGGAAGAACAGGACCTTGGTTGAAGCAGCAAGGACCATGTTGAATGAATCAAAACTTCCCACTTACTTTTGGGCTGAAGTAGTGAATACAGCTTGCTACACTCAGAATCGAACCCTGATTAACAAAGATCATAATAAGACTCCGTATGAGTTAATGGCCAACAAGCACTACACCATATATGGCCTACCGTAACCCCTACCGGAGAAATGTTAGCCCAATATGTTACCTTAGCTATACTACTTACATCCTGAGGTAACAATATGTTTTTTATGTTACCTTAGCCAAAAATATGATGTTACAGTAGCTAGAAAGTGTTGAAGCATGTAACATAAATATGTATGTGTTACATTAGAGTTGGCCATGCCAACTCTTTTCATCTATTTTTTTTTTAAAATTCTTTAAATAAATTTAGTTTTTAAAATTTGTTAACTTTTTTATAAAATGAGTTGGAAAACTGTTTCATTTTTTAAAATCAATTTTTTTTCAAAAAATAATTTTTTTCAAAAATTGTAATATTTTTTAGAATTTATAATTATTTTAATATTTTTTAAAATCCTTCTCACAATTTTTTTGTACAGATTGTTTTTAAATTATTAAAAATTTTCTCCAATTTTTTAAAAAAATCGAATAAAACAATTTTTCTAAAAAATATCCAAATTATTATTTTTTTAATAAATACTTCATGTTTGTTTAATAAATTTTTTATATTAAATTATAAGTATTTAAATAAAATATATTTAACAAAAAAACAAAAAAAAATCACTGTAGATTTTGGGGGGATTTTTTGTGAGCTGTGCGGGACATTTTTTTTTGTCTGAGCGGGATATGTTTCCCCCAATTCACTTTACACCTTACTTTCCCCAATTCACCTTATTTTCCCAATTCACCTTATTTTCTCTCAATCTCACTTCTCAGCCGCCGACCTTACTTCTCACTTTGTAGCCCAGATATATTTGTTTGCCGCCGCACTTCTCCTCCTCTCCACCGTCTCCGCACTTCTCAGCCGACGAGAGTAATCAGCCTACCTTCTTCTCCACCCAGCAATTAGGGCTTCCTCTAATTAGGTATTTTTTGTTTGTGATTTGGTGTTTTTGTTCTATTTGTAAGCCTATGTGTGTAAGCCTCTATGTAAGCCTCTGTTTCTGTTCTTCATTTTGTGCTTTATTATATGTTCTGTTACTATTATGTGTGTGTGTGTATGAATTAACTATTATGTGTGTGTGTGTATGAATTAACTATTATATATGTGGTTGAATTTGGTAAGATTGAATTTGGTAAGATTATATATGGCACTTTGATTGTAGTCAAAACATTTTGAATTTCTGTATCTGTTTGATCTAGCTGTGGTTTAATAGAGATATTTAACGGAATCGGATTGGTAGATTACAATACGAGAAAGCTGAAGTTTGCTAGTGTTGTCATTTTGCTATGATTTTCAGTTTTGACTGTGTTTATCATTAATGTAGTTAAGTAGTAATGTAAAACCAATGTTGTTGTATTCAGATTTGTTAGCTAATTGTTGTCGTTCATGAGTATACGTATGTAATAATGATTAGATTTGTAAACTTATGACAAGGCCTAAGGCAGCTCTTCATATAGATATCTATGTTTAGCTATCTATGTTTAGCTTTTATAAGTAATCGCCTTAAAGTTGTTGTTTATTTCCTATTACCAAATTAGAGATGTTTAGCTTTTATAAGTGAATCTGCACTCTTTTCTGAATTTTTATGTATTCTTAGTATAAGTTTTAATTGCCTAATCTTTTGTAAGCCTAGAGTACACTTATATTTTATGACATTTTGAGTTGTCATAACTGTAGTGATGGACGACATGCCTAATATTTGGATAAACCTTCCAAAGTATAGTCAAGAGTATATGATAGTGATAAAAGCGTTTATAAAAAATGCATTCCCCAAAGTGGTTGTAGGTGACGAAATGTTATGCCCTTGCAAGAACTGTAAGAACATCAAGTGGCATGTACGAGATGTTGTCTACGATCATCTTATATGTAGCGGTCCTTTTTCCCTGTATGCAAACTGGATTGTAGAAGTTTCAAAACATCTTGTCCCTGATCGTGCACGTAATGACGAGGATGTAGATATGGAGAGCGATATTGATTTTGGAGATAATCTAGTAGAGATGTTGCATTGTACAAATGGACCAAACGCTGATGCTAAGAAATTTAATAGACATCTGGAAGAGGGAAAACTACCCTTATATCAAGGCTGTACAAATTTTTCTAAGCTAAGTTTCATTGTCCGGCTTTATTCCTTGAAGTGTGTTCATGGAATTACAGAGTCAGGGTTTGGGGAAATACTACAATTAATCAAAAAAGCTTTTCCACAGGCAGACATTCCCATATCTTTCAACGCTGCTAAGAATATAATTAGAGATTTAGGTCTCGATTATAAAAAGATACACGCGTGTCCAAATAGTTGTATGCTTTATTGGGGTGAAAATGAAAACGAACAAGAATGTAGAACCTGTGAAACTTCAAGGTGGGTTATGGTTGGAACGACAAGCCCAGATGACAATGAAACGGAGATGATGCCTCGCAAAGTCCCGGCAAATGTGATGCGATATTTTCCACTAAGGCCAAGGCTACAGAGATTGTTTATGTGCAAATACTATTCAAAACTGATGTCGTGGCATGCACTTGGACGTAAAAAGGATGGGAAACTAAGGCATCCTGCTGATGCGGAGGCTTGGAAGAAGATGGATGCACTTTATCCCCTTTTCTCGTCAGAAAATAGGAACATCAGACTGGGTCTAGCATCAGATGGATTCAATCCTTTCCGTTCAATGAACATAAATCATAGTACTTGGCCAATAGTTTTGGTAAATTACAACCTGCCTCCTTGGTTGTGTATGAAGCCAGAAAACCTAATTCTGTCAACGCTTATCTCCGGTCCTGAATCCCCTAAGAATAGCATTGATGTGTACATGCAACCTCTAATAGCCGAGTTGAAAGAGCTGTGGGATGAAGGTGTGGAAACATACGATGCTTCTGCTGATCAGACATTCAACTTACGTGCAAGTCTTTTATGGACAATTAGCGATTTTCCGGGATATGCAATGTTATCCGGTTGGAGCACGAAGGGGTATTTAGGCTGTCCCGTATGCAATTACGAGACTTCTTCACAATACCTAAAACATAGTAAAAAAGTGTGCTACATGTGCCATAGGAAATTTCTTGATCCAGGACACAAGTGGAGGTTCGATAAAAATAGGTTCGATGGTCAAATCGAGATGGGGAAGCCTCCTGAAATTTTATCCGGAACAGACGTAGAAATATTATTGTCGAATTTTCAAAATGAGTTTGGAAAGAAAAAGAAGGTGCCTGGCCAAAAAAAAGTTAAAAAGGTTGATTCCTGTTATTCCCAAATGACCTAACAGAATTGTAGAAGGGGGGGGGGGGGGGGTTGAATACAATTTTGATATTTGTTGAACTTAAAAACAACTTACAAATAAAACTGAACTTAAAGTAAAAATCACAAGCACATTAATAATTTCAGTTGGATTGTTTGATGATCCAACTGAAGTGATTTTTATTGCGGAAATAATCTGTGATACAAAAGTACACAGCTGCTCAGTTACAAGGTTGTAGAGAAGAATGCTCTCAAGGATAGCTAATACAAACTATTTGTTTTTCTTCTCTCTCTTTAAAGTAACTGCTACACTTGGTTATAAATACCCAAGTTTACAATTCTACGTTTGGCTAAACTAAAGAACAATAGTAGTAACCATCAGTAGCTTGCTTTTCATTCCTTTTGTCCAATGGTCCTTGGAGATCTTTGCTTTTGTCTTCATGCTTATTTTAATCATTCCCAAGAGCCTTATTGGAAATTGGAATGTTTCCTTATTTCCAGTAACCATTTTGATGGCTTCCAATGCAAAGTACACTTCCATATCTCCTTTAGATCTGTTCAGTAAACTGTCACTATCACTTTGTCAACTGTTCAAAAAGCAATAGTGATTCGTTGATAGCAGGGAGATGTGTTTCGTTGATAGCTTTATTCTTCATTTCGTTGATGGTGTTTCCTTCGTTTCGTTGATGGTGTTTCCCTCGTTTCGTTGATGGGTAAACTCCATACCGTTGACAGAGTGATCTTCATACCGTTGACATGTCTTCACTTAGACAAAATTACAAGGCATAATATATTTACAATTAACCAACCTATTTTGCCTATCTAGTACTTAGTCAACATGACTTAGAAAACCTATCTAATACACACAACAAAATGCATATCAAACTGTGAAGTATTGTACAGTGCAATTGCTACATTACTCATTTCGTTGATGAGCTTCCTGTCAACGGAATGCTGCAAAGCATGCCATTTCGTTGACAGCTACAAAATGACTTTACACAAATTCTACTAAGTGTTTTATGTTTATCATCAAGAACAACATATTCCTAACAATCTCCCCCAATTTATGACTGATAGAATAACAACCATAAATCAAGAGACTTGATGATAACAAAAACACTCAGATACATTATAAATTACAAAAGTAGAAAATGCATTAAGCTTCATAATATTTTGAACAAAGTACAAGACTTACAAGACTGATGCCCAGAAATGCTCCTCTAGACTGAGCACATGATTCATCTTGGTCTTCTTTGTGGCATAGTCTTCTTCCCTCTCTTAGAGTGGTTTTCCTCAATCTGGACCTGTAGCCTTCTGTAGAAGATCTTCTCTTCCTCATCTTGATCACCAAGCTTGGATTGCATAAACTTTAGAGTTTGATTAGATGCCGTATCCAGCTGGTCTTCCATCCTGAAGAACCTTCTGCAGTTGTCCTTGTCCTTAAATTCCATCATCCAGTAAGGTTGAAGATGGATCTTCTTTCCTGTTGAGGGCACTCTAAGCATTCTGGGAAGAGCCTCAGGCTTGTTCCAGCTAGCCTTTATTTGACATATTTTGGAGACCACCTCAGACTTGGCTATTTTGGTGAAGCCAAAGTCCTTCTTCAAGCATCTAAACACTGTGAGTAGTGTTTGGTAGTCTTCTCCTAAAATCCTGTAGAGAGGCCACACTTGCTCTCTACCACCCTTGAATGTGAAAACTAATCTTTCAGGCAACTTTTGAGAAGCTGCAATGCCCCTTACTTCCACCAGGTTGTCTAAATCAAGATGTAAGCTAGATTCTTCCCTGATGTCAGCAATGTACATGCAGTCCTCTGGATTTCCAGGGGGTTTCTGAGGTTGTGGCTTTCTCACAAATACTAGCTTTGCCTTGACAGCCCTTTTCTTTGACTTTATTGGCTGATCCTTTTCAAATAGGAACCTTGGAAAATAGGCTTCGTCAAATTCAATAGGCTCCTCTTTTGGCATGATTGGCTGATCATGAAAGTTGACAGGATGTGCAGGATCACATGCCAATTTTCCTTCATGAGGTTGATCAGCTAGAATTTGATGTGCACTTGTTGTGGAAGTGGCTTGAGCAGTGTCCTGCGAATCCTCTTTATCAAAATCCAGATTCCTTTTAGCTCTAGCCTTTGGTTGCCTTACACTTTTCCTTGCTTTTTCAGCTTCCTTAGCTCCATCCTTGGCTTTTTCTTCCTGTAAGGTTTCTTCATCTTCAAGTGCTTGAGCAACTGCCAATGCTTGCATTGCTACCCTTTCAGATTCTTCAGCTTTTGCCTTAGCAAAATTTGGGTGACCAACCCAAATGCAGATTTCCTTGCTGTCCCTGTAGATGATGGCCCTTTGATTCCTTATGCTTGGATGATTGCTTTCCTTGCACTTAGTGATCAGCTTCCCTGGGACTTTGAACTCATTTTGCTTTGATGGAGGATAAAATATCCTTTCAATGTTCTTGCCTTTGGGTTTGACAGGTGATATTGGAGATATCCCTCTTGCATCCACATTCCTAAAGCATGAAGATTGGCCTTTCTCATTTCTTGAATCTTGAAGGATTCCATGCTGAAGGGGCTCTATAGCATAAGAGCTCTTGAACTGTGGCTCCATTTGTACTATCACCATTGCATTTGTTGATGGTGGTATTGAAGTAGCTTGAACCGTTGATGCCTTTGTAGTGTGAGCTAGCTTCTTGACTTTTGCTTCTATATTTTTAACCAGTGATCCTTAATCTGTTCTGCAAGTTTCATCCTCATAGAGGCTTCCTGGATCAGGTCAATACCATCCTTTTTCTGCTTTCCAAACTCCCCCATTGCTAATGGCTCTTCTGGTAAGGAGATGGCTGGGACCAAAACCTTTGTGATTTGTATCTCTAGCTCCTTAGTTTTCTCCCCCTTTTGTTATCATCAAGTGAGATGATAGGGATTCCTTGAGCTGCCAAAAGCTGGGTGAGTAGGCTAGTTTGCTTCTCATGTTCCTTCTGCATGTGAGAAAGTGTAGCCTCAACTTTGTCCACTCTAGAGGAGAGAGTTTTCAAAGATGAGGACACTTCAGGTTCCTTGGTGAAAAACCTTGACATCTTGGAGACAGTGTGAAGAGGAAGCTTTTCATCGAGCCTCCTGTCAGTAGCATCCCTAAGGTTGCTAATTGAATCCTTGATTTCTGTAGCCTCAATCCTTGTCTGCAACATTTGTAGCCTTTGAATTTCCAGAGAATCCATTATGGCCTTGTAGAATTTCTTGTCCCTTGCTCCTGCAGACTCATGAGCTAGATATGCCTCATTGTACTGCCTTGTGATAGCAGCATCCAAGTTGCATCTACCATGCATATCCTGAGAAAGCCAGTTTGGTCTAGGAGGCACCACAGAAGTCCCAGTCTGTGTAGAAGTGGCCACCTGTAGATTGTCACCAAAGTTGTCCTCATCATCAGAAAAATCGAAGTCTCCACTTGCTGCAGCTGCTGGAGATAGATTGGTCAGGGCATCCTTTGCTCTTTGCATTGATGCAGTAGTATGAATTAAATTGAGTGACCTTTCTGCCTCCACATTGCCCTGTTGAGCCATAATTTGATAGGCTGACACAGGATGAGTAAAGGTCTCAGGATCCAGGGAAATACTCTCCAGAGTTTGTTGATAATGCTCTTGGAAAGTAAGTTCCCTTTTTCCCTCACTGACCTCCATTAACTCACTAGAAATGGCTGCTTCCATTCTTATTGCTCCTGTAGTCCCTTCTCTCTCTCCACTCTTTTCTTGCATCATGGGCTCCCCATGGCTCACACCTCTCACACCCTCACCTTCACCTACTAAGGTGGTACTCTCAATCTCTCCTTTTGCCTGGCTGGAAGAAATAGCCAGCCTCTCACTCTCAGACTTTCCTTTTGCCTGGCTGCAAGCCAGCCTCTCAATTTCACTCCCTCTCAAACCTAAAAGTGTCTCAACTACCACCAGGTCATCTACACTAGTTGTGGAAACAACTTGATTTTCAATAAGGGGTGTAGATTGACCTATCAACGGAATGGTAGTTTGAACTGTCAACGGTATGGATACCGTTGATGGAGAAACACTTGTCAACGAAATAGGCTGTTTCGTTGATGAAGTCAATAATGCACTTTGAGAAAGTGAAATTACAGTAGAATCTGTGGTGATTGATTTGAGATTGGGGTCCACAGATTCTCTTGCAGTTTCAGAAAAAATTGGTTGATGGCCCAATAAATCACTTAACAAGTGATGACCATCAGCTTCAGAGTGGGGCTTGTCCAAGATAAGAGTTGGAGAATCAGGAAAAGATGTATGGATCATGTCCACATCTAAAGATTGAGTTGGTGAATTGGATGGAGATAAATCAAGATTAATGTTTAGAGAATGGGACTGTAACCCCAGAGTAATAATAGGGGTTACATCAAACTGAATTTGAGAAACTGGAAGTGTTGCTTCCAGTGTGTGTGCACCCTGTGTACCCTTGGACTTTTGCTTCACTCTCCTTTGGTATTGGGAAAATGTAGACTGTGGGCTTGAAGTGTCCCTTACCCTTTTGGAGTGTGCTCTTGGAGGAGAGCTTGTTTCAATAATCACATCCTTTTGGGAGGATGCAATTAGACTTGTGCTTAAATCCATATTACTCATTGTGCCTTGTTGGGAAGACACAATGGGGCTTGGCTGGATTTCACTCATCTGTCCTTCCTTATCCTTAGGGTTTCTTTTATGTTCACCCCTTCCCTCACCTCTCACAGCACCAGAAACACTCCCCTTTGGTTGTGAAGTAGTTTTTGCAACAGGTGCCTTTTGGGAAGCACCTGAGGTTGGCTTGGAGGATTTCTTTGATTTTGGTTTTGTTGCTGGGGCAGGAGCCTGTTGGGTCACAACTACAGACTCCACATCAACAGGATTGGGTGATACAGTTGAAGTAACAATTATACTAGAGGGGATAGCAGTAGTTACCTCAATTACTGGCAGATACACCACTGGAACCTCACCATTGTGGTTCAGCCTCAGTATGTCTGTCAATACTCTCTTCTCTTGCACAAAACACTCAAACTTGGAAACAGGGTTAGAGATTACTAATGGTGTTGGACTAACATGATTAGCCAACATCATCAGAAACCTAGCATAGTAGATATTCTTTTTCCTATTAGCCTTGTCACCCAACTTAGCACCAATTTCATACATAAG
Source organism: Heracleum sosnowskyi (assembly GCA_030848705.1). Taxonomy (NCBI): domain Eukaryota; kingdom Viridiplantae; phylum Streptophyta; class Magnoliopsida; order Apiales; family Apiaceae; genus Heracleum; species Heracleum sosnowskyi. The sequence goes on from CM061238.1 coordinate 36,267,767, forward strand.
TTGGGTGCTAAAGTTGTAATATCTATCAGTTAGGAGCATGGTAAAAAGAATCAACATGGAATTAGTTAATGCATCAAAATTACTAATCTTTCCAGAAAAGACCTTGATAAATGCATCAGCTAAATAACTATATTCCCTAACCAAACCTCTCCTAATTATTCTACCCAGATTATCAGTAGGCAAAGAGTAGTTTATTGAATTTAGCATGTTAACCATTTCAGTGATTGTAGGCAAAGCATCACAGTTATTTTCAGGAATATGTAGACATGCTTGCAATACATCAGAATTAACTATGTACTCATTACCTTGGAGAGTGAATTGCAGTGTGCAGTTTGTTCCACTATACTCACACGAGGTCCAGATCTCCTCGATTATCTCATTATAGAGAGGAGTTGAGTGAAACATAGCATAGCTCAACTTGCAGTTCTTCATGAAGTCCATCATCTTGAAAAAGATACTGTTTGGACTTTCCTTGACAACAAATGGAATGGAGTTGTTCTTCTCATAGATGAACCCTCCAGCAGACATAAGCTTGACTATGGGTGCCATTGTTGTGTGAAGAAAAGCTTCGAACTGAATTGCTTGTTAGAGAGAAGAAGAGAGAAAAGCCTTTGGAATTTTTGAGAACAGGTAAAAAGAAAATAAAGAAAATAGAATTTCTTAAATACTCCCCCAAAAATTCTCAGAAAATGAGTCAAATAATAAATGTAAATTACTGGATTGGCTTAAAAAATATAACTGTTACTTTTAAAGAATTACCATGATTTATACTTACAGGGGTGTATGCATAGATCGTGGTAAAAGACGTGTCAAACTTTCAACGGTTCAGATTAAAAGCGCTATATCAACGAATCAGAATTGGGCGTTTAAGGTCCCGTCTTATTTCGTTGATAAAGCTGCGTTTCGTTGATATAAAAGGGCTATCAATGAAACACCCAGAAAAATGCTAAGACTGTCAACGAAATGGTTCGTTTCGTTGACATAGTAATTTTGACTTAGGTAAAACTTCACTTTTTCCTGAGAAAATTAATTCACAGAAAAACATAGCAAGTTTCTGGCTGCATTTGTAACTTGCAAAAATCTCAAAGTAATTAAGAGAAATTTAGCATACCTTGTTAATCCCAAATGACCTAACAGAATTGTAGAAGGGGGGGTTGAATACAATTCTTGATATTTTCTTAAACTTAAAACACTTTATAAAATAAAACTGAACTGAATAAATAAAAACACAAGATATAAATAATTCAGTTGGATTGTTTGATGATCCAACTGAAGTGTTTTTATTGCGGAAATAATCTGTGATACAAAAGTACATAGCTGCTCAGTTACAGAGTTGTAGAGAAGAATGCTCTCAAAGATAGCTAATACAAACTATTTGTTTCTTCTCTTACTCTATCTTAACTGCTACACTTGGTTATATATATTCCCCAAGTTTACAATACTATTTTTGGCTACACTAAAGGTAACCGCCAATAGTTTGCTTTTCATCCCTTTGTCCAGTGGTCCTTGGAGATCCTTGCTTTTGTCTTCGTGCTTATTATGATCACTCCCAAGAGCCCAATTGGAAACTGGGATGTTTCCTTATTCCCCATGTCCATTTTAATGGTTTCCAATGCAAAGTACACTTCCACATCACCTTTAGATCTGTTCAGTAAACTGTCACTATCACTTTGTCAACTATTCAGAAAAGCAATAATGATTCGTTGATAGCAGGGAGATGTGTTTCGTTGATAGCTTTATTCTTCATTCCGTTGATGGTGTTTCTCTTGTTTCGTTGATGAGTAAACTCCATACCGTTGATGGTGTATCCTTGTTTCGTTGATAGAGTAATCCTCATACCGTTGACATGTCTTCACTTAGGCAAAATTACAAGGCATAACATATTTACAATTAACCAACCTATTTTGCCTATCTAGTACTTAGTCAACATGACTTAGAAAACCTATCTAGTACATACATCAAATGCATATCAAACTGTGAAGTATTGTACAGTGCAATTGCTACAACACTCATTCCGTTGATGAGCTTCCTGTCAACGAAACACTGCAAAGCATGCCATTCCGTTGACAGTTACAAAATGACTTAATACAAAATCTACTAAGTGTTTTTATAATTATCATCAAGAACAACATATTCCTAACAATCTCCCCCAATTTATGACTGATAGAATAACAGCCATAAATCAAGAGCCTTGATGATAACAAAAACACTCAGTCAAATTACACATGATAAAAGTAGAAATTGCATTTAGCTTTATTGAATTAAAATACAAAGTAGAAAATCTTACAAAACAAGTGCACAGAGTTGCTCCTCTAGACTGAGCAGATTTTTCATCTTTGCCTCTGTGGTCTTGTTTTCTTCCCTTTTCTTGCATTGTTCTCCTCAATCTGAGCTTGAAGTCTTCTGTAGAAAATCTTCTCTTCTTCATCTTCATTCCCCAACTTGGATTGCATTAATCTTAAAGTTTCATTGGATGCCTTCTCCAGTTGGTCTTCTATTCTGAAGAATCTTCTACAGTTGTCCTTGTCTCTGAATTCCATCATCCAAAAAGGTTGGAGATGAATCTTCTTTCCTGTTTGAGGGACCTTCAATACTCTGGGAAGTGCACCAGGCTTGTTCCAGCTAGCTTTGATTTGGCAGATTTTGGAAACAACTTCAGACTTAGCTGTTTTGGTAAAACCAAAATCTTTCTTCAGGCATTTGAACACAGAAAGCAGTGTCTGATAGTCTTCTCCCAGAATTCTATATAGAGGCCAAACCTGTTCTCTCCCACCCTTGTTGACAAACACCAATCTCTCTGGTAGTTTGTAAGAAGCTGCTATTCCTCTCACTTCAACTAGGTCATCAAGATTGATGTGAAGGTCAGACTCCTCCCTGATATCAGCAATGTAGATGAAGTCTTCTGGGTTGGTAGGAGGTTTTTCAGCTTGTGGTCTCCTTACTAGAATTGGCTTAGCCTTGGTAGCCCTTTGCTTAGATTTCTTCTTTGGATCCATCTCAAAGAGGAATTTTGGAAAGTTGGCCTCATCAAACTCAATTGGCTCTTCCTTTGGCTCAATTGGCTGATCATGGAAATTAACAGGATGTTTAGGATCACAGGCTAACTTTTCCCCTAGAGCTGGATCAGGAATTGTTGGAGGTGCAGTTGGTACAGAAGAGTCTGATGCAATACTCTGAGAGTCATCATTCTCAAAGGCTATATTTCTCCTAGCTCTTGCCTTTGGTTGCCTTGTGCTCTTCTTTGCACTCCTTTCCACTCTGGCTTTTTCTTCTTGCTGTCTTTCTTCTTCATCAAGAGATTGAGCAACTGCAAGTGCTTGCATTGCTGCTCTTTCTGACTCTTCAGCCTTAGCTTCAGCAAAGTTTGGGTGACCAGCCCAAACACAGATTTGTTGTCCATTCCTGTAGACAATTGCCCTTTGCTTCCTTACCTCATAATTATTGCTTTCCTTACTTTTTGTGATGAGTAGACCAAGAAGCTTGTGCTCATTTGGGTAAGGTGCAGGATAGAAAGTCCTTTCTGTATTTTTGCCCTTTGGTTTAGCAGGAGACTTGGGAGATAGGCTTCTTTGCAATGTAGCTTTTTCCACATCCCTGATGCATGAAGTGTGTCCTTTCTCCTTCCTTGATCCTTGAGTGACTCCATGCAGAAGGGGCTCTACCTTATATGAAGAATTGGTCTGTGGCTCCCATTCCGTTGACACTAAAACCATGGCATCCGTTGATGGCTCTGTTGAAGAAGCTTGATTCGTTGATGGATCTGAAGTCTTTGCAGGATCAGCTAACTTCTTGATTCTTTCATCTATCCTGGACCAGTGGTCTTTAATCTGTTCAGCAAGCTGTAGCTTCATAGATGCTTGCTGAATCAGGTCAATGCTGTCCAGTTTAGCTTTGCCTGACTCCCCCATAGCTAGTGGCTCCTTTGGCAGGGAAATGGCTGGGACCATAACCTTTGTGATTTGAATGTCTAGCTCCTTAGATTTCTCCCCCTTTTTGTTATCATCAAGAGAGATGACTGGGAGTCCTTGAGCTGCCACTAGCCGGGCCAATAGTTGTGTCTGCTTCTCCTGTTCCTTTTGCATCTGAGATAAAGTAGCTTCCACCTTGTCCACTCTAGAAGAGAGAGTCTTCAAGGAGGTAGCCACCTCAGGTTCCTTAGTGAAAAACCTGTTCATCTTGGACACAGTGAGAAGAGGAAGCTTTTCATCTAGCCTCCTGTCATTAGCATCCTTGAGATTGCTAATTGAGTCTTTGATTTCTCTAGCCTCAATCCTTGTCTGCATCATCTGTAGCCTCTGGATTTCCAGTGAATCCATAATAGCCTTGTAGAATTTCTTGTCATTGGCATTTGCAGACTCATGAGCCAGATAGGCCTCATTGTACTGCCTTGTGATTGCAGCATCCAGAGAGATCCTTCCTTGTAAATCTTGAGAAAGCCAGTTTGGTGTAGGAGGCACCACAGAAGTCCCAGTCTGTGAAGTAGTGGCCACCTGATTGTCACCAAAGCTGTCCTCATCATCAGAGAAATCAAACTCACCACTTGCTGCAGCTGCTGGAGATAGATTGGTCAAGGCATCCTTTGCTCTTTGCATTGATGCAGTTGTATGAATTAGTTGTAGTGACCTCTCTGCCTCCACATTGCCCTGTTGAGCCAAAACTTGATAGGCTGACACAGGATGAGTAAAGGTCTCAGGATCCAGGGAAATACTATCCAGAGTTTGTTGAGAATGCTCTTGGAAGGTAAGTTCCCTTTCTCCCTCATTGACCTCCATTGACTCACTAGCAATGGCTGCTTCCTCCCTTATGACTCCTGTAGTCCCTTCTCTCTCTCTCCTCTATATTCTTGCATCATGGGCTCCCCATGGCTCACACCTCTCACACCCTCACCTTCACCTACTAAGGTGGAACTCTCAATCTCTCCTTTTGCCTGGCTGGAAGAAATAGCCAGCCTCTCACTCTCATTCTCTCCTTTTGCCTGGCTGCAAGCCAGCCTCTCAGTTTCACTCCCTCTCAATCCTAGAAGTGTCTCAACTACCACTAGATCATCTGCACTAGTTGTGGAAACAACTTGATTTTCAATTAGAGGTGCAGAGTGAACTATCAACGGAATGGTAGTTTGAACTGTCAACGGTATGGATACCGTTGATGGAGAAACACTTGTCAACGAAATAGACTTTTTCGTTGATGAAGTCAAGAAAGCACTTTAAGAATGAGAAATTACAGTAGAGTTTGTGGTGATTGATTTGAGAGTTTGGTCCACAGATCCCCTTGCAACTTCAGGAAAAATTGGTTGATGGCCCAACAAATCACTTAACAAGTGATGGCCACCAGCTTCAGAGTGGGGCTTCTCCAAGATTAGAGTTGGAGAATCAGGAATAGATGTATGGATCATGTCCACATCTAAAGATTGAGTTGGTGAATTTGATGGAGATAATTCAAGATTGATGTTTAGAGAATGGGACTGTAACCCCAGAGTAATGATAGGGGTTACATCAAACTGAATTTGAGAAACTGGAAGTGTTGCTTCCAGTGTGTGTGCACCCTGTGAACCCTTGGACTTTTGCTTCACTCTCCTTTGGTATTGGGAAAATGTAGACTGTGGGCTTGAAGTGTCCCTTACCCTTTTGGACTGTGCTCTAGGTTGAGAGCTTGTTTCAATAATTACATCCTTTTGGGAGGATGCAATTAGACTTGTGCTTAAATCCGTTTTACTCATTGTGCCTTGTTGGGAAGACACAATGGGGCTAGGCTGGGAAACACTTACCTCACCTTCCTTATTCTTGGGGTTTCTTTTATGTTCACCCCTTCCCTCACCTCTCACAACTCCAGACTCACTCCCCTTAGGTTGTGTGGTAGTTTTTACAACAAGTGCCTTTTGAGAAGCACCTGAGGTTGGCTTGGAGGATTTCTTAGATTTTGGTTTTGTTGCTGGGGCAGGAGCCTGTTGGGTCACAGCTACAGACTCCATAGCAACTGGGTTGGATGAAACAATGGAAGTAACAGCTATACTAACAGGGATAGCAATAGTTACCTCAATGATTGGCAGATACACCACTGGAACATCACCATTGTGGTTCAGCCTCAGTATGTCTGTCAATACTCTCTTCTCTTGCACAAAGCACTCAAACCTGGCAGTAGGGTTAGAGATAACTAATGGTGCTGGACTAACATGATTAGCCAGCATCATCAGAAACCTTGCATAATAGATATTTTTCTTCCTATTTGCCTTATCACCCAACTTAGCACCAATTTCATACATAAGTTGGGTGCTAAAGTTGTAATATCTATCATTTCGAAGCATGGTTAGGAGAATTAACATAGAGTTAGTTAATGCATCAAAATTACTAATCTTTCCAGAAAAGACCTTAATGAATGCATCAGCTAAATAACTGTATTCCCTAACCAAACCTCTCCTAATAATTCTACCCAGATTATCAGTAGGCAAAGAGTAGTTTATAGAATTTAGCATGGTAGTTATTTCAGTGTTAGTAGGCAAAGCATCACAGTTATTATCAGGAATATGTAAACATGCTTGCAAAACATCAGAATTAACTATGTACTCATTACCTTGAAGAGTGAATTGCAGTGTGCCGTTTGTTCCACTATACTCACATGAGGTCCAAATCTCCTCGATTACTTCATTGTAGAGTGGTGTAGAGTGAAACATCGCATAGCTCAACTTACAGTTCCTCATGAAATCCATCATCTTGAAAAAGATGCTGTTCGGACTCTCCTTAACAACAAATGGAATAGAATTGTTCTTCTCATAGATGAACCCACCAGCAGACATAAGCTTGACTATGGGTGCCATTGTTGAGTGAGGAAAAGCTTCGAGCTGTATTGCTTGTTAGAGAGAAGAAGATAGAAAAACTTTTGGAATTTTTGAGAACAGGTAGAAATGAAATAAAGAAATTAAAATTTCTTAAATACTCCCCCAAAAATTCTCAGAAATTAAGTCCAATAATTAATCTAAATTACCTGATTGGCTTAAAAAAGTAACCGTTAGAAAAAAAATTACCACGATTTATACTTACAGGGGTGTATGTATAGATCGTGATAAAGAACGTGAAATTTCAACGGTTCAGATTAAAAAGCGCTACATCAACGAATCAGGATTGGGAGGTTAAAGTCCAGTCTTATTTCGTTGATAAAGCTGCGTTTCGTTGATATAAAAGAGCTATCAACGAAACACCCAGAAAAATGCTAAGACTGTCAACGAAATGGTGCGTTTCGTTGACATAGTAATTTTGACTTAGACAAAATTTCACCTTTTCCTGAGAAAATCAATTCACAGAAAAATTATAGCAAGTTCCTGGCTGCATTTTAACTTGCAAAAATCTCAAAATAATTAAGAGAAATTTAGCATACCTAGCTCACTTACTAATCTTGAGAATGTGGATTCATCAAGTGGCTTGGTAAAGATGTCTGCAAGTTGTTGTTCACTTGGAACAAAATGTAACTCCACAGTACCATTCATAACATGTTCTCTAATAAAGTGGTACTTGATGTCAATATGCTTGGTCCTTGAATGCTGCACTGGATTCTCAGTAATGGCAATGGCACTAGTGTTGTCACAGAAAATAGGAATTTTCTCAACTCTTATTCCATAATCAAGTAGTTGATTTTTCATCCATAAAATCTGTGCACAACAACTTCCAGCTGCAATATACTCAGCCTCAGCTGTGGAGGTGGAAACTGAGTTTTGTTTCTTGCTGAACCATGATACAAGCTTGTTTCCTAGAAATTGACAGGTTCCTATTGTGCTTTTCCTGTCAATTTTACATCCTGCATAATCTGCATCTGAATAACCAATTAGTTCAAAACCAGATTCTCTAGGATACCAAATGCCAAGGTTTGGTGTTCCTTTGAGATATCTGAAAATTCTTTTAATAGCAACTAAATGGGATTCCCTAGGATCAGCCTGAAATCTAGCACATAGACATGTAGCAAACATAATATCAGGTCTACTAGCTGTTAAATATAAAAGTGAGCCAACCATGCCTCTGTAACTTGAAATGTCCACAGATTTTTCCTTAGTATTCAATTCAAGTTTGGTGGCAGTAGGCATGGGTGTTTTGGCAGGAGAGCATTCCATTAAGTTAAACCTCTTTAACAAATCATTAATGTACTTGGTTTGACTAATGAAAATGCCTTCATTAACTTGCTTTACTTGAAGACCAAGAAAATAAGTTAACTCTCCCATCATGCTCATTTCATACTTACTTTGCATAAGCTTGACAAACTTTTGACAAAGTTTTTCATCTGTAGACCCAAAAATTATGTCATCTACATATATTTGAACAAGTATTGTAGAGCCATTCACAATCCTATGAAAAAAAGTTTTATCTACAGTACCTCTAGTGAAGTGATTCTCAAGGAGGAACTGTGAAAGTGTGTCATACCAGGCTCTAGGTGCTTGTTTCAAACCATAGAGTGCTTTGAGGAGGAAGTATACATATTCTGGAAAATCATCATCTTCAAAACCAGGAGGTTGACTTACATACACCTCCTCTTCCAATTCCCCATTTAGAAAAGCACTCTTCACATCCATTTGATAGACCTTGAAATTGGCATGGGCTGCATAGGCTAGGAAAATCCTTATTGCTTCTAGTCTTGCAACAGGAGCAAAGGTTTCATCAAAATCAATTCCTTCTTCCTGTGAGTAGCCTTTTGCAACCAATCTAGCTTTGTTCCTTGTGACTATGCCATTTTCATCCATCTTATTTCTGAACACCCATTTTGTGCCTATGACACTCCTGTCCTTAGGCTTGGGCACCAGCTTCCAAACATTGTTCCTTTCAAATTGGTTTAGCTCCTCTTGCATAGCCAAGACCCAATCTGGATCTAGAAGTGCATCCTCAACTTTCTTTGGCTCATCTTGAGACAGAAAGCTGCTATATAGACATTCTTCTTGAGTTGCTCTTCTAGTTTGGACTTTTGAAGACACATCACCTATAATAAGTTCAAAGGGATGATCTTTAGTCCATTTCCTTGAGGGAGGTAGATTTGCTCTTGAAGAAGTAGCTTCATGATCATGATTGCCTAGATTAGATATTTGTCCTTGAGAAACTCCCCCTGAGTTTGTTGTCCCTAATTGATCACTCCTGGAAGCATTTCTGTGACTGTCAACGGAATGACCATTTTGACTGTCAACGAAACGCTCATTCTGACTGTCAACGGAATGACCATTTGGCCTACTAGCAGCTATTCCTTTCAATCTTAATGCAGCAATTTCATCTTCACTGCTGCTTTCATCTGTGCTAGATACAACAGCTTTGGACTGTTTCTCAATAGTTTTATCATGATCCATTTGTTCTCCTTCCTCATTCTCAAAAGAGAGACTTTCATGGAAACCTTCATCACAGAGACCCTGAATTTTGAGATCATCAAAAACAACATGTACAGATTCCATAACAATGTTGGTTCTGAGATTGTAGACTCTGTAGGCTTTCCCTGCTGCATAACCCACAAATATTGCTTCATCTGCCTTTGCTTCAAATTTCCCCAAATGCTCAGCTTGATTTCTCAGAACAAAGCACTTGCATCCAAAGACATGAAGAAAATCCAATAGTGGCTTCTTTCTTTTGAGTAGCTGATAAGGGGTCATTCCTTTGGCCTGATTAATCAAAGAAATATTCTGAGTGAAGCAAGCTGTATTAACTGCCTCAGCCCAAAAATAAGTTGGTAACTTTGATTCATCTAGCATTGTCCTTGCAGCTTCAATAAGTGTTCTGTTTTTCCTTTCAACTACACCATTTTGCTGTGGTGTCCTTGCTGCTGAAAACTCATACAAAATACCATTTTCTTAATATAACACCTTCATGCTTGAATTCTTGAATTCTGTCCCATTGTCACTCCTAATCCTTCTTACTTTCAAGTCAGGATGATTGTTTACCATCTTGATGTGATTGATAATGATTTCACTTGCCTCATCCTTGGAGAGCAAAAAGAAAGTCCATGTAAATCTAGAAAAATCATCAACAATCACAAGACAATATTTCTTCTTTGAAATAGACATGACATTTACAGGGCCAAACAAATCCATATGAAGCAACTCAAGCTGATGGACAATTGATGACTCTGTCTTGCTTTTGAATGATGCCTTCTTTTGTTTCCCCTTTTGACAGGCATCACACAAACCATCCTTGGAAAACTCCACTTGTGGAATTCCTCTAGCAAGATCTTTCCTCACCAAATCATTCATAACTTTAAAGTTCAGATGAGATAATTTCTTGTGCCATAGCCAACTTTCATCCTTGCTTGCCTTGCTGAAAAGACAAGTGATGGTTTCTGGACTTGTGCTACTAAAGTCAGCAATGTACACATTTCCTCTTCTGAATCCAGTCATTACCACATTGTTGTTTCCTCCTTTAGAAACAACACATGCTTCTTTTGAAAAAGTAACTAAAAATCCTTTGTCACAAAGTTGGCTGATACTAAGCAAGTTGTGCTTAAGACCATCCACCAATGCAACCTCATCTATGATGACATTCTCTTTTGAAATCAAGCCATATCCCTTTGTGTAGCCTTTGCTGTCATCTCCAAAAGCAATACAAGGGCCAGCTCTTTCCTGAAACTCTGTGAGCAGGGTAGAATCACCAGTCATGTGTCTTGAACAACCACTATCGAAGTACCAAAGATTCCTTTTGTCTCCCTGCACACAATAGAACCAAATCAAGTCGATTTTGGTACCCAAGTTTCCTTGGGTCCTGTTTTGTTAGCCTTTGCTTTTCCTTTTATATCATTTTTCACCTTGGTGTTGATTTCTGAGGATTGCTCACATTTTCATTCTTAGCATGCATAATTGGAGGAACAAAGATGTTATTCATATTCCATGGCATTTGTGGCACATTAAACATATTCATGTATGGATTAGACACAAATGGCATGCTGGCATATGGATTTTGAAATTGTGCATATGGAGCAAACATGTTAGGCATAACAGGCATTGTAGGCATAGAACTATTCATTGCAGGCTTGGGAATTTTCACTTTAACAGTCTTCATAACAGATTTGCAGTTAGTAGATAAATGACTAACACTTCCACAATTAACACATGTTTTTCTAGGAGCATATTTATCAGGTGTGTAATTGTTGTGTTTGTTAATTCCTACTTTGCCATTCCTGTTATTCCTTTTATTTCCCTTAGCCTTAACTTGAACATACTCTAACTTATCTTTCAATTGCTTGTTGGATAAGTGACCTACATTAGCTCTTTCAACAGGCTTCTCAACTTTCTTTGATTTACTAGACTCACCTTGAACAAAGTTCTTGGTGACAGGACCATACTTGTCATTAAGTCTAGTGAGTTTATCTTTTCTTTTGTCTGTCAACGAAACAGCCTGATCGGTTGATGGTTCATGTGTCAACGAAACATTGCATTCCGTTGACATATCAACCTTCAAAAAATGATCATTGTTGTTTGTTGACTCTGTTTCTGATTCTAAGGTTTCACCAACATACCCTAGTTTCTCTTTGTTCTTTTTCCATGATTGTTCACAGAAAGATTCCATACCTTGAACATTAATGATGTTGGTAGCAACATTCCTGGCATCTTTCCATTTAGCAATCACACTTTGTTCTATTTCAAGTTGTGTCTTAAGAATTTCTTCCCTTTGTAATACGTTCTCAAGTTCCTTCTTAGCATCCCTACTAACACATCTCATTTTCTCAAATTCAATGAGCTGTGCTTCTAACATTGCATTCCTATCACTTAAGAGCAAATTAGTCTCTTTAATTCTTGAATTCTCTTTGGTAAGTGATTTAAGAGTAACACACAAATTATATAATACAGTAGACATTTCATTTACTGCACTATCGCATTCCTCTTTAGAAAGCTCAGAAAGATTAGTAATTGTTACCTGGTTGCTTGAGGAGCTTGCTTCCTGCTCATGATTGTTAGCCATAAGAGCCAAGTTGACATATTCAACATCATCATCAGAATCTTCACCATTACCAGCCCAATCATACTCCTGAGACATGAAAGCCTTTTCTTTTGCTTGAGAAGTTCAAAGTATTTCTTTTTATAATCAACAGGCTCAAATTTCCTGTTGCCCTTCTCAACCTTGGGCTTTCTGCAGTCTCCAGCAAAGTGACCAAGCATTCCACAATTGAAACATTTTGACTTAGACTTTTCAATCCAGTTTGATTTGTTAGGTTGAAAGTCTCTTCTTGGTGGCCTTGCTTCTGAGTTTCTCTTGAACTTGAACTTAGAGAATTTTCTTGACAGAAAGGCAATGTGTTCATCAATCTCATCTAAGTCATCCAAGTTGGCTGGTTCTGGTTCTTCTTCTTCTGTCATTTTACCTTTACCCTTGCTAACATCACTTCTACAACTAGCTCGACTAGTTGTGGCCTTTGCAGCTTCTTCAGTTTCATCTTCCAGTTGGTTCACAGATGCAATCAATGCAATAGATCCACCCTTCTTCTGTACCTTTTCAATTTCCTCATCTTGCTCCATTTCCAGCTCATAAGTCTTCAAGGTTCCATAAAGCCTTTCAAGAGTGTAGTCTTTGTACTCTTGAGTGTTTCTGAGAGAAACAGTCATAGGCTTCCATTCTTTTGGAAGAGCTCTAAGAAATTTAAGGTTTGAATCCTTGGTTTGATAGATCCTCCCATACAACTTTAATCCATTCAAAAGCTTTTGAAACCTACTAAACGTGTCATTTAGGGTTTCACCAGCTTTAAAATGAAAATGCTCATATTGTTGTATAAGGAGTTGCATTTTGTTTTCCCTAACTTGCTCAGTACCTTCACAGAGAGTTCTAACAGTGTCCCATACTTCTTTGGAGGTTGTACAGTTGATGACATTGTCAAACATTTCTTGCTCCAAACCATTAAACAGAATGTTCATGGTTCTCTTATCTTTATGGATTTCTGCAAGATCTTCAATAGTCCATTCTGAGACAAGTTTTGGAATTTCTACATCAGGAGCATCATCTGGCACTCCAATTCTAGATGCAAACTTCATGGGAACGTGTGGACCTTTCTCAATGCAGTCTACATATCTCTCATCCATAGACATGAGATGTAAATGCATTTTTACTTTCCAGTGAAAGTAATTGTCCTTATCAAGAACTGGTATCTTCACACCTGCATCCTTCTTCACCATGGCTTCTGTTTTTGGTCTTGATCTTTAAACTTCTTGTATGTTAGAAGCTTGCTCTGATACCAATTGTTAATCCCAAATGACCTAACAGAATTGTAGAAGGGGGGGTTGAATACAATTCTTGATATTTTCTTAAACTTAAAACACTTTATAAAATAAAACTGAACTAAATAAATAAAAACACAAGATATAAATAATTCAGTTGGATTGTTTGATGATCCAACTGAAGTGTTTTTATTGCGGAAATAATATGTGATACAAAAGTACACAGCTGCTCAGTTACAGAGTTGTAGAGAAGAATGCTCTCAAAGATAGCTAATACAAACTATTTGTTTCTTCTCTTACTCTATCTTAACTGCTACACTTGGTTATATATATTCCCCAAGTTTACAATACTATTTTTGGCTACACTAAAGTACATTAAAGGTAACCGCCAATAGTTTGCTTTTCATCCCTTTGTCCAGTGGTCCTTGGAGATCCTTGCTTTTGTCTTCATGCTTATTATGATCACTCCCAAGAGCCCAATTGGAAACTGGGATGTTTCCTTATTCCCCATGTCCATTTTAATGGTTTCCAATGCAAAGTACACTTCCACATCACCTTTAGATCTGTTCAGTAAACTGTCACTATCACTTTGTCAACTATTCAGAAAAGCAATAATGATTCGTTGATAGCAGGGAGATGTGTTTCGTTGATAGCTTTATTCTTCATTCCGTTGATGGTGTTTCTCTCGTTTCGTTGATGAGTAAACTCCATACCGTTGATGGTGTATCCTTGTTTCGTTGATAGAGTAATCCTCATACCGTTGACATGTCTTCACTTAGGCAAAATTACAAGGCATAACATATTTACAATTAACCAACCTATTTTGCATATCTAGTACTTAGTCAACATGACTTAGAAAACCTATCTAGTACATACATCAAATGCATATCAAACTGTGAAGTATTGTACAGTGCAATTGCTACAACACTCATTCCGTTGATGAGCTTCCTGTCAACGAAACACTGCAAAGCATGCCATTCCGTTGACAGTTACAAAATGACTTAATACAAAATCTACTAAGTGTTTTTATAATTATCATCAAGAACAACATATTCCTAACATACCTATCTCACTTACTAATCTTGAGAATGTTGATTCATCAAGTGCCATGGTAAAGATGTCTGCAAGTTGTTGTTCACTTGGAACAAAATGTAACTCCACAGTACCATTCATAACATGTTCTCTAATGAAATGGTACTTGATGTCAATGTGCTTGGTCCTTGAATGTTGCACTGGATTCTCAGTAATGGCAATGGCACTAGTGTTGTCACAGAAAATAGGAATTTTCTCAACTCTTAATCCATAATCAAGTAGTTGATTTTTCATCCATAAGATCTTTGCACAACAACTTCTAGCTGCAATATACTCAGCCTCAGCTGTGGAGGTGGAAACTGAGTTTTGTTTCTTGCTGAACCATGACACAAGCTTGTTTCCTAGGAATTGACAGGTTCCAGTTGTGCTTTTCCTGTCTATTTTACATCCTGCAAAATCTGCATCTGAATAACCAATTAGTTCAAAACCAGATTCTCTAGGATACCAAAGACCAAGGTTTGGTGTTCCTTTGAGATATCTGAAAATCCTTTTAATAGCAACTAAATGGGATTACCTAGGATCAGCCTGAAATCTAGCACATAGACATGTAGTAAACATAATATCAGGTCTACTAGCTGTTAAATATAAAAGTGAGCCTACCATGCCTCTGTAACCTGAAATGTCCACAGATTTTTTCTTAGTATTCAATTCAAGTTTGGTGGCAGTAGGCATGGGAGTTTTGGCAGGAGAGCATTCCATTAAGTTAAACTTCTTTAATAAATCATGAATATATTTTGTTTGACTAATGAAAATGCCTTCATTAACTTGCTTCACTTGAAGACCAAGAAAGTAAGTTAATTCTCCCATCATGCTCATTTCATATTTACTTTGCATAAGCTTGGCAAACTTTTGACAAAGTTTCACATCTGTAGACCCAAAGATTATGTCATCTACATAAATTTGAACAAGTATAGTAGAGCCATTCACAACCCTGTGAAAAAGAGTTTTATCTACAGTACCTCTAGTGAAGTGATTCTCAAGGAGGAACTGTGAAAGTGTGTCATACCAGGCTCTAGGTGCTTGTTTCAAACCATAGAGTGCTTTGAGGAGGAAGTATACATATTCTGGAAAATCATCATCTTCAAAACCAGGAGGTTGACTTACATACACCTCCTCTTCCAATTCCCCATTCAGAAAAGCACTCTTCACATCCATTTGATAGACTTTGAAATTGGCATGGGCTGCATAGGCTAGAAAAATCCTTATTGCTTCTAGTCTAGCAACAGGAGCAAAAGTTTCATCAAAATCAATTCCTTCTTCCTGTGAATAGCCTTTTGCAACCAATCTAGCTTTGTTCCTTATGACTATGCCATTTTCATCCATCTTGTTTCTGAACACCCATTTTGTGCCTATGACACTCCTGTCCTTAGGCTTGGGCACCAGCTTCCAAACATTGTTCCTTTCAAATTGGTTTAGCTCCTCTTGCATAGCCAAAACCCAATCTGGATCTAGAAGTGCATCCTCAACTTTCTTTGGCTCATCTTGAGACAGAAAGCTACTATATAGACATTCTTCTTGAGTTGCTCTTCTAGTTTGGACTTTTGAAGACACATCACCTATAATAAGTTCAAAGGGATGATCTTTAGTCCATTTCCTTGAGGGAGGTAGATTTGCTCTTGAAGAGGTAGCTTCATGATCATGATTGCCTTGATTGGATATTTGTCCTTGAGAAACTCCCCCTGAGTTTGTTGTCCCTAAATGATCACTTCTAGAAGCATTTCTATGACTGTCAACGGTATGACCATTTTGGCTGTCAACGAAACGCTCATTTTGACTATCAACGAATCCACCATCATGACTGTCAACGAAATGACCATTTGGTCTGCTAGCAGCTATTCTTTTCAATCTTAATGCAGCAATTTCATCTTCACTGCTGCTTTCATCTGTGCTAGATACACCAACTTTAGGCTGTTTCTCAGTAGCCTTAACATTATTCACTTGATCTCCTTCCTCATTTTCAAAAGAAAGACTTTCATGGAAACCTTCATCACAGAGACCTTGAATTTTGAGATCATCAAAAACAACATGTACAGATTCCATAACAATGTTGGTTCTGAGATTATAGACTCTGTAGGCTTTCCCTGCTGCATATCCCACAAATATTGCTTCATCTACCTTTGCTTCAAATTTCCCCAAATGCTCAGCTTGATTTCTCAGAACAAAGCACTTGCATCCAAAGACATGAAGAAAATCCAATAGTGGCTTCTTTCTTTTGAGTAGCTGATAAGGGGTCATTCCTTTGGCCTGATTAATCAAAGAAATATTTTGAGTGAAGCATGCTGTATTAACTGCCTCAGCCCAAAAATAAGTTGGTAACTTTGATTCATCTAGCATTGTCCTTGCAGCTTCAATGAGTGTTCTGTTTTTCCTTTCAACCACACCATTTTGCTGTGGTGTCCTTGCTGCTGAAAACTCATGCAAAATGCCATTTTCTTCACAGAACACCTTCATGCTTGAATTCTTGAATTCTGTCCCATTGTCACTCCTAATCCTTCTTACTTTCAAGTCAGGATGATTGTTTACCATCTTGATGTGATTGATAATGATTTCACTTGCCTCATCTTTGGAGTGCAAAAAGAAAGTCCATGTAAATCTTGAAAAATCATCAACAATCACAAGACAGTATTTCTTCTTTGAAATAGACATGACATTTACAGGGCCAAACAAATCCATATGAAGCAACTCAAGCTGATGGACAATTGATGACTCTGTCTTGCTTTTGAATGATGCCTTCTTTTGTTTCCCATTTTGACAGGCATCACACAAACCATCCTTGGAAAACTCCACTTGTGGAATTCCTCTAGCAAGATCTTTCCTCACCAAATCATTCATAACTTTGAAATTCAGATGAGACAGTTTCTTGTGCCATAGCCAACTTTCATCCTTGCTTGCCTTGCTGAAAAGACAAGTGATGGTGTCTGGACTTGTGCTACTAAAGTCAGCAATGTACACATTCCCTCTTCTGAATCCAGTCATTACCACATTGTTGTTTCCTCCTTTAGAAACAACACAGGCTTCTTTAGAAAAAGTAACTAAGAATCCTTTGTCACAAAGTTGGCTGATACTAAGCAAATTGTGCTTAAGACTATCCACCAATGCAACCTCATCTATGATGACATTCTCTTTTGAAATCAAGCCATATCCCTTAGTGTAGCCTTTGCTGTCATCTCCAAAAGCAATACAAGGGCCAGCTCTTTCCTGAAACTCTGTGAGCAGGGTAGAATCACCAGTCATGTGTCTTGAACAACCACTATCCAAGTACCAAAGATTCCTTTTGCCTCCCTGCACACAATAAAAACAAATCAAGTTGATTTTGGTACCCAAGTTTCCTTGGGTCCTGTTTTGTTAGCCTTTGCTTTTCCTTTTATATCATTTTTCACCTTGGGTTCAGATTGATTTAAATCAATCTTTACCCTTGGTGTTGATTTCTGAGGGTTGCTCACATTTTCATTCACAGCATGCATAGTTGGAGGAACAATCAGGTTATTCATATTCCATGGCATTTGTGGCATATTAAACATATTCATGTATGGATTAGGCACAAATGACATGTTAGCATATGGATTCTGAAATTGTGCATATGGAGAAAACATGTTAGGCATAACAGCCATTGTAGGCATGGAACTATTCATTGCAGGCTTGGGCATTTTCACATTAGCAGTTTTCTTAACAGATTTGCAGTTAATAGATAAATGACTAACACTTCCATAATTGACACATGTCTTTCTAGGAGCATATTTATCAGGTGTGTAATTGTTGTGTTTGTTAATCCCTACTTTGCCATTCCTGTTATTCTTTTTATTTCCCTTAACCTCAACTTGAACTTTCTCTAACTTGTCCTTCAATTGCTTGTTAGACAAGTGACCTACATTAGCTCTCTCAACAGGCTTCTCAACTTTCTTTGAATTACTAGACTCACCTTGAACAAAGTTCTTGGTGACAGGACCATACTTGTTATTAAGTCTAGTGAGTTTATCTTTTCTTTTCTCTGTCAACGAAACAGCCTGATCGGTTGATGGTTCATCTGTCAACGAAACATTGCATTCCGTTGACATATCAACCTTCAAAAAATGATCATTGTTGTTTGTTGACTCTGTTTCTGATTCTAAGGTTTCACCAACATACCCTAGCTTCTCTTTGTTCTTTTTCCATGATTGCTCACAGAAAGATTCCATACCTTGAACATTAATGATGTTGGTGGCAACATTCCTGGCATCTTTCCATTTTGCAATCACACTTTGTTCTATCTCAAGTTGTGTTTTAAAAATTTCTTCTCTTTGTAACACGTTCTCAAGTTCCTTCTTAGCATCCCTACTAATACATCTCATTTTCTCAAATTCAATGAGCTGTGCTTCTAACATTGCATTCCTATCACTTAAGAGCAAATTAGTCTCTTTTATTCTTGAATTCTCTTTGGTAAGTGATTTAAGAGTAACACGCAAATTATATAGTACAGTAGACATTTCATTTACTGCACTATCGCATTCCTCTTTAGAAAGCTCAGAAAGATTAGTAATTGTTACCTGGTTGCTTGAGGAGCTTGCTTCCTGCTCATGATTGTTAGCTATAAGAGCCAAGTTGACATACTCAACATCATCATCAGAATCTTCACCATTACCAGCCCAATCATACTCCTGAGACATGAAAGCCTTTTCTTTTTGCTTGAGAAGTTCAAAGTATTTCTTTTTATAATCAACAGGCTCAAATTTCCTGTTGCCCTTCTCAATCTTGGGCTTTCTGCAGTCTCCAGCAAAGTGACCAAGCATTCCACAATTGAAACATTTAGATTTAGACTTTTCAATCCAGTTACTTTTGTTAGGTTGAAAGTCTCTCCTTGGTGGCCTTGCTTCTGAGTTTCTTTTAAACTTGAACTTAGAGAATTTTCTTGACAGAAAAGCAATGTGTTCATCAATCTCATCTAAGTCATCCAAGTTGGCTGGTTCTGGTTCTTCTTCTTCTGTCATCTTGCCTTTACCCTTGCTAACATCACTTCTACAACTAGCTCGACTAGTTGTGGCTTTTGCAGCTTCTTCATTGTCATCTTCCAGTTGGTTCACAGATGCAATCAATGCAACAGATCCACCTTTCTTCTGTACCTTTTCAATTTCTTCATCTTGCTCCATTTCCAACTCATATGTCTTCAAGGTTCCATAAAGCCTTTCAAGAGTGTAGTCTTTGTACTCTTGAGTGTTTCTGAGAGAAACAGTCATAGGCTTCCATTCTTTTGGAAGAGCTCTAAGAAATTTAAGGTTTGAATCCTTGGTTTGATAGATCCTCCCATACAACTTTAATCCATTCAAAAGTTTTTGAAACCTACTAAACGTGTCATTTAGGGTTTCACCAGCTTTAAAATGAAAATGCTCATATTGTTGTATAAGGAGCTGCATTTTGTTTTCCCTAACTTGCTCAGTACCTTCACAGAGAGTTCTAACAGTGTCCCATACTTCTTTGGAGGTTGTACAGTTTATGACATTGTCAAACATCTCTTGCTCCAAACCATTAAACAGAATGTTCATGGTTCTTTTATCTTTATGGACTTCTGCAACATCTTCAATAGTCCATTCTGAGACAAGTTTTGGAATTTCCACATCAGGAGCATCATCTGGCAGTCCAACTCTAGATGCAAACTTCATGGGAACGTGTGGACCTTTCTCAATGCAGTCTACATATCTCTCATCCATAGACATGAGATGTAAATGCATCTTTACTTTCCAGTGAAAGTAATTGTCCTTATCAAGAACTGGTATTTTTACACCTGCATCCTTCTTCACCATGGTTACTGTTTTGGTCTTGATCTTTAAACTTCTTGTATGTTAGAAGCTCGCTCTGATACCAATTGTTATTCCCAAATGACCTAACAAAATTGTAGAAGGGGGGGGGGGGGGGGTTGAATACAATTTTGATATTTCTTGAACTTAAAAACAACTTACAAATAAAACTGAACTTAAAGTAAAAATCACAAGCACATTAATAATTTCAGTTGGATTGTTTGATGATCCAACTGAAGTGATTTTTATTGCGGAAATAATTTGTGATACAAAAGTACACAGCTGCTCAGTTACAAGGTTGTAGAGAAGAATGCTCTCAAGGATAGCTAATACAAACTATTTGTTTTTCTTCTCTCTCTTTAAAGTAAATGCTACACTTGGTTATAAATACCCAAGTTTACAATTCTACGTTTGGCTAAACTAAAGAACAATAGTAGTAACCATCAGTAGCTTGCTTTTCATTCCTTTTGTCCAATGGTCCTTGGAGATCTTTGCTTTTTTCTTCATGCTTATTTTAATCATTCCCAAGAGCCTTATTGGAAATTGGAATGTTTCCTTATTTCCAGTAACCATTTTGATGGCTTCCAATGCAAAGTACACTTCCATATCTCCTTTAGATCTGTTCAGTAAACTGTCACTATCACTTTGTCAACTGTTCAAAAAGCAATAGTGATTCGTTGATAGCAGGGAGATGTGTTTCGTTGATAGCTTTATTCTTCATTCCGTTGATGGTGTTTCCTTCGTTTCGTTGATGGTGTTTCCCTCGTTTCGTTGATGGGTAAACTCCATACCGTTGACAGAGTGATCTTCATACCGTTGACATGTCTTCACTTAGACAAAATTACAAGGCATAATATATTTACAATTAACCAACCTATTTTGCCTATCTAGTACTTAGTCAACATGACTTAGAAAACCTATCTAATACACACAACAAAATGCATATCAAACTGTGAAGTATTGTACAGTGCAATTGCTACATTACTCATTTCGTTGATGAGCTTCTTGTCAACGGAATGCTGCAAAGCATGCCATTTCGTTGACAGCTACAAAATGACTTTACACAAATTCTACTAAGTGTTTTATGTTTATCATCAAGAACAACATATTCCTAACAATTCCCCTTTTCAAGAAGAAGTTGATATTTTTCACTTTGCCGTATTGGAGTCAGAACTTACATCGGCATAACCTCGATGTTATGCATATCGAGAATAACATCTGTTAGAACATACTTGGAACTTTACTAAATATTCCTGGAAAGTCAAAAAACCATGTCAATGCTCGCAAAGATTTGCAAGAACTTGGCATCAGGAAGGAACTTCATCCTGTTTTATCAAGTGATGGGAAATACCTTGAAATCGGAGCTGCCATATTTGACATGACGAATGATGAGAAAGATCGATTTTGCTCGGTACTGAAAAATGCCAAATTGCCATATGGTAGTGCATCTAACATCGCTCGGTTTGTTAATACTAAGGAGAGGAAAGTCTCAGGCTATAAGAGTCATGATGCACATTTTGTGTTGCACCATTTATTGCAATTTGCTGTTAAAAAATCACTGAAGCCTGCAGTTGCCACCCCTTTAATCAGATTAGGGGCCTTTCTGAGAAGTGTTTGGAGCAAAGTGATCGACTTAAGTGAGGTGAAGAGGCTACAACAAGAAATTGTGGAAATACTTTGTCAATTTGAGACAATATTTATACAGGCTTTCTTTGATGTAATGGTCCACTTGTTGGTTCATTTATGCAGTGAACTAGCTTATGGTGGACCAGCACACCTTCGTTCCATGTGGCCTATTGAACGTTATTTATGCAAGTTAAAAAAATATGTTCGAAACAGAAGTAAACCAGAGGGTTCTATCGCCGAGGGTTACCTTGCAGAAGAATGCTTGACATTTTGTTCAAGATTCTTGGGTGACAATGCCGGATCAGGTGATATTACCAAGCCTGGAAAACTTCAAGGTTGTCCAGAAAAGTTGGAATACCATATTGGTACAAGAAAAAATAAAAATGGAAAAGCTATACATTTAGAAGTACCTCAGTGGATGGCAATGCATCGTTATATTCTATTCAACTCTGGAAACAAAGAAGTAGAGGAGTTAATTGCGTAAGTTTCAATTCCTAATTCCTAACTTAGTTTCTTTATATAATTAGTCATTTTTTTCTAGAATTTTAAACTAGCTACTTTCTATAGGAAGCATAAAGCTTTGATTGATGGTCAAACAAAGTTGAAAAAATATAAAAGGGCCAGACAACATAGCGATGACTTCTGGAACTGGATGCAGGAAGAGGTTGGCAAACGAGGGAATATTTCGAAGGAATTAGAAGTGTTTGCAGTGGGCCCTAATCGATCAGCTAAGAGGTATAATGGATATGTAATCAATGGGTACAGATACCACACGAAGAACCGGGATGCTAGATGCACAACACAAAATAGTGGTGTTTTTTTGACCTCTCTGACGACCAGTTTTGCAAGCTCAAAAGATGATAAACCAAAGGTCGGTGAAGTCAATTACTATGGAGCAATTGAAGAGATAGTAGAACTTGATTATTGGGGAAAATTAGTTGTAGTGTTGTTTAAGTGCTGTTGGTACCAAGAAGAAAAGGATATATATGGGATGACACAAGTGAATTTTAATCAATTATGCCATAAATCTGATCCATACGTATTGGCTTCACAAGTACAACAGGTATTTTATGTAGAAGATCCAGTTGAAAAGATGACATATAATGTCATCAAGAAACTGCCAAGGGACTGGTGTGATGTGGAAGATGAAGATGAAGGTCAAGATGAAGCACTTTTACATGATGCACCACTTGGATCAGAAATTGAAGTTCAAGACAATGAGGATACATGGGCTAGGGATGATGTTCCAACTAGACATGTTCTTATCGAGATCGACGAAGTCGAAAAACCTGCATAATTTTCTAAATCTAGATGTTTTTATGCAATATGTTAATGTTCAATTGTCTTTTGTATGTGGTAAATTGAACCTGCATAGTTACTACTTTTTCGTATGTGGTAAATTGAACCGCATTTACTTGTTGTGTACTTAATGTGGTAAGCTGCATTCTTAATGTTAATGTAATCATTATTTATGTAACACCATGTGGTAACCGATTACTTGCTCTGTCAACTTGACATTTACTTGTTGTTTTTCATATTAGCTGTGTGCACTATGTTCTTACTCTAATGTAATTTCCATTCTTAATTATTTTTCAGGATATATGGAAAAATTTATTCATCTCAGATTCCACCATCAGGGTGAATTCCAGAGTACACGATATACTGGTGGGACAGAGACTGTTGTACATGGTGTCGATACTGAAAAATTTTCATATACCGTACTCATGGAGCATGTCCACGATGACCTTAAATATTCAGAAATTTGAGGAAGTTATGTAATGGCAGAGAATTCTGGTGATTGGAAGTTGCTGACGAGTGACTTGGAACTTAATCGAGTAGTTGACCAAACTAAAAGCAATGACTATATTGACTTTTACATTGATAATGTCGTTGACATGAGTGTGCATCCAATCAAAAAAATGCAGCCGCATGTGGTTATGAGGCCAAGACCTATAAATCTTCTTACAGGTACAATGTTTATATGGTTAACTTCTTTGTACTGGTAACTTCTTGCATATTGTCTAATTTATTTCACTTAACTATTGTGTAACTACCCTTGCACTTTTGTAGCTAAAAAACCCGCTAAGCGCCAATTCACAACGGCTCATCAACTACAACAGCAGATGAAGCACACAGTGAAGTAGATGGGTTCAGAGAAGTGGCCACAAGATGGTACTCGAAAGTCACCACGACTGAATAAATTGGGAAAATCCATTGATACACCTGTGATGCAGAGACTTACGACTGCCAAAAGAAAATTGTATTGTTCCAGTCCACGGGAAAATGAAACAATGGGAGAAAATGAGGTTCAGGTTAGATGTCTTCAATTTTACCTTTCTTGTTCAATTTTATTATTCCAGAAAATTTTTACCTTTCTTATATAATTGTTTCCAATCTTTATATGCAGAGCAAGAGGACCATCATCCCACCCCCTCCTCCACCTCCAACAGATTATGAAAAAAAAAGGATGGTAAGAATCGAGTATAATGAACAAGTTCTTTACACTCTGGTACCTTCACTGTTAGGGAGAGTAAACAGTAATGGACCGAATAGCAATAGAAATGATGCAAATAGTGACGGTGATGCATCAGTGACTCCACCGAAGGTGTGTCGTAGCTAGATGCTTTTATTTATTCCTGCATTATAACTAGAATCATATTATTTTGTACCTAAGTGGTTGTATTTTGCAGGGTAGAAAGAAGACAAACAAGAAAAAGCTTGCTCGGGGACGGGCACCAACAACACGTTCCCGAGCCAATTTAACACCCAAGCCTGCAAATGAAGAAGCAAGGGAGAAGGATGAGACATGTCAATTTGTGGAATATGAGATATCTCCACATCCAGATGAAGGACAAGGTTCAATGGATGCTTGGAGGGCTATGTGGAAACGCCAAAGAGAACAATCTGAAAAGGAGAAAGCTCGGGGACAAGAAAAAGCAGGACAAGAAAAAGCAGGAGCAAGTGCAAGTAAGAAGGTTGTCGAGGAAAATATCTTGCCTGATATTGAGGAAGGCGATATGGAAGGTTAGCCTAATATATATATTATTCGTTGCATATCTATTTATATCTTCAAGTAAGCAGTAGTATATCTATTTAACATTCACAAAATCTTGCAGATCCAGTTCCTAAAAAAATGAGAGGAAAAACCAGGATGGATGTTGTTCACATGAGAAGCTTTGACAAGAGAGTTGTCATCGGGATGAATGATGATTTCCAGCCTATTGCAGAAAATGACAAAGTACTATCATAATTAAGTTGCTACCTTGGAACACTTGCTAAGCGTCGTGTGTCGCTAAGTTATGTTAGTTGGCGCCATGTTTCGAAAGACTTGAGGCAGGCTATGTGGAATCATGTCAAGGTAATTTATGACCACATATCGATTTTTATCGTTACTTGTTATTTAATTAGGTGAGGATAATTTGTTAAAAACTGATTAGGTGTGATGGTTTTATTTATTTATTCTTATTGATTTTTTTAAGGAACGATATATAATTCCTGATGAGTTGGAAAATTGGGTGCTCGAGACAATTCATTCATGTTGGAAAGTGTACAAGAGTCGAATCAAGGCAGATCATTTTACAGCGTATGAAAATGATGAAATGAGGTTGGCTAATAGACCAGATGACATTGCACTCGAGACTTTCAAACTGCTTTTGGAATATTGGAATGATGAGAGTGTTCAGGTATATATATCGATTTTAAGCATTTAGGCTCTCTCGAAAACATAATTATATCATTTTTCATTATTTTCTGTAGGCGAGAGCGAAGAAAAATGCAGCAAGCCGTAAAAGATATGTTGACACTCACACTCTTGGTCCAAAAAGTTTTGCACAACATCGGTATAAGATGGTATGTAATTATTTTGTTTAATTTTTTTGTTAACATGATTTTTTTGTTCGATTTAAACTTGTTCATTGTTTCTGTCTAAAGTAATACCACAATGTTGCTTATTATTTCGTGTTCATTTTTTTTACTAGAAAAAAAAAGCAGTGGCAGATGAGCTTGAACCATGTGATGCAGAGGTTTTTATTTGTTTACTTGATTTTCTTGTTCGATTTAACTTGTTCATTGTTTATGTCCAAAGTAATACCACAATGTTGCTCATTTATTCGTGTTCATTTTTTTACTAGAAAAAAAATGTTGTGGCAGATGAGCTTGAACCATGTGATGCAGAGGTTTTAAATTTGTTTACTTGTTCGATTTAACTTGTTCATTGTTTATGTCCAAAGTAATACCACAATGTTGCTCATTTATTCGTGTTCATTTTTTTTACTAGAAAAAAAAAGCTGTGGCAGATGAGCTTGAACCATGTGATGCAGAGGTTTTTATTGAAACTCGGAAGCGAGTTGCAGGATGTATGTACAAGACCAATCCTGAAATAATCACAAAAAAAATTGTAAGTATTTCATTACAACTAGCCACCTGAGATACCGCTTCTGATATATAAGTAATCTTATGCATGTTTAACCAGTTGACTTTTATGTTTTATTTTGTAGGACAATATTACCAAAAAACTCACCACTGGAGATACCGCTTCTGATGAGCTTGGTGCAAAACATGGTCCTAATTGGCTACAAGGAAGATGCTTGAAGTCAGGAATGAGCAGTTCTAATCCGCCAACAGACACATATGTGAAAGAGCTGACCACAAGGATTAAGGAAAGCCTCGCTTCTGAGTTGGAGGAGAAAATGAAGAAAGCCGAGTCTGAATTCCAATCCAGAGGCCAACCCGGGCATCACAGTTGATGTCGAGAAGTTGTGTGCAATTGCTACAAGTGATGTTGATGATGGTACACCTATTACTAGAGGTAGTAGCTTCTAGTATCACTGCTTTTTAAGTTTAAGCTTCTAGTACCCTTGCATTTAACTTAGAATTGGGATGTAAAAGTACTTATGTTATGGATGTTAACTAGCTTCTATCTTCTAGTTCGGATGTTAAATTAGTTTGTTTTGGTTGGATGTTGAATCAGAATTGATTAGTTTGTTTGGATGAGATGGATCTCTTGTGGTTGAATGCTTGTGGTTGAATGGTATTTTGGGATTGTATACTTTTAAAAAGGTGCTATTCAAATTTTTTTTGGTAAAGTGTTACATTAGCTTGTTAGAGTGTTACAATATACTAGTTAAAATGTTGCTAGTTTAAATGTTACTATAGCTACAATAAGTGTTACAACAGGTACACCAAACAGGGGGCACAGGTGGGGCCCACTGGTGGGGCCCACTTTTTAAAAAAAATTGTAGCACTCTAAGGTAACCGAATATTTATGTTGCAATATGCCATTTTTATGTTACAGTAGATCTCTAAGGTAACCGAAAACGCCATGTTACCCTAGGAGTGAAATAAGTTACCTTAGGTACCATAAGGTAACATCGAAATATGTAACTTATAATTTATGTTACCTTAGCCCACAAATGGGTCTATGGTAACATTTTAGCACCCTAATGTAACAGAATTTTTGGGTTACCACAGGCTGTTTTTGGTGTAGTGAAGAAACCAACACTGAAGTTTTTTTCATGTGTTTGGTGCAAAGTGCTTTGTACTAAAAGATGGAGGACATCTAGGCAAGTTTGATGCCAAAGCAGATGAAGGCATTTTTCTGGGCTATTCTCTGGAATCTAAAGCTTACAGGGTATATGTGATTGAAGACAAGAAGGTGTTGGAAAGCTTAAATGTAACATTCGACGACACCAAAATATTAGGCCTGCAAACTAGAGAGAACTCTGAATCCTTGGTATTTGAAAATCTATCAGGAGATCTCTCTCACATAGAGGAAGAACCTGAAGTTGTTCCTGGTGATAATAATAATCATAATGATAATGATTCTGGACCAAGTGGTGACAGTGATGGAGATCCTCAAACTTCTACAGGATCCACTAGTCAATTAACAGAATCAACAGATCACACCGTCAACAACTCAGGGGGAGCAGGAGAAGGATCAATTAGTCAGTTCAACACCACAATGAAAATCAAGAGGACACTTCAAGAACAGATCTGTCAAGACAAAGGGTTTAGATTCAAGATCATTCCTGATGTCTAGTTCTTAGTGATCCTAGTGGTGGAGTGAAGACTGGAGCTATAGAGTATGAATGATTATTTCCTTGGTTTTCTTTCTGAAGAAGAAACTAGGAAAGTTAAAGAAGCTCTGATAGATCCAGATTGGGTGATTGCATAGCAAGATGAACTCAATCAATTCTAAAGGTAGATTGTATGGAAGCGGGTATCTAGACCAAATAACAGAGTTGTAATTGGTATAAGGATAACCAGAAGTTTACTGGATGACAATGGCATTGTTATGAGGGACAAGGCCAAACTGGAGGCTAGGTTACTATCAGGAAGCAATATCGAACAAGAAGCACCAGTGACGAGACTTGAGGATATCAGGATATATCTGGCACCTGCTGCATATTCAAACTTTAATATCTATATGGTGAATATGATCAAGTGCACTCCTGATTGATGAGATAGTAGAAGAAGTCAATGTACAGCTTCTCTTCAAGATCACAACAGGTTGGTATGAACTAGTATCAATACTCAAGCAATCGTCAAAGACATGGTATGACATTCTAACTGAACTTTTGCAGAATATGAATTTATTAGAGTCGTCATATATATATAACTCTCTATATCTTAAGGCACAAACATAATGTCATATATGTGCAGTGATATCATGATTATATTATATGTTGGTCTACTAACGAAAACTTGTGCAAGAAATTTTCCAAGTCATTGCAGAGTATGTACAAGATGAGTATGTTGGAAAAGTTGCAATTCTTTTTGGAATTACTTTGAGCAATCCAAAAGAATAATTCTTTTAGGAGCACAAGTAAGCCAAAAGAGTGACGGCAATAAAAGTAAGTCAAGAATCTTTTGAATGTGCACAATTGGGAAGATTCTAGACATGCCAAGACTCCCTGCCAACAGTAGCCACTAAAGCTTGATCAGGACAAATCAGGTAAAAGACAGAAATGACAAGATAGAGAGGTATGATCATCTCATTAACTTATTAGCTATAAATTGACCACACATATTTTATTCTCAAGTTGCCAATGTGCAAGGTTCCAAGTGGATTTCAGAAAATCTAGTCTTATAGCTATTAACAAGATTTTTGGATATCTTAAGGGAATACCAAATCTCGGTATATGGTACCCTAAGGATACTTGTTAACATGTTTACCTATATAGATATAAAGTACGCAGGTTGTAAGAAAGACAGGAGAAGCATCTCTGGAAGCTGTCAACCCAAATGACAGGAGAAGCATCTCTAGAAGCTGTCAACTTCGTGGAGGAAGATTGATTTCTTGAAATAACTTCATCTCCAACAACTCTGTGGAACATTCCACGACAATGCACCTTGACACCAGGTATCATTTCTTTCAAGAGCATGTCTTCAATTCATAGAGTAACTTGCAGACACGTTTATTGAATCACTTGTTATATTAAATTTTCAAGACTGGTTTATAAACTTGGGATATTAGTTATTGCACATTATCTGAAAATCCCATCTGCAAGAAATTCTTAAAATAAGCTCACAAGTATTAAGTTGTCCATAGTTTAAGGACTTGTGAATTTATTTAACATCCAGTCCTCGCGTTAATAATTAAGTACTAATATCTAACTCATAGATATTTAGTATTTATTTATTATTTATTTAATGTAATTTGAATTATGGAAATTGAAGTAGTTCAATATCTTATTTGCTCCATAATTTAAAATACATAAAATAAAGATGCAGCATAATTTATTGGATTTTAATTGGCTTATATCAGTTAATGATATTTAGTCAATTTTATTCTAAGAAAATTGTGATATTTTTGTTAACTGTGAATTTAAATGAATATCTGATTTGAAAAAGTTCACAGAAAACAGAAAACAAAAGGTTGGTTTTAAAACTGGTAACAACTTTAAAATTAATCAGCAGCAAAATCTATCGAAAAAGGAATTTCGATAGTTTTCTGAGTAGTTGATAAAAAGTATCGAAAGCAATTTTCGATGGTTTTTGTTAAAGAAAAGAAAACTTATCGAAGAAAAGTCTCGATAGCTTTTGAAATTGGAAATGAAATCTATCGAAAGAATTCAATTCTTTAATATTCGAATTTCTCGATAGTTTTCAGAAAAGTACAACCTCTCGATAGTTCATTTGAAAACTATCGAACGTGAGATGTCACAAATGGACATAGATCCAGAGCCCTCAGTGGCCATCCCCGACCAGGAGGTTGAAAACCAACAGCCTCTAACCACGGTCATAGAGCCTTTGAAAGAAACAAATGAAACAACAACAGAAACTCCTACCCCTACTATACCACCCACTCAAATAACTGAGAGTGTAGAGGGAGTCAGTGCCAAAGCAGCACCAAATAAGGAGATAAACCATTCAACAACAGCTTTGCCTTCCTCTAAAAGGAGAAAACTAGAAAATGAGGCAACTGTTGAAACTTCATTACCTTCTTTCACCGAGCCTCTAACAGATTTTTCTGAAGCTGATTGGGCAGTGATAACCAAAGCTATATCTGAACCCCTACCCCAAACAGAAAAAGGAAAATTGACGGAAGCAACTAGTTCTCCGACCATATTACGGTCAGGACCACCGGTTGAAGGTTCTTTACTGAACCAAGAGTCTTCACAGACGTTGAGAGAAGGTTTTGACCTAAATGCACAATCTAAAAGGTCATTGCCTAACTCCCCAGATGGAACATATCTGGATCCTGCGGGTACCGGGTCTGACATAGGTGCAGATCGGCAACTCGGTAACAATGAATCAATTTCATTTGAGGAGTTACCTGAGGATATGTCTGCAAAGACTTCAGAGGGAGTTTCAGGGCCTCTGTTTTCAATAGAGCCTGATTCCAACCCCCCAGAGATTCAAACTCCGGATCCTATTAAGGAAAGATCATCGCAAGATGATCAACAACTTGGTTTGACCAAGGACGGGGATTTGCGAAATCCCATTGCACCACCAGTGACCTCCTTAAGGATGGCTATGGTGATTTTCCTTGCAGGTACATTTGGATGCTGAAGCTCTGAGAGATAAGAGTGAAACACTAGTGAGGTACACGAAACAGAATCACACACTCACAGTGAGGAAGAAAGAGAAACACCAAATCCCATTCCCTATCCCTTAAACTTGGTTCGTAATGTTTTACCTTTAAAGACCTAACAGTTGAGACCTCATTTCGGGACCTAACATTTGGTTGTTTTAGGGCCCTAAAAAGTGTGATCTAACAGTTGGGAGGTATAAGGAAGATGTCGGGAAATTTGATTCGTAGGACGATCGACGGTGAAGCCATCTTGCAGTATTTAAAGGGCACAATTGATCAGACTACATATTACTACTTCTTTTCTAACAGATGCTACATGAGAATTCCTTCAAGACCCAGGAAAACTTCTTTTCTTAACTAAGGGGGAGAAATGAGTTATAATCAGATTATTGGAGGATTCCTCAACTAAGGGGGAGAAGTGGTAAGGAAAAGTAGAGGTACACCACACCACAATTCTATTGATCTTTCAACTATTGGGGAGAGACTAAGGGGAGAAGTGGTAGATTTCCTAGAAGACGGAGAAGTGGTATTGGTTCACCATTGTTCTTGTTAGGACCTGATAAGTTTGTAGAAGGGGGGTTGAATACAAACTATACCGATTTATCGAATTTGTCCTTTGAAAAATATAACAATTGAGAACAAATTAATGCGGAATATAAATGAAACAAGATTCAAGTTAAATATAACTTATATTAAACTTGAAGGGTGTTGCAAATACAATAAGGATTACAAAGTATTTATCTCAAACTAATTAATACAAATTTAGAATAAATTCGACATGAACTCTTCTAATATTTGTAATAAAAAGATCGAATGCTAAAAGCAAGTTCGAGATATATTCTAGGGATAAAAATCCGCTAGATAATCAAAGCAATACAAGTAATCAACTTCTAGTGGTTTGGATTTAACAATACAAACTAGAATTAATTGCTTGAGAAGAAATGAGATTAAATGGCTTCTTCTGTTCTTGAGAGTAAATGCTTCTGTGTCTTGTTTTTGATTAGCTGCCCTGTTCTGTCTGTACTGCCATGGTTTTAATACAATTGCATTTCCTTGTATGACCTCTTAATTAAATCAGAATGACTTAATTAATAAATCAAAACACTTGTATGACCTTACATATAAAGCTCGGTAGAACCTAGCTTCAGCAATAGAACCTGTCAAAAGTGTCCGGTATGACCTTATGTACTTCCACCAACTCTGGATAGAACCTGGGAAAGAAATCTGTATGACCTGACAGAATTGTATGGTATGACCTGAAGTATAATTCGGTAGAACCTAGGGTATTAAAACAATAGGTCATACCGAGTCTTCTAAACAGGTCATACCGAGATTTAAAAAGAAAATCCTTTTAATTTATTTAGATAGATTAAATTCTAGATTAAATTAATTCTTTTATAGAATTAATTTAATAAATAATTTAAACAACTAACTTAATTAATTTAATAAATAAATTAATTATGATAGAATTAATTTATTAATTAAATTGAATTAATAAATTAAAGAAGATAACTTAAAATCCTTGCATTCATCTATCTTCTGAAAACCACTGAATATAGATGATTTAATTCCACTGATTGATGTCGTCATTCGATGCACTGTCTGGTTTCATGAATAACTGACTTCAATGAGAATTCTTCATCTTTAAAACATTTAAAGCTGTGGCTTCTTTTCTTTAGCTTTGACTAAACTCTGTATCCTGTACTTCTTCCGTCACCAACTGGAAATCTCTGTCACTGTAGTAAATCCACTTACTTGAATACTTCACTGAGGCTTGAACAATAAATTGAACTTCTTTCAATGTAGAATAACTTCAAGTCTGTAGATGACTTTAATTCTCCATTCTCTTGACAGATAAAACTCTCTGAGATTCCTGTGACATATTAACTTATTATTTACTTATTACATACTTGTTTAAATTAAGTTGTTTCCTCGGAATATTAATAGGCCTAAACATATGCCTTTCAATCTCCCCCTATTTGTTTGTTAGAGAATAACAATCAAATACCTAGAGGATAACTCAACTAACTTAAACAAGAAATAGAAATGACTTTTAAGAGCCAAGTAAATAACAAGAAAAGTTCTGGTTTATATATAACAATTCCAGATTCAAACATAATAGATAAATACAAGATAGTTGTTCCTCTAGCCTGAACAAGTGATAACATAGATTCTATCTTGATCTACCTAAGCATAACAAAAATGTATACATTAAAAACTTATGCTTCCTTCACTGATTTCTCCTTCTTCTTCTTCACTTTCTTCAACTTCTTCTAGCTTTTCCAACAATGCTTCATCAAGAACTTTATCTGATTCAGAAGCAAAACTTGATGGCATGATTGGTTGAGGAGTAACTTTCTTGAGTCTGTTCTTGAGTTGAGAATATCTCTTGATTTTGTGCTCACAGTACTCCTTGATGATGTCAGCAAACTCAGTCTTCTTTTCAGAAGCAAAACCAGAAGTCCTTAGCAGATGTTCAGTTTGAACTAATCTTGTGGCAGTAACAGAAGCTAAGGATACTGGATCTAGTCCTACAGTCTGAACAGAAGTGCCTTGGTAGAATTTAACTTCAAGTGGCACATCTATAGTTTGAGGACTGTTTCTGCTGGCATACTCCCTTAGCCTTTCATTCAGAAGAACGTTGAGATGAGAAGTTTCAAGTGTCTTGCAAATCAACACCCAGAGTTCTGATACAGTTCTTCTCACCAGAAGGTCAAATGAAACAATGAATGACCCTACATTCTGACAAGAGACAAAGATTTGGGGTTCTTCTAACACTCTACTATAACCAATACCTACCCTGGTAATCTCTTTCTTCAAAGCCTTGATGTACATGTTATTATCAGGGTTAGCACTGCTAAAGGATTTCAATACCTTTAAGAATTGAGCATCATTGTTAGAAGACTTCCGGGGCTTTGCAAATAACTCCCTTGCCTGATCCCATCTTTCTCCAATCTTCAACTTGATGTCCATCCTCCTATCCTTGACTTTAAGACTATGAAGACTTTGTTTGACTTCATGCTCAGCCTTTTGAATTTTAAGCTTCTGGGAGATGATATCAGCTACTCTAACATTCTCCTCTTCTCTCCTCCTTATTTCTGCCCTTTCCTTGAGAATCTCCCTTTCAAAGGCAGGATCTGGATTGTACAAATCATCTTGATCATCCCAGTCCTCCACATTCCATTCACCTTCTTCCCCATCTGCTTGATCACTATCAGACTTTGTATATTCTTGCTCACCTTGAAAAAC
The DNA here is from genome assembly GCA_030848705.1 of Heracleum sosnowskyi. Classification (NCBI taxonomy): domain Eukaryota; kingdom Viridiplantae; phylum Streptophyta; class Magnoliopsida; order Apiales; family Apiaceae; genus Heracleum; species Heracleum sosnowskyi. Next base: position 36,301,689 of record CM061238.1, read on the forward strand.
AAACTCATCATCAGGTAGCACTCCTTCTTGATCAACAACTTTCCCTCCCCTTATCCTTTACTCCTTCTTGACCTCCAGCTACTCCACCCTTATTCTCCCCCTTAGTTGAGGAATCATCTACAGATTTATCTTTAGTAGACTTGGGATCCTCCTTCTTCTTACTTTCTTCTCCTCTTGCTTCATCCTTTCCATCATTGTCCTCTTCATCATCATCACCCTCAAAGAATTTCTTCTGATCAGCATTGGGTTGATGTGAGTTCTTGATCATGGTATACAGATATTTCATGCCCTCGTTCAGATGTTGTATCCCACCTTCAAGTTTGGCAAACCTCTCATCATTTAACCACTGATGTTCACCAACAGTCTCCTGAATTGAGTCTACCCTAGTTGAAATAATAGGAATCTGCTTAACAGCCTCCCTGATCTCAGCATTAGAAACTATCAGCACTGACATATCTGAAGCCATCAACACCTGTGATTCTTGAATAGCATTCATTTTGGGGATCAAAGTGACCTTCAATCCTTCTATGTCATCTCTAATATGACCCGGCTGATTAGTTACAGAGGTGGAAGAAGAAGACTGTTCAACCACTTGTGCCTTAAGAATTTCTTTTTCAGCCTGGGTCTCTTGAAGTTGTTTCTGCAGACCAGCTATTTGAGCCAATAAAGAAGCAGTGTATGTGTCATTGTGTGCACTCATCTCAATTTCTCTCGATGGTGTTTCACTCACCTCACGTGCTTGTGTATCGCTCTGTGTTTGTCTCTCAGAACTACCCACTAGCTGTCCATCCTTGTTTAGAGTTGAAGTACCTGCAGAAAAAATCACCATAGCCCCTTCTTGAGAGGTCACTGGTGGTGCAATGGGAGTTCGCGAATCCCAATCCATGGTAAAGTCCAAAAATTCATCCGAAATTGAAAACTGAATTGCTTCATGGATGGACTTACAATGTTGCCCTTCACTTTCTCCAGTTAAAACTGCGAGTGAAGAATCCCTTAGGGGAGCCAGAGATGTTCCCTCTGGGAGGGGAGAAAATGGTTCTGTTATAGTGGGCAAAGAACCAGATTTTCCCTCTGAAGCCTGTGAAGGCTCTTCTACCGTGACAATGGTAGGCACTGTTTCAACAAGCATTCCTATGTGCTCTCCTCTCAGAGTGTCCTGTGCATGAGTCTCTACGATAGTTTCAGAAGTATTTGCTCCCATTGTGATTAATGGGAGAGTGCTTGACTCTGTACAGAATGCCAAGGCCTGATGGCGAAATTCAATAGATTCATCCTGTTGAGAGGATGTCTCTAGTAACTGTTCATTGGCCTTTTGAGAATCCATATCCTTTTGGGAGGATACAGACTGGCTTACAGATGCCTCAAGGAGTGTTCTTCTCTTCTTTAGTGGAGGAGGCAGAGCTGTGGGATCACTCACAATAAAATCTACTTCAAGTTGTTCTCTCAATCTTGTTGTAGCTGGTTGTTCAAGGGGAGCGGTCAATGGATTTGACTCTGTGTGTAGCTCTATGACCGGGGACAGAGATTGTGGTTCTACAATCCCTTGGTCAATCCTAAGAACCTCTTGGGTTAGTGGAGCAGTTGAGAGAGGATATATTACCTGAAGTGCCATGGTGTTAGGAGGCACCATTGAAGTTCCTGCTGACGAGGATCCAACCACTGGATGTTCAATAAAGAGAAGAGGTAACTGTGGTTGCAGAATCTCTCGCAGATATGATTGTGGAACTACGGGTCTCCTTCCAGACCTGGAACTGGTGGACAAAGTTGAATATATGGAAGGATTAGTGTGTGCAGGGACTTGAAAAGGAGTGTTTTGAAAAAGTGTTTTATGTACATCAGAAAGAACATGATCCAACACTAGAGAAAGGAAACGAGAATAAAAGCATCTAACTTTCTTTCCATTCTCAATATCTCTAGTGTAATTGAAAATCCTCCTTATCAATAGATCCCACACAAGAGTTCCTATGTCCAATCTTAGGTTGAAAACAGCAGCATAGGCAATGTTTTGTAAGACAGAAGTGATGACTGGAAAGTAGTTTTTGATAGAATTACTAAAAACTTTGGCTAGGCAGTCAAAGAACAAATCCCACTCACATGCTAGATTACCCTTATTCAGACGAGGAAGAACAATATTTCCTTGGTAATCAATACTAGAGAAAAATTGAACTAACTCATCATCAGTAGGGAATCCAACAAAATTATCAAGTGGAAAATGAAGTACTTGACAAAAGATCTCCTTAGTTACTGTGTACTGACGATCAGAAATAGTGAAGGTGAAAGATTGCATATCGTCAGCAACAACAGCAGTTAAACATAATAGACGAAGGGGTTCAATCTTTAAATCAATAGAAGCAGTGATAGCATAGCTAACAATTGATTGTTGATTTAAAAAATGAATCCACGGCCTAAAACGTTCAACATAACACTTAAGAGGATCACAATAGCCAACGTAATTATTAAAACGTTCAACAACAAACTCAGCAGCCATTTAAAAAAATATAAGAAAATAAAATAAAATAAAGTAGTAATTAATAATAATATTAAACAGAGAAGAAATAAAATCCCAAGTAATTCACAAGAAAAATTTGCAATAGTTCGTTGTTCTAGGAATAAAACACAAACTAGAGCAAAGTTAACTAAGTAAAAACTTGAGTTAAAAAGGAATGAGCAAAAGAACTTGAGGTGAACTGGTATTTATAGAGGAGGGTTCTGCTGGGCTCGGTATGACTTAAGGGCAGGTCATACCGAGTTTTTCTTTCAGGTCATACCGAGTTTTCCTTCAGGTCATACCGAGAAAAACTAAATAATAAACAGAAAAAAAAAAAGAAAAATTACACACCATTATGACCTTAAGAGAGGTCATACCGAGTTCTAATATGACCTGGGAGAAGGTCATACCGAATTCTTAAAAATAAAAGATTAATACACTAAAATGCCAATATGACCAAACAGAAGGTCATACCGAATGTTATTTGAAAAGAAGCAGTAATCAACAGAAAATATTCATAGAATATTTTATAAAACCTGAACCAAATGCAGAAAATTATAAAAGAGCATTAAACTAATATAAACCTGCAGAAAAATTTAAACAACAATATTTACAATCTGGAAAAAAAACTTAAATGATTCTAAATAAATTATTTAGAATATTTAAATTAACAAGCTTTACACATTAAACATGGATTGGCAATATTTAACATCTTAAATTGACAAGAGAAAATGATTTAGTTAAGAACAAACCTACCGGAGACATTGTCAATCACTAAGACTGTTCAACATACCCAATTTACCAACTAACCTGGTAAATGTGGATTCGTCAACAGATTTAGTGAAAATATCTGCAGTCTGTTCTTCAGTGGGTACAAAGTGTAACTCTACAGTTCCATTCATAACATGCTCTCTGATAAAATGATACCTGATATCAATGTGCTTCGTTCTCGAGTGCTGCACAGGGTTGTTGGAGATTGCTATGGCACTTGTATTATCACAAAGAATGGGAATTTTGTCTAATGCAAAGCCATAGTCCTTTAATTGATTCCTTATCCATAAGATCTGAGCACAACAGCTTCCAGCAGCAATATATTCAGCTTCTGCTGTTGAATTGGAAACTGTTTGCTGTTTCTTGCTATACCAGGAAATCAACCTACCTCCTAGGAATTGATAACTCCCAGAGGTACTCTTTCTATCCACAACACTACCTGCATAATCAGAATCTGTATATCCAACAAGATTAAAACCAGAATCTTTAGGGTACCAGATACCTAGATTAGGTGTACCCTTAAGATATCTCAAGATTCTTTTCACAGCAACGAGATGTACATCTCTAGGGTCCGCTTGGAACCTTGCACACAAGCATGTAGCATACATAATATCTGGTCTACTAGCAGTAAGATATAGTAAGGAGCCAATCATACCTCTGTAGCTTGTAACATCTACCTTGATAGACTTGTCAGAAGCTCCAAGTTTGATTGCTGTTGAAGATGGAGTCCTTGCTGATGTTGAATCCTCCATGTGATATTTCTTGAGGAGTTCTTTGAGATACTTGGATTGACAAATAAATATACCATTTGACCTTTGACTTACTTGCAATCCAAGAAAGAACTTCAGCTCACCCATCATACTCATTTCAAACTTACTCTGCATAAGCTCAGCAAATCTCTTACATAGATTATCATTAGTAGACCCAAATATGATGTCATCCACATAGACCTGGACTAATATCATATCACCTTTGTGTTTCTTTGAAAAAAGAGTTTTGTCTATGATACCTCTAACAAAACCATTTTCTAAAAGAAAACCAGAGAGAGTGTCATACCATTTCCTTGGGGCTTGTTTGAGACTATAGATAGCCTTGAAGAGAAAGTACACAAAGTCCAGCAGCTCCTGATTTTCAAAGCCAGGGGCTGTTCCACATATACTTCTTCATCAAGCTCACCATTCAGGAATGCACTCTTAACATCCATTTGATAGACTTTAAAATTGGAGTAAGCAGCAAATGCTAAGAACATCCTGATGGCCTCAAGTCTAGCCACTGGTGCATAGGTTTCATCATAATCAATGCCTTCAGCTTGAGAATACCCTTGTGCAACCAGTCTTGCCTTGTTCCTTGTAACAATGCCATCCTCATCTAGCTTGTTCCTGTATACCCATCTAGTACCAACTACTTTCTTGTTCTTTGGCCTGGGTACCAGCTTCCAGACTTGTTGTTATTCAAATTGATTGAGTTCATCTTGCATAGCAATCACCCAATCTGGATCAGTCAGTGCTTCCTCAGTTTTCTTTGGCTCCATTTTAGATAAAAATGCTGAAAAATGACATTCATTCTGAGTTGCACTTCTAGTTTTAACTCCAACATCTGGATCACCAATGATCAGCTCAAAAGGATGAGCTTTATTCCATACAGTCTGTCTTGGAATATTTGATCTTGATGATTCGCCTTGAATTTCACTTTGATAATGTGAGTGACTAGTTGATCCTTCATTTGCTCCCCCTGAGTTATTGCTTGATTGCCTTGATGATTCTTCTCCAGTGTTGGTGGTATCTCCATTGTCACCAGTGTTTCCACCACCATCACCATGATCATTATCATCATTGTTATTATCATTACCAGCAATAACTTCAGGTGGGGCTTCATCATCTGAATCTGAGTCTGGCAAGTTATCAAACTTCATTTTCTCAGATGAATCTGCTGTTTGGATATTAGGGAATATAGTGTCATCAAAAGTAACATTGACACTTTCCTTTACCGTATGACTGTCAACCAAGTAGACCCTGTAAGATCTTCTGGAATAACCAACAAAAATAGCTTCTTGTGCCTTTGCATCAAACTTTCCACGTTTCACATTGTCATCTATAAGCACAAAGCATTTTGCTCCAAATACATGAAAGTACTTGACAGTTTGTTTCTTGTTGTTCATGATCTCATACGTAGTCTTCATTAAGTCCTTGTTGATTAAAGTTCGATTCTGAGTATAACAAGTTGTATTCGCTGCTTCAGCCCAAAAGTACATTGGAAGCTTGGACTCACTTAACATAGTCCTTGCAGCTTCAATCAATGTACGATTCTTTCTTTCCACTACTCCATTTTGTTGAGGAGTTCTAGGGGCAGAATACTGTCTTGTTATTCCTTTATCAGCACAAAAGTCATTTAGAATGACATTCTTGAATTCAGTACCATTATCTGACCTTATGGCTCTAACAGGGAATCTAGAATCCAGCTCAATCAACTTTATATGGCCAATCACCAGGTATGGAGTTTCATCCTTGGAATGTAGGAATAAAACCCATGTATATTTTGAAAAGTCATCAACAATCACAAGTGCATATTGCTTCTTTGACATGGACATCACATTAACTGGACCAAACAAATCCATGTGCAGTAGCTGAAGAGGTTCAGTTATTGATGATGTGTCAGTGCCCTTGTGAGAAGCTTTCTTTGACTTTCCTTTCTGACATGCCTCACACAGTCCTTCCTGTGTAAATTCCATCTGAGGCAAACCTCTAACCAATTCCCTCTTGACTAAAGAGTTCATGGTTTTGAAGTTAAGGTGAGACATCTTCTTGTGCCATAGCCAACTATCATCTGATGAAGCTTTAGCATAAAAACAATTAACTTCATCTTTGAATCCTGAGTTCAGATCAGCTATGAACAAGTCACCTTTCCTTACTCCTTGAAGAGCAGGCTTTCCATTCTTCTTGTGAAGAATATGACACTTCTCTCTTTCAAAGGAAACAACATATCCTCTGTCACAGAAATGACTGATGCTAAGAAGATTGAACTTCAGACCTTCCACAAAAGAAACATCTTCAATGATAACATTTCCGTACTTCAAACAGCCATATCCTTTCGTAATACCCTTGCTGTTATCTCCAAAGGTAACTACTGGGCCAGCTTTCTCAACCAAATCTGATAGCAGGGCTCTATCTCCGGTCATATGCCTTGAACAGCCACTGTCAAGAATCCATATAACACGGTTTACCTGTTTAACTCCCTGCAATATCAAATTGATTAGACCTTCTTTGGAGCCCAAAATTGATTGGGTCCGGCATACTTAAAGAACTGGCATTTATCAGGCAAAACAACATTTTTGGCTAAAACTACTTCAACCTCTTTCACATAAGAGCGTTTCCATTTATATCCAGCCTTAACACATTTCTGAGTAGGCTTAGGGATAAATGAATCAACTCTAGTCTGAGGAGGACTAGTAGTCTTTGCTTTAACATGCTTCTTATTAGTAACATGTTGATGTGGAGCAGTCTTATCACTAGATACATGCTTACTATTAAAATAAGCATACATAACATTGAAAGCACAAGACATGCAATTAATCACACCACATGCTTTATGAGAAGAATTATCAGCAGGCATGTTAGTTCTACAGTTGTTTTGATCCAACTTATGAATATCTGATTTAGTCTTTTTAGTTGTAGCAACTTTGACTGGAATATCAGATATACACTTTTTGGATTGTGCAACTTCCAAAGAAATATCTTCTTCAGGAATCTCCTCAGCAATAATGATAGAGTATCCATTCAGAGGATCTGCCCCGGACTCCTTACAGAAAGGTGTTTCAATACCCTTAAGCACATATGGAACACCCTTCCTTCAGATCTGACTCTAAAAGGGGAATTAATTCCAAGTAATCCAATGGCCTCATTATAATCATAACCTATACTGACAAGATTACCCATAGCTTGTTTATTGAGAATCTCTTTAGCAGTCTTGCAAGAATTAAAGTAAGCATTGGCTTTAGTATTAAGCTCACTATTCTTTTCTTTAAGAATGGTTTCCAGTTGAATATAACATTTAACCCTATTCTCAAGAAATGCAATTTTCTCAATAAGTTCATCCTGATTAACATGCACTAGTTTTAATTCTTTTATTTCCTTTTCAAGATTTGTGTTTAAAAGAATTATTCTATCATTTTCAGTGCGTGCACACTCTAAGGTGCCACCAAGATTACGAATCATTTCAGTGTCAGTGAGCTTTACCTCAGACATGTTGGATGAAGATAACATGGAATCAAAGAGTTTGTCTCCTATTGCCATGAGTGCAAGATTCCCAATCTCACCTGCTTCTTCATCACTGTCAGTGTCATCCCAACTCTTTCCTTCAGCAACATAAGCTTTCCCAATCTTGTTCTTCTTGCTAGAATCAAATGTGTTTCTAGTCACTTGCTTTGGCTTTCTGCATTCAGTAGCAAAGTGACCCAACTCATTGCAATTGTAGCATCTGATTGTGTTCCTTTCCACAGTTCCAGTTTTGTAGCCACCCCTTGTGCCACTTGAAGAGGAAGATCCACCTCTCTGAAATCTGGGCCTGAACTTAAGATTGGAATTCCTCTTGAATCCGAACTTCCCAAACTTCCTGACTATCAAAGCCAAATCACCATCCTCCAGCTGATCAAGTTCTTCTAAAGAATAGAAGTCACCACCAGATTGATCAATGGATGTTAATCCATATTCAGCATCAATAACATTCATGTTAGAACTGGAAGGTTGAACAGCCTTCACTTCCAGTTTCTGTGGGACTTCAGCAGCCAGTGCAGTAGAAGTACTAACAATCTTCCCAGTTCCATACAGCTCCCTTTGTTGAATCTGCTCCAGCTCATAGGTCTTTAGAACACCATACAATCTCTCCAAAGCAATCTTATTCATATCTCTTGCTTCTCTAATGGCAGATATTTTGTGCTCCAAATGAGGTGGAAGAGTAAGTAGGAACTTCTTGTTAATCTCCTTGTTGGTGTAGTGCTTCCCATTGAGATTCAGATCATTGATTAATTTGTTGTATCTCTCAAAAACCTGAGAGATACCTTCACCAGGGTTTGATCTGAAATGCTCATATTGAGAGGTGAGAATTTCCAGCATATTCTCCCTAACTTCCTCTGTCCCCTCATTGATTATCTCTATGGTTCCCCAAATGTGTTTGGCAGTATCACAATTTAGGACATGATTATGCATGATAGGATCAAGACTATCAATAAGGATCAACTGAAGACAGGAATCCAAGGTAACATCCTCTTTCTCATCAGGAGTGTACTCCTTGGGATCTTTAGGGTACATCCTAGCAGCCCTAGTAACAACATCATTCTCTATTAACTCTCCCTCAATAATCATAGGGAGTTTGGGACCACTCTTCAGCACATCCAAGTATTTAGGATTAGCAACTTTAAGAAATAAGAGCATTTTCTTCTTCCACATTGGATAATGCTCCTTGCTGAACATTGGGATTTTGACTGTACCCACTTTCTGAGTAGTAGACATCTTTTGAGATTTTTTAGGAATAATAAAAAAATCAGAGTTTAAGAAAAATCTCAAAACAATTGGATCTTTGATTTGTATATCAATCAAAAGGCTCTGATGTCAATTGTTAGGTCCTGATAAGTTGTAGAAGGGGGGTTGAATACAAACTATACCGATTTATCGAATTTGTCCTTTGAAAAATATAACAATTGAGAACAAATTAATGCGGAATATAAATGAAACAAGATTCAAGTTAAATATAACTTATATTAAACTTGAAGGGTGTTGCAAATACAATAAGGATTACAAAGTATTTATCTCAAACTAATTAATACAAATTTAGAATAAATTCGACATGAACTCTTCTAATATTTGTAATAAAAAGATCGAATTCTAAAAGCAAGTTCGAGATAAATTCTAGGGATAAAAATCCGCTAGATAATCAAAGCAATACAAGTAATCAACTTCTAGTGGTGTGGATTTAACAATACAAACTAGAATTAATTGCTTGAGAAGAAATGAGATTAAATGGCTTCTTCTGTTCTTGAGAGTAAATGCTTCTGTGTCTTGTTTTTGATTAGCTGCCTTGTTCTGTCTGTACTGCCACGGTTTTAATACAATTGCATTTCCTTGTATGACCTCTTAATTAAATCAGAATGACTTAATTAATAAATCAAAACACTTGTATGACCTTACATATAAAGCTCGGTAGAACCTAGCTTCAGCAATAGAACCTGTCAAAAGTGTCCGGTATGACCTTATGTACTTCCACCAACTCTGGATAGAACCTGGGAAAGCAATCTGTATGACCTGACAGAATTGTATGGTATGACCTGAAGTATAATTCGGTAGAACCTAGGATATTAAAACAATAGGTCATACCGAGTCTTCTAAACAGGTCATACCGAGATTTAAAAAGAAAATCCTTTTAATTTATTTAGATAGATTAAATTCTAGATTAAATTAATTCTTTTATAGAATTAATTTAATAAATAATTTAAACAACTAACTTAATTAATTTAATAAATAAATTAATTCTGATAACTTAAAGAAGATAACTTAAAATCCTTGCATTCATCTATCTTCTGAAAACCACTGAATATAGATGATTTAATTCCACTGATTGATGTCGTCATTCGATGCACTGTCTGGTTTCATGAATAACTGACTTCAATGAGAATTCTTCATCTTTAAAACATTTAAAGCTGTGGCTTCTTTTCTTTAGCTTTGACTAAACTCTGTATCCTGTACTTCTTCCGTCACCAACTGGAAATCTCTGTCACTGTAGTAAATCCACTTACTTGAATACTTCACTGAGGCTTGAACAATAAATTGAACTTCTTTCAATGTAAAATAACTTCAAGTCTGTAGATGACTTTAATTCTCCATTCTCTTGACAGATAAAACTCTCTGAGATTCCTGTGACATATTAACTTATTATTTACTTATTACATACTTGTTTAAATTAAGTTGTTTCCTCGGAATATTAATAGGCCTAACCATATGCCTTTCAGTTCTAATAATGGGAGCAGCTGTATTCCATAGGGGGAGGAGTTGTATTCCAAATGAGGAGAAGTAAGGGAGATATGTGCTTTTCAGAAAAGGAAATATGGTTGTACAACAGAAGCCGCTGAACTCCGAATGGAGAGAAGTGGAGAGGTATACTTCAGTAAGTGGTAGACAAAGACATATTCATTACCACTGAAGAATCTCGAGAAGCTGCTAATGATTACTTCAAGACTGAGAAGGATTATTTGGCAGAGATTTAAAGAACCAAAGAAATGAAGATGAGTTACTACATGAATATCAGTTCAGTCCTAAAAGAACAATCATCTATCATTTCAGTTTGACCAAGAAATCTGGAAGTGAAGAATTTGATCCAGAAAACTAGTAGCATTATTTACAAATCCCGGGTAATCACTTTTTCTACTTGTTAGTTGAGTTATCCTCTCTATAATTTGTTTGTTAGGTTTAACAATCAAATAGGGGGAGATTGTTGGTGAGATCACAAGGCAGTATGAACAGGAAGACGTGATAACTCAACACTAGAACAGGACAGGTAAATAATACTACGCTTACACAGAAATCAGGAAGAAATGAATACAAGGCAAATACAAAAAATCAAAACATTAGATAGATCTTTTAAGTCTACTACAGGTCACTGAAAGAAGTTCATTAACATGTTCATGCCTCAGTGAAGAATAAGGTTTGAAGACTTTCAAGGTTTCAGAAGGTGTGTAGATTCAGTATAAGTGCCACAAGCAGATTTCAGTGTATTAGCATTGATTGTGTTATAGACAGTGTTTGAAGCATAGGAATCTGGTTTAATTGAATACAGGGTAAAGACAAAGGTTAAAGAAGATAGCTACAGTCTTGAAGTTATACTCACTGACAGAAGTTCGAGCATCAGTGAAGAACAGAGAATGAAGTATTCAAGATTGTAGTACCAATGAAGACGTTGTCTAAGTACCAAGAACGATTCCAGTGAAAGTGCGTTGTTTATTGACAATCTGTGTTTGAAGCAATTTGTACTGTTGTCGACTTATCAATTGGAATGCAATGAAGATGTGAAGATTCAATTCAGTGTTAGTCGTCTGTGAACCAGACCAGTTGCACCAGGCGTCAACACATATGAAGAAGATCAACACATTTATTCTACAGAAAGAATTGATGAAGTCCGACATGATAATTCCAGAAAATATCAAGCAGATTAACAAGAATTATCAGTGTTGAAGAAAACCATGAGAAGCTAAATTGTCGAAAGGAAAATCGTACAGTCAAAAGGTGTTAAGTGTACAAAAGTTGAAACCTCAATAAAGGAACTGCAAGAAAGGAAACTTGAAGGTTTAAGTGTTGACCAACCAAACCTTGGGTACTAAACTGGACATTGACAAGGTTGGCCAAAAACCACTTCGATGGTTTTTGGTTGGTTCGATGGTTTTTCAAAAAGCTTCGATAGTTTTTGTTCGATAGTTTTTTTGTGGGTTCACACTGGTGCCAGTTCAGCTTTGTTGGGGCCAAGATTTTTGACTACTTCGATACTTTTAATGCTCCGATAGTTTATGAAATTTGTTTTATAAACTTGAAATAAATTTATTTTAAACTTATTAATTAAGTTTATTATAAATTTAAAATAAGTTTATTTAATAAATTTATTAAAACTAAAAAGGAGTATTTCGATAGTTTATGAAATTTATTTTATAAACTTGAAATAAATTTATTTTAAACTTATTAATTAAGTTTATTATAAATTTAAAATAAGTTTACTTAATAAATTTATTAAAACTATTGAATGGTTTTAAGATAATTTGGTTCGATAGTTTTTTTTTCTATAGCATGAAGAATTGAGTGGACACAACTCAAAAAGTAGTGTTCGATAGTTTTCTTTTGAAAACTATAAAAGTCTACACATCTGAAGCAGAAGAAATTATTGAAGAGTACTTCTTCTGTTCTTCATCTTCTTCGACGAAGTGAAGAAATACAGAGAGAGACAGAGAAGGAGACAATTATTTTATACCTGAACTTCTCACCGAGGAAACGTTATAATGCCCAAACTTTGTTCAATCTTAAGGGTCATTATAAAGTTTCTCCGGTAGTTAAATCCTTTAGACAAACAAATAGATACAAACATTGTTTAGGATTTAATTTGTACAATCTTTGTAGAAGCAAGAACAAATTATTCTTGGAAGCCGGTAAATTTATTTACTGGGTGTAGCACCCCTTCAAGATTTATAGTCGAATATAACTCTTGGAAAATCTTGTGTTATTATTTCCATGTCCGAATTACTATTCACCCTCAAGAACACGAACCCACTACAAGAACACTAGTTTAATTATCCGCAAAAGATTCGAAAGAATTTTTTATAATTAGTGAGTATCGTATTCAACCCCCCCTTCTACGATACTTCGGGACCTAACAATAGTATCTTTACCAACAATAAACGATTGCCCAAAATTCTCATACGATAATGGTAAAGAAACTAACAAAATTAAAGCAACATCCTCATCTTCAACTTTAACATCAATATTACGCAATTCTAATAAGATTGTGTTTAACTGATCTAAGTGATCTCGAAAAGGCATACCTTCCTACATTCGCAGACTAAACAGACATTGCTTCAGAAGCAACTTATTTGTTAAAGACTTTGTCATGTAGAGACCTACAAGCTTCAACCACAAACCAGGCGCGGTATCCTCCTCCGCAATTTCAGTAATAATATCATCTGCAAGGCATAATAAAATTATTGAGTGTGCCTTTTCTTCTAGACTGGTCATCTCAGCGCTTTGCGGATCCGTCGATTTCTTTTTCAACGGCGCCCAGAGCCCCTGTTGCTTTAACAAGACACACATCTTGATTTGCCATAGACTGAAACTATTCCTCCCAGTAAATTTGTCAACCTTCACGTTAATATCACCGGACTGCATCTTTCTCACCGAAACTCAAACCCTAGAAATAGAACCAGGCTCTAATACCAGTTTGTTATAACGGAGGCAAGAAAGATTATAATAAACGTAAAGAACAAACACAGATAGGCAGAAGATAAAAGTTTTATTGATCTCGAGAATACAGATTACAGCATATAGATATAGATCTAGGTTATAACCTAGAGAGTCAGATACATATACGTTATACCCTAAAGAGTTTATATAGCACTCTCTAGGCGGATAAGTATTATCACTTATTTGGAGGATAAGTCTTATCCTGAGGATAAGTCTTATCCTTGACAGTGGATAAAGAATAATTCTAGATCCTTTCTTGTAGAAATTATTTTCATATCATAACGGACAATTACTGATTCAAGACATATTCTAACAGTATGTTTTTTTCATGTTTGGCAGCTCATTCTTTCCTGTCCTGGCTTTGATATTATGTGATATAAACAAAAAAAAGCAAGGAAAATTACCCTGCGATCCCTGTATTTCTGACTCATAATTGAAAAACATCATAGTCCACTTGAAAACTATCCAAAATTGGGTTAAATATCAAATTGGTCACTGAAGTGAATATCAAATATCACTTTCATCACTGATCTCAATGGGGTATCACTTCAATCGCTAAAGTCATCATAAATATCAAATGAATACCTCTAAATATGTGTTCGAAAAGTAAAAAATTAATTTATAACAAATTCTAAACATATTTCTTGCATGTCACTATAATCAAATAAAAAATTATGAACTCAGTATTTAAGAATTTTGGATGTCTAGACCGTTTAGTTTGACTTTCATGCACCTGGGGTTTTACATTCTGCCACAGCCACGCTTTAATAAGAGTTTAACCTTTAGGGAGAGAATTTTACAACATTTGTTGAATCCCACGGAGAAAGTAATTAAACAATCTATTTGGCAAAAAAAAAAAGTAATTAAACAATCAGATATTTATATCGATCAACAATTGTCCAGGTAAATTTCGATAATTTCAGTATATATGGGGATCACAAATTGTATCATGTATCGAGGCTAAATTTGCACTATCTTTCTATGTTGTAATAGGAAAAACTATTACTTCGATGAAAATATTGATTTATTAGATATTTTTTTGTTCCTAATTAGTTGTCTTGTTCAACTTTTGAATGGTTAAATTAATCAAAATTTGATCAAATATTACATCAATACTATTATATAATAGACGAAATATTAAAAGTTTGGTCGGTCGGTATGGTACGTTGTGATTTTACTTAATTGCTCTTACTAACTGTACTTCGTATTTTTACTTAATTAACCTTACTTATTTATAGAAATATATTATTAAATAATAATATTACCTATTTATAACCAATTACTTTTTTCACCTAAAATACATTGTTTTTTCTATTTTTTCTAACAAATTCCCCTACTTTTTCAAATATATCACGGACAATTACCTTTTCTAACTAAAACATGTTAGTTTTTCTATTTTTCCTTATTAAAACCCATCCTTTTCCAAAAATATCACGGACAAACTTTTAGTTATTTATTTTTAAACCTATTTTAATATTATAATTATTTTTTAAAAGTTTACCTATTTTAACATGCCTACTTATTTTTCTTAACAAATACAATTACTAAAAATATTAAAATATAAATAATCAAATATTTATTTATAACCAATTACCTTTGCAGCTAAAACACATTATAGATTTTTTTTTTCTAACAAAATCCCTCCTTTTCTAAATATATCATGGGAAATTGCATTTTTCAATTTACTTTTTCTATTTTTCTCACTAAAATTCATTCTTTTTCTAAAAATATCACAAGAAACCCTTTACTTATTTATTTTAAAACGAATTTAAATATTTTAATTATTAAATTTTAAAACCTAATTTTCTAAAAATATCACGGACATTTACCTTTTTAAACTAAATATATGTTACATTTTTTATTTTTCTTTACTAAAACTTCTCCATTTCCAAAAATATAACGGGCAAACCTTTACTTATTTATTTTAAAATCTGTTTTAATATTTTTAATTAATTAAAAGTTTTTAACTATTTTAACATGCCTACTTATTTTTTTTAACAAAATACAATTAAAAAAATAATAATAAAATAACAATTAACAATCCGTGCATCGCACAGGTTTTAAGCTAGTATATAATATGAATAAAAAATATAATAAAAATTATATCATTAGAAAGTACATTTAATCTGTATTTTTCAAATTTTGTAAATTATAAAATAAAAACACGTAAATGTTAATCAAATATTGATCAATTTGATCGCCGAAAACCAAAACAAGACAAGTAATTAGAGACAGAATAAGTATTTATTTAGCCACTTTCTATTGTGCACTAGTTTTAATAAGCTCTAAAATTGATAAAACAACATACTCTCTCTGATCGATAATATAAGGTACTCGCATCCCTGGATTTAAATAAAATGAGTTTTACTAAGTAATTTTTTACGATTTTTTTAAAATTAAAATATTTTTATTCAAAAAAGAATCTTAAAAATATATTAAATAATTTTTTTTATTTAAGATCTAGGATTGTCTTATATTATAGAGAAATACCGTGCTTAGGTCAGATTAAAAATTTTGTTTTTTTATTCTTATAAACGAAAAATCAGTTATTAGATGAATCGGAGAATACATATAAGTTTCTTAAAATCTTTATTATATTGCATGTTTTTATAAACCTGTTTATTGAACAAGATAATGCAAAAGGTTCCATCTTCACGCCAAAAAAATATACATTTAATTATTTATTACTGTACCATCTTGTATAAAAAAAATTAATTCATATAAGAGAATACATTTCCTGAGATTACCTAGGAAAACTTACTTGAGGCAATTGAATTTAACGACTATAAACATGACACATGACATCTATTTATAAGCAAATATATTATATTTATATGTATATCATATATTATGAAAATAAAATATTCTTTTATTAAAATTGAATACACAATTACATAAATTAGATAAGTATCTCATATAAGATTCCTGAGCTAATCTCAAGAAGTACTTTATTCTCTTCATATAAAAAGGTATGTATATAGTCAACATTATGAATATTTTGAAATCTCGTAAAAAGTCCAATCACCAATGTGTCTTGACTCAAGACTTTGATCCAGTCTTAGTAGGACTTATGAGTTATGACAGATCACTTTTCAACCTACAATTATGTGGGCGTTTGGGGTATCAAGTAAAAGTTGACTTATAGCTTAAAATGAGTAAGTGCTTTATAAGTGATAAGTAGAGCTGATCTTATAAGTCCTAGAGTGTTTGGTAAATCAAAACTTATAAGCAGCAGAGTGTTTGGGTAATCAGAACTTATAAGTTAACTTTTTTTTATTATTTTTAAAATATTTATTTTTTAATATATATAAATGGATATCAATGGATAGATCTTGATGAGTAGAGAAATTTGATATATACATATCAATTTTTTAATGAACGGATCAAAAGATATATGGTTTTGAAGATTTGAAGGATATTATATATTGCGTGTATCGAGAATAAGTTATAAGTTATAAGTTGAATGTTAAGGATTCTTAACATTTCAACTTATCCATTTTAAGTAGCCATAAGTTGGTTTCACTTATTTTGACAAACACCTCCAATAAACATTTTTGAATTTATAAGTCATATCAATTTATCAAATAATCTCTATCACTCTTGCTTTCACTTCAGAACTGCATGTCGTCCCCCTGGTTGAATTATCTTTTTGCTTCCCACTCTCTGAATGAAGATACAAAAAGTCTTAACACGTGGTCGGAAATCTTTATTATGCATTTCTATCTTCGTGCTATTTTTAGCTGGAGAAGAAGTTTAAATGTTTAAACGCTTACTTTAGTTCCGAGAAATTTAAGCCGGGCAGCCGGCCTTGAACTTCAGTTCTTAAAAATTTTGCGATTGCGTACACATCATATTTCTTGAAATATATTATTTAAAAATTTGTTTGTGAATAAACCACAAATATATTCGAGAAGCTTACAAATATCACATGAGTATTGCCTGTCAACTTGTGTTCATAACACAAATAAACGTATAAACTCGTACGGAGGAATAACTAACAAATATCTTGGATTTTCCTTATTTCTTCCATAATAAACACAAAAGCGACATAAAAAAGATATGTAAAAAAAACTCTACAAACCAATACATAACAAAATAACAAAATAATACGATAGAGTTCAATGGAATACCTAACAAAATGATAACTCACTACTTAAAAATTATTTTTTTCTCATTTTTACCATCAAACCCATAAATCAAGCCTTCAAAATCAAAATTTGCTACAATTTCCTTCTCGATATATTGATAACATAATCAACCCATTCAACCGTTCTTGTGACATACTAGAACCGAGATACGACTTAATAAACTTCAAATTTGAAAAACTCCGTTCTGGCCAAGCCAGTGCAATCGGAATTGTTAACAATATTTTATAACCGGAATTGCCCTTATTTCTATTTGCTAATTAAAATATGCCTTCTTTAAATTTTTTTACTTTTTTTTTTGTTGTTAAATCTAATCTCTGACTTCTACTAATATGCTTAATTATTTTTTTTTTTTCATATATCCCTAGTTTTTTTTTAAAAAATTTGCCCTATGTGTTGGATGCTCTATGCGATGGTTTGTATAGTTTGCTCTCAGAACTGATCATGTGTACTAAATGAAATCAATAACAGTAAAAACAAACAATAGAACACTTAATTGAAGAAAACCCAAACAGATAAACACTACTTTGCACACATATGATTGTACTGTATGTATTACGTAGAGAGAATAAAAGCAATGCAAACTGTCTATACCTTGAATTAATTAATACTGAAAGGAAATACATGCATATATAGCAGACGTAGTGCTGCTAACCCCTACTCCTAAAAACTCTCCACTACACTGAACTCTCCTAATAATGCTGAAAACAAACCCACGACTAAATCATCTCCTGTAGACTAGGATGACAATTTATTTAATTTAAAACAACTAACTAAAACAATAAAACAATAAAACAAGTTTAAGATTAATTTTCAACATTCACCCCCTTAATCTTAAACTTGTCTCATGCAATCCTTCCAGCCCGTATGGCTTTTAAACTGAGCCTGTATGGCTATCAACTTCTCTGCCCGTCTGGCACTTGATATTTGCCCGTCTGGCAAGCTTATTCATCAGCCCATTTGGCCTTTTGATTGCCCGTCTGGCACGTTGTTTATTTTACCCGTGTGGCACTACTTATTTGCCCATCTGGCATGGCTTATTTCTGTCTATAACAGCGCTGGTTCATCATCCTCGATGACTGCAATGTTTACCTCTTGTCTCTTCTCTCGTTCCCGTCGTGGTTGACTACATTCTGAAGCATAGTGTCCCATGGTGTTACAATTGTAACACTTTATCCTACTCTTGTCACGGAAAGAACCACCTCTAGCTCTTTGATTCTGAGATGCCAAGAGAAGCTGTCCACCTGCATTCTGTCCACCTGCACTCTCGGACCTGCCCTTCATCCTTTCCTCGTGAGCTTTGAGACGACCCACCAATTCTTCAACCGTCATTGACTTGACATCTTCAAATTGCTCAATGTTTGAAGCTATTTGAAGAAACTTATCCGGGACTGCACGCAGAATTTTCCTCACAACACTCGATTCCTCCATTGTTTCTCCAAGAACTCGAATATTAGTCACGATTCCGCTCAGCTTCATACAAAAATCGTCTATTTTTTCTGATTCCTTCATCGTAAGAGACTCGAATTCTCCCTTCAATGTTTGCACCTTTGCCTCCTTTACACGTTCCACTCCCATACACATTGTTTTGATCGCCTCCCAAGCTTCCTTAGCAGTTTCTTTCTCAGCAATGGTCAGCAATATATCCTCTGGCACACCTTGATATATCGCTGCAAGGGCCACCTGTACCGTTCTTTCATCCATGGCTACTTTGGGATCCTTTTTTCGATTGCACCCCAGACTCCTTGCGCCTTCATGAACACTTTCATCTTTAGGGACCATGCTGTATAATTGCTTCTCGTTAACATGGGATAGCTCAAGCCCACAGAACCTTCTTTTGCCTTGGACGTTTCCATGGTTTCGTTTGTGTGTTTGGGTTGATACTTAGGCATACAAAAACTAAACACAAGCTTTGATACCAAATGAAGAAAACCCAAACAGATAAACACTACTTTGCACACATATGATTGTACTGTATGTATTACGTAGAGAGAATAAAAGCAATGTAAACTGTCTATACCTTGAATTAATTAATACTGAAAGGAAATACATGCATATATAGCAGATGAAGTGCTGCTAACCACTACTCCTAAAAACTCTCCACTACACTGAACTCTCTTAATAATGCTGAAAACAAACCCACGACTAAATCATCTCCTGTAGACTAGGATGACAATTTATTTAATTTAAAACAACTAACTAAAACAATAAAACAATAAAACAATAAAACAAATTTAAGATTAATTTCCAACATTAATCTTAACCAACTGTGTTAATGGATCCTTTTTCGAAGTATATCGACGAAACATTTCATAAATATTATAATCGAACTTATCCGTAGATTTTGAAGTATTATTTTCAAGGTTCAGTTATAAAATAGGAAAAAAAATTGGTATTAATATCCGATTCATTTATAAATCGAACCTAATCTGAGCTAAATGTTTTCAGTTAGACTGTTTATAAACATATCAGAGTCTACATTGGATCCTTATTGTGAAAGTAAGCATAAAGTTCAAATTTTAAATTCATGATTTTCTATAATGGAACTTGAGTTGTTGCCTAGGAAATAACGATTATAAAAGGGGGTTGAATATAATCGTACAAATCAATCGAAATGAAACAGATAATCTATGAACAATACTAGATTTTATTAATCTTTATAAAAACTGATGCAAACTCTCTCAAGAAAACAATGTTTTTAAGAGCTGCTAGGTTTACAAGATACTCGTGTAAGATGATACAATCTGTAAAACATATCCTGTGTTTATATACAGACACAGCTACACTATCTGTTACAGAAGATAATCTCTTTTAAATGAGATTGATATTCTTGTCGCTTATCTTCCATAGATAGCTACTCCTCCTGACTTTGTGTAAACTGACATATCTAACAAATCAACCATCTCCTGAAATAGTGGATCGGTATCAATCAGTATAAATACCGATTCTGATAACTCCTGATGATGACGTCATCTATTGTCAGCTATTGATGCTCTAAGTCCTGATGCACACATTAAATCAATAATATCCAACAATCTCCCCCCAATTTATACTTTGTGAAACAAAGCATAAATTCTTGATTTAATTATGCCAAAACCTCTGTTAAAGAGCTCGCAGGATCAATATAAGGATTTTGCCTTAGATATTATTCCAAGTCATCAACTATGATAAACCTTGAATTCTTTTGAAGAAAATCTGTCATGAGCTTTTTTTCTCCAGCTAGCAGTAAATCAATCATTTTTCTACGCAGCTTCTTCAACTTAACATCATCTTTATCAGCTTGATAGATAACTCGGGTTAGATCCAGAGGGGGTATCAACTCCTGATCCCTGAATCATAGTACTAGAAGCAACTCCATAAAAAGTAGGCAATCTCTAACTTAAGAGTTTCCTGGCCTGATCAGGATACTCAACATCACCAACAAACAATTGCTTGTTCTTATTTTTATACTCCTGAAAAGATTTAGAAGTATTTTGGAACACAGGTAATGATTTATCATCCATAAAAGCAACATTAGGACATAAATGTTTGAAAATCAGATGTAAAAATCTACCAAAATAGACAACATTTCGTTTTTCATTTATTCTAGCACCAATAGACTCAATAAACATGCCTGTAATGTTATAATCATAGCCATAAATTAGAGAGTACTCAATGTTTTGTGTTGCCTGTGTGAGAGCATCAAAATTTGAACTCTTGTTCATGAAATACTTTCCAATGGAATCAAAGTAAAAATTCTATTCCTGCCTGTTGGTGAGATCACAAGGCAGTATGAACAGGAAGACGTGATAACTCAACACTAGAACAGGACAGGTAAATAATACTACGCCTACACAGAAATCAGGAAGAAATGAATACAAGGCAAATACAAAGAATCAAAACATTAGATAGATCCTTGAAGTCTACTACAGGTCACTGAAAGAAGTTCATTAACATGTTCATGCCTCAGTGAAGAATAAGGTTTGAAGACTTTCAAGGTTTCAGAAGGTGTGTAGATTCAGTATAAGTGCCACAAGAAGATTTCAGTGTATTAGCATTGATTATGTTATAGACAATGTTCGAAGCATAGGAATTTGGTTTAATTGAATACAGGGTAAAGACAAAGGTTAAAGAAGATAGCTACAGTCTTGAAGTTATACTCACTGACAGAAGTTCATTTATATGTTCGAGCGTCAGTGAAGAACAGAGAATGAAGTATTCAAGATTGTAGTAGCAATGAAGACGTTGTCTAAGTACTAGGAAGGATTCCAGTGAAAGTGCGTTGTTTATTGACAATCTGTGTTTGAAGCAATTTGTACTGCTGCCGAATTATCAATTGGAATGCAATGAATATGTGAAGATTCAATTCAGTGTTAGTCGTCTGTGAACCAGACCAGTTGGACTAGGCGTCAACACATACGAAGAAGATCAACATATTTATTCGACAGAAAGAATTGATGAAGTCCGGCATGATAATTCCAGAAAATATCAAGCAGATTAACAAGAATTATCAGTGTTGAAGAAAACCATGAGAAGCTAAATTGTCGAAAGGAAAATCGTACAGTCAAAAGGTGTTTAGTGTACAAAAGTTGAAACCTCAATAAAGAAACTGCAAGAAAGGAAACTTGAAGGTTTAAGTGCTGACCAACCAAACCTTGGGTACTAATCTGCACTTTGACAAGGTTGGCCAAAAACCACTTCGATGGTTTTTGTTTGGTTCGATGGTTTTTTATTTAAAAGCTTCGATAGTTTTTTTGTGGGTTCACACTCGAACCAGTTCAGCTTTGTTGGGGCCGAGATTTTTGACTGCTGCGATACTTTTAATGCTCCGATAGTTTATGAAATTTATTTTATAAACTTAAATAAATTTATTTTAAACTTATTAATTAAGTTTATTATAAATTTAAATAAGTTTATTTTATAAATTTATTAAAAAAAAGGAGTATTTCAATAGTTTCTTTAGAAGAAACCATCGAAGTGGTTTTGAAAAAGGAAAGATTCGATAGGTTTTTTTCTACAGCATGAAGAATTTTGTGGACATAATTAATTGTTGTGTTCGATAGTTTTTTTATATTGAAGAGTACTTCTTCTATTCTTCATCTTCTTCAACGAAGAGAAGAAAATACAGAGAGAGACAGAGAAGGAGACATTTATTTTATACCTGAACTTCTAACCGGATAAACGTTATAATGCCCAAACTTTGTTCAATCTTAATGGTCATTATAAAGTTTCTCCGGTAATTAAATCCTTTAGACAAACAAATAGATACAAACCTTGTTTAGGATTTAATTTGTACAATCTTTGTAGAAGCAAGAACAAATTGTTCTTGGAAGCCGGTAAATTTATTTACTGGGTGTAGCACCCCTTCAAGATTTATATATCGAATATAATTCTTGGAAAATCTTGTGTCTTTATTTTCATGTCCGAATTACTATTCACCCTCAAGAACACGAACCCACTACAAGAACACTAGTTTAATTATCCGCAAAAGATTCGAAAGAATTTTTTATAATTAGTGAGTATCGTATTCAACCCCCCCTTCTACGATACTTCGGGACCTAACACTACCTTAGCTTAGTCCTGACCAACCTCCCCATTCGAGACATATCACCATTGTATCCAAGTTGAGTGATGAATTCCCGCATCACATTTTCAGAAAATGATGGAGTGAAGGAGGTATGAGTTCCCATTTTGAAAGCCTCCATCACAACACCAACAGTGATTGTAAAAGAGTGGTTGTTGTAAGAGAAAGTTATCCTTGGTTGGGTATTGTCAGTATAGGTGTTTAGGAAGCAGTACTCCATATCTACATCACAGCTTTCGCAGAAATCGTTTTGGGATGGGTTAGAGCATACCCAATTCGACTTGAAGCTAGAAAATCTTGAATGAGATGAAACTCAGCATGATCTACATCTTTATCAAGAATTTCTGAGAAATTGTTGGTGACAAACTCAACACCATCATGAAGAAAGTTCTTGTTCATTGGAGTTGGAATCATTGATGCCATTTTTGAGAATTTAGGATTCTAGAGAGAAAAGATGTTTGAACTGACAAGAGAAATTAGAGATAATAATTTTATGAGATGTGCAGTATCTTTTGTGTACAACAAACAGCAAGAGAACCCCAAAAAATGTGAGTAATAAGGATAGTGGAACAGATTACGTGCAAAATTAGAGTTACACGACTTCGGATACACGCGTGTAATTAGCGCGATATACACATCGTGTGTATATATCAGCACGTGAGTAACACTCTCTATGGACGCCTGTCCATAAAAAATCACATTTTTGAGCTCCAAATCAGTCCCTGCAATAATATCAAAAATTAAAAAGAAAATTAAATCAAGAAATATTGATTTAATTTTTTTTTGCAAAGGGAAATAAAATGGAATCATTAGAAAAACCAACAGTCATTTAGGCCGTCTCGGGAATGCACACTTTTCACATTCTCCAGGAAAGCACTATCATCACTTATGATGACTCTTCGCATTCTCCAACATCAGGGTATAAAGACTTCATATCTCTCACATTCTCATCAATCCCCATTTTTCATTTCCTTTTATTATCAAAACTCTCTTTTCTTTCCAATGGCTGCTCAATTTGAGTTCATGCCTCTAGAAGAATTTTTTGAGATGGAGTTGGAGCAACAGGTGAATTACCTAATTGATGAGTTATAGGCTCTGCTCTTTTTGGACGGTGAAGGACTCATTGTGGATAATGAGTTTGCTGAGGGTCCGATTTCAAACCTTCACATTCACATTGTCTTACCTGGTCCTTTTGATATGCCTGTCTTGGCAGAAGAGGAAGCTGATGTTGCTTACATTCTCATCCTATAGAAAAGCTATAATGAAGGAACTGAGGAGGAAGTTGATGTTCCTTCTTGCAAACTGCAGGCAGGAAAGAGAAGACGAGACAATGATGAGGATTCATCATCAGGATGATGTCAGGCAATTGACATTCCTTCTGTCATTCTTTGTAACTGAATGTCCAAATGGAGCCCTTCAGGAGAATAATCACACAATAGCTTCTGACTCTATATGTTCTGCTGTTGGTGAACAGTTGGTTATCCTCTTTGAAGATCCGTCTCCCTCAGAATCCAAAATACTATAACCTTCAGGGAGTAGTAAGGCATCTCTCTGCAGCAACAACATTGAACAAGATCTACAGTAGATATTATCTAAATAGTGTAGTATCACGATCTTATGTATAAAGCCAAATGAATGTGCATGTAATGTTTTGAACAATGAATGAAAAGAAAAAAAATTCTCTTATTCATTATTGCATTTTACTTTATTTCTGTTTGAGCAAAATGTCAGTACATGATGTATGTATGTATGAATTAGACTACATACTTAGTGATAATCAAGAAGTAATTGACTGAAACAATTTAATCATACGATAAAGAACCATCAATAACTGCAATCCATCAAGATTTAATACTTGCTCACAAATCCTGATGCTCATGCCATCAGTACTTACTTACTCAGTAGTAACCATTCCAAGTTCATTTACCAATCTAGTAAATATTGCTTCTGCCAGTGGCTTTGTGAAAATATCAGCCAATTGTTGATCAGTGGGAACAAAGTGAAGTTCAATTGCTCCTTCCATCACATGTTCACGAATGAAGTGATATCTGATACTGATATGCTTGGTCAACGAGTGTTGAACTGGATTTCATGTCATTGTAATAGCACTTTGATTATCACAATAAATAGAAACTTTTTAAAATTTCAAACCGTAATCCAGCAGCTGATTTTTCATCCATAATATCTTAGCACAACAGCTTCCAGCAGCAATGTACTCAGCTTCAGCAGTTGATCTTGAGATTGATTTTTGTTTCTTGCTAAACCAAGAAACCAATCTTCCTCCCAAGAACTGACAACTGCATGATGTGTTTTTCATGTCTATTTTGCATCCAGCAAAATCAGCATCTGAATATCCTATCAGACTAAAGTCTGATGCCCTAGGATACCACAAACCCAAATTTGGTGTCCCTTTTAGATACCTGAAGATCCTTTTTACAACTATCAGATGAGGTTCTCTAGGTTGTGACTGAAACCTAGCACAAAGACAGGTAGCAAACATGATATCTGGTCTGCTTGTAGTAAGATAGAGGAGAGAGCCCATCATTCCTCTGTAGCTTGTCACATCTACTTCAATTCCTTGTTTAGAATCAAGTTTTGTAGTTGTGGCCATGGGAGTACTTGCAGTAGCACTGTCTTGCATATTGAAATTCTTGAGCAGGTTTCTTGTATACTTGGAATGATTGATGAAGATCCCTTCTTCAGTGTGTTTAACTTGTAATCCCAAGAAATAACTCATTTCTCTCATCATGCACATTTGATATCTTGACTGCATCAGCTTAGCAAACTTTTGACACATCTTGTCATTAGTAGACCCAAAAATGATATCATCAACATATATCTGAACTAAAAGCAAATATTTACCCTTTTAAATATAAAACAAAGTTTTATCAATGGTATCTCTTGTTAAACCACTTTCAAGAAGAAACTGAGTAAGTATTTCATACCATGCCCTTGGTGCTTGCTTAAGTCCATAAAGTGCTTTATCCAATTTATAAACATGATTTGGATATTTGGGATCAACAAATCCTGGAGGTTGTTCAACATAGACGTCTTCCTCCAATTCTCCGTTGAAAAAAGAACATTTGACATCCATCTGGAAAACTTTGAATTTCATATGTGCAGCATATGCCAGAAATATCCTGATAGCTTCAAGTCTTGCAACAGGAGCAAAGGTTTCATCATAATCAATGCTTTCTTGTTGAAAATAACCTTTTACAACAAGTCTTGCTTTATTCCTGGTAATCACTCCATCAGAATCAGTCTTATTTCTGAAGACCCATTTTGTTCCCACAATAGACCTGTTCTTAGGTCTGGGAACAAGTTTCCAGACTTCATTTCTTTCAAACTCATTTAGTTCTTCTTGCATTGTAGTCACCCAATCAGCTTCTTTTAATGCATCTTCAACTTTCTTAGGTTCTTCCTGAGACAGAAAGTTGTGGAATAGACATTCATTTTGAGTTGCATTTCCTGGTTTGAACACCAGCTTCAGGATCTCCAATAATCAGATCAGGAGTATGAGCCTTTGTCCATCTTCTAGCTGTTGGTAACTGTGTTCTTGAACTTGATGTCCCCCCTGCATCAGTTGTCTCCTCAAAATAACTTTCCTGAGTTGTTCGAGAAGCTCCCCCTGAACTTGAGCCTTCTGACAAGAGTCACAGAGACCATCAGGAGTGTACATTGCCTTAGGTAATCCTCTCACAAGATCTTTTCTCACTAACTCATTTATGTTGTTAAAGTTAAGATGAGATAGTTTCTTGTGTCAATTCCAACTTTCATCTACTAATGCTTTTGTCAAGTGACATATCATGTTCCCATCAGTAGCTGAGTGTAAGTTGGCTTCGTAGATGTTACCACGTCTGTAACCAGTAAGTACCACTTTTCCATTACTCTTTCTGGTTATTTCACAATGAGTTTCATGAAAATTGACATGATAACCTATGTTAGTGATTTGACTGATGCTCAAGAGATTGTGTTTCAGTCCTTCCACCAGAGCTACATTTTGAATGATGATATTTCCAATGACAATATTGCCATATCCCAAAGTATATCCTATGTTGCCATCTCCATAGGAAATATTTGGGCCAGCTTTCTTCTCAAACTCTAACAGCAGGAATTTATTTCC
Source organism: Heracleum sosnowskyi (assembly GCA_030848705.1). Lineage (NCBI taxonomy): Eukaryota > Viridiplantae > Streptophyta > Magnoliopsida > Apiales > Apiaceae > Heracleum > Heracleum sosnowskyi. The sequence continues at coordinate 36,328,762 of CM061238.1, forward strand.
AGTCATGTGTCCTGAACATCCACTATCCAGAACTAGTACATTTTTCCTGTTACCCTGCAATCAGTCAATCAATCAATTAGGATTTTTAAGAACCCACACTTGTTGGGTCCTATTTTTCAATTTCTTGTTAAGTAATGCAACGGAAAATTTCTTCTTTAAATCACTCTCAACAGAATTAGATTCAGTTGAATTTGATTTAACAAAGTTCTTCTTAACATACACATGCCTAACTGAAACATTTGTTTTATTATCAAAATTTGCACCTTTATTGAACTTGGGTAAAGGAACATAATTGTCATGATACAAATTGTGATAACTAGTAAATGTGTAAACAAAATGTCATCTACTGCCACAATGAGAACATGGATTTTGTGGCCTATAGCTAACTTTTCTATTCCTAACATCAGATGTAGGAATTTCAGACCTCTTCTATTTATTCTTCCTGCAATCAACAGCAAGATGATTACTATTACCATAATTATGACAAGTCTTCCTTGGTGCATTGGAAACATATTTATAATTGTTAGACTTATCAATTCCCTGTTTTCCATTTCTATTTCTCATGGGAGCTTTCTTCTTGACTGTGCCAGTTAATTCACTCAATTTTTTCTTTAACTGACCAGAAGAAAGTAAACCTATGTTCTTCTCCTTTTTAACAATCTTCTGAATTGACTTATGAAAGGCATATGTATAGGCCTATTTGTAAACACCGAGGATTCTACTCAACTTTAAGTAAGATGTAATAAGTAAATAATAAAAATCAAATGTCACAGGAATCTCATAAGATTATATCTGTCAAAGAATGAAGATTAAAGTCATCTACAGACTTGAAGTGATTCTACATTGAAATAAGCTCAATTTATTGATCAAGCCTCAATGAAGTATTCAAGCTCAGTGGATTTATTAAAGTGACGGAGATTTCTAGTGGTGACAGCAAAAGATACTGATTACGGAGTTCTTGAATGAGAAGGAAGTGAATCACTGCTTAAAGCCAAATAGATAAAGAACAAACATTGTCGTTAGTCACTCATGAACCAGACAGTACATTGAGTGTCAACGTACCATTGTGTTTGTTATTTATCTAAGTTTTAAGTGATTCTGGAATTGTTTGAGAAGTCAACTAATTCTATTTATTCTCTTATAAATAATTAATACTATTAAGTAAATTATTTATTAAATTAATTCTGTAAAGAATTAATTTAATACATAATTTATTTAGTTAATTATTTAAATTAGAATAAAAATGAACTAGGAAGACTTAAGTTTGAACTAGGAAGACTTAGTTTTTTGAACTAGGAAGACTCACAAGTGAGTCTTCCCGTTTGTCTTCCTAGGGCAAATTAGAGTCTTCCCGATTGTCTTCCATGAACAAATGTTGTCTTCCCAATTGTCTTCCAAGAGAATTCCATTGCACGTGGGTTGGTTTAAAAGGAATGCAGTGTGTTTTATTATAAATAGACAAGGCAGAAGACATAAGAAGATTCATTCATTACAAACACAAGATAGAAGAAAAACAGACAGAGTACAAAAACATTTCATTCTCAACTGTCTTCTTTACTTCTCTCAACAGCAAAGCATTCAATTTTTGCCAGAGAATTAAATCTTGATTAGTTCATAACATTTAATTCATAAGAACTGATTCTCTTGTACTGCTTTAGCTTTCTAGCGGATCATAATCCCTAGATTTTATATCGAACTACTTTTTAGTATTCGATCCTTTTTATTACAAAATAGATAAATTCATGTCGAATTTATTCTAGATTTTTGTATCAAGTTCATTGTAATCAGTGATCAGAATTGTAACACCCTTCAAGTTTAATAGAGTTTTATTTAACTTGACTATTGTTTCAGTTTTATTCCGCAATAATTTGTTCTAAATTGTTAAATCTTAAAAGGACAAATTCGATTAAACGGTATCGTTTGTATTCAACCCCCCTTCTACAAACATATCAGGACCTAACAATTGGCATCAGAGCCTTTTGATTGATATACAAATCAAAGATCCAATTGTTCTGAGATTTTTTTCTTAAACTCTGAAATTTTTATTATTCCTAAAAATCTCAAAAGATGTCTACTACACAGAAAGTGGGTACAGTCAAAATCCCAATGTTCAGCAAGGAGCATTATCCTATGTGGAAGAAGAAAATGCTCCTATTTCTTAAAGTTGCTAATGTTAAATACATTGATGTGCTGAAAAATGGTCCCAAAGTCCCTATGATTATTGAGGGAGAACTAATAGAGAATCAGGTTGTTACTAGGGCTGCTAGGATATACCTGTAAAGCATAATGTAACATAAGATGTAAAAGAGATAACTACAACTCAACAAAGGACAAGACAGACAATAATATTAACAGAAGCACAGGAATCCATAATCAAAGAAGAAAAGGTAAACTCAAAAAATCAAAATACGTTATGTATTCTTGAAGTCCGTAAACAGGTCACGGAAAGAAGTTCATGAAAATGTTCAAGCCTCAGTGACAGCAAAAGAAACAAGACTTGCAAGACGACAGAAGTATGTGAATGATTTAGGGTTAAGTACCACGGGATTCCAGTGATTTAAAAGAAGCAACCAGAACGACAAAGGACTTATCAGCAGCACTGAATTGAAGACATAAAAGAAGAATTGATCAAGTGTTATTCATCTGTGAACCAGACCAGTTGCACTAGGTGATGGCACTTAAAAAGATCAAGTTGTTTTATCGTCTCGGAAGAAATTGATACAGTCTAAAACTAAGACACCCAGGAGTAATTACTAAAGGACAAAAGTAAAGAAAATGGATTCGATAGTTTTTCATTTGTGAAAACTATCGAATGAGTTTAAAAGTAATTAAATGAAAACCACTTTTACTTTATTTAGTATTCGATAGTTTTGTTTTAAAAACTATCGAATGGTAAATAAAGTAATTCCATTCGATGGTTTTTATTTTGATAAAGGTGGATAGTTCTGTTTTGTCTGACAGGTTGATGGAAATTGGACGACCAAGATTAATTCTTTTAATCTTGGTTCGATAGTTTTCAAATGAAGTCTACAATTAATACGAGAGAAGATAATGTCTTCTTCAGTTAAGGCATTCTACACAAAGACATTACTGAGAGAGAGAACTGAGCCGGAGAAATTATCAGAGAATTAACAGTGCTCAGAATTTGATCATTGTTTTGAATTTGTGTAACCTTAAACTCATTGAAGCTAATCTACGGATTAGAAATTGTAGCACCCCTCGAGGTTTATATTTATAAAAAGATATATTCCCCGAAACTTGATTTGGTTTGGTGTGTTTGATTTCGTTATAGAACTGAAAGATTAATCCGTGAACGAAATTGAATTATTTGTGAGTATCGTATTCAACCCCCCCCCCCTTCTACGATACTTTGGACCTAACAATACCCTAAGGATCCCAAGGATTACACTCCTGATGAAAAAGAGGATGTTACCTTGGATGCATGTCTACAGTTGATCCTTGTTGATTGTCTTGATCCTATCATGCATAATCATGTCCTAAACTGTGATACTGCCAAACACATTTGGGACACTATAAAGATAATCAATGAGGGGACAGAGGAAGTTAGAGAGAATAAGCTGGAAATTCTCATATCTCAATATGAGCATTTCAGATCAAACCCTGGTGAAGGTATCACTGAGGTTTTTGAGAGATACAACAAATTAATCAATGATCTGAATCTCAATGGGAAGCACTACACTATCAAGGAAATTAACAAGAAGTTCCTACTGACACTTCCACCTCATTTGGAGCACAGAATATCTGCCATTAGAGAAGCAAGAGATCTTAGAGAGATTGCTTTGGAAAGACTGTATGGTGTTCTGAAGACCTATGAGCTGGAGCAGATTCAACAAAGGGAGCTGTATGGAACTGGGAAGATAGTTAGTACTTCTACAGCATTGTCTGCTGAAGTCCCACGGAAACTTGAAGTGAAGTATGTTCAACCTTCCAGTTCTAACATGAATGTTATTGATGCTGAATATGGTTTAACATCCATAGATCAATCTGGTGGTGACTTCTATTCTTTAGAGGAACTTGATCAGCTGGAGGATGGTGATTTGGCTTTGATAGTCAGGAAGTTTGGGAAGTTCAGATTCAAAAGGAATCCCAATCTTAAGTTCAGGCCCAGATTTCAGAGAGGTGGATCTTCCTCTTCAAGTAGCACAAGGGGTGGCTACAAAACTGGAACTGTGGATAGGAGCACAATCAGATGCTACAATTGCAATGAGTTGGGTCACTTTGCTACTGAATGTAGAAAGCCAAAACAAGTGACAAGAAACAAATTTGATTCTAGCAAGAAGAACAAGATTGGGAAAGCCTATGTTGCTGAAGGAAAGAGTTGGGATGACACTGACAGTGATGAAGAAGCAGGTGAGATTGGGAACCTTGCTTTAGTGGCTAAAGAGGCAAGCACTTCATCTGCATACATGTCAGAGGTAAAGTTCACTGACACTAAAATGATTCATCATCTTAGTGGTACTATTTCTTGTGCACGCACTGAAAATGATAGAATAATTCTTTTGAACACAGCTCTTGAAAAGTAGATAAAAGAATTAAAACTTGTGCATGTTAATCAGAATGAACTTACTGAGAAAATAGAATTTCTTGAAAATAGGGTTAAATGTTATATTCAACTGGAAACCATTCTCAAGGAAAAGAATAGTGAGCTGAAGACTGAAGCTAATGCTTACTTCAACTCTTGTAAGACGGCTAAAGAAATTATCAATAAACAAAGTATTAGTCAGACTGTAGGAATAGGGTATGACTATAATGAGTCTATTGGTAAATTAAGCATAAATACCCCTAATAGAGTCAGTGCTAAAGAAAGGGGTATTCTAGATGTGCTTAAGGGTATTGATAAACCCTTCTTTAGAGAATCTCAAGCAGGACCTATAAATGAATACTCTATCATCATTGTAGAGGAGATTCGTGAAGAAGATCTTGCTTTTGAAGTTGAACAGTCCAACAAGTGTGTATCTGACAAACTAGTCAAAGTTGTTTCAACAACAGAGACTAAATCAGATATCCATAAGTTGGATCAAAACAACTGTAGAACTAACATGCCTGTTGTTAATTCTTCTCATAAAGCATGTGGTGTGATTAATTGCATGTCTTGTGCTTTCAATGTTATGTATGCTTATTTTAATAGTAAGCATGTATCTAATGATAAGACTGCTCCACGTCAACATGTTAATAATAAGAAGCATGTTACAGCTAAGACTACTAGTCCTCCTAAGACTAGAGTGGATTCATTTATCCCTAAGCCTACTCAGAAATGTGTTAAGGCTGGCTATAAATGGAAACGCTCTTTTGTGAAAGAGGTTGAAGTAGTTGTAGCTAAAAAGGTTGTCTTGCCTGACAAAGGCCAGTTCTTTAAGTATGCCGGACCCAATCAGGTTTGGGTTCCGAGGAAGGACTAATCAATTTGGTATTGCAGGGAGTTAAACAGGTAAACCGTGTTATGTGGATTCTTGACAGTGGTTGTTCAAGGCATATGACCGGAGATAGAGCCCTGCTATCAGATTTGGTTGAGAAAGCTGGCCCATTAGTTACCTTTGGAGATAACAGCAAGGGTATTACGAAAGGATATGGCTGTTTGAAGTATGGAAATGTTATCATTGAAGATGTATCATTTGTGGAAGGTCTGAGGTTGAATCTTCTCAGCATCAGTCATTTCTGTGACAGAGGATATGTTCTTTCCTTTGAAAGAGAGAAGTGTCAGATCCTTTACAAGAAGAATGGAAAGCCTGCTCTTCAAGGAGTAAGGAAATGTGACTTGTTCATAGCTGATCTGCACTCTGGATCCAAAGATGAAGTTAATTGTTTTTATGCTAAAGCTTCATCAGATGAAAGTTGGCTATGGCACAAGAAGATGTCTCACCTTAACTTCAAAACCATGAACTCTTTAGTCAAGAGGGAATTGGTTAGGGGTTTTCCTCAGATGGAATTTACACAGGAAGGACTGTGTGAGGCGTGTCAGAAAGGAAAGTCAAAGAAAGCTTCTCACAAGGGAACTGACACATCATCAATAACTGAACCACTTCAGCTACTGCACATGGATTTGTTTGGTCCAGTTAATGTGATGTCCATGTCAAAGAAACAATATGCACTTGTGATTGTTGATGACTTTTCAAAATATACATGGGTTTTATTCCTGCATTCCAAGGATGAGACCCCACACCTGGTGATTGACCATATAAAGTTGATTGAGCTGGATTCTAGATTCCCTGTTAGAGCCATAAGGTCAGATAATGGAACTGAATTCAAGAATGTAGTCCTAAATGACTTTTGTGCTGATAAAGGAATAACAAGACAGTATTCTGCCCCTAGAACTCCTCAACAAAATGGAGTAGTGGAAAGAAAGAATCGTACATTGATTGAAGCTGCAAGGACTATGTTAAGTGAGTCTAAACTTCCAATGTACTTTTGGGCTGAAGCAGCAAATACAGCTTGTTATACTCAGAATCGAACTTTAATCAACAAGGACTTAATGAAGACTCCTTATGAGATCATGAACAACAAGAAACCAACTGTCAAGTACTTTCATGTATTTGGAGCAAAATGCTTTGTGCTTATAGATGACAATGTGAAACGTGGCAAGTTTGAGGCCAAGGCACAAGAAGCTATTTTTGTTGGTTATTCCAGAAGATCTTACAGGGTGTACTTGGTTGGCAGTCACACAGTAAAGGAAAGTGTCAATGTTACTTTTGATGACACTAAGCTCCCTAGTATCCAAAAAGAAGACTCATCTGAAAAACTGAAGTTTGATAACTTGCCAGACTCAGAATCAGATGATGTAGCCCCACCTGAAGTTATTGCTGGTAATGATAATAACAATGATGATAATGATCATGGTGATGGTGGTGGAAACACTGGTAACAATGGAGATACCACCAACACTGGAGAAGAATCATCAAGGCAATCAAGCAACAACTCAGGGGGAGCAAATGAAGGATCATCTAGTCACTCACAACATCAAAGTGAATTTCAAGGCGAATCATCAAGATCAAATCTTCCAAGACAGACTGTATGGAATAGAGCTCATCCTTTTGAGCTGATCATTGGTAATCCAGATGTTGGAGTTTAAACTAGAAGTGCAACTCAGAATGAATGTCATTATTCAGCATTTCTATCTGAAATGGAGCCAAAGAAAACTGAGGAAGCACTGACTGATCCAGATTGGGTGATTGCTATGCAAGATGAACTCAATTAGTTTGAACAACAGCAAGTCTGGAAACTGGTACCCAGACCAAAGAACAAGAAAGTAGTTGGTACAAGATGGGTATACAGGAACAAGCTAGATGAGGATGGCATTGTTACAAGGAACAAGGCAAGACTGGTTGCACAAGGGTATTCACAAGCCGAGGGCATTGATTATGATGAAACCTATACACCAGTGGCTAGACTTGAGGCCATCAGGATGTTCTTAGCATTTGCAGCTTACTCTAATTTTAAAGTCTATCAAATGGATGTTAAGAGTGCATTCCTGAATGGTGAGCTTGATGAAGAAGTTTATGTGGAACAGCCCCCTGGCTTTGAAAATCAGGAGCTGCTGGACTTTGTGTACTTTCTCTTCAAGGCTATCTATGGTCTCAAACAAGCCCCAAGAAAATGGTATGACACTCTCTCTGGTTTTCTTTTAGAAAATGGTTTTGTTAGAGGTATCATAGACAAAACTCTTTTTTCAAAGAAACACAAAAGTGATATGATATTAGTCCAAGTCTATGTGGATGACATCATATTTGGGTCTACTAATGATGATCTCTGTAAGAGATTTACTGAGCTAATGCAGAGTAAGTTTGAAATGAGTATGATGGGTGAGCTGAAGTTCTTTCTTGGATTGCAAGTAAGTCAAAGGTCAAATGGTATATTTATTTGTCAATCCAAGTATCTCAAAGAACTCCTCAAGAAGTATCACATGGAGGATTCAGCATCAGCAAGGACTCCATCTTCAACAGCAGTCAAACTGGGAGCTTGTGATAATTCTATCAAGGTAGATATTACAAGCTACAGAGGTATGATTGGCTCCTTACTCTATGTTACTGCTAGTAGACCAGATATTATGTATTCTACATGCTTGTGTGCAAGGTTCCAAGCGGACCCTAGAGATTTACATCTCGTTGCTGTTAAAAGAATCTTGAGATATCTTAAGGGTACACCTAACTTAGGTATCTGGTACCTTAAAGATTCTGGTTTTAATCTTGTTGGATATACAGATTCTGATTATGCATGTAGTGTTGTGGATAGAAAGAGTACCTCTGGGAGTTGTCAATTCCTAGGAGGTAGATTGATTTCCTGGTATAGCAAGAAACAGCAAAAAATTTCCAATTAAACAGCAGAAGCTGAATCTTCTTCTGGTACAATAATTCAGACCCAAGTGGTTGTTAGGGCTGACCCAGAGATTGTAGAACCACAGTCTCTGACCCAGGTCATAGAGCCAAACAGAGAGTCAAACACTCCTGATACACAACTTGAGCCTAATGTACAAACCAGTTCAAGACAAGTTAGTGTAATAGCTGAAATGAGTGCTCCCACAGCTCTGTCTCCACCCTTAAAGAAAAGAAGAACCTATAGGGAGGCATCTGTAAGCCCATCTGTATCCTCTCAACAGGACATAGATATGGCCACTGAACAGTCTCTCGAGACATCCTCTCAACATGATGAATCTATTGAAATTCGCCATCGGGCCATGGCATCTTGTACTGAGTCAAGCACTCTCCCATTACTCACAATGGGAGAAGATATCCAAATAGATGATACTCAGGACACTATGTTAGGAGAGCACTTTAATTTTGAATTTGAAACAGTACCTACCATAGTTACGGTAGAAGTGCCTTCACAGGCATCAGAGGGAAAATCTGATTCTTCGCCACCAATAATAGAATCATTTTCTCCCCTCCCAGAGGGAACATCTCTGGCTCCCCTAAGGGATTTTTCACTCGCAGTTTATACTGGAGAAAGTGAAAGGCAACCTGGTGAGTCTGTCCCTGAAGCAATTCAGTATACAATGTCAAATATTTTGACAGACTCAACCAGGGATCGGGAATTGAGAACTCCCATTGCACCACCATTGACCTCTCTTGAAGGGGCTAGGGTGATTTTTCATGCAGGTACATCTACTGAGAACTTAGACAGACAGTTAGTTGTGAGAGACATGAGTCAAACACAGAGTGATACACAAGCACGTGAGTTGAGTGAAACACCACTGAGAGCAATTGAAGTGAGTGCACACACTGACACAAACACTGCTTTGTTGTTGAACCAGCTAGCTGATCTACAGAAAAAGTTACAAGAAACCCAGGCTGAGAACAATCTTCTGAAAGCACAAGTGGTTGCACAATCTTCCACCTCTTTATCTAATCAGCTGGGTACTGTTAAAGATGACTTGCAAGGATTGAAGAATAATCTACTCCCGAGGCTGAATTCAATCCAACAATCTCAAGTACTGGTGGCTTCAGACATCTCTGATCTTACAACGTCAAATGCTCAGATATCGGAGAGTGTCAAGGAGATTGCTTCTATTTCTACCAAGGTGGACTTTATTCTGCAAACAGCTGATGAAAATCAAGCGTTTAATGAAGAAAGGATGTCGAGGATAGAAGGAGGTATGGAGCATCTGAATGAAGGGATGAAGCACTTGTACAATATGATCAAGAACTCATATCAACCTACAACACAACAAAGAATATTCTTTGAGGGAGATGATGAAGATGAGGATGATGATGCTGATGAAGGAGGAGATGGAGAAAGAGGAGAGATAAGGAGAACTTCTGAGGTGAATCCTAGGGCTTCCAAAGCTAAATCTGTAGAGGATTCCTCAACTAAGGGGGAGAAGGAGAAGAAAGGAGAAAGAGAAGCTGGAGGAGCTTCTGGATTTGGAAAAGATAAAGGGAAAGGGAAACAATCATTGGAGGAGACTGTCTTTGATGATGCCTACTACTACCACGGTGAACAGGATGACTTCCAATTTGACACATCTGGTGATCTTGGGAAGACCATACCTGAAGAAGCTTTTGGTGGGGAGGAGGTTGAAGAGGCAGCCAACTTTGAGGATTGGGAAGATGAAGCTGATCTATACACACCTGGCCCTTTGTTTCCGAAGGAGTTGAAGAAGCAACAGGCAGAACTAAGAAGAAAGGAGGATGAGAATGCTAAGGTCTCCGACATCATATCTCAAAGGCTGAACATGAAGACAAACAACGTCTTCATAGTATTCATGTCAAAGAAAGGAGATTGGATGTTAGGATGAAGCAAGGAATCAAATGGGACAAGGCAAGGGAGATGTTTGATATCCCTCAGAGAGGCACAAACAATGATGCTACTTTTCTGAAGTTGCTTGAGAAGATCAGAACTGTTAATCCGGACAACTCATTATATATGAAGGCATTGAAGGAAGATATCCTAAGGATTACATCTGCATTTGATCAAGTGAGGCAAGAACTGTACATCTATGTCTCAAGTGCTCTTGAAGGGTCATTCACCATTTCTCTTGACCTCCTACAAAGAAGATCTCTCTCTGAATTGTGGATTCTTATGAGTAAGGTAAAGAGATCTTCTATGCAACTGGTGAAGTTGGAGAATCTTCTACTTTAGAGACTGTGAGGTTGGATCCTGATTCTTTGAAGCTACAGACTGCTATGCAACTGGTGAAGTTGGAGAATCTTCTAAGAACTTCTGGGTTTACCACTGAAGATAAGTCTGAAGTTGCTGATATGATTTCAGACTACTGCACGGAGAAAGTTCCAAGGTATGCTCAGATGAAGAATAGATTGAAGAAGATCACCACTCAACCAGTAATGCCAAGTGGTGTGGTTTCTGAAAGTGATCGTGTCCTTGACAAAGATCTTCTAGTCACCTTGCAAGAAGCTGAAGAAGGTGAAATTAGAGACTAAAGGCATGACGTAGTTAGCTCAATTTGTAAATGTTATATGTTTAGAGCTAGGTAAATCAAGATAGGAAAATGTATCATTTGTTCAGACTAGAGGAACATCTATCTTGTATTTATCTTTACTGTTTGAATCTGGAAATTGTTATATTTAATCCAGAACTTTTTATTATTTGCTTGGCTCTTAAAAGTCTTATATTTTCTTGTTTTAGTTGAGTTATCCTCTAGAGGTATTTGGTTGTTATTGTCTAACAAACAAATAGGGGGAGATTGAAAGGCATATGTATAGGCCTGTTGGGAACCACGGACTTGGGGTTCTACTACATTTTATGATACACAATTAAGGAGTGCGAAAAGAAAATCACCTTGTTAACGGTTGATTCCACGCTCTTCTATTGTATTCCCAAATTCCCTTGAGCGAAGTGTGGCCTCCGTCTTCTCAAGTTAACCTCTCTTCTTGCTCCTAGGTGGCTACAATATTTTTCTTAACCAACCCTAGCAAGAAGAGAATAAGAATATATATAGGGCTACAATAGGGATCATGGATAATTAGGTTGGGCCTTTTAATTACATCCTGGGCCTAGCCCAATGTAATTAAATATTAATTCAATCCACTAAAGAATTAATATTTGCACTACCTTTCCTAATACCGCAACTTAATTAATTAATTCGGTTCCAATATTATTTGCTTATTAAATTCCCCATGTTTAAAATAGCGCATGCCCATTAATTAAATAAATTACTGATAATTCATTTAATTAACATCTTATATCCTTGATCATCCACTCTACCTTTATTTAATTATGCCGGAATAAATCCACCTGCAGGGTTTCACATAATTAAATCCTTTTGAGCTTTCAAGGGGACATCATTAACCCGAATATTATCAGGACACGGATTCCTTCAATAAATAATATTCACCATATATATTATTCCATCACCCAAAATATAATGATATAATTCAAAAGAATTATTTCATATATAAATCAAAGCATGTAAATAATATACACGTGTCAATTACTATATCCGGATTAAGAACCTAAGCATTAATAATAACATAGAATCTTAGTTCACCTTCTTAATCAGTTTAAGGGAACAATTCTAAATTTGATCATGTTCAATATACACAAAGTATACAAGTATTATTTAATAGTCAAGATAAACTATTCCCAAATAATACTTCAGTTATTCTAGTGGTTTGTCTAATTCCACTTAAACTGTGAACCCTTCATATTATATATAGACACTGATAATTTAATCTTCTGTTATCCCATTTGATACTAAATTATCCACAATATATAATAAATAGACAATGTAAAAATATGCAATCAAGATTCTCAATAAAATGGACAATGTTTATATACTACTAATGAATAGTTTAGTATAAAACCCAACAATCTCCCACTTATACTCAAGCTATTCTTTGAGTATATCAGTGTTTATTAATATAATCCGCTACCAGTTTAAATAACTATTCCGTGACCAGACATCTGACTCCTATCTCCTCCACGTGTTCTTCAAAAACCTTAGCTGGTAAACTCTTCGTGAAAGGATCAGCCCGGTTGTCCTTTGATGCTATATCAGTCACAATAATATCTCCTCGCTTAACGAACTGTCGTATGAGGTGATACTTACGCTCAATGTGTTTTACTGCTTTATGTTCTCGTGGTTCCTTTGTATTTGCAACAGCACCAGTATTATCACAATAAATTGTGATTTGCCGTGGCAAATTAGGAACTACATTCAAATCCAACAGGAAATTCCGGAACCAAATAGCCTCCTTGGCTGCCTCAGAGGCTGCCACATATTCAGCTTCCATGGTTGAGTCTGCGATGCATTTCTGCTTCACACTCCTCCATATTACAGCTCCACCTCCTAAAGTAAAAACACACCCCGAGGTTGACTTCCTCTTATCCCTATCTGTCTGGAAATCTGAATCGGTATAACCCACAGGAAACAAGTCTGAAGCCTTGTAAATTAACATATACTTCTTAGTCCTTCGCAAGTACTTAAGTATCGTTTTTACTGCACTCCAATGTTCCTGACCTGGATTGGACTGATATCTACTGACCATGCCTACGGCAAAGCAAATATCAGGTCTCGTGCATAACATGACATACATTAAGCTTCCACATGCTGAAGCATAAGGAACTGCTTTCATGTTCTCTATCTCCTTAGGTGTCTTAGGACACTGCTCCTTTGATAGAGAGACTCCATGTCTAAAAGGTAAATTACCCTTCTTAGAGTCCTGCATGTTAAAACGAGCCAATACCTCATCAATGTACGGTTCTTGAGATAAAGCCAACGTTCTTTTCTTGCGATTTCTTATAACTTTGATCCCAAGAATGTATGCGGCTTCACCTAAGTCTTTCATTTCAAATTGTTTGAACAACCATGCCTTAATAGATGACAACATCTCTACATTGTTTCCAATGAGCAAAATGTCATCTACATATAGTACTAGAAAAACCACTGCATTTCCTTCACTTTTCGTATACACACATGCTTCGCTTGGACTCTGATCATAACCATTTGTCTGGACGGCCTGATCAAAACGAATGTTCCACTCCCTGGAAGCTTGTTTCAGTCCATAAATGGACTTCTTAAGCTTACACACTAGATGCTCTTGGCCCTCTTTGATGAATCCCTCTGGTTGCTGCATATGGATGTTTTCATCAAGACTTCCATTTAGGAAAGCTGTCTTGACATCCATTTGCCAAATCTCATAATCGAGATGAGCTGCTATAGATAAAAGAATCCGGATTGACTTAAGCATGACTACCGGAGAAAAGGTTTCTTCATAATAAATTCCTTGTTTCTGAGTATACCCTTTCGCAACAAGTCTTGCTTTCCAGGCTTTCACCTTTTTGTCAGATCCTCTTTTTCTTTTGTAGATCCACTTGCATCCAATGGGTTTTACACCACTGGGTGGTTCCACGAGATCCCAGACTTTATTGGAATACATAGATTCCATCTCAGATTGCATAGCCTTTTGCCAAAGATCTGCATCCTTATCTTGCATTGCTTCTTCGTATGTCCTGGGATCCTCATCATGTTCACCAGAGACTAAGTCCGAAGACTCTCCCAAAAACATGAACCTCTCAGGTTGTTTAACAACCCTCCCACTACGACGAAGCATTGGAGTGGTATTAGTGATAGGTTGTTCATTTACTTGTGGTTGTTCTACTTGTTCCGGTGGCATATTAGAATTATCTTGTCCTCCCACTAGTTCCTCTAAAACAACAGTACTCATGGGTTTGTGATTCATTATATAGTCTTCCTCTAAGAATCTAGCATTGGTGCTTACAATGATATCCCGATCCTTAGGACTATAAAACAAATACCCTTTTGTTCCCTTGGGATAACCCACAAACAACCTCACTTCTGTACGAGAATCTAACTTAGTCACGTTCTTGTTCAGCACATGTGCTGGACAACCCCAAATCCGAATGTGTTTCAAACTAGGTTTGGTACTAGTCCACAATTCTTTTGGAGTTTTTGGAACTGACTTAGAAGGTACCAAGTTTAGAAGATAAGCCGCTGTTTCTAGAGCATGCCCCCAAAACGACTTGGGTAAATTCGAATAACTCATCATCGATCTAACACTCTCTAAAAGAGTCCGGTTCCTTCTTTCTGCTACACCATTCTGCTGAGGTGTGCCAGGTGCAGTCAACTGGGATGAAATCCCATGTTCTGATAAATATTCTCTAAATTCTCCAAGCAGGTATTCGCCCCCACGATCTGATCGTAGTGACTTGATACATTTTCCTGAATGTCGCTTTTCCGCACTTGCTTTGTACTCTTTGAATTTTTCAAAGCACTCAGACTTGCGGTGCAACAGATAAATGTATCCATATCTCGAATAATCATCAATGAAAGTGACAAAATATTCATACCCACCTCTCGCTTGGATATTCATAGGTCCACATAAATCAGTATGAACCAATTCTAACACATCTTTGGCTCTATTTCCTTTTGCCTTAAAAGGTCTACTGGTCATTTTTCCTTCCAAGCAAGATTCACAGACTGGAAATGGCTCCACTGCCAACGAGCCTAAAGGCCCATCTACTACCAATCTTTGAATCCTCCTTAAGTTAATATGACCTAATCTCAAGTGCCAAAGATATGTTTGGTTCAATCCAGAAGGTTCCTTTCTTTTACTAGAGGTAGAAAGTGTATTATTAATTTCACTTGGTTGCAGCATTGGTTCTATAGGATTAATAATATATAAATTGTCTTGCAATGTACCAGAACATATAACTCGTTTATTCATCATAATGGAAACATTACGATCCAAACAATCATTATAACCATCCATAGCAAGTTTAGAAACCGAAATTAAATTCCTTCTAAATGAAGGTACATAAAGACAATATTCAAAACCAAAATCCTATCATAACCAAAAGATAAAGAAATAACTCCAACTGCAACCACTGCTACTTTCGTAGCATCTCCCATGAACACATATATCTCGCCATCTCTAAGCAGCCTGGTTTTCTGGAACCCCTGCATGGAATTACAAACATGATCAGTTGCTCCTGTGTCTACACACCAAGTGCTCGTAGACATAGCCGCTATATATGTTTCCGTAACAAGAGAAAGCGACATACCAGCATTGTTCTTCTTAGACAGAGGACAATCCTTTTTCCAGTGACCCGACTGCTTGCACTTGAAGCACTTGCCCTTAGGCTTCTTCACTGAATTCTGAACTCCCAATGGTTTCACAACTTTCTGTGTCTGAACCTTCTTCTTCTTCTTTCCTTTTGGCTTTGAAGAAGAAACTTTCTCAGCCACATTTACCTGAACATGCTGCTGAAATAATGATTCCGCTGCCTGAAGCTCTGTCAGAAGTTCTGCAAGACTATACAACTTCTTGTTCATGTTGTAATTCAAGCGAAACGGCTCAAAGGTTTTTGGCAAACTCATAAGTATGATATCGACCTGCGTTTTCGCATCAATATCAGCACCAAGGACCTCTAGTTCATTTATATGAGACATCATCAGAAGAACATGGTCCCTTACAGGTGTTTTTTCAGCCATCTGAGTGTTCATTAGAGACTTCATTGCTACTTGCCTAGCAGCCCTATTCTGATCTCCGAAAAGCTCCTTGAGATTATAGAGCATATCTGCAGCAGTGGTCATGGCCTGATGCTGATGTTGCAAAACACCCGACATTGCTGCCAGAATGTAACATAGCGACATCTCATCTGCCTTAGTCCACTTCTTAAAATACTCTTTATCCTCATCCGGAGCATCGGCAGCAGGCTGGTCCGGTTTGGGTTCAACAGTACAAAATTTAAACTCTTCAGCAGTCAACACTATGTCCAAATTGCGTTTCCATTCAATATAGTTAGGTCCGGTAAGTTTGTTATCCTTAAGTATGGTGAAAAGTGGATTAAAGCCCATTCTATCCTGAGAATCATGCATATAACACTTAATCAGAAAATTGCATATATCTTAAAACATATTTGTTTCCTCTAACAATTAATTAAAATTAATGCACTAATATTTAAATTCCATAAATATCTGGTTCGCCATGATGGATGACATATATACCATTTAAATTTAAATATTACTTCGGTCCTACTACTAAATAATACGCCACGTTAGGGTGGACTATATATTATCTTTCATAGCTAAGTGTATACCATTATTTAGATCTTAAGTTGCCTTTAGTCAGACCCATCTGTTCGATGTATCAATGGATAAATCCTAGGTGTTTTCGGTGAAGTCACAGACGGACTCGCTTAAAAACACAACCCCTAAGACAGAAATATCCATTATCAACATCAATCAAGGAATTTACAACTTTTTTCTCGAATTCTATGAAACTTGGTATGTCACGATGGGGTGAGCTTACCTTTCATTATTCGTGATTAACTTAAGAAGATTGTCCTAGTAATATCCTTAACACTACCCAGACGTCATAAATCATACGCCACGATGGGTGACATATATCCAATTCATAATCGTCCTAGTATTAAATTACATACAACCAATAATGGATGACCATGGGATCTAATATCAAATTAATTCCCTCTCCCACTTAGTATTTTAACATGAGTAATTTTATCTAGATGCATCGCCCTATGTTATTTCTTCGAGGTCCACATGTTATCAAAATAACAATACAAAGAACACATAACATAGCATAGCATGCATCTCTACATAATTAAATGGGGCCTATGTCATTATAATTATGTCTAACATGCATTCCAAATACACACATAATTTAATAACATAAAACATTTAATTAAAGCAATAAATGAAAATTTATGTCCATGTCGTCCTATTTATGTTAACCATGCAATTAAAATTACACACATAATTAACAACACACATAATAATTATTTAATGCAATAATTAAAATTAAATAGCAGAAAAATTAAAATAAAAAATAAATCCACTATTATGGCCAAAAAAAAAATTTCATCCGAAAATCCTGCGAAACCTTCAACTCGCTGTTTGAGGGTCTAAACGAGCTCAGACGCACATGAAACTTTGACAACATCATTTTTCAATCGTGTAGAACATCGAAATCCCTTTCCGAAAAGGTATTATTCATCGAAATCCGACACCGTATGCAAAAGTTACAACAGTTCGAAGTTGCATAGGCGAAATCTTGTAGCATCAGCGGAAGAACTTTGTTTTCTTGCAACTCCGTCGATCAAATAGTTACATACAACATAACATACCTATTCTATTACATCAGATCATAATCTAACATGAATACAAATCATGATTACAAGATTACAAAATCATAATAGAAAACAAAACTAGCACGATCAACCCTCGTGATTTACAACCACGATAAACCACGTGGAAACCAAAACAAAAAATAACCACGATTAAACCACGTGGGATCCAAACACATAATTAAAATAAAACAAGGCCATAATAGTGGATACTAAACAACCTGCAAAAGATTATTATCCAAGCATACCACTTTACATACATAACCAATTTTAATTACGACATGGACATCATATCATAAAACATAGAACCCATAACCAGGCTCTTGATACCAATTGTTGGGAACCACGAACTTGGGGTTCTACTACATTTTATGATACACAATTAAGGAGTGCGAAAAGAAAATCACCTTGTTAACGGTTGATTCCACGCTCTTCTATTGTATTCCCAAATTCCCTTGAGCGAAGTGTGGCCTCCGTCTTCTCAAGTTAACCTCTCTTCTTGCTCCTAGGTGGCTACAATATTTTTCTTAACCAACCCTAGCAAGAAGAGAATAAGAATATATATAGGGCTACAATAGGGATCATGGATAATTAGGTTGGGCCTTTTAATTACATCCTGGGCCTAGCCCAATGTAATTAAATATTAATTCAATCCACTAAAGAATTAATATTTGCACTACCTTTCCTAATACCGCAACTTAATTAATTAATTCGGTTCCAATATTATTTGCTTATTAAATTCCCCATGTTTAAAATAGCGCATGCCCATTAATTAAATAAATTACTGATAATTCATTTAATTAACATCTTATATCCTTGATCATCCACTCTACCTTTATTTAATTATGCCAGAATAAATCCACCTGCAGGGTTTCACATAATTAAATCCTTTTGAGCTTTCAAGGGGACATCATTAACCCGAATATTATCAGGACACGGATTCCTTCAATAAATAATATTCACCATATATATTATTCCATCACCCAAAATATAATGATATAATTCAAAAGAATTATTTCATATATAAATCAAAGCATGTAAATAATATACACGTGTCAATTACTATATCCGGATTAAGAACCTAAGCATTAATAATAACATAGAATCTTAGTTCACCTTCTTAATCAGTTTAAGGGAACAATTCTAAATTTGATCTTGTTCAATATACACAAAGTATACAAGTATTATTTAATAGTCAAGATAAACTATTCCCAAATAATACTTCAGTTATTCTAGTGGTTTGTCTAATTCCACTTAAACAGTGAACCCTTTATATTATATATAGACACTGATAATTTAATCTTCTGTTATCCCATTTGATACTAAATTATCCACAATATATAATAAATAGACAATGTAAAAATATGCAATCAAGATTCTCAATAAAATGGACAATGTTTATATACTACTAATGAATAGTTTAGTATAAAACCCAACAAGGCCTATTTGTAAACACCGAGGATTCTACTCAACTTTAAGTAAGATGTAATGAGTAAATAATAAAAATCAAATGTCACAGGAATCTCAGAAGATTATATCTGTCAAAGAATGAAGATTAATGTCATCTACAGACTTGAAGTGATTCTACATTGAAAGAAGCTCAATTTATTGATCAAGCCTCAATGAAGTATTCAAGCTCAGTGGATTTATTAAAGTGACGGAGATTTCAAGTGGTGACAGCAAAATATACTGATTACGGAGTTCTTGAATGAGAAGGAAGTGAATCACTGCTTAAAGTCAAATAGATAAAGAACAAACATTGTCGTTAGTCACTCATGAACCAGACAGTACATTGAGTGTCAACGTACTATTGTGTTTGTTATTTATCTAAGTTTTAAGTGATTCTGGAATTGTTTGAGAAGTCAACTAATTCTATTTATTCTCTTATAAATAATTAATACTATTAAGTAAATTATTTAAATTAGAATAAAAATGAACTAGGAAGACTTAAGTTTGAACTAGGAAGACTTAGTTTTTTGAACTAAGAAGACTCACAAGTGAGTCTTCCCGATTGTCTTCCTAGGGCAAATTAGAGTCTTCCCGATTGTCTTCCATGAACAAATGTTGTCTTCCCGATTGTCTTCCAAGAGTAAAAACATTGTATTCCTGTAAGTCTTCCTAATGCAATTCTTTGAATTGCATTGCACGTGGGTTGGTTTAAAAGGAATGCAGTGTGTTTTATTATAAATAGACAAGGCAGAAGACATAAGAAGATTCATTCATTACAAACACAAGATAGAAGAAAAACAGACAGAGTACAAAAACATTTCATTCTCAACTGTCTTCTTTACTTCTCTCAACAGCAAAGCATTCAATTCTTGCCAGAGAATTAAATCTTGATTAGTTCATAACATTTAATTCATAAGAACTGATTCTCTTGTACTGCTTTAGCTTTCTAGCGGATCATAATCCCTAGATTTTATATCGAACTACTTTTTAGTATTCGATCCTTTTTATTACAAAAATAGATAAATTCATGTCGAATTTATTCTAGATTTGTTGTATCAAGTTCATTGTAATCAGTGATCAGAATTGTAACACCCTTCAAGTTTAATAGAGTTTTATTTAACTTGAATATTGTTTCAGTTTTATTCCGCAATAATTTGTTCTAAATTGTTAAATCTTAAAAGAACAAATTCGATTAAACGGTATCGTTTGTATTCGACCCCCCTTCTACAAACATATCAGGACCTAACAACTTAGTGTTGTTCTTAACATAAGCTTTAGGAACATATTTTGTGTTAGAATTAAAAACAGATTTTATGTGCGACACTTTTTCTTTCTCAGGAACTAACTCAATATGTGTATTAGAAATTGATTCATTTTTAGACTCTTTCTCAGGAATTGACTCAGTATGAGAACTGGATCATTTTTCAAAAATAGAATTCAATTTCATTTCACTTGAGGGAACAATCTTCACATGTGTTGACAGAGTGATTTTTTCTTTTTCTTTTTTCTTATTCTTTTTAGTGTTATACCCTAGACACTTTTTCCAATTCTTATTATGCATTAGTGAATGGGCCTTTTCATCTGAATGCATCCACACTCTTATTTGCTCTCTTTATATTTCAAGTTCCTTTTCTAATGCTTCAATCTTAAGCATTTGTTGAATCTCTATTTCTTTGAGTTTTTCAAACAAGTTCTGAGTTTCTATCAGGACAATTAACTCAGCTTCTACGTGATCATTTCTTTTCTTAAACACATTCATTTCGTCAATGATTCTTGCATTCTCTTTGGTCTGATTTTTATAACTTTTATGCATTGATCTAAGAAATGATTTCAATTCACACATGTTATCAGTATCAAAAGCATAAACAGTTTCTTGTACCTTATCAGAAGCATCAGTTTTTTCTTCAATGGTGGCCATCAAAGCATAATTGACATCTTTTTCTTCGGAATCAGAAGAGTCCATCCAGTTCTTACTAGAAGTGACAAGTGCCTTTCTAGGAGCTTTTCTAGATTTGGGTTTCTTGCAGTCAGTCGCAAATTGTCCTTTTCCATCACAGTTGTAGTAATTTACCTGTGAAAGATCAGTTTTCCTGGACTTCAACTCCTTCTTTTTGAACTTGTCTTTCTTTCCAGAATAGTCATTCTTTTTCAAAGAGCTTCCACTTTTTCTGAATTTTCCATGCTTCAACTTCCTGAAGCCTTTTACTATCATGGCCATCATATGTACTAGCTCTTTGTCAGATGAGTCATCATCAGTGTCACCATCAATATTTGCATCAGAATCAGAGTCGGTGTCTGATTCATCAGTAGTTGATGCTTTTCCTTTTCCTTTGTTATGACTATAATTTTTTCCTTTAGTCACAACATTTCTTGCCTCCACATTCAAAGCAACAGGTTTTGTTTTGCTTTTCTTGTTCCTCTTCTATTGGACTTCGAGATCATAAGTTCTCAGCATGCCATAGATTTCATCAAGAGAAACCTCATTCATCTTGTAAGTATGCATCAGAAGAGATTGCTTATTAGTCCATTCTTCATGAAGAGATCTCAGAAACTTGACATTTGAATCATCAACCTCATACTCTTTTCCCACAAGAGATAATTCATTCAACAGTGTTAAAAATCTATCATAGATTTCTGTCAGATCTTCATCTGCTTTTGCTTCGAACTGCTCTCTTGAATGAGAAGAGCTCTCATGTTATTCTTAATTTCCTTTGTCCCCTGACATTGGACTTCAAGAGCATCCCAGATTTCTTTTTCTGTTTTGCAGGCTATTACCCTGTTAGATAAAACAACATCCAGACTATTGTGCAAAATGTTTCTAACCTTTGCATCTTTTATCATTGCAGCTTTGTCCTCTGGAGACCAATCCTTCTTGTCTTTTGGAGCAATGGTGTCAGGAGTAGTACCCGTGGCTTCTACTGGTTTGGTTGGGATGAATGGACCATCAATGATCCTGTCAAGATAATCAGGATCTGAAGCCTCTACATACATCGTCATTTTGACCTTCCAAGTTGAGAACTCGGATTTCTTCAGAATCAGAATTTTCATCGCTTCATATCTGGTTTCCTGACATTTTGATCGTTTCTGATTTGTGAATAAATCAGTTTGATCTGATACCAATTGTTGCCCAGTAAATAACGATTATAGAAGGGGGTTGAATACAGTCGTACAAACTAATCGAAATGAAACAGATAATCTATGAAAAATACAAGCTTTTATTAATATTTATAAAAACTGATACAAAGTCTCTCAAGAAAACAATGTTCTTAAGAGCTGCTAGGTTTACAAGATACTCGTGTAAGATGATACAATCTGTAAAACCTATCAGGTGTTTATATATACACACAACTACACTATATGTTACAGAAGATAATCTCTTTTAAATGAGATTGATATTCTTTTCATTTATCTTCCATAGATAGCTACTCTTCCTGACTTTGTCTAAACCGACATATCTAACAAATCAATTGTTAGGTCCTGATATGTTTGTAGAAGGGGGGGGGGGGTTGAATACAAACTGTACAGTTTTATCGAATTTGTTTGGTTCGTGATTTAACAATCCAAGAACAAATTAAAGCAGAATTAAATGAAACAAAATTCAATTTAAATATAACTTATATTAAACTTGAAGGGTGTTACAAATAAAGTACAGATTACAGAGAATGATTATCAAACTAATTAAAAGAAATTAGAATAAATTCAACATGAATTTATCTATATTTGTAATAAAAAGATCGAATACTAAAAAGTAGTTCGAGATAATTTCTAGGGATTTTGATCCGCTAGATAGTCAAACAGGTACAAGTAAATAACTCCCAGTGGTTTGAATGTTACAATAATGTCTAGAAATAAATTCACTTGTTTTTCTTGAGCTCGGACAGTTGATGGAGTAAAGACAGTGAGAGAGAAATGATGTGTTTATATTCTTCTGTCTTGTTTTTGTGTACAACTGATGTCTTCTGTTTAACTGCCTCTTTTTCTTTTAATATATGTACACCTCACTTTGAATTGGAAAGACAATGTTGAATGGCCTGGAAAGACTGTCGGAAAGACAACCACTTCTCTTAGAAAGACATTCGACAAGACTGTGATAGTCTTAGAAAGACTATCGGCAAGACTTAGAAATGAATTGGAAATATTATCAAATGAATTAGAAAGACTATCGGTAAGACTAACCAGGATAGTCTTTCCGGTTCATTTCGAAAGTCTTTTTAGTTCATTTATAAGTCTTTTCAGTTCATTTGTAAGTCTGTTTAATATTATATTAATTCTATTCTAATTAATCTTTTATTTAATTTATGGAATAAATTAATTCTTAATGAATTAATTTATTGAATAAATTAATTAACTGATTTAATTAATTAGAAGAAAATTAATATAATTTCTTGATAGTAGAATAATTTCTTGAACCACTGAAATTAGTGACGAACGTCCACTATATAATGTTGACACTCGATGTACTGTCTGGTTCATGAGTGACTAACTGCAATGTCTGTTCTTCAACTTTTGACTTTAAGTTGTTGTCCTTTTTCTTTTCTATTTATCAAACACTGTAACATGTACACTTCATGTATTGGCATGAATTGCAATTTGTTGGTGAATAATTTAGATAGTAGAGGTTTGTAGAATCAAAATTATGGTTCAGATCTATCTTTTCTACATATTTTATTGAGATTTGGAGAATGTGTAGTTAAGGTGTTTGATGAAATGTTTCAAATATAGTGAAATTATTATTTGACATTTTTCTGACAGGTTCAACACGATCTGTTATTATGATTCATCATGATCATTTGTCGAATTTGAGTTATGTATGTGTTTAGGAAGACCCATGAACTTATTGTATGAAATAAGGGCTAAAATTTTCAAATTTTTGGTGACTAGTGCCAACCACTGATTTCTGGAAAAGATTAAAAAAAAAAATTAAGGGGGTGAAAACAAATGAATATAAATAAAGGTACAGAGTTTAGATGAAATCAGAATATGTTTTACATATGAGAGTTTGGGCAACCAGTTTTTACTGATTTATTTTGTGGATTTTATGCACTTTGAAATGCTCTCAATATTTATATTCAGTAAACTCTGCTATTCACACACAAATATTCACAACTGTGCATTTTGAGAAAAGAGATTATTAATGAAGGAGGAGAATTTATAAAAACTGATGAACTGTGTACTCTACGCAGAGGTAATTTATTTTTAATCTCTGATGGTTAAGATAAATAAAAATGTTTCAGACATTTCATAATTATTGAGGAACATTATTTTTGGAAAATAGAGAGTATGATTGATAACGGTTTGTTGAGTTTTTGAAAATGAAGAAAGGTGTCTAGAAAATAGCAGTAATTAGTGCCTTTTACTGCGCATGCGTGTTGGAAACAACCACGAATTACTGCTGTCAGTTAATGAATATGTGCCAACTGTCCCACTCACACATTATTCGAGTAAGCCTGCTGTGTGTTTTAATGATTAAAACTCTTCAGTTTTAATTCATATTTAATCATTATACACACAACGTTCAAATCTTTTACAGACTTACTCTATTCACAGAACAGTTTCACATACACATATTCACAAACACTTTTCTGCATCACTTTCTCAAACACTTTCTCTAAGTCTAAACTCTGATTTCTTTCAAAGCTTTCTAATGGCAACTACCATGTTTCAGTCTTTTGGTCTCGATTTTGTTCCTAATAATTATGCAGCACCCCTATCTACTGAGAATGCACCAGAGGCGTTTCACCTGTTTCAGAATTTCCTCGCTCAATCAGATATTGGGCAAGCTCTAGTGGAACCAACAAGGTTATCTGGTACTCAAATCAAAGCCTTCTGGGAAACAGGCGTATATGATGATGGAGGTGAATCAGGCACTCCTTCAATTATCTTTGAATTTGCTGAACAAGAGTATGTGGTCACTCCAACCACTGTTAGAGATGCTCTTGGGTGTGAAGATTTCAATGTGTTCACCATTTCTGTTGGTGATTCTGACCTTCAGCGTATGATGAGAGAGATTGGTTATTCTGGGTCTTTGGCAAGAACAGGCAACCTGAAGCGACCGTTCTTAAGGAAGGAGTGGAGTTTCTTCTTCGATTGCATTACAAGAGAGTTTGGGAAGAAGTGTACCAATTGGGATGCAATTCCAATTGATAGTCTGCAAATCGGGTATTCTCTGCTTTATGGCAATAACTTTGATTTTGCTAGACTAGTTCTTACTAATATAGGTGAAAAGATGACAGAGAATAGGAATGTAGTTTACTTTGCTCGTTTCTGTCAATTAATCTTTTCTCTGTGTGTTGATGGGGTTGAGATAGCTGAGGAGGATGTCATTCCCTCATTTAGATTGCATAAGAGAATATTTTCTGACCTCACAAATAAGGATATCAAGAAAGGGAATGTTGGTGACTTGATTCTTCCTGCTTCAGTCCAACAGTTTTTAAACCCTCAACCACAACCACAAGCACAACCAGAACCTGAACAACCTTTAAATTCTGAACCTCTTCCATCTACATCTCAAAAACCAAAGGCTTGGGGTAGAACAAAGCATAGGGCTCTTAAGGCTGCTAAATCTCTAAATACTGATGTTGTACCAGTATCTGTTGGTTCTTCAAGAAGGAAGAAAATGGCAAATAGACCTACTTCTGATGAGAATAGGGCTGGTGATGAAACTGAATCTGCTAATGCTAAGAAAAGGAAGCTTGTTGCTGCGTATCTTTTTGGTGGATTAGTTCCAGAAACTACTACTACAGCAGCTTCAGAAGTTGATCTTGAAGATGTAATTGAAGATGCTACTGTGCCTGAGGAAGCTAGAGCAAATACTGCTGAAAATGTTGAAGTTAATGATGATTTTCTTGAACCAATTATGGAAATGGATTTTGAAGATAATCTTAAAGCACATCCCTCTGCTACTCTAGAAGAGTATGGTAGTATAAATGAAACAGAGGATGTGGTAGCTGATCAACCTACAGTCATAATTGATGAGTCACTAGCAAGTCATACAGAGATTCTCTCTGTTAATCACCAGGTAATTGAAAAAGGTGAAGGGGTTGATCAGACAGCAAAGGCTGTAGCTGCAGAAAATATTGTTGAAGAAACTGCAGAGAATAATCTTGAAGCAACTGCAGAGATTGCTGTTGAAACTACTGCTGTTGATGCTGAAAATGAAGAAAATGCTCAAGACAATATAAACTCTGAGAAGCTCGCAAATGCTGATGTTCCAGAAACATTTGCTGAGAATATTCCTCATTCCTCAAATGCTGAATCTTTTGCAAAGTCTGATGATCAAGCTGATTCATCTTCTCAAAGACTTTCTGCTCCACCAAATCCAAAGGACATTCAGCATGCCACTGAACTTCACTTTCAGAATATGTACTTTTCCAAGTGGTCAAACAAGGATTGTATATTCACTGATCAAAGGGCTGCTGACTTTGTAATAAAATCTGCTGAGTCAATTACAAATCCTGAGCTTCTTACACATCTCAAGGCAACTATTGTTCAAGTTAAATCTCTTCACAATCGTTTTGATGAAACTCAGAAGTCAGTTATTTGCTTGAGAAATGATGTGGTTGCTCGAGATATGTCACTGAAGCAAGATAAAACTATGCTGCTTACTCTGGTCAAAGATCAAGAAGTTCTCAAGAACAGACTGACCAAGGTTGAAGACAATCAGACTTTAATGTCTGATAAACTAGATTCTATTGCTGCTTCGCTTGAATTGCTCACATCAGTATTGATTCCTGATGATGTCAAAAAGGGGGAGAGAGTACTTAAAGACAAATGCAAGAGGTCTCAAACTATGAGTAGACAGGATGATTCTACTGATGGTGGTGCAAAGGGAAAAGATTTCAAATCTAAATCTACTCTACAGCAAGGAAAGCTAAGATCACACTCTGATGCTACAAACTCTGAACGGATAAACACTGGTGCTCAATCTTCTTCAAGAGCTAGAAGCTTTTTGCTTACTTCTCAACCAAATACTGATGAAGAGATTGCAGCTCAGTTGTTTCTTGAAGAACATGGTGCTGATGCAACCATAGAAGATATTCAAGCTGAAGAATTGATGCTAGCTGAAGAGCATGAAAAGAATCTAAAGTCTGGGAAGTTGAAGAAAGTCAAGAAGGTTTTAAGGCCAAAGGAAAAAGGAATTGTAATCAAGGAAAATGTAAACTCTCAACAGAGTTTACAATACTCAAGAAGGCCAGTTGAAGCCAGCTTAGATAAAGGCAAAGGAAAGCTTGTGGAAGAAAATAAGTTGTTGAAGAAAGCTCAAACAACCTCTGACAGTGCTCAAGTTGTTCAAACAATGGAAGCTGTGACAACCACTGATACTACTCAAGTTGTACAGACTAAACTCTCTTCTGAACTTCAAAGAACTTTTGCTAAACTAGTCATGGTTCAACACACTCTGATTCCTGGAAATTTTAATGTTCTCCAAAGCAAAACCATCATGGGTAAAGAATCAAGAGATAGATCTGGTTTGGGATCTCATAGAGAAAAGAGAGTGAATAACAGTCCTGTGGATCAAACTTCATTAGCTGAACCAGGTGTTGGTGTGACTCAAGAAAATCTTGATGCTTTAGAGTCGGTTCAGTTAATACACCATAGAGGATTGAAGAAGGATTTTCTGTTATACTTCAAGGCTGATGGCAGAGTATACAGAGTTGGTGAAGCTGATATTGGATTAAAGCTGAAAGAAGAGCTAGAGTATGTACTGTATATACTGAAGATTAAAAATCAAAGAACTCATCAAGCAGCTGAGGTGTTAAGAAGCAGGATGATGAAAGCTAGAATTCTTTGTGGCTTAAAGTCTGCTGGTTCTTATATACCAAAGTACAGAGACTACAATGGAAAGCTTGTTGAGATGCAAATGAATAGTGCAAGACTCAGAACAGATCTTGGTATAAAAGTGTGGAATTTAATCTGGAATCAGATAAATCCTTCATAATAAAACAAGGAAATGATATGAGGAAGAACAACATTTATGCTCTAAGGGCACCTATCTACCAAACTGGAGAGAGTGATCCAGAGTTGAAAGAGCTAAAGAAGATAATGGTAGCTGAGCTAGGGAGAGCTGAGAGAAGACTACTTATGGACTACATCAGGACTGTACCTGACATTGAAGAGATTAAGTAACTGAAGTTTTGTTTAAAGTACCAGGAAACTATCAGAGTTTAGCTGGAGGACCAGTCAGAGTTTGTTAAAGTCTGATGGTCAGAGTTTGCTTAGCAGTCGGTGCAATTCAATGAAGATTATAGAAGCGATATTCTTTGAAGATGGAAAGAAGCAAAGAGATATCGAGATGGCTAAGGAAAACGAAACAGAAGACAGAAGCAATTCTTAATTGATTCTGATTGTATAGCTAATTAATAGGAATATCAATTAATGATTGTATGTAGCTGTGTACTATATAAACACAGATAGGTTAACCCTAAACGGAATGCGAATACGTGAATTATCATTCTTGTAACCTAGCAGCTCTCTGTGATATTTTACATCACTGATAGAGGAGTTTTTAATTCCATTCAGTTTATTATTCATAAACAGTGTTCTTATTGTTATTCTCATACATATACTTGATTATATATTGTGTATTCGGCCTAACATATGTGTTGAATCTGATGTGTTATATATAGACATTGAAAAATTGATTGGATTTTTTATAGTGATTTTTTATTTTTTATATTCAATTATATTTATTTCTTTGTGGATTTAATTTCATTTATTTGATAGTTTAAACACGATAAATAATTATGATTCAACATATTTATACGTTAAATTTGAGTTATTTAACATGTTGAATATTATTAATTTGTTGAATCTTAGTTATATTTATGAAAGTTGAATGATAAATGTTTATAATGATAGTTTCAGATATGTTGGATCTTGTTAGATCTTGGTTTTCAACAAACCTATTGCATCTGGGGTTCAACAGTCCACCTTTGGGGGTATAAAATACTTATATTCAATATAGTTGAAACATTGGTTCAACAAAACTATTATGTTTGGGGTTCACTAGTCCATCCTTGGGATTTATATAGTCATTTTTTTATTTAATCTTATTATTTTTTGAAAATCTTTTCCTATTGGGGTTCATAATCTACCATCGGGGTTTAGAAATATCGATTTTTTATTTGATCGTTATATTTTTAATTAATCATTTTTCACTGGTGTTCGCTAGTGCATTGTTGGGAACCTAGGGTATAGAAATTTTCATTTTTATTTAATCTTTCTTTTAAAAATCATTTCCTTTTGGGTTTCAACAGTCTACCTTTGGGTATAGAAATATGTTCAACATATATGTTATTTTTATTCATCAAAACATGTTCAAGATCAAAAGATGCAACATGTATTCTCAACAAAAATCACATGAAAGTAACATAAAAGTTTCATTAATAAAATTTGATGATTTTCCCGAAAGGATTCATGAGTTATAATAAAAAAAAACAATATGTTGAAATTAAACATTATTCTCTTCAGGTTCAACAGCCGATTCTTCTTGATGAACAAGAGGGCCCTGTATATTCCTCTACCACTTCCTATGCAGAATTTCTGATCACTATTCCAACTCCAGTAATGTTGATTATCTTTTATTAATTTTTTGCATATCAAAAATATGTTGAATTTCATTTATACAATTGTTGAAAATTAAACATCTTCAGATAAATAAGTATCAAATTATTGAACATCAATGATGTCTTTGTTGAACTCCTGGAACTATGCACTTATCTGGAATAACTTTGTGAATCTCTTTTGTAAATTTCTTGAACCTAAAAAATATGTTGAATCTGTGCTATAAAACTGTTGAACAAATGTTCTCAAATGTTCAACAACGATTCTACATAATCAACAGATTTGAACACATTCAACAGATATTCTACATCTCAATCGGATATTCAACAAACTTAAATACAAAAATATGAATTGAGATATGGATATTCATCATCTCAATCGAATATTCAACAAAACACAAAGATGAGAATCGAGATACACATATTCAACATGTCAATCAAATATTCAACAAACGTAATTACCTTCAACACGTGTGGATACTAAGGTTCAACAGATTTATAATGTGGATTGAATGTTATATTTAATTTTCTTTTACAATAATTCAACAGAATTATAATGCAGGTTCAACACTTGTACAAATAACATCTGATGAATCCAAGACTATCATTAAAAACATATAACATTCAACATCCTAGAATATAATAAAAAACCATTCAACAAGTTCATATCGTAGATTCAATATATAACTCTTAATAACACTTAAAATTCAATACCCCAAAGTATAGTACAAAAGCGTTCAACACATTTATTCACAGATTCAACATTTATACATATAAAATTATTGAACTCAACCTAAACTTAATGAAATCAAATTTTGTAATTAGAGCATGTTAACCTATATATGAAACACATGTACATAGAAAATATAATAACAACCAAAAATATTATAATCGTGAAAAAATCACACCAAATTTATCTCAAGGACCTCTATAATCGAGTTGTTACCTTATATTATAATTTTTTCGCCTCTTTAAACTTCGATTTCGGCATGCTCTTCCAAGTGCTAGGAACAAGAATTTATCTATACAAGTGATTTTTTAATTTGTATAAAGTTTAATAAATGTGATTTTGGAGATGATTTGGATTAAGAATTGATGATGCTTATATTTATTGTATGTATTGTGTATACATGTAAATAAGAAGAAGAAGCCACCCAAAACTGCCACCGCCTATTAAATTAGGCTTATGTCACCAATTAAATCTATAAGCCACCCAATTTTTTTAATCTAATGGCTATAAAAAGTTTTTAAAGTTTGTAACTTAAAAAGTTTTTAGTAGAACTCACCTATATATATATAATCAATCAATACACTTGTATAAAAGAGAATATGAGTACACTCTTGAATAAAAGAGAAGACTAGTGTTGTAAGGTGGCGCCTCTCAAATCGTTTTGATGTATTTTTTTTAATATTTTCAAAATTTTATATTATTAATATTAAAATTTTGAAAATATCGCAATTGTCTTTAGAATCTTTACTATTTGAAGAAACTAAATAAACAATTTTAATATTTTTGTATTTAAAATTTTTACTAATGGGGAAAACTAGATATACAATTTTAATATTCTCCTATCTTTTTTATTAGAAAACTAGCGTTTTACCTGTGGTACGCACTGAAAGCACAATCTTAAAAATTTAAAATCTTAAAAATTTCAAAACAATTATAAATATGTTATATAACAGAACTTATATCAATTTACCACATACTTTTACTAAATATACACATGCATGTATTAATAAATATAAATTATGTTAATAATATAACAGTTGTTACAACTTCAAGTCTGAATCTACAAATCTGAAAATATCACTGAAGGGAAACTCTACGATCGAGGCTCTGAGGCGCCCCGTACGTGATCGGGGCGGGTTCGGGGACGTATTTCAGGGTCGGGGGTCGGGTGCGGGGATAACACTCCCCGACCCCGAAGTGATTTGACGTCCATCCCTAGTTATGTTATTGGTTTCTAAGAAAATAGATATTTATAATTAAAAATTAAATATTCAACCGCATAAAATATTGATTGAACAAATATATAAAATGCTACCATCATAACAAAATAAAATAAAATATGATATTAGAATTTTTTTTTGAAATGTACCATTAGTTTTTAAATTAATAAGAATGTGGAACGTCCTAACCCATTTTAGAATTATACGTCTTTTAAACTCCATCATCATTGACGTGGATATGCGTTTATTTATTCCCGATTTTGACTCTAGATTATCACAATAAAATTATCATTATTAGCTGAATCATGCACATGCTTCAAGAGAAACAAAATGATTGAGTTATTAGACCATCTTCAACCCATGACACTAAAATAGTGTCACTATAACACTATTTTGGTGTCAAAATGACACCATCAATAAAATGTACTTCAACCCATTGACACTATAATTTGAAACTAAAAGGAATCTTTCACATAAAAATTGGAATATTCTAACTTTTTCTTATTTTTATATTGTCAATAAAATCTAAAGTTAAAAAGTACTAAAGAAAGAAGTTCAATATGACAAGAAAAAACTTGTTTTATTAACAAACATAAGGGTATAGTGGGAATTATGAAAGTCACCAAATTTGGTGTCAAAGGATCACCAAATGTACTTTTGTCACCAAATTTGGTGATCCAAAACTCATTTGGTGTCCATGGGTCACCATTTTAGTGTTGCATTGGAGTTGTTTTGACAATATACCCATAACTATTATAGTGATTTAGTGTTGGGTTGAAGTTGCTCTTAAGAATGAGAAAGACAAATTTGATGTTGGACAAATATCACAAATAATTATTTGAATTGAAAATTTAATGTTCACCACGTCATAATTAACATTGTATGAGGTGATTTTAAATTCTTGTGAGGGTGTTGATACTCTAGAATTTGAACTAATTTTATCACATTCGAGGCGAAGTATATTGTATTGATATGTACTAACTTTCAATCATTCAAATATATATTGAATGTCTGAATTTTTCCTGTAATGATTTTCAATTTTCCAGGATACTGGTTTTCATTTTCTTCTTATGATGAAGGTTTTAAATTCATTATAATAAATTTTAAACTTACATTCATATGTTATACTTTTAGGATTTTGTATTTAGTACGTCTTTACCTTTGACCACAAAGCTTCTCGTCAACATTTGGTGATATTGACCGCACAACTTCACAAGCTTTGAAGTACTTAACTTCAATTAATAATATAAATGAGTACATTAAACCTAAAATAACATTTTAATTATAATTATAAATTATTCATTAAAATACTTATAATTATAATAAAACAATAATATGTAGATTATAATTTTAAATAACATTTTTAATAATAAAATATAATATAGTTATATAATAAACAAAAACAATTATATATTAAATATAATATAATCATTTTTAAATATAATATAAATATGAAATATATTTAATAGACTAAAATATAATTAAATATATTATTAATAAGTAATATTATTTTTAAATATTAAATATAATATCATATTATATTAAAAGATAATTGTAATATATTATAATTAAATAATATAATATTAATTATAATTATAATTAAATTATATGTATACTTTAATTATCTTTATTGTGATTTAATTATTAGAATATAATTATACTATTAATTTTAATAGTAGTTATTTATAATTAATATAATTCTTGAAAATATGTGTAATTATATTTATTATATATTTATTAGTTAAATAATTAATTGTTAATCTAATTATAATATTTAAACCTTAAATATGCTCATATTTATTATTATTTTATTGTAATTATATTATATAATTATAATTATAATA
The DNA here is from genome assembly GCA_030848705.1 of Heracleum sosnowskyi. Lineage (NCBI taxonomy): Eukaryota > Viridiplantae > Streptophyta > Magnoliopsida > Apiales > Apiaceae > Heracleum > Heracleum sosnowskyi. The sequence goes on from CM061238.1 coordinate 36,362,147, forward strand.
ATTATATTTATAATTATAATAATTATATTTATAATTATAATAATTATAATTATAGTAAGTAATTAATTAATTACTTATATTATAATGTGATTAATTAATAATATTATTTATAAATTATATTTATAATATTATACTCCCCCTGTCCCCCTCAATTCTTTACATTGGGGGACGGGGACTCAACACGCATTTTAAGTCTCCTTTAATATATACTTCGATAAATTATTTTAAATTTTTTCTTCTTCTGAATAAAAATATAATGTTTAAATTTTTATCTATACTGTAAAGCATAATGTAACATAAAATGTAACAGAGATAACTACAACTCAACACAGGAACAAGACAAACAATAATATTAAATGAAGCACAGGAATCCAAAAGAAAAGAAGACATGGTAAACTCAAGAAATCAAAATATGGTATCTATTCTTGAAGTCCGTAAATAGGTCATGGAAAGAAGTTCATTAATATGTTCAGGCCTCAGTGAAAAATAAAGAATTAAGACTTTCAAGACTACAGAAGCATTAATATGATACAGAGTTAGTACCAGAGGATTTCAGTGATTTTATAATGAAGCAACCAAGACGACAAAAGACTTGTCAATTGTATTGTATTGAAGACATACAGGTTTTGATCAGTGTTAGTCATCTGTGAACCAGACCAGTTGCACCAGTTGTCAGCACTAAGAAGATCAACATGTTTATCGTCTCAGAAGAAATTGATTTAAGTCAGACCTGAAACATCCTGGAAGTTAAAAGAAATTGATAAGGTATGTTTAGGTTAAATTGAAGTGCAATATGCTTACTACAAAAAGATAGAATCTTCAAGGATCAAAATGCAAGAAAAAAAATTCGATAGTTTTCCTTATTGAAAAACTATCGAAAGAGAAAGGAAGGTTTGATAAAATCTATTGAAGTAGTGAAAAACCAATTCGACAGTTTCTTTAATAGAAACCATCGAAGTGGACAAAATTCTATTGTTTGATAGTTTTACTTATAAAACTATCGAACTAGTTTCAAAGAAACAAAGTTTTCTTTTCCATAGATTTTATTTAAATCTATCGAAAATAAAGAAAACTTTGTCTTCGATAGATTTTTAATCAAGGAGCAGGTGAATTGTATTCATGGTTTGTCAAAGGTTGGTGAGGAAATGGACGGCCAAGATTTCATCTTAGCCTTCGATGGTTTTCCTAAAAGACTACAATTGTGTGATTGAAGACACTGTCTTCATCAGTTGTTGAAGTTGCAGAAGATCATTACGAGAGAAGTTTAGAGCTTGAGAATTTTACAGAGAAATTAATAATGCCTTAAATTCTATCAATTGTATTGATTACTGTAACCTGAACTCATTGAAGCTAATCCTACAGATTAGAATTGTAGCACCCTTCGTAGTTTATATTTATAAAACGATATATTCCCCGACTCGTGTTTTTGATTTGGTTAATTTGATTTCGGACAAGAACACAAATATTTATCCGCAAATGAAATCGAATAAATTGTGAGTATCGTATTTAACCCCCCCTTCTACGATACTTTGGACCTAACAATTCGTATCAGAGCTTGTTGATTGACGTACAAATCAAATCCGGTGATATTGACCAAAAACAAACAAGTTATTGAAAATTAGGATCGAATTTTTTAATTTTCAAAATTTTCATTTTATTGGAATTTTTTGAATATTAAATAATTTGTAATTTTCAGAAACCATGAGTGCTCCAAAGACAACCGCTGGTATCAAAGTTCCCCCCTTTACTAGAGATGATTTCGGTCTGTGGAAGATGAAGATGCTATTATTTATCAAAGCTTCAAATCCTTTGTATCTTGGCATCTTAGAGAACGGACCATTTGTACCAATGAAACCAGTAAGCGAATCTACAAATACTGATGGTACTAGAGTTCCCCAAGGTTCAACCCCAAAGGAATTGTCTGAGTACATAGATCCAGACAAGGAACTGGTTCGATTGGATACAGGTCTAATGTTGATATTAACTGACTCCGCAGATAAAGAAATGAGTTATCAGATTATGAGCTGTCCAAGTGGGAAACATATGTGGGATACCATAAATCTAATAATGGAAGGTACTGAAGACGTGCAGGAAACTAGACTGGATATCCTGACATCTCAATATGAATCATTTAGGTCACTTCCCGGTGAAAGTATAACGCAGGTCTTTGAGAAAGATACTAAGCTATTAAATGAATTATCAATGAAAGGGAAAACCTATCCTCTGAGAGAGGAAAACAGGAAGTTCATGATGACACTGGCCTACCATGTAGAACACAAGTCTTCATCCATAAGGGAAAGAATAGATTTTTCTAAGATGTCACTAGAGATGATCTATGGCAAGCTTAAGACTTATGAGATGGAACAAGAACAAAGAGTAATAATCTATGGGCCAGGGACAGTGGACAACAAAAATACTGCACTCGCAAGATCAGCTGCACTTGTAGTGGATGAACCAACAACTTCAAATATTCAGGTTCAATCCCCTAAAGATGGAAAAGAAGAGATTATAAAGGCTGAGTTGGATTCTGCAAATCTAGGTGCTGATGAAAGTGATTACTACACTTTGGAAGAACTTGAGCAAATGGAAGACAAAACCATGGCATACTTAGCTGCAAAGTTTAGCCATATTCGTTTCAAGAGAAACCCTAAGTACAAGTTCAAGGGTCCAGTAAATAGATTTATGAAGAACAAATATTCTTTAGGCTCTGGCTCTAAGGGAGGCTACATGACAGACAACAAGAGCAAATCAAGATGCTACAACTGCAATGAGTTAGGGCATTTTGCCATTGAATGCAGGAAGCCTCGTCAAGCAAGAGACAAGAAAGGTGTCTATGAGAAGAAGGATTCTTATGAAGATCTGAAAAGAGATAATGCAAAGCTGAAATAGCAACTGGATGCAATATCTGGAAAGCAGAAAGGAAGAGCTTATATTGCTGAGGGTAAAAGCTGGGATGATACTGATTCGGATGAAGAGGAAGAGTATGTAAATCTTGCCCTAATGGCCGACTCTTCAGAGGAATCACCACAATCATCTCAGGTACCTATCCTAACTACAATTGACATGTCTAATTCTGAGTACAAGAAAACTGTGCAAGATCTAAGTGTTGAACTGTTTAATGTACATACAAGCATGCTAGCATCTGAAATTGAAAATGCTAAACTAGTTCTTAAGATTAAAAATCTAAAAACTAAAAATTAAGAACTAGAGCTTGTAGTTGTCACAATAGAAGGTCTTAAACAGAGGAACGAGTACTTAGAGAACAAGGTCAAATGTAATGAAGAGATAGAGACTATCCTTAGGAAGCAGAATCCAGACTTAGAGTTGAAACTGAATGCATATAAGAACTCCTCCCTAATTGTTAAGGAAATAATTGATAATCAGACCTTAGGGAACAAAGCTGCTATAGGATTTGACTATAGCAAGAAAGCTGGAAAGAAGCTAGTGGAGTTTCCTGTGACAATTCCAGCTGTCAAGGAGAATATTCCACACATTCTTAAGAATGTTAGCTGTCTAGTTTTCGTTAAGCATGTTTCAGAACCTATCAATGAAGGAGACTTGATCATTAGACAAGAATTGCTTGAGGAGGATTTAAAGAAGGAAATAGAGGTAAAAACTGTGTTGCCTAGGAAGTCGGTAAAAACTGAATTACCTAAAACTGATATAGGCAATAAAGTAGGAAAGACTAAAAAGAACAGGAATGTGAAAGCAGGTGTTATTAATCAGAATGTTGTTACATTCTCTCCCATTGCATCTAGGAAGTTGTGCAATAATTTTAATTCTGCTGGTCACCTTACACATGCATGTAAAAAGGTTAAAGTCGAAAATATTGTTATTTCTGAAATGCATAACATGTCTGACATGCCTGGTCTTCATGAACCCTGTGGTAAGAAAGATTGCTTACTTTGTGCATACAATATCATGCATGCTTATTATAAGTTAATGAATGCATCTGGTAGCATTAGCACTGAAACTGAGAAAGCCATAGTCAACGTGAAAACTAAACAGGTTAAGATTGAACCAAATGTTAATCCTATTAAAGTTCCTAAACCTTCAGGACCCAAACATGTTTGGGTACCAAAGTCCGCTTAATCAATCTATGATTGCAGGGTAAGGTTAATAATGCAAAGGTCGTGTGCATTCTGGATAGTGGCTGTTCTAGGCACATGACAGGAGAAAAGTCCCTGCTTACAGAAGTGGTTGAGAAGACCGGCCCGACAGTAACCTTTGGAGATGACAACAATGGATTCACTAAGGGATATGGTAATCTGGAAATTGGGAATGTCATCATTGAAAATATCTCTCTTGTTGAAGGATTAAAGCACAATCTACTAAGTATCAGTCAGTTCTGTGACAAAGGATACAATGTGGATTTCAGAAAAGATAAATGCTTGATCTCAAACAGGAAATATGAGAAGCTTGCTCTACAAGGAGTAAGAAAAGGAAATATGTTTATAGCTGACTTAAGTTCTGGCAGTGATGGAGAAGTCAAATGTTTCTATAGCAAGGCTTCAACAGATCAAAGTTGGTTATGACATAAGAAGCTCTCACACTTGAACTTTAAAACTATGAACTCTTTGGTAAAGAGAGAGTTGGTGAGAGGGTTACCTCTGATGGAATTTCATCAGGAAGGGCTATGTGAAGCATGTGAAAAAGGGAAGTCTAAGAAAGAATCACACAGAAGCAAAGAACTGACAAGCATCTCTGAACCTCTTCAGTTGATCCATATGGATTTATTTGGTCCAGTAAATGTCATGTCAGTATCAAGGAAAAGATATGCGTTAGTGATGGTTGATGACTACTCCAAGTACACGTGGGTGTTATTCTTATAGTCGAAGGATGAAGCAACACAATTAATCATTGATCACATGAAGAAGATAGAAGTAGAAGCTAACCTACCCGTGCGGACAATCAGATCAGACAATGGAACTGAATTCAAAAATACAATTCTAAATGATTTCTGCACAGAGAAAGGAATATCCAGACAATATTCAGCACCAAGAACTCCTCAACAAAATGGAGTAGTGGAAAGGAAGAATCGTACCTTGGTTGAAGCAGAAAGGACTATGCTAAATGAATCAAAACTTCCCACTTATTTTTGGGCTGAAGCAGTAAATACAGCTTGCTACACTCAGAATCGTACCCTGATTAACAAAGATCATGAAAAGACTTCGTATGAGTTAATGGCCAACAAGAAACCATCACTGAAGTATGTTAATCCCAAATGACCTAACAGAATTGTAGAAGGGGGGGGGGGTTGAATACAATTCTAGATATTTTTGAACTTAAAACAACTTTTAAATAACTTAACACAGAAAATAAAAACACACAAGCAAATATAAAATTTCAGTTGGATGTTTTGAGGATCCAACTGAGATGTTTTTATTGCGGGAATATAAAATTCTAGTATGTTTTTATCTGCAAAGCATACCATTCCATTGACAGTTACAAAAGTGACTTAACACAAAATCTACTAAGTGTTTTTATAATTATCATCAAGAACAACATATTCCTAACAATCTCCCCCAATTTATGACTGATAGAATAACAGCCATAAATCAAGAGCCTTGATGATAACAAAAACACTTAAACAAATTACAAATTACAAAAGTAGAAATTGCATTGAGCTTCATGATACTTTAAAATTTATTGAAAACAAAGTAGAAATTCTTACAACACAAGTGCACAGAGTTGCTCCTCTAGCCTGAGCAGATTTACCATCTTTGTCTCTGTGGCCTTGTTTTCTTCCCCTTCTTAGCATTGTTCTCCTCAATTTGAGCTTGGAGCCTCCTGTAGAAAATCTTCTCTTCTTCATCTTGTTTACCCAACTTGGATTGCATGAATCTTAGAGTTTCATTAGATGCCTTTTCCAATTGGTCCTCTATTCTGAAGAATCTCCTACAGTTGTCCTTGTCTCTGAATTCCATCATCCAATAGGGTTGGAGATGAATTTTCTTTCCTGTATGAGGGACCTTTAGAGTTCTGGGAAGTGCATTAGGCTTGTTCCAGCTAGCTTTTACTTGACAAATCTTGGAGACAACCTCAGACTTAGCAGTTTTGGTGAACCCAAAATCTTTCTTTAAGCACTTGAACACCACTAGCAATGTCTGATAATCCTCTCCTAGAATTTTGTGTAGAGGCCAAATCTGTTCCCTTCCACCCTTGTAGACAAACACTAATCTCTCTGGTAGTTTATGAGTAGCTCCTATTCCTCTCACTTCCACCAAGTCATCAAGATATAGGTTTAAGTCAGACTCCTCCCTTATACCTGCAATGTAGATAAAGTCTTCTGGGTTTGTAGGTGGTTTTTCAACCTGTGGCCTTCTCACAAGAATTGGTTTAGCCTTAGTAGCCCTCTGCTTTGATTTCTTCCTTGATTCCATCTCAACCAGAAATTTGGGAAAATTAGCTTCATCAAACTCAAATGGCTCCTTATTTGGCTCAATTGGTTGATCATGAAAATTGACTAGATGTTCAGGGTCACAAGATAATTTTTCTCCAAAACCTTGATCTGAAAAAGTTGAAGGCACAGTTGTTACAGGTGCATCTGTTACAGTGCTTTGAGAATCATCCTTATCAAAAGCCAAGTTTCTTTTAGCTCTTGTTTTAGGTTGCCTTATACTTTTTCTTTTTCCTTGCTCAGCTTCAGCTCTAGCTCTTTCTTCTTGTTGTCTTTCCTCTTCATCTAGAGCTTGGGCAACTACAAGAGCTTGCATGTCTGCCCTGGCTGATTCCTCAGCTTTAGCTTCAGCAAAATTTGGGTGACCAGCCCAAACACAGATCTCTTGCCCATTCCTGTAGACTATTGCTCTTTGATTCCTGATCTCAGGCACATTGCTTTCCTTACATTTTATAATAAGTTCACTCAGAACCTTGAGCTCATCTGGAAATGGAGGAGGATAGAAAGTCCTAGCAATATTCTTGCCCTTTGGTTTAGCTGGGGATTTTGGAGATAAGCATCTCTGAAAGGTAGTTGGGTCCACATCTCTAATACATGAAGTTTGTCCCTTTTCTTTCCTTGGACTAGGAATCACTCCATGTAGAAGAGGCTTTAGATCATATGAGAGTTTAACATGTGGCTCCAATTCCGTTGACACTAAGACCATGGCATTCGTTGATGATGGGATGGGCACATCCGTTGCTGTAGAAGTAGCTTGATCCGTTGATGGATGTTTAGTTCTTGCACTTTCAGCTATCTTCTTAACCCGTGCATCTATATTGGACCATTTCTCTTTTATCTGTTCTGCAATTTGTAGTCTCAGAGATGCACGTTGAATTAGGTCAATTCCATCCAATTTATCCTTGATAGACTCCCCCATAGCTAGTGGCTCCTGTGGTAAAGAAATGGCTGGGACCATAACTTTTGTGACTTGAATATTGAGCTCCTTTGATTTCTCCCCCTTTTTGTTATCATCAAGAGTGATGAGAGGGAGACCTTGAGCTGCCACTAGCTGAGTCAGAAGCTGAGTTTGCTTCTCCTGTGCCTGTTGAATATGAGTTAAAGTAACTTCCACTTTGTCCACCCTATCAGTAAGGGTTTTCAAAGTGGTTGCCACCTCATGATCCCTTCTGAAGAATTTGTCCATTTTGGTCACAGTGAGAAGTGGAAGTCTTTCATCAAACCTCCTATCATTGGAGTCCCTGAAGCTTGCAATTGTGTCCTTGATTTCCCTGGCCTCAATCCTTGTCTGTAGCATTTGGAGCCTCTAGATTTCTAGAGAATCCAAAATTGCCTTGTAGAATTTCTTCTCATTTTGAGGTGCAGACTCATGAGCCAAGTAAGCTTCATTATACTGCCTTGTAATTGCAGTATCCAGACCTTGATATCCAAGTGAATCTTGATAAATCCATCTTGGCTTAGGAGGCATCACAGATGTCCCAGACTGTGTAGTGGTAGCCACCCCTTGTAAATCAGCATCAAGACTCTCATCATCACTTGAAAAATCAGCAAACTGGTCACTTCCACCAGCTCCTGGAGATAGATTCGCAAGTGCATCCTTAGCCCTCATTATGGATGCAGTTGTATGAATTAGATTTAGTGTTCTCTCTGCCTCCACATTGCCATGTTGAGCCATGATTTGATATACTAGCACAGGGTGAGTAAAGGTTTCAGGATCCAGAGAAATGTTATCCCGAGTTTGTTGATAATGCTCTTGGAAAGACAATTCTCTTTCTCCCTTATTAACCTCCATTAACTCACTTGCAATGGTTGTTTCCTCCCTTTGGTCTACTGTAGTCCCTTCTCTCTCTCCACTATTTTCTTGCATCATGGGCTCCCCATGGCTCACACCTCTCACACCCTCACCTTCACCTACTAAGGTGGAACTCTCAATCTCTCCTTTTGCCTGGCTGGAAGAAATAGCCAGCCTCTCACTCTCATTCTCTCCTTTTGCCTGGCTGCAAGCCAGCCTCTCAGAATCACTCCCTTTCAATCCTAAAAGTGTTTCAACTACCACTAGGTCATCTGCACTAGCTGTGTGAACAACTTGATTTTCAATAATTGGTGCAGAATGAACTAGCAACGGAATGGTAGTTTGAACTGTCAACGGAATGGATACCGTTGATGGAGAAACACTTGTCAACGGAAGAGATAATACCGTTGATGAAGTCAATAAAGGGGTTTGAGAAAGTGAAATTACAGTAGAATCTGTGGTGATTGATTTTAAAGATGGTTCCACAGAGCCTCTTGTAGTTTCAGAAAAAGATGATTGTTGGCCCAACAAATCACTTAACAAGTGATGACCACCAATTTCAGAGTGGGGCTTCTCCAAGAATAGAGTTGGAGAATCAGGAATAGATGAATGGATCATATCCACATCTAATGATTGTGTAGGAGAATTTTGTGGAGGTATCTCAATATTAATATTGAGGGAGTGGGACTCTAACCCCAGAGTAATAATTGGGGCTACATCAAACTGAATTTGAGAAACTGGAATTGTTGCTTCCAGTGTGTGTGCACCCTGTGTGACCTGGGATTTTTGTTTTACCCTTCTTTGGTATTGGGAGATAGATGTTTGGGGGCTAGGTGTGTCCCTTACCCTTTTGGTGTGTACTCTTGGAGGAGAGCTTGTTTCAATAACTACATCCTTTTGAGAGGATGCAATTAGACTTGAGCTAAAATCCATGTTACTCATTGTGCCTTGTTGGGAAGACACAATGGGGCTAGTCTGGGCAACACTCACCTCTCCCACCTTATCCTTGGGGTTTCTTTGATTTTCACCGCTTCCCTCACCACTCACCACACCAGCATCACTCCCCTTAGGTTGTGTAGTGGATTTTACAACAGGTGCTTTTTGAGAAGCACCTGAGGTTGGCTTGGTAGATTTAGACTTTGTAGATTTAGGTCTAGTTGCAGGGGCAGGAGCCTGTTGGGTCACAGCTGCAGACTCCATTACAACAACAGTAGTAGTAGAAGAAGAAATTGAAGTAACATTTAAATTTACAGGTTGAAAAAGCGTTACCTCAATGACTGGCAAGTACACCATTGGGACATCACCATTGTGATTGAGCCTCAAGATGTCTGTTAGCACCCTCTTCTCTTGAACAAAACAGTCAAACTTGGAATTGGGGTTAGAGATAACTAATGGTGTTGGACTAACATGGTTGGCCAACATCATTAGAAATCTAGCATAATAAATGTTCTTTTTCCTAGAATTCTTATCACCCAATTTAGCACCAAGTTCATACATTAGTTGGGTGCTAAAGTTATAGTACTTATCAGTGAGAAGCATGGTAAGCAAAATTAGAATGGAGTTAGTTAAAGCATCAAAATTACTAATTTTTCCAGAAAATACTTTAATGAAAGCATCTGCTAAATAACTCCACTCCCTTACCAAACCTCTCCTAATAATCTTACCTAAATTCTCAGTTGGCAAAGAGTAATTAATAGAATTAAGCATGTTAACAATTTCAGCATTTGTGGGTAAAGCTAAGCAATTATTCTCAGGAATATGAAGGCATGCTTGCAAAACATCTGAATTAACAACATACTCTTTACCTTGAATTGTGAATTGCAAAGTGCAGTTAGTCCCACTTTACTCACAGGAGGTCCAAATCTCCTCTATGATTTCATTATAAAGCGGAGTGGAGTGAAACATAGCATAACTGAGCTTGCAGTTCACCAAGAAATCCATCATCTTGTGAAAGATTTTGTTCGGGATTTCCTTGACAACAAATGGTATGGAGTTGTTCTTCTCATAAATGAACCCTCCAGAAGACATAAGTTTAACTATGGTCGCCATTGTTGAGTAAAGTAGAGTTCGAACTGTGTTTTGCTTTGAGAGAGAAGAAGTGAGAAAGCCTTTGGAAATTTGGAGAGTAAGATAAAAAAAAATTTAATTAAAGAAAGCAAATTTCTTAAATACTCCCCCAAAATTTCTCAAAAATTAAGTCCAATAATAATTGTAAATTACTGGATTGGCTTAAAATTTTACCGTTATAATTAAAACATGACCATGATTTATACTTACAGGGGTGTATGTATAGATCGTGGTAAAAAAGCGTGCAAATTTCAACGGTTAGATTAACAGCGCTATATCAACGAATCAGAATTGAGCGCTTAAGATTCGGTCTATTTCGTTGATAAAGCTGCATTTCGTTGACATAAAAGAGCTGTCAACGAAATACCCAGAAAAATGCTAAGACTGGCAACGGAATAAGACATTCGTTGACATAGTAATTTTGACTTAGACAAAATTTCACTTTTTCCTGAGAAAATTAATCCACAGAAAATCATAGCAAATTTCTGGCTGCGATTTAACTTGCAAAAATCTCAAAAATAATTAAGAGAAATTTAGCATACCTAGCTCACTTACTAATCTTGAGAATGTTGATTCATCAAGTGGCTTGGTAAAGATGTCTGCAAGTTGTTGTTCACTTGGAACAAAATGTAACTCCACAGTACCATTCATAACATGTTCTCTAATGAAATGGTACTTGATGTCAATGTGCTTGGTCCTTGAATGCTGCACTGGATTCTCAGTAATGGCAATGACACTAGTGTTGTCACAGAAAATAGGAATTTTCTCAACTCTTAATCCATAATCAAGTAGTTGATTTTTCATCCATAAAATCTGTGCACAACAACTTCCAGCTGCAATGTACTCAGCCTCAGCTGTGGAGGTAGAAACTGAGTTTTGTTTCTTGCTAAACCATGACACAAGCTTATTTCCTAGGAATTGACAGGTGCCAGTTGTGCTTTTCCTGTCAATTTTACATCCTGCATAATCTGCATCTGAATAACCAATTAGTTCAAAGCTAGATTCTCTAGGATACCAAATGCCAAGGTTTGGTGTTCCTTTGAGATATCTGAAAATTCTTTTAATAGCAACTAAATGGGATTCCCTAGGATCAGCTTGAAATCTAGCATATAGACATGTAGCAAACATAATATCAGGTCTACTAGCTGTTAAATATAAAAGTGAGCCTACCATGCCTCTGTAACTTGAAATATCCACAGATTTTTCCTTAGTATTCAATTCAAGTTTGGTAGCAGTAGGCATGGGAGTTTTGGCAGGAGAACATTCCATTAACTTAAATTTCTTTAACAAATCATGAATGTACTTTGTTTGACTAATGAAAATGCCTTCATTAACTTGTTTCACTTGGAGACCAAGGAAATAAGTTAATTCTCCCATCATGCTCATTTCATATTTACTTTGCATAAGCTTGGCAAACTTTTGACAAAGTTTTTCATCTGTAGACCCAAAGATTATGTCATCTACATAAATTTGAACAAGTATAGTAGAGCCATTCACAATCCTATGAAAAAGAGTTTTATCTACAGTACCTCTAGTGAAGTGATTCTCAAGGAGGAACTGTGAAAGTGTGTCATACCAGGCTCTAGGTGCTTGTTTCAAACCATAGAGTGCTTTGAGGAGAAAGTACACATACTCTGGAAAATCATCATCTTCAAAACCAGGAGGTTGACTCACATACACCTCCTCTTCCAATTCCCCATTTAGAAAAGCACTCTTCACATCCATTTGATAGACCTTAAAATTGGCATGGGCTGCATAGGCTAGGAAAATTCTTATTGCTTCTAGTCTTGCAACAGGAGCAAAGGTTTCATCAAAATCAATTCCCTCTTCCTGTGAGTAGCCTTTAGCAACCAATCTAGCTTTGTTCCTTGTGACTATGCCATTTTCATCCATCTTGTTTCTGAACACCCATTTTGTGCCTATAACACTCCTGTTTTTAGGCCTGGGCACCAGCTTCCAAACTTTGTTTCTTTCAAATTGGTTTAGCTCCTCTTGCATAGCTAAAACCCAATCTGGATCTAGAAGTGCATCCTCAACTTTCTTTGGCTCATCTTGAGACAGAAAGCTACTATATAGACATTCCTCTTGAGTTGCTCTTCTAGTTTGGACTTTTGAAGAAACATCACCTATGATGAGTTCAAAGGGATGATATTTAGTCCATTTCCTTGAGGGAGGTAGATTAGCTCTAGAAGATGTAGCTTCATGATCATGATTGCCTTGATTGGATGTTTGTCCTTGAGAAACTCCCCCTGAGTTTGTTGTCCCTAAGTGATCATTCCTAGAATCATTTCTATGACTGTCAACGGAATGACCATTATGACTGTCAACGAAATGCTCATTTAGTTTGTCAACGAATCCTCCATCAGGATTGTCAACGGAATGACCAATTGGCCTGCTAGCAGCTATTCTTTTCAATCTTAATGGAGCAATTTCATCTTCACTACTGCTTTCATCTGTGCTAGACCCAACAACATTAGGTTGTTTCTCAATAGCCTTAACATGATTCACTTGATCTCCTTCCTCATTCTCAAAAGAAAGACTTTCATGGAAACCTTCATCACAGAGACCTTGAATTTTGAGATCATCAAAAACAACATGTACAGATTCCATAACAATGTTGGTTCTGAGATTATAGACTCTGTAAGCTTTCCCTGCTGCATATCCCACAAATATTGCTTCATCTACCTTTGCTTCAAATTTCCCCAAATGCTCAGCTTGATTTCTCAGAACAAAGCACTTGCATCCAAAGACATGAAGAAAATCCAATAGTGGCTTCTTTCTTTTGAGTAGTTGATAAGGGGTCATTCCATTGGCTTGATTAATCAAAGAAATATTTTGAGTGAAGCAAGCTGTGTTAACTGCCTCAGCCCAAAAATAAGTTGGTAACTTTGATTCATCTAGAATTGTCCTTGCAGCTTCAATGAGTGTCCTGTTTTTCCTTTCAACTACACCATTTTGCTGTGGTGTCCTTGCACCTGAAAATTCATGCAAAATAACATTTTCTTCACAGAACATCTTCATAGTTGAATTCTTGAACTCTGTCCCATTGTCACTCCTAATCCTTCTTACTTTGAAATCAGGATGATTGTTTACTATCTTGATGTGATTGATAATGATTTCACTTGCCTCATCTTTTGAGTGCAAAAAGAAAGTCCATGTAAATCTAGAAAAATCATCAACAATCACAAGACAGTATTTCTTCTTAGAAATGGACATGACATTGACAGGGCCAAATAGATCCATATGAAGCAACTCAAGCTGTTGGACAATTGATGACTCTGTCTTGCTTTTGAATGATGCCTTCTTTTGTTTCCCTTTTTGACAGGCATCCCACAAACCATCCTTGGAGAATTCCACCTGTGGAATTCCTCTAGCAAGATCTTTCCTCACCAAGTCATTCATAACCTTGAAATTCAAATGAGACAATTTCTTGTGCCATAGCCAACTTTCATCCTTGCTTGCCTTGCTGAAAAGACAAGTGATGGTGTCTGGACTTGTGCTACTGAAGTCAGCAATGTACACGTTCCCTCTTCTGAATCCAGTCATTACCACATTGTTGTCTCCACCTTTAGAAACAACACAGGCTTCTCTTGAAAAAGTAACTAAAAATCCTTTGTCACAAAGTTGGCTGATACTAAGCAAATTGTGCTTTAGACCATCCACCAATGCAACCTCATCAATGATGACATTTTCTCTTGAAATCAAGCCATATCCCTTAGTGTAGCCTTTGTTGTCATCTCCAAAAGCAATACAAGGGCCAGCTCTTTCCTGGAACTCTGTGAGCAGGGTAGAATCACCAGTCATGTGTCTTGAACAACCACTATCCAAGTACCAAAGATTCCTTTTGTCTCCCTGCACACAATAAAACCAAATCAAGTTGATTTTGGTACCCAAGTTTCCTTGGGTCCTGTTTTGTTAGCCTTTGATGTACTCTTCACATCATTTTTCACCTTGGGCTCAGATTGAGTTAAATCAACCTTTACCTTTGGTGTTGATTTCTGAGGGTTGCTCACATTTTCATTCATAGCATGCATATTTGGAGGAACAAACATGTTATTCAGATTCCATGGCATTTGTGGCACATTAAACTCATGTATGGATTAGGCACAAATGGCATGCTAGCATATGGATTTTGAAATTGTGCATATGGAGCAAACATATTAGGCATAACAGGCATTGCAGGCATAGAGGCATTCATTGCAGGCTTAGGCATTTTCACATTAGTAGGCTTCTTAACAGATTTGCAATTTGCAGATAAATGACTAACACTACCACAATTAACACATGTTTTTCTAGGAGCATACTTATCAGGTGTGTAATTGTTATGTTTGTTAATCCCTACTTTGCCATTTCTGTTATTCTTTTTATTGCCCTTAACCTCAACTTGAATTTTCTCTAACTTGTCTTTCAATTGCTTGTTAGACAAGTGACCTACATTAGCTCTCTCAACAGGCTTCTCAACTTTCTTTGATTTACTAGACTCACCTTGAACAAAGTTCTTGGTGACAGGACCATACTTGTTATTAGGTCTAGTGAGTTCTTCTTTCTTTTTCTCTGTCAACGAAACAGCATGATCGGTTGATGGTTCATCTGTCAACGAAAGCTGGCATTCCGTTGACGTATCAACCTTCAACAAATGATCATTGTTTTTTGTTGACTCTGATTCTGATTCTAAGGTTTCAACAGCATACCCTAGCTTCTCTTTGTTCTTTTTCCATGATTGCTCACAGAAAGATTCCATACCTTGAATATTAATGATGTTGCTAGCAACATTCCTGGAATCTTTCCATTTTGCAATCAATCTCTATTCTATTTCTAGTTGTGTTTTAAGAATCTCTTCCCTTTTTAACACTTTCTCAAGTTCCAGCTTAGCATCCGTACTAACACACCTCATTTTCTCAAACTCAATGAGCTGTGCTTCTAACATGGCATTTCTATCACTTAAGAACAAATTAGTCTCTTTAATTCTTGAGTTCTCTTTGGTAAGTGATTTAAGAGTAACACGCAAATTATACAATACAGTAGATATTTCATTAACTGTACTATCGCATTCCTCTTTAGAAAGCTCAGAAAGATTAGTAATTGTTACCTGGTTGCTAGAGGAACTTGCTTCCTGCTCATGATTGTTAGCCATTAGAGCCAAGTTGACATACTCAACATCATCATCTGAATCTTCACCATTACCAGCCCAATCATACTCCTGAGACATGAAAGCCTTTTCTTTTTGCTTGAGAAGTTCAAAGTATTTCTTTTTATAATCAACAGGCTCAATTTTCCTGTTGTCCTTCTCAGCTTTGGGCCTTCTGCAATCTCCAGCAAAGTGACCAATCATTCCACAGTTGAAACATTTACACTTAGACTTTTCAACTCAATTATTTTTGCTAGGTTGAAAGTCTCTCCTTGGTGGCCTTGCTTCTGAGTTTCTCTTGAATTTGAACTTAGAAAATTTTCTTGAAAGAAAAGCAATGTTCTCATCAATCTCATCTAAGTCATCCAAGTTGGCTGGTTCTTCTTCTTCTTCTGTCATCTTGCCTTTACCCTTGCTAACATCATTCCTACAACTAGCTCGACTAGTTGTGGCTTTTGCAGCTTCTTCATTGTCATCTTCCAGTTGGTTCACAGATGCAATAAATGCAATAGATCCACCTTTATTTTGTACCTTCTCAATTTCTTCATCTTGCTCCATTTCCAGCTCATATGTCTTTAAGGTTCCATAGAGCCTTTCAAGAGTATAGTCTTTGTACTCTTGAGTGTTTCTCAGAGAAACAGTCATAGGTCTCCACTCTTTTGGAAGAGCTCTAATAAATTTGAGGTTTGAATCCTTGGTTTGGTAGATCCTCCCATACAACTTTAATTCATTCAAAAGCTTTTGAAACCTACTAAATGTATCATTTAGGGTTTCACCAGCTTTAAAATGAAAGTGCTCATATTGTTGTATGAGGAGTTGCATTTTGTTCTCCCTTACTTGCTCAGTTCCTTCACAGAGTGTTCTAACAGTGTCCCATACTTCTTTAGCAGTTGTACAGTTTATAACATTGTCAAACATCTCTTGCTCCAAACCATTAAACAGAATGTTCATGATTCTTTTATCTTTATGGACTTCTGCAACATCTTCAACAGTCCATTCTGAGACAGGCTTAGGAATTTCCACATCTTCAGCATCATCTGGCAGCCCAACTCTAGATGTAAACTTCATGGGAACGTGTGGACCTTTCTCAATGTAGTCTACATATCTCTCATCCATAGACATGAGATGTAGATGCATTTTTACTTTACACCTGCATCCTTCTTCACCATGGTTTCTGTTTTGGCCTTGATCTTTAAACTCCTTGTATGTTAGAAGCTCGCTCTGATACCAATTGTTAATACCAAATGACCTAACAGAATTGTAGAAGGGGGGGGGGGGTTGAATACAATTCTAGATATTTTTGAACTTAAAACAACTTTTAAATAACTTAACACAGAAAATAAAAACACACAAGCAAATATAAAATTTCAGTTGGATGTTTTGAGGATCCAACTGAGATGTTTTTATTGCGGGAATAATCTGTGTTACAAACGTAGCACAACTGCTCAGTTCTTAATGTAGAGTGAGAGTGCTCTTGAAAGAAAGCTAATACAAAATTATTCTATCTCACTTCTTACAATAAAATGAACTGTTACACTTGGTTATATATCCCAAGTTTACAATGCTATTTTTGGCTACTCTAAAATGTACTAAGGGTAACCGCCTGTAGCTTGCTTTTCATTCCTTTTGTCCAATGGTCCTTGGAGATCTTATCTTTTGTCTTCATGCTTATTATGATCACACGCAAAAACCTAATTGGAAATTGGAATGTTTCCTCATTCCCAGTGACCATTTTAATGGCTCCCAATGCAAAGTACACTTCTACATCACCTTTTGATCTGTCAGAAAACTGTCACTATCACTTTGTCAACTGTTCAGAAAAGTGATAGTGATTCGTTGATAGTAGAGAGATTTATTTCGTTGATAGCTTTATTCTTCATTCCGTTGATGGTACATTCTTCATTCCGTTGATAGTGTAATCTTCGTTCCGTTGACATGTCTTCACTTAGGCAAAATTACAAGGCACGTCATATTTACAATTAGCCAACCTATTTTGCCTATCTAGTACTTAGTCAACATGACTTAGAAAACCTATCTAATACCTACAACAAATGCCTATCAAGTAGTGAAGTATTGTACAGTGCAATTGCTACATAACTCATTTCGTTGATGAGCTACCTGTCAACGAAAGCTGCAAAGCATACCATTCCGTTAACAGTTACAAAAGTGACTTAACAAAGTGTTTTTATAATTATCATCAAGAACAACATATTCCTAACAAAGTACTTTCATGTGTTTGGTGCAAACTGCTTTGTATTGAAAGATGGAGAACATCTAGGCAAGTTTGATGCTAAAGCAGGTGAAGGCATTTTTCTAGGCTATTATCTTGAATCTAAAGCTTACAGGGTTTATGTGATTGAAGTTAAGAAGGTTGTGGAAAGCCTTAATGTAACGTTTGATGACACCAAAAGACCAAGCCTGCAAACATAAGAGAACTCTGAATCCTTGGTATATGAAAATTTATTAGGAGATCTCTCTGATATTGAAGAAGAACCTTTAGTTGTTCCTATTAGTATTAGTGCTCTAGAGACAATACTTTTATGTTTTAAAGAAAACATTTTATTATTATAAATTATGTTTTATTGATTATTATTATTATTTTATTATGACTTTATTTACTGCATTATAAATGTTAGCATAATAAATATCCTTGGAATTATGATACGTATTCGATATCTTTAAGTATGTGACTTAAAAATGAGATTATATGAATAGTATCTTTATTCCTAAATATCCCTAGTCGAGTGTTATTATTTAAGGACAATAATAATGCACAAAGACTAGTATGTTTGTTGACTGATGACCACATCTCATTGGTCATAGGTATGGTGATACTAAAGTCAAAACATAGGTGCATGTAAGAGTACATGACACTGGATTGACCCGCCGTGAGATTACACATGTTAATAGTGTCATAAGTAATTCTCACTGTGATAATGGTGTAATGATCCTTAGACCTGAAATCATTATATTTTTATACGAGAATTAATATACTTTGATTACATTAAAAGTTACCTTTGACCGGGGGATGATAAAAGTGGACATTGGGTATATTATGAATCGTATGAGAAATATGAATGATCTAGATGGGATTTAACCCTCCTAATTTTAGGAGCGATATTATTGGCCTCTTGTTTGAGTGAGACTAAGAAATGCACGGTTGTGCTAAAATGTTTATTTGATTTAATAGTCTACTCATCGATCAAGAAAACTAAGATTAAATTATGAAAAGGATGACACATTACATGCCTCGAGTTTAATCTATAATATTAAGGTTAAAGGGATTATATTACATGGAACATTATTCACGAAAGGCTTAATCGAATCACCGATTTAATTATTATTACTTGGGTGGCAATGATGTATTACTAGATGCCGCTCATTGTTTACAATTTTAATTAGTTATTAAAATTGTTACCAACGTAATAATAACCTACAGGGTCACACATAAAGAACGCTTGAAGGAGAAATAATTTAAATTATGAATTTAAATTTAAATAAGTAATTTATTCTATTTATAATATTAATTAAGTATGACTTGATTAATTATTTAAATAGAAAATAGAATTACTTAAACTAATTCTGAAATTAGTTATTAATTAATTAAGTGCGACTTAATTAAATAATAAATTGGAATTTCGGATTAGTATTTTATTATAATTGGATTATAATTAGAAAACTTATTTTCCTCTCTATATAAACTCTCAAAGAGGGCTGATTTTAATGGTGAAAAAAAGTTTTTATATTAAAACCCTAGCCGCTTATGAGAGCAAAAGAGAGAGAGAGAGAGAGAGAAGCAGTTTTCGGGTGCTAGTACACATCAATTCTTCACAAAAAGCGTTCGTGTGGATAACGTAGAGTGTAGATCGCGAGAGAGGGATACATGGTGATTGAACAAGATTTGGATCTCCATTAATCTTCCATTGATGAATTATTAAAGCGTTTTAAGGTAAAACACTAATCTCCGAATTAAATCTTTTGTTTTTCGCATGGATCCTACGGAGGGGTTTCGAATTTTGATTTATTTTTACGTTTTCCGTTGTGTATATGTGCTCAAAACCCTTCAGTTCCTGGTAATAATAATAATAATGGTAATGATAATGATTCTGGACCAAGTGGTAACAGTGGTGGAGATCCTCAAACTACCACTGGATCCACTAGTCAAACAACAGGGTCAACAGATCATACCGGCAACAACTCAGTGGGAGCTAGAGAAGGATCAACTAGTCACACTCAAAAAAATTATGAACAAGGAGAATCATCAAGATCGTTTATGCCAAGACAAAGGATATGGAGTCGAGCACATCCCTTTCGCTTGATCATTGGTGATCCAGACTCAGGAGTGAGAACTAGAAGGACATCACAAAATGAATGTCACTATTCTGGGTTTCTTTCAGAAATAGAACCTAAGAAAGTTGAAGATGCCCTGGAAGATCCAGATTGGGTGATTTCAATGCAAGATGAACTCAATCAGTTTGAAAGGCAGAAAGTATGGAAGCTGGTACCCAGACCTAAAGGAAAATCTGTTATATGAACAAAATGGGTATTCATAAATATACTGGATGAAGATGGAATTGTAACGAGAAACAAGGCCAGACTGGTTGCTAAAGGTTACTCTCAAGAAGGGGGTATAGATTATGATGAAACCTATGCACCAGTAGCAAGACTTGAGGCTATCAGGATGTTTCTGGCATTCGCAGCACATTCTAATTACAAGGTATATCAAATGGATGTGAAGGGTGCATTTCTGAATGGGGAGCTAGAGGAAGAAGTGTATGTGGAACAACCTCCAGGCTTTGAGGATTCAAATCTGGCGGATTTTGTATATTTTCTATTCAAAGCTCTCTATGGACTCAAGCAAACTCCAAGTACATGGTATGACACTCTATCAGAATTTTTACTTAAAAATAACTTTACTGGAAGTGTCATAGATAAAACTCTCTTTTATAAGATGTACAAGAATGATTTGATATTGTTGGGATTTATGGGTGATAGCATAGAAACAACTTAACTTTGATTGTACTTAATTTTTTAAATTAAGTAGAACATACTGTCATAGCCAAAGTATGTTCTTGTAATCAGTATGTAATGTTATTCTAGTTGTATTATTTGAAAGAAGTTCACTTGTGTGTTCAAGCCTCAAAGAATGCTTTTTGGATGACAACATGAATAAAGGTTACTGTCCTAAAGCTGTGACAGTAAGATTACAAGAAGACAGAATGTTGCAAGTCACGACAGCATATTTACTCTGACAGCAACATTGGCGGAAGACTACGCGACAGCAACTATTGCCCTTGACAGCAAGTTTGGGATCCTCGACAGCACTCTATGCGGGGAACTCATACTGTCACCAAAAGATCATTCCTGTGACAGCAAGCTTTGCGGCAAAAGTAACTGTCTCAATAAAGATCCTTATGCTAAGTATCTTTCTCAGTCAAATCCCGTGACAGTTTAAATGTTCAAGAAACAGGCGTGATGCAGCATCCCTAAGCTGCACCAAGTCTGCAAGACTACGACAGAAGCTTCAAGGCACTACAAATCAAAAGCGAATCAATTCAAGAGCAAGGTCAAGTCTTTATCTGCTGAATTGGTTTAGCTGGAAATAGAATGAATCTAGGTTGCTTTCTTTGTAATGTTTATCTGACATGTTAGCAATTTAGGAAAGTCACATGGGTAAGACAATCTGTAAGAAGCTGCCACTTGACAGTGACAGCAGCTTTACAAACCCGTGACTGATAGTGATAGGGTTAGTCATATACCTACTATCAACTCATTCTAGAACTGTAACGAACACAAGCAAGTGTCTAAGAAGAAAAACCCGAAGCTCGAGATCTTTTTCTTGAGGTTGTAGCAACACTTTGCAAAATAAATAAAACATTTATTTTGTGAATCTTGTTCTTACTAAATACTGTTCATGATTGCATATATTGCTGATAACGTTTAATCTTGATTTTAGTTGTTGAAATTTAGATTGAATTTTATCAGTATTGCATTCATCCCCCCCCCTTCTGCAATACACAAGGACTAACAACTGGTATCAGAGCTTTCAGATTAACATACATATCTGAGATCCCGGAGAAAATGCAGAAATCAAACAGTATCAAGATCCCAGCTTTTGATAAAGAGAACTACAGCATTTGGAAAAGAAAAATCTTGTTGTTTATCAAAGCTGCAAATCCACTATACCCAGGTATACTCGAGAATGGTCCTTTCATTCCAAGAAAGGAAATTGAAGCCACAACAGTGAATGGTGAGATTATTCCTGCACATTGGGTTCCCAAAGATCCCTCAGAATTCTTGGAACCTGAAAAGGAGAAAATGGTGCTAGATGATCATTTGCAACTTATCTTGCTCGATTCTCTCACACTGGATAAAGCCATGTGTGGAAGTGTAATAAGCTGCACATCAGCCAAGGAGATGTGGATCAGGTTAGCCTTACTCTGTGAAGGAAGTGAAGAGGTTAAGGGCAACCAAAGGCAAATTCTAATATCTCAATATGAGGCATTCATGGCCAAGCCTGGTGAAGACTTAACCTCCATGTTCGAAAGGTTCAGTAAGCTCTTAACTGAATTACAGATACATGGCAAGTACTATGACAGAAAAGAATTAAACGTCAAGTTCCTGCTCACACTGCCTGATCACCTTGAACACAAGACAACAGCCATACGAGAAGGAAGAGATCTCAACACTATAACCTTTGAGACACTTTATGGTATTCTGAAATCCTATGAACTCGAACTCTTTCAAAAGAGAGCCATACAAAGTGGAACAAGGAACAAGATGGCTAATATGTCAAGTGCCCTAGTAGCACATGTGCCAAGGATCACACAGCCAAGTGAAGTACCACAGATCACACAATCAATCCCAACACAGACCTTGAAGATAGAAGAGGTGGTTGAAGATGATGAGAAAGTGGTACTACAGATTAAAGATGTGGAAGATGAAGACTTCTACACAATGGAGGAACTGGAAAGCATGGACAACCCTACTATGGCTTACATGGCCAAGAAATTCAAGAACTTTAGGTTCAAGAAGGATAGGTCATACAAGCCTCAAGGCCAAGCATCCAAGTTCAGCAAAGGAAGCTCATCAAAGGCTGCTGTGGGAAGTTCAACCAAAGGAGGATACAAAACTGGATTTGTGGATAGATCAAAGTTCAAATGTTACAACTGTGGAGAACCTGGTCACTTTGCTACTGAATGCAAAAGACCCAAACAGGTTCAAAGATATGAGAAAGGAACTGGTGGATACTCTAAGAAAAATCAAGGTAGAGCCTATGTGGCTGAAGGAAAGTGTTGGGATGATTCTGATGATGAAGAAGAGGAAGAATATGTTAACCTAGCTCTCATGGCTAGCACTGATGAGGTAGCATCAACTCCTTCAAGTCAGGTACCTTCACTTGTCTTACTTGATATGTCTACTGATGAGTATAAGAAAACCATTAAAGACTTAAGTGCTGAAATGTTCAATGTCTATACTAGCTTGTCTGCTGCTAATGAGGAAATCTCTAGACTAAGTAAGCTAAATGAAACACTTCAGTCTGAAAATGATTCTCTTTTTCTCAAAACCAGTTCTCTAGGCTCTTTAGCTCAAGAGAATGCCAAACTTAAAAATGAATTAAAATGTGCTAAGGAGGTTGAGGAATTCCTGAGGAATGAGATTGCTGAAAATGAATTTAAGATTAAGGCCTATAGAAACTCATCAAAGATACTTCAGGATTACAATGATAAGCATACAGAAAATCAGTCTGTTGGTATAGGTTTTTCTTATGGTAGAAGACCTGGAAAGGAAACTGTGATTCAAGATTGTCCTGGAATAGCTGCTGTCAAACCCACCATTCTCAAGAAAGTTAAAACTCCTATTTTCAAAGCTGCTGAAATTGAGTTTGATGAAGAAGCCATGCTCATCAAACAAGAAATTCTTGATGAGGATGAAGGTGTTGACAGCACATTCAAGGAAGGAAAGGATACTGTCACAATCCCCAAGACAGTAAACTTACCAAGCGATCAGACAGTAAGGTCAAAGGATGTTGTCACGATTGGCAAGACAGAATCTTTCAAAGATACTGTCAAGAATGATTCCAAGACAGTAACTCTCAAACCTTCTGTCAAGACAGTAGGATTAAAAGATACTGTCAAGGATAGTTCGACAGCAACTTCTGAACATACTGTCAATCCAGTGACTCCCAAGTCTAGGAACAGGAATGGTAAGGTAGGTGTCAACAAAGGAAATGGATACACTAATGTTGGAGGTGCTTCTAGGAAACTATGCAATAACTGTGGATCTACACATCACTTAACACATGTTTGTAAGAAACCAATTGAGGATAAGATCAATGCAACTGAACTCAATGGTAACTTACACAGAACCCCCCTTATGCATAGAACTATGAGTGTCTGTAATAACATTGATTGTATGCCATGCAAAATCACTGCCATGAGTACATGCTTTAACTTACCTGTTCTCTCTACTGAAAAATGCTCATACCTAAACACTGTTGAGACTTCTGAGCCTGCTGGCAACAGCAAAAAGGCTTCATCCACTAAGAAAAGGACCAAGTCCAATTCTAAACCTAAGTGGGTGAAAAGAGAAGTCAAACAGGAAGTCTTTGATAATGCTTGTGATGTTGTGACTGGAAGAAACTCAGGGAACACTGAAACTGCAGGACCCAACAAAGATTGGGTACCATATGCAACTTAGAAACATTCTGTTTTGCAGGGTAAGAAGAAAAATCAGGTCATGTGGATAATTGACAGTGGTTGCTCAAGACACATGACAGGTGATAAAGCCCTGCTATCACATTATGTAGAGAAAGCTGGCCCAATCATAACCTTTGGAGACAACAGCAAGGGTTACACAGTGGGATATGGCTGTCTGGAAATTGGGAATGTTGTCATTGAAGATATTGCTCTTGTGGATGGATTGAAGCACAACCTACTCAGTGTCAGCCAATTCAGTGACAGAGGATTTAAGGTTGACTTTGACATGATGGTTTGCAACATCTATCACAAGAAGGATGGAAGCCTCTCTCTAAAAGGGGTCAGAAAAGGAAGCTTGTTTGTTGCTGATCTAAGCTCAACAAAGAAGGATAAAGTTTACTGTTTTTACAGTAAGGCTACTGTTGGTGACAGTATGCTTTGGCACAGGAAGCTCTCACATCTCAACTTCAAGACAATGAATATTCTGATGAAGAAGGAGTTAGTGAGAGGTTTGCCCCAACAGGAATTCTGTCAAGAAGGACTGTGTGAAGATTGTCAAATGGGCAAACTGAGAAGAGCTGTGCACAAGTCCAAACAAGTAAACACCAACACAGAAGCACTCAAGTTGATTCACATGGACCTCTTTGGACCAGTCAATGTACCATCTATGGCCAGAAAGAGGTATGCCTTGGTAATGGTGGATGATTACTCAAGGTACACTTGGGTGAAATTTCTTGAATCCAAAGATGAAGCTGCTCAAGTGATTATTGATCAAGTCAGAGTTCTTGATAGAACCCCAAACTCAAAAGTTCAAATCTTGAGGAGTGACAATGGTACAGAATTCAGAAATGCCACTCTTGGAAATTTCTGTAAAGATGAAGGAATTGTACAACAATTCTCTGCTGCAAGAACTCCACAGCAGAATGGAGTTGTAGAAAGAAAGAACAGGACTCTCATTGAAGCAGCTAGAACTATGTTGCATGATGCTAAGTTGCCAACATATTTCTGGGCTGAAGCCATCAACACAGCCTGTTATACTCAGAACAGAACCATGATCAACAAAACTCATGCAAGTACTCCTTACTGTCTGCTAACTGGAAAGAAACCTACTGTCAAATATTTTCATGTGTTTGGGAGCAAATGCTTTATGATGAAAGACAACCATGAGAAGAAAGGAAAATTTGACACCAAGGCTTTTGAAGGATTATTCATGGGTTACAGCACAGAAAGGACTGCCTACAGAGTTTATGTCATAGAACACAGGATTATTGAAGAAAGTGTTAATGTCACATTTGATGAAACCAAGTTTCCAGGACTGCATGAAGAAGGAAAGATGCAGACATTTAGATTTGAGAATCAAGGATACCTGGAAGCTGAGGAGATTGTAGATGAAGAACCTAGCTTCACTCAAATTGTTGAAGTTGACAAAGATGCTGTCAACACCACTACTGTCATTCAAACTCCAGCTCAATCACACACCATAACATCTAACATTCAGAACAGTGTTGACTCTGGAGACAATGAAGAACATGGTGGAGACAATGAAATTGATGAGCATTCAACTCAACAAGCTGAAGCAAATGTTCCTGTTCAATCAAGCAGCTTGCCCAGAATCACCAGGTGGACCAAGGACCACACAAATGACCTTATAATTGGTGATCCCAATTCTGGTGTGAGGACAAGGAACAAAGTCTCTGCTGACAGCATGTTCTCATGCTTCCTGTCACAAATGGAACCTAAGACAATTGATGAAGCATTGTTGGATTCTGACTGGGTGATAGCCATGCAAGAAGAGCTAAATCAGTTTGAAAGAAACAATGTATGGAGATTGGTTCCAAGACCTAAGGGAAAGTCAGTTATTGAGACCAAGTGGGTTTTCAGAAACAAACTTGATGAAAATGGATTGGTGACAAGGAACAAAGCAAGGCTAGTGGCTAAAGGTTACTGTCAACAGGAGGGAATAGATTATGATGAGACATTTGCTCCTGTTGCCAGACTTGAAGCTATAAGAATCTTTCTAGCTTATGCTGCACACTGCAACTTCAAAGTATTTCAGATGGATGTCAAAAGTGCCTTTCTAAATGGAGAACTGGAAGAAGAAGTGTATGTGGAACAGCCACCAGGGTTTGAGGATGCTGACATGCATAACTTTGTGTACAAACTCTTCAAAGCTTTGTATGGACTAAAGCAAGCACCCAGGGCATGGTATGACACACTTTCCACCTTTCTTCTGGAAAACCAGTTTACCAGAGGAGTTGTGGACAAGACACTTTTCTACAAGCATCATGGCAAGGACATCATTCTGGTACAAATCTATGTGGATGATATCATTTTCGGTTCTACAAATGAGAAGCTGTGTGAGAAGTTTTCTCATCTCATGAGCAACAAATATGAGATGAGCATGATGGGAGAATTGTCATTCTTTCTAGGGTTACAAATTCTTCAACAAACTGATGGAATCTTCATAAGTCAAGCTAAGTATATCAAGGAACTTCTCAAAAAGTTCAACTTGGAAGATTCATCTCCTGCAAGGACACCAATGTCCACAGCAACTAGTCTGGATCTTGATCCTAAAGGAAAGAAAGTTGACTCAAGCACTTATAGAGGCATGGTAGGATCCCTCCTATACCTAACAGCTAGCAGACCTGACATCATGTTTGCTACATGTCTTTGTGCAAGGTTTCAAAGTGATCCAAAGGAGTCACACTTGGTAGCCATAAAGAGAATCTTTAGATACTTAAAAGGCACTCCTAACCTAGGCCTTTGGTATCCTAAGAATACTGGATTTGATCTAATTGGTTACTCAGACTCAGACTATGCTGGATGCAAGATTGACAGAAAAAGTACTACTAGTAGCTGTCAATTTCTTGGTGGAAGATTGGTATCATGGTTTAGCAAGAAGCAGCATTCAGTTTCTACCTCAACAGCAGAAGCTGAGTACATTGCTGCAGGCAGTTGCTGTGCACAAATTCTATGGATGAAAAGTCAACTTCTAGATTATGGTCTAGTGTTAAGAGATATTCCTATTTACTGTGACAACACTAGTGCCATAGCCATCTCAGACAATCCAGTTCAACACTCTAGGACAAAGCACATTGATATAAGACATCACTTTATCAGAGAGCATGTTGAACAAGGAACTGTGAAGCTGATTTATGTCCCAACTGACAAGCAACTTGCTGACATCTTCACTAAGCCATTGGATGAAGCAACCTTCAACAGGTTGGTAAGTGAATTGGGAATGCTGAATCTGGTATGTTAATTTACTAAGGTTTCTAAATTTTCAATTTCTTTTTGAAGCTCATGACAGCAACTTCAAACCTGCTGTCAAAAGAAGTTACTGTCTACTTGGTTTATGTCTGTTATGTGACAGCATGTGTTGATTTGACTACTCATGTCAGTATTTTTGTGCCAGTCTCATATTTTTAAACCGTGTATGACTTTAATGTGGTTATCTGTTAAGTTTGAGAGTTAAAAATCTGTTCCATTGGACTTTCACACTCTTTTGCATTAATCTGTAGGATTAAAGGAGGACACGACCATTAATTACTTTTGTGGTAGTTGTATGGGTACTCTAACTGTTGACCATTAGACTTTAATCCTTAGACGGTTTTGCCTATAAATTAACCTTAGGTTTCACCAGTCTGCTCTCAGTTTTAAAGTAAATAATGGAAAACAAAGTAGGAATTGAAGTTGGTCTAAAGAAGTGTGATAGTGAACCAGACAATGAAGAGATCGACGAGCTCTTTGAAATGTTGTTGGACGCCATGGATGAGATTGATGAGGAAAAGGAGGCCAAGGCTAAGGAAGAAGAAGCCAAGGCTGTGGAAGAAGAGAAGGAGCTTCAGGCCCTTCTTGAAAAAGAAGGCCGCTCTGAAGAAGAGCTTAAGGAAGAAGTCTTAGAACTAGTTAATAAAATCATAGAATAATGTACTAAATGTTCAATTTTAATGATTTTATTAATAATAAAAGTTCCTGTTTATGTGGTTATTGAGTTTATGATTTGTCTGTGTTAATTGCTTAATATCTGTGTTCAAAAGATTACATTGCTAAATCCATAATTTGTCAATATTAAGTTAAGTATATGAATCAAGCATTCTAATAAGTTCATGACAGAACCATTTCCTAATCGAAGTTACTGTCGTTAAGAAGGATACTGTCATGTGTTTCTTGACAGCAACCTTCTTGACAGCAGGAAAAGACTTTCTGTCAAGACTTGTAAAGGATACTGTCATTCATAGGCTTAACGGTGACAGCAAGTTTTTGCGCAATAGTTGCTGTCGCGCAAAACCTACTGTCACCACTTCCTCTTACTGACAGATTGTTTCTAGCGCACAGGTTACTGTCAACAATAGTGGACCGTTGTAATTGGACATTCACCCCACGATTGACAGTGAATAACGGGCAGTAACTCACGTGTTAAGAGAGTGGATTAAGACACGTCCTTTAACTCCACTTTTTGAGCAAACGTTTGAGAAACCCATATTTATTCTCCAGTTACTCAGACATATCACTCTCACAAAACTCAAGGCAAAATACTTTTCTTCAAGCAAAAAGCTACTTTCTCACTTTCTTCTTTTCTTGAAATCTCCATGGCCCCCAAACAGACTCTCTCTCAAACAAACTTTGCTGGCATCTTTTCCCCAAATGATGCTGGTGAGGATTTCAAAGGACTGGTGTTTTTCTTGAACAAGTCCTATCTTCGTTCAGCCATTACCTCAACTCCAATTCTCGACCTAGACAAACTTGAGGAATTTTGGCGCACTGTTGTTGCTCAAACTGAGGGTGAAAACCCAGCTATTCAATTCACAATTAATGGGCAACAATACATTCTCACAGCTGAGGTCATCAATACAGCTCTTGGAATTACACTGGAAGCAGGCCAAAACTTTGCTCCACTTGCTAATGATGACACTCTGAAGAAGCTCTTCTTGAAGATTGGGTATGCAGGCCCTATTCTCGAAGAGGGGACAACCAAGTGGTACCCGTCTGGTGAAATGGACAGGAAGTATCTAAGGAAGGAGTGGAGCATGATATTTGATGCAATGGTCAAGGTGTTCTCTACCAAGTCCACAGGCTGGAATGGGATACCCTCTTACATCAAGAAACTGACACATTCTCTTGTCCATGGATACAAGGTGAATGTTGGTGCTCTCCTCATGGCACAACTCAAAGCTGCCATAGGTAAGAAGGTATCACACTACCCTCGCTTTCTTATGATGTGTATCAATACTTTCTGTGACTTTAATAATGGTGCCCCTCGTCTAGAGGTTTGTTCTGTCTTGAAAAAGAACACACACACACTGTTATCTTCACAGGATCTAAATGCACATATTCCACTTTGCTTCACTCAGCACATGGTTGATCAAGTGCCCAACCTTGATTATCCATTACCTACTGGTTATGATTCTTTTTCCCTTGAGGATGAAGCTGGATTAGACCCAAATTCAGTTAACCCCCATTCAACACCATACACTCAGCCAAGGCCCTCTAGACTTCCCAAAGCCCAAAGAGAAGCCTTGCAAGAATCCAGAAAAAGATCCTTAGAAGCTGATGTTGGTGGTAGCTCTGTTAGTCAAGAGGGAGACACTGCACCTAGTGCAGCAAATAAGGAAGGTAGTCAAGCAGAACCCACAGTGGTTCCCCCTGAGCCTAAGAAGAAGAGAGCTAGGAGGACCAAAACCACTGTCAGCCACCCTGCAGTCTCCCAAAAGACTGTGGAGGAAACCAGGGAAATAAACTCCTCCCTAGATGTGCCTTCTCAACAAGGTGCTTCTATTGAATTTGGCCTGTCTCCCAAGGCACCCTGTACAGAGTCTGCACAAACTCATGGTTCCCAACCTGAGAATCCCCCACTTGAAGAAACACACAGTGAGTTAGGGCACAGTGAGGATTTCTCTACTCCTATTGATGGTTCACATGTTTCATCTGTGAATCAGCCCCCACTCTCTACTACACTTTCACCTTCTTCCTTCCCTACACATTCTTTTGTTTCTTCTCCACAACCTAGAGAAGGGGACAGTCCCAACCCTTCAGGTTTTGATCATCCATCTCCAATCATGGATGAGCCCCCCTCTAGTGGTCCACAAGAACCCATTTCTCAAAGTGAGATGGACACCACTCCTCCAAACACTGAGCTAGGGCAAAGTGGTATTTTGTCAGAAACTGAAACAGCCAACACTTTGTCTGACCTCCAAGGAGCATCTTACCTTCAGGAAGATGCTGTCACAGCCTCTGTTGCTGTCAAAGACACTGGGGATGCTACTGTCCTGGGCACAGCTACTGTCAAAGGTGGAGAGAAAGATGCTGTCACTACAGAATATACTGTCACTCCACCTCCCAAAGATGCTGTCATGCCAGAACCTGCTGTCCAGACTACAACTGACAGTAACATTCCTCCCAAAGATGCTGTCAAGTCCTCCCAGCCTAATTTTGATGCTGTACTTGTTGAGGATGCCTCTGATGATGACCTCCCTCTTGCCAAACTCCTAAAGGTACATTCTAAATCTTCTCCTTCCATGCATGTTAGTACTGCTCATACCCATGCATCTAGGTTGAGTGAGGGTGTGCAAAAGAAAAGAGAGATAAAAGAAAAGAGAGGTGAGCTTAAAAATGAGAGGCAGCCAAATGAGCTGGCAAAAGGAGAGGGACTTGAGCATGTCCAGAGAGATATTGAGGGAGCCCACACTATTCAGGCACTAGGCCTTGAGAGTCGAACTGTGAGGGGTGATGAGATCACTCAAAAACACCCTGAGAGTGTGAGAACCCCCATAGCCTCCAAGCCCCTGTCTTTTCCTTCCCCTCCAAGAAGGTTAAGGTCTGGTGGCCCCTCTGCTACTTTTGGTAACAGGATTGCAGCTCTTGAAGGACAGTGTGCTACTTTGGACTCCAAGCTGGACTCTCTCTCTCAACTGGTGGTTGATGGTTTTGCTGCTACTCAACTTTCTATTCAGTTCCTTACTGACCTGGTAGCTGCCAACTCAACTAAGGGGGAGAAGGTAGCAAGATCAGAATCAATGCCTATTCAAGAATCAGGTGGAACTCAGGGGGAGCCTGTAGCTGTGAAGACCAGAGGGGGAGCTAAAAGGAAAGCAATGTCTCAGGGGGAGCAAGTCAAACCAAGCAGTGCAAAACCACAGGATAAAGCTGAACAGCCTGTTGAAATGGAAATGGATGGAGAAAGGGTGTTAATGTCAAAGGAAACTCAAGATGCATTGCACAGAAGACCTGCATCTAGACATCCAATCTTGCCTCCTGTGGTGATTAGAGAACCTAATCAAGAAACTCAAGAAACTGCTCTGCACAAGAAATGGAGAGAAATGGAGGAACAAAACAAACTTGGGAAAGGTAAAGGGAAACTGCCTGAATCCATCCATAAAGGAACTACTTGGTCCAATGGTACTGAGTATGATCAAGAGGAAGCCAATGTCTTGATGGTGGATTACAGGGAGAGCACATTACACAACCATGACAATGAGTTTAGCAGTTTGGTGGAAGAAGCAATGAATGCTCCTAGCAACCGTCCAACCAACACCACAAACCTGTTAAAGGAACAAATTACCAGTGTCAGTGTAATGGTGAATGATGAGAAAAGATGGGCTGTAAGTATTTATCTAACTTCTGGCATATCTTATTTCATCACAATGCAGCTATTGCAGAGTCTACCAGCAAAGGTGTTGTGTGCTTTGAAGGGAAAGATCAGGGCAACTCAAACACCATTCAATGAAATATTGGATATGCAAATCCAGAACCTGATCATACAGAAGCTACCTGAAGTCTACTCAAATCCATCATGTGTTTTCTACAGATCTAAATCTAAGGATGGCATTAGAAGGAACTGCTACATGAATATTGGTAGCCCATCCAAAATGGAAACCAAGTCAATTCTGAAGGTACTAGATGGAATACTCAGTTCAAATGCCAATCCAGGAAGAGTTCATGCTGTTCAAGAAATCTACAAAATGCTGGTGTTGAGAGACAAGGCACTGGGAGCTAGAATGAAGGAGCTAATCACTAGAGCCAATGCCAAAAGAAATGATCAAGGTGGAAGTTGCTTCTATAACATTCCTCCCCATGATGATGATGATGATGATGAAGATGGTAAGGATGGAGGTGGTGAAGCTTCTGGAAATGCTGGAAATGCTGGTGGAAGTAATTCTGGGAATACTGGTATTCAATCTCAGAATGAAGGCAACGAAGAAACTCCTAGCCAGGAAAAGAAAGATGCTGGTGCAACAGATGAAGAGGAGTCAAGAATACTGGAAGCTTTGGAGGCAAGCATTCTTAGATGTGCTATTGATTGCATAAATGCTGAAAAAGATGCTGTCACCAAAGGTACTGTCGACAAAGATACTGTCATAGAAGATGCTGTCTTGGAAGATGCTGTCGACAAGGATACTGTCAAGGAAGGTTCTGTCAAGGATGAAACCAAAGCTGCTGTCAAGCCCAAGAGACTAAAAGCTAAAGCAAAGGCATGGTTTACTAGACAGAAACCAACAGGGAAGCACAAGTACTCAGGAAAGGAAAAGGCCACTGGATTTGGCAGGAATCTCAAAAAGCCAATTCAATCAATTCCTCCCAACAGTCTTAAGATTCAACAAATGAAATCAAAAGAAATTAAGAGTGTTGAGGTTAAGCTGGATGCAAATCAAGAGGCCTCTGAGTATATTCTGTGGTGGGAAGAATCAAGGTCTGCCAAGATTGACAAGGACTTCAATCTGGTAGCCACATCAACCAAGAACAGCACATCAACCATAGATAAAAGAAGAATTGATTTCTTCTACCTGGAAAGAATGGTAGAGTTGCTGGAGAGCTATGATAATGTTTCAGAGGCTGTCATGGAACATGTTCTAAAATATCAGGCAGATAGGGATGCTGAATTTTATCAGAAATTTGGCTATAACTTTGCAGATTTTGATGATGCTGATATTCTTACTGATCTCCCAGCCTCTCCTATACCATACCACTGGTACTATGAGTTTGATGACTCACCCACAGAAGAAGGGCAAGCCCAACCAACTCAGGAAGGGCAACCCAAGCCAAGCAAAGGACCTGAATCTTCTGCATATTCTCAAGCTCAGACAGAACTTGATAAGAAGGAAGCTGAATTACTAGAAATTCACAAGGCCTCTAACAAGGCAGAAAGTGAAGCTCCAAATTATCAACCATATATGCTAGAAAATCCCCTAAGAGTCAAGTTCCTAAAAGAAGAAATCTATGTTTGCAGCTTGCATAAGCTTAAAACATCCACTCTGAAGGATTTACAGTATATGGTAGCTGGTTCAGTTCACCCCTTGGAACAGATTTGTTCTTATGAGATAGAGAAGTTATTGGAAGGGAGAAAAGGAGAAGACTCAAAGGTGGACAAGCAAAGAAGGAAGTCTCTCAATGCTTATCCTGGAAGAAGATTCAAGCTCATTAATGAAGAACTTCATTTCAGAACTTATCCATATGATATAGAGCAATGGCTGAATCTCAGGGATGTTAGCTCTCTCATATCTCCTTCCATAAAGAAGATCATTGATGAAGTAGAGGATGATGCAGTGTCTGCTGCTGAAATCTCTCTTGTAGAAAGTCTAAGAAGCGGCTTGGCAGAAGCTCTCAAAAGAGAGGATGCAGCAAGACAGAAGAGGAAATCTCAAGCTAAGTGAAAATTCTTGAATTCTGATCTTGTTAGTTAAGTTGTCAGCACATATTGTAAATTTGCTGTTATTTTCCATAAAAACAAATTGGGGGAGATTGTTGGGATTTATGGGTGATAGCATAGAAACAACTTAACTTTGATTGTACTTAATTTTTTAAATTAAGTAGAACATACTGTCATAGCCAAAGTATGTTCTTGTAATCAGTATGTAATGTTATTCTAGTTGTATTATTTGAAAGAAGTTCACTTGTGTGTTCAAGCCTCAAAGAATGCTTTTTGGATGACAACATGAATAAAGGTTACTGTCCTAAAGCTGTGACAGTAAGATTACAAGAAGACAGAATGTTGCAAGTCACGACAGCATATTTACTCTGACAGCAACATTGGCGGAAGACTACGCGACAGCAACTATTGCCCTCGACAGCAAGTTTGGGATCCTCGACAGCACTCTATGCGGGGAACTCATACTGTCACCAAAAGATCATTCCTGTGACAGCAAGCTTTGCGGCAAAAGTAACTGTCTCAATAAAGATCCTTATGCTAAGTATCTTTCTCAGTCAAATCCCGTGACAGTTTAAATGTTCAAGAAACAGGCGTGATGCAGCATCCCTAAGCTGCACCAAGTCTGCAAGACTACGACAGAAGCTTCAAGGCACTACAAATCAAAAGCGAATCAATTCAAGAGCAAGGTCAAGTCTTTATCTGCTGAATTGGTTTAGCTGGAAATAGAATGAATCTAGGTTGCTTTCTTTGTAATGTTTATCTGACATGTTAGCAATTTAGGAAAGTCACATGGGTAAGACAATCTGTAAGAAGCTGCCACTTGACAGTGACAGCAGCTTTGCAAACCCGTGACTGATAGTGATAGGGTTAGTCATATACCTACTATCAACTCATTCTAGAACTGTAACGAACACAAGCAAGTGTCTAAGAAGAAAAACCCGAAGCTCGAGATCTTTTTCTTGAGGTTGTAGCAACACTTTGCAAAATAAATAAAACATTTATTTTGTGAATCTTGTTCTTACTAAATACTGTTCGTGATTGCATATATTGCTGATAACGTTTAATCTTGATTTTAGTTGTTGAAATTTAGATTGAATTTTATCAGTATTGCATTCATCCCCCCCCCTTCTGCAATACACAAGGACTAACAGATATTAGTGCAAGTAAATGTTGATGACATAATATTTGGTTCTACTAATGATGATCTATGCAAGAGATTTGCTAAGTTAATGCAAAGTCGATAAGAAATGAGCATGATGGGTGAATTGTCATTCTTTCTTGGACTACAAGTGTATCAAAGGCAAGATGGAATATTCATTTGCCAGTCCAAGTACATCAAGGATCTTCTAAAGAAGTATCAAATGGAAGACTCATCTACAGCAAAGACTCCAATGCCAAATGCCACTAAGCTTGATAAGGATGAAACTGGTTAGAAGGTTGACATCACAAGCTACAGAGGTATGATAGGCTCCTTACTATATCTCACTGCAAGTAGACCAGACATAATGTTTGCAACATGCTTGTGTGCTAGGTTTCAGTCTAATCAAAAAGAATCTCATCTTATAGCTGTTAAACGCATATTTAGATATTTTAAGGGAACCCCAAATCTTGGAATTTGGTACCCTAAAGATACATGTTTTGATCTTATTGTCTATACAGACTCAGATTTTACAGGTTGTAAGATTGATCGGAAGAGTACTTCAGGAAGCGGTCAGTTTCTTGGACGAAGGTTAGTTTCCTGGTATAGCAAGAAGCAGCACTCAGTATCCACATCGACAGCTGAAGTTGAATACATAGTTGCTGGTAGCTGTTGTGCTCAAATCTTGTGGATGAGAAACTAACTCCGTGACTATGGGCTTTTGTTGAACAAGATTCCAATATTCTGCGACAACACAAGCGCTATAGCAATCTCCAACAACCCAGTTCAGCACTCGAGGACCAAGCACATCGATATCAGGTATCATTTTATCCGAGAGCATGTCATGAATGGAACTGTGGAGTTACATTTTGTACCCACAGAGGAACAAATTGCAGACATCTTTACTAAACCGCTTGATTAATCCATTTTTCCTACGCTGGTTGGTGAACTTGGGATGTTAAATCTTTCTAATTGATTTAATTAGAAGTCAGTAACTGCAAGTAAATCCTAATAAGTCCATGAGTTTAAGAATTTCTATATCCTTAGGACTTGTGTACTTATTTTCAGGAGTAATTCTCATAAGTTAGAATTATCTTACTAATTATATGTCATATTTATGAATAATATATCTTCTGGAATTTAATTAGCAAATAATTTTAAAATTATTTAAGTGCTTATATTTGTTCTAAATATTATGCATTTATTTAATTCGAATTATTTAATTCTGTTTTAAACAAAGTAAAATAATGCAGCATAATTGATTAGATTTTAATTGATTTATATCAGTTAATGATATTTAGTCAATTTTATTCTTAGAAAATTGTGAGATTTTTTTTTCTTGTTAACTGTGAATTTAGATGAATATATGATCTGTAGTAATTTACAAAAAACAGAAAACAAAGAGTTTGTTTTAAAACTGGTAACAGGTTTAAAATTAACCAAGGGAGCAAAATCTATCGAAATAGAATTTTCGATAGTTTTTCAAGTACTTTGACAAAACTATCGAAGTGATTAAAAATCATCTTGACAGGTTTTTGAAAAAGAAAGTGAAAACTATCAAAGGAGTTTTTCGATAAATTTTGAAAGAAAACTGAATTATATTGAATAATTCAAATCTTTTAAATATTCGAAATTCTCGATAGTTTTTCAGACAGGACAAATGTTCGATGGTTTTTAGTTTTTGAATTATAAGCCTTCGATAGTTTTTATGTAAAAGTCGGTTTAAATTCTGATTTAATCCACTTCGATAGTTTTTCCAAAACTATCAAAGTGTGATTTGACTTTTATGCCCCTAAAGAAAAACTATCGATGGTACTTTTTGAAAATTATCGAACATGAAATTACTGAAATACCCCTACAGTACAGTCAGTATATATATAACACTTAGACGTTTTTTTGTTGTTATTCTCATATCTAAGGTTGTTTTTATATACTTACAAATACATATAGTGAAGAACCAAGAAAAAACTCGACAATTTCTTGATTTTAACCGATAATTACTTTAGAGAATTAGATTTTACCACAGTAATTTCACTTTTAACTGTGGAAGTGCTGTGTCTTGTGATTCTTTCGAGTTTTCAATTCGGTTTTAAAAGAAATCAATCGAAAGTGACTGATACAGACCTTAATAATTGATAATAGTTCTTGATACTTGAGATTTTATTGTTTGACAATTGAATTCTTGAGTTTGGTGTTAATAAAAGTTATCAATTTCCAAAATTAGGGTTTGTGAATTTGGGAATTTCTTGGTGGTTCGATTATTAATTTAAATAAAAAGGGTTAATTTTAAGGTAATTAATTGGATTAAATTTTTGGTTTTAATTTTAATTTTCTGGACTTTGTGAAAAATACAATGGCTGGAGAATTTGTTATCACCAAAACTAATCACGTCTCGTTTCAAAACGTGCAATCCATCACGAACTTACAGTTTCGTGCATGGGCACAGTTTTTGAACTCACATTCACTAGTGGGTTATGCACTAAGTACTCCATCGGTTCTTTGCGTTGATCAATTAACTGCACTGTACACCACTGCCACTGACACGTCAGAAGATAATGTGTTGGCTTTTAGTTTTGTTGTGCCAGGGGGCAGAACAATAAGGGTGACGGAACAAGATGTGAATAGAATTCTTCGTTTTCCCTCAGAAAATCTTGTTCCTGATCCCACAACTGAGGAAATACATGTTTTCTTCACTCTTATAAGAAGTCAGCAACCCAACTTCTTTGTAGGAAAGTTTCTGAAGCATCACTTGACAAAACACTAGAACTTCTTCTTTCACACACTCATACATGTTTTTACTGCTAAAATTACAAATCTGCATGGCATTCCTCTATTTCTTCAAAAATTAGGGTTTCCTATTGTTAACAATAGGCATATAAACATTGGTAGGCTAGTGATAGATCAGATTATCCAGTGCATGGGACCTTTGGAAGAAAGAACAGGGCACATTGATATGCTTTGCTTCTATCCAAGGTTTCTACAGTTGATCTTGGATGATGTGTTAACAGGTGAAGAGAATGAGATATTTACAGATGAGGAGAAGATGGAGTGTATGAAGATGAAGAGTAATGCAATTACTGCTCTTATCAAGAAGAATCATCTTCCAGGGGTGCCTACTATTATGACAGAATATCTTCAAACGGTACCCCCTGCAACTTCTACCCCCAGGGGAACAGGTAAACCAAGGTATAAATCCTGAACCTGTTGTTCCTCAACAAACTGCACCAATGGACATAGATCCAGTAATAGAGCCCTCAGTGGCCATCCCTGACCATGAGGTTGAAAACCAACAGCCTCTAACCACGGTCATAGAGCCTTTGAAAGAAACAAATGAAACAACAACAGAAACTCCTACCCCAACTATACCACCCACTCAAATAATTGAGAGTGTAGAGGGAGTAAGTGTCAAAGCTGCACCAAATAAGGAGAAACACCCTTCAACAATAGCTCTACCTTCTGCTAAAAAAAGAAAACTTGAAACCAAGGCAACTGTTGAATCTTCATTACCATCTTTCATCGAGCCTCTAACAGATTTTTCTGAAGCTGATTGGGCAGAAATAACAAAATCTATATCTGAACCCCTTCCCCAAACAGAAAAAGAAAAATTGACGGAAGCATCTAGTTCTCTGACCATATTACGGTCAGGACCACTGGATGAAGGTTCTGTTAGTATTTGTGCCCTAGAGACAATACTATAATGTTCTTGGGAAAGACATTTTGATTATTAATAAATATGTTCTATTGGATTTTCTTTATTTATTTATTATGTCTTTATTAACTACAATATAATTATTAGAATAATAAATGTCCTTGGAATATTAGCATGAATTCTATATCTCTAAGTATGTGACTTAGAAATGAGATTATATGAATAATGTTTATAATCCTAAAGATCCCTAGTCGAGTATTATTATTTGAGGACAATAATGCATTAAGGCTAGTATGTTTGTTGATAGATGACCACGTCTCATTGGACATTAGTATGGTGATACTAAAGTCAAAGACATAAGTGCATGTTAGCATAATATGGCACTGGATAGACTCACCATGTGAATTCTTCATGGTAAATGTTATCAAGTGTCATAAGTAATTCTCACAGTGATAATGGTATAATGATCCTTAGACTTGAAATCATTATATTTCTATATGAGAATTAATATACTTTGATTCTACTCAAAGTTACCTTTGACTGGGCAATTATAAAGGTGGGCATTGGGTATATTATGAATCATATGATAAATATGAATGATAGATATAGGATTTAATCCTCCTATTTTTGGAGTGATATTATTGGCCTCTTGATTGAGTGAGACTATGAAATGCGTGGTCATGCTCAAATATTGATTTGTTTAATAGTCTACTCATTGATCAAGTAAACCAGGATTAAATGATGAATAGGGTGACACAAACCATGCCTTGAGTTTAATCTATAATATAAGGTTAAAAGGATTATATTACATGGAACATTATTCACTAAAGGTTTAATTGAATCACCAATTATTATTATTACTTGGGTAGCAATGATGTATTACTAGATGCCGCTCATTGTTTATAATTTTATTATTAGATATTAAAATTATTGCCAACGTAATAATAACCTAAAGGGTCACACACATAGAACGTTTTAGATGGAGCTTTATTTGAATTACGAATTTAAATATATTATTATTATTATTATGTTGAATTATTAAATTAATTAAGTGGGACTTGATTAATTAAACAATAATTCGAATTTAATAATAATACAACCAATAATCGGACTAGGTTTTGGAAGCCCAATCAGATTAGGGTTCAGCCCACTCTTCTCTCCCTATAAATACATAAGGATGTATTATTTTAGGAATTAATATTCAGAATTGTTTTTTTTAGAAAAAAACCCTAGCCGCTCTACATCAAGGAGAGGCTAGAGAGAGAGAGAGAGAGATTTGAGGCAGCTTCTTGGCTAGTACCAAACTCCGGTGATCGTTGGACGATCGGGCGTTCGTGTGGACTAATTAGAGACGTATATCGCAAGGCGGGATATATGGTGATCATATCAAAGGACCTCCATTAGTCAGCCATTCGTAAAGCTTCAAAAGGTAAACGATTCTATTCACGAATTAAATATCGTTTTTCGCATGGATCCAGCGGAGGGTTTCGTTAATTTTTCTGTTTTACGCGTTTTTCCGTTGCATTTTCTTGAACGAAACCCTTCAAGTTCCTTAGTGAACCAAGAGTCTGCACAGACGTTGAGAGAAGGTTCTAACCCAAATGCACAATCTAAAGGGTCATTGCCTAACTCCCTAGATGGAACATATCTGGATCCTGCGGGTACTGGGTCTGACGTAGGTGCAGATCGGAAACTCGGTAATAATGAATCAATTTCATTTGAGGATTTACCTGAGGAAATGTCTTCACATACTATAGAGGGAGTTTCAGGGCCTCTGCTGTCAATAGAGCCTGATTCCAACCCCCCAGAGATTCAAACTCTGGATCCTGTTAAGGATAAATCATCGCAAGATGATCAGCAACTTGGTTTAACCAAGGACGGGGACTTGCGAAGCCCCATTGCACCACCGGTGACCTCCTTAAGGACGGCTACGGTGATTTCTCTTGCAGGTACACAGAGAGCAAATGATCTGAGTGAAACAAAACCACTTACACTTGGCCTGAGTGGGAAAGGTAAATTGAGTGAAACACCAACAGAAACGTTGAGTGAACACCCAGAGCCAAATGTGAGGAGTGACACCCAGACCCTGGTAAACATTGAAGATCTGCTACCGCCAACAGCAAGGGAAATAAAAGTTCAATCCACTCTGAAAGAGATGATTGTCCATGATAAAGAGGGAAATCCTTTGTTCAAAGTCCCTCTCAGACCTTCTTTTGCCCAAGGGATCTCCTCCGGCCAAGTCGATAGTTCTTTATCTTCAATTCAACAGAAGATTGACTTGGCTACAGCTGATTCCAGAAGAACATTTAGAGCCTTGAGAAGTGCATCTGGCACAATTACGGGTACAAAGGAGGCTGTGGAGTCACTGAAGAAAGATACAATGGAAGAGCTCATAGAGTTAAGAACAGACGTCAAAGACCTAAGAGATGGATTTATAAATGAAGTGCATGTTTTACAACAAGGTCAAGAATCTCTATCTGAGGACATTCTGGTGATCTGGGATGGTCAAGCTAAGGCCAAAGATGCAATGAATAGTTTGTCAAGAGTGGAGTCTCGCCTCAATAAAAGATTGGATAGAATCGAGCAGACGACCAACTCAAGACTAAACAACATGGACAAAAAGCTTGCTTCAATGGAAGAGATGACCAAAGACATTGCTCTATTTATGGAGAATCAAGGTGACGGTCTGGAGTCTATCTAGAATATGCTCAAAAATCAACAAGCTGGCCCGTCAACCCATTATACTAAGGATAACTTCACGAAGGATTACTCAACTAAGGGGGAGATGGGAGCAGTAATGTAAACACCTATTCCAGTAAGACAGTATTGGATATAGGAACTTGAAGAAGAATAAATTGGAGAGGAGTTTGAATTTATGAATGAGCCATCAATAGAAGAGCATGAACCATATTATCCGGAGCCAATTGAACATCCAATCTTTGATGATATTATGGAAGAAGTTGCTGAAGCAAACCCTCTGACAATTGAGCAAGAAGCTGCCTTGGAGAGATTAAAAGCTGAAAGAGCAGAAAGAGAAGCAAGGCAAGCTCAGAAATAAAAACACCAAGCAGTTCTAAGGAGTGAAAAGCTAAAAAGGTTCAAGATGTACAATGAGATATGGAAGAAGAAGTTGTTAGATTTGACACAAAAGCACGGAATGACTGGGAGATGGCTTACAAAACATTTTGCGGAGTTGAAGACGGATTAGAAGTCAACGACAATGCTAATGTGGAAGTGATCATTCGGGACATCAGAAGTGCAAATCAGGACACTCAGACTTATTTCACTGTATTGACACAATCGATTATCTACCTGAAGGCTAGAGTAAAAGCAAATGGGGCCTGGAACATAATAATCAGTTTCATTGATAGAGATACATTTGTAATCTCCACGAAGTTTTTCGAGCAAAGAACATATGCAGAACTGCAGGTGATACTCATCAAGATCCAGAGAAGTACAAAGCTAAATGAACTGCTCCGTGAGCATGATAAGGAGATCTTGATGAAAGTCAGTCCAGAAGTAACTGAAGACCCTCCAATGGTAAGATTTATGAAGAACGGCTTGTTCAGAGTTTGCTATCTGGATGAGGATAAACTGAAGGATTACCCAAATAACTATCTAATCTCAGTGGAAAAGTACTTGAGATCCACTGTATTCAGCACACAAGAGAAGACAAGAACTGTAGACACTCTGAAGAGATATCTTATGGAGAATATGCCTTACTACAGGAAGAGAGTGGAAAGAGGATTGGAAGTGCATCCGAGACTACCAAACATGCCAAAGCATAATAACAAAGATGTCAGCATTGCATCGGTGTGGGTTGGAGTGGGTCAAGAGGTTGAATATATTGGAAGACACGTCATAAGAGCAATCCTAAAACCTGGAGAACCACTGCACTATCCAACTGTGATTGATCATCAAGCAGCAATCTCTGATCATGTGGCTGAAGATGGTGAGATCCTAGTGGACTGAAGATGAAGCAAAGAACAATTTGCTCAGGCTAAACTTTTTATTGTTCTTTGTAATTTAGATATCTGGAAATGTAAATATTTAATCCAGAATGCAATTAATATTATTAATATGTCGTACTTTAATTAGTTTCGTGTCCTCTAGGTATTTGCTTATCGAACTCTAACAATGAATAGGGGGAGATTATAAAGCATAATGTAACATAATATGTAACAGAGATAACTACAACTCAACACAGGAACAAGACAGACAATAATATTAAATGAAGCACGGGAATTCAAAAGAAAAGAAGACATGGTAAACTCAAGAAATCAAAATATGGTATGTATTCTTGAAGTCCGTAAACAGGTCACGGAAAGAAGTTCATTAATATGTTCAGGCCTCAGTGACAAATAAAGAATCAAGACTTTCAAGACTACATAAGCATTAATATGATACAGAGTTAGTACCAGAGGATTTTAGTGATTTTATAATGAAGCAACCAAGACGACAAAGGACTTGTCAATTGTATTGTATTGAAGACATAGAGGTTTTGATCAGTGTTAGTCATCTGTGAACCAGACTAGTTGCACCAGTTGTTAGCACTAAGAAGATCAACATATTTATCATCTCAGAAGAAATTGATTTAAGTCAGACCTGAAACATCCTGGAAGTTAAAAGAAATTGATAAGGTATGTTTAGGTTAAATTGAAGTGCAATATGCTTACTACAAAAAGATAGAATCTTCAAGGATCAAAATGCAAGAAAAGACATTCGATAGTTTTCCTTATTGAAAAACTATCGAAAGAGAAAGGAAGGTTTGATAAAATCTATTGAAGTAGTGAAAAACCAATTCGATAGTTTCTTTAATAGAAACCATCGAAGTGGACAAAATTCTATTGTTTGATAGTTTTACTTATAAAACTATCGAACTAGTTTCAAAGAAACAAAGTTTTCTTTTCGATAGATTTTATTTAAATCTATCGAAAATAAAGAAAACTTTGTCTTCGATAGATTTTTAATCAAGGAGC
The DNA here is from genome assembly GCA_030848705.1 of Heracleum sosnowskyi. Lineage (NCBI taxonomy): Eukaryota > Viridiplantae > Streptophyta > Magnoliopsida > Apiales > Apiaceae > Heracleum > Heracleum sosnowskyi. The sequence goes on from CM061238.1 coordinate 36,405,645, forward strand.
AGGTGAATTGTATTCATGGTTTGTCAGAGGTTGGTGAGGAAATGGACGGCCAAGATTTCATCTTAGCCTTCGATGGTTTTCCTAAAAGACTGTAATTGTGTGATTGAACACACTATCTTCATCAGTTGTTGAAGTTGTAGAAGATCATTACAAGAGAAGTTAAGAGCTTGAGAATTTTACAGAGAAATTAATAGTGCCTTAAATTCTATCAATTATATTGATTACTCTAACTTGAACTCATTGAAGCTAATCCTACGAATTAGAATTGTAGCACCCTTTGTGGTTTATATTTATAAAACGATATTGTTAGAAATGAATACCACTAGAAACTAGACAGAGGGGGGGGTGAATGGATAGTTTAGTTATTTTTCGATTTTTGAAAGCTAAATAAGCTGTATATGATTGTGCTATGTAATATGCAGAAAATAAACAACACACACAATCACTTTAATCTACTTTGTATTAAGTAAATTAAATACTACAGCTTTCCAGAAATTCACAACAGAATTTCTAGCTTCTAAACAAGAACAGTTTGTATCTTGTTTTGCTTACAGAGAAAAGAGTGCTTAAGATTAAACTTTGTGTTTCTCTCCATTTTTTTTAACAATAAGGTGTGCATGATATATATAAGTCCTATACAAACTAGTGCACACACCTATTTTTACACAGTTGCCCCTAGCTGAAAGTCCAACTTGTCCTGCCATAAGAGGTTAACTGTGTCAGAAAGGACCACCTGCTTTTCGGAGTCTTTCCCGTTTCTGTAGCTGCTTGTCTCTTATCTTTCTCTCCAAGTTTAGCTGTAGATTTGCCATCTGTTCTTTGGACCACCTTGCCAGAACAAATGCTTCAGTATTTGTCTCCTTTGATTCTTGGTTTTGTACCTTGATTTGTCTTGTTATAAACGGCTAAGTGTTGATATCGTGAACTCCATTCCATTCCTGACTTCGCGATGTCCCTTGTGAAGACTACGCGATATGGCCTTGAGGACTTTGCGACATAGGCCATTTGAGGACTTCGCGATCTAGCCTTTTTGAGGACTATGCGACATAGGCTCTTTGAGGACTTCACGATCTAGTACATCTTGACTTTGCTGATTTCAACACTTCACGACATTGGTCTTGAGGACTTCACGACATAGTATAAAATCGACTATGCGATATAGTACTTCACGACATGGATATTGGTGACTTCACGACATAGCTTTCTTCTGACTTTGCTATATAATGCCTTAGACAAATTTCTGCAACTTATTTCTTCAGGGCCTTATTCATCTCCATCCTGCTGCATGAACAATTCTGAAGTTCTACCAGGACAATTATTCAATGGCCTATTTACATTCTAGATGCAAGAAATTGACTAAGCTCATTATAATTCTGAGCATACATGATTAAGCTAATGTTCATGAGAACAAGACAAGTACATAGAGAGACCTATACTATATCCCAGTGATAGAATTCACTAGGTCATGTAGTGTGACATAGTCACATAGTGTAGGCTTGTTAATAGTGGTATTCAGACATGTCTTGAGCCTAACAGATATATTCCCCGACTCGTGTTTTTGATTTGGTTAATTTGATTTCGGACAAGAACACAAATATTTATCCGCAAATGAAATCGAATAAATTGTGAGTATCGTATTCAAACCCCCCACCCCCCTTCCCCTTTCTACAATACTTTGGACCTAACATATACATTTACTCAAAATATTTCATCATTAAGTGTTAGATCATAGAGTGGTATTAGAAATTCATCTATAAATAAATGATTATTTATTAAACGCGTAGTTCAACAAATGATCGCAATCTCGAAATATATAAATATAATAAAAGATTATATTATATTTAAAAATAAAATAATTTTAATTGATAACCAAATTCTCGAAATAGAAAAATATAATTGTGAATGAATTTAAATTTTTTAATATAATCAATTAACATAGGATTTTGTTTTTGACTTTACAGTAAATAATAGATAACTACCCTCACATCTTTGTGTAAAAACCTTAAATTACGACCTTTAACAATTAAACAATCAAAAATATAAATGATTAATTAAAGTCTTTAAAACTATACATATACTCGTAGTGCTTCCTCACTCAGTGTGTTGGGTCACATGGTGGTATTAAAAGTTAATCTGCAAAATAGACAATTTCATATTAAATAGATAATACAATTAATGATCAAAATCTCGAAGTATATTCTTTTCAAAAAAAAAAGTAAAATCTCGAAGCATATAATTATCATAAAAGATTTAAATTCTAATCAAAAAATTAAATAATTTTAATTGATAATCTAATTCTTGAAATATATAAATATAATATTCAATAGATTTAAATTTTAATTAAAAACAAAATATTTTTTGAATTTTGATTGGTTATCACGCTGCATAGATAGTCTAACCAGCTTTAGTTAATAAAATTATATGAGTAAAGTTTTAATGGATTTAAATTCTAATTAAAACCAAAATAATTATTGAATGTTGATTGATTAATCAAGTTGTATGGATAGTCTAACCACCCCTGGTTAATAAAATTATATGAGAAATTTTTTAATAGATTTAAATTCTAATTAAAAATAAATTAAATTTTCAATTTTGATTGGTTAATTGTGTTATGTGGATAGTCTAACTACGATTGGTTGATAAAATTATATGAGGAAAGTTTTTTGGCACTTGTGATTGGTCTAAAATTTAGTATTAACATCTGACTGGTTAACCGGTTAAAATAATTATATGAGGAAAGTTTCAATGAATTTAAATTCTAGTTTAAAATTATACGAGGAAAGGAGGGTTTTAGTAAGGAAAAATAGAAAAAGTAACATGTTTTAGTTGAAAAAGGTAATTGCCCGTAATTAAAATTGTTAATTTAGGTTTTAAAATAAATAAGTAAGGGTTTGACCGTTATATTTTTGAAAAATAAGGGATTTTAGTAAGGAAAATAGACTCACTCAGTGTGTTGGGTCACATGGTGTTATTAGAAGTTGATCTGTAAAATAGACGATTTTATATTAAATAGATATACAATTAATGATCAAAATCTCGAAGTATATATAATTATCATAAAGGATTTAAATTATAATCAAAAATTAAATATTTTTAATTGATAATCAAATTCTTGAAATATATAAATATAATAGTCAATAGATTTAAATTCTAATTAAAAATAAAATATTTTTTGAATTTTGATTGGTTATCGCGTTGCATGGATCGTCTAACCACCTTTAGTTAATAAAATTATATGAGTAAATTTTTAATGGATTTAAATCTTAATTAAAACCAAAATAATTATTGAATTTTGATTGATTAATCAAGTTGCATGGATAGTCAAACCACCCCTGATTAATAAAATTATATGATAAAAGTTTTAACAGATTAAATTCTAATTAAAAATAAATTAAATTTTGAATTTTGAATTTTGATTGGTTAATTGTGTTATATGCATAGTCTAACTTCGATTGGTTGATAAAATTATATGAAGAAAGTTTTTTGGTTCTTGTGATTGGTCTAAAATTTAGTATTAACATATGACTGGTTAACCGGTTAATAAAATTATATGAGGAAAGTTTCAATGAATTTAAATTCTAGTTTAAAATTATACGAGGAAAGTTTTTAGACTCTTGTGATTGGTCTAAAATTTAGGATCGACCAACCATTGGTTAATAAAATTAAATGATGAAAGTTTTAATGGATTTAAATTTTAATTAAAAATAATAATTTTTGAATTTTGATTGGTTAATCGTGTTGTATGGATAGTTTAACCACCCTTGGTTAATAAAATTATATGAGTAAAGTTTTTAGGCTATTGTGATTGGTCTAAAATTTATGATTGACATCTGATTATCCCTAAAATAAGAGTAAAGTGCATTATGTGTACTTGCACTTTATGTGTCAGACCACTTTGGATATCACAGTTCTGAAAGTACCACGGGCTATACTGAACTTCACTTTGCGTTATACTTTGCACTTTTTCATCAAATCCCATTAACACCGTCTGTCAGCTTGGGGGCAAAAAAGACTTTTAATATGTAATGTGTCACTTGTGCAGTACATGTATCCACACTTTACCCTTTTTATAACATTACAACTCCAAATTGCATTCCTTGAAAAAGATGTATACGAATCTAAAGCTAATCCTTTCATTGTACCAATATCTATATATGTAGTACTTGTAAAAGTTAAACTGTAGTGCTTAAACTTAACTACATCATATAATAGTTGTGATAAATAAAGGGAGACATTTTTCAAAATACATTTCTATAATTGCTTTTTTTGTTAGCTGGTGGTCGAATTTAGTACATATTCTGTAAGTTGTAAAAATATGGTGCATCTTTATGGGAGGAAATCTCTTCCTTTATATTATATCTGTGTCCCAGTATACACTCATTTAGTTTAAGCTATTCTCGCTTCAGTGCTTAAAACTGAAGCTTTAAATTCGAAATTTTTCCTCTGATTTATTTCTGTTATTGATTTCAGATATGAAGCGTGGGTCATTTATAATTTCCTTTCCTTGTGCCTGGATTGGGTTGGTGGTCCAGGATCTGTTGTGTTAAGTTTAAATGGCCGTGTTTTGAAACCAAATTGGTGTCTAATGACATGTTGCTTCCATCCTATTCCACTTGATGGGTGAGTTGTTTACAGAGTTGACCATCTCTTGGAGTAATCGTGTACCTGATGTATGATAAGCTTCTAAGTATAAATCTTTTGTGATTCTGCATTAATAAGTTTAGGCCATGCTTTTGAGTAATCAACAACAGGGGGTGCTTCTGTGTATCTATAGGCATTTGTAAAATGTCTTTTTTGCCCCCAAGCTGACAGACGGTGTTAATGAGATTTGACGGAAAACTGCAAAGTGTAACGAAAAGTGAAGTTCAGTATAGTCCGTGGTACTTTCAGAACTGTGGTATCTAAAGTGGTCCGGCACATAAAGTGCAAGTACATATAATGCACTTTACTCCTAAAATAATTCAAAGTTTTCTGATTGGTTAACTGATTTGTGGTAGACTCAGGTATTATAATAAAAGATATCTCAATTGTCTTTTAAATCTTTACTAATAGAGAAAACCAAATATACAATTTTAATATTATTTCCTTTTGAAGACTAATAGAGGAAAATAAATATACAATTTTAATATTCTCCTAACTTTTTTATTAATGAATATACTAGGTTAGTGAGCCGCGCTTCGCAGCGGCATTAGAATATATTTATTACGAAAAAGAATATTAGAATAAAAATTGTGAAATAAATATCTATAAAATTATATAAATTATCAAATAAAATATATTATGTAAAATTTGCATTTGGGTAAGTAATATTATAAATTATTTACATATTCTTTTTGTTTATAGAGTTTGATTTTTTATTTTCTTGGACCGATACCATTGCCATATATATTTTAAAAAAATTATATTGATAAAAATCAATATAAACATATAATATTACTATTTTCTCAGGGATGACACATACGGTGTATCCAGATTTGTATAAATTTTACTATTTCTTGTGGTAGAAAAGCTAATTGTATCTGCATATAAGAGTAACTAAATGGTTAAAAAACTAATATAAGAATTAAATCAATAATATCAATGAAACAAATATTTGTATAATATCTAATGATATTCGTTCAATCGAGATAAGATAGATTTATATGTGCAATTTCTAAAACTATATATTATAAAAACATTAATAAAGATAATTACTTTTAAAATTTTTAATCTGGGTATATGTGATAATTATTATATAGGGTCCACCATCCTCCTTGTATAAATTTGTATCAACCATCTCGGCCAACTTTTCCCACAAAGTTATGGTACTGGTGATGGAGCTGTTTAAAAAAAACAAATTAAATAAGTAAAAATAATAAATTGGGGTAACCAAAGAAGTAATATAAAAATACAAGAACAATAAAAAATAATTAACAGTTATATTAAAATTAATATAATGCATAACTTACTAATTTGTGACAATTTTGAGATCTTTTTTTTTCCAACCGCCTTTGACAACTTCAATGCCACCCCAGTAGGTCAAGCAGCCTACAACATCTAAATCAACATAGAAAAACTAATATTAGAACATGATAGTTTGAATTATAACTTATATAATAGTATTAATTATATATTACTCTAATATATTAACTGCATCAAAAACCTGAGAGAGTGTTGGTGTCATTAATATGTGAATCAATCATATCTGGACATATGAACTGAAATCCATGCAGTGATATGTACGATGCATTCTTCTAATCTTTTAGGCAACATTATGCGTATGAAGAGCAATTTAGACCCATGTGATAGTGGTTTATATTTCCCTGTACTTGAAACAACTTTCAGATTTTTGATGTTATACACGGAGCCTTCCTCTAAAAGATTTTTGAATCGAGAGACCAGAATCTTCGGGATCGTAGCATGGATCAAATTTTCCTGTCATACAACATATCTTAGAAAAGTTAATAACATCATACAATTTGACAAAATAATAAGTTATAAGTATATTTATTTATTAACCTTTTCATTGATCAAAATCATGTCAAGACTGATCAATTCTTCAGTATTTGGATTGACAGATTCCCACATTTTACATACTCGTACTCTTATCATCCAGGTATAGTTTTTGTCGTTCAAAGCATCAAACATGGTGTAGGCCATAGTTGTATTGATTGTAAATATGGTTGTAAAAATTTGAAGCTATGTAAAAAAGTTTCGGTGTAGATTTTTTGTTATGAATGACCTTTAATTTATAGGTGTTTGTAAGGTGATTAACATGGAAATCCATTATGTTTAAAAGTCAAGAAGTATTATAAAAGAAAAGTTCTATAAAGTTTGAAAATAATAAAAGAAAATTCTATCAAGTTTGAAAATAATAAAAGAAAGTTTTATCAAGTTTGAAAATAATAAAAGAAAGTTCTATCAAGATTGAAAATAATAAAAGAGAAAATTGCAATTATTAACATAAGATCCTGAAAATTCGAAAATAATAAGGAAGTTGTAATTTTCTAAATCAAAAAAAGTTCTACCAAATTTGAAAATAATAAAAGAAAGTTCTATTAAGATTGAAAATAATAAAAAAGAAAATTGCAATTATTAACATAAGAGCCTACAAATTCGAAAATAATAAGGAAGTTGTAATTTTCTAAATAAAAGAAAGTTCTATCAAGTCCTACAAATTCGAAAATAATAAGGAAGTTGTAATTTTCTAAATCAAAGAAAGTTTTATCAAGTTTGAAAATAATAAAAGAAAGTTCTATCAAGCCTACAAATTCGAAAATAATAAGGAAGTTGTAATTTTCTAAATCAAAGAAAGTTATATCAAGTTTGAAAATAATAAAAGAAAGTTCTATCAAGCCTACAAATTCGAAAATAATAAGGAAGTTGTAATTTTCTAAATCAAAGAAAATTCTAGCAAGTCCTACAAATTCGAAAATAATAAGGAAGTTGTAATTTCTAAATCAAAGAAATTTTCTAAATCAAAGAAAGTTCTATCAAGTCCTACAAATTCGAAAATAATAAGGAAGTTGTAATTTTCTAAATCAAAGAAAGTTCTATCAAGTTTGAAAATAATAAAAGAAAGTTCTATCAATCCTACAAATTCAAAAATAATAAGGAAGTTGTAATTTTCTAATTCAAAGAAAATTCTATCAAGTCCTACAAATTCGAAAATAATAAGGAAGTTGTAATTATTAAAATTAAAAATTGTGAAAAATTGAGAAAATTAGAAAAATAGAACGGAGCGATTCTAGAGGCGCCACCTCACCGCCCCCGTCTTCTCCTTTATATAAGTATATTGATAGTTACTAATATAGGAAACTAAATATATGAATTTTCTATTAGAAAATATCTCAATTGTAGTTAAACTCTTTATTAATGAAGGAAAAAAAATATATAGTTTTAGTTTTCTTGCTTTTAAAAAACTTTACTAATGGAGGAAACAAAATACAAAATTTTAATATCTCAATTATCTTTTAAATCTTTACTAATGCAGGAAATTAAATATACAATTTTAATATTATTGTCTTTAAAATCTTTACTAATGATGAAAACTAAATATACAAATTTTCCTAAAATTTTAATTTATCAACATACTTGTTAATTAGTATCAATATCTTTATTATTATTTGCGCTCTCAAATTGTCCAGATCTGATTTATCTATTTTTCTGGAGCACCTCTATTTTAAATAATGAAAATCAAAATTTCTTTTTTTAACTCACAATTCATAGAATGGGAAATATTTATACAATATAAGTTCTTCAAAAATTATAAATCTAATGAAATTCTACAATCAACTGACTAGATGTATAATCCTATAATTATAAATTTAACTAAATTTTTTAATATATATAAAGAATTTATAAATATCGAGAAGATGTCAACTTTCTTTTATTAAGAATTCAGACGATTATATAAACAAATTTAGTGTCCAAAACTTTTCGCTCTCTGTTTCATCGAGCTCATATTTGTGTTTATTTTTTAGAATATTTATGTTCTCATACTCAAACTTTTACTGACTTGTTTTTTATTATAACTATTTTTTGAAAGATATATAAACCGAAGTCAAAATTCTGTTGTACTACAAAGAAGAGAAATTTAATGATATTAGTTGTATTATCATTGAAAGATTGTGAATGCATGTATCATGACGTTTTGCACGTATCAATTGTTACACTACTATAGACTACAAGGTGGAAATTTTATGCCATATAATTTAGTTTTTATACTATTTTGATAAAAGTTTTGGTATATTTATTATTCTTCTTTTTTTGTGTTTTTTCGGATTTTCTCGGCTCTTCAATATAGTACATCTCATCGTTATTAAATATAGGTTCCGGTCAAATATTCCTCAAAAATAAATTTAAAAAATATATCTTCAAGACTTTAGAAATAAGTTTTTGTAACTATTTTATTATATGTCAAGAATTCAAAAAAAAATTTGAAAATCATATAATTTATTTAGTAGATTAATGTGTTATTTTTCTAAATTTGGTAATAATGAAAGAGTGTTCATCGTAAGAAATATCTTTAAAATAAGGGTGGTTCATTATGAGCGGACGCATTATATTATGAGCGGATGCATTATATTCTAGAATAAATATTGATGTATATTATGTACTTTAAAATATAATTTGAAATTTAAATTTTGGGAAAAAATAATAAATGATAATCAATATAATAATATTCCACATAATATTAAAATAATGAAAACATTAAATATTTGTTTATATTTATTTAGAATTTTCGTAAATGAACAAGATGATACAAAAAATCCAAAAGAAATCTTATGTTACAAATATAAATATTTCTTTCATTTAGAAATATTTTTTGTAGAATTTTTTTAAAAAATTTAGAGAAATAATTTTACGATTGCTGCGAAACGTGTCTTAGTAAACTAATTATTGAAATTAGAGAGCGGGCTATACTAGTAAAAAAAAGTGAAGTAAATTTAGTACTTCTTTCGTCCCGCCCATTTATTTACATTTGAGTTGTGCACAAAAATTAAGAAAAAAAATAAAGTGGTGGAAAAGTTAGAAAAGGTGAGTTAAATGGTGTGATCAATCAATATTTAAGATATAAAGTGAGGATAGTAGAAGAAAGTAATAGAAATAATTAATTTTTATATTGTAAAATTTTACTACTTTTGAAAAGTTTAAAAATATAAAAAATTGAGAGACATCCAAAAAAAAAAGATTGGAACATAGGAAATAGTAATTAACTATATTAACGCAATTGTGCAGGTTGAGACTTGAGTTACCAACCATATCCATAATGGGAAGTTGAGGCATAAGGCCAATTGGAAGAACTAGTCCATTCGCTCGCCCAGTAACATTTTCACTTCCTGACCAAAGCACTTTTGAAGAATAGATGAAGAATAGTATACTATCATTTATTATATGTGAATGAATGACTGCTGACTACAACTTGAAGATGAATTGTGGATAGTTAGGCTTTAAAAGCAGAAATGGTGTCCCCGAATTTATTGTTGGTAATTGGCGTACTACTCGGTCATCCAATGAAGAAGTTAAATTTATTTCAGCCTTTGCAAAAAAAGAAGTTAGAAAAGTATAAATTTTTATGAAAAAATTCAGTCCAGTCATCATTAACTTTTTGCATGTACTCTATATAGAAAAAGCAACGCATTATCCTTAATAATATTTTTTTGGAAAAATAAATTAATTCATCCCTGAACTATTACTGTTTTATTAGTTTGGTTCCTGAACAAAAAATTTTACATTTGAGGTCATATAACTTTTCAACTTTTTGATTTAAGTCCATCACTAAAAAATGACTAACAGACATTGAATTCACCCAAATATGGAACATGTTCAGAAATTGGTCACCGCATTCCGGTCAACAAAAATCCAACCACATGAAAAAGTAGTCTCAAAATTCAAGTAATTAATTATCTTACAATCTATGCACCCTTATAAACAACTACGACTCAAAATTACATCAAAATCTATTCACAACAACAACAAAATATGGTGATATAGCCTTTTTTCGACGAACCAAAAACAAGGCCAAAAATTCTGAAAAAAAATATACAACCCTCCAACTACATGGATCTATACGTATATACAAACAAAACCTTCAAACGATTACATAAAAATATATTCCGGTCAAAATCAAGAACTCCGACAATACCAAAAATTAAAGATTACCTAAACTTGATTTTGATAATGGGGTGGAAAAAAGGTTGTTTTGGATATTCACATGCTCGATTTGGACACCCAAATCACCACGAAAAGTCAATTTGATTATGAGTTTAGTGAAAAACTATTGACACATCATATTCGACTTTAGTAAGATTCTAAGTTTCTAACGCACATTAGATTCGTTTTAACGGAAAGACTTAAATCGAAAAAATTGAAAAATTGAATTTACCCTAAATGCAGAACTTTTTGTTCAGGAACATGAATAATAAAACATCAATAATTCAGGGACGATTCAATTTATTTTCTCTTTTTTTTCGATTAAACTTTTTATTATAAAAGTATGCATTAATTTAATATGGAGATCGCATGTTGTTCTCTAACACCTTAAAACATTTAAATATTTACAATAACAAATATTATTAGATAAAGAAATTAAAGTTTGATAAATATTAGGTGCACCATGTTTCAAAAAAAAAGTGTAACTAATACTACAAGTAATTATATCATGATTAACAATTCAATTAAACACAAAAAACCATATACTTTGCAATAGAGTAGGGTTAATACACATAACACTCCACGTATGCATCAAAGAAGAACATATCACTGCAGGTAGGACGTCGGCTTGTCAATGAAGATTGGTCAAATGTAGCGAAAATTGAGAACTAATCATCCATGAGATCAGCATATCGTTGGCATCTGGTAACTGATCTTCGTCTTATTAAGCGAAAATTGAGAACTAATCTGATCAATAAGGACAACTAAATACTAATACTGATATAACAATTTTAAAAAAAAAAAAATCTAGAAATAAAATCGTACCCGCAAAAAACTTGCTTTTATAAATATTATTTAATAGTAAATAATAATGAAAAGTATACCCATAACACAAATTATAATGTGACGGCTCATGACATGGTCAAAACATTTTACTCATCTAGAGTGGTTGAAAATCGGAATATCTTTAAATCATCAATATATCTTTACAAACTACTTTGAATATTTTTCGTGGGATCACATGGAGCTTTCAATGCCATATGTTAAGGCAACCCAGGTTTATAGACGTAGTACTCCTTACTTTGTTATTAATACTGCTGTCTTCAACAGACTCCTTCGCTGGCCTAGTTATCCGGTATTTAGCATGAACATCTTGTTTTTATATTGATCCTAAGAATTCTTAATCCCAGTTTTTCAGTTGCATGTATGTCGATCGTGTGATACCCACCAGGGCCTTGCATGTGCATATCTAACCAGTAAATCCTCCGATTTCAATAATTTAGTGGCGGCGAAGCGGCTATTGTATGATCAGACTGTAATAAATATATATATATATATATATATATATATGTGTGTAATTAATGTCGTAGCGGTGACAACTTGGATAGCAGCCCCTCCTCTCCTTTAAATTAAACGTACTATTGTGATTAATTACTTGAAATAAAAATGCAACTGCTAATAAAATTAATAATTTTATCGAAATAAAAATAAAAATAAATACATACAGTTTATATACATTTCTGTTTTCATGGTGATACTGATAAGGATCCATATTAAGTAATTATTGCGGGAAATGAAGAAGATAAAAGTCTTCAGGTAGCTAGATAACTTGTGATGAAGCTATAAAAGACAGACGACTTCTTCTTGTTTCCATTGGGGTGTGTGGGTCATGAAAGCAACATAGTCAAAAGCCATGACTTGACCAAGCATCTGATTCGTATGGCAGCCTAGCTATAATTATAACACTAATTTCAAACAAGCCCTTTTCACAGTTCACAACATATATACCAGAAGCTTTCCTCCATTCTAAAACTATCTACCTAGCCTAGCTACACTCACCATACATGCATATATCGATACTATCTGAATGGATAAAGATAGTCAGAAGATGAGTAGTAGTAGAAGAATATTAGACAACCGAAATCAGGGTGTTGATGATGTAGTACAAGATGAAGATGATACACCACTTCCAGGGTTCCGATTTCACCCCACTGATGAAGAGCTTGTTGATTTTTATCTACGACGCAAGGTCGAGAAGAGGCCTATCAGTATTGAGCTCATCAAACATATTGATATTTACAAATACGACCCTTGGGATCTTCCAAGTATGTTTACTCTATTTAATTTACGTCTATCTCTTTTTGTATATCAGTTCATGCATTTAGACCTTAATTATAACTTACTAAGTATATAGCTAGTATTTGTTTGCCTTGGATTTCATGCATAACTCACTATATTATAAGTTGCTTTGCAGATCCACGCTCTTGGACATGAGGTGTCTAGATATCAAATCCATCATATAAGTTTATATATGATCCAGTTAACTAACCTTAATTATTCAGGACGCTAGTAATTAAAAAGTGATTTTGGTGCAAGAAACAAGGTACCTAGGTAGTAATTATATATACATCCTCTATGTTACAACTCATTAAGCCAAATCAAGAGGACAGTAGACTTTTAAGTGCAGGAAAATGTAGATATCATTTAATTAGAAATGCTTAATTATCTCAAAAAAGATTAGTCCATTTACTGAATAAAGTCTTGTGTTGTTGTACCTACATATTGAAGTGGTGAGGCCCCACCTGCATCTTTGATTCAACTGAAAAACTGTATGCAACATCACGGATGATGTTTATGACCATCATCACTTGTTGCCATACGCGCGACTCTATTCCACGACTGATTTTATGTATTACAAGAAGAGATCACTCAAGTAATTCTCACTAATCATGTATATTTACTTGTTAATTTTGCAGAAGGGAGTAATGTGGGAGACAAAGAATGGTATTTCTTTTGTAGAAGAGGCAGAAAGTATAGGAACAGCATAAGACCCAACAGGGTCACCAGCTCTGGCTTCTGGAAAGCCACTGGCATCGACAGACCAATCTATTCCGAAGCTCACCGTGATCAATGTGTTGGATTAAAGAAATCATTGGTTTATTATCGCGGAAGTGCAGGAAAAGGCACCAAAACTGATTGGATGATGCATGAGTTTCGCCTCCCCCCTCCTGATTATCAACCAAACAAAAATACCTCCAAAATCATCCACCTCAACGATGCATTTCAAGAAGCTGTAAGATAATAAACTATGTACACTTGATAATATATTGTAACGATTTTTGAGTTTAGCTTCATTACATGCATATATCGGGAACATAGCTCTGAAAATTGTGCTTAATACAATTTGTTGAAATTTTCAGGAAGTATGGACGCTCTGTCGAATTCTAAAGAGAAATACCTCCCACAAAAAGAGTTTATCAAATTGGAGAGATCAGATAACTACTAGTAAAAAGAGTTATAATCCATTAATTGACGCAAGCTCCAAAACATGCAGCGGTGAATCCGACAATCTACAAGGTTTCAGTATCAGTTTCCAACAGACTCCTATAATTACTGATCAGCATATCAGTGAGGAGAAGCCAGTATTATTTTCAAATAACCATGTCACTAATTTGAGCCATTTGGTTATGGGGCCTGCTACAAGCTCAATGTTTAAAGAAGCTCCATCGAGTGTCGTAACATCGTACTCCAACTTTTCGAGCCCAGAAATGAATGAATTTGTGCAATATGGAGATTGGGAAGAACTCAGATCTTTTGTGGAGTTTGCTGGGGATCAGTGTATAATATAAAATAAATACTACCTCAGTATTGTAGGCTGTTTTTTTACTGACAGCAGAGGAAGGTATCTTCGTCTTCCTATACACGACCAGGTCCTAATGTAGAAGAGAAGACAGTACGTTTTGGCAGACTCCGGGAGCTGCAGCTGGCTAGCTAACTATATACACACGTACAGTATATAGTTTGCACATGTACTCTATACTCTAATCGGTGTTGTATGCTTGTATATATGATGGTGCCTAGCTTGTTTATCTGACTTTCCATGCAATAATATATATACGATCGAGGATTTCCGCTTATTCCCTGCCGTTAATGATTCATTTATTCTGTTGGATATTCTTTTTCTTCTGTGATTTACATTATCATGTTGAAGCCAAAGAACTATACCTCAAATTCAATGATCTCTTCGTCCGTATCTTCATAGCTCTCACTATTTGAGGGTTCAAAATTCTTCAAGAGCAATGAATTTATGAGGGTGTAACTATAAAAAATAACTAAATATGCCATAAAGCCCAACGAATTTCCTTTAAAACAAACACAAATGCAACTTCATTTCAAATTTGTATATGAACCAAAGCCTGTGTATAGCTCACTCGTAATAGTCTTAGAAATCTTTTACACTTTTTTATCACATAGGTAACGTCTTTTTTCTTTCTAAAGTTGAAGTCTTCATTATAAGCATTATTCGTGCGAGATATAAATAAGATCCCAAACAATCACTACAAGTAAAATTGAATCAGACAACACTTCTCCACCGCCGTTGTCTGAAAGATAAATTTAACGTTGTCTATCGGGGTGATGTTTGATGTTTCGTCATACAACGGCTATCATCCGTTGTGCAAATTCAACTTCACAACAGTTTTTGGAACATTTGTCTCAACCTTTATCACACAACGGGTAATTGCCTTTGTTAAAATATTCGGATAACATTTCTAAACCTTTGTTGAAATAGAATACAAACAAAGGTTATAAACCGTTGTGAAAATTAAGCTTCACAACGGTTTCTGAAACATTCGTCTCAAACTTTGTCACACGAGGAAAGGCCTTTGTTAAATGATTTCATTTATTGGGTGTGCACCACAAACAAGGGTTTTTAAAGAAAAGCCATTGTAAACTAGTAACTAATACAATGGTTTTTTACAACAAAACATTTTGTTGTATGATACGATTCTACCATGATTTCTTTTATTCTTTTATTACAACAAAACATTTTGTTGTATGATACGATTCTACAATGGTTTCTTTTATTCTTTTATTTTATTCTTTTATTGGGAGTATGCTTCTCACATTGGTTTATTAAACGAGTATTGTTGTCTGAATTACAACATGCTACCAAACATTTATTATAAATATATAAAAAATTCCTAAATAGGATTATCAAATATATGTAAAGAACTATTCTGACTTCACAAAGTTCACAAATGTACAAGTGAGCTAGATTGTTTCCCCCTTGTTTTTACATACTAGATACAAATTTAGTTGAAAAATATGAAACTAGTTTTTTTTTTCTTTGACCTTGCACAATTACTGCTTTCTCAAGGGCATTCACTTCTCTAATATCTCTAACATGAATGTCGTATTTTTGTTTCCACTCCTTTGCCTCGATCCTCTTCTCTCCCTGAAACAAACAATGATCACCCACTTAGTATGAAAAACTAAAGCAGATGAATGAACACATAACTTAATTGTGATATCCGTAACGGACAGGTGAGTTCTACAGAGCAAGCAAGTAAAAGCAAAGAGGGGATGCACTACTCGAATGAGTTAATCTTATGGTAAGTGTACTAGATAACAACCACCAAACTAAATCAAATGTAAAGACTAGATCAATGTAGGAACGAGCTCGCATTTCTACCTTCAAGTGCAATACTGCATATTCAATTCAATGGCGGCCCCAGCTCCAGAATATTTTGTCTGCAACAATTAGGAAAAACAACTGTACTTAACCTTTCATATTTGATAAAAGAGGAAGCAAAAGGTGGAGCGAGCGAGCTGCCCAGTGGTAAGGGGCCAATGTGTTGATCCAAAGGGTCACGAGTTCGATTCCTCACCTTAACTATCAAAAAAAAAGGTAATTATCATACTAAAGACTAAAAAGATGGTGGTTAGTTGACGTTGCGGTGATTAAAATAATTGTCCTTTAACCAAGTAATTATATATTTTGTAGACAGCCAATCTGCAACCTAATAAAATTACTTCAATTACTGTTCAAGAATGATTATTACAAAAGAGGAAGCTTGGTGGACCAAATACAGTAGTTGCTCTTATATGGAGTATGAGCTATCAGACTATTCATTAGAGTATCCCTCTACCATTTATTCTTTTTCGCAAGAACTTGCTTTTACAGCTATGTAAGCAATAAATTGGACATTCCACAAATCAATAAAATAGAAATCAACGGGTGTTTTTATATGTTCATCATCTAGTCAAGAATATATTTCAAATTTAAAATTTTCGTAATTAGCTATAATAAAATTTCAGTATATATAAGAACTTACATATTCAAGGAGGAAATCAGTGTCAGACTCAATATTTGTGTCGCTGCAACGTCGGCCACTAACAATTTCAAGGACCACAACATGGAAACTGTAGGTATCCTACTTTCTCAGATAATTGCCCTTGAAGTGCATACTCTGGTGCTGTATAACCCCTGCAGCATTATAAATTTTAGAATTATTTATTTACCATCGATATTAGATTCAAGTATTTATGTTTACTGAAGTATCAATGTATTAGATTCTGAAACAACATAAGAAATAATAACATGATTCATGACTACTATTAATTGTACATACAGAGTCCCAGCAAATTTTGTGTTTAGATGGCTTTGATCCTCAGGTAAAAGCCTGGGCAACCCAAATTCAGCAATCTTAGGTTGCAGTTCATCATCTAGTAGAATGTTTCCAGGCTTCATATCTCGATGTATGATACAAAGATGAAACTGTTCATGTAGATAGGCTAGACCCCTAGCTGTTCCAAATATAATATCAAATCTTGGTTTCCAGTTGAGAGTGCCATGTTTGCCACCTGTAAGCAATAAAGTTTAATCTATATTCGATATCCATTTGCTTGCAACAATATTTCCATTCTTAACGATTCCCTGTTCATAGATATAAAAAAGAAAATGTAACCTCACAAGTTAATCACACTTAAAAAATCAATTACTTGATACAAAACAGGGGAAATTTGATCTGTGATTCGTGAATCATTTTGAAATATCTGCAACCACTTAGGGTTTCTGGCTTGGCAAAACAGAATCTCAAAACCCAAAACAGTTATTTTATATTACCTTGTATACATCTACAGAACCTCCTCCTAATTTATATTCTTCACTGAAATTCTTCGTTGCTGATTTTAATTCCTTGTAGTTGTAAGTAACTGGTCCCTGCAGCTCAGTTGACCCCAGTATATGACCTGGTGTGGAAGGAAATACAAATCATATCTGTAGGTCAGTCTTTATACAAAATTGTAATTATGAGTCAAGGATTCTGATAAGGTACTGAACAAGTTGTTTTGCAGAAGACACCCTTGACATACATATTCAGAAAAGACTTATTCTTCAAAACAAATTTGGTGATGTTTTGTATTTGAAAAAAATCATGCCACTAAACCATAACTTGAAGGCACAATTACCCATCTGCAATTATTTGACGTTGCAGTGATTAAAAGAATTGTCCTTGAACCAAGTAATTATATATATCAATGACCACTTTAGAGAAAATTAATTGCAAGAGAGTCCTTGAGGAACTTGGCCAAAGTGGTCAATAATCACATTATAGATGATTCCAAGCATATGTACAAAAGAATTCTAAAACACTGACTCTGAAATAGTAAAATGGAACCACTAATAAGTAAAAAAACACTTACTGCAAGACCGTCATTCTCATCCTTTAAACTCTCAATAAATAGTGGATCCCCCGAAGCCTTTGTATTGCTATCCTTGGACTCAGAATCAGCACCTACAGATCCAGTATATGCTTCATCCATGAGAGCCAGCAGCATCTGCAAGCTTTAAAGAATGTCCTTACATAGAGCATATTCAGAGTTGATTTGAATGTTTAGCAAGTCCACAATTAACCTCTGGCACTTTTCCCAGTGCCACAACCAATACTGTAGAAATGAGAAGTAGTCACCACGATAAAATGATTATTAAAAAAGTTAGATTCAGAACATTTCACAATGACATAATAATTTGAGAAACATAAATACAGACATGACACACTTTTAACTTTAGATGAAGAGATGTATACTCAAGCACCAGGAACAAGGGATTGGAACCAACTCCCGAGAGCAAAACTTAAACTCTGTCTCTGTTGAAGGAGTCCTGCTACAATCTTGAAGCATTCCTGCAATTAATAATTAAATTAAAATATATAGAAGCATTCCTGGAATTGTAAGCACATCATGAGGAACTTTGACTAGATCCAGAACAGATTGGTTCAAGCATTCCTGCAAATCAAATTACTAGTTTAAAATTTTGAAGTTCAAAAATATAGAAAAAATTAATAATTAAAAATTGAAAACTCAAATATGAAATTCAAGCACCAGAGAATGATGAACAAATTAAAAACTGATTCTTACTAATTGAATCATACAAGGGTTTTGAGATCCCATGAACAAATCGAGTGGTGGATTTGCAACTAGGGTTTCGATCTTTTTTACATCACGTCAGAGTCCCAAGTATAATGGGGCCTGATGTGATATTGGGTTTGGTCGGTTATGTGAGGTAAGGTCCATTACTTCGGTCCAGTCCATTAAAGGTGACCGTTATGCCTGAGACCAGGTTTGTCCTATTTCTAAGCAAGAGTGTTATGAACTATATTGTTTCTTGATGATAACTAAAGTAATTTAGTAAAAATTGTACAAGTAAATGTAGCCATCAACGGATAGTATGCTTATGCAGTATCCGTTGATGGGAAGCTTATCTACGGATAAAATTCAATGTAACATGCTTTTGTATTTTTGATGTTGAAGTTGAAGTATTCTTTTTAGGCTGAATAAGTCATGTTGACTATTAATAGATATGTAGAATAGGAAGGCTAATTGTAAATAGTTTATGCATTATAATTTTACATAAGTAAAATTGACTGTCAACGAATAGCATAATTAGTTTTCAACGGATGTGGATAATGTACTTGTGAAAGGGACAGTTCAGTCAGTGCACATGGGTTGACAAACTACACAAAGCATGGAAGCCAATATTTCTAGAAAAGTCACGAGAAGAAGTAGCATTCTGTTTGTATGGTTAAAAAGTAGCATTTCCATAAAAGACAATCAGCCAAGAAGGGCAAGCTACCAACACATGGACCACTACTCAGAATTGAGAAACAAGGATCTTGAACAGATTTACTTTTTGTATTATTGACTGTTCAAAATATCTTGTAAACTTGGGATATATATAACCAAATGAAGCATTATTCTAGAGTAAGAAATCAGATAGGCAATTTAGAAAGCAAAAGGCAATATCCTTTGTAAATTGCTGTAGCTAGAATAGTGTGTATACAGCTGTGTGTTTATTCATAAACATCACAGAGATTTCTTCAAATAAAAATCTCTCAGGTGGACAAAACAATCCACCTGAATTTTTAATTCTTGTGATTTTATCTTGTTTGTTTTTCTATTCTTAATTTTACTTTCATATTTCTACTGTCAAGAAATGAAGAAATTTTAAAGATTGTATTCAACTGCCCCTTCTACAATCTTGATTCATTGTCTGGGAATAACAATTGGTATCAAAGCAAGCTTCTAACACACAAGAAGTTTAAAGATCTAAAGACATCAGAATCATGGGTCAGAAGGATTATGGAGTCAAAATACCAGTTCTTGATAGAGAAAATTATTTTCACTGGAAAGTAGATCATGGCCCTCATGTACCAATGAAGCCAAACCCCTCAATAGCTCAAGCACCTGCAGGAGCTCCAAGCACCATTCCAAAGTTGCCTTCAGATTGGACTCTTGAGGATCACATTGCAATGCATAAAGACAAGAAGGCCATGAATATCTTGTTCAATGGTCTTGATTCTAACATGTTTGACAATGTTATTAATTGTTCTACAGCAAAGGAGATTTGGGACACTGTCCAAACCATCTGTGAAGGGACTGAGCATGTAAGGGAAAACAAGATGCAGCTCCTCATACAACAATATGAACATTTTCACTTCAAGAGTGGAGAATCTTTGAATGATACTTTTAGTAGATTTCAAAAATTGCTGAATGGATTGAAGTTGTATGGAAGAGTGTATCAAATTAAAGATTCAAATCTTAAATTTCTCAGAGTTTTGCCAAATGAGTGGAAGCCTATGACAGTAACTATATTAAATCAAATCAAATAATCAAAATTCCATTCGAATCTCTCTCAACAAAAAATAATCAAATACATCTTTAAGAGACTCACAAATTTATTTGTTTATTTCCAAAACTTATCTTAATTTTAAACAAAAGAACATGGTTAGATCGAGCAAGTAACAAAAAACACATCCAAATAATTTAAAGTTTTGGACTCACAACTCGACGAAAAACCGAATCATCTGCAATTGGGCCGAGAAAACGCTGCATAATCCTGACCGATCTTTTCTCCCTTGAAAACAACAAGAAAAAAGACAACAATTCAAGAAGTACAAAACCAAGTAGTCAAAACATAAGTTTAAAATAAAATGACTTACTTTGTTATTGCAGAAACTGTTGTTAGCTTGTCATCTGCAATATGTGTTAACTATTGAGTGGGAATTCTATCTCTTCTTCACAGTAACTTCCAAGTTGGCGCCCCAACTTGGATTTCTTCATCATGTTGGCGCGCCAACATGTGGCTTGACCAAGGTTGGCGTCCCAACCTTGCCCTGCTCATAGTTGGCGCTCCAACTTATGCATGCTCATATTTTAGACCTCCAAATTCATCTATGGCTACCTTCAACAATCATTCATATCAATATATCTCTATATTTATGTCAATCTAGTAGTTGACTAACTTCAAATAGTCAATACTTTTCTTGTATAAATGGTGAGTGTAACACGAGTATAATCCCGAATTTTACTTGGTTGAATCAATTTAGACTGTTGATACAAAAATTATATTAGTTTTGTATCCGAAGCATGGGCCAATATATTTGTTTCCGAAGGATATTCTGGCATGGGTTTATTTTGATCAAATAATGGATGTATCCGAAGACGTCATCAACACTTTACAAATATGTCGATGCCAATCCAATAAACGCCCATAAAATCGAGCCCAATACTTAAGGTGATGGAAAATACTACATTATCGGATACTTAATTCTAGAAGGATCCAGATACTCAAAATATTCTCAATATGGACATTACTTGCTGCCAAAGCAAAAATATTACTTGCCGCCGAAGGAAAACAATGAATGGGCCTGAAATTACCAAAGATACAATCTTATCTTGAATAGAACTACGTGGACTTGATCCCTATAAATAAGGGTACGTAGGCACCTTGAGAGGGATCCGCACATCACAACCGATTACAAACTCTCAAGAGCAGTCCCAAATATCTCAAAAACCCTAATTGTATTCTTATATTTTCACCTGTATTCTTATTATCTCTATCCGAATACCCAATTATAAATTTAATCTTGAAGCTTTGTCCTTGAAGAAAATTGGCTTCAACATTTGGCGCCGTCTGTGGGAATCGTTTAGAGAAAAAAGAAGAAGATTCATCTCAATTAAAGCATTCACCGATGGCTCGATAAGCTTCTCACCAAACTCCTCTTCGTACCTATAATCCGTTCGGCAACTTTACCGTCGGCGAAACCTCTCAACGTGTCCGATCCACGATCACCCGAATCGTTGTTGACAACGATGGTCGCACAGTTCATCTAGACAGAACTTCTGATGATGATCATCGTCGTCAAGACGTACAGCAACCCCCTATTAGGGATGCACGCAATATCCTCTTGGCGTTAAGAGACAATCCAATATTCCGGAGAGAAAAGAAAATACACCCATAAGGAACAAAAACTTGGAACCAGAATTTAATCGTGCGTTCGGCGACGCAGATCGGGACACATCGGAAGCAAGACAACGCGAAATTACAAGGCTCTGTGATGAAGGAATCCAAAGGAGAATTAGGAATCTTGAAGATCGTGAAAAAGAACTTGCTAATGAACGACACCGACTTCGAGTGGACCTAGGTGGAGGAACACCCCCACGTGGTCGGTCACGTAATCGACGATCACCTTCAGGTGACCAATCACCAAGGAGAAGAAGATCCGGATCATGGGATCATTATCACAGAGCACCCGGCGGCCCACCTGGTAGATCACCACCTCGTGGAGGCACTGCACCCCATGATGAGGATGATCATAGAAACAATGGTAGAAGGAATAATGGAGGCCATGGAGGCAGACATGGTAATATTGGTGGAAATCGAGGAAATAAGCATGATGATGGTTATAGTGGTGATGATGATGACTACCATCATCGACATAATGATTACAATAGAAGGAATAATGAAGCGGTCTTTCTACGAGAGCAAATACAAAAGATGGAAAGAAATACCAGACAAACTTACGTCGAACTAAGAAGGGTCATACAAAATTTCGAGCATGCCACGTTTGAAAACTTGCAGAACAGAGACAATGAATATACCAACTCATCTAAGTTGATGAAGTATTATCTGTAGCTTATCATCGGCGTCATCATTATCAGATAAGCTTAAATACATTGATGTTGAAAAACTAATAATCTATTTATTTTAGTAGGATATTTGTTCTAGTATTTATAAGGATGTCTTATTTGTTAAGAATGTTATGAGCTATTTATTAAATTTCAATATAGTTCATTATATGTTGATATGCATGTGTGATTTAAATTCGTTATGAATATATAACAAGCCATTGGCAACAAAATTTCCAACCCAAACAAGTGTTCACTGAGGGTTACTTGGGGGCAACAAATTTGATAAATTCCAGCACAAGTAACTCATCGTCCAACACTTGGGGGGATCAAACTGCTCTAATCCTAGACTTGTGACCTATCGATAATCAACTAGGGGCAAATATTTGACCAAACCTCAACTTATGATTTATCGACACTCACAAAACTCGTGACATATCAGCAATCAATTGGGGGCAAATAACAATCCAAGTCTCGACTTATGATTTGCCGACACTCACTTGGGGACAAGAGAATCTTCGGTCTTATTAGTGATGTACCACTTCAAAATTGAAGTAATGAATCACTTGGGGCGGAGGATATATCGGATTGAATATACGCTTCAGTGCGAAGCTATGTTAGTCCACCCGCCAACTTTTAAAGTTGGGAGATGAGAAAGTGGTGATCTAAAGTTTTTTAGATTTAACATTTTATAGATCACAGAATATATCTCATAGCTGCACAATCTGAACCAAAGGTACTTAGAGGAACCTTTGAGGATTGGAAGCAGAAGCTGGACCGAAAAACTGCGCCCAATGCTATGATGGTTCAAAAACACACAAAAATAAGAATCCAGTGGAATGTGCAATAAGTACTTGACCACTGAGTTGAAATAACAGCAACAGACGGATCACATCATACATGATCAAATGCAAATACAAGGTATTCACCAACTCCGTATTATATTATTTTCAAGCATTAATATGATGTCAATATGTCAACATGTTATATATTGTGTCCAAGGGCTAGTATTATACTAGTAAGGCATAAACAATATGCATTGGAAGCAAAAGTTATTAGCAGATGTGCCTGAAGGCAACTAAATAAATCCATGCCCGAAGGCTACAAGTTCAAAAGTAGACCATAACTACATACTTCATGGAAAGCATGATAATATAGGTGCTAGTTCTCTCCTATAATCTCTGAAAAGCAACATCGTTCTCAACATTGAGGATTAGAGTCTCTACATCGCTACTTTGAGGTACATCATTAGCCTGCTCATGTCTCAATATTTCTAACTCATAGTCGAACATACATTTGGTGAAGTCCATCTGAGCTTGTTTAACCATCTCAAGTCTTTTATCAAGTCCGCGACCAAACCAGTTAGTTTCGGCATCAATTGTATCCTGTTTAGTTGTTTGAAGTTCTTTCCCCAGAGTTGAAATCTTTTCCACGAGTTTGTCTTCATGAACAGCAGCCTTAGCTCCAATTTTCTTCAACTTTGCCTCGGTAGTAGCAGTTTTTTGTTGTTCTGTATTTGCCTTGTTCATAGCCGCATCAACGACTTTTTCTAACTTAGAGAATTGATCAAGATCATCCTTGGACGCAGCCACTTGCTCACGTGACCAAAGCAACAACTGCATCAATGAAGAACAAAAATGTAAAACAACAATTTATGAAAAATTGAAAGTAGAAGATGGAGGAAATACCTGAGAAGCTAAAGCCATGACTTCCTCACCACGAGTGACAGAGTTCATTGTTGAAAGTTTCTCATCATCGGCCTCACTGAGATGAAGAATAGAAGAAGATCTTATATCTCTTCCCAAAGCAATAGAGGACAATGGAGCACTTTCCAGAATATGTTTGGGAGCCATAGACACAAATCTTAAACCATTGAATACATTAGACTAGAGACCAACCGAAAACTTGTATCCGATGACTACGTATGAGGAATGAGATTGGGGACCCAACAAAAATTGGTATCCAATGACCGAGAGCACTATGCAGATATATCAATGAAAACAAAAAAAATTCTGCAACATTTGGCAACATGCCAAGAACTACGGGTCGAAAATATTACATCAAAAAATTTGTTTCCAAGGGGAAATATACTACAACACACAAGTATGAAGTATTATTAACTCAGTGGTGCATTATTCAAGGAAGCAAAATAAATGGTGCATTATTCAAGGAAGCAAAAAAATTTAAGCAAAAACAAGAATCTAAACCTTCGGCAACCAAGGTACCTACTGTCTACCTTCGGCAACCAAGGTACCTACTGTCTACTTGCTACATTTGATTCTAGTTTTCAATTTGATTCCAATGAGTACTACAAATGCACTATCATACATCAAATTGGGAAAAAAATATCTACGTAGAGGATTTGGTTCTCTCGTGATGGCCATAAATCAAATAAAAAAGAAATCAAGAGAATGGAAGTTTGTGGGCATTTATTAGTTCATGTGAAGATTTCAACAATTGGTTTAAAATAACCAATATGCTCACAAACATATTCAAGATGTTGGACTTCATTTCGTTGTATCCAATGATAATTTTGGTGTCCAATTACTATTATGTATCCAATGATCTCGGACAAGTGCACAGAGTGGTATCTTATAACATTTTCGAAGATTCAACAGATTGATGGCAAACAAAAATAAAAGGTGAAAACATTTAAGTATTTATCGATGTCATCATCTTCAATAAATACTGGGGACCCGTTGATACAAAAATTATATTAGTTTTGTATCCGAAGCATGGGCCAATATATTTATTTCCGAAGGTTATTCTGGCATGGGCTTATTTTGATCAAATAATGGATGTATCCGAAGACGTCATCAACACTCTGCAAATATGTCGATGCCAATCCAATAAACGGCCCATAAAATCGAGCCCAATACTTAAGGCGATGGAAAATACTACATTATCGGATACTTAATTCTAGAAGGATCCAGATACTCAAAATATTCTCAATATGGACATTACTTTCTGCCAAAGCAAAAATATTACTTGCCGCCGAAGGAAAACAATGAATGGGCCTGAAATTACCAAAGATACAATCTTATCTTGAATAGAACTACGTGGACTTGATCCCTATAAATAAGGGTACGTAGGCACCTTGAGAGGGATCCGCACATCACAACCGATTACAAACTCTGAAGAGCAGTCCCAAATATCTCAAAAACCCTAATTGTATTCTTATATTTTCACCTGTATTCTTATTATCTCTATCCGAATACCCAATTATAAATTTAATCTTAAAGCTTTGTTCTTGAAGAAAATTGGCTTTAACATAGACTAAACACAACTAAATGCACCCTTCGTGACTAAGGGTATCTTCAACAATTGAATACTATCAAATCGTTACTTCATTAATTAATTTGATGAAGCTTGTTACTATCCAAAAAAAGTTAACTATGTTGTTGTTTTTACTTTTTAGTAGTTACAAATCAAAATAGTTAACATGTTCTGTAAATCAACGAATCGATGAAGTTTTATTGATATAGCAATCGTTTATTAGTTCAATAATCTTGATGGTCGTTAGTCCATCCTTAATTTAATCAATTTTTGACGAAATGACCAACAAATTGATAAATTTTAATTTTATTAATGATCCCGTGAACTTCATCAATCCATTAATTCATCAACTATTTTTTATATATTCTTTTGTTGATGCATGTGCTCTAACAATGATTGTAAATTTTAAGAATCGGAATAAATTGATTGAGCTACCAAATAGCAATTTATATCGGAATGATAAATCAGAACAAAATTTGGATAAATTTTAATATTTTAAATATATTTAATATGTTAATCTTATTTATAATAAAATATATTTTTTAAAAATAATGCATAACAATAAATTAGATTTTAAAAATCAAATCAGTCCAATATTAATAACTCAGACAATTTTTTAAACACTCTCTGACACATCAATCACTTTGCAGGACATTATCAAAATCACACAAACTATTTTTATACATAAGACCATCCACAGTGCATGGACATATTGCGCCTCGGGGCACGCAAAGAGCAACTGGGCACCTCACATGCACACTTTTAGCATTGGATAGAAATTTAGAAAACCGGCCATGGACAGCATGGTGGCCTTGGACAACTCTGTGAAACCTGCCATATATATATTATTTTATTACAAAAAGTGAAAGGTACTGCAGCTACTTTATAAAGATACAGCAACAATTGAAATGAGTAGTTAAAACGGTAATATTAACGTTACTATGTAACGTTAATATATTAACGGTTACATTTTTTTTCTATAAATACATAATATTCACATCTTATTATTCACACTCTTACTTCTTAAAAAATTAAAATTTCTCTCAAAAGATGAATCCAAATAATCCCCCACCTCCAAATTCTACAAATCCGAACCCTCAATTTCCATATCCAAATTCTTATTTCCCAAATCCACAAAATTTTAATTCTCAAACCCCAAACCCCAAATTCTCAATACCCATTTCCACATTCTCAAAATTCTCAATATCCATTTTCATATCCTCAAAATTCTCCATATCAGTATCCATTTCCTACATTTTCAAATTCACAATTTGAAACTCAACAATCACCTACTAATTTCGAAAATTCTCCACACTCACAATTGCCCGCCTTTAATAATAGAAATTTTATTGATCTAAATGATGATTTTGAGGGAACTGAAGAAGTGTTAGAAATTACTGGACAGTGGAAGTGGGCTGAAGATAAGCTTTTAATAAGTGCATGGTTGAATGTGTCAATTGATCCCCTGGTGGGCACTGATCAAAAAGCCGACGCATTTTGGGACCGAATTCAACAATATTGCGAGGAAGATAATCCCGGTGTCATCAAGAGAGGAGCTGCAGCTATGAGAAAAAGGTGGCAACGCATAAATGAAGGTGCTCAGAAATTTGGATCATGTTATGAAGACGCTTATAAGAAAATGGGGAGTGGTGCAAATTTGGATGACGTAAATGAGAAAGCTCATATTCAGCATTCTTCCAAATACAAAAAGAAGTCTAACTTTGATAAGAATTGGTTTGAGCTTCGTAGACAACCCAAGTGGAGAACTCCTTCAACCACTGACAGTTCGAAAAGAACTAAAATAAGCAGCTCTGGAGCTTACTCATCATCGGGAAATAACGATACACCAACAAGTGAGAATGTTGTTGAATCTCCTGTTCGTCCTAAAGGTAGGGAAGCAGCTAAAAGAAAGGGAAAAGGGAAGGCAAGAGCGGTACAAGCGTCCGATGAGTGGGAAGAATTACGAGCTAGTGCATGTAGAAAGTTAAATCTAATGAAAGCATTAAATGAAACTCGTCAAAAGGAAATTGAGACTCGACAAAAAGAGATTGAGGCAAAGCAAACTGAAATGGATTTACAAGTCATTTTGGCAGATACTACTAAAATGAATGATATTCAGCGGATGGCTCATTCAAAATTGCTTGAGAAAATTATGGCAAGGAACTAGTTTGTTTTTATTTATTTGTAATGTAGCCGTTGGAGGCTAGTGTTTGTTTTTATTTGTTTGTAATGTAGCCGTTGAAGGCTAATGTTAGAATATATTCGCTTTTTTCTTCTATATAAACTACTTATGTTAGTTTGTTCAATTCACCTTACTATGGATCAAACACATTCACTAGAAAAGTTAACTGAAGAATTCATCGATGAGTTTTGTTTCGACGATGCTGAAGACAATCGTCGTCTTGAGTTGTATCATGAAATATACGGACAGAGCTCACGATCCAAGCCTCGAAAAAGTATATTCAGAGACCGTGAAGCAGGTCATCAGCGTCTCATGAATGATTACTTTTCACCGAATCCAGTATATCCTGAACAAATCTTCCGCCGAAGATTTCGTATGGGAAGACATGTTTTTCTGCGTATTGTGGATGCTCTTTCAAATTCTGATCCATACTTTCAACAAAGAATTGATGCAGTGGGAAGAAAAGGCTTATCACCTTTACAAAAATGCACTGCAGCAATACGTATGTTGGTGTATGGAGTATCTGCTGACGTTGTTGATGATTATGTTCGTATTGGAGAGACTACGGCGATTGAATGCTTAAAGAAATTTGTCTCTAATATCATTATGATATTTGAGAGTGAATACTTGCGCAAGCCGAACTCCAATGATGTAGAACGTCTACTACAGATGGGCGAGGCTCGTGGATTTCCTGGTATGATGGGCAGCATTGACTGCATGCACTGGCAGTGGAAAAATTGTCCTAAAGCGTGGAAGGGAATGTTCATGAGTGGTCACAAAGGAGTTGCAACAATTTTACTAGAAGCGGTTGCTTCATCTGATCTATGGATATGGCATGCATTTTTTGGAGTTGCTGGATCAAATAATGACATAAATGTATTAGACCGATCACCAGTATTTGATGAAGTGTTACAAGGTCGTGCTCCAGAGGTAAATTATACTATCAATGGGAACAATTATAGTATGGGCTACTACTTGACAGATGGAATATATCCTGAATGGGCAACATTTGTGAAAACAATATCACGTCCACAAGGTGAGAAAAGAAAATTATTTTCGAAATATCAAGAAAGTCAGCGAAAAGATGTCGAACGAGCGTTTGGTGTGTTACAGTCTCGTTTCGCAATTGTACGTGGTCCTTCACGTTTTTGGAACAAAGCAGATCTTGGGAGAATTATGAGAGCATGCATCATAATACATAACATGATTGTTGAAGACGAGAGGGACACGTACGCCACTCAATTTGGTCCCTTACCAACTTATGATGATGCAACAAATGGCTTAATGCAACCAAATTTAGGTGAAGAACCTTTTATCCCGTATGAAACGTATATTCAAAATATCATACAGATGCGTGATAAAAGGACACATCGTCAGCTCCAAAATGACTTGATTGAGCATATCTCGCAGTTTCACAACAATCGTTAATTTTTATATTGTAATTTTTAAATTTAATGCTTTCCTGTGTGATGTTTATGTAACATTTTATCATTTAAGTTTTTAATAGTATGATGCATTTTAATTACATGATATGTTTTTCATTTTAATAAAATTCTTAAAAAAATAAACACAAAATATGATAATTAGATTTTTACCATTAAGTTAAGTTAAAATTGTAACGAAATATAGCATACATAACTTGCTACAAATATGAATCAATATAAATAACTAAAATGGGTCCTACAAAAATAAAGTAAATGGGCTGGTACATTGCAGGAGCTTGAACGCTTTTATACGGTGGACAATTTATGATGAGGTGGTATAAAAATGGGCCTCATTCAAGGAAAACACGTCCATAGCATTGTGGATGGTCTAAACATTGTGTTCAGACACTGCCAATATCATGATTATTACAATACCACAGCCCCAGTCCTCTCTGTGTCGATTTGTTCAAAACAATGGAGTGAGTGCAGACCTTTCACTGTACAGTCCTTGCCTATATTAAAAACCTCTCGTAGCACCTTTCACTGTCCTACAAACACTGTCCAATTTTGATAGATACCACTCCCCACCCACTTTCTCTTCTAACCAAACGCTCTGCTTCAATCGTTCCTTGGTTGTATTCCCTCTGTTTTCTTTTATAAGTCGTTTTAGAAAACAAAGTTAGTTTACAAATACATGTCGTTCTCAATTTTCAAGAAGTGTTGGAAAATGTTTTGCCCATGTTGCCCTTATTTAATGTTTCAGTTTTCAATCTCAATATAAGCAAAACAAAGAGAGGAGAGATAATAAATAAGGACAGCGAAGGAAAAGAAGAGTTAATAAATGCATTTTTAGTGTAATAATGAACCGCCTTAATCTATGTGAAAACACCTGAAACGACTTATAAAATAAAACAGGGGGAGTACTATTTTTTGGCCTCCCATAGCATTTCCAACCGAAATAGTTAAAATAAATAGTTAAAATTATATAAAATAAAAAATAATTAAAATTTATTGAATATGTAAGATAATGGGTTCCAATGAGATTGAATATAATAATTAAATTAATATGTATAATTTTGTTACAGTTCTTGAGAGATTCAACGATTTTGATCAACATGAAGAGATTGACTATAATTTTAACTAAAATTTTTACAGGATTGGATATCCACTATTTATACAAATTATACATAAAATGTGCCATATAATTTTTCTTTGCTAAAGGTTTCTCCTATGATATGCTTGTACTATTTTAACAACTCCCCAATAATTATATTTACTATTTTTACAATTTACATGCAATCCAAACACTAGAGTAGTGGGCCACTACCAAAAACGCCCATGTCTCTTTATCATCAGATTCATGATATACTGTTTTGGTATTCCCGTATTCACACGGTAAACCAATGAATAACAAAGTTGGATAAAAATGTACTATTCTCTTTTTCAACATTACCTTTTCTTTTCTTTTGATATCTCCAAAACCGGTTTGGCGTGACTCCACAACCACTACATCTACTCACACTCGTGTATTTATGGTCCCAAAACAATTTAAAGCCGTACGCTCCGGTTCACACACAGTGCACGAGGGTTGGCATTTTGTGGGACCACCAACCCACCTCTGTAACTAAACAACGACATTTGCGCGCGTTTCAGACTTTTCTACGACACTTTGAAAATCATCTTTCGTTGACCCTATATTGCGTATCGTTTCTAACGTATAGAAAACGAAACGGGTACTTTTCTTGGCCCCACTCGACTACTACACCAACACCACCTTCCTAAATTGCGCCACTTACCATTCAATTTGAGGTGAAATAAAAATGGTTTAAACCAACAAGAATGATCCAAGTAAAAATGACATTTGCCTAAGATGTTAAAATTGAAAGGGAAGGATAAAATTCAACAAGTGGACATGTTAACATGAACACTGGCGTTTTTGGTGGATTTACAAATGGGACAAGTATGTAGAGACGATCCACACAGAGTACATACACACAAATGCCTGCACGGCAACAGCAACACGCACGATTCCTCTTTTCCACAGCTCCTGCACAACCGATCATCAACCTCAATTTTCATCATGCTTTCATCTTCGTAATTGCTACCGCAACACGACTCTTCATCATCGGCAATCAAACAACTTGGACGACTGAACTGATCGTTCTGGACATGAGATACAACTTGTTTGAGATTGGTCCGGAGTGTGTTGGCTGTGGCCTCGTGTGATTCTGCTACGTCTCTCCAGGGGCGGACCCAGGATTTCAAACCTACCTGGGCTGGAATAAATTTTTTTTACGCGAACTTAATAAAAAGGATAAAACTAGCATAAGAATATGTCATAAAACAGATAAAACATATAATAAGCATACATGTATAACTGAAAAAAAGATTTACTTACATCATTTGAGTTGTACTCGACGATTCTTTTGAGCATAAAATTCATCTATCACTTCATCTATATCAATATCTTCAGCAAACTCTCTCTCAATGTTGATAAGCATAGAATCTCTCAAATATTCATCCCCCATTTTATTTCGAAGTTCGGTCTTCAATAATTTCATAGCTGAAAAAACTCTTTCTGTAGTTGCTGTAGAAACAGGGAGAGTCAACACAAGACAAATCAACCTATAAATCAAATTGTAGTGTTCTGCCTTTCCTGTATCAACTAGTTGTACACATAACTCAGAAAGAGTAGACAAACTTTGAAATTTAGCATGTTTAACCACATCAATCTTGTAATGCTCAAGTTGGAGTTGAAGATGGTACAAATCTTGTTGACTAAAATCAGCAGGATAAAAGGTACTTGCAAGAGTACAAATCTGCTCCTTGTCAAACAAACCAAAATTATTCTTCGGTTCCAAAGATGAACTTAATCTCAAAAGCTCCACGGCATGATCATTGAACCTATATTGTAGCTCTTCTAACTGAAAATCAATTGCAGAGTTAAATACATCATAATGATAATGATGCTCAACTGATATATCATCACTTTGTCGCACAGAACGAAATTCATCCATATAACGAGCACTCATATCTGGTACAGTAATTTCATTCTTTTCACATACCAATATGACATAATGCAAAAGAACATCAAAACCATCATCTCTCAAAGATTGAAGCAATTCTTTTGTTGTTGCAACTAAATCCATGGCATTCAAGATATCAATTGATTTACTTTGTAAGGCTCGGCAAAGCAAATCAGTAATGCCCATGATTTTATGCATCAAGTATAACACAAATAAAAACTTAAATGATTTAACTGCCTTTATAGTACCTCTAGCTTCTCCACGTTGAGCGCTCGAATTAGTAGTACAATTATTTATGCTTTCCAACACAACAATTATTGAACCATACTTATCAATCAAGCTACAAACACTGTTAAAGTGAGAGCTCCACCTGGTAGATCCAGCTCGTTGCAAATTTCCAATCTGATTAAGTCCTCTGCCAGTCTCGCGTTCTCCACTAGCCACAGAATGATCAACCTCAATGCCATGTGCAGTCTGTAACTCTGAGAGACGTTTAGAAGAACCACTAACAATATTGACAACATTAGCCAACATAGAAAAGAATTCCCAAACATAATCTTGTTTCTCAGCAGCCCCAACCAATGCTAGTTGTAAACGGTGAGCAAAACAATGTACATAATAAGCATATGGGCAATCTCTAAGAAACAAAGCCTGTAAACCATTAAACGCACCACGCATATTACTAGCACCATCATATCCCTGACCTCTCATATTCTGAATGTTTAAGTTATTCCGTGTGAGAACATCAGATAATTCTTTCTTAAGAGTTAATGATGTTGTATCAAACACATTAACAATATCAAAAAAGCGCTCACGTATAACACCATAAACATCAACAAATCGTAACACAATAGCCATTTGTTCTTTCTGTGATGCATCTAATGCTTCATCAACTAAAATGCAGAACTTAGAATCTCTTATCTCATTACGGATTATATTTCTTACTTTAGAAGCAAAGATATGTAAAATATCTTTTTGCACTTTTGGAGAAGTGTAAGTAGCATTTTTTGGTGCATTTTCCAAAATAACATTTGAAATATCAGGACTCACTCTTCCAAAAGTTTTGACTATCTCAATAAGATTACCTCTGTTACGAGAAGTGGATGATTCATCATGACCCCGTAATGCACATGCTTGTAAACTCAAATATCGAACACCCTCTATAGTAGCTCTCAAACGCAGTCTATTCTTCTTTACCTCTTCCAAAGATTGACAGTTAATGACCTTGTCAATATGCCTTGTAACATTCTGCAACCCTTCATAATCTTTGATTGCCTTTTTATGTGGTGAATTAGAGGTTCCAATATGGACCAAGAAAGCACATCTCTCATTATCATTAACTCTTTTCCAACTCTTAAATCCATCAATAGTAAATGCATGTTGTGAAGATGCATCACTTTCAAATAAATAACATGGAAAACAGAAAGCTGCATCTTTCGAAACTGAGTACTCTAGCCACTTGAATGTGTTGAACCAAGATGCTTGAAACCGGCGACGTTGAGTTCCAAACTCAGTAGCTGGATATTGGTCTCTACGCAGTTGAGGTTGACATGGTCCCAATCTAATGTATTCACGTCTAATGTCATCACGAACATTAGGTGGATACTTCCAAATTGGACGACGAAGACCTGGATCACGTTCAAGGGATGCAAGATCAAATGTAGGAGTATCACTAGGAGTAGCAGTACCACTAGAAGTAGCTGTAGGGGTAGCAATAGGAGTAGCAGTACCACTGGAAGTAGCTGTAGGAGTAGCACTAGGAGTATGTGTAGGAGTACAATCACTAGGAGTAGGGGTAGCCATACCACTAGAAAAATAGGAGAACAATGTCTTTCTTTTTTTATCTTGACTCCTGCATAAAACCAAATTTAATTAATTGAAAGGAAGACCAATGTGATGCTGCTGAAAAATGGGACTTTGAACGAATACAAATATATCCATAGAAAAAGAGTCGACATTACATGTATAATACCAAGCACTGAAAGATCAAATTAAGCTATGAATATCAAACAGTCACATAGCGTAAAACTTTCATAACAAAAAAAACAATCAGCTGGCTTGACCAGAGTATAAACAACAACAAAATCAAAGACACACAAACAACAATTTACTTGAACTAATTAAGCCAATTGCACAAATTAGCTTACAAGTTACAACTTACAATCAATCAGCAATGTCAAAATATTATTTTAAAGTCCCAAACCCAAACCCATATGCAAAAGATGTAAGTTATTAGTTCTTAATTCTTATTGACCACTCTAGTACAAGTACAGTAATACTCCACGAGTCACAAAACTCAAAGTGGGCATTCTCATCAATCATCAGTCATAAAAAACCTCCTCAATCATCATATACAAACACATACAAACACTCAAACAGTCAATACTCAATACACTTACATCTTATATTTGATATTTGTACTTGAAGAATGAAGATTCGATGATGAACCGTGGAAGAACTGATGACCTAATTTTCAATTTGGGCGTTTTTTTTCTTACTCGACGAGCAGCAGTGCAGCACAGCAGCTTGTTTTTTTTTTTTGTGTCTGATTGATTTTTGTTTATTTTTTGTGTCTAATTGCTTTTTGTTTATTGGTATATACAAGTAAATTGTATCTAATTAATTTGGGGCTTAATGATTTTGGATCGATTACATGGACTGATGCAGATAGATAGTTTGATGCATATGGGCTGTACTGGGCTGACAACTATATTAACAGGGCTGCTGTCTTTTCTACCCGGGCTAGATTTTATTGAAGGCTTACATGCTTTAGGGTCTGCTGGACTTTGACCCGGGCTGGAGCCAACCTCAGCCCAGCCCGAGGTCCGCCCCTGCGTCTCTCCATATCTGATTTTCTATGCACAGGGATTTAACTTTATCTTCTAGCATGTAATTCAATTTTCCAATTTTTTCAATCTCTTCTTCTTTCGCTCTCAGTCTCTTTACTATTCCTTGTTCAACTGCTGATATAATTCTCTTCGAGTTTCGTTGTTCTAACTCTAATCGCATCTTCTCAGTCTGTAATTA
This sequence comes from Heracleum sosnowskyi, assembly GCA_030848705.1. Lineage (NCBI taxonomy): Eukaryota > Viridiplantae > Streptophyta > Magnoliopsida > Apiales > Apiaceae > Heracleum > Heracleum sosnowskyi. The sequence continues at coordinate 36,441,464 of CM061238.1, forward strand.
AACAAACAATTCATTAATTCATCCAACAAACAACACATTCCTACACAAACATAAGTGTCAGGATTCTTACGTGTTGACCGATGAAATGATCCATCTCTAACTGTTGGTGCTGGATCTGAAGCGAGACATCTTCGCCGAGAAATGTGTTGAGACTCTGATTGTTCTGTAAATGAAGCATAGGATGATTCATCTCATCTCTGGTCCGCTTTCGAGACACCGGAAAATTACAGGTAAGGCCACTATCAGCCTTCATTGCACAATGAGATTTCACCGGAAACGAATCAGTGATGCCGGAACCGTACACCGGAATAAAACTCTCCGTCGTCGTGCCGGACGTCAACGGCACTCCTCCATAACCAACCGGCGCACCGTACACATTTGCATTCCCATTCATAACAATCCTGTACATGAAGAAAAAATCATTATCTACATACAAAAGTAGAAAACAAAAAATATGGAGAGAATTGAATGAAAATACATACTTGTTGCCGATAAGCTGTGGCGAAAACAGACTCATATGACGACCTTGAGTTTCAACCGCCATAAATATCTCTCTCTCTCTAGCTATACTTGTTTAAAAAAGGTACGATTCTTTTCTTGATTATCGTTTTGTATGTATAGATAAATGTTGTTGTTTGTATAAATTGTGGAGCGTTATGGTTGGAGGAAACTGAATGAAGAGCATGAAAATCAAAGAGGTGGTAAACAAATGGGGGTGTGTTTCTTTTATAATCACGTAACAGAGAGAGAGAGAGAGAGAGAGAGAGAGAGAGAGATTTTGACATTTTGTTATCTCTCTCTTTTACAGTTACCCAATAGTAGTAATTTCATTAATTAATTTGGTAATTATAGCTAAAATACGGGGCTGTTTGGGAATGAAATTTAGTTGTTTTGATTATGGTATGTTGGTAACTGACCATTAGGGGAGTATCTGCCTCGTTACTTCTGCCGACTGTTCCCCTTCCATTGTACACCCTCATAAGCACCAAAACTGGATGACCATGTGGGACCGGTTATGTTTATTCAGATAAGGCTGGGGGAAGTAAGAAGGCTAGTCTGGTTGTTTCAAGGCATTGTTTGGCATCGTGTACAGTTGTTGAGATCGAGATCTTACCTTTTTCTGCCACATGCCATTAACTCGCACTATCTTTTCAGATTTGTTCTACCACATGCCAACAATGTCCTATTTTGTTAATTATAAATATAATAATATAATAATGTGTTTCCGTGATTTAGGTACTTGATTTCTTGTATATACTTTAACAACATTACTTATATATTCATTCCCTATTATTATTATAACTAGCTTATAGCACATGCGATGCACGGTTACTTAAATTTTATTTATAATTATTTTGTTTATAATTATATTTTAATTACTCATGAAACACACGATTGTTTTTTTAATATTTATAATTATATTTATTTATGAATATTTTAATATTTAAAAGTTATTAGTTTACATGATTAAATTATTGTTAAAAAAGATTTAGCAAAAAAAAATTATAGTTAAAAAATCGATATTTATTATATTTTACACGCTCAATTTAATATTTGTTTATATTGAGTTATAAAAGTTAGATTTGGCCAATTTTACGGTCCACATGAAATTCACAAAATAATCTTTAATTTAGTTATGGTTTAATAGTTCTTTTTCAATTAAAAACTATTCTAAAACTAAAAAAAGAATAAAGTGACGAAATTTAATATTGAGAATTCTATTCGATTTAGGAAATCTACTTATATGTAGTTTAAATTATTAGAATACCCTTTATTAACCAAATACAGTTTTTAATGTTAAATCTAACGGTTTTCACATATCTATTTAAGATTAAATTAATGTTAATTTTTTCTTAAATTGATTTTAATATTTTATTGAAATAAAAATAGAATTTATAAATTTAAAAGAATTAGGGAAAAAAATAAATTGGTGCTACAATAAAAAAAATATTTATTAAAATTTAGATAATCATTTTACTGTTTGGGCTCTATCTTGAGTTTTAGACATAGATTTTAACGATTTTACAGCTCATGTGAAGCTAACAAAATTATCTTTAATTTAATGTTGGTTTAATAATTTTTATCTAACTGGAACTATCCATAAACTAAAGAGAAAAGATAATTACGAATTTTTTCATAAAGATTTCTATTCAATATAGAAAACCCATTTATAATTGGTTTAAATTATCAAAATACACTTTTTAGTATTTAAATACTATCCTATTATTAATCAAATACAATTTTTAATATTATATCTAACGGTCCTCATCTATTTGAATATTTATAGTTTTATAATTCAACGGATCATATACTTTTGGTAGTACAATGACCGACCAAAATTTTAGATAGTATCTCTCTTACGCTTATTATATATAAGGAGTTAATAATATATTTGAAAAGAGAGAGAAAAAGAGTGTAAGAAAGAGAGAGAAAAAAATGTAGAAAAGGAGGGAAGTGAATTTTTTATTCATGGAAATTAAATAGGTAATAGCTAGTGGTTACCTATTAATAGGTAATGAGATGGATGTTCTAGTGATTTAGGTAACCACTAGGACATTGTTAGAGCACCATTTTTTGTTAAATTACTTATATTTGACCTTAGGACATGATATAATTAAAATGTTGGACTTGCTCTAATATAGTATTGATATTATCCCATCACATTTGTATATCTGTGTGAGTATTCTCAAACACGTAAATTGATCATAGTCGATAAAGGTATCTTGTAATTATTAATCGGATTAATCAATTGGAGGTAATTTAATTTAATAAATAATAATAAATTATTTTATTGTAATACTATCAAGTTCTCAAAAGATTTACAATATATATATATAGGCATGTATATCAGGGTGTTGGCCCCAAATACCCCAATTTGAATAAGCAGTTCCCAAAATACCTCCAGGTGGAGGGTGGTGCCCAAAATGCCCACCAAACACGCATCTTAAACATGCGTAGCTTATATACGCATTTCAAACATGCGTCATCTGTATAAAAAAAATTGCAAGATATACGCATCAGGAGCATGCGTATTCAATGTCCAGCGATTGGGCCCACTCACAACCACGCAATACGGTCATGCGTATAGAGTTAGTGCTTGCCAGCACATTGAGCATTGGACGTTGGAGAACTTTACAGCCAATTAAAAAATCAATCATGGAGAATGGAACCTGGACGCCTGTGATTATGTCTCTCACTCAAACCATCATATTAGGTGACGATTTATTGCTTAAATTGAATACGCATGTTATCCATGCGAATACAGTGGGTAAAAAAGGCAACCCCTCCCGCTTTTAGGTATTTTGGAAAAAAAGTTATAAATAAGAGGCATTTTGGGCAATTTCTCTATATATCATTAGTCCAATATTAATATTTAAATATCAAAATTTACAAAAAAGAATCGCACATTGTAAGTTCATGCTTCGTTCGTAACAATGAAAAGAATAATTCAATTTAATGGAATAATCAGTATATTACAGATTTAGGAAAGGATTTCGTCAATAAATCAGTAAGTCATACACATATAATAATCAATATAATTATATCCATATAATAGTCAATATATTGTTTATTAAATTTATTATTATTATTTTTCAACTTTGATCGATATTTTCGATTTTTGACCGTTTTGACCGATTAATTCCGTATCGCCCGATTTTTAACCAATTTTTTAAAAAAACTGCACTTTGAAACAATTTTAATTTAATTGAAATGAACTCGTCCGTTTATAGATTAATCGGTCGATCAATCAGTTAATCGATCGAATTTTATAACACTTTTTTTGTGAATAATTATCAACAGCAGATTATGTTTTCTAATTTGCAAAGTTAATATATTAGTATACATAAAAAAAATAAAGTTTTACAAAAAAACAATCACTAAAGAGTTACATCTCTCAACTATTAGAATTCAGAATATATAATAAAAGACACCACGATAACTAATACTAAAAAACTATTAGCCTAATATTTTATCATGAAACATCAGTGCAACTCAAAAACTTTCTACTCATAATATGCGTTATTGATCTTAACATGCCGTGAGCCAAAAAAATCTTCTCGTACATGGAAATTTCAAGAAACACATACACTACACTCAATAAATCTTCCGGAGAGAAGGGTTTCTCCAACATATTGTTGATTCTTCTTAGACTCATAATTTTTCATATTTCCTCAATTGCTAAGTTTAATATTCTCGAAATTTATTTAAAATATTATAAATTTTCAGATTTTATCTAGGCTTTATCCGGGCTTTTTGAAAGCCTGGACTTTATCCGAGTTTTTAACCGGGCTTCGGGCTGGGCCGAGCTTGATGAAAAATAGTAGGGCCATAACCATTTAAGGTTCTCGGATCGAGCCGAATCAGACTGGGTTTTTTGAATTTTTTTCCGGATAGGATCAGGCCGAATTTTGGACTTCATGCTTTTTGAACATTTCTACTCTCGACTGCTTTGCCTTTTTTTTTCGTTGTGGGTTACAGGGTTAGGCTATTAAAAGAGCTTCGGATCAGTAATTTTTATTGGTTATTCATTTGTCAGCGATCTTTTCTAATAGATAGTATAATTTTTGAATTCTTATGTTAATTTTATTTAGGATATTTATAAAAAATACAACTTTTTCAAAGTTTTTTTTTTTGTAAATTTACCATCTTCTCAAAATATTTGCAAAAATACCTTTTTTTAAAAAAAAATTACGAAAATACCATCTTTTAAAAAATATTTACAAAAATGCGTTCTACAACCTACGTAGGTTGCATTCAGTTGCATATCTGGTTGCAAACACGTGAATCGTGTTTAAAATTGAATTTGCATATGGTTGTAAACATGTGAATTGTGAAAATCTTAAAAATTGAATTTTCATGTGTGGTTGCATATGTTGCATGCAATTGAATATGTGGTTGCAAAAATGTTGTATTTGATTCATTTGGTTGAAAAAGATATTTTTACAAATAAGATAGTATTTTCACAATTTTTTTATTTAAAAAAATATTTCTAGGATGGGGTATTTATAAAAAAAACCCTTTTATTTACCCACGGTATCTACTAAGGTTAGAGTACGGTTAGTACGAAGCAGTAAAACTTGTAGTTTTAAGGACATCAAAATATTTTAGTTTTTAAGGATATCAAAATCTTGTCAAAAGACAAGACAAAATATTTCTATTAGTGTTTTTTTTAATTGAACTTCTATAAGTGTGATATGGTTCTAAAAATTGGGTAGTCGATTAATCCCAATTAATATTTTACAAAGTGACTAATTCGATTAATTTTTACGAGTACTTCCTGTTATAAATATTTAGAATTTGATATGGACAGAAAAGTAATTATAGAAATATAATTGCTAATTCAATTAAAAGGCCGGTATTTAAGGACCGACACCCTAATTATTCATTAATTTCGTAATTAATGAGTAGGGAAAATATACAGCTCATGAAAAGAGCCTTGATTATGGAAAATTAGTCAAAGAAGGATCTGGAATCCCAATTAAAGGCAATCAATGAGTCATAACCTTTATCAACAAGGAAACGAATTCTTCAGCAAGAAATACAATACTTATCCAATATCAAAAAGAAGACTTATCCGTTAAGTCTCCCAAACATACCATAAATACTAGGCTCCAGACGCCTATATAAGGTCCCTGATCCTACAATCAGAACTACGTCTTTGGCTTGATTCTCAATAACAATTTGAGATACGTAGGCATCTTGTGAGGACCAATTTAGTCCGGATACACGAGTGCAGCCATCAAAGCTCGAAGCTCATTAATCCTAGCATTAAATTCACAAAGCACGTTTTTTAATCCATAACATTTGGCGCCGTCTGTGGGAAGACAACATCAACCATGGCAAACACACGAAGAACAGCTCGGGATACTCAGACTCCCGACGATCGCCCCCTCACCTCTGAGGCTGATCAGCCACCGCCGACTACCGGCACACAAGGGGCGAATATCCCCACCAGTACTCAAGGACCGGAAATCCCGATTTCGGTTGAAGGAACGAATCCCCTGCAGATGGTCATTCATGGATCTAATCCACAAGAGACCATTCACCAGCAACCAATCACGACCTCCCCGCTGCTCATGAGTGCACCAAGGAGCCTTCAACTCCATACTACTGATCTCCCTCAATACGCGAATCAGACTTTGGGGATGCCAAGCTATGGCATGCCCCCTCGACCCATGGCGGGCGGTAGTGGAACTAATCCAATCTACCATGAGGCATATGTGCCTCCTTATATTCAAAGCCTGGGACCCCAAAATCAACAAACTCGTCAGACCCCTCTCATTCAAGATTACTCTGGCCCATACACTGAGGATGAGGGTTATACAACTGGGGAGGATGTCGCCCCAAGAAGGAGACGTTCTTCACAGACAAATCGGGAGCAACCCCAAACTACTAGGGAGAAACTTGCAGCCCATGAGGCAGAGACTGCAAGGCTCAAAAAACTCCTTGCTGAAGAAGAGGCCGCTCAATCTCGGGGCCGAACGACTGAAGGAATCCCGATAATCAACTTGGATCCACCAAGAAGGACCAAGAGGGCTGAAGCCCCAAGGGGTGATCCTAGTATTCTGTTGCCCCTAGGAGATCCTGATGATCCTACACCACCGTTTACTCAAGACATCATGAAAACGGCTATATCCAGAAAGTTTAAGATGCCTTCGATCAAAGCCTATGATGGAACGGGAGATCCCGCAAATCATGTAAGGACATTCTCTAATGCACTGTTGTTGCAGCCAGCCAACGATGCGGTCAAGTGTAGGGCGTTTCCCCAAACTCTTGCAGGTATGGCTCAACGTTGGTACAGCCGTCTACCTCCCAACTCTATTGGGTCCTTTAAGGAGCTAAGCAAGGCTTTCATCAATCAGTTCATTAGTGGAAGGGTGCATGAGAAAAGTTCTGCATCACCCATGGCAATACGTCAAGGAAAGAATGAAGCCCTAAGGGACTACATTAATCGATTCACTCGAGAGGCTTTGAAAGTCCCGGACTTAGATGACAAAGTGGCTATGATAGCCCTGCAACAAGGAACCACTGATGACCACTTCAGGAGGTCGTTGGCTAAACATCCACCAGAGAGCATGTTGAAGCTCCAAGATAAAGCCGGAAAGTACATCAAGGCTGAGGAAAGCATGAGAAAGTATGAACCCACCGCTGGCGACGGTGGAAACTCAAAGAAAAGAAAAGAAACTCAGGAGTACGACGTCAAGGAAAAGTTTCCCCGAACATCAAAGAATTCTGACTCTCCACCCAAGAGAAATAACTTTGGGCCAAAGTTCACGGAGTATGCAAGATTGAATACTCCCAGGAGTCAAATTCTGATGGAGATAGCCAAGGAAGAAGATATCAAATGGCCAAAGCCAATGAGGGCTGATTTGTCCAAACGGAACCAAAATCAGTTTTGTCGGTTCCACAAAGAAGTCGGTCATGACACCGACGATTGTAGGCAATTGAAAGATGAGATTGAGTTTCTGATAAGAAGAGGAAAACTCAGCAAGTTCACTAAGGATGGAAGCCAAGGTAGCCAAAGAGGAAACTATGAAAGGAAGGATTACGACAGAAGGGACAACGACCAAGATCGTAACCCTAAGCCCCGAGGGCCAGTTATCAACATGATATTCGGAGGACCAACCGCTGCTGGGTCCTCCCGAAACTCAAGAAAGGCTTATGCCCGAGAAGTAATGACTGTGGTTGGAGAAGCACCGAAGCGTGCCAGGACAGAAGTGTCAATAGGTTTTGACGATTCAGACTTGGAAGGGGTGAAGTTCCCCCATGATGATCCTCTTGTCATAATACCTGTGATAGGCAACTCCGAAACAAAAAGAGTCTTGGTTGATAATGGAGCTTCAGTGGATATCTTGTTCCACGATGCCTTTATCAAGATGGGTTACACTGATTCTCAGTTGACACCCTCTAATATGCCCATATATGGGTTCAATGGAGTGGAATCAAAGGTGGAAGGCACTATCCAACTCCCAATGACCATGGGGCAAGGAACGAATACATCCACTCAGATGCTGAACTTCATAGTTATAAAGGCAACCTCAACCTACAATGCGATCCTTGGGAGGACGGGTCTTCATGCGTTTAAGGCTGTTGCCTCATCTTACCACCTGAAACTCAAATTCCCCACTCGGAATGGGATTGGTGAAGAACGGGGAGACCAAAAGATGGCTAGAAGCTGTTATGTAGCCGCGTTGAGGCCTGATGGAGTTGGGGGGCAGGTTCTCCCCATTGAAGATATGGACACTAGTGACAATGAGGACCGAAGAGGGAAACCAACTGAGGATTTAATCCCAATTCCCTTAGTTCCGGATGAACCAGAGAAGGTGACTTATGTTGGGGCACTACTGCCCGAACCATTGAAAGGCAAACTCGCATCTTTTCTTCAAGAGAACAATGACGTTTTTGCTTGGACAGCGGCTGACATGCCAGGGATTGATCCCCAACTAATATCTCACAAATTGAATGTGCATCCAGAAAGGAAGGCAGTGAAACAAAAGAAAAGAAGTTTTGCTCCAGAGAGGCTTGAAGCCATTAAGCAAGAAGTAAATAAGCTTTTAGAAGCTGGGTTTATTGAAGAAATCCAATTCCCAGAATGGTTAGCTAACCCTGTGATGGTCAAAAAAGCTAACGGGAAGTGGAGAATGTGCGTCGACTTCACCGATTTGAATGATGCATGTCCTAAGGATTGTTTCCCCTTACCTAGGATTGATGCCTTGATAGATGCCACTGTTGGGCATGAGATGCTAAGTTTCATGGATGGCTTTAGCGGATATAATCAAATCAAGATGCACAAAGATGACATCGCCAAAGTGTCGTTCATCACTGACTTTGGTGTCTTCTGTTTCTTAGTCATGGCTTTTGGGCTTAAGAATGCTGGAGCAACCTATCAAAGGTTGGTGAACAAAATCTTTGAGCACCTGATTGGAAAAACCATGGAGGTCTACGTAGATGACATGTTAGTCAAGAGCCTTGTTAAGGTCGATCACATTGAGCACCTCCGAGAGGCTTTTGAAGTGCTAAGACACCACAAGATGATGTTGAATCCAGCCAAGTGTGCCTTTGGTGTAGGCTCGGGAAAGTTTTTAGGCCTGATGGTTTCCAAGAGAGGAATCGAGGCTAATCCCGACATAATCAAAGCGATTCTAGACATGGAACCACCAAAGACTGTCAAGGATGTCCAGAAACTGACGGGAAGAGTGGTTGCTTTGGGAAGATTCATCTCCAAGTCTGGAGAGAAGTGTTTACCCTTCTTCAAAGCACTCAAAAAGGTGAAGAATTTTGAATGGACAACTGAAAGTCAAGAGGCCTTTGAGGCCCTGAAGAAATATATGGCTGAAGCACCACTGTTGGCAAAACCCAAGCCAGGAGAAATTCTCTATTTATACTTAGCGGTTTCTAACACAGCCCTTGGAGCTGTTTTGGTAAAGGAAGAAGTGAAGGTTCAGAAACCCATCTACTATGTGAGCAAGATTCTACATGGGGCAGAAATAAACTACTCAATGGTTGAGAAGTTTGCCTTAGCCTTGATAATGGCCTCAAGAAAGCTACGCCCCTACTTCCAGGCTCACAAGATAGAGGTCTTGACTGATCAACCTCTAAGAAACATCTTGCATAGCCCTCAAGTTAGTGGAAGATTGATCAAATGGGCCATTGAATTGGGCGAATTCGACATCAAGTATAAGCCTCGAACGGCCATAAAAGCTCAGGCACTTGCTGACTTCATGGTTGAATGCACCATTGACAACCAAGAAGTCGGGGGGCAGGAAGTTATAGTAGAAGATAAGAAAGATGAGGAAATGACCTTCAAAGAATGTTGGGTGCTCTATTTTGATGGAGCATCAAAAACAAAATCAAGTGGAGCTGGTTTAGTGCTACAAAGTCCTGATGGATTCCTAATAGAGTATGCACTAAAACTTGACTTCCCGACGACAAACAATGAGGCTGAGTATGAAGCTCTGATAGCTGGCTTAGGGCTGGCTGGAGCCTTGAGAGTCAAAACTCTGAAAGTATGTGGAGACTCGAGGCTAGTGGTTTCTCAAGTAAATGGGGAATTTGAGGCCAGAGATGAGGTCATGGCCAAGTACTTGAAACTTGTCAAGGCCATCATGACTCAGTTTGACGAATGCTATGTGGAACACATTCCAAGGGAGGAAAATATGAAGGCTGATGCCTTGTCTAAGTTTGCCTCTTCTGAAATTGAAAACTATGCCGGGAGTGTGTACTTCCAAGTCTTGAAGACCCCAAGCATCAATGGAAAGTTGGTAGCCCCCATTGGTATCACCAGTTGTTGGATTGATCCCATCAAAGCTCATCTGGAATCTGGGTGGCTGCCCAACGACACTTCAGAAGCACGAAAGCTATACGTCAGAGCACTAAGGTATGCCCTAATTGAGGGAATCCTATACAAGAAATCTTTTGTTATTCCGTACTTAAAGTGCTTGAGACCTCAAGAGGCAGAATTGGCCCTAAAGGAAGTGCATGAAGGGATTTGTGGGCAACACTTGGGGGGCAGAGCCCTGGCTCATAAAGTCACTCGTCTAGGTTTCTATTGGCCAAGCATACTTGCTGATGCTAAAAGCTACGTCAAGAAATGTGAACGGTGCCAGAAACATGCACCAGTGGTTAGGCAACCACCAGAGATGATGACATCCATTAACTCACCTATCCCCTTTGCTATGTGGGGAATGGATATACTCGGGCCATTTCCTATGGCAAGTGCTCAAAGAAAGTTCTTGATAGTAGCAATTGATTATTTCACCAAGTGGATTGAGGCTAAGCCATTAGCCAAGATAACCACCAAGCAAGTGATGCAATTCTTCTGGGAAAATGTGATATGCAGATATGGAATTCCACGAGTCCTGGTCACGGACAATGGAACCCAGTTTAACAACGATGAGTTCAAGAAGTATTGTGATGAAAACGATATCAAGTTGCGCTTCACTTCTGTCGCCCATCCTCAAGCAAATGGGCAAGCTGAGGTTGCAAATCGAATCATCCTTGATGGACTAAAGAAAAGAGTTGAACGCTCCAGAAACACTTGGGTAGACGAATTACTCCCTATACTTTGGGCATATCGTACTACTTGCAAAGTCACCACCGGGGCAACTCCATTCCTATTGGCTTATGGAGCAGAGGCAGTGGTCCCAGTGGAAATTACTCACACCTCCCCAAGAGTTGAGGCTTATGAACCAGAAGAAAATGAAGAAGGCTTGAGGCTAGCTTTGGATCTAATTGATGAAGTTAGAGATGAAGCAAACGCCAAGATAGTTGAACATCAAAAGAAAGCCTCTTTCTACTACAACCTAAGGGTTAAAGAAAGGTTCTTTCGTCAAGGAGACTTGGTTCTCAGAAAGATTGAAGCATCCGGAGTTGGACAAAAAGGGAAGTTGGCCCCAAATTGGGAAGGACCATATCGCGTCAAAAACGTATTTGGTCGAGGCTCATACAAGCTAGAAACCCTTGAAGGGCATGAGGTGCCAAGAACTTGGCATGCCTCCAACTTGAAAATTTATTATGTTTAAGGTGTTTCCTAAGTGGATTCACTACTAGAAATAAGGTTTGATAAAACCAAACCAAGTTTTTAAAACTTGAGTATTATGTAAGGGTTGAGCCCATTCTTCAAAGTTATGAATTATATACTCCTATTCATCATGTTTTGAATGCATTACATACTGATAGATATGTACAAAATGCTAACTAAACGTGCAAAAGGCAAGAAAACAACACAAGCCATGAATGGCCACAAAATATAAATAAAACTAAACTTACAAAAGTTTAAGTTAAGCTCAAAGGCTGGAAATACATAGAAAGAAAATACAAAGCCATGAATGGCCATAAAGAAACTACAAACTACGGCTGCGCGTCACCATCCTTGACTCCCGCATCTGTCTCCTCCCCTGAGCTAGAGCCAGAAGAATGCTCATCAGCATCATGGTCATCAGCAGAAGTGTCACCGAGGGGTGATGAATGTCCTGGGTCTAAAATCCTGGCATCATCCTCCTCCATGTCATCTACTCCAGCCAAGATACGCTCCAAGGGAGTAGGAGGGTGAGGAGCAGGAAAGTCAGCAGCATCAAAGACTCCAGGATGCTTGGCCAAGATAGCCTGAACAGCATCCTCCCATCCTGAAGTATGCTGAACTGGGAAAAGGACCTCGTCATGCTTCTCGATCAAGTCCTTGTACTCCTGAGAGTCAAGGTACTCATCAATGCAATCATCCTTGCCTTTCCTCAGCTCAACAATATCAGCCTGAGCGTCAGCAAGCTCCTTCTCCCTCCTGGCAAGAGTCTCTTTAAGAGACTTCACCTCCTCCTCGGACCTCTCCAGCTTGACTCTGTTGGCCTCAGAGGAGGTACGCCAAGCCTTAGCTTGGAACAATACCCCCTGAAAGTTGGCATTGGTCTGCCAAAAGATAAAAGTTAGGAAAATATAAGCAGAAACTTCAAAGAAATAGCTAAGGTAAAGAAAATTACCGCAGCAATAGCTTGAGCCCCAAGATGCTCAGCACCCTCAAGGGTGGAATCTGCAACGAAATCCTTGTAATCACAAGGGGTAAGAGAGTGGTACGACCAGTCCACAGCATGTTTGGACACCCCAGTAATGGTGTCCTTCTTCCTGATACCCCAGTTGGGGCGCCACACTGAGGACTTGGCAGACACAGGAATGTCCACCTCATCCACAGAAGGGATCAAGAAGCTGGGAGCACTGGCTTTCCCCCTTGGATCATCCCCAATCCTAGCCCTTTTCATCCTGGATGTCTCTACATCCTTGGGCTCATTGGTCTTGTTGATAAAGGCCGCAGCTACAAGAAAAGCCAGAAAATGGTTAACAGAAAATCACAAAGAAAGAAAAATAGACATAATGAAAAGGGATAAGCAAAAATACCCTTATCATGAACAATAGAGAGCCCAACGGACTTGAGGACAAACTCGTCCAGTAGCTCCCAAGCCACGGTAGTCCCATTATCCTTAATGAGCTCTGAGTAGGCATGAAGTTCCTCCTCATTCAAGACAATGTTACCAGGACTACCATCAGAGACTCTCCCAAAAGATGTACGGAATAGGGTTCCCCAGTCCCCTCCTTCCCATACAAGATATAAGAACTCATTTTTCCATTTGGGGTTATTATCTGGGATTGACTTGGGGTGAAAAATGAAAGGGAAGCCTACCCTATGGCTTATATACACCCAACCCAAGTTGTTGGCTGAGCTATTCTTAAACTGAAAGATCTTTCTAAACAAAGGTACAGAAAGAGGAAAGTTTTTACGAAGGCATAAAACCATAAAACAATGGATTATCCTCCAAGCATTTGGGGGTAATTGGCAAAGATTAATTTGAACATCTGCCAAGAGTCTAGGAATGAACTCATGGAATGGGAACCTAAGGCCGGCAACAATGGCATCTTTATAAATACACAAAGCATTTGGCCTCCAGTGACATGAACGGTCTCCGGCACCTGCGGGAACTAGCCTTAAAGGGGCCTTTACTCTATACATCTTATTATAATTTCTAATTAGATCTACTTCATGAAACTTATTACTACAATCATACGAATCTAAAGCAGACACTGACGGATATTCATCCCCACGTTCATTAATCATATCATGCAAAGACATGTATTTTGAACGAATAGGAATGGGGGTACCTCTTTTTGAAGCGGAATTCATCTTTTGAAGGCGTTGGGAAGCTCGATCAGCCATTTCTAACCCAGAAAATCTTTAGATCTTCAAGAAAATTGCCCAGAAATCTTCAAAAGAGCCCAGAAATCTTCAAAGAAAATCTTCAAATCTTCAAGCGAAAACCCAGAAAAACGGTGAAAATCAAATGGAAATTTCGCCGGAAATCGCCTTGCGACAGAACCCTAGCAGAGCAAATTGTAAGAAATTTTGGAAAGAATTTAGCAGAGTAACTTTGAGAAAATAAAATGTGAAGAATGAATGGAAACAAATGAGAACTCACCCTTATATAAGGATGACAGCCGGTAAATGGGCCGGTTGAAGGAAGGGCAACCGGCATTAGCCGGTACGGCCCATAAAAGGCTAAAGGCCCAAATCACTGAGTTTGAACAGTGAAAAACCTTGGGCCCAACTAAGCCCATTGCAAAAAACAAACCACATTTTCGATCAAAGTTCTGATCAAATAAGTTCGAATAAAGCCCAAAATGGCTCTTGTATTCGACCAAAAATCTCGTCGAAAGGCTAAAAGCCCAATTATTAAAAAAGGCTAAAGGCCCAATAAAAAGATGAAGGCCCAATTGCTAAAATAAAATCCTTGGGCCCAAATGAAGCCCAATATATGTGGGCCCTAAAAGTCTGTAACGAACCAAGTATTCGATCAGAATCCTAGTCGAATGAGTTCGAATAGGCACCAAAATTGAAGTCTCGTTCGACCATGTTCCTGGTCGAAATCATTCGACCAGACACCAAAATTGAAGTCACGTTCGACCATGTTCCTGATCGAAATCATTCGATCAGGCACCAAAATGAAAGCCATGATCGACCTTGAACCTGGTCGAAATCATTCGACCAGGATGCAAAATGAAAGTCCTGTTCGACGACAATCCTGGTCGAAATTATTCGACTAGGAGGGGAAATGAGGCTCTACTTCGACTAGAAACCTAGTCGTAAGCATTCGACCAGGAGGCAAACTGACAGTAGTATTCGACCAGAAACCTGGTCGAAATCATTCGACCAGGATGCAAAATGGAAGCAAATTTCGACCAGAATCCTGGTCGAAGGAGTTCGACCAGGAGCTAAAATCAAGGCCGAATTCGACCAGGATCCTGGTCGAAAATAAACTGAAAAATCAAAAATTGATTTATCTTCTATGGAATTGATGAAAAATCCTGATTCCTGTTTTAAAATTGATTTAGAACTATATGTTCGTCAAACCAGGTCACAATACGGAAGAAAATTTCGTGAATCCCGAATAAAATAACTTCTACGATAATCCGAGATTGATTTTCCTAGAAGTTGGGGGGCAAATGATATGGACAGAAAAGTAATTATAGAAATATAATTGCTAATTCAATTAAAAGGCCGGTATTTAAGGACCGACACCCTAATTATTCATTAATTTCGTAATTAATGAGTAGGGAAAATATACAGCTCATGAAAAGAGCCTTGATTATGGAAAATTAGTCACAGAAGGATCTGGAATCCCAATTAAAGGCAATCAATGAGTCATAACCTTTATCAACAAGGAAACGAATTTTTCAGCAAGAAATACAATACTTATCCAATATCAAAAAGAAGACTTATCCGTTAAGTCTCCCAAACATACCATAAATACTAGGCTCCAGACGCCTATATAAGGTCCCTGATCCTACAATCAGAACTACGTCTTTGGCTTGATTCTCAATAACAATTTGAGATACGTAGGCATCTTGTGAGGACCAATTTAGTCCGGATACACGAGTGCAGCCATCAAAGCTCGAAGCTCATTAATCCTAGCATTAAATTCACAAAGCACGTTTTTTAATCCATAACAGAATTAAATTAATATATTAATCAAATATTAATAATTATAGACTTTATAACATAAGAAAACATATTAATCGATGAATAATTAATAGAATTAGTTTATCAAAAATACCACTTTTTTAAAGTTTTTTTGCGATTTTAACATCTTCTCAAAATATTTACAAAAATACCTTCTTTTTAAAAATAATTTGCGAAAATACCATTTTTTAAAAAGATTTTTGCAAAAATACGTTCTGCAACTAAATACAACCTACGTAGGTTGCATCCGGTTGCATGTGTTATTGCAACTAGATGCAACTGGATGCAAATTTCCAAATACAACCTACGTAGTTTGCATCAAGTTGCATATGTGGTTGAAACTGGATACAACCAGATGCAACTTTTTAAAAAATAATTGAAAAAACAGCTAAGAATTCAAAAAAAAAAATTAATAAAAGGGGTAAACTTGTGGTCTTGGTTTACCCTAGGGTTCAATAGTTAACTTTTGGGGTTCAATGTTTCTATTTTAGATTTTAGAAATATTAAGAATGACGAATAATTCGTATACGGACTTAGGGTTTAGGGTTTAGGGTTGTTTACAACCCTAAACCTAGACTCTAAACCCTAACCTACCCTGATTTTTAAACAACCCTAAAATCAGGACGCCGGAAAAACACCATTATTAACAAGTTGCATCTGTGGTTGATTTTGGTTGCAGTTTGCAGAAAGTATTTTTGCAAATAAGATGGTATTTTCGCAATTTTTTTTTTTGAAAAGGTATTTTTACAAAAATATTTCTGGAATGGGATATTTATGAAAAAAGCCCAATAATATATTAAATAATATTAAAATATTAAAATACTTCCAGTTTTTACTCTAATTAATACTTGATTTATCGATTAATATTAAATCGTTATTATAATTGAAGTGTGTTGATTATAAAAAGAAAAAGGAAATTGTACCCATTACGTAATCGGGAGAATACTAGTAGTACTAGTACTGACTACTGTTTCGTTTGTTAATTCAATTGTTTGTGGGCTCGGTCACTCACGCCATCCTGCAGGTGGGCTGTCAGTACTTTGGTAATGTCACCCTCCTATTATTTATGTACACAACTTGATTGGGTCTGGCCTCAATTATTTTTTACCACTATTCATGATCCAATTTCATTTTCAAGCAGGTAAATGCTTCTTCATTCGTCTTTTTATGCTATTTACCCTTTTTCTTTTTTCTAAATTAGCTTATAACCCGTGCAATGCACATATATTTTAAAATATTTTTATTATATTAATTCACAATTTTATTCTTAGTATTCATAATTATTTTAGTTTTTAAATTTATTAATATTTATAATTCAAAAATACAATTTTTTAAATATATTGTTGACAAATTTCGAATGTTACACTTTTGGAAAAACAATTTACCTATTAAAATATAAAAAATAACTTGACATTATATTCAATAGTTCTCATCTAATTATTTTAAAATCCAATGATTCTTACTTTTTGTAGTACTATCGTCCCTTAACGACCAAAATTTTGGACTTTTTTTAAATATATTTCGTGATAAAAATATTAATTTTTATATTTGATACGTTGTTGATGGAGTTCGAACATCTCACGATTCTCATCTATTTATTTTAAAATTTAATGATTTTTTTATGATATTGTACTGTGACGACCAAAATTATAGATAAGATATATATAAGGATATATTTTTAAATAAATTATTTCCTGTTGCGTTTACCCTGTGCAAAACGCATATATTTTATGTATATTTATTCAAATTTATATGATTCAAAATTTAAATTCCTTATTAATTTTTAAAATATGTAGTATTAATATGTTACTAAGGTGATTCAAAACTATATATTAATAGATAGTAATTGATCATTTGAGTGTATTACATTAACTATCTAATTATTACTGATTTTCTTAATTTATAAACAAATCAAAATACATGATAAGTAAATATTTAACAATAGATCATTAGATTTATTTGTTAACATGTTTTAGTTGTGATCTTAGGAAAAATATGCTGAGATTAACATCATAATCCTTATTCTCTATATGTATCATATTCAAAATTATCGTTAATGAACATGAAACTCTCAATTTTTAATAATATTTTGATATTATTCTTTTACATTTGTTATATCTGAAAGAATATAATATAATTTGGATGAATCATAGTGTTATGTCCCTTAAAAAAGTGTTATGTTAATACTTATTAACTAAGTCGTTTTACTTGTAATTTGTACGGTAAAATTTGCAACATAAATTCATGTATAGGACTTATTCTACGTCTCTTATAACATAGGGTTCACATGCATCATTATTGTTATCCATGATATACATGAGCATTATATGAATAATTTTTAATACTATAATTGATATGAATCGATATCTCGATTTTTGGTTTAACAATTATTTATTGGGAGTTGTCCCACATCATTTGTGGGAGGGGCACATTGTAACGCCCCAAATCCGGGGTCAAAGGATTTGGTCGTCACACTGCATTCTCATTTCCAACAACCTGCTTAATATTAAATCAACTCAATAATAACATCTGCGACCCCAACTCTACCAAGAATCTTTAAAGGTTATAGTGCTAGAAACAAGAATCCAAAATTCCATTACATAAAATTTTTCTTCTTTACAACCATTCTCTTTACATACAATCTAAAACACTAGTATAACTTCGATAAGAAGTATACCAGGCAACAATATTATACAATATAATATTTAATAGAAATCAACTTATACAATAACCTTACACTCGTTCCACATATTTTGTATCATAACGTCTTTACACTAACATCTTCTTCCTTCTCTGCCCAGCTACGCGGATAACTCCCGTCAATACGCCTTCTTGCTGAGAGGCTAAATATATATAAAGAAAGCAAGTATGAGCGAAAGAATTGATCAGCAAGTGCATAATCAAGTATAATATGAAAAGTTTCCAAAATAAACTTTGGATTTTCAAATAAACAAGCCTCTGGTTAAAACATTTGTAATCTCTAAGATTCTTAAATCAAGTTTGGTAATTTAACACAATTTCTCATTCAGCTTTTAGCAACTGAATAGTTTAAAACACAAAGAAAAAAATTATATTGGTCGTCACGGTTACCCGAACAACATTAACTACAATAGTATGTAGAAAATATGAAATAAATATATCTCATACGTCTTCAAGACCATAGTTTATACAAAAATACTATTTTTGAAGATAACGGTTCTATTCACAACATCTTCTGAAATCAACCACTCTGGAAGGGTGGAATAATCAAGGAGTAAGAATGAGCTAACGCGCTCGGCCATGGAATAAAGGACGTACTTCAAGACTTCAATATGGTACAGACTGAATATGCGGTATGAATAAAACTCATCAAGATAGACATCTCACAACTGCCAATGGAATCAAGGAAGTGGATTTTGACTATATGAAATCCGATATACTAGGAGTAAGTGGTTTCATCAAGATTGAAACCCCTTCTTATTAATCAATGAACCAACAATCTTCAAGCAAATGAATAAACCTGAGTACCAGGCCATAACACACAAGTACAGAACATATGGATGTAATCCATCTCAGATATAAGAAGTAATATTGGAATTGGATTTTTTTCTCATTTTTCAAATCAAAGGTTGAGCTGTTGATCAGTCACGCATCAACCCCGGACTTGCTTATAGCAAAGTCCTCTACCGGATCCTTGGCCAATCTGGGCCTTAAGTTATTCCGACCATAAATATGGTCCGACCATTACTGGTCCATTAAAAACATTACAATCTTATATTATATACGTCAGGTGTCAGTACAATTGACAACCTTACTTCGACAATCAGGTGTCGGAAGAATCGACAACCTTAATACAACAATCGCTGGAAAACTCATGTTCCAGGAAACAATTCAACTATGAAGAATCCATTAAGGAAAATCAATATAATCTAGTATCGACGAGATCGACACAATATTGGGAGGTGCACATGAAAAGCGACAATATAATAAACATCGACGAGATCGATGCAACAACTGGGATAATAGTGAAGAATACACAATAACATGCAAAACAAGATAAGTACACAATGACAGGGTGCAATAGTTGCAAAAGAGCTTCAACTGCTCAATATCAAATGAAGTGAGAGAAATAGATTCGAAATGGTTTCAATGGTACGTAAGTACACAATGACAAGATTAAGTCTGATGTAAAACAGGCATTATGACATCAACAGAAATTGTAACATCTCAATATAGGGTAGGGTTCAAAGAACTGGCTCTAGATGGCCTCAACAGTACAAATTATCACATTATGGAAGAATTAGTTAAGATTCACCAATTTGGTAAGTGACAAGAAAGTCAAGTTCGAGTTTAAGGAAAATTCAAGGTGAAGTTTATAAATAGGGAAAACAAGGGTTTACTGACTTCTGACAGAAATAGTTTAAGTCCTTCGAAAATAAACTTATAATAGATAAGCCTTATATTTGAAGGGAATAAACTAAATCATACACAACATACATGAATTCGAATCAGGGACTGAATCAGATAACCGCATTAACAAGAAATGATAATAATACTTGCATAGGTGCAAGATGGAAAAATAGATTACTTGTAGGACAAGTACCACAACTTCAGAATTTAATATAACATTTTACCCTCATCGGGTTCACAAGTTCCCAATCATTTATGGTTGGCAACATTCCAACCTAATATTTTTAAATCAAGATTTTTGAAAGAAAGCCTTAGTATACGGCCCATAACTATCTTTTAAATCGCTTTAACACAATAATTATATTTTTTCCAATCACATGGAAATGTAAATCTAAACTCAAAAGGTATAAAAGAATACTCGTCGACTTACGAGATTAAATAACATACTTGCAACTCAATGCAAAGGAATCGACATTTGGAAATTCGGTGAAAAGTATTCAACTTGCATAATAATAATTCAAGATAATAACACTCAATAATATGTGAAAGGAATAGACACTTGCCTCCGGTCCTTAGCTATTTCGTAAGGCTGATATAATACGATCCCCTCCTTGTTCTGTCTTATCGCACGATTTTCTCTTTCCGTCCTTCTTTGATTTAACGCTCTTGTGATTACCACGCGTCTGCCTCGATAGTCAAACATGAAACGGTACTTTAGTCTTCAACGTATGATTCTCACATTCCACAAACAATTGTAACTTAACTTTGATGCACTTACTAGTCTTACCGATATCTCCGCTGGAATAAATTACTTGTAAATGTCCCCTTGGTGTTAAATCGCCTCACAAATAATCCAATCAATCATAAACAATACCTCGTCCTTCCCCGACGTCTTTTATTTAACCTACTTCGATAATCTGACTCGTCTCGTCCAATAGCTTCTGTTTCAAAGATAACCATATTCAATAGATAGAATAATCACGATTAATTAAATAAACAACCCACGTGTCACGCTCGTCGAAAATCTCTACACTATAAAAGTCAACATCTAAGTCAACGGTCTCGTAAATCTCATTTTCTAACATTACTGACAAATTTCTATTCCAACTACCCCTCATGATAATATTAGACACGATCAAAGTATTTAAACAAGTCTCAGCACAATTATTCGTATTTATGACTCACTAACCAGATAATCCACGTAATTCACATAACACATAAGTCTCGTAACGTCCAAGAAATAATTTTAGAAAAAAATATTCGACTCTCATTTCAAAGGAATTAAATCTCAAAATATTTTTAGATCAAAGATCGGATCATTTATCCCAATATAAAGATTTAAAAACAATTTAATCAATTAATATAAAATTAACTGACAATTTCCAAACACTCAAACTATTTTTAAATAAATAAACCAAGCTAGAAAATAATTAAACTTAATTTTAATTAATTAAATCTAATTAATAATTAATTATTAAGAATTAACTGATTAAAAGAATTAATCAATTAATTAAACAAATTAATTATTAATCAAAATAATCAAAATAATTAAATTTAATCAGTTTTCGATTTTAAATAAATATTTATAAATTTATAAAATTTTCTGAATAATAAAATGCATTTTTAAATCAAAAACATGATTTTTAGAATTTTAAAACAATTTTTGATTTATTTTATAAAAATAAATCACAGAAACACTATTCATCAAATTGAATTGGGGGAAAATGGATTCAAAGCGGGTCGGGTTAGGGTTTGAAAACGGGTTACCAAGAATGTGGATGGGTCGCCAAGAACACCACCGGAATCCGGTGGCGGTTCCGGCCACCCACCACCGCCGGCGTCCGCCCAACCACCATCAAAACATATCGATTTTTAAGGGAAAACACGAGAATAATATGGGCATCACTAAACTCGGCTAATTCAACACACAACTTTACGGAATTAGCCCAGAATCGAGCAAGAAATTCCCGCCGGCGGCGGTGCTACCGCTGCTCCGGCCAACCGAAATTTAACACAACATCAAAACTAATTATCTGTATTAACTCCCCATTTCCCGATCTATCTTGTAGTGGAAACAGAAACAAGGAACGATTAATCAACTGAAAATCCGGTCAAACCATAAAAAAATTCCGGCAACCTTACCCAATAATCGATTTACTCGATTTAGGGCTCCAAAAATCACAAGAAAATCATCAACATGATCCACACAACTCGTACAATCAATTCATACAATCAATTATCAAGAACAATCAAGAATAAAGATTCCCCCAAATTTAATTAAAAAATTCGAAATATTTAAATAATTAAAAATAAGAAAAACTCAGAAATCATACCCACGTAGATTTTGATGATGGATTTGGATCGAGGGTGATGAGAGATTCGATTCGACTATTAAAGCGTCGAAATCGGATTCCGATAACGCCTTCAAAACCGAGTTTGATTCTCAAGAACACGAAGAACAGGGTTCAGAGATTTTTATAAATTTAACGATAAATAAGCTTGATTATACGCAAAATAATGTACGATACGCCTTTTTATATTAAACGGAAAATAATACCCCAAACAACATTTTTGGATCGATGTTGATTCGTTAGATCGTTTTAATACAATTAAATAGAATACACGTTTTACGAGACAATAATTATCCAGAATATATGGATAACTATAAGAATCGTTTAATAATAGATATACGAACCAAAATACCTCTATTACGAATGTTTCCGAATATTTTTCCACTTTAACGAATGAAATATTGGTACGAACAATATACCAATTTCCCGAATAATTAGGGAACGAACTAAATTTTCTTTTCGATAATTAAAATAAAATAAAATAGAATGACATGCTTTTAAAATAATTTCTAATCACCACAAATATTCACATAACATCTCAACTTCACATCTTTGACCATTTAACGGATAACTTAACACATTTAAACAAATAAAACATTTAATAAATATTAACATGAAAATAAAAATTTAATTTCACATTAAATATTAATACGTAATTTTCCCGGATCTTACACATATAGCTAGTTAATAAGAAGCCAGTTAACTCCATTAATATGAGGCATTTTTAGAGTGATCCAAAAATAAATCTGTGCGGACCTAGTCCAGAGTGGACAATATCATACTAATGTGGAGTTAAGGCTTGCTAGCGGCCTAACAAATGGTATCAGAGCCTGGTTATAACGGTAAATAACAATCTCAGATGGGACTAGAGATGGACCTAGGAAGAGGCAAGAGGGCTACCCCAGGTTGGGCTTAAGGTGGAGGCATGTGGGCCTTCCAGTATGGGCCCAGAGGAGCATATAGCCAGTTGACTTCCAGTATGGGTCAAAGGGGAGCCAGATCACACAAAATGGTGACAAATTTGGCAGCTGTTGAGCCCGATGTGTGAAGGGGAGATTATTGGCAGTTGTCCCACATCGTTTGTGAGAGGGCAAGATAGCTAGTTAATAAGCAACCAGTTAACTCCATTACTATGAGGCCTGTTAGATCAGGATTCAATGATCGTCAAGATCTAGACTCAACTGATCAGGATTGCTGACGTCATCAGTATTGCTTAAACGTCAGTATTAGGATTGCTGTTAGGATTTCTATCTGGACCGTGATCAGGGATTGATCATCAGTACTGGAAGCTGATCAGGATTACAACTTCGAGTTATTTATGGAGTCTAGTTAAAGAAGGAAGTTTATTTTGTCGGTTCCTAGTTTATAGGAATGAAGCTGTCGGTTAGGATATGTTTCAATATTGTTTGTAATTGATTTGGACTTATCTTGTAATCGATAAAGAAGTTGTGTAGTATATAAACACAGTTTAGGTTTTGATATTAGATCAATCGCATACACGAGTATTTTGTAACCTAGAAGCTCTCAAGAACATCAGAATTTCTTGAGAGAGTTTTGTAACAATTTTATATCAGAATTAATAAAGCTGTTATTATTCTTTCATATTTGTGATCTATATTTTATTAAGTCGAGAATCTTATACAATTGTATTCAACCCCCCCTTCTACAATTGTTTATTACTGGGCAACAATTAGTATCAAAGCAAACTGATTTAATTTGAATCAGATACGATCTAAGATGTTGACAACTAAGTATGAAAGCATGAATATTCCCATCCTGAAGAAAACTGAATATCCAACATGGAAGGTAAAGATGCTGATGTACCTGGAGGCTATGGAACCTAACTATTTGGACATGATAAGTGATGGACCATATATCCCTATGAGACTTGTTGCACAAACAGATAATGTACCTGAACACTACGTGGTCAAGGTAAAAAGTGAATGGACTCCAGAAGAGAAAGCTGACGTTCTCAGAGATGCAAAGATAAAAAATATCTTGCACAAAAGTCTTGATGCTGTTATGTCTAACAGGGTGATTTCATGCAAGTCTGCAAAAGAAATTTGGGACACTTTGGAAACTCAATGCCAAGGATCCGCATATGTCAAGAAAAACAGAAGGGCTCTACTGATTCAAGAGTATGAACAATTTGATGCTAGACCAGATGAGAGCCTGACTGATATGTATGATAGATTCCTGACACTACTTAATAATCTATCTCTAGTTGGCAAAGAGTATGTATCTGAAGATTCTAACACCAAGTTTCTGAGAGCTTTACTTGAAGAATGGGATACACAAACCTCAATCATTAGGCACCAGTATGATCTAAACACCGTGTCTCTTGATGAAGTTTATGGAATGCTGAGAACCTATGATCTTGAGGTTCAACAAAGGAAGAATAAGAAAAGCAGCAAGGCAAAGTCTATAGCCTTGAATGTTGAGGCTAAATCAAAAGGAAAAGCTGTGGAGGTCTCTAGAAGAAAATCAAGAATAGTTGAGTCAGATCCTGATGACTCATCATCAGATACTGATGGCAATCCTGATGCCAATACTGATGATGATTCTACTGACTCAGACATGGAAGAGATGGTTGCTATGATAGTCAGAGGCTTCAAGAAGATGAAGTTCAGGAAGGCTAGAAGACAAGGCAACTTCCAGAAAAAGACCTTCAATGCTGACAAAGACAAGTACATCAAAAAGGACAGCAAGAGTGGCAAATTTTACAAGTCAAAGGTTAGATGCTACAAGTGTAATGGAATGGGGCACTTTGCAAATGAGTGCAAGAAGGCTAAAGCACTCATCACTTCAAGCAAGGATTGGATGGACTCTTCCTCAGAATCTGACAATGAGGTGGTCAACTATGCCCTAATGGCCAGTACTGATGAAACTGCTGTTCCTGATGAAAAGGTACCAAATACTGTTTTTGATTTTGATACTGATAATGCCTCTGAGTTAAGACGTTTTCTAAAGTCATTGCATATTAGATTTAGAAGTCAAACTGCTGAGAATACTAGGATCTTATCTGAGATGTCTGAACTTAGGAAAAAGAATGAGCATTTAGAAGCTGAATTTTATTTTAGGCAAGAAGTACAGAAAGAATGTGATAATGCTAAACACATGCATTTAGAGATGAAATTTAAATGTACTGCTCGTGAAAAAGAACTTAAGGATGCTAAAGAGAAAATCAGAACCTGGACAGATTCTGGAAGGAAATTTCATGAAATCAATACTTCTAAGAATTGGAAAGAGTGTCTAGGTTATAAGTCAGATGAGGATAAGAAGATGAAAAAGAAAGTTGTTATAGATGAGACAGTTAATCCAATGACCTATAGACATGTTATAGACAAGACCAAATCAAAGATTAAACTTGTTAAATTTGTATTTGGTAATGATCCCAATTCTACTTTTGAAAAGGGATCCACTTCTGCTCAACCAGTTTCAAATGCTAAGTCTAAAATTGTCAAAAAGAATGTAGGTTTATTGTCTCAGAAACAACTTAGGGATAAGGTTTGTGATGTAACTTGTAAACAAAAGATACCTACTGTCAAGAGAAACATGAATGGTAAAGTTGGGATTAATAAAGAGAATAACTATAAGTTTATCCCAAATGCACCTAGAAAATTCTGCTTTACCTGTGGTAACTCTAATCATCTTGCTATTGATTGCAAGAAGAGTAAAAAGAAGGTTACTGAGATTCCTAAGTCTGATATTAGGAGTAGATCAGTATTTTATAAACCACAGAAGTCTTGTTTTTATTGTGGCAGTAAATGACATTCTATTTATACTTGAGAAAAATACCATAGTTTGTACCATAACTTTTATGATCCTTTACCTAAGTTTAATAAAAGTGCAAATTTTGGTATTATTAAGAATGTCAATGTGAAGCATGCATCTGTTAATACTGATACTAACAAAGCAGATCCTGATGGATTTAATCCTGTCAGGACTGCTAAAGTTAAAAAGTCTTCTGCTGCTAAAATTAACAAATTGCATGGAATTGAACCCAACAAGTGTGGGTTCCTAAAAATACTAACTAGTGTATTTTTGTCTGATTGCAGGGCAAAAAGAAAAATGCGTTGGTCATGGATAGTGGATGTTCTGTGCACATGACTGGAAACAAAGCCCTGTTATCAGAATATGAAGAAAAAGCTGGCCCAACTGTGTCTTATGGAGATGGAAACATTGGACAAATATTGGGATATGGCAATATAATCATTGGCAATGTCATCATTGAAAAAGTAGCTCTAGTGAAGGGACTAAAACACAACTTATTGAGTATTAGTCAAATCACTGACAGAGGTTATCATGTCAACTTCTATTCCACACATTGTGAAGTAGTCAGGAAAGCATCAGGAAATGTTGCACTCACTGGATACAGGCATGGTAACATTTATGAAGCCAACATTCAATCAAATACTGATGGCTCTTCTACTTGTCTCATCAGTAAAACATCAATAGATGAAAGTTGGAATTGTCACAAGAAGCTTTCTCATCTCAACTTCAGCAATATCAATGAGTTGGTTAAGAAAGATTTAGTTAGAGGATTACCTAAAGCATTGTATACTCCTGATGGACTCTGTGATGCAAGTCAAAAAGCAAAACAGAGAAGGACATCATTTAAGAGTAAATCTGAATCCTCTATTGGTGAACCATATCATATGTTACATCTTGATCTATTTGGTCCAGTCAACATAATGTCCATCAGTAAGAAAAGATACACTCTTGTTATTGTTGATGAATACTCTAGATTCACCTGGGTGTACTTTATGCACAGAAAAGATGAGACTCCTGAGATACTGTTGGACCATGTGAGAATGATTGAGACATGCACAAAATATAAGGTCAAGATTCTAAGAAGTGATAATGGTACCGAGTTCAAGAATTCAAAGATGGAAGAGTTCTGCAAATACAAAGGAATCAAACAACAATTCTCTGCTCCTGGCACACCCCAACAAAATTGAGTAGTTGAAAGGAAAAATAGAACTCTTATTGAAGCTGGTAGAACTATGTTAGAAGAAGCTAAATTGCATACATACTTCTGGGCAGAAGCAGTCAATACAGCATGCTATACTCAAAATCTCACACTGATAAACAGACATGGTGTAACTCCCTATCAAATGCTCAAGGAGAAGAAACCTAGTTTGAAGCATCTGCATGTGTTTGGCTGTAAATGTTTTGTTCTCAGAACTCATCCTGAACAGCTAGGGAAATTTGAGACAAAGGCTGACGAGGGAATTTTTATTGGCTATCCTGCATCAAGAGCATTTAGAGTTTTTAACTTGAGAACAAGGACTGTCATGAAGTCAATACATGTATCTTTTGATGATAAGAAGATAACCGGGCTGAATGAAGACTCCTATAATAGGTTGGTCTTTGAAAATGAAGCTACCAAGGAACCTGAAGAACATGAATCAGATCCTGACACTTCATCAGATACTGATGGGTCACCAAATCCTGATGACACATAAAATCCTGATGATGCACCAAATACTGATGGTGCTAATTCTGATGACAAAAATAATGGAGACACATCCAGCAGTGCAAGTGTTGAGGGGGAGCAACAACAAACTGCTACAAATTCTGAGTCTACTCAATCATCAGGACAAAATTCTTCAGATACTAATTCAGGTGACAATCCTAATGATCCATCAGGAGGTGACAACAACAATTCAGGGGGAGCTTCTATTGAAGCAAATTCTTCTAATCAAGATAACACCAATTGAAAGGCATATGTTTAGGCCTATATGTTTACATCGAGGATTCAACTCAACTTAAACAAGTTTGTAATAAGTAAGTAATAATTCAATTATCACAGTCACAGGAATCTCAGAAGATCATATCTGTCAGAAGAATACAGATTAAAGTCATCCTACAGACTTGAAGAAATACTACATTGAAAGAAGTTCATTTATTTGATCAAGCCTCAGTGAAGTCTTCAAAGAAGTGGATTTATTAAAGTGGCAGAGGTTTCAGATTTGTGACAGCAAATGTACAGGTTACAAAGGTTGAACAACAGTCAAAAGCAGACAATGGACCACAACTTAAAGTCAAGATGAAGAACAGACATTGAAGTTAGTCATTTATCAACCAGACAGTGCATCAAATGACAACCTCAGACAATGGATATTCTTCAGCAGTTCAAGTGGTTCAAGAATTGGTTTTGCTATTCTATGAGAATTTAAATTCTATTTTAAATTAGTTATTAATTTATTTATTAAATTAATTCATCATAATTAATTTAGCAAATAAATTAAGTAATTAATTTATGGAATAAATTAATTCATCAGAATTAATTTATGAAATAAATTAATTATTAGAATTAATTTAAATTAGAATTAGTATTTAAATTAGAATTACTTAATTAAAATGAACTGGAATGACTACCCAGGATAGTCATACCGGTAGTCATCCCGGTAGTCATCCAAGTTTATTTTAGTTAATTCTAATTTATTTATCCTAAATTATCATAGTCATGCTAAGCCATTTGATAGTCATCCAAAGGCATTTTGGATAGTCATTGTTGCCCAGTAATAATCTATTGTAGAAGGGGGGTTGAATACAATAGTATAAGATAATCGACTTCTTAATGTATATATCACAAATATGAAAAGAAAGATAACAACTTTATTAAATCTGATATAAAACTGTTACAAACTCTCTCAAGAAATTCCGATGTTCTTGAGAGCTGCTAGCTTACAAAAACTCTCTCAAGAAATTCTATGTTCTCGAGAGCTTCTATTCGATTATGTTCTCGTCTTCCGAATACATAAATCGAAACCAAGACTGTGTTTATATACTACACAGCTTCTCTATCAATGATAAGTCCTAATCAATTACAAAGATAACTCGAAGTAGGAATCCTGATCAGCTTCCAGTCCTGATGATCAATCCTGATCCCAGTCCTGATATGCCTTCTGATCCTGACGACCATGTAATCCTGATGACGTCAGCAATCCTGATCAGTTGAGTCTAGCTCCTGACGATCATTGAATTCTGATCTAACAATCTCCCCCAATCTCATACTTTGTGAAATAAAGTATAGATTCCAAATATTCAATGATGTCAAAAACATATATACAAAATGTACAAAATCTGCAGCAACCACTTATCTGTTTAGATTCTTTGATAGAACAAATTCATCTTCAAGAAGTTGGATAATAGATTTTCTTCTTTTTCTTCAAGAATTTGAATCAGTCTTTCCTTAAGATTTCTGAGTTCTTCATCTTCCTCATTAATCTGGTAGATAGCTGCTCTGAGATTCAATATGGCGTTTCTCTGAAGACTATGCTCTTCAAGCAAAAGATAAGCAATTTCCTTCCCATCAGGATTGAGAATAAGATGAGTCATGCCAAAATTTACTTCTTTAACAACAGTACCCCTTTGCATTTCCACATCCTGACCTCTTTGATTTAAGTACATGGGAATGTAATTACCATTGAAATTACTGTTTCCATCCAGTCTTCTTCTTATTGTTGACAAAATCATGTCACTCCATTCTTTGCATATTTGATTCTTCGATCTCAAAAGATAATGAACATATTTCAGTTCCTGTGTAGTTTTTATCAGCAGATCTTGAATAGATAGGATCTTCACACTACCATCTTTCATGAAGTACAGAAGCTTTTCTTTCTTGTCAAAACCATCATGACAATCTATAACTATATCAACAGCTAGTAAATTGTTCAGGTTTTCAGAAGTTAAAGTACCTCTAATTTCAGTCAAGGAGTAAGGATCAACATATGACATATTCAGATATTCACCATCTCTGTGTCCAATACCTCCTCTTGAATTGCTTGACAATTGCTTCAGATTTGAAAACATCTTTAACCAGAGTGCTTTTGATCTAACCATCTCAGATAAATCAACAACACTTGAAGCGCTTGTAATAATTCCTCCAGACTGAAAATTGATAAGTGTATCACAACTTAATGTGCTAATATGTTTCCACTTCTTATCCTTTTCCTTTTCAAAGGCATAGCTTCTTTTCAGTGAAGATTCTTGTCTGCTTGGATTCCTCCACACTCTTCTGTTTGAGAGTTTAAGCCTTTGTACATAGAGATTGAAATCTCTATTTGTTGATCTTGTAATTTCACTTCTTCTGGCTTCTTCTTCTTCATCTACTTCCTTGTTGTGAGAATCAACAACAGTAGATAAAATTATCAAGTCAATCTCTTGCAGAATTTCAGAATCATCAGGATCTTGAATATTATCAGGAACAACATCAGGATTAGATTCTTCAATTTGATTTGTATTGCAGAGAGTTGATTTTCTTGATTTTCTTCTCAATTCAGGTTCTTCTTCAATATTTCCATCATCACCAAAAGTAGATCTGTCAGGAACTACTAGAGTTTGAATAGGTTCAGGAATTTCTTCAATTCTTAACCCTGTAGACCTTGTCTGTCTAGGTACTGTTTGATTTGAAGAACCTCTTCTACTTCTTCTAGCACCTCTTCTACCTCTGCCTCCTCTACCTCTAGTAGGAGCAGTATAGCTTTCCATTGTCTCTCTTTGTAGTCTCAAAAATTCTTCATGTGAGAGATCTGGATATTCTTCACTTGCTGTAGAGAGTGCTTTTCTAGCATATAATTGTTGAACTCTTTTATCAGTGTGATATAGAGTAACAATTCTGCCATCTTTTGTAGAAAACTTCTGGAATAAATTTGATGCATCTTCAGGATTATCAATAATCACATCTTCATCTCCTTCAGGAATTGTAGCAAGAATATGTCCATGACCAGGTGTCAGGATTTGTTCTTCCGTCAGGATCTGAGATTGCATCATTGTTCTTACTGTTTTAACTCCAGAATCAGAAACATGAGTTGACTGCGTTGTTTGACTTTGTGAAGTTTGAATTGTAGACTTCATAACAACAGCATCAGAGGTTTCTCCTTGTATCACTTTGTCACTACCATCATCTCCAGTATCATCATCATTATTCCTTAATACTAGATCAGGTGTGCATTTTGTCCGACTAACCTTCTCCCCCTTTTTGACATCAGGATTTGACAATAAATTCAAAATTAAGGAAAGAGAGGCTTGAATGTCAGTTACCTTAGTATCCAGAGAATCAATTCTTCGGTTGATTGAGGTTTGTTCTGAAACAACAGATTTCACTTGGGATTCTACTACCCTTAGCTGAAAAGCAGTAGGCACCTTTGTAAAATTATTAAAGATATCAGTCCTCACTTTGTCAGTTGAACTCTTGATAGAATCAATCTCACTTTTCAGGCTCTTGGATAACAGAGTTGTAGCCTTCAGATGATTCTTCAAGTCTTGATTCTCTATAGATTTCACTGCTTTATAGGCATGTTCAATAGCAGAAGAAAAACTGATAGATTCATCAGAATTGTGCCATGAATTGTTCCATTCATTCTGTCTAAATGCCTCAGCAGGATCAAAGGAAGGAATAGAAAAATCTTGTCTCTGATCTTTCCCAGTGGAAGCTTTGCCAGCCATAAATGTACTTGATGAACCAAAATTAGTTCCAAGACTAATCTTGAGTGCTGTAGCAAGCTGTTCCTTCTCTTTTCGATTCTCATCATCATCACTATCACCAGAGTCATCATCATCAGTACTGTGAGTAACATCAGGATCAGGAAGAATTATACCTTTCATTTTATCCTGTGAATCTGTGATAGGATGATCCATTGGTCTTGAACGAAGTGGCTGTATCAGGATAGATTCAACATCAGGAGCACCACTAGCGTCAGGATAAACACCGTCAGGATTTGATATGCTTGCATCAGTATTTTCTACCAATGGTTCTTGTGGAGCTTGAGGTTCAGAAGCTGCTTCAACACTTTGAGTCAAAGGTTCTTGTGTGCTTCCCTCATAGACAGTGTCCTTGACCAATCTTCGAACTTCATCTGCACCAGAAATCCCTTGAGCATTGTCAGGAAATTTCTCAGAAACTGTAGCTTGGCCTGCATCTTCACTTTGAGAAGATGGTTCTTGTGTAGCTGGAATGTTGATGTCTTCATTCTCCCTTTGAGAAAATGGTTCTTGTGTGACCATTCCACTAGCTAAGCCTTCACCCAAACTTTGATTGAGTGGTTCTTGTGTGGCTGGATCATCAGAAAGAGCTGCTGAACCACTTTGAGGTTCAGGTTCTTGTGGGCTTGATCCTTTCAGTTTCTTCTGTCTTTGATAGACTAACTCTTCTGCCTTCCTTAGCTTTTCCATTGGATGTTTGATCCCAAGATTGGAAGCAGCAGCACCGTACTTCTCCCATGAAATATCAACATGTCTTTTTGTTGGAGAGTCCTGTGCTGGAGAGTCTGAAATATTAACCACTTGACTTGGTGCAGCATCAGGAGTACTAACATCAGGATTTGCTTGAGCAGTAGAAACTGATTGCTCATTCAGAATAGAAGTGTCCTGTACATCAGTATCCTGCTTCTTTTCTAAAGGAATATGATACCTGCTCTTTGATAACTTCCTTTTCTTCTGTGGTGTAGACAATGGAACCACAGCTGCAGTAGCAGTATCAACAACTTCCTTACATACTTTCAGCACAGAGGATATAGGTAAATCATCCTCTGAGTCAGTCTCATCCCTGAGAACTAACTTTCTTTTTACAGAAACAACCTCACCTCCCTTTGCAGCTTTCTGGACCAGGACCCCTTGTACACCCCCTTGTAACTTCTTTTTAGTGAGTGGTGTAGAGGAAAAGTCCTTTGAACCTGATTGCCTTCCTGACACATCAGTTCGAGCTGACTTCTTTGCTTTTACAACTAAAGTCTTTTGAGAGACAATAGAGGTGGCAGTTGACTGTTTAGACTGTTTAGGATGAATGCTTGTGTCAGGAACAAGGTGGGTTGAGCCTTGCCCCATAGCATTAGAGATTAAACCATAACGAGTAGGCATTTTCCTATGTAAGAAAAACCTAACTTCATCAGGAATAAAAGCATTTCCTATGAAACCATTTGCCTTATCAGGATTGAGAAAAAAATATTTAAAATGAAGTAAAATAAAGTTTTATTTTAAGAAAACAAAATTTATTTTGATAATCCTGATAAGTGCTGTTTTTTTTAAAATGATTACAAAAACAAATAGCATAATACCCATGTAACCATTCTTAACAATTACCGAGGCAAAGTAATTATGAGAAACTGAACAGTCGCCTCGATAAACAAAAATGACCTGCATCCTCAACACACATTCTCTATTAAATAGAACTGTTAAGCATAATCATCATATATCTATTAAAACACAAACCCTCTCCAGAGAAAAACTTACGAAAACCTTTCACCTTCTTTGTTTTTCAATGGCTGCCAATCAACAAAACAACATACCTGAAGAAGAGCTTGACTTGATTTGGCAAGTGATGGATGAGGCTCTTGCTGAGATGGAGCCACAACCAGTTCCTGACCCTCAGGAACAAGAAGCGTTTATAAACGCAATGTTTGATGTGGTTTGGCACAACTTCCTGCAAGCCAATCCGAACTGGAATCCGCTTGATAACCTCATCTATGAAGAGGATGAGGATGATGAAGAGGATGAGGATGAAGATGATGAAGAGCTCGTCCGAGAGCTTGAGAAAAGAAAGAAGAGAATCCGTGATGCTTGTATGTCATGCAAGTTGGAGGCACGGAGGCGTCCCGGTGGTCACGGTGACGATCCGCCTTCAAGTAAATCAGCTCCTCTTCTTGTCTCTTAAGGATGAAACAAGAGAAGCCCTAGATGGATCAAAGCCTGGTTATGATCCATCAGGAGTGTTCATGCTTATTTGCAGGGCACGTGTTCCTGAGTAGAAAAGTAGACTAGGAAAAGAATATGTAATTTCCATTTTCATTTGTAAAGAATCTTCAAGATTTAATGAAAACTATCAATTTGCTCAATTGTTCTTGTCCTCCTTACTTTTCCTGCACAATTTGTTAGTAACACTGCATTTGACACATAATATAACGAATAGTAATCACTGACAAAAATATAATTGGAATTGAAAATTAAGACTTAATAACTTAATCAAAGACTAAGTAATGATCTTATTTGTCAGAGTTTACCAGGAGTGTTGTTGACAAATTGTCTTAGAACTTCTGGTTTTCATACCAGTTTCAAAATCTGAGCATCAGGATTTGACCAGTTGACTTCCTGTCAGGATTTGATCAAAGAAAACATACCTTTCTGAATAACCATCAGGATTTGACAGTTATCAGGATTTCCTCTCTGTAATTTTCCTCAGAAATTCTCAAAGTTCATCATTCCAAGTTCATTCACCAATTTATTGAAAGTAGCTTCAGGTAGTGGCTTGGTGAATATATCAGCTAGTTGTTGATCAGTAGGAACAAAGTGAAGTTCAATTGTTCCTTCCAGAACTTGTTCTCTTATGAAGTGATATCGAATACTGATGTGTTTAGTAAGAGAATGCTGAACTTGATTTCCTGTCATTGCAATAGCACTTTGGTTATCACAATAAATAGGGATTTTTGAGTATGACAGACCATAATCTAACAACTGATTTCTCATCCACATGATCTGAGCACAACAACTTCCTGCAGCAATGTACTCAGCTTCTGCAGTTGAAGTGGAAATAGATTTTTGCTTTTTACTGAACCATGAAACTAATCTTCCACCCAAAAACTGACAGCTTCCTGAAGTACTTTTCCTGTCTATTTTGCATCCTGCAAAATCAGCATCTGAATAACCACACAACCCAAAATCTGATTCCCTTGTATACCAAAGGCCAAGTGTAGGAGTTCCTTTGAGATATCTGAAAATTCTTTTGACTGCAATCAGATGGGGTTCTCTAGGTTTTGCTTGAAATCTTGCACATAGACAGGTTGCAAACATGATATCTGGTCTACTTGCAGTGAGATACAATAAAGAGCCAATCATTCCTCTGTAGTGAGTTACATCTACCTCAGCACCTTGATCAGGATCAAGTTTGGTAGCTGTAGCTATGGGAGTTGTTGCAGGAGAACTATCTTGCATGTTAAACCTTGTCAATAAATTCCTTGTATATTTAGACTGATTGATAAAAATCCCTTCACCAGTCTGTTTAACTTGAAGACCAAGAAAGTAACTCATTTCTCCCATCATGCTCATTTGATATCTTGACTGCATAAGCTTAGAAAACTTTTCACACAGCTTATTGTTTGTTGACCCAAAAATGATATGATCAACATAAATCTGAACTAATAACAAGTCCTTACCATGATTCAAATAAAATAGAGTTTTATCAATAGCACCTCTTTTGAATCCACTTTCCAGTAAGAATAGAGCTAAGGTTTCATACCATGCTCTAGGAGCTTGATTTAGTCCATAAAGTGCCTTATCCAATCTGTAGACATGATCTGGATATTTAGGATCAATGAAACCAGGAGGTTGCTCAACATAGACTTCTTCCTCCAGTTCTCCATTTAAGAAAGCACTTTTTACATCCATCTGGAAAACCTTGAATTTCTTATGAGCTGCATAAGCAAGAAATATCCTGATGGCTTCTAATCTTGCAACAGGAGCAAAAGTTTCATCATAGTCAATTCCCTCTTGTTGAGAATACCCCTTTGCAACTAGTCTAGCTTTGTTTCTGATTATCACTCCATCAGAATCAGTCTTGTTCTTGAAAATCCACTTTGTACCAACAATTGATCTATTCTTTGGTCTTGGTACCAGTTTCCAGACTTCATTTCTTTCAAATTCATTCAGTTCTTCTTGCATTGCAGTAACCCAATCAACATCTTTAAGTGCATCTTCAACTTTCTTTGGTTCCTCCTTGGATAGAAAGTTATTGTATAGACATTCATTCTGAGTTGCACTTCTTGTTTGAACACCTGCATCAGGATCTCCAATGATCAAATCAGGAGTATGATCTTTTGTCCATTTCCTTGCTGGTGTCAAATTGTTCCTTGAAGTAGATGCTCCCCCTGGATTGGTGTTATCTTGATTTGAAGAACTTGCTTGTCTTGAAGCTTCCCCTGAATTAATGTTATTTCCTCCTGAATGGTTATCAGGATCATCACTTGAATCAGTATCTGAAGAATTCTGTCTTGATGATTGAGTTGACTCTGAACTTGTAGTAGATTGCTGTTGCTCCCCCTCAACATTTGCACTACTAGAAGTATCACTATTGGATGTATCATCAGTATTAGCACCATCAGTATCTGGTGTGTCATCAGGATTTGGTGACCCATCAGGATCTGATGTATTGACAGGATCTGATTCACTTTCTTCAGATTCTTTGGAAACTTCATTTTCAAAAATCAATCTATCATGAGAGTCTTCAATGATTCCAGTTATCTTCTTGTCATCAAAAGATACATGTTTTGACTCCATGACAGTCCTTGTCCTCAAATTAAAAACTCTGAAGGCTCTTGATGCAGGATAGCCTATGAAAATTCCTTCATCAGCCTTTGTTTCAAATTTCCCTAGCTGTTCAGGATGAGTTTTGAGAACAAAACATTTACAGCCAAACACATGCAGATGCTTCAGACTAGGTTTCTTCTCCTTGAGTGATTGATAAGGAGTAACACCATGTCTGTTTATCAAAGTGAGATTCTGTGTATAGCAAGCTGTGTTGACTGCTTCTGCCCAGAAATATGTAGGTAACTTAGCTTCTTCCAACATAGTTCTGCCAGCTTCAATAAGAGTTCTATTTTTCCTTTCAACTACTCCATTTTGCTGAGGTGTGCCAGGAGCAGAGAATTGTTGAATAATTCCTTTGTATTTGCAGAACTCTACCATCTTTGAATTCTTAAATTCAGTACCATTATCACTTCTCAGTATCTTGACTTTGTATTTTGTGGTTGTCTCAATCATTCTCACATGATCCAACAGAACCTCAGGAGTTTCATCTTTTCTGTGCAGAAAATACACCCAGGTGAATCTAGAATATTCATCAACAATTACAAGAGTGTACCTTTTCTTACTGATGGTCATGATGTTGACTGGTCCAAATAGATCAAGATGTAGCATGTGATATGGTTCTCCAATAGAGGATTCTGATTTACTCTGGAATGATGTCCTTCGTTGTTTTGCTTTCTGACATGCATCACAGAGTCCATCAGGAGTATATAACACTTTTGGTAATCCTCTCACTAAATCTTTCTTAACCAACTCATTGATGTTGCTGAAGTTGAGATGAGAAAGCTTCTTGTGCCAATTCCAACTTTCATCTACTGAAGCTTTACTGATCAGACAGGTAGGGGAGTCATCAGTATTTGATTGAATGTTGGCTTCATATATGTTACCATGCATGTAGCCAGTCAGTGCTATCTTTCCTGTTTCTTTGCTGACTACTTCACAATGTGTGGAATAGAAATTGACATGATAACCTCTGTCAGTGATTTGACTAATACTCAACAAGTTGTGTTTTAGTCCCTTCACTAGAGCTACTTTTTCAATGATGACATTTCCAATGATTATATTGCCATATCCCAAGGTTTGTCCAATGTTGCCATCTCCATAAGACACAGTTGGGCCAGCTTTTTCCTCATATTCTGATAACAGGGCTTTGTTTCCAGTCATGTGTACAGAACATCCACTATCCATGACTAACACATTTTTCTTTTTACCCTGTATCAGAATAGAAACACACTAGTTAGAACACTTAGGAACCCATACATGTTGGGTTCCTTTTTCATGCAATTTATTAATTTTCACAGCAGAAGACTTTCTGACCATAGCAGTCCTGACAGGATTTACTCCATCAGGATTTTCTTTGTCAGTATCAGTATTAACAAAAGCATGCTTCAAAATGGCATTATCAACTCTATCAGACTTTGTACTCCTATTTAACTTAGGCAATGGATCATAGAAGTTATAGTACAAATCATGATAATCTTTACAAGTATAAATAGAATGCCATGTACTACCACAATGAAAACAGGACTTCTGTGGTTTATAGAGTACTGATCTATTCCTCACATCAGACTTAGAAATATCAGCAATCTTCTTCTTAATCTTCTTACAATCAATAGCAAGATGATTAGAGTTACCACAGTTAAAACAACACTTTCTAGGTGCATTTGGGATATATTTATAACCATTCTCTTTATTGATCCCAACTTTACCATTCCTGTTTCTCTTAACAGTAGCTTCCTGTTTCTTATCTGTCACCATACAGATTTTATCTTTAAGCTGTTTCTGAGACAATTGACCTACATTCTTAATGAGTTTATTCAAGACAGGTTTAGACTTTATGATTTTAATTCCTTGAATAGAAGTAGATCCCTTATCAAAAGTAGAATTGGAATCCTTACCAAAAACAAAATTAACAGGAGTAATCTTCGATTTGGTTGCATCTATAACATGTCTATAGGTCTTTGGACTGACTGTCTCATCAATGACAATTTTTTCTTTCAATTTCTTATCCTCATCTGACTTATATCCTAGACACTCTTTCCAATTCTTAGAGGTATTAATCTCATGAAATTTCCTACCAGAGTCTGTCCAGGTTCTGATTTTCTCATTAGCATATTCAAGTTCCTTTTCAAGAGCAATACATTTGGATTTCATCTCTAAATGCATGTGATTAGCATTATCACATTCTTTTTGTACTTCTTGCATGCGAGAAAATTCAGCTTCTAATATATCATTCCTTTTTCTAAGTTCAGACATCTCAGATAAGATTCTAGTATTCTCAGCAGTTTGACTTCTAAAGCTAATATGTAATGACTTTAGAAAACGTCTTAACTCAGAAGCATTATCAGTATCAAAATCAAAGATAGTATTTAGTACCTTATCATCAGGAGCAGCAGTTACATCAGCATTGGCCATTAGAGCATTGTTGACCACCTCAGTATCAGATTCTGAGGAAGAGTCCATCCAATCCTTGCTTGATGTGATAAGTGCCTTTGTCTTCTTGCACTCAGAAGCAAAGTGACCCATTCCATTGCACTTGTAGCATCTAACCTTTGACTTGTCAAATTTGCTACCCTTGCTGTCCTTTTTGATATACTTGTCTTTGTCTGCTTTGAAAGTCTTTTTCTGAAAGTTGCCTTGTCTTCTATTCTTCCTGAACTTCATCCTTCTGAAGTTTCTGACAATCATCGCAACCATCTCTTCCATGTCTGAGTCTGAAGAGTCATCATCAGTATTGGCATCAGGATTGCCATCAGTATCTGATGAAGAGTCGTCAGGATCTGACTCAGCTACTCTTGTTTTACTTCTAGAGACCTCCATAGCTTTTCCTTTTGATTTAGCTTCTGCTTTCAAAGCAATTGACTTTGCCTTGCTGCTTTTCTTGTTCTTTCTCTGTTGAACTTCAAGATCATGAGTTCTTAGCATCCCATAGACTTCATCAAGAGACACAGTGTTAAGATCATACTGTTGTCTAATGATTGAGGTCTGAGTGTCCCATTCTTCAGGTAAAGCTCTTAGAAACTTGGTGTTTGAATCTTCAGTTTCATATTCCTTGTCAACTAAAGATAAGTTGTTCAATAGTGTCAGAAATCTATCATATAGATCAGTTAGGCTCTCATCGGGTCTTGCATCAAATTGTTCATATTCTTGAATCAAAAGAGCCCTTCTGTTTTTCTTGACAGATGCAGATCCTTGGCACTGAGTTTCCAAAGTATCCCAAATTTCTTTTGAAGACTTGCATGCAATCACTCTATTTGACATGACAGCATCAAGACTACTGTGCAAGATATTCTTTATTCCCTGAGAACATGAGCTTTTTCTTCTGGAGTCCATTCACTTTTAGCCTTGACCACATAATGTTCAGGTACAGTATCTGTTCGTTCTACAATCCTTGTAGGAATATATGGTCCATCACGAATCCTGTCCAGATAGTCAGGATCCATAGCCTCCAGGTACATCAGCATCTTTACCCTCCATGTTGGATATTCTGATTTCTTCAAGATGGGAATCTTCATGCTTTCATACTTGGTTGTCGACATCTTTAGATCGTTTCTGATTCAGAAATAAATCAGTTTGCTCTGATACCAATTGTTGCCCAGTAATAATCTATTGTAGAAGGGGGGTTGAATACAATAGTATAAGATAATCGACTTCTTAATGTATATATCACAAATATGAAAAGAAGGATAACAACTTTATTAAATCTGATATAAAACTGTTACAAACTCTCTCAAGAAATTCTGATGTTCTTGAGAGCTGCTAGCTTACAAAAACTCTCTCAAGAAATTCTCTGTTCTCGAGAGCTTCTATTCGATTATGTTCTCGTCTTCCGAATACATAAATCGAAACCAAGACTGTGTTTATATACTACACAGCTTCTCTATCAATGATAAGTCCTAATCAATTACAAAGATTGAAACCTATCCATAATTGATAGCTACATACTACAAACCAGGAACCGACAGAATAAACTTCCATGTTTATCTAGACTCCAAATATAACTCGAAGTAGGAATCCTGATCAGCTTCCAGTCCTGATGATCAATCCTGATCCCAGTCCTGATATGCCTTCTGATCCTGACGACCATGTAATCCTGATGACGTCAGCAATCCTGATCAGTCGAGTCTAGCTCCTGACGATCATTGAATTCTGATCTAACAGTCATTCCAGTGTTAATTGATAGTCATTTCAGACTATTAATTCATAGTCATCCTGGAAAGAAAAGAAACGTGCAGATTACTTTTGTGTCAAGTGGATTACAAAAGGTGATTACCTTTATAATCAAAAGATCAAGACAAAAAGTATCATCTTCAACATTACATTCAAAAAGGCTTCTGTCAAGAAAAGAAAAGAACTGCCGTGGATCATTTCTTTTACAGTGAATTAATTCTAGAATTATTCTGTTAAATCTAAACCAATAGAATTCATTCACTTGTACTGCTTTGACTATCTAGCGGATTTTTATTCCTAGAATGTATCTCAAATTATCATTTATTGTTATATCTTTTTATTACAAAAATAGATAAATTCATGTCGAATTTATTCTAGATTTGTTTTAATTAGTTTGAGATCCAATCTTGTAATCAGTACCATATTTGTAACACCCTTCAAGTTTAATAGAGTTTTAATTAACTTGAATCTTGTTTCATTTTATTCCGCAATAATTTGTTCCTAAATTGTTTTATTCTAAAACGGACAAATTCGATTAAACGGTATAATTTGTATTCAACCCCCCTTCTACAAACTTATTAGGACCTAACAATTGGCATAAGAGCCTTTTGATTGATATAGTAATCAAAGATCCAATTGTTTTGAGATTTTTGCTTTAATTCTGAAAATTTTATTATTCTTCAAAAATCTCAAAAATGTCTACAACTTAGAAAGTTGGTACTGTCAAAATCCCCATGTTCAGCAAGGAGCATTATCCTATGTGGAAGAAGAAAATGCTCCTGTTTCTTCAAGTTGCTAATGTTAAATATCTGGGAGTGCTGAAGAATGGTCCTAAAATCCCTATGATTGTTGAGGGAGAGCAGATAGAGAATGATGTGGTTACTAGAGCTGCTAGGATGTACCCCAAGGACCCCAAAGACTACACTCCTGATGAGAAAGAGGATTCTACACTGGATGCCTGTCTACAGTTGATACTGGTTGATTGTCTGGATCCTATCATGCATAATCATGTTCTAAACTGTGCTACTGACAAACACATTTGGGACACAATAGAGATAATCAATGAGGGGACAAAGGAAGTTAGAGGGAATAAGGTGGAAATTCTCACCTCTTCATATGAGCATTTCAGATCAAACCCTGGTGAAGGTATCTCTGAGGTTTTTGAGAGATACAATAAATTGATCAATGATCTGAATCTCAATGGGAAGCACTATACTATCAAGGAAATTAATAAGAAGTTCCTTCTGACACTTCCAATTCAT
Source organism: Heracleum sosnowskyi (assembly GCA_030848705.1). Lineage (NCBI taxonomy): Eukaryota > Viridiplantae > Streptophyta > Magnoliopsida > Apiales > Apiaceae > Heracleum > Heracleum sosnowskyi. The sequence continues at coordinate 36,483,436 of CM061238.1, forward strand.
TTGGAGCACAGAATATCTGCTATTAGAGAAGCAAGAGATCTTGGAGATATTTCTTTGGAAAGACTGTATGGTGTTCTGAAGACTTATGAGCTGGAGCATATTCAACAGAAGGAGATATATGGAACTGGAAAGATAGTTGGTACTTCTACTGCATTGACAACAGTAGTCCCACAGAAACTGGAAGTGAAGGTTGTTCAACCTTCCAGTTCTAACTTGGATGTTATTGATGCTGAATTTGGTTTAACATCCATTGATCAATCTGGTGGTGACTTCTACTCTTTGGAAGAACTTGATCAGCTGGAGGATGGTGATTTGACCATGATAGTCAGGAAGTTTGGGAAGTTCAGATTCAAAAGGAATCCCAATCTTAAGTTCAAGCCCAGATTTCAGAGAGGTGGATCTTCCTCTTCAAGTAGCACAAGGGGTGGCTACAAAACTGGAATTGTGGAAAGAAGCACAATCAGGTGCTACAATTGCAATGAGTTGGGTCACTTTGCTACAGAATGTAAAAAGCCAAAGCAAGTGAGAAGGAACTCATTTGATTCTAGCAAGAAGAATAAGATTGAGAAAGCTTATGTTACTGAAGGAAAGAGTTGGGATGATACTGATAGTGATGAAGAAGCAGGTGAAATTGGAAACCTTGCTTTAATGGCTAATGAGGCAAGCACTTCATCAACATACATGTCAGAGGTAAAGTTTACTGATACTGAAATGATCTATCATCTTAGTACTACTGTTTCATGTGCACGTAGAGAAAATGATAGAATAATTCTTTTGAACACATCCCTTGAAAAGGAGATAAAAGAATTAAAACTTGTGCATGTTAATCAGGATGAACTAACTGAGAAAATAGCATTTCTTGAGAATAGGGTTAAATGTTATATTCAACTGGAAACCATTCTTAAGGGTCAGATCAGTGAACTTAAAGTCAAGGCTAATGCTTACTATAACTCTTGTAAGACTGCTAGAGAAATCATCAATAAACAAAGTATTGGTCAGACTGTAGGAATAGGGTATGACTATAATGAGTCTATTGGTGAGTTAAGCATAAATACCCCTAATCGAGTCAGTGTTGAAGAAAGGGGTATACCAGATGTGCTTAAGGGTATTGATAAACCTTTCTTTAGAGAGTCTCAAGCAGGACCTCTGAATGAATACTCTATCATCATTGAAGAGGAGATACGTATAGAGGATCGTGCTTTTGAACTTGCTCAGTCCAACAAGTGTATGTCTGACAAACCAGTCAAAGTTGTTTCAGCAACGGAGACTAAGTCAGACATTCATAAAGTGGATCAAAACAACTGTAGAACCAACATGCCTTCTATTAATCTTTCTCATAAAGCATGCGGTGTGGTAAATTGCATGTCTTGTGCTTTCAATGTTATGTATGCTTATTTTAATAGTAAGCATGTATCTGATAATAAGACTGCTCCACGTCAACATGTTAATAATAAGAAGCATGTTAGATCTAAGACTACTAGTCCTCCAAAGACTAGAGTGGATCCATTTATCCCTAAGCCTACTCAGAAATGTGTTAAGGCTGGCTATAAATGGAAACGCTCTTTTGTGAAAGAGGTTTATGTAGTTAAGGTTAAAAATGTTGTTTTGCCTGAAAAAGGCCAGTTCATTAAGTATGCTGGACCCAATCAAGTTTGGGTTCCGAAGAAGGTCTAATCAATTTGATACTGCAGGGTGTGGAATAGGTAAACCGTGTTATGTGGGTTCTTGACAGTGGTTGTTCAAGGCATATGACCGGAGATAGAGCCCTGCTATCAAATGTGGTTGAGAAAGCTGGCCCAGGAGTTACCTTTGGAGATAACAGCAAGGGTATTACCAGAGGATATGGCTGTTTGAAGTTTGGAAATGTTATCATTCAAGATGTATCTATTGTGGAAGGTCTGAAGTTCAATCTTCTCAGCATCAGCCATTTCTGTGACCGAGGATATGTTGTTTCCTTTGAGAAAGATAGATGTCAGATCCTTCACAAGAAGAATGGAAAGCCTGCTCTTCAAGGAGTAAGGAAAGGTGATTTGTTCATAGCTGATCTGCACTCTGGATCCAAAGATGAAGTTACTTGTTTTTATGCTAAAGCTTCATCAGATGAGAGTTGGCTATGGCACAAGAAGATGTCTCACCTTAACTTCAAAACCATGAACTCTTTAGTCAAGAGGGAATTGGTTAGAGGTTTGCCTCAGATGGAATTTACACAGGAAGGACTGTGTGAGGCTTGTCAGAAAGGAAAGTCAAAGAAAGCTTCTCACAAGAGCACTGCCACATCATCAATAACTGAACCACTTCAGCTACTGCACATGGATTTGTTTGGTCCAGTTAGTGTGATGTCCATGTCAAAGAAACAGTATGCACTTGTGATTGTTGATGACTATTCCAAATATACTTGGGTTTTATTCCTACATTCCAAGGATGAGACCCCACATATGGTGATTGATCATATAAAGTTGATTGAGCTGGATTCGAGATTCCCTGTTAGAGCTATAAGGTCAGATAATGGAACTGAATTCAAGAATGCAGTCCTAAATGACTTTTGTGCAGATAAAGGAATAACAAGACATTATTCTGCCCCTAGAACTCCTCAACAGAATGGAGTGGTGGAAAGGAAGAATCGTACATTGATTGAAGCTGCTAGGACTATGTTAAGTGAATCAAGACTTCCAATGTACTTTTGGGCTGAAGCTGTGAACACTGCTTGTTATACTCAGAATCGAACTTTAATCAACAAGGACTTAATGAAGACTCCGTATGAGATCATGAACAACAAGAAACCAACTCTCAAATACTTTCATGTATTTTGAGAAAAATGTTTTGTACTTAAGGATGACAATGTGAAACGTGGCAAGTTTGAGGCCAAGGCACAAGAAGCTATTTTTTTTGGTTATTCCAGAAGATCTTACAGGGTGTACTTGATTGATGGTCACCATATAAAGGAAAGTGTCAATGTAACATTTGATGACACTAAGCTCCCTGGTATCCAAACAGAAGACTCATCTGAGGAACTGAAGTTTGATAACTTGCCAGACTCAGATTCAGATGATGAAGCCCCACCTGAGAATGTTGATGGTAATGACAATAACAATGATGATAATAATCCTGGTGGTGGTGGTGGAAACATTGGTAACAATGGAGATACCACCAACACTGGAGAAGAATCATCAAGGCAATCAATCAACTAGTCACTCACAACATCAAAGTGAATTTCAAGGCGAATCATCAAGATCAAATCTTCCAAGACAGACTATATGGAATAGAGCTCATCCCTTTGAGCTGATCATTGGTGATCCAGATGTTGGAGTTAAAACTAGAAGTGCTACTCAGAATGAATGTCATTATTCAGGGTTTCTATCTGAAATGGAGCCAAAGAAGACCGAGGAAGCACTGACTGATCCAGATTGGGTGATTGCTATGCAAGATGAACTCAATCAATTTGAACAACAGCAAGTCTGGAAGCTGGTACCCAGACCAAAGAACAAGAAAGTAGTTGGTACAAGATGGGTATACATAAACAAGCTAGATGAGGATGGCATTGTTACAAGGAACAAGGCAAGACTGGTTGCTCAAGGGTATTCACAAGCTGAAGGCATTGATTATGATGAAACCTATGCACCAGTGGCTAGACTTGAGGCCATCAGGATGTTCTTAGAATTAGCAGCTTACTCCAATTTTAAAGTCTATCAAATGGATGTCAAGAGTGCATTCCTGAATGGTGAGCTAGATGAAGAAGTGTATGTGGAACAACCCCTGGCTTTGAAAATCAGGAGCTGCTGGACTTTGTGTACTTTCTCTTCATGGCTATCTATGGTCTCAAACAAGCCCCAAGAAAATGGTATGACACTCACTCTGGTTTTCTTTTAGAAAATGGTTTTGTTAGAGGTATCATAGACAAAACTCTTTTTTCAAAGAAACACAAAAATGATATGATGTTGGTCCAAGTCTATGTGGATGACATCATATTTGGGTCTACTAATGATGATCTCTGTAAGAGATTTGCTAAGCTAATGCAGAGTAAGTTTGAAATGAGTATGATGGGTGAGCTGAAGTTCTTTCTTGGATTACAAGTAAGTCAAAGGTCAAATGGTATATTTATTTGTCAATCCAAGTATCTCAAAGAACTCCTCAAAAAGTATCACATGGAGGATTCAGCATCAACAAGGACTCCATCTTCAACAGCAATCAAACTTGGAGCTTCTGACAATTCTATCAAGGTAGATGTTACAAGCTACAGAGGTATGATTGGCTCCTTACTCTATCTTACTGCAAGTAGACCAGATATTATGTATGCTACATGCTTGTGTGCAAGGTTCCAAGCGGACCCTAGAGATTTACATCTCGTTGCTATTAAAAGAATCTTGAGATATCTTAAGGGTACACCTAATTTAGGTATCTGGTACCCTAAAGATTCTGGTTTTAACCTTGTTGGATATACAGATTCTGATTATGCAGGTAGTGTTGTGGATAGAAAGAGTACCTCTGGGAGTTGTCAATTTCTAGGAGGTAGATTGAATTCCTGGTATAGCAAGGAACATCAAACAGTTTTCAATTCAACAGCAGAAGCTAAATATATTGCTGCTGGAAGCTGTTGTGCTCAGATCCTATGGATAAGGAATCAATTGAAGGACTATGGCTTTGCATTAGACAAAATTCCTATCTTATGTGATAATACAAGTGCCATAGAAATCTCCAACAACCCTGTTCAACACTCGAGAACGAAGCACATTGATATCAGGTATCACTTTATCAGAGAGCATGTTATGAATGGAACTGTGGAGTTACACTTTGTACCCACATAAGAACAGACTGCAGATATATTCACTAAATCTGTTGACGAATCCACATTTACCAGGTTAGTTGGTAAATTGGGTATGTTGAACAGTCTTAGTGATTGACAATGTCTCTGGTAGGTTTGTTCTTATCTAAATCATTTTCTCTTGTTGATATTAGATGTTAAATATTGCCAATCCATGTTTATTGTGCAAAGCTTGTTAATTTAAATATTTTGAATAATTTATTTTCTTTAAAAATATTTTTCTCATATTTTTTAAGTGGAGAAATGTATTTTTATTGAAAATTTATTTATTTAGAATTATTTAAGTTATTTTCAGATTGTAAATATTGTTGTTTGAATTTTTCTGCAGGTTTATATTTTTTTTTTGAATTTCTATAATATTCTGCAATTTTTTTTTGTGTGTGCATAATTTTCTGCTTAATTATTGCATTTTCTGAAAATATTATATTGCTTAATCCTTTATTCTGCAATTTAATGTTTGATCTGTGAATATTAGGTTTTGTTATTTTATTTTTATTTTTATTTCATTTCATTTGCAATTTTCAGAACAGTTGTGCATTTTCTAGATAATTCTGTTATTTTTTTTCTGTTTTTCTGCTAATTTCTGTTAACAGTTTGTGCATTTCGACTTAGTTTACTGTGATTTTATGCTTTTGTACTAGCATGACTATCGGAATGACTATCTAACATTGTCATTCCAGTAGTCATTTTAGGGTTATTAAATTTTAATTTAAACTTAGAATATTTTTTCAATTTTTATTTCAGTACTTTGATTTTTGTACTGGAATGACTATCGGTATGACTATCCCATAGTCATCCCGGTAGTCATTCCAATAGTATGTATTTTTTTGATTAATTTTTCTGATTTTCTGTTAATATTCTTAGTCATTCTCAGTTTAATACTGGAATGACTATCGGTATGACTACCCGGTAGTCATCCCAGGCTATTCTGAGGTTTGCCTATAAATACTAAACAGATTGTCATTTCTTCTCATTCCTCACAAACTCTTGTTTTTACAAAGTTTCTTTTCTCTCTAGTTTGGTTCTTTATTCTCTAAAGTAAAGAACTGTTGTCCAAGTTTTTATTTTATTTATTTTGGATCGACATAAATTGATTTAATTAATTTCTGATATAATTCTTAATTCTTGGAATTTATTCCCTAAGTTAGAATTAATCTAAAATTAACTCTATTAATTTGTGTTAAAAAATGGCCCAACAATTTGAAATTGTTCTCACTAATTACCATGGCTATTTTGATCCCCTGAAATGTTCACTTGAACGTTTTAGGCCTTGGATCTCCTTTCTTAATCAACATTCTTGTGTTAATTATGCTATATGTTCAAATGTTGACTTGAAAGTTGATCCTTTATATTTACTTTGTTCTACTACTGTTGTCTCTGATGATTTCTCAACCATCTCATTCAATATTCAGGACACACAGTACATTATTACTGAGGAAACATTTTGTAATGCCATGCAGTTTCCTCAGGATAATTTTGACAGACTCCCCACTGAAGAAGAATTAACTAGGTTTTTCATCAGTATTCACTATCAAGGTCCCCTAAATATGGCTAAATTGATCAAGGGGAATCTTGTGTGTGAATGGGATCTATTTTTTGATACTTTGGCTAAGGTCTTTGACAATTGCATGAAAAATAACTTTCAGAATATTCCTTATCTGTTACAAGTTATTGGTTATGCAATTGTCTTCAACAAAAGACTCAATTATGGTCACCTTCTATGGGAAATTGTTGTTAGGAGGGTGTTTAATTCTAGAAAGGAATTTGACAGTGGTAGAAAGATTAAATGTTATTATCCTCGTTTTCTATCACTTGTCCTTAATTCTTTACTTTCTAATGAGCATCAAGAACTGTTCAGGAATGGTCGCTTTTTCATTTCTCCGACCACTGACAGAAAGTTCTATCAAAGATTGCAAACATCCTTCAGGTATAGCAATGTTCCAGTTCTCATATCCAACTACATGACAAACTTCATCAACCTACCATCATTTGAACCACCAGTTCCCGAGAAAAGGATAGTTACATCAGCTGGAACTGAAGAAGTCATAAAACCAAAGGTAAGGACTTCTATCCCTAGTTCTTCTGGTACTGTTTCTGAAACCCAAGAGGTTGATAGGGCTGACCAAGAATTTGTAGAACCACAAACTCTATCCCCGGTCATAGAGTCAAACACTGAGTCATATCCAAATCAACCTGAACCAAATCTAAATACCAGAAACAGAAATGGTAGTGATGAAGAAACAATGAGTGATCCCGCAGCTCTATCTCCACCTCCAAAGAAAAGAAGAACATATAGGGAGATATCTGTAAGCCCGTCTGTATCCTCCCAACAGGATATGGATTTTGAAATGGCCAATACACAGTCTCTGAAGACATTCTCTCAACAGGGTGAATCTATTGAAGTTCGCCATAGGGCCATGGCATCTTGTACCGAGTCAAGCACACTCCCGTTACTCACAATGGGAGAAAACATAACTTTAGATGCAACTCAGGACACTTTGCTAGGAGATCACTTAGGATATGAGACAGTGCCTACCATTGTAACGGTAGAAGTGCCTTCACAGGCATCTGAGGGAAAATCTGATTCTTCGCCAACTCAAATAGAATCATTTTCTCCCCTCCCAGAGGGAACATCTCTGGCTCCCTTAAGGGATTTTCCACTCGCAGTTTATACTGGAGAAAGTGTAAGGCAACCTAGTGAATCCAACACTGAAGCAATTCAGTTTCAAATTCAATCAAATTTGGATTTCATTAGGGATTGGGAATTGCGAACTCCCATTGCACCACCACTAACCTCTCTAGAAGGGGCTAGGGTGATTTTTCCTGCAGGTACATGAACTCCAAATATGGATAGACAGCTAGTGGTAAGATCTGAGAGACAAACACAGAGCGATACACAAGCACGTGAGCAAAGTGAAACACCATCGAGAGAAATTGAGATGAGTGCACAAAATGACACATACACTGCTTCTTTATTGGCTCAAATAGCTGGTCTATAGAAACAACTTCAAGAAACCCAGGCTGAAAAAGATATTCTCAAGGCACAAGTGGTTGAACGGTCTTCTTCTTCCACCTCTGTAACTAATCAGTTGGGTACTATCAAGGATGAAATTGAAGGATTGAAGACTACTCTACTCCCCAAGATAAATGCTATTCAGGAGTCCCAGGTGTTAGTGGCTTCAGACATCTCTGAGATTATAACTTCAAATGCTGAGATAACAGAGAGTGTCAAGCAGATTGCTTCCATTTCAACTCGGGTGGACTACATTCAGGAGACTGTTGATGAAAATCAGTGGTTCAATGATGAGAGGTTTGCAAGGATTGAAGGAGGGATGCAACATCTGAATGAAGGCATGAAGCATCTTTACAACATGATCAAGAACTCACATCAACCCAATGCTGAACAGAAGAAATTCTTTGAGGGTGATGATGATGAAGGGGACAATGATGGCAAGGATGGAGAATGAGAATGAAGAAGTAGGAAGGAGGATCCTAAGACTGATAAAGTTAAATTTATAGAGGATTCCTCAACTAAGGGGGAGAATAAGGAGAAGGAGAAGGAGATACAAGGAAGAGGAGAAGAAGTGAGAGATCAAGGAGGAGAAGCTCAAGGTTCTGGAAAGGACAAATGGAAGCAAAAGTTAACTTTTTCTGATGATGTCTACTATCAAGATGAACATGGAGAGTTTGACAATATTGAATCTGAAGAAACCCCTGAAGATATCTTTGGTGAAGTGGAGGTTGAAGGAGAGGCTGACTTTGCTGACTGGGAAGATGAACCTGAAGTGGATCCTGCCTTTGAAGCTGAGCTGTTAAGACAGAAAGCTGATCTGAAGAGAAGAGAGGAGGAGAATACTAAAGTGTCTGACATCATCTCAAAGCATCTAGTTATCCAAAAAGCTGAACATCAAGAAAAGCAACGGCTTCATGATATAAAGGTCAAGGACAGGAAGTTATATGCGAGGCTGAAGCTTGGAGAAGAATGGGATAGAGCTAGAGAGATGTTCTCACATCCGACAGGGTCAGACAATGATGGAAAGTTCTTTAGCATGTTGGAAAGGTATAGAAAGGTCAATCCAGACAACTCAATCTATATGAAAGCTCTTCATGCAGAGATTTCAAGAATTACTACTGGATATGACAGAGTCAGAGAGGAGTTGAAGATCTACATCTACACTCATAATGAGGGAACTTTCATAGTTTCTCTCAATCTTCTGGAAAGTAGAACTCTCTCTGAGCTTTGGGTTTTCATGACAAAGATTAAACGGTCTTCACCTCTATGTGAGCTGTTGCATGATCAGCTTAGAGAGTTTGCCATGAAAGCTAGTCCTCAAGTTGTGGATGTGCCATATGAAGTCAAATTTTATAAAGGAAGGGCACTTCAAACTTGTAGTGTGGATCCCATCTCTTTGAAAGATTATCCTGCCAAGCATCTTGTCTATCTGGAAAACATGTTGAGGACAACAAGGTTTGCTATACAAGAAAAGAAAGAAGTTGCTGATTTGATTCAAGACTATTGCATTGCCAATATCAAGAGATATCATCAAATGAAGAATAGGCTGAAGAAAGTTACAACTCAACCTGTCAGACCAAGTGGCATTACTTCTGAATCTGACCGTGTTATGGACAAGGATTTTCTTGAAGCTCTTGAAGAAGGAGAGATGATGGATGAAGAAATTTGAAGAAGCTCTGTTCTGTAAATGTTAAATGTATAGAGCATAGGTAAATCAAGATAGGATCAATGTAAACACATGTTCAGTCTAGAGGAACATCTATCTTGTATTTATCTTTATTGTTTGAATCTGGAAAATGTTTAATGAAATCCAGAATTTGCTGTTATTATTTACTTAACTTTTAAAGTCTTATTTTTACTTGTTTAGTTAGTTGAGTTATCCTCTAGGTATTTGCTAGTTATTCTCTAACAAACAAATACGGGAGATTGAAAGGCATATGTTTAGGCCTATTTGTTTACATCGAGGATTCAACTCAACTTAAACAAGTTTGTAATAAGTAAGTAATAATTCAATTGTCACAGTCACAGGAATCTCAGAAGATCATATCTGTCGGAAGAATACAGATTAAAGTCATCCTACAGACTTGAAGAAATAATACATTAAAAGAAGTTCATTTATTTGATCAAGCCTCAGTGAAGTCTTCAAAGAAGTGGATTTATTAAAGTGACAAAGGTTTCAGATTTGTGACAGCAAATGTACAGGTTACAAAGGTTGAACAACAGTCAAAAGCAAACAATGGACCACAGCTTAAAGTCAAGATGAAGAACAGACATTGAAGTTAGTCATTTATGAACCAGACAGTGCATCAAATGACAACCTCAGACAATGGATATTCTTCAGCAGTTCAAGTGGTTCAAGAATTGGTTTTGCTATTCTATGAGAATTTAAATTCTATTTTAAATTAGTTATTAATTTATTTATTAAATTAATTCATCAGAATTAATTTAGCAAATAAATTAAGTAATTAATTTATGGAATAAATTAATTCATCAGAATTAATTTATGAAATAAATTAATTATTAGAATTAATTTAAATTAGAATTAGTATTTAAATTAGAATTACTTAATTAAAATGAACTGGAATGACTACCCAGGATAGTCATACCGGTAGTCATCCCGGTAGTCATCCAAGTTTATTTTAGTTAATTCTAATTTATTTATCCTAAATTATCATAGTCATGCTAAGCCATTTGATAGTCATCCAAAGGCATTTTGGATAGTTATTCTAGTGTTAATTGATAGTCATTCCAGACTATTAATTCATAGTCATCCTAGAAAGAAAAGAAACGTGCAGATTACTTTTGTGTCAAGTGGATTACAAAAGGTGATTACCTTTATAATCAAAAGATCAAGACAAAAAGTATCATCTTCAACATTACATTGAAAAAGGCTTCTGTCAAGAAAAGAAAAGAACTGCAGTGGATCATTTCTTTTACAGAGAATTAATTCTAGAATTATTCTGTTAAATCTAAACCAATAGAATTCATTCACTTGTATTGCTTTGACTATCTAGCAGATTTTTATCCCTAAAACGTATCTCAAATTATCATTTATTGTTATATCTTTTTATTACAAAAATAGATAAATTCATGTCGAATTTATTCTAGATTTGTTTTAATTAGTTTGAGATCCAATCTTGTAATCAGTACCATATTTGTAAAACCCTTCAAGTTTAATAGAGTTTTATTTAACTTGAATCTTGTTTCATTTTATTCCGCAATAATTTGTTCCTAAATTGTTTTATTCTAAAACATACAAATTCAATTAAACAGTATAGTTTGTATTCAACCCCCCTTCTACAAACTTATCAGGACCTAACACCAATCCAGGGGGAGCATCTACTTCAAGGAATAATTTATCACCAGCAAGGAAATGGACAAGAGATCATACTCCTTATTTGATAATTGGAGATCCTGATGCAGGTGTTAGGACAAGAAGTGCAACTGAAAATGAATGTCTATATCATAACTTTCTATCCAAGGAGGAACCTAAGAAAGTTGAAGATGCACTTAAGGATGCTGATTGGGTTACTGCAATGTAAGAAGAATTGAATGAATTTGAAATGAATGAAGTTTGGAAACTAGTATCAAAACCATAGAACAGGTCAATTGTTGGTACAAAATGGATTTTCAAAAATAAGACTGATTCAGATGGTGTAATTATCAGAAACAAAGCAAGGATAGTTGCAAAGGGTTATTCTCAACAAGAAGGAATTGACTATGATGAAACATTTGCTCCTGTTGCAAGGCTAGAAGCCATCAGGATCTTTCTGGCATATGCAACCCACAAGAAATTCAAGGTTTTCCAGATGGATGTGAAAAGTGCTTTCTTAAATGGAGAATTGGAGGAAGAAGTCTATGTTGAACAGCCTCCTGGCTTCATAGATCCAAGATATCCAAATCATGTTTACAGATTGGATAAAGCACTTTATGGACTAAAGCAAGCTCCAAGAGCATGGTATGAAACATTAGATCAATTCTTACTGGAAAGTGGATTCAAAAGAGGTACTATTGATAAAACTCTGTTTTATTTGAATCATGGTAAGGATTTGCTGTTAGTTCAAATATATGTTGATGATATCATCTTTGGGTCAACAAAGAATAAGCTGTGTGAAAAATTTTCTAAGCTTATGCAGTCAAGATATCAAATGAGCATGATGGGAGAAATGAGTTACTTTCTTGGACTTCAAGTTAAACAGACTGATGATGGCATTTTTATCAATCAGTCAAAGTATACAAGGAATTTTTTGAAAAGGTTTAACATGCAAGATTGTGCTACTGCAAGTACTCCCATAGCTACAGCTACCAAACTTGATCCTGATCAAGGTGCTGAGGTAGATGTAACTCACTATAGAGGGATGATTGGCTCTTTATTGTATCTCACTGCAAGTAGACCAGATATCATGTTTGCAACATGTCTTTGTGCAAGATTTCAAGCAAATCCCAGGGAACCTCATCTGATTGCAGTCAAAAGAATTTTTAGATATCTCAAAGGCACTCCTTCACTTGGCCTTTGGTATGCAAGGGAATCAGATTTTGGTTTGTGTGGTTATTCAGATGCTGATTTTGCAGGATGCAAGATAGACAGGAAAAGTACTTCAGGAAGCTGTCAATTTTTGGGTGGTAGACTAGTTTCTTGGTTCAGTAAAAAGCAAAAGTCTATCTCAACATCAACAGCAGAAGCTGAGTACATTGCTGCAGGAAGTTGTTGTGCTCAGATAATGTGGATGAGAAATCAGTTGTTAGATTATGGCCTATCATACTCCAAGATCCCTATTTATTGTGATAACCAAAGTGCTATTGCAATGACAAGAAATCCAGTTCAGCATTCTCTTACTAAACACATCAGTATTAGATACCATTTTATAAGAGAACGGGTTCTGGAAGGAACAATTGAACTTCATTTTGTTCCCACTGATCAACAACTAGCTGATATATTCACCAAGCCACTGCCTGAAGCTACTTTCAAGAAGTTGGTGAATGAACTTGGAATGATGAACTTTGAGAATTTCTGAGGAAAGCTATAGAGATGAAATCCTGATGACTGTCAAATCCTGATGGTCTTTTAGTAAGGTACATAATTTTGATCAAATCCTGATAGGACACAATTTTGACAGAAAGTCAACTGGTCAATCCTGATTGACAGGCCAGTATTTCATTGCTTAAATTGTTCCTGATTTTTCGTCAGTTTTTGATGAGACGTTTGAGTTATAGTTGGAAAACTGTATGCGCGTGTGTGTCACACTGATAGATATATACATATAGATACACATAAAAAGCGGTGCAGTTATGTTTAATTACACAGGTAATTTGTCCACTAATTATTTGTGCACGAATCACAACATGCCACCTGTCAGTGAGAGTAATATTTTGTTTTAACAAAATATATTTGATTTTCTAAATTTACCGTTTACTCTCTCAACATCAGTTTTTGCTTTTCACCTTCTCTCTGTGCTCACGAACCCTAAATTCTAAATCTCAATTCTCAAGCTTTGTGTATTGTATCAATGGCGTCTTCATCATTCATGAATAAACAAACAGTAATTAGTGGTGTTACTTTTGCCACTAATAATTTTGTGGCTATTTTAGACCATCAGGAATTGACAAATGAGTTCCATGTTATTCAAGATTTCTTTGCTTCAAGTCCATTGAAGTTTGCTTTAACAGAACCTGCAAGTGTTTCGTTTAAGTCAATTATGCAGGTGTGGAACATAGTTACTTTTGACAAAGGTCACTCAGGCTCAATCCTGATGAGTTTCGAGTTTGATGGGGTCACTCACTTCGTGACTCCTGCTATTGTGGAAGAAGCTCTTCATTTGCCTGTTGTGGGTGATTCTGTTCCTGATAATGTTACAGACTCGACACTTTTTGAGTTTGTTATAAATTTAGGCTACAATGGAGAAGCTAAGAGGTATGGAAACCTCTTCAGGACAAAGCTTAAGAAGGAATGGAATTTATTCTTTAATACCATCAGCCGCTATTTCCTGAACAAGACATCAAATTTTGATGCTCTTCCATCATGATCTCTCAAAATTGGGTACTCTCTAATTCATTCTACAATGTTTGATTATGGTAGTTTTGTTTTAAAAGATTTAAGTGATAGGAAATCAGATAAGTTAGGCTCTGTCTGTTTTCTTAGATTTTTCCAATTGATTTTTAATCACTTATGTCCTAATGTTACTTTTGATGAGGATGTGATTCTACCCATTTGTAGAATTACAGAGAATAATATCAAGTCCTTAGTCAACAGTGATAAGGCAAATGGTTTTCAAGGCAATGCCTTTATTCCTGATGAGGTTAGGCTTTTCTTGAAAGAGAAAATGCCTACTTGTTATGGATCAGTTTCTGATGCTATGGGGCAAGGCCAATCACACCTTGTTCCTGACACAAGCATCCCTCCCAAACACTCTAAACACTCATCAACCACCTCTAATGTCTCTCAAAAGACTTTAGTTGTAAAATCAAAGAAATCAGCTAGATCTGATGTGTCTAGAAGGCAATCAGGATCGAAGTATTTCTCCTCTACACCACTCACCAAACAGAAGAAACAAGGAGGTGTACAAGGGGTCCTGGTAAAGACAGTTGATAAGGTTGAGGAGGGTTCTGTGAAAAGAAAGTTAGTTTTAAGGGATGAAACTGATTCTGAGGATGACATGCCTATATCCTCCAAATTGAGAATAAACAAGGAAGTTGCTGATACTGCTATTGAAGTTGTGGCACCATCTTCTAAGCCATAGAAGAAAAGAAAATTGACTAAAAGCAGGTATCACATTCCTTTGAAGAAGCATGATACTGATGGTCATGACATTTCAATTCCTGATGAGCAGTCAAATCCTGATGCTCAAGCAAATCCTGACATTAGTAATCCTGATGCTACATCAAGTAAAATTGTCTCTATCTCAGACTCTCCAGCCAAAGCCTCTCCAACTTCAAGAATTGTAGATATATCATGGGAGAAGCTTGGTGCTGCTGCTTCCAAACTTGGGTTTACACATCCAATGGAGAAGAAAAGGAAGGCAGAAGAGAAAGTCTTTCAGAGACAGAAGAAACTGAAAGGATCTAGCCCACAAGAACCTGAACCTCAAAGTGGTTCAGCAGCTACTGGATATCCTGCCACACAAGAACCACTCACTCAAAGTGTGAGTGAAGGCATAACTAATGGAATGGTCCCACAAGAACCATTTTCTTAAAGGGAGAATGAAGACATCTGCATTCCAGCCACACAGGAACCATCTTCTCAATATGAAGATGCAGGCAAGACAACTACAGTTTCTGAGAAGTTTCCTGACAATGCTCAAAGGGCTTCTGATATTCCTGAAATGAACGAATTGGTCGAGGACACTGTCATTGAGGGAAGCACACAAGAACCTCCAACTCAAAGTGTTGAAGCAGCTTCTGAACCTCAGGCTCCACAAGAACCATTGGTAACAAATACTGATGCATGCCAATCAAATCCTGACAGTGTTGCTCCTGACGCTAGTGGTGCTCCTGATGCTGAGCCAATCCTGATCCAACCACTTAGCTCAAGGCCAATGAAAGATCCTATCTCAGAATCCAAGGATAAAATGAAAGGAGTTGTTATTCCTGATGCTGATAATGCTGATGATTCTGGAGATAGTGATGATGATAATTCTGATGATGATAATGATAGTGAGAAGGATCAGCTTGCTACAACACTAAAATCTAGTCTTGGAACTAACTTTGGTTCTTCAAGCACTTTCATGGCTGGCAAGGCTACTATAGGAAAAGATCAAAGACAAGACTTTTCTGGTCATTCTGCAATAGATCCTGCTGAGGAGCTTAGAAGACATGATTGGGATAATGATTGGTACAGGTCTGATGATTCTGTTAGCTATCCATGTGCTTTACTGCATGCTTCTTATGCTGCTAGCTTGATTGAAAATGAAGATGTGAAGAATCACTTGAAGGCTACAACTCTTCTATCCAAGTGTCTCAAGTATGAAATTGATTATGTGAAAGCTACTACTGAGATGGTGAGGACTGATATTTCTAATAACTTGACAAAGGCTCCCACTGCTTTTCAATTGAGGGTTGTGGAATCTCATGTTAAGTCAATTATTTCTGAACAGTCTCACATCAACACTAGAATTGATTCATTGGATTCTAAGGTAACTGACATTCAACCCTCTCTTTCCTTAATTTTAAATTTGTTATCAAATCCTGATGCCAAAAAGGGGGAGAAGGTAAGTTAGACAAAATGCACACCTGATCTAGTATTGAGAAAGAATAATGATGATGATCATACTGGACATGATGGTGATGACAAGGTATTACAAGGAGAAACCTCTGATGTTGCTATGGTGAAGTCTACAATTCAAACTTCTCAAAGTCAATCCACGCAGTTAACTCATGTTTCTGATTCTAGAGTTAGAACAGTAAGGACATTGGTGAAATCTCAGATCCTGACGGAAGAACAAATCCTGACAGGTGATCAAATCCTGATGGCTGATCAAATCCTGACGCCTGGTCATGGACAAACACTTTCTACAATTCTTGAAGGTGATGAAGATGTTCTCATTGATAATCCTGAAGATGCTGCTAATCTATTCCGGAATTTCACGACAAGAGATGGTAATGTTGTTACTCTTTATCACATTGATAAGAGAGTTCAACAATTATTTGCAAGAAAGGCACTTTCTACTGCTAGTGAAGAATATCCTGATCTCTCACATGAAGAATTTCTAAGTCAACAGAGAGAAATGATGGAGAGTTTTAATAATCCTGCTCCTGCTAGAGGTAGAGGAGGCAGATGTAGAAGAAGTGTCAGAAGAGGTGCAAGAAGAGGAAAGAGCTCATCAATTCAAACAATGCCTAGACAGACAAGGTCTAGAGGAGTAAGAATAGAAGAAATTCCTCAGGTTACTCAAACTTCAATAGTTCCTGATACTCAACTTGACAGGACTACTTTTGGTGATTATGGAATAGATGAAGATGAACCACAAATGAAGAGAAAATCAAGATAATCAACTCTCAGTAATACAACTCAAATTGAAGATTCTAATCCTGACATTGTTCCTGACATTGATCAAGATCCTGATGATTCTGAAATTCTACAAGAGGTTGTTTTGTTAATATTATCTACTGTGGTTGACTCTCATAATGAAGAAGTAGTAGAAGAAGAAGAAGTCAGAAGAAGAGAAATAACAAGAACAACAAATAGAGATTTTCAGCTCTATGTGCAAAAGCTTAAAAAATCAAATAGAAGGTTGTGGAAAAATGCAAGAAGACAACAACCTCAGCTAGAAAGTAGCTATGTTCTTGAGAAGGAAAAAGACAAGAAGTGGAAACATATTGACACACTTAGGTGTGATAGACCTATCAATTATCAGTCTGGTGGAATTATAACAAATGTCTCCAGTATTGCTGAATTTTCTGGTTCTCAAAGATCAAAAGCACTCTAGTTACAAATGTTTTCAAGCTTAAAGCAGATGCCACATAATACAAGAGGAGGAATAGGTCACATAGATGCTGAGTTTCGGAACATGCCACATGTTGACCCTCACTCTTTGACTGATATTGGAGGTAACTTAACTTCTGAACACCTGAACAATTTATTAGCTGTTGATATAGTTATAGATTGTCATGATGGTACTGAAAAGAAAGAAAAGATTCTGTACTTCATGAAAGATGGTAGTGTGAAGATTATGTCCATTCAAGAGCTGTTGGTTAAAACTACAAAGGAACTGAAATATGTTCACTATTTGCTTAGATGGAAAAATAAAGTGTGCAAGGTATGGCCAGATATGATTCTGTCAACTATAAGGAGAAGATTTGATGAAGGAAGAAATTTCAATGGTGATTATACTCCCATGTACTTAAATCTGAGAGGTCGAGATGTGGAAATGCAAAGGGGCACTGCTGTTAAAGAAATGTCCTTTGGCATGAATCAACTTACTCTTAATCCTGATGGGAAGGAAATTGCTTATCTCCTGGTTGAAGAACATAGTCTACAGAGAAGTTCTATATAGAATCTCAGAGCAGCTATCTGTTGGAAATATTAACTACTATTACAGCAACATAGAGGCAACAGTTATATAGAATATTTAACAAGTCCAGGCCAAGACCACAATTAACGAAACAAAACATGAAGGTAAACAACATGCATATCAGTGACTGGATAAATAAGGAACAGACAAGAGAAATACCAGAAGCCATAGCCATAACAGTGTACAAAATATGGTAAAAACACAACAGCTGAGTCGCCAGGCCTTGCAAGAAGATCTGACTGCTCTTGAAGAGATAATCGCCCCCACTTACTGTGTCGGGATACTTGCAACACCTCCACCAGGATAAAACAGCTCCGAGCAATGGGTTCACAGCAACGCCGATGCTCTACTTCGACTGGTACCTCAGTCGCCGGAGAAAACCACAAGCTGAAGCAGACAGCTAAAGCTAAACAGAGGGAAAAAATGCAGAGAGTGGAGAGAAGGAGAGAATGTATGGTGTGGTGCATAGAAATCAGTGGCTTAGGTCTCTATTTATAGTAGAGGCTAAGTGTAACTGATACCTCACCATTTACTGTAGAAATCGTAACTGCAACACCTCTCATTAAATCAGAGATGAAACTGACAAATAATATTTAATAAAAAAAATCAAAACTGATGACTTTTAAATTAAATAAAATGTAACTGCAGCTACTTCATGTTTATCCACATTATCAGTTTAATATATTTCTGAATTTATTTATTTATCAAATGTCCAGGTCCAATCCAGAGCTCAGCCCAATAGATGTGTTACCAGGTCCATAATAAACCGACCCAGCAGCTCAGCCCAACTGGTAAGATAACCCAGCCCAATATTTGATAAATTAATAATCCAAATAAAATATTAAATCACTTAAATAAATAAAACAAAACCCTCGCCCAGGTCGCCTCGCGTACGCGAGACGCCGAGACATTCGCCCAAATCGCCCTTCGACCCGACCCGAGTCGAGTCGAGACGTGACGGGGCGGGGCGGGGCGGCGCGCGTGTGTGTGTGTGTGCGCGAGGCACATACTAACACCATGCACCATCACACACCTTTGTAGTTGTACACTACCCTTGTGTGTGATTCTATATAAAGCCAACAACCCCCTTTATTTATTTCAATGTGGGACAAACACACATTCTAATTTCAAGCTTTTCCAAGCTACTAACTTCAACTCTATTTCTCTATGGATTTCACTAAGAAAATTACTTAGATCCATACATGAAAATTTGAGTCCCCATAGCAAGGAACAATTTCCAATCGTTAAAATTTGGAATTAACGTCAAGAACATAAAATTACTTATGTTCAAAACCTCCATTTCCTAACACTATCTACCAAATAAATGAGGAAGATGAAGAACTCAAAGATCTTAAGGAAAGACTGATTCAAATTCTTGAAGAAAAAGAAAAAAATTTGTTATCCAACTTCTTGAAGATGAATATATTCTATCAAAGAATCTAAATAGATAAGTTGCTGCTGTAAATACTTGTACATTTTGTAAATAAGTTTTTGGCATCATCGAATCTAGGAATTTATACTTTATTTTACAAAGTATGAGATTGGGGGAGATTGTTAGATCAGAATTCAATGATCGTCAAGATCTAGACTCAACTGATCAGGATTGCTGACATCATCAGTATTGCTCAAGCGTCAGTATCAGGATTGCTGTCAGGATTTCTATTAGGACTGTGATCAGGATTGATCATCAGTACTGGAAGCTGATCAGATTACAACTTCGAGTTATTTATGGAGTCTAGTTAAAGAAGGAAGTTTATTTTGTCGGTTCCTAGTTTATAGGAATGAAGCTGTCGGTTAGAATATGTTTCAATATTGTTTGTAATTGATTTGGACTTATCTTGTAATCGATAGAGAAGATGTGTTGTATATAAACACAGTTTAGGTTTTGATTTTAGATCAATCTCATATACGAGTATTTTGTAACCTAGAAGCTCTCAAGAACATCAGAATTTCTTGAGAGAGTTTTGTAACAGTTTTATATCAGAATTAATAAAGCTGTTATTATTATTTCATATTTGTGATCTATATTTTATTAAGTCGAGAATCTTATACAATTGTATTCACCCCCCCCCCCCTTCTAAAGTTGTTTATTACTGGGCAACAAGGCCTTTTGAGAGTGGCCCAAAAACAAATCTGTGCGGGCCTGGCCCCGAGCGGACAATATCATACTAATGTGGAGTTAAGGCTTGCTAGCGGCCCAACATTATTAGCTAATGGGAAATACCCATAAATTGAAGAGAAAAGAGAGTTAAGAATTCTTACATAGAGAATTTTATTTAATATAGAAAATCCAATATATTTGGTTTAAATTATCAAAATACACTTTTTAGTATTTAAATATAATCCTACTATCAATCAAATATATTATTTAATATTAGAACGGTTCTCATGTATCTATTTAATATCTAACGATCCTTATTAATTTGGTCATATAGTGGTCATACATGGACTAGACTACCAAAATTTTGGATAAGAACCCCCTTACACTTCAATACATACTATATTATTAAAGACGAAACATTAAAAGTTTTGGTACCTGTTTTTTATTACGGTACTTGCCTTATTTAATTATTTTATTTTTTCTATATTTTCTAAAAAAATCTCCTCCTTTTGTAAAAATATCACGGACAATTACCTTTTTCAATTAAAACATTTTACTTTTTCTATTTTTCCTTAATAAAATCCTTTAATACTTTTCATTACGGACAATTACCTTTTTCAACTAAAACATGTTACTTTTTCTATTTTTACTTAATAAAACTCCTCATTTTCCAAAAAAATCACGGGCAAACCGTTACTTACTTATTTTAAAATCTATTTTAATACTTTTAATCATTTAACAAAGTTTAACACACCTACTTATTTTTTTAAAGAATTGCAATTAATAAAATTTTAAAACGTAAATAATAAAAATAACAATTATTAAAAACAATCAGTGCATCGCACGAGTTTTAAGCTAGTATCATATATAAGGATTTAATTTGAAATTATATTAACTCACAAAATTTTAAAGTTTTAATAATATTTATAATTTTTAAATATTTATTAATATAAATATCTATTTTTAATATATTATTGATGGGGTTAGAAATTTGGATTTTCGGATACATTTAAAAAAAACTACTCATTTGGTTTAAATTATTAAAATGCATTTTAAAAAATTTATTTTTACTAATAATTAAATACAACTTTTAAGATTCTATTATATTGTTTTAAAATATAAAGATCCTTATAGTTTTGGTCATATTATACTATGATTATCAAAATTCGAATAAGATTCTCATGGGCTATTTGTATATAAGAATATAGTTTAGAGATAATAATATAAAGACTTTTAATATGTATTTGATAATTATATCCTTATATATAATACGCATAAAGGAGATCTTATCCAAAATTTTGGTTTGGTCCATTTACCGTCAAATTAATAAAAATCGTTGATCTTAAAATATAGATGAATGAGAACCGTTAGATCTAATATTAAAGAGTGTATAATATAATTATATTCAAATACTAAAAAGTAAATTTTAATAATAATAAAAAAATATGAGTAGGTTTTCTAAGTTGAATATAATTGTTAATGTAAAAATTCGTACCTTTTTTTATTTGGTTAAATTTTAATAATATAAACCAAATATGAGTAGATTTTCTAAGTTGAATAGAATTGTCAATGTAAAAATTCGTAACTTTCTTTTTTATTCTGCACCTGAATTTTTTTAATTGAAAACTAATTACTAAATCATAATATCAAATATTATATTATAAGACTATAATAGTTGATTATAAATTTGAATTTTTTTATAAAAATTTGGAGACAATATTGTATGTTTGAAATCCCTATTAAAACCAAACTAAGGTTGATTCTTTAATGTTACTGGAGAAATATTTTGCATATAATTGATATCATTCTAAAATATACAAAGGCATAAAGTAATTTGTTATGAACGATTGAAGTCATAGTTGTAACGCCCCAAATCCGGGGTCAAAGGATTTGGTCATCACACTGCACCCTTAATCCAAACAACCTGTTCAATATAAAATCAACACAATATTAATAATATCTGTGACCCCAACTCTACCAAGAATCTTTAAAGGTTATAGTGCTAGAAACAAGAATCCAAAATTTCATTACAACAATCTTTCTTCTTTACAACCATTCTCTTTACAAAAATTCTAATACACTAGTATAACTTCGATAAGAAGTATACCAGGCAACTAATCTTATACAATATATTATTCAATAGAAAACATCTATATACAAAACCTCTCACTAGCTCCAAATGCTCTGGATCAGAACGGCTTTACGCTAATATCCTTCTCCATCTCTGATCAGCTACGCGAACAACTCTCGTCAATATACCTTCTTACTGGCAGGCTAAAATATATATAAAGAAAACAAGTATGAGCGAATGAATTTCTCAGCAAGTGCATTATCAAATATAATACGAAAGGTTTCCAAAATAAACTTTGGATTTTCAAATAACAAACTTTTGTTTTTGAACATTTGTAATCTTTAAAACTTCTCAAATCAAGTTTAGTAATTTATCACAATTTCTCATTCAGCTTCTCGCAACTGAATAGTTTAAAACACAAAAAGGTTTATATTGGTCGTCACGGTGACCGAATCAACAATAACTACAATAGTATGTAGAAAATACGAATTAAGTATAACTCATATGTCTTTAAGACCACATTTTGTATAAAGATACTAATTTGAAGATAACAGATCTATTCACAACATTCTCTGAAACCAACAACTCTGGAAGGGTAGAATAATCAAAGAGTAAGAATGAGCCAACGCGCTTGGTCATGGAACAAAGAACACACTTTAAGACTTCAACATGGTACCGACTGGATACGCGGTATGAATAAAACTCATCAGAATAGATATCTCACGACTACCAATGGAATCAAGGAAGTGGATTTCGACTATTTGGAATCCAAATGAATTAAGAGTAAGTGATTTCAGCAAGATCGAAACCACCATTTATTAATCAACAACCAACAACTTCGCGCAACGAATAATCCTGAATATCAGGGCATAATTCACAAGTACAAAATATACGGATGTAATTCATCCTAGAAATGAAAATTGATAATAGAATTGGGTTTTTCACATTTATCAAATCAAAGGTTGTTCTGCTGGCCAGCCACACATCAACCCCGGACTTGCTTATAGCAAAGTCCTCTACTGGATCCTAGGCCAATCTGGGCCTTAATTTATTCCGACCATAAGTATGCCCCGACCAATTACTGGTCCCATTTTAAAACATTCCAATTCTATATTATATACGTCAAGTGTCAGCACAATTGACAACCTTACTTCGACAATCAGGTGTCGGAAGAATCAACAACCCTAATACAACAATTGTTGGAAAACTCACGTCCAGGAAACAGTTCAATTATGAAGAATCCATCAAGGAATAACAATATAATCTAGTATCGACGAGATCGACACAATATTAGGAGGTGCACATGAAAAGTGACAATATAATAAACATCGACGAAATCGATGTAACAACTGGGATATTAATGAAGAATAAACAATGACATGCTCAACAAGATTAAGTCTGATATGAAACAGGCATTATGATATCAACAGAATTTTCAACAACTCAATATAGAATAGGGTTCAAAGAACAGGCTCTAGATGGCCTCAACAGTTCAAATTATCACATCATGGAAGAATTAGTTAAGATTTACTAATCTGGTAAGTGACAAGAAAGTCAAGTTCAAGTTTAAGAAAAATTCAAGGTGAAGTTTATAAATGAAGAAAACAAGGGTTTACTGACTTCTGACATAAATAGTTCAAGTCCTTCAAACATATACTTATAATAGATAAGCCTTGTATTTGAAGGAAGTAAACTAAATCATGCACAACATATATGAATTCGACTCAAGGAATGGATCAGATGATCGCATTAACAAGAAATGATAATAATACTGGCATAGGTGCAAGATGGAAAATAGAATACTTGTAGAACAAGTAACATAACTTCAGAATTTAAAATAACATTTTACCCTCGTAGGGTTCACAAGTTCCCACTCATCTAGGGTTGGCAATATTCCAACCTAATATTTTTAAATCAACTTTTTGAAAGAAAGCCTTAGTATACGGCCCATAACTATCTTTTAAATCGTTTCAACACAATATTTATATTTTTTCCAATCAACCTGTAAATATGAATCTAAACTTAAAAGGTATAAAATAATACTCGTCAACTTACGAGATTTAAATAACATACTTGCAATTCAATGCAAAGGGATTGACATTTGAAAATTCAGTAAAAAGCATTCAACATGCATACTAATAATTCAAGATAATATCTCTTAATTAATAAGCAAGGGTATAACCACTTGCCTCTGGTCCTTAGCTATTTCGTAACGCTGAAACAATACGATTCCCTCCTTATTCTGTCTTATCGCACGATTCTCTACTTCCGTCCTTCTTTGCTCTAACGCTCTTGCGAACACCACTAGTCTGCTTTTACCATTTCGAATCCACGTGCCAGCCTCGATAGTCAATCATGAGACGGTACTTAGTCTTCAACGTATGATTTCACATTCCATAAACGATTGTAACTTAACTTCGATAATCTGACTCGTCTCGTCCAATAGCCTCTGTTGCATAGACAACCACATTTCAATTGATAGAATGATCACAACTAACTATACAAGTAATCCTCGTAACTCGCTTGACACAACTCATATAAGGTCAACAGTCTCACCATTCTCATTTTCTAACATTACTGACAAATTTCTATCCCAACTACCCCTCGTGACAATACTAGACACGACCAAAGTATTTAAACAAGTCTCAAAACAGTTATTCGTATTTATAACTCACTAACCAGATAATTCACATAATCCACATCATTCACATAACACATTTAAACAAGTAACCGGGTACATATCGGACGTCCGGTATAATTTACGAGATTAAAACTCAGATACTAGCCCTAGTACGGGCATATACGGACTATAAAACACATTACACAACTCATACAAACCATATAGCACTTATAACTATTTTTAAAACATCACACGAAGCTTATTTGAATTTAAATAAGCCACCAACAAATTTTTAAATCAAAAATCGGATTTTTAAACCCAATATAAGTATTTTAAATGCAAATAAATCAATTAATAAAATTAATTGACATTCTTCAAATGCTCAAACTATTTTTAAATAATAAATCAGGTTTGAAAATAATTAAACTAAATTTTAAATTAATTAAATCTAATTAATAATCAAATTTTAAGAATTAACTGATTCAAAGAATTAATCAATTAATTAAATTAATTAATTATTAAATAAAAATAATTAAAATAATTAAGTTTAATCAATTTTCGAATTTTAAATAATAAATAAGATTTTCCAGAATTTTCTGAATAATAAAATGTATTTTTAAATTAAAGATATGATTTTTAGAATTTTTAAAACCATTTTTGATTTATTTTATAAAAATAAATCACAGAAGCACTTTTCTAAAACGAAATTAGGGTTTTTAGAAATCAAAACCGGGTCAAGGAATTGGGTAAACGGGTCTCCAAGAACGGATATGGGTTGCCAAGAACAACCCGCCGCCGGCGGAGTTCCGGCAACCCGTTTCCAGAATCCGGCGAACCCAACCCACACGCTTTCGATCTCCAATCATCCACAACTCAATACCACACATAACCAGACTCAAATATATCAAAAATCAACCGAAATCCGACTTAAAGCTTCTTATACCAATGGATTCCTTATGCAACGATCTATCTAATGATGGTAACCATATCAAGAACACAGAACTCGAACTCAAAATCCGGCAACAAGCTAAGCTTTTCCGGTGAACCTTTAAAAATTCGAATAGATCGATTCTGGACTCAAAAAATCAAACAAAAATCATCAACACACTCATCCTATCACATACAACTTATTCATATCATCAATTATCAAGAACACTCAACAACAAAGATTTCCCCAATTTAAACCTAAAATTCGAAATAAATTAAATTATTAAAATTAAGAAAACTTCAGAAATCATACCCATACGAATTTTGATGATGGATTTGGATAGAGGATGATTAGAGATTCGATTTGGTTACAAGAACATCGAAATCGGATTCCGATAACGCCTTCAAAAGTTGGTTTGATTCTCAAGAACACGAAGAACACGTTCTAGGCTTTTTCGGATTTTTAACTGTAATTAAGCTTGATTATACGAAAAACAAAGTACGATTTGCCTTTTTATAATAAACGAAAAATAATACCCCAAACAACATTTTTGGATCGATATTGATCCGATGTATCGTTTTAAATACAATATAACAGAATATATGCTTTAAACCTTTAATAAAGCAGAATACACGTTTTTTGAGACGATAATCATCCATAAAGTACGGATAACTACAAGTATCGTTTAATACCAAATATACGAACCAAAATACCTCCATTACGAATATTTTCGAATACTTCCCACTTTAACGAATGAAATATTGGTAAGAACGATATACCAATGTCCCGAATAATTTGGGAACGATCCAAATTTTCTTTTCGATAATTAAAATAGAATAAAATAGTATGACATCCTTTTCAAAATAGTTTCTAATTCCCCACACATTTCACATAGCACCATAATATCACATATTCAATCATTTAACGAATAACTTAGCACGTTTAAACAGATAAATCATTTAATAACTCTTAATATGAAATTAAAATTTCATTTCACATCACATAATAACACATAATTTTCCCGGATCTTACATCCTTCCCCCCTTAACATGATTCTTTCCTCAGAATCAACTTGCGCAAACATAGGTGGATATTTTTCCAACATCTCATTCTCAAGTTCCTAGGTTGACTCTTCAACCTTAGGATTTCTCCTCATACTCATACTAATTTGACTCCTCTATTACTTATCACTCTCTCATACTGACTCAATATCTCAGTCGGTTACTCAACATAGAACAATTTAACTAGATCTCTATAGGTTCATATATTTTATGAAATATACTATGAATACACCACTCACGGGGTGGTAAGCAAACTTATACGCAACTTTCCCAACACACAGTAGATCGACGTAAGGTAGCATTTCAAAATCGTCATAGTAACTGTTGTCGTAAGGAAATCTAATCATGGTAAATGATCCTTCCAATTACCTTCAAAATTTAGTGCACAATTATAGTATGTCTGAATCCTTTGATTAGGTCGCGGAGTTCTGTCAAATACAATTAAACCCGTCATTCCATGTCGTACTCTTATCTCATTCAAATAGAGACGAACCAACTCGCCCAATGAATACCTCTCGTTAATCGGTCAATAATAACTCAAATAATATCATGATAAGCTCTAGGCCTTAACAACTCTACTACACAATTTATCTTAACATGTCTCCACTTCCAATCAGGAATCTCTTTAGTCGTAATTGTCTACTATACCTCTGTTACTCTGTCTTCATTTTCTAGCATCCCAAGTACTTACATATTCACCAACATTAATATTCTTTTAACCTCTTATATTTCCTTACATTTCCTTCTTATCCCATATTCTTTCTCGTTCCCTCCTGTAATTGAATTCCATTTCTTTCTCCAAGACTCTTTCCTTTATGTAGCCATTTCTCTTTAATCAATTCTGGTTGAATCCTTATTTCCGTCCTGCCTTCTAGTTGATTTCTTGTCATCATAACCTTAAAATTCCATCCTTTCTAATCCTTGAACCGAAGATATTTACGTCTCTAATCTTCCTTTTTCTACTCATACTATCAGCCATCCATATTCTTGGGTCAACTTTATCTACCTCCAATATATCTAACAACTGCTTTCAACGATCACATACCTTCCGTGCCAAACAAATATTCAGTTTAAAACAACCACTCATTACCTTGTCCATTGTCTTTAAATCCTTATTAACTCCTATTCATCTTCTTTCCCTATCTATAATTGTGAGAATATTCCTTATCAGCTTGGTGACTTAATCCCATATCTTTAAAATTGTTCTACTTAGTTCCAATAACTTAATTGCTCTCCATCTGATTCCTAAATAATTCAGAAGATACATTCACAGTAACACTCATGACACCTTTTCCATGGTTCCATCTCAATTCCCAAACAGCTTGATCAACTCAACGTCATTTTGATTCTCATCCTATACATCCACATTGACAGGTAAGATCTACCTTAACTATCGTGAGCAAAAGACTTGCAACCATATCATACAATCCTGAAATACTCAAAGATTAACTCATTCTCCATTATTAGCCTATCATCAAATTTTAAAAGTTCTTCTCATTGAGACAAAAATCTATTATGTTCATCTTCCACAACATGGAATATCATCATTACAATTACACATTTTCCCCCACTTTCCAATCAACTTTTGAATTATCTAACTTCACATCTTCCACATCGTAACGTTAATCGATAGAGAGAGAACAACTGGCTCCGTTATATGTTACTAGTATTCTAATCGCATCGTAATCCGCTTTCGCTCGTGGTAATTCAATCGCAAATTCTTCGTTCATTACGGTAGGGTAAATTTCAGTTCACCCTAATGGCATACCTCCCAGATTATTTGGTATAACAAAAATTCATGATATTTTGAAGTGAAAAGATTCTATATCGTAGCAAATGTCCCACAATTGGGGTTACCAATCTGCATATTCCAAAGCAAACGTTATTGGAAGTGAAAGAATTACTGAGAGACCAATTTGATCACATGAACTCAATGTTGTGTGTCTCTATTAAGACAGTACTAAAGGTAATTAGCCTTCTTGTATTTCACAACACACAAGTGACGGCGTCCCATCAGACTTCTATCACACAGACAGATAGTCCTTGTGTCCCCTATAAATAGGGTTGTTTTCCTCAGTTGGAGTAGAGAAATATGAAAGAAATTTAGAGTCGGAATGACAACCAGGGCCTTTCGATAAGAAATCTCAAATACACACATTGGATTGAAATTGAATAGATTCCAAAGGTGTTATTTCCAGAATAGAAAAACAACCACAAAAGGGATGTATCAACAAGTAGTATCACAGCATAACTAGAGTTATCCACCCCTGAAAAATAAAGGAGTTGGAATTCGAATAACATATTTTCAACAAGCTTCACAAATTTGAAATAGATATCACAACAACCTCTGATGCAATTGCAATCATGATTGATCAAAAGTATCAAGTACAAGGTCAAAAGGTGGAATATATTCACCAACACAAGTTTCGCTTAAAGGAATGTCAAATATTTCCTTAGGATGGGAAGGTATCACTACTAGAAAAACTGTAATAGACATCGATTTCTGGCCGATGTCTACGTATTTTTTGACTGATGTCTTTGTCGGTGATGTTAAAAGTCACCCTCATAGACATCGGTTTTTCACCGATGTCTAAACAACATTTTTACATCGATTTTTTTCTAAATATCCGTTGTCTAAACCTACAATAGACATCGGTATGTTGTAAATGACCGCTGTCTAAACCAACATTAGACATCAATTTGTTTTGACAAACTGGTGTAATTCTTGTTTTTCTACATCACTTTTCTTTCAATTAATCGTTGTCTTTAATGGTGACAAACATCTTTTTTCTTTCATTAAACTGTTGTCCACTTACATGCACATCAATATCATGCTACAAGTTTTGTACACTAGAATTGTTTTATATTTATGCACAAAAGTAAACAACATATTTACCATTAACAAAAACTCGAGCATTTACAGCATTCTTACATCAATGAGCAAAGCCAAAGTGACTACATTAATCGAGTTTATACCAAACAAAGCTCGACAGTTTACTAAGTACATTAAGCAATCCTGAACATATAGCTATATTAATCAAGTATAAATCATCATGCCCAAACAAAAACTAGCAACACTCTTTTTCACAATGTACCAAAACATAGCCAACCCCTTGCATCACAAAAGCAAAAGAAGCTTGTACACTTTATAGCATCTACCAATGTCTCCCTGTGAAGTTGGCGGCGCAGAAACTCGATAACTTTAGCAAACTTTTCTGTCCCACCAATCTGCCCATAAAAGAGGTTGAAACATTACATATGTTATGTATCAACATTGAAGCATAGTGTACTGTTAAACTTATTTAAGAGTATATAAGAGCATCTACTTATGTTACCGAGGTGTAAACTGAAATGCTTAATATAACATTCAAACTGGGATTAGTACCAACATACAATCAAGTAATTATATCTATTAAAATTAAAATATTCGACAACTACAGGACTAGCAGTTATTATATAATACCAAAATGTGAAACCTTAAAATTTATGTCAAGTAAATTCAAATGCTTAAATATCACATTTAAATTGGGATCAGTTTCACACATATTTTAATGGATAGTTAGCACATCTGGTCAGTCAATTGGTTGAACATGAATTAATTTGTAGCAAGCAAATAGTCAAAAGTTGTCCTGTAAGATGATACAAACAATTTTTTTTTCCCGATTTCTTAAACCACTGAGTGAAATTTCACCGCAGTCGGAAGAAACTCAAAAACCAGTGTCAACTACTTACACGAACCGGATAAATTTTCTCTTTGCCTCCTATATACTAGAAACTCGAGCCTTATCATTACCTTTAATTTTTCCAATCCAGCAGTCTACAAATCTTCCCCTCTTTTTTGTCAATTTTGATCTCACCAAACAACAATCATCCAACAAACTTAAAAAATTTCACACTAGTTTGCGTGCTCAACTGCTCCCACTAGTCTATAAAATTAAATATGAATTGGAACTAACCTTCAATTAGTCTATATGTTCGCGCATATTACAATTTTGAGAATTAGTTAGTTGTACAAAATGTCATCACATACTCTTTTTTCCTCTATGCTAGTAATAAGTTATAAGTTAACTACTAATCAAGATGGAACGTTTTAGTACACGGGAGAAACTAACAAACATCAATAACACATAAAACATGAATAATAGCATCCTCAAGATATGTTAACCCAAAACACCAGGAGCTACAAATTCCATGTTTGGAGCCTGCACAAAGATGTTAGTGTTTTTTTTATACACAACAAAATAATGAACTTTATATCAACAAATTTAAAAAGGGTTTCCACCTTGCACTATTCAATTCCATGTCTTTTGCTGATGAACATGACACCCCTCAATACACATACCAATTTTTATATATGCAAATTCTGAAATTTATATAAAAGAACACATCAATTTAATATAAAAAAATATTAGTAATGCACAAATAAAGTTCAATTCGATGATAATAAACATTCAATGAAATACTCACCGTAGCTGCGGAAAATACCTTGCCTTGTATCTCAAAAAAAGCAATATCTAAAGAAATCTTTCTCATGTATAGAAATAATAAACAATTAAAAAATTAATAACTAAAAATAAATAATTGAATACTCTTTACTGATTCTTACCCTAACAAATTATCCTTGTAACAATTGCTCCTGTATTACAAATAAAAAAACGAATTAAAATTGTAGGGTTTCAAGTTAAAAAAAACCCCAATTTAAAATTATAACGAACGAATTATTTTGATCTTACATACAATTGCAAGCCTACCCACTTACCATTTCGAGCTTTCAAGCTTTGAACAGATCGATTTGAGCCGGTAATTGAACAGATCGATTTGGTTTCAAACAAATTGACTAGTAAAATTTTGAGTTTTGTGAGATTTGTTTGTTCCAATCTATGATATGGCGTTTAATCTGTGAGATTTCAGTTGTATTATGAGATCTCAATTTTAATTAGGGTTCTTGATGGTGAATGAGAGAGAGAGAGAGAGAGAGAGAGAGAGAGAGAGAGAGTTATGTTTTTCTTTTAATTTGTTTTGTTTTTGTCTAAAAGACGTATAGAAGAAAAAAAATGAGGGGAAGCAAAAATGGCTAAGGGGGAAAATAATTTGGTATAAGGGGGGGAAAAGAAATTGGTACAAAGGCGGAAAACTAATTGGGGTCGTGCCTCTTTTTTTAAAGAGTGACTAACACATCGGTTGTGATAGCTAGTGATGTCTGAACAACACAAAGACATCAGTTTTAAAAAGATCGATGTTATTAAATTTTTTGACATCGGTGACATCAACGACCGATGTTAAATCACTGATGTCTATTACAGTTTTTCTTGTAGTGTATTACCAAGGTCTTCACATATGACTCCTCCGTCGACTCCTTCGATAGCTCGTTATTCGATTTCAGCCCTTCTTTTCCACGTCGCAAAGTTATCAATATCGTACGTCGTCGTCGACTCGTAATAGTCCTCGAAGATTCCGCCTTAGACGTCTACAAATGTAAGAAGTTCTATCCATCTCAGCACAACTATCTCAATCAAATACCTCTATCTCAACTCACTCAGCGGTACTATATCCAATAGTCCAACACGAACTCTAAATGAGCTCTGACGTTCCTTATATAACTATATACACTCCCACACACTCTCGTTTCTAGTTTTACTATAACCCTTGCTCTGATACCAACTGTAACGCCCCAAATCCGGGGTCAAAGGATTTGGTCATCACACTGCACCCTTAATCCAAACAACCTGTTCAATATAAAATCAACACAATAATAATAATATCTGTGACCCCAACTCTACCAAGAATCTTTAAAGGTTATAGTGCTAGAAACAAGAATCCAAAATTTCATTACAACAATCTTTCTTCTTTACAACCATTCTCTTTACAAAAATTCTAATACACTAGTATAACTTCGATAAGAAGTATACCAGGCAACTAATCTTATACAATATATTATTCAATAGAAAACATCTATATACAAAACCTCTCACTAGCTCCAAATGCTCTGGATCAAAACGTCTTTACACTAATATCCTTCCCCATCTCTGATCAGCTACGCGAACAACACTCGTCAATATACCTTCTTACTGGCAGGCTAAAATATATATAAAGAAAACAAGTATGAGCGAATGAATTTCTCAGCAAGTGCATTATAAAATATAATACGAAAGGTTTCCAAAATAAACTTTGGATTTTCAAATAACAAACTTTTGTTTTTGAACATTTGTAATCTTTAAAACTTCTCAAATCAAGTTTAGTAATTTATCACAATTTCTCATTCAGCTTCTCGCAACTGAATAGTTTAAAACACAAAAAGGTTTATATTGGCCGTCACGGCGACCGAATCAACAATAACTACAATAGTATGTAGAAAATACGAATTAAGTATAACTCATATTTCTTTAAGACCACAGTTTGTATAAAGATACTAATTTGAAGATAACAGATCTATTCACAACATTCTCTGAAACCAACAACTCTGGAAGGGTAGAATAATCAAGGAGTAAGAATGAGCCAACGCGCTTGGTCATGGAACAAAGAACACACTTTAAGACTTCAACATGGTACCAACTGGATACGCGGTATGAATAAAACTCATCAGAATAGATATCTCACGACTACCAATGGAATCAAGGAAGTGGATTTCGACTATTTGGAAACCAAATGAATTAAGAGTAAGTGATTTCAGCAAGATTGAAACCACCATTTATTAATCAACAACCAACAACTTCGTGCAACGAATAATCCTGAATATCAGGGCATAACTCACAAGTACAAAATATACGGATGTAACTCATCCTAGAAATGAAAATTGATAATAGAATTGGATTTTTCACATTTATCAAATCAAAGGTTGTGCGGCTGGCCAGCCACGCATCAACCCCGGACTTGCTTATAGCAAAGTCCTCTACTGGATCCTAGGCCAATCCGGGCCTTAATTTATTCCGACCATAAGTATGGCCCGACCAATTACTGGTCCCATTTTAAACCATTCCAATTCTATATTATATACGTCAGGTGTCAGCACAATTGACAACCTTACTTCGACAATCAGGTGTCGGAAGAATCGACAACCCTAATACAACAATTGCTGGAAAACTCATGTAACAGCCCCAGATCCGGGGTCGGAGATCTGGTCGTTACGGTCATTATTCCATACATCATGCTTGACTTGAATCAATATAAATAAATAACATGTTATGACCCCGCAATCTAAACTCACATACACGCATACAAGTTATAGTCCCAGAGATGAACTTGAAATAAGTAACGCTAACAAGATCCACATACATATCAGAAGTGTTTACAAACCCCAATATATAATTTACAAGTTTATGTTTGTTGCCACTTTTTAAGTTATGTCATACATATAAATAAAAACTGAATCCAACTACCAGTCTATAACACTAGTAGGTTCTACCTCAGCTATGGCGGCCGTAATGTCAGGGGAGAGTCCTCTGGGTACCTGCGCCCTTTTGCGCCTGGCGGGTACGGTACGTGCCATCTGGTTTATCTGTTGTTGTGATATAATTAAACAAGCAAGGGTGAGCAACGAGGCCCACCAAAATAATACTGAACTGATAAACAATATATATATCCAAGTATCATCTTTCATATTAAACATTTACCTCATATCATAATCTGGAATAAAGACAATGTAAAATATTTCCAATCCATTTTCTAAGCTCATCTGATTCCATATATCTTTTTCATAAAATCATATACCTTTTCGTAATTTCATTTGCTTTCTTATAAACTCATATGCTTGTAAAAACTTGAATAAGCTTGTGTAAACTGTCTTTCTCTGAAAACTTGCATAAAACATGTTCTTTCATGGATGATGAACTATAGATGGAGATTATAGGCGCCGAAGATACCCCTACGATGATCAGTCGCAAGATGTATCCCCCATGGTCTTTTTCTACGTAGAAGGGAAGAATAGACAGTCTCTCACTGACCTATCTCCCCGCCTTCGGTTGTAGGTGGGAAGAACAGACCCGTTCAATAGTCCGTCAGTCTGTTGCTCTCCCATTACCCTACGGTCGGGCACTTACTTATCATCTAAGGGAAGAACAGACCCGTTCAATAGTCCGTCAGTCTTATTGTAATTCCCTTAGGGGACCGGCGCTACTCAGTCCCTTACATATTCTCCGAGTTCGAGTGAATCCATAACTCTGAAACATAAAGTTCCTTTCCCTTCTTCCCCAAGTATACAACTCCACAAAGTAGTCATATCTGGTTGGAAAGGAAAATTCACCCATATTTCCCAAGCTGATGCTTGTTAATGGATACAACTTATTACACGGATCTTACTCCTCGAGTCTTGAGAAAGTAATCAAAATCATTTTGATGGTAGCATACAAAGATGTTAAATGAATAGTTTTAAAAAGATTTAGGACCGGACAGTCCACTTGGATCAAACATATAATCTTGAGAAAGGTCCCCTGAGTCCTGGTAGTTTGAGCGAACATTTAAGTCTTTCTGAATATAGACTTAAAAGGAAAATAGATTTGGGAGCCTTCTCTAATTATATTTATAATTGTCTGAATAAAACTTTACTAGTTATCTAGGGTTAAAGAATAGTTTTCACAAAATACTTCCTTAAGAAGTAGGGCTTTAAATAATTAATGAAAACTATATTTAATAAAGAATATTTATTTAGAAGTAATTCCCAAGTACTTTCTTAACAAAAGAATGGATAATAAATTAATCACCTTATACTTAGGTACATCCTTAGCAGTTTAAACCCAAATAATCTTCAGTTTGTAAATCATTTAACCGGATTAATTATAATAATATAATAATATAACCCTAGATAACAACTGATACCATTCCCGGTCCGTAGTATAAATACGGAGTATATACCCCCTACTGAGGGTTTTTCTTAACATATCTGCTTATAAATATTGCCAAAACCATAGCTCATAAGTCCAACTTTTACTTAGCATCATAAATATCATTTCGAAATCATGAACACATAGCATATATCTCAATATCTTTTATTTATCACAACAACAGTTTATAGAGGCATAGGTTTGAAAACTTGCCTGATCTCTGAGTTTGAGGGTGGTGTCTTGCCGTGGTCCGGTGATCTATCAACAATAAAGATACCTTTTATCAATAACTTATACTTAGGAATCAAGCAAACACTATTCTTAACTTAAACACCACACCAATGCAACTATATGATCATAACCATTGCGATCTCTACTAACATCTTATAATTAGGTACTTGTTTTAAGGGGTTTCTCGCACTTAACCTTACTTCGAACATTTTTATAAAATCGAAAAACTCTCTTTTTCACACAAAGTCTTCTCCCACACTTTACTTACTGTCTCTAATATTTAATTATCAAGATTAGCCCCTGCAATGATCGAGTTAAGAAAGCTCAATTTCAGTTACAAACTTTTCTTCTCGTTTTTGAACCACTTTTACTAATTCGGCCATATCTCCTAAACCGTAAATCGGATAGCTTCGATTTTCGCGCCAAAACGATCTAAGTTCAAATATATATAAGTAGAAGTCATATACTCCTCAAGGTCCGAGACCTATTCCAACTGTTATGCTATGTTTTTAAAGGTTTTAGGAAATTTCAGCATTACGACGACTATAAATCGGATAATAACAAAATTCAAACCATTCAACTTGCTCACCAATCACTCCACACAACATATACATTTTATATAATAAAGAACTGAGGCCAAGCAATGCCTTTCCGTTCTTAAAACTCAATATAACTTATAACAAAGCCCAATCATAGCTACTAAGATCATAAACAAGCATTTACACCATTAAAGCTTCAAAAAATCACTTAATATATCCAAGGGTTCAAGGTTCATACCTCCTTCAAGCTTGTTTACTCCCAATACACATATATAAACTTATATCCTTGCTTGATATAACCTTTAGAAGTCATAGATTCAAGATTAAAACCAAACAAAAACTTGGTTACTATTCATTCATCATCTTCATCCATTTATTTGAAAATGAAAGACTTAAAGAATGGCTATAAGATTCACGGCTCACCTTGTACTACTCACTATCTTTGTTTTAAGCTCTAGCTTGCAATTTTTGGTGGAAGAAATCTCCAAATCCCCCTTTTCTAGAAGCTTTGGCCGAGAGCCTTCAATGGGTGGTGGTGATGTTTTTGTTTTGTTTTGATGACTTTAATACATGTATTAATATGTATCTATCTTTACTTTGAAGGTGTTAATGCTAGCCTTTGGATGAGATTTCTACTTTTGTGTTGGTTGAATCTTGGCCATCCACTTGTTGGCTTGTCACTTGTTGCTTTTACTTTAGCAAATTGTAAACTAGTCCTTCATCTTTGAGTTGACTTACACTTTGGTCACTCTTTAATTTCCTTCTTTCACCAACTAGCTTCTCTTTTATACTTGTAACAAAATAATGTTACACTTGTATGTCACATTTTGTTTATTCGTATTTTGTTGATCCGATACTACTTTGCTTCGTAAATGTTTTCAGTGGTTTCCCCTATAATCCCCTTGAAATGTTTTCTCTGAATGACCTGAGTATCTTAAATAAAATCTTATATTATAATTCCATGTACGCCCTTGTCTAAAATCTTTATTTAATAAGGGATCATAGATTTCCTGAGCTTTCTGGTGAAATTTTCGGAGAAAACTGAAAGTACTCGAATGCTGATTCTGACGACATTTACATACACTTATTTTGATTCGAGATTACTAATCTAACTTCCAAAATTCCATTTATAGACTCGTATATAGTGTGGTGTGATCCTATTCTTATCTTAAGGAATCTACTATTCACCATAATCGTTTGGATCAATATCAGTTCCAATATTCCTGGTTTATTTCCTCTTTATTTCTTGCACTTAGAAATGTTCTAGTGCTTTCTCGGGCATACACTATCTTTTTTACGGAGTTGTCGGATGCATACCATATATCGATTTGGATGACATGAAAATACTTTTCTTCCTTGGGGTGTTATATTCTTACTTTCCAGATAGATTATTCTAATCTAAATGGTCAGCCCATTCTCACTATTCGCAAAATACTTGAAAACTGAAATCCATATTCATTTCATAAACTTGATTCTCAAAATCATTGATACATCATGGTCACAACCACTATTCATATATACATCAATAAAAGTTTTAAATTCTACCCAAAATCTGGGGTCTTACAGTCTCCCCTCCTTAAAAGGATTCCGTCCCGGAATCATTCTGAAAACAAATGGGGATATCTTTCTAGCATTTCGCTCTCTAGCTCCCAAGTTGATTCTTCCACATTATGATTTCTCCACACAACTCTGACTAGTTTGATGACCTTGTTCCGGAGCACTTGTTCCTTTCGATCTATAATTTCCATTGGTTGCTCCACATAGGTCAAGTCGGGTTGCATGTCTACGTGCTCGTATTCCACTATATGCTTAGCATCTGACTTGTAGGGCCTTAGCATCGAAACATGAAACACGTTGTGGACTTGTTGCAAATATGGGGGTAGTGCCAGTTCATACGCTAGCTTTCCAATACGTCTCAAAATCTCAAACGGCCCAATGTATCTAGGGCTCAACTTTCCTTTCTTTCCAAATCTCATCAACCCTTTCCAAGGAGACACTTTTAAGAACACTAGGTCTCCTACTTCATACTCTTTGCCCTTCCGAGCCAAATCTGCATACTTCTTTTGTCTATCCTAGGCTGCTACTAGCCATCTTCGGATTATATCAATTATGTCCTTTATCCTTTGAACCATTTCAGGTCCTAGCAACTTACGCTCACCAACTTCATCCCAATGCAAGGGAGACCTGCATCTTCTTCCATAAAGGGCCTCATAAGGTGGCATTCCGATGCTCGCATGGAAGCTATTATTATAAGAGAATTCAACCAATGACAAGTGATCATCCCAACTTCCTTTAAGATCTAGGGCACATAACCTCAGCATATCCTCAAGTGTTTGGATGGTCCTTTCACTTTGCCCATTTGTCTGAGGGTGATAGGCAGTACTCATATTCAGCTTGGTTCCGGCACATTCCTGAAAGCTCTTCCAAAATCTTGAATTAAATCTGGGATCTCGATCTGATACAATGGTCATCGGGACTCCATGCCGGGCCACAATCTCCTTCACATAGATATCCACTAGTTTGTCAACAGTGAACCTTTCTTTAATTGGTAGAAAGTGGGCTGACTTCGTTAGTCGGTCTATTATCACCCATATGGCGTCATGATTGGCCTTGGTCCTTGGTAGACCCACAACAAAGTCCATTGCTATATGATCTCATTTCTATTCGGGAATTTCCAAAGGTTGTAGAAGTCCACTGGGCCTTTGGTGTTCAGCTTTCACTCTTTGACAGGTCAGGCATTTGCCTACCCATTCTGCCACGTCTCTTTTCATGTTAGGCCACCAGTAATACTCTTTCAAATCTTGATACATCTTATTTCCTCCTGGGTGAATTGAGTATCTGGTATTGTGAGCTTCATGCAGAATCTCATCTTTTAGCTCTGGGACTTTAGGAATCCAAACTCTGTAAGTATATCTCATTATACCCTGGTCGTCTTTCTCAATCTTCGTCTCTTCCCCTGTTAGGGATTCTCTTTCTTCTTGGAGCATTCGTTCTTGGCACAACTTAATCTTTTCTAACAATGGAGGTTGGACTTGAATTTCCATCAACTTTTCTTGACTATCTCTTGGCATTCTGATCTCAATTTCCAACTTCTCCATATCTCTTATCAGTGTTTCCTCCAAAGTCATCATCTTAAGCCTTTCCTTTCTGCTAAGGGCGCCAGCCACCACATTGGCTTTACCCGGGTGATAACGAATTTCACAGTCGTAATCTTTAATCAGTTCTAGCCATCTTCTCTGGCGCATGTTAAGCTCTTTTTGGGTAAAGATGTACTTGAGGCTCTTATGATCAGTGTAGATTTCACATTTTTCCCCATACAAGTAGTGCCTCCAAATCTTTAAAGCAAAAACTATCGCTGCCAATTCTAGATCGTGAGTTGGGTATCGAATCTCGTAGTCCTTTAGCTGCCTTGACGCATACGCGATTACTTTATCATGCTGCATAAGCACACACCCTAATCCTTTGTGCGAAGCATCACTGTAAATCACGAAGTCTCCTTTTCCATCAAGCAACGCCAACACGGGGGCCGTCACCAACCTTTTCTTCAGCTCTTGAAAGCTTTTCTCACATTTATCTGTCCATTCAAACTTCTCCGTCTTGCGGGTAAGTCGTGTTAACGGGGCTGCTATCTTTGCAAAATCTTGCACAAATCTTCGGTAATACCCTGTCAGTCCGATAAAGCTCCTTACCTCTGTTGGGGTGGTTGGACGCTCCCAATTCGAAACTGCTTCTATCTTGGAGGGGTCAACCAACACTCCTTCTTTATTAATCACATGCCCTAAGAATTACACCTCCTCCTTCCAGAATTCACACTTCGAGAACTTGGCATACAACTGCTCTTTCCTGAGAATTCCTAGGGCTATCCTTAGATGCTCAGCGTGTTCTGCTTCCGTCTTGGAATAGATAAGAATGTCATCAGTGAAAACTATGATGAATTTGTCCAAATATTTCTTGAACACTCTATTCATCAAATCCATAAAGGCTGCGGGGGCATTGGTTAATCCAAACGACATTACCAAGAACTCGTAATGTCCATAACGGGTACGGAATGCAGTCTTAGAAATATCCTCGGGTTTAATCTTCAGCTGGTGATATCCAGTTCTCAAGTCAATCTTAGAAAAGTAGAAAAGTATACAGCATCTTTTAGCTGATCAAACAAATCATCGATTCTTGGCAAAGGGTACTTGTTCTTTATGGTTAGCTTGTTTAATTCTCGATAGTCGATGCATAATCTCATACTCCCATCTTTCTTCTTAACAAACAACACTGGTGCGCCCCAAGGCGACACACTAGGTCTTATAAAACCTTTCTCTAACAGTTCTTGCAACTGGGTAGCCAGCTCCTTCATCTCTACTGGGGCTAATCTGTACGGGGCCTTGGACACGGGCGCCGTCCCTGGGGCTAGCTCAATCGCAAACTCAATTTCTCTGTCGGGTGGTAACCCTGGAAGATCTTGGGGAAACACATCCTCGAATTCATTGGCTACTGGAATATCGTGCAGATTGGGCACCTCCTTCTGGGTGTCCACCATGTAAGCTAAGTAAGCTTCGTTTCCCTTTTGCAACAATCTCTTGGTTTGGGCCATGGTTAAGAATTTTTGTGTCTGTCTTATCCCTTTAAACACTATATCTTTCTTCCCTGGGGTACTCAATCTAATCTTCTTCCCTTTACAATCTATCTGAGCATTATTACGGGACAACCAATCCATTCCTAAAATAACATCAAACTCCCCTAACTTGAAAGGAATCAAATCAACAAAAAAAGATTGATCCCCTATCTTTAACTCACATCCGGGGTGAATCTGATTAACTGGGACTATCTCATGATTGGCTATTTCTACTTGCAAGGAACCTCTCAGGGGTTGAGCTTTAAGTCTTAATTTATAAGCAAATTCCCTTGATATAAAAGATTTAGTCGCTCCAGAATCAAATAAAACATTCGCACTAACTGAATTGAGGGAAAGAGTACCTACTATCACATCGGTATCCCTCACTGCATCCTGCACTGTCATGTTAAAAGTTCTGGCCGTTGGTGGCTTGTTGTAGGCAGCCTTGCTGGCCCCTGATGCTGCTGGCTTGCTCCTTGGACAATTTCTTGATATGTGTCCCTGCTGACCACAATTATAACAAGTAGGACCCTTGCTGACACTAGGGAAACCCATGGTACAAGAACTAGCATAATGGCCTGGTCGTCCACATTTATAACAAGTTGTCGTACCCCTTTTGCATACACCTGGATGTCTCCTTCCACAGGTGGCACATGCCGGAAATGAAGGTCGAGAGGATTGAGACTGTGGTGCTCCCGACTGCTTATTACCTTGATTTATGCTGGTGCTCATGGTTGGCCTGGATCCTTCATTTCTACCAGGTAGGGAAACTGCCCTGCGATTGAACTTGGTTGAAGGGTTGCCTCCATCCGAACCCCCTCCCATACTCACATGCTTCCTTTTTCTTCCTCCTCTTTCTTTCTGGGCTTGATCAATGCCTACTTCTGCGATTGAGGCTTTCTGTACTATGGTGACATAATCTGTAATTTCCAGAATAGCCACCCGATTCTGGATCCCTGGCCTCAACCCTTGCTGAAACCTACTAGCTTTCTTTTCTTCTGTGTCCACGAACTCAGGCACGAACCTTGACAGTTCAGTAAACTTTGCTTCATACTCTGCTACTGATAAATTATTTTGTTTTAGCTCCAAGAACTTGAGCTCCATCTGAGTCTTCATAAACCTCGGAAAATACTTCTCCAGAAATAACTGCTTAAACCTTTCCCATGCTACCACAGCATCTGCTTCCATATTTCTCTTGGCCTCCCACCAATAGTTGGCCTCTCCCTTTAACATGTACGTTGCAAAAACGGTCTTTTGTGCTTCCTCAATACTCAGAATTTCAAACGACTTCTCCATCTCCTTAATCCATGCCCTTGCCTCTACTGGGTCGGCTGATCCTGTAAACTCAGGAGGCTTTAGTGATTTAAAGGCCCTGAAAGAGTTGGCCACATTACTGTTGTCCCCTTGAGGGGGTTGGGGTTGTCGAACCAAATTTTGTCTAAGCAAGTCCATGAACTGACCCATAGGGTCTCTATTCCGATCTTCCCTCTCTTGCTCAACCTCAGTTTCTTCCCTTTCATCCTCAAACTCCTCGGTGTAGAAGGTTTCATCTCTTTCCCCATACTGGGAGTCTTCCTGCTCATTATAATCTTCGTCATATTCTTCATCATACTCAGGGTTTCCACCATGTTGGTTGTGACTCTCTTGGTCGGTAGACTCATGGGGATTGGCCCTAGTTCCAATTCTTCGCGGAGGCATCTTACTGAAATTTTGGAAAATCACATTAAATTTATGCACCTGTTTTGTAGGATTTCTCCTTACACAATGATAGTATATTTGGGATTTAGGATCCCCAGTTCTATATATGATGGCAATTTAATCGGAAAGTACGCACAGATAAAGATCATACACACTGGTGACCATGTCACTAAACTGGTGTAACCGAAACGAAAACCCATATATACGTAGTGCTGCCAAGATACAACATCTGAACCAACAACATAGTTTTAGAGTACAACTGCCTGATAACAACTAGCATAAAAGTGAGATACAAAGTCTATCCATCTAGTCTGCCTACGGGAAACTATATACAACAAAACAAACCCTCCAAAAGTCGGCACTCTACTATGGCCGTGCAAGACTAGTAGGCTAGACTACCATATCACTGTATCTGGAATCAGCCACGAGCGCGGGTCAGGGCCCTCACCCTGATCATCGCAAGACGGACGATCTCCTCAGTATCAAACCGGGACACTCTGCCACCCCCGTCTGTCTGTAAAGCCCTAATCCTCGCTTGTGCCCGACGCTCAATGCGGGCCACCTCCCTCCTAAAAGCCTGAGGGCGAATGGTCCTCCTGACACGCCGGAGCCTAAGCCTATCAGCCCTCTCTGCGGCGAGCTGTAGCCGAGACTCTGCCAACCTGGCCTCTGCTGCTGTCAAGTCTGTCATCATCATGCTCACAATCCATCCGTGCACAGAAACCGGTACACCATCTAGGGGAACATGGGGCGGAGTGACTGGGCTCGCTGGCGGGACATCCTCTGCCTGAGTGGGCTCTGGGGTCTGCTCCTCATAATCCTCAGGAGGACTCAGCGGGAGAGGTGGGGGACTAGGGGGCTCCCATGGGGAAGTGGAGGTAAGACAGAAACTGGACTCCCCGAATCATCCCAACCCTGCTCCTCAGCCTGAGCCTCACCCTCCATCTCCTCCTCTGCATCTATCTCAACAACAGGAATCTCCTCGTCGAACTCAGTGGCCGGAGCCCACTCTGGATCCTCCTCCTGGTGCTAATCTCCTGATCTCTCATAGTGTGGATCTGAGGTCCGGAGTAACTCCTCATCATGCTGCCGCTCAAATGCCTCTGGGTCTGGGATATCGCCCGCCTACACAATAACGAACTATATTACTATCATGGTATTTAAGAGTTCCCATAAGGGTTTTAGGTGAACCTGGCAAGGGTTCTTATTATTCTAGTGGGGAAAATAGATTGTTTTGTCACTAAAGTATATGGTCTTTTAGAAACTTACCACCGAACAATACTTTTTACTCAAAATTATCACTAACGTTACAGACGTTTGTGATTTTTGCCATTC
Source organism: Heracleum sosnowskyi (assembly GCA_030848705.1). Lineage (NCBI taxonomy): Eukaryota > Viridiplantae > Streptophyta > Magnoliopsida > Apiales > Apiaceae > Heracleum > Heracleum sosnowskyi. The sequence continues at coordinate 36,527,281 of CM061238.1, forward strand.
CGTTAAATTTAACATTTAAATTTTAAAAAAATAATGAAAAATAGATGTTTTTACCACTGAACTCTTGTGTCTATTAGAAAGTAACCAATGGACATTTAAATAATTAAATATAGCCACTAACGTTACATGTATTATTGTTTTTAATCATTCCGTTAAATATAAATGAAATCTCAGTTAAAATAACATTGATTTGGACTTAATCTTCCACATAATATTTTCCAAATAATTATTTTTCCCCAATTTGGTATTGTAAAATTTTCAAGATAAATTTTTTTGATTTAGAATCTAATATTTTAATTCAAAATATCTAGATATTGATCGAAAAGAATAAATTAGATATCTATTCTTTTTTTTTTTGTGGTCAAATTTGGTTTATGAAATCTTAAAAATCAATGATACGAATCTAAAACATTTATACATATATATAATAATATTATGTTTTTAATAAAAATATATAATTTCATTAATCTTTTGTTTAATATGATAAGTTTTAAACGAATATTATTAACAAGATAAATGATTTCAATATTATTGAGTTGATTTATGAAAAGATAATAAAATTTATGCAATAATATCTCTCTATTCATGTTTAGTATCTAATTTTTAATAATTATGCAATAATATCTGTCTATTCATCATATTAATAATATTTCAACGACACATTAACGACACAATTAACAGAATGACTAGAAACAAAAACTAATGTAAGGTTAATGGTTAAAATTAATTATTTGATAGTTCAATGATTACTTTATAAAAAACTCAATAGTTGAGTGATACAAAAATCTATTTTCCCTTACTAAATTTAACGGAATGGCAAAAATGACAAACGTCTGTAACGTTAGTGATAATTTTGAGTAAAATTATTGTTCGGTGGTAAGTTTCTAAAAGACCATATACTTTAGTGACAAAACAATCTATTTTCCCATTCTAGTGAGTTTATAATTATAACGTCTCATCATCTCTGGGATGTCTAACTCTGCTCTGATACCATCTCTGTAACAGCCCCAGATCCGGGGTCGGAGATCTGGTCGTTACGGTCATTATTCCATACATCATGCTTGACTTGAATCAATATAAATAAATAACATGGTATGACCCCGCAATCTAAACTCACATACACGCATACAAGTTATAGTCCCAGAGATGAACTTGAAATAAGTAACGCTAACAAGATCCACATACATATCATAAGTGTTTACAAACCCCAAAATATAATTTACAAGTTTATGTTTGTTGCCACTTTTTAAGTTATGTCATACATATAAATAAAAACTGAATCCAACTACCAGTCTATAACTCTAGTAGGTTCTACCTCAGCTATGGTGGCCGTAATGTCAGGGGAGAGTCCTCTGGGTACCTGCGCCCTCTTGCGCCTGGTGGGTACGGTACGTGCCATCTGGTTTATCTGTTGTTGTGATATAATTAAACAAGCAAGGGTGAGCAACGAGGCCCACCAAAATAATACTGAACTGATAAACAATATATATATCCAAGTATCATCTTTCATATTAAACATTTACCTCATATCATAATCTGGAATAAAGACAATGTAAAATATTTCCAATCCATTTTCTAAACTCATCTGATTCCATATATCTTTTTCATAAAATCGTATACCTTTTCGTAATTTCATTTGCTTTCTTATAAACTCATATTCTTGTAAAAACTTGAATAAGCTTGTGTAAACTGTCTTTCTCTGAAAACTTGCATAAAACATGTTCTTTCATGGACGATGAACTATAGATGGAGATTCTAGGCGCCGAAGATACCCCTACGATGATCAGTCGCAAGATGTATCCCCCATGGTCTTTTTCTACGTAGAAGGGAAGAATAGACGGTCTCTCACTGACCTATCTCCCCGCCTTCGGTTGTAGGTGGGAAGAACAGACCCGTTCAATAGTCCGTCAGTCTGTTGCTCTCCCATTACCCTACGGTCGGGCACTTACTTATCATCTAAGGGAAGAACAGACCCGTTCAATAGTCCGTCAGTCTTATTGTAATTCCCTTAGGGGACCGGCGCTACTCAGTCCCTTACATATTCTCCGAGTTCGAGTGAATCCATAACTCTGAAACATAAAGTTCCTTTCCCTTTTTCCCCAAGTATACGACTCCACAAAGTAGTCATATCTGGTTGGAAAGGAAAATTCACCCATATTTCCCAAGCTGATGCTTGTTAATGGATACAACTTATTACACGGATCTTACTCCTCGAGTCTTGAGAAAGTAATCAAAATCATTTTGATGGTAGCATACAAAGATGTTAAATGAATAGTTTCAAAAAGATTTAGGACCGGGCAGTCCACTTGGATCAAACATATAATCTTGAGAAAGGTCCCCTGAGTCCTGGTAGTTTGAGCGAACATTTAAGTCTTTCTGAATATAGACTTAAAAGGAAAATAGATTTGGGAGCCTTCTCTAATTATATTTATAATTGTCTGAATAAAATTTTATTAGTTATCTAGGGTTAAAGAATAGTTTTCACAAAATACTTCCTTAAGAAGTAGGGCTTTAAATAATTAATGAAAACTATATTTAATAAAGAATATTTATTTAGAAGTAATTCCCAAGTACTTTCTTAACAAAAGAATGGATAATAAATTAATCACCTTATACTTAGGTACATCCTTAGCAGTTTAAACCCAAATAATCTTCAGTTTGTAAATCACTTAACCGGATTAATTATAATAATATAATAATATAACCCTAGATAGCAACTGATACCATTCCCGGTCCGTAGTATAAATACGGAGTATATACCCCCTACTAAGGGTTTTTCTTAACATATCGGCTTATAAATATTGCCAAAACCATAGCTCATAAGTCCAACTTATACTAACAACTTTTACTTAGCATCATAAATATCATTTCGAAATCATGAACACATAGAATATATCTCAATATCTTTTATTTATCACAACAACAGTTTATAGAGGCATAGGTTTGAAAACTTGCCTGATCTCTGAGTCTGAGGGTGGTGTCTTGCCGTGGTCCGGTGATCTATCAACAATAAAGATACCTTTTATCAATAACTTATACTTAGGAATCAAGCAAACACTATTCTTAACTTAAACACCACACCAATGCAACTATATGATCATAACCATTGCGATCTCTACTAACATCTTATAATTAGGTACTTGTTTTAAGGGGTTTCTCGCACTTAACCTTACTTCGAACATTTTTATAAAATCGAAAAACTCTCTTTTTCACACAAGGTCTTCTCCCACACTTTCCTTACTGTCTCTAATATTTAATTATCAAGATTAGCCCCTTCAATGATCGAGTTAAGAAAGCTCAATTTCAGTTACGAACTTTTCTTCTCGTTTTCGAACTACTTTTACTAATTCGGCCATGTCTCCTAAACCGTAAATCGGATAGCTTCGATTTTCACGCCAAAACGATCTAAGTTCAAAAACATATAAGTACAAGTCATATAATCCTCAAGGTCCGAGACCTATTCCAACTGTTATGCTCTGTTTTAAAGGTTTTAGGAAATTTCAGCATCACGACGGCTATAAATCGGATAATCCCAAAATTCAAACCATTCAACTTGCTCACCAATCACTCCACACAACATATAAATCTTATATAATAAATAACTGAGGCCAAGCAATGCCTTTCCGTTCTTAAAACTCAATATAACTTATAACAAAGCCCAATCATAGCTACTAAGATCATAAACAAGCATTTACACCATTAACGCTTCAAAAAATCACTTAATATATCCAAGGGTTCAAGGTTCATACCTCCTTCAAGCTTGTTTACTCCCAATACACCTATATAAACTTAGATCCTTGATTGATATAACATTTAGAAGTCATAGATTCAAGATTAAAACCAAACAAAAACTTGGTTACTATTCATTCATCATCTTCATCCATTTATTTGAAAATGAAAGACTTAAAGAATGGCTATAAGATTCATGTCTCACCTTGTACTACTCACTAGCTTTGTTTTAAGCTCTATCTTGCAATTGTTGGTGGAAGAAATCTCCAAATCCCCCTTTTCTAGAAGCTTTGGCCGAGAGCCTTCAATGGGTGGTGGTGATGTTTTTGTTTTGTTTTGATGACTTTAATACATGTATTAATATGTATCTATCTTTACTTTGCAGGTGTTAATGCTAGCCTTTGGATGAGATTTCTACTTTTGTGTTGGTTGAATCTTGGCCATCCACTTGTTGGCTTGTCACTTGTTGCTTTTACTTTAGCAAATTGTAAACTAGTCCTTCATCTTTGAGTTGACTTACACTTTGGTCACTCTTTAATTTCCTTCTTTCACCAACTAGCTTCTCTTTTATACTTGTAACAAAATAATGTTACACTTGTATGTCACATTTTATTTATTCGTATTTTGTTGATCCAATACTACTTTGCTTCGTAAATGTTTTCAGTGGTTTCCCCTATAATCCCCTTGAAATGTTTTCTCTGAATGACCTGAGTATCTTAAATAAAATCTTATATTATAATTCCATGTACGCCCTTGTCTAAAATCTTTATTTAATAAGGGATCATAGATTTCCTGAGCTTTCTGGTGAAATTTTCGGAGAAAACTGAAAGTACTCGAATGCTGATTCTGACGACATTTACATACACTTATTTTGATTCGAGATTACTAATCTAACTTCCAAAATTCCATTTGTAGACTCGTATATAGTGTGGTGTGATCCTATTCTTATCTTAAGGAATCTACTATTCACCATAATCGTTTGGATCAATATCAGTTCCAATATTCCTGGTTTATTTCCTCTTTATTTCTTGCACTTAGAAATGTTCTAGTGCTTTCTCGGGCATACGCTATCTTTTTTACGGAGTTGTCGGATGCATACCATATATCGATTTGGATGACATGAAAATACTTTTCTTCCTTGGGGTGTTATATTCTTACTTTCCAGATAGATTATTCTAATCTAAATGGTCAGCCCATTCTCACTATTCGCAAAATACTTGAAAACTGAAATCCATATTCATTTCATAAACTTGATTCTCAAAATCATTGATACATCATGGTCACAACCACTATTCATATATACATCAATAAAAGTTTTAAATTCTACCCAAAATCTGGGGTCTTACAACTCACGTCCAGGAAACAGTTCAATTATGAAGAATCCATCAAGGAATAACAATATAATCTAGTATCGACGAGATCGACACAATATTGGGAGGTGCACATGAAAAGTGACAATATAATAAACATCGACGAAATCGATGTAACAACTGGGATATTAATGAAGAATAAGCAATGACATGCTCAACAAGATTAAGTCTGATATGAAACAGGCATTATGATATCAACAGAACTTGCAACAACTCAATATAGAATAGGGTTCAAAGAACAGGCTCTAAATGGCCTCAACCGTTCAAATTATCACATCATGGAAGAATTAGTTAAGATTTAATAATCTGGTAAGTGACAAGAAAGTCAAGTTCAAGTTTAAGAAAAATTCAAGGTGAAGTTTATAAATGAAGAAAACAAGGGTTTACTGACTTCTGACATAAATAGTTCAAGTCCTTCAAACATATACTTATAATAGATAAGCCTTGTATTTGAAGGAAGTAAACTAAATCATGCACAACATATATGAATTCGACTCAAGGAATGGATCAGATGATCGCATTAACAAGAAATGATAATAATACTGGCATAGGTGCAAGATGGAAAATAGAATACTTGTAGAACAAGTAACACAACTTCAGAATTTAAAATAACATTTTACCCTCGTAGGGTTCACAAGTTCCCACTCATCTAGGGTTGGCAATATTCCAACCTAATATTTTTAAATCAACTTTTTGAAAGAAAGCCTTAGTATACGACCCATAACTATCTTTTAAATCGTTTCAACACAATATTTATATTTTTCCAATCAACCTGGAAATATGAATCTAAACTTAAAAGGTATAAAATAATACTCGTCAACTTACGAGATTTAAATAACATACTTGCAATTCAATGCAAAGGGATTGACATTTGAAAATTCAGTAAAAAGCATTCAACATGCATACTAATAATTCAAGATAATATCTCTTAATTAATAAGCAAGGGTATAACCACTTGCCTCTGGTCCTTAGCTATTTTGTAACGCTGAAACAATACGATTCCCTCCTTATTCTGTCTTATCGCACGATTCTCTACTTCCGTCCTTCTTTGCTCTAACGCTCTTGCGAACACCACTAGTCTGCTTTTACCATTTCGAATCCACGTGTCAGCCTCGATAGTCAATCATGAGACGGTACTTAGTCTTCAACGTATGATTTCACATTCCATAAACGATTGTAACTTAACTTCGATAATCTGACTCGTCTCGTCCAATAGCCTCTGTTGCATAGACAACCACATTTCAATTGATCGAATGATCACAACTAACTATACAAGTAATCCTCGTAACTCGCTTGACAAAACTCTCCTTATATAAGGTCAACAGTCTCACCATTCTCATTTTCTAACATTACTGACAAATTTCTATCCCAACTACCCCTCGTGACAATACTAGACACGACCAAAGTATTTAAACAAGTCTCAAAACAGTTATTCGTATTTATAACTCACTAACCAGATAATTCACATAATCCACATCATTCACATAGCACATTTAAACAAGTAACCGGGTACGTATCGGACGCCCGGTATAATTTACGAGATTAAAACTCAGATACTAGCCCTAGTACGGGCATATACAGACTATAAAACACATTACACAACTCATACAAACCATATAGCACTTATAACTATTTTTAAAACATCACACGAAGCTTATTTGAATTTAAATAAGCCACCAACAAATTTTTAAATCAAAAATCGGATTTTTAAACCCATTATAAGTATTTTAAATGCAAATAAATCAATTAATAAAATTAATTGACATTCTTTAAATGCTCAAACTATTTTTAAATAATAAATCAGGTTTGAAAATAATTAAACTAAATTTTAAATTAATTAAATCTAATTAATAAACAATTTTTAAGAATTAACTGATTAAAAGAATTAATCAATTAATTAAATAAATTAATTATTAATTAAAAATAATTAAAATAATTAAGTTTAATCAATTTTCGAATTTAAAATAATAAATAAGATTTTTCAGAATTTTCTGAATAATAAAATGTATTTTTAAATTAAAGATATGATTTTTAGAATTCTTAAAACCATTTTTGATTTATTTTATAAAAATAAATCACAGAAACACTTTTCTAAAACGAAATTAGGGTTTTTAGAAATCAAAACCGGGTCAAGGAATTGGGTAAATGGGTCGCCAAGAACGGATATGGGTTGCCAAGAACAACACGCCGCCGGCGGAGTTCCGGCAACCCGTTTCCAGAATCCGGCGAACCCAACCAACACGCTTTCGATCTCCAATCATCCACAACTCAATACCACACATAACCAGACTCGAATATATCAAAAATCAACCGAAATCCGACTTAAAGCCGGCCGTTTTGCGAAGAACACGACGACCGTTGCTTTTCCGGCGACTCAAAAATAAACACCACATAATAACACATAATTTTCCCGGATCTTACTTCCTTCCCCCCCTTAACATGATTCTGTCCTCAGAATCAACTTGCGCAAACATAGGTGGATATTTTTCCAACATCTCATTCTCAAATTCCTAGGTTGACTCTTCAACCTTAAGATTTCTCCTCATACTCATACTAATTTGACTCCTCTATTACTTATCACTCTAATGTAATCATTGATTCATGTCATGCATTGATTCATTATACAAAGTTAAGAATAAAATGATTCGCTTAAGATAAGCAACGGAAGTGAAATATTGTCCAAACAATATATTCATTTTTAATTAAAATTTAAACAACAATAAAGAGATAATATTAAATTAGTAAGAAGTTAAAGGTTCAATAAATTTTAGTAGTATCTGAATTAACAATATCGATTGTATATCTTGATAGTTGATATCAATACATTTAATTAATATCAAAGAGTCAATAATTATGTTTAAGTGTTCAATTAAAAACGAACACCATATTTTAAGTAGTTTGGTATTTGATAGACACGTGTGAAAATATCTAACCAAATAACTTTTATTGCTATGATATAATCAAATAAATTTAATTGAATTTCAACCAAATTTAATTCAATCTAATTTAAGTTTAAATAAATGGTCATGTATTTCACAGGCCCATATATAATAAACATACAAATATTCAAAATTTTGGTTGTTATAGGAAAACTCTACAAAAAAAGAAAATAAGAATTGATAAATATAAAAATAAATAGATGAAACACGTTATATCTATGAAAGGCATATGTCTAGGCCTATTTGTAAACACCGAGGATTCTACTCAACTTTAATTAAGATGTAATAAGTAAATATTAAAAACCAAATGTCACATGAATCTCAGAAGATTATATCTGTCAAAGAATGAAGATTAAAGTCATCTACAGACTTGAAGTGATTCTACATTGAAAGAAGATCAATTTGTTGATCAAGCCTCAGTGAAGTATTCAAGCTCAGTGGATTTATTAAAGTGACGGAGATTTCAAGTGGTGACAGCAAAAGATACTGGTTACAGAGTTCTTGAATGAGAAGGAAGTGAATCACTGCTTAAAGTCAAACAGATAAAGAACAGACATTGTCGTTAGTCACTCATGAACCAGACAGTACATTGAGTGTCAACGTACTATTATGTTTATTCTTTATCTAAGTTTTAAATGATTCTGAAATTAATTGAGAAGTCAACTAATTCTATTTATTCTCTTATAAATAATTAATACTATTAAGTAAATTATTTATTAAATTAATTCTGTAAAGAATTAATTTAATACATAATTTATTTAGTTGATTATTTAAATTAGAATAAAAATGAACTAGGAAGACTTAGTTTTGAACTAGGAAGACTCAGTTTATTGAACTAGGAAGTGAGTCTTCCCGATTGTCTTCCTAGGCCAAACCCTAGTCTTCCCGATTGTCTTCCCTTTGCCTTTCTTGTCTTCCCGAAAGTTTTCCAAGTGTAAATTGATAGTCTTTCTGCAAGTCCGAACTACTTATCCTCATATTTTCATAATTTTTTCTAACTATTAAGGGGTCCGAATTCAGTTCACAATTTGGTGTCTTATAACAATTTTGTGTTTTGAACCACTTTCACTAAAACAAGTATAACTTTCAAACCACAAATCTCCTCAACATGTACTTTATATGGTTACAAACTACAAAACAAGATATTGACATATATGACCAGTGGTGCTTGAGAACACAAATCGTTTTGGTCCAAAATTGGGTTTCAAAACAGTCCTAGCCTCAATGGCCACTAAAATGTTCATTCATGTCTCAACTTTCAATTTTAACCTTGTTAAGTCCATTTAAAAATTACTAAAACACCAATACTCTCATTCTTACTAAATCTCAGTTCTTAAAATTCATAAACATACCACCAACATCAATCCACAACAATCAACCATCAAGATTTAAGTATTTATACTCCAAACTCCTCAAACAACATGTTCTTGAACATATCTTGAAACTTAGCTCATAACTTAACATAAATCAAAAGATGGATGAGGATTATACCTTTACTGGGCTCAATAACACTTGGATATAGCTTAAAGAACCTTGTTATTACTTGAACTAAGCTTATCATCCTCAAACTCACCAAAAGAAATCAAGAACACAAGTTAGTATTTTCGGAGTTACTATTCTGCCTCAACTTTGATCCAATATTTGACTATGTTATACTACTTGCATTGCCATGAAATTTGGAACGTACCTTGGTTATGGATGGAGGAAGCTATGGTCAAAATTTGGCGATTTTATCATAAGTAGATATTTAGTTATTAATGTTTCTTTCTTCCCTGGTCCTGTTGAGAAGAAATGGGGTGGGAGAGAATACTTCCACTTTTCTTTTGTGATATGTGTGTAATATGAGTTGTATAACTCAAATAATGTAAAGGCTTGCTGGTCATACTTCTAGTACACTAGCTCAGTACAATAATTTCTTCATTTATCCTCCTTTAAAGGAAGTATTGTCTCCTCCATCACTATTCACATTTGGTTAGTTTTTGGTACTTCTAGTTTGCTTTTCTAATGATCTAGTTTGCATGGAATCTTGCATGACATCTTGCATGTATAATACTTAGCTTATTAATTACCCAATCCTTGTCACTTAATCTTTTACGCAAGTTCGAAAATTTTCTTGTAAATGCGTTTCGTCGCGTAGAGATTTCTATCGTCATTCTTAAGCACTTGATTTTGATAATTGAAAGGCATTTGTTTAAGCCTATTAATATTACGAGGAAACAACTTAATTTAAACAAGTATGTAATAAGTAAATAATAAGTTAATATGTCACAGGAATCTCAGAGAGTTTAATCTGTCAAGAGAATGAAGAACCAAAGTCATCTACAGACTTGAAGTTATTCTACATTGAAAGAAGTTCAATTTATTGTTCAAGCCTCAGTGAAGTATTCAAGTAAGTGGATTTATTACAGTGACAGAGATTTCCAGTTGGTGACGGAAGAAGTACAGGATACAGAGTTTAGTCAAAGCTAAAGAAAAGAAGCCACAGCTTTAAATGTTTTAAAGATGAAGAATTATCATTGAAGTCAGTTATTCATGAAACCAGACAGTGCATCGAATGACGACATCAATCAGTGGAATTCAATCATCTATATTCAGTGGTTTTCAGAAGATAGAGTAATGTAAAGGATTTTAAATTATCTTATTTAATTTATTAATTAAATTTAATTAATAAATTAATTCTATCAGAATTAATTTATTTATTAAATTAGTTATGTTAGTAGTTTAAATTATTTATTAAATTAATTCTATAAAAGAATTAATTTAATCTAGAATTTAATCTATCTAATAAATTAAAAGGATTTTCTTTTAAAATCTCGGTATGACCTGTTTAGTAAACTCGGTATGACCTAGTGTTTTAACACCTTAGGTTCTACCGAGTTATATTGAGGTCATACCATTCAATTTGTGTCAGGTCATACATATCACTTTCTCTTGGTCATACCGAGAGTTGGTGAAAGTTCCCTTGGTCATACCGGACATTTTCTTGTAGGTCATATTGGTCATACAAGGTTCTACCGAGTTATTTTTGCAGGTCATACAAGTGTATGATTTGTTTTATTAAATCTTTATGATTTAATAAACAGGTCATACAAGGCTTTTATGATTTGTATTAAAGACTTGGCAGAATAGACAGAAGAATGCAGTTGAACGAAAAGAAACAGATTGAAGCATTTACTCTCAAGAACACAAGAAGCCATTAATATCATTTCTTCTCAAGCAATTAATTCTAGTTTGTATTGTTAAATCCAAACCACTAGAAGTTGATTACTTGTATTGCTTTGATCATCTAGCTGATTTTTATCCCTAGAATTTATCTCGAACTTGCTTTTAGCATTCGATCTTTTTATTACAAATATTAGAAAAGTTCATGTCGAATTTATTCTAAATTTGTATTAATTAGTTTGAGATAAATACTTTGTAATCCATATTGTATTTGCAACACCCTTCAAGTTTAATATAAGTTATATTTAACTTGAATCTTGTTTCATTTATATTCCGCATTAATTTGTTCTTAATTGTTAAATTATTCAAAGGACAAATTTCGATAAAACGGTATAGTTTGTATTCAACCCCCCTTCTACAAACTTATCAGGACCTAACAATAATCTCTTTAAATTCCATAATTTCCTTGCCGTGGGATTTAATTTAACCTAGGGCTTCCATTATCCTAAATGTCGCACGTTTTTATAAATATTTGGTATGAGTGAAAATCTTTGCGTTCTGACGGCTTTTGCATTATCTTATTTAATCCCTGCAACAACACTACCTCCTCGGATTGTTCAAATTCCTTCTTTTACATAATGTGGGCTCAAAAGTTTTCCATAAATCCGCAACGTCACTATTCATAAAGGTTTTAAAATATTACAAAAATCAGGGTTCTTACATGGAGTCTCCTAGTAGCACCTTCTTATCTTCGACAACCATGTATGTTTTGAACATACTACGATCGTAGCAGATATGACGCGTAGCACCAGTGTCTACCCACCACCCATCTACTCCCTCCACCGAGTTGATCTCCGCGATCATAGCCACAAAAGCTTCTTCCAACGAATGAAAAAGAGAGGGATCTTGACGTCTAACATGACACTTATTTGTCATATATATATCGGTTTCCGGTCGCTTGTTCGTGGAAACTTACGAACGTCATCTTTAGGGGATTGAGGCTTGTCCATAGATATTCTCTCGGGTGCTACTTCTATAAGCTCGTAAAATTGCGCAAATACCGATTTCACATCGGTCATCGGGAACTTGAAATATCGTCTCACCGAATATTTCCTTGCACCCTTAACATCCTTGTAGTATATCTTAAAAAAGATGTTCCACAAATTCTTGATCGTCTCATCAAGAAAGTAGTAATTACACAAACTATCACATAAATTATTTTTATTGTGCACTAGATAATTTTTTTTTTGCTAAGCTGTGCACTAGATAATTTGCTAACCAAAAGCGAGCTAAAATGCAATATAAGAGAGGTACATGAATCTTCGATACTAAAATATTCCTGGCACATGCAATAATAAAAAATTTAAACAAATCTAAAACAAAGAGCATGTGTATAATATGCGATAGACATGGCAAACATATATCGAACCGTAAAAGCAGATTGAAACGTCTTAAAACTGTTGCGAATAATAATATTTTACGGTTCACAAAAATAGTTTTTGAAAAATTAATAAAACTAATTTTACTAAATATCTATTTTGTCAAAAAAAAAGGATTTTACTAAATTTATAGGTCGAGTCACGGAGCTCGCTTTATTTAAGACGTTTCGTGGATATGTCCGATAAAGTGCAAAACAATCGATCTTTCCACGTCGTTCCCAGGATAAAATAACCCAAAAAAATGATTTTGCACGATAACTTTTGCACCAAAAATTACCGATCAAACAAACACCCCTAACTGCTCACAACTAGAGGTGGCCAAACGGGCGGGTTTATTCAGCTCGCACAGCCCGGCACGATACTTTATTCGGAAATTATTCGGCCCGATTGAACCGCGAATAATTCGGCCCGATTCGTAAGCTATTCAGTGCCGAATACGATTCAATTTTTCAGAACTCGCGAACCGGCCCGGACCGCCCGCGCCAGAACCGGTCGAACCGCACGAACCGGCCCGCACGGCTCGGACCGCCCGAACCGGCCCGCACGGCTCGAACCGGCCCGCACGGCTCGCCACTCGCCAACGGTCTTCTAGCCTTCTAGCCGTTGCCTTGCCACTTGCTGCCACTTGCTGCTCTGTCGCCTTTCTGCTCTGTGACTCTGTCCCTCTGTCCCCCTCTGTCCCCCACGGCCCCACCCCAACGGACACATATTTGTCTATAAATACATTTTGTCTTCTAAATTTCTAACTCACAATTTCTCTCAAAATCTCAATCTCTCCCCTGCTAGTTGCTTGCTGCTGTGCTGCCTACTGCTTTCTTTCTCATCTACTGCCTACTGCTCTGTATTACATTTTATTTATTCATACAAGATTTTGCATTTTATTTATTTTTACAACATTTTACAAAAAAAAATGGAACAAGGAAGAGGTACTGTTTCGTCTCAAGATTCAACCCCTGTCTCTATGCTACCACCTCGATCTCGATCTACCACCGAAGAAGGTACGTTTCATTTTTTTTTAATTATAATTTTTTGGTTGATTTAATTTGTGTGCTTTTATTTTATGTATTTTCATAAATTTAAATATTGTTTCGATTTTAGTTTTTAAAAAGTTCATAGTTTTTTAAAAATTCATATTTCATATATTTCGTTTTTATTTTTAAAATCTTGGTTTAAAAATCTTGTTTTTAAAATCTTGTTTTCTTTTATTTTGTAAAATTTGTTTCCTTCGAATTTATTTTTATTTCCTTTTTAATTTATTCATTTTGTAAATTTTTGTAGGTGGTACGAGTTCGAGACAATCATCGCACGTTTGGACATATTTTGATAAGGTGGCAATACCGGATAATCCAAATCGATTTAAAGCTCATTGTTTGCTTTGTTTACAAAATGGTCGACAACAAGCCCCGTTTAGTTATGCCAAGGGAACGGGTACGGGTACACTTAATCGGCACTTGGAAAACATTCATGGAATTTCGAAGGCAAGTCATGAAAGTAGAGAAGCACGTGGAGGTCAACAACAAACACAAATTGGTGGTTTCATGACTTCGTCCCCCGGTGGAGGTATGCCTTTCTCTTATAATAGAGATAGAATGGTTGAAGATTTTGCTACCTATGTTACTTTAGAGGAGTTACCTTTTTCCCACGGCGAGAGTCCGAATTTAGAATATATGGTTAAACATTCACTAAACCCGGCATTTAGAAAAATACCTAGGAACACACTTAAACGTCACACACAAAAACAATATTATGCTCAACGTGCACAATTAATTGAATACTTTCGTGATTTTGATGGTATGGTTTCTTTAACTAGTGATTGTTGGAGTTCGAGTCAAGGTGAGCCTTATATTTGTGTTACGGTTCATTGGATTAGTGACTACTTATTAGAAAAACGAATTATTGCTTTTGATGTTATGGATGAGTCACACACTGGTTATAACATAAAACAAAGAATTTTAGATACAATAAAGGAATTTAATTTGTTTAATAAGGTATTTACGATATCTTTAGATAATGCTGCTGCTAATAAAAAAGCCATTGATTATATTAAGCCCGATATTCCTTTAGCTTTAGATGGAGTATTTTTACATGTTAGATGTTGTGCTCACATAATTAATTTGTCGGCCAAAAAAGGAATTTCACAATTAACTCATTTATTAGAACCTATTAGGAAAGTAATTAAATATCTACGTTTTGCGGGTACATATAGGTCTAAGTACAAAAAATTGTGTAAAGATAATGGATTAAGGCCAAAGAAGTGGGGTATCGATTGTTCTACGAGATGGAGTTCGACTTATAAATTATTAAATGATGCAATTCAATATAAGACAATTATTACCGAATTATATAATGAAGATCCAAGCCACCAACACGATGATGAACTTATTACCGAACAAGCTTGGGAGTTGGCATCTACGGTACGTGACATACTTGCTTGTTTTGAACATGCTACTACGGTTTTTTCTTATGTTTATCAACCAAATGTACATCATGTTATTATTGAGTGTGTTAGTATTGTTACTACTTTAAAAGAATACGAAAAAAATGCATTTTTTAGTGAGGTTATTTTTGATATGAAAGTTAAGTGGATCGAATATTTTACCGACTTTCCTTATATTTATGGTGTTGCATGTCTTCTTGATCCTGGTGTTAGAAAAGACGGTTTAGAAAATATGTTAGAGTATTATTATCAAGTGTTAGGAGTTTCATATAATCATGAATTGTATGTAACTAATTGTTTAGGTTTGTTGTATCGTCTTGTAGATATATATGCTCCAAAAATTCAAAGTTCTATACCACCTAAGAGTGGTAGTAGTGTTAGTAGGTTTAATAGTACTATTTCATCTATATTAAACAAAAAACAAAAAGTTAGAATTTCTGAATCATCTTCCGTACCTTCTTCTGCTTTTAGTATGGTTCGTGAATTTTTTTCTTATCATTATGAGTTAAATGATGATTTTGAAATACTAACATGGTGGAAGAATCATGAGTTACAATTTCCAGTTTTAGCAAAAATCGTAAAGGATATTTTAGTAGTCCCCGCTTCTACAATTGCGTCCGAGTCCGCTTTTAGTGCAGGTAGAAGAGTGTTGGACGAGAAGAGATCAAGTCTTTCGCCAGATGTTGTAAAAATTTGTGTTTGCAAAAAAGATTGGGATCAAGCTGCAAAAAGACAACAAGGAAAAAAAGAAGATAAGTCGGATGGCGAAGAAGATCCATGGATGACAATGAATACTTCGGATTCTGACACATCAACTACTCACGAACAACAATAAATAGTGGATAGTTATTTTTTGTTTTGCAGTTTAGAAATTTATTTAATTTGAATTGTAATTTTATATGTTTATGCGGTTTGTTCCGTTTTTTTAGAGAGGAGTCCTCTCAAATAATTTGTACAATATTTTTGAAATTAATAAAATTTATATGAGGTACCGTCCTCTTTTATCACAAATTAACAAATTAAAAATTAATAAGTAAATTATAAGATTACAAATAATATGTAATAAGTACATTTTTATTAATCAATGTACAAAATGGTCGAGTCACTGAAGTAAATCACTGCATGCATGCCACGTAAATCACTGCATGTCTGCATGCATGCCACGTGAATACTGAATACAGTTGTCAGTTGACACTTGAATAAGATATTATTAAGATATTAACTTGTACTTATTATTAAGATATTAACTACCCTAGTTCTACCCAACCCAGCCCGCGAATCACCGAATAACCGCCCAGCCCGCGAATAATCTACCCAACCCGCCCAACCCGCCCAACCCACCCACCCCGTTTCAAATCGCCGTTCCGGTTCCGAGCTTAGTTTTTCCGGCTCGAGCCCGGCCCGAATTCGGCTCGTTCAGCCTTAGTGCCGGTCCCGTGCTCGCCGGGAAGGAGCCCGACCCGTGTCAAGCCCGGCCCGGCTCGCACGGACCGCACGACTGGCCACCTCTACTCACAACATAAAAACTATCTTTGTACTATTTCTTTTTTCCCTTTCTTGTGATATCTGGTTCCAACGAAAATATTTTCTGTACATCGAAAATAAGAATGGTTATTACATAATGTATATATGTACGGATCAAAATTGAATAAGAATGGAAGAGATGTGCATATAGCTGTTTGCTTTGCTGGATGAAAAAGAAGGCATGCATGAAAATAATATAAAAATGGAATGAAACTCGGTGAACTTCACTCGGTAAAGACAAAGAAAATATTAATAGGAAAAATTGGGATGTAACCACCGAGAGAGAAAAAGAAAGTATGAGATATATTAAATATCTATACTATTATATTAAAGACGAAATATTGAAAGTTTTGTAGTCTGGTACTGAAAATTTTTGTAGTCTGGTCACTCCATTCATAGCCGTTAGATATTTCTAGATCAAATCGATGAGAACCGTTAGATAAAATATTAAAATCATTATATAGAATATCTTTTTTATTTTTCCTAACTAAAACATCTTTTTTTTCCAAAAATATCGCGGGCAGTTTCATTTAATAAAATAACATAATAAGGTTATAATTGCTGATAACTAACTCATTATCATTTTTAGCCAAATTGTATATTCTTTTTTATAATTTCTAACTAAAAATTCTACTTTTCTATTTTTCCTAAATAAAACCTCTCATTTTCCAAAAATATCACAAACAATTCTATTTAATAAAATAAAATAATAATATTATAATTATTAATGACTAACCGATTAGTTTTTTTTCCAAAATGTATATTCTTTTTATATTTTCTAACTAATATTTCTCCTAACTAAAACCTCAAAAATATCACGGGCTATTCCATTTAGTAGCATAAAATACTAATATTATAAATTTATCTCTCTATCTATACTATATTATTAAAGACGAAATATTGAAAGTTTTGATACCTGTTTTTTGGTACATGTTTTTTGATACGGTACTTGCCTTATTTAATTGTTTATTTAATTATTATAAAAATTATTATAATTAGTTAACCTTTCAGTTAAAATATATTACCATTTTTTTCTAAAAAAATCACGGACAATTTCTTTTTCAGCTAAAACATGTTACTTTTTCTATTTGTCTTGCTAAAATCCCTCATTTTTCAAATATATCATGAGCAAACTCTTATTTATTTATTTTAAAACCTATTTTAATACTTTTAATTGGCAATTACCTTTCCCCTCTTTTTCTAGAAAAATCACGGGCAATTACCTTTTTCAACTAAAACATGTTATATTTTCTATTTTCCTTACTAAAATCCCTCCTTTTCCAAATATATCACGGCAAACCCTTATTTATTTAATTTAAAATCTATTTTAATACTTTTAATTGATAATTACTTTTTTCAACTAAATCATGTCACATTTTCTATTTTCTTACCAAAACCCTTCTTTTTTTCAAAAATATCACGGGCAAATCGTTACTTTTATATTTTAAAATTCAACGAAAACATGTTACTTTCTATTTTTCTTACTAAAACCCCTCTTTTTCCAAAATATCATGGGCAAACCGTTACTTATTTATTTGAAAATCCATTTTTATACTTTTAATTATTTAAAAATGTTTAACACACCTACTTATTTTTTTTAATAAATGCAATTAATAAAATTTAAAATATAAATAATAAAATTAATAATTATTAAAAATAATTCGTGCATCGCACGGGTTTTAAACTATATTATTAAAGACGAAACATTAAAAGTTTGGTAGTCGGACGGACGGACGGTCGGTACTTAGTTATTTTACTTAATTACTCTTACTTATTTTTTTTAAAAACTATCACTAACCATATCTTTTCAGCTAAAATACATTACCTTTTTTTTAATTTTTTTCTAACAAAATCCTCTATTTTTCTAAAAAAAACACGGGCGATTATATTTTTTAACAAAACATGTTACTCTTTCTATTTGTCCTTACTAAAACCCCTCATTTTCGAAAAATATCTCGGGCAAATCCTTACTTATTTATTTTGAAATCTATTTAAATACTTTTAATTACGGACACTTATCTTTTCAGCTAAAACATGTTACTTTTTCTATTTTTCCTTACTAAGACCTCTCCTTTTCAAAAAATATCACGGACAAACAATTATTAATTTATTTTAAAATCTATTTTAATACTTTTAATTATTTTAAAAAGTTTAACAAGCCTACTTATTTTTTTTAGCAAATGCAAATTAATAAAATATTAAAACATCAATAATAAAAATAATAATTATTAATAACAATCCATGCATCGTAGGGATTTTAAACTAGTATTTCTTATATATCCTCTATGCAAAGTGAAGGTCTATGTATATAGGCTCACCTGGAGTAAAAGAAATTAAAAGACAAGCAAGAGACAAGCCCTCCCCAAGCTTGCTTCCCATTAAACAAAGCGTTACAAAATGAACTAGACTGAAATTTGGACAAGGAAAAAACAAGGAAAAAAAAACTGAAATACAATTTTAAGTCAGTTATATTATACAAAAATATTAATGAACTTTCAGTTTTACATATATTCAAATATTTATATTGAATAAAAAATCAACATAATGGCGTAACAATAATTATATTTTTATATATAATTAGTGTAAAACACTTAAATGGTATAGTTTGGTTGGTCGTTCGCGGGTCCTACATAACTAAAAATTCTTTATGGGTCCTACATAGCTAAAAACTCTCTACTATAAAACAATTACACAATTAGAGTTATTAATAATACTCTACTTTAGAGAAAAAGTAATATTTCTATAAAAGTAAAGAATAATAGTAGTATTTTTTAGGGAAATTAAAATTAAAATTACTTTCATTCTTCTTACCTTGCTATTAATATAGTACAATCATAGGTCTCGTCTTTTGACATGTTTATTCTCTCTGTCTCATCTAATGATGAGTAAGGTAATATCATAAACATCAAATATCAGCATATCATTTTTTCTTGTTTTCAGTTTTCAGTTTTCTGGGGAATAAAATGGGAAGTTCCTCTCGTTCAAGAAATATCATTGAAGATTATGAGAAGTTAACAATCAATGAGGATGATCAGGAGGGACTCATACTGGAGGATTTTCCTGTATCTCAGAATAGTGGGTATGATCGATGTTTGGTAGGAAGTTTTTTATCCAACAGGAAGGTAAATTTTGGGGCTATGCAAGAGACGCTGTCATCTATTTGGAGGCCGGTTAAAGGAATGTTTATGGAGGAAACAAGCTTTCCAAATCTGTTCATTTTTAAGTTTTTTCATGATTTAGACATCAAAAGAGTGCTAGATGATGGACCATGGACGTTTAATCAACAAGTGCTGTTGGTGAAGAGGTTGGATGTAAACGAACAATTAAAGGATATAAGGTTAACAGATGTATATCTATGGGTGTAGATATATGATCTTCCCATTGGCTTCAACTCAGAATGTGTATTGATGTCGATAGGGAATTATGTGGGCAAGTTCTTGGAGGTTGATTCGAAGAATTTTCAAGGGCTGGGGAGAAATTATCTGAGAGTTAAAGTGGCAGTAGATGTTCGATCTCCATTGAAAAGCCGTATGAAAATTAAGAAGGTGGGTGGAGAATGGATTTGGATCAACTTTAAATATGAACGATTACCGTCGTTCTGTTTTTACTGTGGTCTCATTGGACATTCAGATAAATTCTGCGAAGTCTTGTTTGACAATCCTCAGGCCGGGGATGAGAGAAAATACGATAGTTCACTGAGAGCCCCGATTAGAAGACAGAATACCAGCAAAGGAAATCAGTGGCTTAGAGATGCTAATGGTAGTTCGGTGGATCGGAGTAAGTCTGGTAGCCATGAAGATATTCCGATGGACGTTAGTGGACAAGATGGAAAGCCAACAAACTCCCGTGATTGGCGTAACAAGCAGCGGGAAAAAAGCATTCAAATTACTGTATGTAATAATCTGGCACCAAATCAGGAGGAAACAGATAACAATGAATTTAATGAGGAAGATTACGATCCTGCTAACGAGGGGATAGTAATTTTAAAACAAAAAAGAGCGCGGAAAGATATGGTGGATCCTCTCAAGTTGGGCCTTATTTTACATGGGCCTCAGGACAAACAGAATGTGACTGATACAGTAATGATAGAGTCTCAAAACAAAAAGGATGAAGTTTCAAAAAACGGGCAACTGGCGGGTGCTGTTTCACAGCCCCGCCAATCATCATGACTTCTTTAAGCTGGAACTACCGCGGGGTGGGGCTCCCGGGGAAGGTTCGGTTCCTTTCAGACGTAGTACGTCAAGAAAAGCCTACTATTATCTTTTTATGTGAAACTTTGGTAAAGAGGGCAAAGATGGAATGGTTGAAAAGTAAGTTAGGGTACGAGGGGCTGTTCACTGTTGATGTTCAAGGAAGGAGTGGTGGTCTTGCGTTGATGTGGAAAGAGAAAATGCAGGTGGAAGTTCTTAGTTACTCTTCAAATCACATAGATGCAAAGGTTAAGGATGATGCTGATAACATCTGGCGCTTTACTGGGGTTTATGGTGAACCAAACAGATCTTTGAGAAGAAGGACGTGGGATTTACTTCGCCATCTGGCTAGGGATTCAAATCTGCCCTGGTGTGTCATGGGGGACCTAAATAATATTGTTTCAAGGGATGATAAAGTTGGAGGAAATCCATATCCAAGTAGACTTATAGAGGGATTTAATCAGGCTATTCAAGAGGCTGGTTTGGTGGACATGGAAATTATAGGTCATCAATTTACTTGGGAACGAGAGAGAGATACTTCAAATTTTATTGAAGTGAGGTTAGATAGAGCACTTACAAATGATATATGGTTGTCAATGTTCCCGATGGAAAAACTATATAATTTGGAGGGATCTTCCTCAGATCATAGTCCTATTCTACTGGTCCCAGAAGTAGTTAACCAAGCTGTTTATACGTACAGATTTAGGTTTGAAAATGCATGGATGATGGAACCAATGTGTGAGCAGTTAGTTCGAGATGGGTGGACTGGAGATGACTCCTTGGATATTCAGCAGAAAATAAAAGCATGTAGTGAGAAATTGGCCGTGTGGGGGAAGGAGGTGACAGGAAACTTCAGTGGTCGCATTAAGAGGTGCAAGGGGGAACTAAAGAGGCATCGTACTGGTAGAGATGAGGAATCGAAAGCAAGATACAAGGAAGCAAAACAGCAGTTAAATCATATCTTGAATCAGCGAGAAGTTTTTTGGCGTCAAAGGTCGAAACAATTGTGGCTTCAAGCCGGTGATCAAAACAGCAGATACTTTCATGCATCAGCCAGTAGTAGAAGGAGAAATAACCAAATTCAAAAGCTTAAAACAGCAGAGGATGTTTGGGTGGAGTGGGGAAATGGTTTAAAAGAGTTAATGTCGAATTACTATACATAATTGTTTTAGGCTAAGGAATCGAACTGGCAGGAAGTAATTCAAGTTATTCCTACGACAATTACCACTGATCAGAATGAGAGGCTACTAAAACCAGTGGAGCACAGGGAGGTTAAAGAGGCTTTATTCCAGATGCATCCGGATAAAGCTCCTGGGCCAGATGGAATGACTCCGGGATTCTTTCAAAAGCATTGGAAAATCGTGGGTGAAGATATTGTTAAACTGGTTAGAAAGTTCTTCACTGATGGTACGTTGAATTATGATTTGAGTGCCACTAATATTGTCTTGATACCAAAGAAAAAATGCCCAGCCTATGTCAGTGACTTACGCCCTATTTCTTTATGCAACGTGCTAGTAAAGATCATTACAAAGGTAGTGGCTAACAGATTGAAAGAGACGCTTGAATCAGTAATTTCTGAAAACCAAAGTGCGTTTATGAAAGGGAGACTCATTTCAGATAATGTGATGGTGTCGTATGAAATCATGCATTATATGAAGCGAAAAAGAAGAGGAAAAGAGGGATACATGGCGTTAAAACTGGATATGTCGAAGGCGTATGATAGGATCGAATGGGAATATCTAAGGGCTGTTCTTATGAAAATGGGGTTTAGTGGCTGGTGGGTTCATTTGATTATGCAGTGTGTTACCTCAGTGTCGTATACTATCACTAGTGCAAGGAGGGAAATTGGCCCAATCTTTCCAAGCAGAGGCATTCGCCAAGGGGATCCTTTATCCCCTTATTTATTCATTTTGTGTGCAGAGGGGTTATCGGCACTGATGAAGAATTATGAACAGCAACAGATGATAACGGGGGTGAAGGTTTGCAGACAAGCTCCTAGTATTACGCACATGCTGTTTGCAGATGACAGCTATTTGTATTGCAAAGCGAAGCTTGAGGAGGTAAGCAACTTGTTAAGATTACTGCAAACGTTCGAAAGTGCTTCCGGGCAGAAGGTAAACCTTCTTAAATCATCAGTTTTCTTCAGTTCTAATGTTAAAAGCCAGGAGAGAGCTCAATTATGCAGTGCTTTAAATATGGAGGAAGCAGGTGAGGAATGCAAATATTTGGGACTACCAAATATGATGAAGAAGAGTAAAGTTGTGACTTTAGGCTTCTTGAAGGATAAGGTCAAAACAAGAGTTCAGAGCTGGGAGGGGAGGTTCTTTTCACAAGGAGGAAGGGAGGTATTGATAAAATCTGTAGCTCAGTCGCTTCCCACATATGCGATGAGTGTGTTTCTACTCCCAGTGGAAATAACGAAGGACATGGAGAGAAGTTTAACTCGTTTTTGGTGGAATTCTAAGGGTGATAATGGCAACAGTATACATTGGATGAGCTGGTCCAGATTAAGTAAACACAAATCGACTGGGGGCATGGGATTTAGAGATTTTCGGGATTTTAATCTGGCAATGTTGGCGAAGCAGGGCTGGAGATTTCTTACTAATCCTAATAGTCTGGTAACACGAGTGTACAAGGCTAGATACTTTGCAAACAGTTCATTTTTGGATGCTCAGATTGGAGATAACCCTAGTTACATTTGGCGAAGCATATGGGAAGGAAAAGATGTTATTACCGCTGGAATGAGATGGAGGATAGGTTCAGGTGAGAATATTGACATAGTGGGTCAACCCTGGTTATCAGACGAGCACAATCCATTCATTACTTTGAGTTCAGTGGTGCTCAGGCAAAGTAAAGTTTGCTCGCTAATGGCTATTGATCATAGAGGATGGGATGAAGATATTATTCGTGACCTGTTTAACGAAAGGGATCAGCATTGTATTAGGAATATTCAGTTGGGAGACAGTACGGAACAGGACACTGTTTACTGGTCTAAGGAAAGCTCTGGTAACTACTCTGTTCGTAGTGCTTACAGAATGCTACAACATCAAAAAAGCTTATGGAGACAGGAGGATAATGAGAGCCTCTGGCGTAAGATTTGGAAAATAAAAGCTCCACACAAAATTCTGAACTTTGTTTGGAGATCTTTGTCAGGTTGTCTTCCAACGTTGGTGATGTTGAAACGCAGGAATGTTCCAGTTGAGAGCGTATGCCCAGTCTGTAGAAGGGAGGATGAGTCTGTTAGTATTAGTGCCCTAGAGACAATACAATTGTACTTCTGGGAAACACTATTTTGTTATTTAATAATGATTATGTTCTATTGATTATTCGACAACAATTATTATGTCTTTATTTACTGCGATATTAATGTTAGAGTAATAAATGTCCTTGGAATATCGAACACGTATTCTATATCTTTAAGTATGTGACTTAAAAATGAGATTATAAGAATAGTGTTTATATTCCTAAATTATCCCTAATTAAGCATTATGAATTGGGACAATTATGATGCATAAAGATTAGTATGATCGTTGACTAAATGACCACATCTCATTGGTCATAGGTATAGTGATACTAAAGTCAAGAACATAGGTGCATGTAATATTCTACATGGCACCGGATTAACCCACAGTGATATTCTACATGGTAATAAAGTCATTAGAATAGCTCACAGTGATAATGGTGTAATGATCCTTAGACTTGAGATCATTATATTTCTATACGAGGATTAATATATACTTTGATTACATTAAAAGTTACCTTTGACCGGGTGATGATAAAAGTGGACATCGGGTATATTATGAGTCGTATGAAAAATATGAATGATAGATATAGGATTTAACCCTCCTATTATTAGGAGAGATATGATTGGCCTCTTGATTGAGTGAGACTATGAAAATGCATGGTCATGCTCAAATATTGATTTGTTTTAATAGTCTACTCATTGATCAAGGAAACCTGGATTAAATGTTGAAGAGGATGACTAATAACATGCCTCGAGTTTAATCTATAATATTTGGTTAAAGGGATTATATTACACGGAAACATTAGTCACGAAAGGTTTAATTGGATCACCAATTATTATTATTACTTGGGTAGCAATGATGTATTACTAGATACCGCTCATTGTTTATAATTTTATTATGAGATATTAAAATTATTGCCAACGTAATAATAACCTAAAGGGTTACACATAAAGAACGTTTTAGACGGAGCAATAATTAAATTTCGAATTTAATTGAATTATTATTATTATTGAATTATTGGATTAATTAAGTAGGACTTGATTAATTGTATAATAATTCGAATATAATAACTATTACTACTAATAATCAGATTGGGTTTTGGAAGCCCAATCAGATTAGGTATAGGCCCAATATCCCTCTCCATATAAATACATAATGATGTATTGTTTTTAGTTTTAGTGATAAAATACGTTTTTCACACAAAACCCTAGCAGCTCTGCATATTAGAGAGGCTAGAGACAGGAGAGAAAGGTTTTTCGAGGGCGGTTCTTTTGGCTAGTACCAACTCCGTAATCGTGCGTTCGTGTGGACTACTTTGGCGACGCAGATCTTGAACAAGGGCTGCGTGGTGGTTTCAACAAGGACCTCCATCTTTCTGAATTTTATAAGCTCGATTAAGGTATGATTTCGTTTCTCCATAATCAGCCATGTCTTGTACACGGATCCTATGGTTAGGGTTTCGGATTTTTTATTGTTTTACGACTGTTTTCGCTGCGTTTGTTTCCCCGGACCCAACAGAGTCCATTACACACATACTGGTAAAGTGTCCGTTGGCTAATCTTTGTTGGCAGACTATTGTGCCCGGTTTTTACTTGTCTGCAGATGAAAACTTGTTTCAGTGGTGGGAGAGAATTATCTCAACATATGATAAAGATAAACAAGCGGAGATAGCAACAGTTAGTTGGTCAATTTGGAGAGCTAGAAACGATTTGGTATGGAACAAAAAATATACTCAGAGGAATTTTGTGATTGCAAACGCTAAGCAGTACCTTGTACAATGGAAGTATGCCCAGGCTAGCAATTCGACGTTTTCATTTCCTAACTTAGTTGACGGTGATGGAGCGATCGTTTGGGTAAAACCACACAGGTCGAAAATCAAGGTATCAGTGGATGCAGCAATTTTCAGTGAGATGAATTCGTATGGAATGGGAATGGTGGCCAGAGATGACAGAGGGGAATTGATTCAGGCGAAGACTTTGTGCAAGGCTGGTTCGATTACTCCGGAGCATGCAGAAGCTATGGCAATAAAAGAAGCATTGAGCTGGATAAAGGATAAAGGGTGGCAGAATGTAGTGTTGGAATCAGATTGCTTAGTGGTAGTACAGGAAATTAGAAGTAAGGCAGCAATGTCATCCCCTTTTGGTCGTACTGTAGAGGACTGTAGAGCTATCGTTCGAGATTATAACACAATCGAGGTGTTCTTTGTTAAACGGTCTGCTAATATGGCAGCTCATGCATTAGCTAGAGAGTCATATTCATATCCAGATCGCGTGTTTGATAGGAGTTCTGTTCCTATTGAAGTTCTTTTTGCTTTGAAAGTTGATTCAGGAATTTAATAAAATGCTCTTTTGTTTGTCAAAAAAAAAAAAGAATAATAGTAGTATAATTTTAATATTTTAAATATTTACACTAAAATTTATTAAAATTGAATTTATAAAAACAATGAATAAACATATAAATAATCATTCTTTTAGTGAATTTGTATATATAAAAAATTCGTAATTTTTATCATTTCAAGAAGTACAACATAAACCGAAATAATATATACATATGAAAAAATATATTATTAACTTAATGAATTTATATTTTTATGAAAATACACAAAGATATCAATAAATAAATAAAATTATAAAAACACTAAAATAAAATAACTTATAAAACGTCCCAGCACGGGTATAAAGCTAGTTTGGTTAAGATGATGAAGAGTGGATCTCAAACTCATCTTTTAATCTTTTTTGTGCTGACATGGCATCGTTGAGCTGGAGGATAAGTTGATGGGCCGAATAAAAGTAGTCCAAATCAATATTTTTTTTAAAAACCCAAAAAGAAAAAAGGAAAACAAACCCAATCTTTTTTGTTATCTCGATTCTCTATCTCTCTGCATCTCTCTCCGATATCTCTCTCACTCTCTCTCCGTATCTGCATATCTAATCTCCTCGAAAGTATTTTCTCTTGTTGAAATGGAGACAATGGTATCTCTGAATCAAACAATCTTTCCCACCACCAGCACTCGAAGCACATTAAGTAGCAAATTCAGTAATGGGCCAATGTCTTCAGGTTTAATGTTGTGTATGCCCAGAAGCTTCAAAGCTTGTACACGCAATGTGACAACAAGGGCTTCTTCTTCTTCTTCAGTAGCTGTTGAACAAGACCCACAAACTAAAGTTGCTCTCATTAGAATTGGCACCAGAGGGAGGTACTTATGTTTCTTTACTTGCTGCTTTGTTTTCGATTTTTATTACCATTTACTTTGATGCGGCTTCTGATTTCTAGATATTAATGCTGAGTTTTGAATTGGGTTTTTTATATATGAATTCGGGGTGTGCTGATGTTTATAATCTTCGTGTTCGATAATGGCTTATTTACCTGTTTGTGAATATGATCAAGTCAATAACTTTTGCAATTGTGGGAAAGTTATGATTTTTAATTGATAATCATTGCACTTAAGATGTCTATTGTACGTTTGTTTTATAATTTTAAATTTTTTAGTTTGTAGGAATGCCTCTCTCTATTGGAAACTACCTGAACAAGTATTTGTAATTTATTATGTACAATGTATTTTATAGTATTTGTAATTTTATTTGTTGTGGATTTCATTTCATTTATTAATGCTGCGTGGCTTTTGATTCTAGATATTAAAGCTGAGTTTTGACTTGTTGCTTTTGAATTTTGATCAATTTAGCTACAAACTTGTGTGTGATGATGTTTATAGTCTTCGTGATCGACAAGTGCTTATGTAATTGTTTGTGATTTTGATCTAGTCTAAAACTTTATCATTGTGGGGAAAGTTATGTTTTAAATAAGTGGTAAAGGCCTAATTCTTACTTCATTTGGTATACATTCCACTCAAGATTCAAAATATATGGATATTAATATTAATATTATTTTAGTTTGTGGGAATATCAATAATTTAAACTACCTATACAATTATTTTAGTTTATTATCTACAATCTACGTTATATGAACGTAAAAAAAACAGATTAAAATGAATGAGTTATGTAAATATATGGCACCGGAAAATCACTGTTTGTTTAAACACTCTCTCTTCTTTTCCTTGGGGTGCTCAAAGGCGGATTAACGTCTATCTCTTTAACTAGAATAGATCAAAGGTGAATTTTTGGCACTTTTGTAGGTCTTATTTCGGGTGATACTTTCCAACAAACAGATGGATCAGTTCATATTACAATTTGAAGTTTAGGAGTTTGCTAATATATTAGGATTAAAAGCAAAAGTATGCAAAATTGGTGCATAAGCATTTCTAACCGTAATACCCCTTCAAATTTCGGGGCAAAAATATATGAATTTGGGGCAAACATTTAGTAAGTATCTTAAAGCTCAAAGCTAATGTGTTACCTCATTCTATACTAGCCTAGAACTTCCGGAAATTGTCTTCATGTAGCACCATATCAAGAGCACAGACAAACTCATGAATCTCTGCCTGGTTAATGTAGCAGTGATGATCTAAAACTGTGTATGGCAATCCGTATCTTTATGTATCTGAGATTACATGATCTAGTGCAGTTGCTGTATGAATCCAGTATGTTAATAGCCTAACAAAATTTTGTACGTCATTTAGCTTAAAAACAAATCTTGTCTTAAATGGATAGACATAATATTTGTGATAACATGATATGTCGACAATTATACTTAACCTTTTGGCATAAACTCAGAGTCCAATGGCTGAGCTGTAACAGGTTAGATATAATATTGTAGTCCCCCTTCGTGTCGAAACATCAAACGATATGCTAAACTAAGCAGTAATTGTACAACAGCTTAAAATATTTTACACTGACCATAACACATATTTGCCTTATAATATATCTTCTTCTTTTTTCTACTTTGCATCTTTTGCTTTATGTTGTTATAGTGTATGTTATTCTCAGATTGACATCTATTGTCTCCCATCATTTATGTAATGTTCTTGTATTTGTGTTCTCAAAGACAGGGTCTTTGCGGAAACGAATTACATTATTTGCAATCGTTTAAGTGTGGGTTTCATCCGAAAGAACAGTAATGCATTCAAAAAGTAAAATGAAGGATTAAAAATGTTCGTAATTTAACATGTTTATGGTCATATTGACTCCTGTCATAGAGCTCATCTCACAAGGATATTTAAGTTGTCGAATAGTTTTTTCATTGCTGTAAATCCATGTTATTGCTGAATTTTATTTGGTTTAATTCCCTTTATATGCAAAAGGGTGTTTGTGAGTGGTGATAAAATTAATGTATGAAATATGTAATGAGGTTAACATCACCAGAATTCTTTTGCATCCCTCATTGTTGCAAATTTCTTTACAGATTCTGTAAACTTTAGAGTCATTACCGTAATTACTTGCAAACAATGATTACAATCACAAGAAGAAATAAGATGCATCTGGTTGGACAATCATCTTAGTTCATGTAACTGAGATATTTGAAGCAAAATGATTTACTGATATATTTATCTTTACGTGTGACAGCCCACTAGCCCTTGCACAAGCTTACGAAACACGAGAAAAGCTCATAGCAAAGCATGCAGAGTTGGCAGAAGATGGAGCAATCCAGATTGTGGTGATAAAAACTACTGGTGATAAAATCTTGACCCAGCCTCTTGCAGATATTGGTGGGAAAGGATTATTCACTAAAGAGATAGACGAGGCTCTGTTAAATTCAGAAATTGACATAGCTGTCCACTCAATGAAAGATGTCCCAACCTATCTACCAGAAAAGACAATCTTACCCTGTAATATGGAACGTGAGGATGTTAGAGATGCATTTATATCCTTATCTGCAGCTTCTTTAGCAGACCTTCCGGCTGGAAGTACCATTGGCACTGCTTCACTTAGAAGGAAATCACAAATACTACATAAACACCCATCACTAAAAGTGAGTATTTTGTTAGTGCAGCTCATTATATAATCTTGCCCTGATAAATAGTTCTAAAACAATCAATTTACTTCTAGTCAATAGTGGAGAGACATGAAAATTAACATGGGTAGTATACATCTAATTATATTTTATGGTCAATTCGTGTGCAGAATTGGTGTCCAGAGTGAGCAGTAAATTATAAATACCTATTTTGTACAATTACTCAGTAAAACTGTAAAAGTATTTACCTATCCAATATAGGTTTGAGTTAGCAAAAAATCAGAATTTTCTAAATGAATTCTGTCAGGAAATTGACATGTGAGTTAGAGTTTCAAATTTTCAATGCAACTTTATCTAGCTCTTTAGGTTCTCTATATATTAATATATCTTAAGAGTTTGTGCCCTATTTTGGTCAAACTTCAGTGATAATTGCACTAATATTGTTGCGCTGCCACGTTA
Source organism: Heracleum sosnowskyi (assembly GCA_030848705.1). NCBI lineage: Eukaryota > Viridiplantae > Streptophyta > Magnoliopsida > Apiales > Apiaceae > Heracleum > Heracleum sosnowskyi. Next base: position 36,557,622 of record CM061238.1, read on the forward strand.
CCAGATGCTGTAATTTGCAAGCTACGTGTGTTTTAACTCTGTTATGTGGAATCTTCACTATTTTAAGCTCTGATTTTTGGATAGTGAGTTTAGTCTGTGCTTACTACTTTCTACATGTATATTAAATGTTTTTAAGGTTTTGGATAACTTTCGGGGCAATGTCCAGACGAGGTTGAAAAAGTTAAATGAAGGTGTTGTCCAAGCAACATTATTGGCATTAGCAGGACTAAAACGTCTGAACATGACTGATAATGTGGCCACCATTCTTTCTATTGATGAAATGCTTCCAGCTGTAGCCCAAGGGGCCATCGGGATTGCATGCAGAAGTAATGATGATACGATGGTATGTCTAATGTTTTATACAGTTTATTGCGACGTGCTCTGCCAAAGTCTGTTGTGGTCTCTTATTCTGGTGTTATACTTGTGTTGATTTAGGCTACTTACTTGGCCTCCTTGAATCACGAGGAAACTAGATTAGCAGTAGCATGTGAAAGGGCTTTTTTGCTAACTCTGGATGGGTCTTGTCGGACTCCCATTGCTGGATATGCCTCTAGAGACAAAGATGGAAACTGTGTATTTAAAGGTTTAGTGGCTTCTCCAGATGGAACCCGCGGTATGACACTTACAACACTTGCCTATTTCTGACTTTATATTTGAAGTCACTTCTTTAATATTGAATTTTCTATTTCTATTCAGTACTCGAAACTTCTAGAAAAGGCCTATATTCTTATGATGATATGATTGCAATGGGGAAGGATGCTGGTCAAGAACTTCTCTCAAGGGGTGGTTCAAACTTTTTTGATAGCTAGGTTGAAAGTTGGGAAGGTCAGGGGGCAAGATCCATCTTTGTTTTCTATGTTCTTTGCTTCCATTTAGTTGCTCTTTCTCTTACTTATTGTTGTACGTTAGTAGTCCATATAGGTTGTTGCTATTAGTTTGTAACCTAGAAAACAATTTTTTCAGTTCAATGAGGCACACACTGTTGTATACTTGTATTATCTACCATGTAATAATATCCAATTTTTTTGCTTCCCCGCTCTTTACTGATGTGCCCGAACTCACATATACTTGGCATACTTCATCTCAATTTCTTGCAGATCTTCCAGTACCTACTACAAAGTCCTGTTATTGATGTATTGTTAGTTTGCACACAATAGGGAAAGATCCCTTTGAACAAGCAAATTTTAACCTTTATCTTTTTGTCTCCGTGTAATGTTTGCAAGAAATGGTCTTGCAGATATTATTGTGAGCAAGAATTTGACAAGATAATCAAGTACTTGTCTGCTTGCAATCTTCGGGTCAAGAAAGACAATTTTCAACCTTCGGTAGTGTCGGTATATATGTTAATGTCAATACATTAAGTAATGTTAATGGATCTTCCTGTGCGCGTATGACCGACCCCCTCTAATATATTTGAAACCTGCCTAGCTATTTAAGCAGCACTACACACTACTAACCCTTGCAACAACTCCCCTATAATCTTCCACGACGTCAGATCTTTCTGTCTCATCATCTTTAGTTATGAATCACCTCAACGAACACCAAACTCCTGGTACTGACTTATTGCTCTATATTTGCTAAAAATGACAACGAATTGAATTATTATATGGCTCGACACAATAGTTATTATATCTGTTTAAGTATTCACATATGATTGTTTTCTCTTGACATGGCAAGTTGCATATCCTCTTCCTCTATCGACTGACGAGCAACACCCTCCAGCGATGGCACCGCCACCACCTGCTGGATACCCAACAAAAGACTGTCATAATGATGCTAAATTACAGATTCCTCGTCACACTGAAACTCAAAGCAGAGGCGATGGCTTCTTGAAGGGATGGTAGTTCTCTCATCCTTAATATATTAATTTACTCATATATTTGTATCATTTGTAATCTACCACAAATATTATTTCTTAATATTTTCTTGCTTTTTCCTGCAGTGCCGCGGCGTTGTGTTGCTGCTGTGTCTTGGATTTCTGTTTTTGACGAGAAGACTACTAGACTGCTTCAAGAATCATATTTGCATCTTCAGTATGAATTACCTGTGCTAAGTTGTTATTGTTGGAAAATAATCTTAAACTTGTTTTTATTTGTAGTAAATTAATAATGTTTTCTTATTTGATTTGTTCAGCTAACGACTTAGTCATGCTGTTAGTGGAGAAATTGTAGGATTGAGAATAAGTGACAGAGGATTAGTAGGAGTTGTTAGGCCCATTAGTAGTTTTTCCTGATTTATAACTTCAAGTACGTTAGTTCCTTTCTATATATATTGTATCATTGATTAATGGAAAAGGAAGGTCTTTTGGCGTGCAAAATTTGTGTGTGTAATTTGTGTTTTACCACTGAGATGTAAACAGTTAAATTCAACACTTGGTATCAGAGCTCGCATGATCTAGGGCTTGTGAGTTGATATTTTATACATACACCTATATATATTAAGTTTTTATCTTTCATATTCAATGGCATCAAACAATTTCTCCATCTCTATTCCATTGTTCAAAGGTGATAACTATCATTCATGGGCCATCAAAATGAAAGCATACATGAAAGCTCTTAGTTTATGAGACGTTATTGAGAGTGACACTGAGCCTACTCCACTTCCAGGAAATCCAACATCAGCCCAAATCAAGAAACATGAAGAAGAAATGGCACGAAAGCCAAAGGCACTTTCATGTATCCATTCAGCGTGTGTCTGAAGAGATTTTCACAACAATCATGGATTGTGAGTCTCCTAAAGAAGCTTGGAAAAAAATCAAAAGAGGAGTTCAAAGGCAACCAACAAACCAAACTTATGCAAATTCTCAACCTCAAAAGGGAGTTTGAGATTTTGCATAAGTTTGGTTTGTTGGTTGCCTTCGAACTCCTCTTTGATTTTTTCCCCTGCTTCTTTAGGAGATTCACAACTCATGATTGTTGTGAAAATCTCTTCAGTTATAAATAAAAGTTTTTGTTTGGTAAATCGGCGCCTCTATATTGTGGTACCGGTAAAGGTCGCACAACACACTGAGAAAATTCTCCACCCTTTCTTTCTACGGCAGAGAACTGCTGTTAAACGTTGCTGTGATCGAAAAGCTTGTATTTTCAAGACACTGTGCAACAGTGGCCATTGCATTTGTTCATTTTATATTTATACCAAAAAAGAAAATAACCACCGAGGGGAGTTTAAACGACTTCCAAGTTGTAATTACATTCCGACATAATTTTAAAAAATTCTTGTTTTATAAATGCTTTATTTTTGCCTGCCGGCACATCTACAGAAGCAGCTAATAGAAGCAGATGTGAGCAGACAAAAAGAACGCCAGTTATAAAACAAGAAAATATTTTAAATAGAAGAAAAACCATGATTTTGATAGCATTAACATTTTAAAATAAAATGTGGACTGCAATACTAGCAGCTGATAGTAACTAACTTTAACGTTCCTGTTCCTGACAATATATATGACAATACATATGAGTAATGCTAGAGATATCGAATTGGGTACCGAAATCTGGTACCGAATGACGTGGCATTGTTGACGTGCCAATTTAGAATGATTTTATTGTTGGAATTAATGTGAATGCAGGGGGTCCATTATTAATAGCCAATCAGAATATAACACATGACATTCGATATCAAATTTCGGTAACCAATTCGGTACCTCTAGCATTATTCTATATATATATTAGCTTATAGCCCGATGCACGGTTACTTAAATTTTATTTATAATTATTCTGTTTATAATTATATTTTTATTACCCATACAAAACACGATTGTTTTTTTAATATTTATAATTATATTTATTTATGAATATTTTAATATTTAAAAGTTATTAGTTTACATGATTAAATTATTTTTAAAAAAGATTTAGCCAAAAAAAATTATAGTTAAAAATTTGATATTTATTATATTTTACACGCTTAATTTAATATTTGTTTATATTGAGTTATAAAAGTTAGATTTGGCCAATTTTACAGTCCACATGAAATTCACAAAATAATCTTTAATTTAATTGTGGTTTAATAGTTCTTTTTTCAAATTAAAAAATATTCTAAAACTAAAAAGAGAATAAAGTGACGAAATTTAATGTTGAGAATCCTATTCGATTTAGGAAATCTACTTATATGTAGTTTAGATTATTAGAATACCCTTTATTAACCAAATACAGTTTTTAATGTTAAATCTAACGGTTTTCACCTATGTATTTAAGATTAAACGATTTTTATTATTTTGGTATTAAATGGGTTTCCTTATTTAATTACAACTATTTTTATGTTTTAACTTTTTGGAAAATCCAATCCTAATATAATATCTTTTAACTTATATCATTTTTAGATAATAACTTTTTTTATATATAATATAATCTTGATCATCTATTTTTAAAAGTATTGGATCTAACGGCTGAGAATGTTTTGGCGGTATTTAGGACCAAACTACCAGGATAACATCATTAATTTTTCTTAATATTTATAATTTTTTTAATTTATAATTTTTTTTAAATATTTATTGCTAAAATATAATATTCTCTTTTTTTGTACTATGTTAATGATGCGGGAGCTTTGAACTTTTAAGAAAATAAATTATCAATTAAAATATAATTTTTTGTAATAGTTCTTATCTTAAAGTAGTACACCGTGACGATCAAAATTTTGTATAAAATTCATTTTTTTTATAGTATATCCCATAAATATCTATGTTATTATATTAAAGATACTCTTTGAATTTTTCAAATGATTCGGATTTGTTCTTCAAAAGATACACATATCCGTATCTACTAAAATCATCAGTAAAGGTTACGAAGTAGTAAAAGCCACCTCTTGCCATCGTACGCATTGGACCACATACATCACTATGTATGAGTTCTAATCGTTCTGTGGCCCTCTCACCAGTTCCGGTAAAAGGAGCTTTAGTCATTTTTCCAATGAGACAAGGTTCGCATTCTTCGTATGATTCAAAATCAAACTTATCCAAGTATCCATCCTTATGTAACTTGGAAATGCGTTTCTCATTTATATGGCCTAAACGACAATGCCAAAGGTATGTTTGATTTGAGTCATTAGCCTTAATACGTTTATTATTTACATTATAGACAGGAATATCAAGATCAAGAACATATAAACCATTAAATAAACGTGCAACCCCATTGGTAACATTATTCAAACCAAAGGAACAACTATTGTTCTGAATTGTATAGGAAAAACCTTTCTTGTCCAAACAAGAAACAAAATTAATGTTTCTGCAAATCGCAGGCACGTAAAAACAGTTTTCAAGTTCTAAAATAAGCCCAGTGGGCAACAATAAATTATAAGTCCCTACAGCCAAAGCAGCAACCTTTGCTCCATTGCCAACGCGTAGGTCAACTTCTCCTTTCGCCAAAGTCCTACTCCTTCGCAGTTCCTGCACATTTATACAAATGTGAGAACCACATCCAGTATCCAATACCCATGATGTAGAAGTAGACAAATTGACTTCTATAACATACATACCTGAATCAGAAATCTTCACAGACTTCATACCCTTCAGGTTCTGATCCTCCAAATAAGCTTGACAATTACGCTTCCAATGACTCGGCTTCTTGCAAAAATGACATACATCACCCTTTGCAGCACCTTTTGCAACACCTCCAGTAGGCTTCAAAGCCTTTTTGAAATCAGGCTTTAGATTAGCAGATTTAGATCCAATCTTCTTCTTGGCTTTCCATTTCCCCTTTCCTTTGGCATTCCCTTTATTCACCATCATTATGGGAGCAGGGTTAGTGTAATATCCGTGAATTTTATTATTTGATTAAATGATATATTTAATCTAAAATATTTATTTTGGAATATTGGAATATTATTATATGATATTTAGTGTGTGATTATGTGCTAAATGGTGAGTCAGAAGCCCCTTTCAAAAATTTCGTCATTTGGAATTTTCTTCAAATTTGAGCCGTTTTGATAATTCAAGAGCCCCGTTGAAATTTCGTACATTCATTTTTAATTCTTCGTCTTTCGTATTCGAATCGTTATCGAAAGGGTTATGGGATTCTATTTAACCCTACCTATTTGATTCTGCAAATTAATTTCAATTTTTGATCCGAAAAAGGAAAAATCGTTCCGAACCCTAATTGCTTAAGGGGACGGATTTATCGTTCTATATCAATATTGAAGTTGTTATAGCCCTAGTATTCTTGAGCATTAGTTATATAATGATATATATCAATTTGGATAATCATCAACCTTTTTAACCCCTTATTTTTAGTAAAACGTGTTTTTGACCTAATTAGGGTTTTTAAACGATCTAACGAATCAATATCGATCCAAAAATGTTATTTGGGGTATTATTTTTCCAGAAATATAAAAAGACCAATCAGACTTCATAACCCTAGCAATTCTTCAGAAATTACTCAAAAATATTCGAAATTCCCAAAAATTATTTTGTGTTCTTGATCTTCAATCAATTCGTTCTAAGGGTTATTGAAGTCCAAATTTGAAATTCTTATACTCAAATCAAAGCCCCAAAAATCTAGTTTCAGAATCTTCCAACCTCATCATCATCTGGTAAGTATTCGATTTTATATTGATTTTACAAGTTTCGAATTAAAATTAGGGTTCTTAATTAATTTGGGGATTTTCATTCTGTTGATTCTCCGTTCAATTGGTTGCTTCTAACATGTTCCTAGGGTTCTAATTAGCAAGAATCCATGCTTTAATTTCATGTTTAAGTTCAATTTAGTCGGGTTTGATTTTCGGGTTTTGACCCGATTTCTTCTTTCGATTCGTACGTTCTTGATATTGATCTGACATTGTTTTTGACAAAGGGCTTTGATTGTATGAGTTATAAGCTTTATTTTGGTATATTAATCTTTGAGTTTCATGTAGGATTTAAGTAGATCGGGTTTCCGGCCGAGGTCGTCGCCGGCGAGTTCTTTGAATGAATTCTGGGCACGATTCCGGCATGGGACAGATGTGTGTGTATGTGGGTTGTGTTTGTCTTGCAAAAGCGAACAAAAGCCCTATGGTTTGGTTTTGTTTTGATCGGAAACGGCGAAGTCCGGCCACCGGACGCCGGCCGGATTCTGGAAAACCCAGATTCCGGCGGGTTGTTCTTGGTGACCCGGATTCGTTCTTCCCGACCCGTTTACCCGATTTTTCGACCCGGTTTCAATCTTCAAAACCCTAATTCATTTTCAGAAAACTGTTTTTGAATTTTATTTTTAAATTTAATTCGAAAATAGTTTAAAAACTTTAAAAATTCATATTTTTATTTTAAAAATATATTTTTAATATCAGAAAAATTCTGATAAATTATATTTATTATTTTAAATCCGAAAATTGATTAAACTTAATTATTTTAATTATTTTTAATTAATAATTAATTTATTAATTAATTGGTTAATTCTTTTAATCAATTAATTCTTAAAAATTAATTATTAATTAGATTTAATTAATTAAAAATTCAGTTTAATTATTTTCAAGCCTATTTATTTATTTAAAAATAGTTTGAGCATTTAAAGAGTGTCAATTAATTTTATTAATTGATTTATTTTCATTTAAATGTTTATATTGGATTTAAAAATCCGATTTTTGATTTAAAAATTAGTAATGACTTATTAAAAATTCGAATAAGTACCGTATGATGTTTTAAAAATGTTTATAAGTGCTATATGGTTCATATTAATTGTGTGTTGTGTTTTATAGTCTGTATATGCCCGTGCTAGGGCAAACATCTGAGTTTTAAATATCGTAAATTATACCGGACGTCCGATACGTAACCGGTTACTTGTTTAATTGTGATTATTGATTGAATAAGTGTCGAGAGTAGAACGAGAATAGTTAGACTTATTGTGATGAGTTGTTTAATTATAGAATCGAGTTCCCGGAGCAAGGGAAAGGGGAAAGTAGAGTGAGCAGAGTCGATCCGACAACAGCTTAGACCAGGCAAGTATCTGTGCCTTTACTTGTGATAAAAATTATTATTGTCTTGATTACTTGAATACCGTTATCCCCAGAACAATTCAAATTATCCATCTTTTAACCGCATTTGGACAACTGATTCCATTTCCTTAGAAATTCTTGATTCTTTGATTTGATCTGCATCGGAAACCCTTAATTCCAATTTACTTGATTATTGTTTACCACCTATTGTTGCTATTTATCATCCTTTGATTATCATTGACAACCTTTGATTATTTGACTTCCATCTTGACTACCAATTACGGTTATTGATTAACGATTACCAATATTGATTCCCTTATTGAATGAGTACACTTTACCATTGAAATTACTCCATGATTATTTCTCGACCTTCACTTGATACTGAACAGTTGAAACTCTTTTGCAATTACTATACATTCAGTTTATCTTATTGAGCATGTTATTGTTTATACCCTATTATAGAATTGGCATGTGTTTTTAAAAATGGACCAGTAATTGGTCGGAATAACTTAAGGCCCAGATTGGCCTGGGATCCAGTAGAGGACTATGACATGAGCTAGTCCGGGGTTGATGCGTGGCTGACCAGCAGCACAACCTTTGATTTGAATAAAATGTATAAGCCAAATTCTAATTCTTTACTTCAATCATTATTGATACAAAGCATGTGTTAGCTAAATATTGTTGATTCTGATATCTTAAATTCATATCCTTACAACTGTGATAGAAATGATTCGTTGATGTTTGCTGAGCAATTTTGGCTCACTCTTGCTTGTTGTTTTCTAACCCTATTCCAGTGAAGCGAGAGTATGAGTTGGCATAGCGTGACCGATAGTTCACCAGCAGTCAGGAGAGCCCCTCGAGTCACTGTTATTGGCAGGGTAGTTGTTGTTTTGCTTTTCTAGATTTAATGTCTAGATTTGAACTTTAGTTGTGATGTAATAACTCTGATAAAACTGGTTTGTAATAATAAAAGATTGTAGTAGCTTGTGTTCATTGCCATAATCTGGATGCGGTCTTGGTCAAGGGGTAATTGTGTCTTTATATATATTATGCATGTGTTAAATAGTATTCCGTTGGTCGGATGACTCCTCAAATCTGTACCCCGGGTTTGGAGGGCGTCACAGTTGGTATCAGAGCAACAGGTTATGGCATTTGAAACAAGTTAGGACTTAGGGTCCAGGATAACATAGAGAGTTAGGAATTTACGTAAGGATATTAGGAGGTCAACTAGGGATATTACGCGTAGTAATTAAATGTGGTTATAATTGCAGCCCCCTAGTTCTAGTTCAGACTCAGACCCTTCCGAGGATACGATAGCAGAGATACCTACACCCGTTGAGAGAGCAGGACCGTCTCGGCCAGTGCGATATCAGCCTAGGCATCAGGACCCAGTAGTCAGGAGAGATCAGATACCTTGTCCTATTCCACTCCGACAAGTAGCCCCAGCACCAGCATCTCAGGCATCAGTTTGTGGGCCTTTGTATCAGTTATGTGAGCCACCAGTTCCACACTATGTGTATCAGAGGGTGAGAAGAGAGAAGGATTTCCTTTATGGACAGGTTATGGAGATGGGTAGGATTCGTTCGATCGAGGCAGCCGCTGTCAGAGAGAGAGACAGACTTAGAGATCAGATGAGAGACATTCAGATGAGGTTTAGGGTTACGAGGACTTTGGTTGAGACTCGATTGCATGGATTAGCTTCTAGTCGAGAGGGAGAGACAGTAGCAGGGATGAGACAGATTTTGGATTATGCGATGAGTGAGATTGCAGAGGCTTCAGGACCCCCGTTATGGCCGGCAGGAGCAGGTGATCTGTGAGCAGGTATCGGTAGCAGACAGATGTGACATGGATGTATGGTTCTAGATAGTTAGTATATAGATGCATATTGTAGAATCAGCAGTGCACCGGGCTTATAGGAACGCCTCGGGTTGTTGTTGCATTTTTGTTGTTGTATTGCTGGTCGGCAGTTATGGTTCAGCCATGATATATTTTCTTTTGAAGCGTTCTACGCTTGTACTGACTCTATCTATATATATATGATAAACCTCTTTTATAGAACTGTATTTATTCCCCTGTCATTCATTTCCAGCATCATAACTGTTATTCTACTTATTGCAACGAGTGTATCCATACACCGTTGAGAAGATCTGTAAACCTTCGAGATATCAATTGTGATCCTTCCTTCTCTTATATGAACTGTTTGATTAAGCCAATTATTGTTTATTCATCAGCGATATGGCTCCTAGACGACAAACCCGTTCAACTGATACTTCTGACCAAGAAGGTCAACAAAATACACCTCCCACGGGCCGTGTGGACCCGATGGTAATCCAGTTGTTAAATACCCTTACTCAACAGACTGCCGCATTAGCACAGCAGCAACGTGCATTTCAGCAACAGCTCTTAGAACAGCAGCAACAGCATCAGCAACATCAGCATCAGCAGCATCAACAACAGCACCAGCAAGCAGCACCGGCAGTTACGTTCAAATCTTTCCAGGCAGCAAAACCCCCAGAATTTAAAGGATCAGCAGACCCTGTAGAGGCTAAGGCATGGTTGAAAGAGATGGAAAAGGCTTTTGCCTTGATAGAGGTGACAGAGGATAAGAAGACAGAGTATGCAAGCTATTTTCTGAAGAATGAGGCTAGTTATTGGTGGGAAACGAGTAGGGCTATGGAGCCCGAGGGATTGATTACGTGGGCAAGATTTACAGAGTTGTTTTTGGAAAGATATTTTTCGGACTATATGAGAGATCAGATGGAATTAAAGTTTTTGGAATTAAAGCAGGGAAGCATGACAGTGCCCCAATATGAAACAAGGTTTACGGAGTTGTCAAGGTTTGTTCCAACCTATGTGGATACGGAAAAGAAGAAGGCCAAGAGGTTCCAGCAGGGACTGAGGTCTTGGATTCGTAGTAAGTTAGCTGTATTGGAGTTGGACACCTATGCAGCGGTGGTCCAAAAGGCAATGATTGCAGAGGCAGAGAGTGATTCTTACATGAAAGAGAGGGAGAACAAGAAAAGGAAAGCAGGGATACCCGATAAGGGACAGCAGCAGGGAAGTTTTCAAGGGCAAGCAAATAAGAAGCTGGGATTTCAGCACGGAAGGAATACAAGTTTCAGGAAACCAGACACCGGAAGCGTAGGACAAGATAACCGTCTACTAACCGGCAGTCAGCAGGGACTTTCTAGACCCCCACTACCAGAATGTAAGACATGCGGGAAGCGACATCTAGGGATATGCCATCGATTGACTGTCACATGCTTTAAATGCAATCAGAAGGGACATTATTCCCGGGATTGCAAGATAGGCATCGTGTGTCATCGGTGTAAGAAACCAGGTCACATGATTAAGGACTGCAGAGCACCAGCAACCGTGAACAATATGATTCGGGCAATTGAAGCACCCCCAGTTATTAACGTCCAGCCGTTAGCCAGGACCTACAATATGTCAATGGGAGAAGCAGTGAGAGATTCCGACGTGGTGGCAGGTACACTTCTAGTAAATTCTATTCCTGCACAAGTGTTAATAGATTCGGGAGCGACGAAGTCTTTTATTTCTGAGACGTTTGCTCGTAGATTGAATTGCGTAACGAAACCTTTAAGTGGAGTGTTGACTATAGAGATAGCTAATCAGGATCGTATCGCGGTCAGTTCATATTATCCCCGTTGTGAGATAGAGATTTTGGGAAATCGTTTTTATGTTGACTTGTTACCTTTTAAGTTAGGTGAATTTGATGTGATATTAGGGATGGATTGGTTGACTGAGCATGATGCAAGTATTGATTGTAAGAATAAGAGGGTTACTTTGATTACCCTAGAAAAGAAAGAGATAATATTTAGAGGAGAGAAACAAAGAAAGAGGTTCCTGACAATGATTCAGGCTAAGAGGTTATTAAGGCAAGGTTGTGAGGCGTATCTAGCTTATGTGATAGATATAGATAAGGAAGTTTCTAAGTTAGAAGATATTCCAGTCGTAAATGAGTTTCCAGATGTTTTTCCGGAAGAATTACCAGGTTTACCTCCAGATAGAGAGATTGAATTTGCGATAGACTTAGTACCAGGCGCGGAGCCAGTATCGAAGGCCCCTTACAGAATGGCACCAGTGGAGATGAAGGAATTGGCTGATCAACTGCAAGATTTGCTAGAAAAAGGAATTATTAGACCCAGCGTTTCACCGTGGGGAGCACCAGTACTGTTTGTCAAGAAAAAGGATGGAAGCATGAGATTGTGTATAGACTATCGGGAGTTGAACAAGCTGACCATTAAGAACAAGTATCCGTTACCTCGAATAGATGATCTGTTTGACCAGCTGAAGGGAGCGGTACATTTTTCAAAGATCGACCTACGGTCAGGATATCACCAATTGAAGATTAGACCAGACGACATACCGAAGACAGCCTTTCGAACAAGGTATGGGCACTATGAATTTTTAGTAATGGCGTTTGGACTAACGAATGCACCCGCAGCTTTTATGGATCTAATGAACAGGATTTTCAAGAGATATTTGGACAAGTTTGTAGTGGTATTCATCGACGACATCTTGATATACTCAAGGACAGAAGAAGAGCATGCAGACCAGTTGCGAATTGTGTTAGAAACGTTGAGACAAGAAGGACTATACGCGAAGTTTTCCAAGTGTGAATTCTGGTTGAAAGAAGTTCATTTCTTAGGACACGTGGTGAGCAGCGAAGGCATCAAAGTGGACCCAGCAAAGATAGAGGCAGTGAAAGATTGGGAGAGACCAAGGACACCGACTGAAGTCAGAAGTTTCTTGGGATTAGCCGGATACTACCGGAGATTTGTGCAAGATTTTGCGAAGATAGCTACTCCAATGACCAAGCTGACAAGGAAAAGCGAGCGATTCATATGGAACGAAAAGTGCGAAGAAGGCTTCCAAGAGTTAAAGAAAAGACTAACTACGGCACCGGTATTGATGTTACCAGACGATCAAGGTCATTTCATAATCTATAGTGATGCGTCGTACAAAGGATTAGGATGCGTACTTATGCAACATGACAAGGTGATTGCTTATGCGTCAAGACAGTTGAGACCCCACGAACAGAAGTACCCTACACACGATTTGGAGTTAGCAGCTATTGTGTTTGCTTTGAAGATATGGAGACACTACTTGTATGGAGAAAGATGTGAAATTTACACCGATCACAAAAGTTTGAAGTATATCTTTACTCAGAAAGAGCTGAACATGAGGCAACGAAGATGGTTAGAACTAATCAAGGACTACGACGTTTCTATTAACTATCATCCCGGCAAGGCAAATGTGGTAGCAGATGCATTGAGCAGAAAAGAGAGATTAAATACACTAATGATGACCAAAGAGTTATACAAGGAATTTGAGAAGTTAGAAATTGAAGTAATTAATCCGAAGAACGCGACGGAAATGATTTATACCATGACGTTTCAACCTGAATTGTTGGAGAAGATACGAAAGTGCCAAGAGCAAGTTATGAACGACGATGTGAGTAAAATGACAGGTGAGGAAATATGTAGCCAACCGGACGACAAAGGGATCTTGAGATTTGCTTCTCGGATATGGATACCTAACGTAACGGAACTGAAAAGTGAGATTCTGCACGAAGCACATAACTCGAAGTATTCAATTCATCCAGGGAGTACGAAGATGTATCGAGATCTTAAGACGAAATTTTGGTGGCCAGATATGAAGAGAGAGATTGCGGAATGGGTAAGTAAATGCTTTACGTGTCAAAGAGTTAAGGCGGAACATCAGAGACCAAGTGGATTACTTCAACCATTGGAGATTCCCGAATGGAAGTGGGAACACATTGCGATGGACTTTGTAGTAGGATTGCCTAGAACAAAAGCTAACCATGATGCCATCTGGGTTGTCGTGGATCGATTGACGAAATCTGCGCATTTTCTTCCGATTAACGAGAGATTCTCGCTGGATAAGTTAGTTCATATTTACATAAAAGAAATCGTAGTACGGCATGGAGTTCCAGTATCGATAGTGTCTGATAGAGACCCTCGATTCAATTCAAGATTTTGGAGGAGTTTTCAAGAGTGTTTGGGCACCGAGTTGAGAATGAGTACGGCTTATCATCCGCAGACGGACGGTCAAAGCGAAAGGACAATTCAGACTATTGAAGATATGCTTAGGACATGTGCACTTGATTTTGAAGGCAGTTTGGACGATCATCTACCCTTGGTGGAATTTTCATATAATAATAGTTTTCACGCGAGCATCGGAATGCCACCTTACGAAGCTTTGTATGGACGAAAGTGTCGATCTCCAGTATATTGGGAAGAAGTTGGTGAACGGAAAATGATAGGACCAGAACTAGTACAACGAACAAAAGAAGTGATTCAATTGATTCAGAGAAGATTGATAACAGCTCAAGACCGACAGAAAAAGTATGCGGATCTAGCCAGAAAGGATGTGGGATTCGAAGAAGGAGAGCAAGTGTTACTAAAGGTTTCACCATGGAAAGGATTAGTTAGATTTGGAAAGAAAGGGAAGTTGAGTCCGAGATATGTTGGGCCGTTTGAGATTTTGAAGAAGGTGGGCGAAGTAGCTTACGAGTTGGCATTGCCACCGCATATGCAGCACGTTCATAATGTATTTCATGTATCTATGCTTAAGAAGTATCGACCAGATTCGAATCATGTAATAGAGTATGAACCAATAGAGGTCCAGGCAGATTTATCATATGTAGAACGACCAATTCAGATAGTGGATCGTAAGGAGAAAGTACTAAGGAATAAGACAGTAGCGTTAGTGAGAGTTTTGTGGAGGAATCCTAAAGTAGAAGAGTCTACCTGGGAGTTAGAGAGTGAGATGTTAGAGAAGTATCCCCAGTTGTTTCCTTGATCTGATTCTGAGGACAGAATCCTATTAAGGGGGGAAGGATGTAATATCCGTGAATTTTATTATTTGATTAAATGATATATTTAATCTAAAATATTTATTTTGGAATATTGGAATATTATTATATGATATTTAGTGTGTCAGAAGCCCCTTTCAAAAATTTCGTCATTTGGAATTTTCTTCAAATTTGAGCCGTTTTGATAATTCAAGAGCCCCGTTGAAATTTCGTACATTCATTTTTAATTCTTCGTCTTTCGTATTCGAATCGTTATCGAAAGGGTTATGGGATTCTATTTAACCCTACCTATTTGATTCTGCAAATTAATTTCAATTTTTGATCCGAAAAAGGAAAAATCGTTCCGAACCCTAATTGCTTAAGGGGACGGATTTATCGTTCTATATCAATATTGAAGTTGTTATAGCCCTAGTATTCTTGAGCATTAGTTATATAATGATATATATCAATTTGGATAATCATCAACCTTTTTAACCCCTTATTTTTAGTAAAACGTGTTTTTGACCTAATTAGGGTTTTTAAACGATCTAACGAATCAATATCGATCCAAAAATGTTATTTGGGGTATTATTTTTCCAGAAATATAAAAAGACCAATCAGACTTCATAACCCTAGCAATTCTTCAGAAATTACTCAAAAATATTCGAAATTCCCAAAAATTATTTTGTGTTCTTGATCTTCAATCAATTCGTTCTAAGGGTTATTGAAGTCCAAATTTGAAGTTCTTATACTCAAATCAAAGCCCCAAAAATCTAGTTTCGGAATCTTCCAACCTCATCATCATCTGGTAAGTATTCGATTTTATATTGATTTTACAAGTTTCGAATTAAAATTAGGGTTCTTAATTAATTTGGGGATTTTCATTCTGTTGATTCTCCGTTCAATTGGTTGCTTCTAACATGTTCCTAGGGTTCTAATTAGCAAGAATCCATGCTTTAATTTCATGTTTAAGTTCAATTTAGTCGGGTTTGATTTTCGGGTTTTGACCCGATTTCTTCTTTCGATTCGTACGTTCTTGATATTGATCTGACATTGTTTTTGACAAAGGGCTTTGATTGTATGAGTTATAAGCTTTATTTTGGTATATTAATCTTTGAGTTTCATGTAGGATTTAAGTAGATCGGGTTTCCGGCCGAGGTCGTCGCCGGCGAGTTCTTTGAATGAATTCTGGGCACGATTCCGGCATGGGACAGATGTGTGTGTATGTGGGTTGTGTTTGTCTTGCAAAAGCGAACAAAAGCCCTATGGTTTGGTTTTGTTTTGATCGGAAACGGCGAAGTCCGGCCACCGGACGCCGGCCGGATTCTGGAAAACCCAGATTCCGGCGGGTTGTTCTTGGTGACCCGGATTCGTTCTTCCCGACCCGTTTACCCGATTTTTCGACCCGGTTTCAATCTTCAAAACCCTAATTCATTTTCAGAAAACTGTTTTTGAATTTTATTTTTAAATTTAATTCGAAAATAGTTTAAAAACTTTAAAAATTCATATTTTTATTTTAAAAATATATTTTTAATATCAGAAAAATTCTGATAAATTATATTTATTATTTTAAATCCGAAAATTGATTAAACTTAATTATTTTAATTATTTTTAATTAATAATTAATTTATTAATTAATTGGTTAATTCTTTTAATCAATTAATTCTTAAAAATTAATTATTAATTAGATTTAATTAATTAAAAATTCAGTTTAATTATTTTCAAGCCTATTTATTTATTTAAAAATAGTTTGAGCATTTAAAGAGTGTCAATTAATTTTATTAATTGATTTATTTTCATTTAAATGTTTATATTGGATTTAAAAATCCGATTTTTGATTTAAAAATTAGTAATGACTTATTAAAAATTCGAATAAGTACCGTATGATGTTTTAAAAATGTTTATAAGTGCTATATGGTTCATATTAATTGTGTGTTGTGTTTTATAGTCTGTATATGCCCGTGCTAGGGCAAACATCTGAGTTTTAAATATCGTAAATTATACCGGACGTCCGATACGTAACCGGTTACTTGTTTAATTGTGATTATTGATTGAATAAGTGTCGAGAGTAGAACGAGAATAGTTAGACTTATTGTGATGAGTTGTTTAATTATAGAATCGAGTTCCCGGAGCAAGGGAAAGGGGAAAGTAGAGTGAGCAGAGTCGATCCGACAACAGCTTAGACCAGGCAAGTATCTGTGCCTTTACTTGTGATAAAAATTATTATTGTCTTGATTACTTGAATACCGTTATCCCCAGAACAATTCAAATTATCCATCTTTTAACCGCATTTGGACAACTGATTCCATTTCCTTAGAAATTCTTGATTCTTTGATTTGATCTGCATCGGAAACCCTTAATTCCAATTTACTTGATTATTGTTTACCACCTATTGTTGCTATTTATCATCCTTTGATTATCATTGACAACCTTTGATTATTTGACTTCCATCTTGACTACCAATTACGGTTATTGATTAACGATTACCAATATTGATTCCCTTATTGAATGAGTACACTTTACCATTGAAATTACTCCATGATTATTCTCGACCTTCACTTGATACTGAACAGTTGAAACTCTTTTGCAATTACTATACATTCAGTTTATCTTATTGAGCATGTTATTGTTTATACCCTATTATAGAATTGGCATGTGTTTTTAAAAATGGACCAGTAATTGGTCGGAATAACTTAAGGCCCAGATTGGCCTGGGATCCAGTAGAGGACTATGACATGAGCTAGTCCGGGGTTGATGCGTGGCTGGCCAGCAGCACAACCTTTGATTTGAATAAAATGTATAAGCCAAATTCTAATTCTTTACTTCAATCATTATTGATACAAAGCATGTGTTAGCTAAATATTGTTGATTCTGATATCTTAAATTCATATCCTTACAACTGTGATAGAAATGATTCGTTGATGTTTGCTGAGCAATTTTGGCTCACTCTTGCTTGTTGTTTTCTAACCCTATTCCAGTGAAGCGAGAGTATGAGTTGGCATAGCGTGACCGATAGTTCACCAGCAGTCAGGAGAGCCCCTCGAGTCACTGTTATTGGCAGGGTAGTTGTTGTTTTGCTTTTCTAGATTTAATGTCTAGATTTGAACTTTAGTTGTGATGTAATAACTCTGATAAAACTGGTTTGTAATAATAAAAGATTGTAGTAGCTTGTGTTCATTGCCATAATCTGGATGCGGTCTTGGTCAAGGGGTAATTGTGTCTTTATATATATTATGCATGTGTTAAATAGTATTCCGTTGGTCGGATGACTCCTCAAATCTGTACCCCGGGTTTGGAGGGCGTCACAGTTAGCCTTTGACATATTGGTCTCAGCAGTCCTCAATAATGCCAATAGTTCGGTAGGTGTTTTGTCTATCTCACTCATAATATAGTTTATAACAAATTGAGTGTAGTTGTTGTTCAAAGACTGCAAGATCAAATCTGCTTGGTGTTCCGGTAAAACCGGGAAACCCAAATTCTCAAGGGTTTCCATATACCCTATCATCTTTAGAACATGCGGTCCAACCGGGTCACGATATCCATGTTTGCATGCATACAACGCTTTGCTTACATCAAACCTCTCTTGACGAGCTTGACCCTCAAACATCCTTTTGAGGTGCTCAATCATGTCATAAGCGTCCATACGCTCATCTTGTTTCTGAAGCTCAGGACTCATAGTCGCTAGCATCAAACAACAGACATCCGTAGAATCATCAAGATGTTTCTGATAAGCATTTTGTTGAGCCTCGGTTGCTTCAGCAGCATGAGGTCCAGGGTGAGGAATATCAAGGACATAAAGCTTTCGCTCCTGCCTGAGGACAATCCTCAAATTCCTTTGCCAATCAAGGAAGTTGGATCCTGTCAGCTTTTCCTTCTCAAGGACTGATCGCACAGAGAAATTGTTTGAGTTTGCCATTTAGATATCTACAATATTAAAATGCATAAAATAAGTTAGTTGAAGATTTATTAAATTATGTTCAAGTGATTATCCATATATATTCAAAATATATATCTCTCACTATTTTTATCAAATCAATAGCCCTAACTATTAATTCGGAAGGCATTATTCTAAATCCTTCTAGTGAGCCAAGATCCATATTTCGTCATGCTTAAGGTCAACTTTGGCTTTACTCCCAAAACATGATTTATTTAGATAGACAACTCTTGTCAATTATATCATATATAACTCTTGGAAAGTCTGGTAGAACAACATTTGACCACATTTATCCAGTAAATCATACCAAACTCTATGCCTCTAAGTTCACAATCCTATTGTGGTAACTTAGTTAAGTCTAACCCAATGGTCTAACAGTTAAGTATCACATTTACTTCATCGCGCCTTACCACGATAGATTGGAGTTCTTCGCTTTGGCGAACCCACTCTTTCTCGATCTAGGTCTTGACGAGTGTTGCCCATTGGAAGGCATCTAAGTGACTTAATATTTTAAATTTAGGGATTTTATTATTAAAACGACCATGATCCCATCATCAAGAGATTCCCAATTTTTCCTTAAACTAAGTACTTAAATTCAAAATTCATCAATGGTTTGATTTCCAGTCCAACGGAGGAGTCACAGTGGTCTCACTTAAAACCCGCCTTTCTTACAAGCGCTGCTTGTATTTTTGTCAAAATCGCCCCATATCAAAAAATCAAAAATTCATACTTATTTCCGTGTTTCATAAACACATGAATCTCGTGTTCGTTTTGTTCAATTTTAAAATCTTGAATCGTTACAGATTTTATCTTGTTTAGCAGGCATGGCATGGGTGATGTATCTAATACATACACGTTTAATCTAATTAAAACATGCATCATTATTGCTACGCATACATATATGTAAAGTGCGTAAAGTAAACGTGCTTGGTTATGGCCCAATCCTATGCGATTTTTCCAAGCTAAGGAAAAATCAAGGTCAATCTATGGTGGTATGAAATACAACATAATAATACATGTCTTTATGCTTCCTTGTAATGACTCCTTTGATCGCCTCCTTGGTATGCCTCCAAGTCTTCATATCTTTATGTCTCCATGTCTTCAATTACATTACATAATATGAAAAAGCTAATCTAATAAACTTACAAGTGAAACTCGATTTATATTCGAGATTAATCATTACAATAATGAACAACATGCAAGCCATATTTAAAAAACCAAAACCATAATCAAAACCACTAACCTATGGGTCTTAGGGCCATGACCATACACCATGCTCAATTAACAGTTAAGATCATCTCAGATTTCATCAAGTCATCATACCATATTATATTTCTCATGATCCAATCATAGAAATCATAAAAAGGCACAATTCATAAAAATCGAAATCATGACAAAAAACAGTAAATTGCAGTTTTCAAGGCCTAAACAATGTCAAATGGCCAAAAAGCGACTTGGGTCACAGAAAAGCAGTGAATTTTACTCGTGACGATTTTCCCTTTCCGAAAAGGTATTATTCGTCGAATTCTGACACCGAAAAATCAGAAAAACACTATTCACGCCGAAACTTTTTTCTACAGATTTTGCTTTCGGAATCAAACGAAACAATTTCGATCGATCCTCAAGCCTCTGTATCACGTATCATATACGTACAGACCTCACCAGGAACAACAGATGTGTCAATACACATCAGAACCCAACAGTTTATATATATAAACAGAATAACATGCATATCATACAAAATCGCATACATATCAGTCATGGCAGATTGTAAACATGCTATAACCAATAAAACAGTAAAGACATAAACGAATTAAACACAATTCGCAAGTAGCTTTGATACCATTGTAGGGTTTTGGGCATGAAAATGCAACGGAAAAACGCGTAAAAACAGAAAATAACGAAACCCTCCGCAGGATCCATGCGAAACACGATGTTTAATTCGTGAACAAAATTGTTTACATTTTAATGAGCTTTATGAATGGTTGACAGATGGAGGTCCTTTGCTATGATCACCACGTGTCCCGCCTTGCGATACACGTCTCTAATCAGTCCACACGAACGCCTGATCGTCCAACGATCACCGGAGTTGGTACTAGCCAAGAACTGCCCTCGGAACATAATAATTGATGATCCAATTAAACCTTTAATGAATAATGTTCCATGTAATATAATCCTTTTAACCTTATATTATGGATTAAACTCGAGGCATGGTTTATGTCATCCTCTTCAACATTTAATCCCGGTTTACTTGATCGATGAGTAGACTATTTAAACAAATCACAATTTGAGCATGACCATGCATTTCATAGTCTCACTCAATCAAGAGGCCAATAATATCACTCTTAAAATAGGAGGGTTAAATCCTATATCTATCATTCATATTTCTTATATGATTCATAATATACCCAATGTCCACCTTTATCATTACCCGGTCAAAGGTAACTTTGAGTAGAATCAAAGTATATTAATTCTTATATAGAAATATAATGATTTCAAGTCTAAGGATCATTACACCATTATCACTGTGAGAATTGCTTATGACACTTGATAACATTTACCATGAAGAATTCACGCGGTGGGTCTATCCAGTGCCATGTTCTGCTAACATGCACTTATGTCTTTGACTTTAGTATCACCATACTTATGACCAATGAGATGTGGTCATCAGTCAACAAACATACTAATTTTAATGCATTATTATTGTCCTCAAATAATAATACTCGACTAGGGATCTTTTAGGATTATAAACACTACTCATATAATCTCATTTCTAAGTCACATACTTAGAGATATAGAATTCATACTTATATTCCAAGGACATTTATTATTCTAACAATTATATCGCAGTTAATAAAGACATAATAAATTATTGAAAGAAAATCCATAGAACATATTTATTAATAATCAAAATGTCTTCCCTAAGAACATTATAGTATTGTCTCTGGGCACAAGCACTAACATAATTGATTAACAAACTTTTAAAGTTTCGAATTTAATAATTTACAATGTATATAGGTTAAAAAAGTTAGGCATCTTCTGTAGTTGAGTCTAAAATTTCAAAATACGGTTTTTTTAATATGAATATAGTCCTGTTAACAATGAAATTAGGTCTTTACGAGTTCTTATAAAACAAATTCACCATTTACGTATAATTTATTATTTAATAATAAATAATATTTGATTAGTTATGATCTAAAACTTAATAAAATAGGATAAAAAATATGCACAATTTTATAAACTTTTATCCTCGTATTATTATATTCTTTGTTGATTTGAATTTTTCTTAGATTAATTTTAATTTTTGAACATAGATTTCTAAATTTAAAATAGTTAGAAAAAATTAATTAAATTGGCGTTAAAATAATGATGACATAATAATTATTATTAGAATTTAAATACCCACTTTACTAATTTGGGCTTTATCTTGTGTTTTAAAAATCAGATTTTGACGATTTTACAACCCACATGAAGATAACTAAGTTATCGTTAATTAAAAGATGGTTTAATAATTTTTATGTAACTGGAATTGTCCATCGAAAAGAAAAGAAAGTCACGGATTTTTCACATGGAGAATTCTATTCTATATAGAAAACTTATTTATATTTGGTATATTTGGTTTAAATTATCAAAATACACTTTTTAGAATTTAAATATAATCTCATTATTAATAAAATACACTTTTTTAATATTTGATCTAACGATTTTCATTTATTTAGTTAAGATCTAATGGTCTTTATTAATTTGGTTGTCCATGGATCGTACGACCAAAATTTTGGATAAGATCCCTATTATGCTTATTATATATAAGAATTTAATATAATAAGGATATCAAGTATATACTAATATAAGTATCTTACTAACTGCTTTTACATTTAATGTTTCGGTTTTATTTACAGTGTATATACAAATTTTAAAATATATTATTAATTAAAAATTATTAAACAGAATAAAATTATATTATGATTATATAAAATTTTATTCACATATTATTACATACTTTATCGATTTGAATTTGTTCTTAATTAATTTTAATACTTTATTGAAAGGAACATAAAATTTCTATATTTAAAAGAATTAGTGGAAAAATAAATAAATTGGTGCTACAATAATAAAAAAATATTTATTAAAATTTAGATACTCACTTTACTATTTGGGTTCTATCCCGAATTTTAGAAATTCAATTTTGACGATTTTACAACTCATGCCAAACTAACGAAATTATCTTTAATTTAATGGTGGCTTAATAATTATTATATAACTTGACCAGTTGACCTACCCATAAACCGAAAAGAAAAGATGGTTAAGAATTTTTACATAAAGAATTCAATTCAATATAGAAATCCAATTTATAATTGGTTTAAATTATCAAAGCACACTTCTTAGTATTTAAATATAATCATACATTTAATTAAATACACATTTTAATATAAGTATTATATTCAAAATTATCGTTTATGAATATGAAACCCTAAATATTTTAATAATATTTTGATATTATCCTTTTATTTTTGCTATATGTAAAATAATATAATTATAATTTGGATTAATCAAATTGTTATGTTCATTTAAAAAAAGTGTTTAAATTTATTCATGTACATGAGTTCTCTTAAGTCTCTTATAACGTAACGTAGGGTCCCGTGTATCATTGTTAGTATGATATACATGAGCATTATATTGATAATTTTTAATATTGTAATCGATATGAATTGTTATCTTGATATTTGGTTTAACAATTATTATCTAACTGGAATTATACTTAAATTCAAGAGAAAAGATATTTAAGAATTTTTACATAGAAAAATTTTAAATTATCAAAATACACTTTTTAGTATTTAAATATAATTCTATTATTAATCAGATACACTTTTTAATATTAGATTTAAAAATTCTCATCGATCTATTTAAGATCTAATTGTAATTATTAATTTGGTCGTATAGTGATCGTACACGGACCAGATCGATTTTAATATTTTATTGAAATAAACATAGAATTTATAAATTTAAAAGAATTAGGAAAAAAAATTAAATTGGTGATACAATATTAAAAAAAAATATTTATTAAAATTTAGATAATCACTTTACTGTTTGGGCTATATATTGAGTTTTAGACAACAGATTTAAACGATTTTACAGCCCACGCGAAGCTAACAAAATTATCTTTAATTTAATGATGGTTTAATAATTTTTATCCAACTGGAACTATCCATAAACTAAAGAGAAAAGATAATTACGAATTTTTACATAAAGATTTCTATTCAATATAGAAAACTCATTTATAATTGGTTTAAATTATTAAAATACACCTTTTAGTATTTAAATACTATCCTATTATTAATCAAATACAATTTTTAATATTATATTGAACGGTCCTCATCTATTTGAATATTTATAGTTTTATAATCCAACGGATCGTATACTTTTGGTAGTACACTGACCAACCAAAGTTTTGGATAAGATCTATCTTACGTTTATTATATATACAAGCCTATAACCCGTGAGATGCACGGATGAATTTTAGTATTTTTAATTTATTATTTTAGTATTTTTACATGATTTATTATTATTTTTTATCTTATTTTATTATCATTTATTTGTATTTTGATCTTAAAATTTTTTAATATGTTGTCGACGGAATAATATCTTGAACTTTTGAATGTAGCTTAAAAAAATAGATGATATAAATATTTAATAATAATAATATGTTGTTAACGGGATTCGAATCTTGAACCCGTGGGAGTATTTTAGATACCAAGAAAATATTATTCTTTTAATATTACATTAAACGGTTCTCATTTATCTATATTTATATCTAACAGTTATTATTTAGAGAAAATAGATGGTAGTTTGCTTATAATAGTATTTTTTATATGATTTTTTAGTATTTTTTTTATCTTATTTTATTAGCATTTATTTGTATTTTGATCTTAAAAAATTTTAATATGTTGTTGACGGGATTCAAACCTTGAACCCGTGGGAGCATTTTAGATATCAAAAAATGAATATTCTTTTAATAATACATCCAACGGTACTCATTTACCTATATTTACATCTAACGGTTATTATTTAGAGGACCAAACTAAATGACCAAACTACCAACCAAATAGAGGGTGGTTTGTATAACCCGTGCATCGCACGGATGAATTTTAGTAGTTTTAATTTATTATTTTAGTATTTTTATATGATTTATTATTATTATTTATCTTATTTTATTATCATTTATTTGTATTTTGATCTTAAAATTTTTTAATATGTTGTCGACGGAATAATATCTTGAACTTTTGAATGTAGCTTAGAAAAATAGATGATATAAATATTTAATAATAATAATATGTTGTTGACGGGATTCGAATTTTGAACCCGTGGGAGTATTTTAGATACCAAGAAAATAATATTTTTTTAATATTACATCAAACGGTTCTCATTTATCTATATTTATATCTAACGGTTATTATTTAGAGAACCAAACTACCAACCAACCAAATAGATGGTAGTTTTCTTATAATAGTAATTTTTTATATGATTTTTTAGTATTTTTTATCTTATTTTATTAGAATTTATTTGTATTTTGATCTTAAAAAATTTTAATATGTTGTTGACGGGGTTCGAACCTTGAACCCGTGGGAGCATTTTATATTTAGTATTTTTAATTTATTATTTTAGTATTTTTATATGATTTATTATTATTATTTATCTTATTTTATTATCATTTATTTGTATTTTGATCTTAAATTTTTTTAATATGTTGTCGACGGAATAATATCTTGAACTTTTGAATGTAGCTTAGAAAATAGATGATATAAATATTTAATAATAATAATATGTTGTTGACGGGATTCGAATCTTGAACCCAGGAGTATTTTAGATACCAAGAAAATAATATTCTTTTAATATTACATCAAACGGTTCTCATTAATCTATATTTATATCTAACAGTTATTATTTAGAGAACCAAACTATCAACCAACCAAATAGATTGTAGTTTGCTTATAATAATATTTTTTATATGATTTTTTAGTATTTTTTATCATATTTAATTAGCATTTATTTGTATTTTGATCTTAAAATTTTTTAATATGTTGTTGACGGGATTCGAACCTAGAACCCGTGGGAGTATTTTAGATATCAAAAAAAGAATATTCTTTTAATATTACATCCAACGGTTCTCATTTACCTATATTTATATCTAACGGTTATTATTTAGAGGACCAAACCAAATGACCAAACTACCAACCAAACAGAGGGTGGTTTGCTTATAATATTATAGAATAGAAGGAGTTAATAGACTAGTGATCAAATACAAACCTTTTTTAAAATACAAACTAAGAACCAATCTAAACCCTTAGATTAATCTAATCAAATGGCCCCCTATATGCACAACACACAACCAAAATACATCTTCCCACACAAAATCACACATATTTCCCTCCGTTTTTAATTTGACTCTTCCCGTCAATCAGAGAGTTTATTTTGAAATCCGACTTCACCGTATTTTTCTCCATCTCCCAACGATCAATTTGCATACCATATGTGCTATGTTTCGACGCGATTTGAAAAAAAATTATTTAGTTTGTAGTTTGTAGTCTAAGGCTCCGTTTGGGATTGATGTTAAAAATTGCTGTACTGTTGAAAAAAGTGCTGTTAAAATAAGTGCTATTGTGAAAATCAGATAACTGTTTGGTAATATTTTTGATATGTGCATGTTTTGGTGTATAATATAAAAAATTAATGTTTTTGGTGAGTTTTGATGTTGAAACCAGTAGCTGCTCCCGCAAAAGCTGAAAACAGCTTTTTTCAAAAGCATGGGGGGACCTGCTTTCTCTAAAAGCAGCTTTTCAGCCAAAAGCTCTTTTCAAAAAAGCAGCTTTTAAATTTTATCAAACACTTTTTAGCTGCTTTTCAGAAAAAAGCTGCTGTTGCTGGCTGCAACAGCAATGCCCAACGGAGCCTAAGAGTGGTTTGTATTGGAGTAAACCGCTGTAGTGGTTGATATCCACGGTGGCTGTGGAAGAGCACCCTATTTAGAAATTTGGTCCCAGCCACCATATATATATATATGCCATTGCTCAATGAAGAACACTCTTATATAAAGAACAATAAAAAACACCATAGAATCTTACATAAATTGCATGTTGATTCTAATTTTCTCACCAAAAAAAGGTTTATTATGAATAAAAATAGAATCTAACAAAAAATTAGAATCAAATAAAACATGATTACATGTAATTTCATTGTGATAAATATATATACAAGATTCTGTACTGGATTCTATACTGGATTATATGTAATGTTTAATTTTTAAATTTAAATGAGATTCTACGTTAAATTCGATATGTTAGGCTTAATTGTTCAATTTTATGATTCTAATTTTAAAAAATCATTTTTATGAAAAATAAAGTGTTTATGATGGTGTTCTCTATTGTTCTTTATATAAGGTGTTCTTCATAGAGTGCAACTCAATATATATATATATATATATATATATATATATATATATATATATATATATATATATATATATATATATATATATATTCCTATTCAAATAGAAATCAGCTTAAAATAAAAACTAAAAACTAAAGCCCAACTCAAATAAGTAATTCTCAAATTATAAACAAAAGCTCGACCCATATATCAAATAAACAATTTTTTTTTTGAAAAAGGCGTAAAAACTATACTTACAACTATACACACAAAATGGTTACATCATAAACAAGTTTTACGCACACACCAATATCACCGCATATTACCATCAATTTTGACCACGATTCGAGCTTGAATACTTCAAAGTTACCCTATTGATTACAATCGAAGCAGAAACACGATTATTTGAAGATTTTAAAGTTCATCGTGTGCAAAAATCACTAGAACTCTACCAAAGGTACATTACTCTGAATTCGTAGTCATAATGGACAATATTATTACATATGAACATATATTTAGTGATGCTTGTTAGTCTATTTTTTGATTTTTAGGTTTTTAAAGTGATTAATGTGTGAAACTTACAAAGTTTGTTAAATGTTCTTCAAGAAGCTATTAATTAAGTTATATCACTGTTGAAGCAAAAAATTGATAAAAGTACTCGAGGTATGTAAAATTAGGGTTTTAGGGTGTTTTTGATGATTTTAAAAATTTATTCATGTTATAACAATAGATTATGTGTTTTTGAATGAGTAATTATTGATATATAATGTTTTAACAACAAATTTATGTGTTTTTGAATGATTATATTTCGTTTATTTCACTAGATTCGTTAATTATATGATTTTGTTCTGTTTTGTATGGATGTACAGGTTGTGTTACGCTTTAAGCGGGTTTTTTTTAGTGATTTCGATAATTACGGTTTCGATTCTTTGAATAGATTATGATTAAATCTCAATTTGCTGCTCTAAATTGTAATTAGCTACTTGCATTAAGCTTAGATAATTTTGTCAATTATTAGTTGATTTTAATGATAGTTATTAGTTTATCTGTGTGCGTGAGCGACAATAGATACATAATTCAATAAATAGATAGTGAACGATAGAGAGAGAAAGAGAACTGTACGTATTTTAACACCTCTGTAAGCTTAGATAGATGATTTTATTATGTTCCATTATTTGTTCTCGTTGAGAAAGTTGCAATGTCAATAATGATCTACCCTGTCTCTATCTTGATAATCATCTACATGTGTCTATAGATGTATAATTATTGAATTGATTTACTAATAGTTATTGAGTTGATTTAGTAATAGAAGATTCAGTAGAGTTAGTTGTTTCAAATAAAGCTTTCTTCCATGTTTAGTAAACTTTATCTAATGGTGGATGCTTCGATAATGATAAATGTCAAAAAATGGACAAAAAGTGATATTAAATTCCAAGTTGAAACTATCTTGCCATTAGTCTATTCTGCCAGATTTTAACTAAATACCTAGTAATATTAATTTAATGAATATCATGAACAACAATAAAAAATTTATTATGATAAATTATGTATGATCCGATGGTTTAAGTTTGAACTTGTGTGACTGGCTATTTATTCCGCTATGACTATTGATTTTTATTATTTTCGAGTGATATTTGTACTTCTACGACTAGTGATTTGTGTTATTTTAAGTGGTATTTGTACCTCTACGATTGGTAATCTGTATTACTTTGAGTGATCGTTGTACTTCTACGACTAACAATTTGTATTATAGATTGTGTGACATTTGTACCACTAAGAGAGTACGACTAGTTATTTGTATTATTTTGAGTAATAATTAGTGATTTGTATTGTTTTGAGTGATGTTCTGTACCGCTATGACTAGTGATTTGTATTATTTTGAGTGATACTATGTAGATCCACGACTGATAATTTGTGCGATTTCTAGGCTGAAATGTTTATTAGTGGTGGCACACATGCTTAATTTTATTAGTTCTATTGTCACCAGCTATTAAGGTTTAAACACTAGAAATAGTAATACAAATTTCAAACCATGATTGTTGAAAGCAATATCCATGTATATCTTTATGCTTAATATGAACGTCATGGTATAATTATATTCTATAAATTAATGAATTTTTATAATAATTTTGCTAGTATGCTTTAGTATTTGCAAATTTTGTAATCTATGCACTTTTGACACAAATCAATAAGAAAGTAATGATGATGACTTTGAAAAAACACCACGAAGAGTAAATCGAAGATTGGTAGAGGTTGAAGAAGTTAAGAATATACAGTTTAAAAGCATTGTCAGATACAAATTCAAAGCAAGGAGACACCCTGAAATTAATGATATAAATTACATCGTTAATTTCAATAGAGGAATCGAAAATGATTATACAACTAATCATTTACTTTTTTTAACATTAACAGGGAGGTAGAGAAGATCAACGTGCAGAAAATCAACCTGGAGAAGATGAACCTGCATCAAAAGAAAAGAAAAGAAAAGAAAATGGAAAAAAAAGACAACTTAACAGGTACACTACAAAATTATCACTAGAAAAATGCAGGAATATCATTATAATATTCCAAACGAATCACTTATAATATAATATAAAGCACTGTACGAACGCACTATTTGGCACGAGCATCAACCTCTTGTACACCATTATATACACCATTCTATAAAACTACTAGTTGCTTGAGCTCTGTATAAACTCAATCATTTACCATCATCAAAAGTAATGGCCCTATGTAATTTGACGATCATTAGTCAGTTCTTTTTGTGATCATTAGTAGTTTAAGTTATTATGAAATTGCACTAAATACTCTTAAGTATCACTAGAACCACTTAAGTATCACTAGACCATGACAAGAATATCGCTATAATATTTCAAAAAAATCACCTATATTATCATACTACTTTGAATTGTACTGATTTTAGTAACATCTAATGACAAATGTAAATTTGTCTTCTTCTTGCAAATTTATATATGCCATCTTGTTTGTAATCGGAAATGAGCCTGGTTTAGTTTTTCCTCCTTGGTATTGATCTGTATAGAAATGCACTATTTGGCACAAACATCAACCTCTTGTACACCATTCTATCAACTATTGGTTGCATGAGCTCTGAATGAACTCAATTCTTTACCATCACCAAAAGTAATAGCCCTGTGTAATTTGATGATCATTAGTCAGTACTTTTGTGATCATTAGTAGTTTAATTTATTATGAATTTGGACTAAATATCCTTAAGTATCACTAGAACTAATTAAGTATCACTAGACCATGACAAGAATATCACTATAACGTACTAAAAACTTCTTGAACTGCTAATGATTTTGATTGAGAATTGTTTGGCGTTCGCTATTAAAAATCGATTATTTAGGGATATAAGTTTTGTTTGAGTGTTTTATTAGTTTTCGGTGCTATGGTTTGTGATTTGATTTTGGTTTGTATTGATTGCCCACATATGGCCTAGTTAAAATGTGATGGAGCTTTAACTTATATGCACGAAAACCTTTTTCATTTGCCTCGGGTAAAGTGTTTTTGTTTTAAGTTGATGGGTTGGGGATTCATATATGTGGTGTTCATGTGTTGACATCTAAGATAATGTGCTAATTTGTGGTGTGTTTGTATGATTTATTTGCAGAATGGAGACTCGGCTTAAGCATGATGTTGTTATGAAAGTCATGGGTCATACTGGATCCAGGGGTCAGGTGAACCAAGTGAGGGTTAAGTTTCTGGAAGACCAGACTCGTTATATCATGAGAAACGTCAAGGGGCCAGTTAGGGTGGGTGATATCCTTACCTTGCTAGAGTCTGAGTGAGAGGCAAGAAGACTTCGCTGAACTGATTTCTTGTGTTTCCTTAACTATGTTATAACTTCATTAAATTGCAGGTATCTGTAGTTGTTTTCAAACGTTTTTTGTTAGTGTATGAGTTGGTTGAACATATCTCAAATGCTTTAGTGTTTCTGAATATGAACTTCAATGCATTTCCAGTATTGTATCCCCTTCTTATTTTCCTAGCTTCTTCCCACATCCAAATTTTGGTAACCACCATATGATTTGTGGTCAAAGTTCCAGTTTTATCGGTACAAATGCAGCTAGCAGAACCCATTATCTTACATGCTGAAAGATGCCTAACAAGCTCCTTGTCATTCATTAACAAAGTACAAGATGGTTCTGGAAAATGTTGGTTCTAGAAAATGCTGGTGAAATCTTTTGGTATAAGGACTGAGTGGGGAAGATTGATGGTAACTTCAAGTGATGGCGGAGACTATGACACTCCATTGCGCATGAAAGTCAATGTCGTTGCAACAATAATAGGGAAAATTGTTGTGAAGGAACTTAATAATGAGATATCCAAATGGTCTACGGCTGATTCGTTGAATCTTTTAAATTTCTTAGCAATCGCAGTGACAATATTTGTAGTAGTAGTTCAAGAAGTTTTAACACTACCAGATACACTAAATTTGGCCTTTGCAATGCAGAAGTTAATGAATGACAATGAGCTTGTTAGGCATCTTTCAGCATGTGAGACAATGGGTTCTGCTAGCTGCATTTGTATCGATAAAACTGGAACTTTGACCACAAATCATATGGTGGTTACCAAAATTTGGATGTGGGAAGAAGCTAGGAAAATAAGAAGGGGATACAATACTGGAAATGCATTGAAGTTTGAACAGATGGATATCTGAGAAATTTTTGAGACCTTTTTTCATTCCATATTTCACAATACTAATTCTGAGGTTGTGAAAGATAAAAAAGGGAAGATTAATATTATGTTGTCTCCTACAGAATCAGCTTTTCTAGAGTTTGCGTTGCTATTCCAAGGTGATTATATGACACAATGAAAACAGGTTAAATTTGTGAAAGTTGAGCCTTTTAATTCTGTCAAGAAAAAGATGTCAGTGGTTATTGCTCTTATACGTGGTGGGTATTTAACATTTTTTAAAGGGGCATCAGAAATAATTCTTGGAATGTGCTATAAGATTGTTAAAAATGCTGAATCCATGCCCTTATCTAAAGAACAACGGAAGAAAATAACAAATATGATGAACGCTATTGCTTCTGAAGCTCTCAGAACTCTTTCTTTAGCTTTCCAGGACATGGAAACTTCAAAGTCCAATGACAATCATATTCCTGAAAGTAACTACACTACATAACCATACATGGGAATATAGATACTACGCAACACTACATTGTCATAATTAGCTCAATAATATGGCAATCACTATACTAAAGACATTCTCAAGAATTAGAAAACCATATTCAAACTGAAACAACGTAACTAAATATTCAGAAACACTAAAGCATTTGAGATGTGTTCAACCAACTCATACACTAACAAACAAAGTTTGAAAACAACTACAGATACCTGCAATTTAATGAAGTTATAACATAGTTAAGGAAACACAAGAAATCAGTTCAGCGAAGTCTTCTTGCCTCTCACTCATACTCTATGTTATTCCCAGAATGAATCAAGATTGTAGAATGGGGGGTTGAATACAATCTTTAAAATTTCTTGTGTTCTTGACAGCAGAAATATGAAAGTAAAATTAAGAACAGAAAAGAAAACAAGATAAATAACACAAGAATTAAAAATTCAGGTGGATTGTTTTGTCCACCTGAGAGATTTTTATTTGAAGAAATCTATGTGATGTTTATGAACAAACACACATATGCAAATACACAATTCTAGCTTCAGCAATTTACAAAGGATATTGCCTTTTGCTCTCTAAATTGCCTAACAGATTTCTTACTCTAGAATTATGCTACACTTGGTTATATCTCCCAAGTTTACAAGATATTTTGAACAGTCAATAATACAAAAAGTAAATCTGTTCAAGATCCTTGTTTCTTCATTCTGAGTAGTGGTCCACGTGTTGGTAGCTTGCCCTTCTTGGCTGGTTGTCTTTTATGGAAATGCTACTTTTTGACCATACAAATAGAATGCAACTTCTTCTCGTGACCTTTCCAATAATACTGGCTTCCATGCTTTGTGTAGTCTGTCAACCCATGTGCACTGTCTGACTTGTCCCTTTCACTGGGTGTGTATCCATAGAAGCTATTTGAGTTGTATCCGTTGAGAGTATCTTGATCACATCTGTAGACGGCTAGTACTGCTATCCGTAGACAGTACATTTGTCCACATCCGTTGAAGGCTAATGTTGCTATCCGTTGATAGTCAATTTCACTTATGTAAAATTACAAGGCATAGACTATTTACAATTAGCGTCCCTATTCTACATATCTATTAATAGTCAACATGACTTATTCAGCCTAAAAACTAATACCTCAACTTCAACATCAGGATTACAAATCAGGAATACACATCAGGATTGCATATTAGGAATGTTCATCAGGATTGTTCCTTACGATTGCATATCAGGAATGTTCATCAGGATTGTTCATCAGGATTGTTCCTCAGGATTGCATATCAGGAATGTTCATCAGGATTGTTCCTCATGATTGAATATCAGGATTGCATCTCAGGATTGTACATCAGGATTACACAAGCATGTTACATTGAGTCTTATCCATAGATAAGCTTCTCATCTACAGATACTGCAAAAGTATGCTACCGTTGATGGCTACATTTTACTTGTATAATTTTTACTAAGTTAATTTAGTTATCATCAAGAAACTACATAGTTCCTAACAATCTCCCCCAATTTATGCCTGGTTGAGAATCAGACATAAATTAAGAGTCTTGATGATAACAAAAGCACTTCTAACAAATAAACAGTAACAGTAAAAATTGCATTAAGCTACATAAATGAAAAACTGAAGGGTAGAGATAATGACATAGAGAGTGCTCCTCTAGTCTGAGCAGATTTAATTCCTTTTCTTCTCTCTTGGAGGCTGAATCTTCTGTCTCCCTTCCTTAGCATAGTTTGCCTTGATTTGATCTTGAAGCTTTCTGTAGAATGCATCTTCTTCAGTAATTTTTGGATCCAGCTTGCCTTGTAACCATCTAAGGTACTTGTTACTAGCCTTAGACAATGGATCTTCAATCCTGAAGAATCTTCTACAGCCCTTTTCATCCTTGAATTCCATCATCCAGTAAGGTTGAAGATGGATTCTTTGTCCATTGAAAGGGATCTTCAGCTTCCTTGGCAAACTATCAGGAGAATTCCAGCTGCTCCTGATTTCCTCAATTTTCTTCAAAATAGCACTCCTTGCAACCTCAGAGGAGCCCTTGTGTTTTTGAAGCCTGAGAAGACTTTCACCAAGGTAGAATATCCTTCATTCAGTACTTGTTGCAGGGGCCATGCTCTCACCTTCCCTCCTTTGTAGACAAGGGTTAGTCTTTCAGGCAGATCTCTAAATTTGTATGTGCCTCTTATTTCACTAACTTCATCAAGGAAGAGATCCATGTTTGAGTACTCCTGTATCTCTGCAATGTACAAAAAGTCTGCCTTGTTCTCAACTGGCTTGGCAACTTTTGGTGCAACATTCAGCTTGATTTGTCCTTGTTGAGTTCTCTTGACTTGTTCCCTTTTCTTTGACTTCTTTGCAGCCTCAATTATGAACTTAGGGAAAACCAAGTTTTTAAACTCAATAGGTTCTTCTTTAAACTCTACAGGAGTCTCATGGAAGGTGGTTTGTGTTGATGTGTATTTTAAGAGTTTCGTTCACAGGGAATGACTGATATCAATACCAATTCCAAGTCTTTTATCTCTTACAATTCAGAAGTGTGGAGAATAATTTGGTGGTGTGTGATTATCTACTAATTAACTAGTATACAATTAAAACCTATATAATATATGTGAGAGAAAACAATCCAAGAATCAGGGTTCTTCAATTGGCTATAATGAATGTCTAATTTGTGTCTCTTGTTTACTAAAAACAATCCTTCTTATATTTATAAAATCCTCTCCCAAGGTAGATTATAGTGCCTACAATTATTCCTTGAACACCACTCCCATGGTCATACAAAGTACAACGATAGACTATTAAGAACCAAGGATTATTAGTTTCACAATTCTCATATCAATCTACCAATCTAATACTTAAATTGTGTCTATCAAATCATGTACTAGAATAATAACTCATCTCCCGATTCGTTATAATTCCTATAGATACAACCAAAGGTTCACGACTCCTCTAATTGTATTAAGCGCTCAATGACAAATTAACAATCACAAGAAAATCACAATACTATCAAACAAGCATAATAAGCCAACGAATAGTACCCAACCCTTGGATAAGGATTAACTATTCATGATTGAATAAAACATATATAAATTAATACCACAAATCATGAGCATAAGAGTTTAAGCACAAAGAATACAACTTTACAAGTTCCTTCGAAATCCAGATGAATCCCTTCACTCCTTCTCCCAATCTCTCTCTCAAGTTGTTTCTCTCCCTTCTCTCTCAAGAATACGGCTATCTCTAATTCTATTCTATATTATGTTCTTTTTTGGGTCTTCCCTTTACAAGCTGTATATAAACCTAATATAAAAGAGTTTTTAATGCTCTCTAGGAAAATATAAGTAATTTCCCAAAATAAATTGGATTCTGAATGTCAAATTCGTAATCTGTCATTCAGGCCTGTTTCGGGTCTGCTCCAGTTGGAATCTTGATGCTGGACCACCTTTGGGTTGTAGATAATTCTGTTATCTTCGCATGGGCTGTAAGATTGTCCAATTCTGATGTCTAGAACTCCGGTTATGGCCCAAACAGTGATGTATGCGCGTGTAGACCAATAAATCCGAATTTCCTTGTATTTTATGTCCAAATAACTCCAATTCCTTTCAAGTTTTGGAATTCTTTATTTCCTGTCATAAAACATTAAACTCTAATTAATAATAACCAATTATTAATAAAAAATACTATAAATATGAGAATAAAATCCTATAAAATATATATATAAATATATACTCTATCAGTTTGAGATTGAGTTGAAGCTGGAATAGGGTCTTCAAAAACAATCCTCCTCTATGTATCTCTTTTCCCTTCTACTTTCTCAAGAGAGACAAGCCTATGTGATATCTTCTTCTATCTGGTTGGCTTGGTCTTGGGCACTGTCTTCCTTTTCTTCAATTTCCTTTTAGTAGGGGCCTCTTCCTCTACAGCCTCACTACTTTCTTCCTCCATTTCCCTCAAAAGTTCTTGGGCCAATCTAGCCTGTTTCTCGGGTGTAGATTCAAAGCCCTGGGGATTGGCTTCTCTCCTTATTCTGGAAATCTCTTCTGCTTTAGCTTCATTGAACCTAGGATGGCTGCTTGTGATGTGAATTTCTTTACCATTTCTGTAGATAACAGCCAACCCTTGTTTCAGCATTATGTCATCGGTATTCTTGAGATTTGTGATAAGGGTTGCTAACACCTTAGACTCATAAGGCTTGGGAAATGGATAGTCCACTTCTAATTTGTTCTTGCCATGATGTCTTGGTGGTGATCCAGTCCTGCCACTGAAGATTGGTTCAAACTCCTTGACACGTGAGTGTTCAACATCATATTTGTAAAGCATAATGTAACATAAGATGTAACAGAGATAACTACAACTCAGCAAAGGACAAGAAATACAGTAATATTAAAAGAAGCACATGAATCCAGAAGTAAAGAGGAAAAGGTTGAAAGGCATATGTATAGGCCTATTTGTAAACACCGAGGATTCTTCTCAACTTTAATTAAGATGTAATAAGTAAATAATAAAAATCAAATGTCACAAGAATCTCAGAAGATTGTATCTGTCAAAGAATGAAGATTAAAGTCATCTACAGACTTGAAGTAATTCTACATTGAAAGAAGTTCAATTTATTGATCAAGCCTCAGTGAAGTATTCAAGATCAGTGGATTTATTAAAGTGACAGAGATTTCAAGTTTTTACAGCAAAAGATACTGGTTACAGAGTTCTTGAATGAAAAGGAAGTGAATAACTGCTTAAAGTCAAACAGATAATGAACAGACATTGTCGTTAGTCACTCATGAACCAGACAGTACATTGAGTGTCAACGTACTAATATGTTTATTCTTTATCTAAGTTTTAGTGATTCAGAAATTAATTGAGAAGTCAACTAATTCTATTTATTCTCTTATAAATAATTAATATTATTAAGTAAATTATTTATTAAATTAATTCTGTAAAGAATTAATTTAATACATAATTTATTTAGTTAATTATTTAAATTAGAATAAAAATGAACTAGGAAGACTTAGGTTTAAACTAGGAAGACTCTGTTTTTTAAACTAGGAAGACTCACAAGTGAGTCTTCCCGATTGTCTTCCTAGAGTAAACCCTAGTTTTCCCGATTGTCTTCCCAACTCATTTTCTTGTCTTCCCGATTGTCTTCCAAGGGTAAATCCATTGTTTTCCTGTGAGTCTTCCTAGTGCAAATTATATTCTGTTAAAGTGGTCTGCATGTGGGTTGATTAAAAAGGAATGCTTTGTGTTTTAATATAAAAGCAAAGGCAGGAGACTTGAAGAGATATCAATTACATTACACAAGACAGAACATACAAAAACTTTTCATTCCTTAACTGTCTTAAATTCTCTCAACGACAAAGCTTCAAATTTCTGCAGGAGTATTAATTCTTGTTTGGTTCTTAACATTTAATTCATAAGAACTGATTCTCTTGTACTGCTTTTACTTTCTAGCGGATCATAATCCCTAGATTTTATATCGAACTACTTTTTAGTATTCGATCCTTTTTATTACAAAAATAGATAAATTCATGTCGAATTTATTCTAGGTTTGTTTTATTAAGAAACTTGTAATCAGTGATCAAATTGTAACACTCGTCAAGTTTAATATAAGTTATATTTAACTTGAATATTGTTTCAGTTTTATTCCGCATTAATTTGTTCTATATTGTTAAATCTTTTAAAGGACAAATTCGATTAAACGGTATAGTTTGTATTCAACCCCCCTTCTACAAACTTATCAGGACCTAACAAAGGTAAACTCAAAAAATCAAAATATGCTATGTATTCTTGAAGTCCGTAAACATGTCACGGAAAGAAGTTCATTAAAATGTTCAAGCCTCTGTGACAAATAAAGAAACAAGACTTTCAAGACTACAGAAGTATGTGAATAATCAAGAGTTAGTACCATAGGGTTCCAGTGATTTAATTGAAGCAACCAGAACTACAAAGGACTTATCAGCAGCATTGAATTGTAGACATAGAAGAATTGATCAAGTGTTAGTCATCTGTGAATCAGACCAGTTACACTAGTTGTCAGCACCTAAATGATCAAGATGTTTATCGTCTCGGAAGAAGTTGATTTAAATTCTAAATCTGAAACATCCTAAAAGTGAAAAGAATATTACAAGGTATGTTTAGGTTTAAAGAGAAGTACAAATCACTTACAGTAAAAAGAAAGAAACTTCAAGGGTCAAAGTGATAAAGGATTCAATGGTTTTCTTTTTGGAAAAACCATCGAAGTGGATCAAGTGAAGTGGAAAGAAAAACCATCGAAGGATTGTTTTTCCATTCGATAGATTTTATTTAAAATCTATCGAAGGAAAGAAAAACAAATCCTTTCGATAGTTTTAAATAAAGGAGCAGATGAAACTTTTGTTGTTGTGTCAGGTTGACTGAAAAATGGACGGCCAGGATTACTTTGATTTTGGTTCGATAGTTTTTCAAATGAAGTCTACAAAAACGAAGAAGAATTTAAGAGCTCAAGAACGATTACTAGAGAAAATTTATAGTGCCTTAATTTCTAAAGTTTGTATTGATTACGTTAACCTGAACTCATTGAAGCTAATCTACGGATTAGATTTGTAGCACCCCTCGCGGTTTATATTTATAAAACGATATATTCCCCGACTTGTGTTTTGATTTGGTGCATTTGATTTTGTAGTAGAACTGAATGATTTATCCGCGAACGAAATTAAATAATTTGTGAGTATCGTATTCAACCCCCCCCTTCTACGATACTTTGGACCTAACAATTGGTATCATAGCTATTTGATTAACGTACAAATCAGATCCGGTGAATGAGGCCAAAATCAAACAAGGCTTGAAAATTTGAAGCAAATTTTTTAATTTTCAAAATCTTTCATTTGATTGAAATTTCTTGAATTTTAAATAGTTTGGAATTTTCAGAAACCATGAGTGCTCCAAAGACAACTGCTGGTATTAAAGTTCCCCCTTCACTAGAGATGATTTCAGTTTGTGGAAGATGAAGATGCTGTTATTTATCAAGGCATCTAATCCGTTGTATATTGGCATATTAGAGAACGGACCGTTTGTACCAATGAAACCAGTTAGTGAATCTACAGCTCCTGACGGTACCAAAATTCCTCAAGGCTCAACCCCAAAGGATTTATCTGAGTACACAGATACAGACAAAGAACTGATTCGATTGGATACAGGTTTGATGCTGATATTGACAGACTCCGCAGACAAGGAAATGAGCTATCAGTTAATGAACTGTGTGAGCGGGAAACAAATGTGGGATACCATAAATTTGTTAATGGAAGGAACTGAAGACGTGCAGGAAAACAAATTGGACATCCTGACTTCTCAATATGAATCATTTAGGTCATTTCCTGGAGAAAGTATAACTCAGGTCTTTGAGAAGTATACTAAGCTGTTAAATGAGTTAACCATGAAAAGGAAGACCTATCCTCTGAGAGAGACAAACAGGAAGTTCAAGATGACACTGCCCCCATCATATAGAACACAAGTCCTCATCCATAAGGGAAAGAATTGACTTTACTAAGATGCCATTGGAGATGGTATATGGCAAGCTTAAAACTTATGAAATGGAGCAAGAACAAAGAGTGATAATATACGGACCAGGGACGGTGGACAACAAGAATTCTGCACTCGCAAGATCAGTAGCACTTGTAGTGGATGAACCAACAACTTCTGATATTCAGTTTCAAACCCCTAGAGCTGGAAAGGAGGTGATTATAGAAGCTGAAATGGATTATGTGAATCTGGGTGTTGATGAAAGTGATTACTACACCCTAGAAGAGCTTGAGCAAATGGAAGACAAAACCATGGCGTACTTAGCTGCAAAGTTTAGCCACATTCGTTTCAAGAGAAACTCTAAGTACAAGTTCAAGGGCTCACCCAACAGATTTCAGAAAAACAAGTATTCACCAGGCACTGGCTTTAAGGGAGGCTACAAGACTGGCATGATTGATAGAAGCAAATCAAGATGCAACAACTGCAATGAGTTAGGGCATTTTGCTACTGAATGCCGGAAGCCTCATCAAGCAAGAGACAGGAAAGATGTCTATGAGAAGAAAGATTCTTATGAGGATTTGAAGAAAGAGAATGCTAAGCTGAAACAACAACTGGAAACCTTATCTGGAAAGCATAAAGGAAAAGCTTATATTGCAGAGGGTAAAAGTTGGGATGATACTGATTCGGATGAAGAGGAAGAGTATGTAAATCTTGCCCTAATGGCCGACTCTTCAGAGGAATCACCACAATCATCTCAGGTACCTATCTTAACAACAATTGACATGTCTAATTCTGAGTACAAGAAAACTGTGCAAGATCTTAGTGTAGAATTGTTTAATGTACACACAAGCATGCTAGCATCAGAATTTGAAAATGCTAAGTTAGTTCTTAAGATTAAAAATCTAGAATCTAAGAATGAAGAACTAATGCTTGTAGCTGTCACATTAGAAGATCTTAAACAGAAAAATGAGTACTTAGAGAACAAGGTCAAGTGTAATGATGAGATAGAGACAATCCTCAGGAAGCAGATTTCAGATCTAGATTTGAAACTGAATGCATATAAGAACTCTGCCCTAATTGCTAAGGAAATAATTGATACTCAGACCTTAGGGAATAAAACTGCTAAAGGATTTGACTACATCAAGAAAAGTGGAAAGAAGATTGTGGAATTTCCTATGACATCTTCAGCTGTCAAGAAGAATACTCCACATGTTCTTAAGAATGTAGATTGTCCAGTTTTTGTTAAGCCGTTTCCAACACTTTTCAATGAGTATGATCTAATCATAAGACAAGAATTGCTTGAGGAGGATATGTTGAAGGAAGTAGAGATAAAAACTAAGTTTCCTAGGAAGTCAGTAAAAACTGAATTACCTAAAACTGATGTAGGCAATAAGGTTAGCAAGGCTAAAAAGAACAGGAATGGGAAACCTAGTGTTAATTAGAATATTGTTTCAACTACTCCCATTGCATCTAGGAAGTTGTGCACTAATTGTAATTCTACTGGACACCTTACACATGCATGTAAAAAGGTTAAAGTAGAAACTGCTGTTACTTCTGAAATGCATGACATGTCTGACATGCCTGATCTTCATGAACCATGTGGAAAGAAAGAGTGTTTACTTTGTGCATACAATATCATACATGCTTATTTTAAGTTGATGAATGCATCTAGTAGCACTAGTACTGTAAATGATAAATCCACAGACAGCATGAAAGTCAAACAAGTTAAGACTGACTTGAATGTTACTCTTGTTAAAGTATCTAAACCTTCAGGACCCAAACAAGTTTGGGTACCAAAGTCCGTTTAATCAATCTGTGATTGCAGGGTAAGGTTAAAAGCTCAAAGGTCGTGTGGATTCTGGATAGTGGCTATTCTAGACACATGACAGGTGAAGAGTCCCTGCTTACAGAGGTGGTTAAGAAGACCAGTCCGATTGTAACCTTTGAAGATGACAACAAATGATTCACTACGGGATATGGTAATATGAGAATTGGGAATGTCATCATTGAAAACATCTCTCTTGTTGAAGGATTGAAGCACAATCTTCTAAGTATCAGTCAATTCTGTGATAAAGGATACAATGTAGATTTCATAAAGGACAAGTGCTTGATCACAAACAGGAAGGATGAGAAGCTTGCTCTACTGGGAGTGAGAAAAGGAAATTTGTTTATAGCTGACTTAAGTTCTACCAGTGAAGGAGAAGTTACATGTTTATACAGTAAGACATCTTCAGAACAAAGCTGGCTATGGAATAAGAAGCTCTCACACTTGAACTTCAAAACGATGAACTCTTTGGTAAAGAGAGAGTTGGTGAGAGGGTTGCCCCTGATGGAATTTTATCAGGAGGGACTATGTGAAGCATGTGAAAAAGGGAAGTCTAAAAAGGCATCACACAGAAGCAGAGAAATGACAAGCATTGTTGAACCTCTACAGCTGATTCATATGGATTTATTTGGTCCAGTCAATGTTATGTCACTTTCAAGAAAAAGATATGCATTAGTGATGGTGGATGTCTACTCCAAGTACACGTGGGTGTTATTCTTA
This sequence comes from Heracleum sosnowskyi, assembly GCA_030848705.1. Classification (NCBI taxonomy): domain Eukaryota; kingdom Viridiplantae; phylum Streptophyta; class Magnoliopsida; order Apiales; family Apiaceae; genus Heracleum; species Heracleum sosnowskyi. Next base: position 36,599,900 of record CM061238.1, read on the forward strand.
CATTCAAAGGATGAAGCAACACAACTAATCATTGATCACATCAAAAAGATAGAAGTGGAAGCTAAGCTACCTGTGCGGACAATCAGATCAGATAATGGAACTGAATTCAAGAATGTAGTTCTTAAAGATTTCTGCTCAGAGAAAGGAATATCTAGACAGTATTCAGCACCAAGAACTCCTCAACGGAATGGAGTAGTGGAAAGGAAGAACAGAACCTTGGTTGAAGCAACAAGGACAATCTTAAATGAATCAAAACTTCCCACTTACTTTTGGGCTGAAGTAGTGAATACAGCTTGCTACACTCAGAATCGAACCCTGATCAACAAAGATCATGAAAAGACTCCGTATGAGTTAATGTCCAACAAGAAACCAACACTGAAGTACTTTCATGTGTATGGTGCAAAGTGCTTTGTACTAAAAGATGGAGAACATCTAGGCAAGTTTGATGCCAAAGCAGATGAAGGCATTTTTCTGGGCTATTCTCTGGAATCTAAGGCTTACAGGGTGTATGTGATTGAAGATAAGAAGATGTTGGAAAGCCTGAATGTAACATTCGATGACACCAAAAGACCAGGCCTGCAAACTAGAGAGAACTCTGAATCCTTGGTATTTGAAAATCTATCAGGAGATCTCTCTGACATTGAAGAAGAACCTGAAGTTGTTACAGTTATTAATAATAATGATAATGATAATGATTCTGGACCAAGTTGTGACAGTAGTGGAAATCATCAGACTACTACTGGATCCACTAGTCAATCAACAGGGTCAGCAGATCATACCGTCAACAACTCGGGGAGAGCAGGAGAAGGATCAACTAGTCACACTCCACAACATTTTGAACAAGGAGAATCATCAAGATCACATCTGCCAAGACAAAGGGTATGGAATAGAGATCATCCCTTTCACTTGATCATTGGTGATCCAAACACATGAGTGAGAACTAGAAGGACATCACAAAATGAATGTCACTATTCTGGGTTTCTTTCAGAAACAGAACCTAAGAAAGTTGAAGATGCCCTAGATGATCCAGATTGGGTGAGTGCAATGCAAGATGAACTCAATCAGTTTGAAAGGCAGAAAGTTTGGAAGCTGGTACCCAGGCCTAAAGGAAAATCTGTTATAGGAACAAGATGGGTATTCAGAAATAAGTTGGATGAAGATGGCATTGTAACGAGAAACAAAGCCAGGCTGGTTGCTAAAGGTTACTCTCAAGAAGAGGGTATAGATTATGATGAAACCTATGCACCAGTAGCAAGACTTGAGGCCATCGGAATTGTAAGATCCGTGAACTTTATTAATTATATAATTTGTATTATATGTGTAGAATAATTATTATGAAGTATTTTGAGTTTTAATGATAAAGGTTGTTAAGTGATTATGTGCTAAATTGGTGTGTCGGATGCCCCTTTCAAATATCTTGTCATTTGAAAATATCTTCAATTTTGAGCCCCGTTTTGAAAATTTTGAGCCCCGTTTTGAAAATCCCTTCATCATTCGTGTCCGAATCATTATCGGAAGATTTATTCGTATCATTATATCCCTAGTTATCTGATCTTGTCAATATTATCTGTTTTATTCAGAAAGGAGAAAAATTATTCCGTACCTTAATTGTTTAGGGCAATTGATATATCATCCGTATCAATAACACATCTGTTATAGCCCCAGTATTCTTGAGCATTAGTTATATAAATGATATGTATTGATTTGGATAATTATCACCTCGTAAAACGTGTATTTTACTTTATTAGGGTTCTAAAGCGATCCAGTGGATCTATATCGATCCAAAAATGTCGTTTGGGGTATCATTTTCCACTAAGTATAAAAAGGAGAATCGTACATTATTATATGTATAATACATATATAAATACAAAAAAAATATAAAAATCTCCGAACCGTGTTCTTCGTGTTCTTGAAAATCAAAATCAATTTTGAAGGTGTTATTGAAATCCAAATCACAAGTTCAAGTACTCAAATCAAAGATCTTGAGCTCTAGTTTCAGAATCTTCCAACCATATCATCATCTGGTAATTTTTCGATTTTATATGAATTTTTCAATATTCGAATTAAAATTAGGGTTCTTGTTCGAATTGGGGATGCTAGGCCGAATACAGTATAATCAAATATATATGAGAATAACAATAATCAAGAACACTGTTTATGAATCAATAAACTGTAATTGTATTAACAGCTTCTCTCTTTATGATGTTAATGAATCACAAAGAGCTTCTAGGTTACAAGAATAATAATTCTATGTTCGCATCCCTTCTAGGGATAACCTATCTGTGTTTATATATTACACAACTACATACAATCCATCTCTAATTGATATTCCTATAAGTTAGCTATACAATTCATATCAATTAAGGATTGCTTCTTATCTTCTATTCCGTTTCCTTAGCTGTATCAATATATTCTGCTTCTTTCCATCTTCAGAATATATTGCTTCTAGAATATTCAATTCAGCACCGACAGCTAATTCAACTATCACCACGTCAGACTTTAACAAACTCTGACTGGCTTCAATGTAAACTATGATTAACACTTGGTACTTAAACACTGATGAGCAAACGTCAGCAATTATATTTAACAGGGGATTTTCATTCTGTTGATTCTCCATTCAATTGATTGCTTCTAACATGTTCCTAGGGTTCTAATTACTAGGAATTCATGCTTTAATTTCATGTTTATGTTCGATTTTGAGAAATTCGATTTTAGGGTTTTTGACCGATTTTTCTTTTGAATAGTCCGTTCATATGAATGATCTGACATTGTTTTTGATAGAGGTCTTTTGTTGTATGTGTTCTTAGCTTAATTTTAACATAAAGAACGTAGAGTTTCATGTACAATTTTGGTAGATCGGAAAATTTGTATAAGGTCGCCGGAATTTGATCGGGATTGGGATTCCGACTGTGTTTTTGGTTTGTTTTGATCGGAATGAATAACTGAGTTTGTAAGGAATGTTTTGGTATAAAAAGCCCCAAATTCTGAGGCGTTTGTGAGTCGCCGGATTCTGGAAAACCCACCGGAATCTGGGAATTTTCCGGCAAGTTCTTCCCGACCCGTTTTTGTTCTTCCCGACCCGTTTACCCAAAATTTCGACCCGGTTTCAATCTTCGAAACCCTAATTTATTTTCAGAAAACTTTTTTTGAATTTTTATTTTAAATTTAATTCGAAAATAGTTTAAAATTTTATAAAAAATCATATTTTTATTTTAAAAATACATTTTTAAATTCAGAAAATTCTGAAAAATTATAATTATTTATTTAAATTTGAAAACTGATTAAATTTAATTATTTTAATTATTTTTAATTAATAATTAATTAATTTAATTAATCTATTAATTCTTTTAATCAGTTAATTCTTAATAATTAATTATTAATTAGATTTAATTAATTTAGATTAGGTTTAATTATTTTCTAGCTTGATTTAATTATTTAAAAATAGTTTGAGTGTTTGAAAAGTGTCAAGTATTTTTTATTAATTGATTTAATTGTTTTAAATACTTATATTGTGATTAAAAATCCGATTTTTAATTTAAAAATTGTTTGTGACTTATTTAAATTCAATTAAGCCTCGAATATTGTTCTAAAAATATTTATAAGTGCTATATGGTTTATATGAGTTGACTAATGTGTTTTATTGTCTGTAAATTCCCGTACGAGGGCTAATGTCTGAGTTTTAATTACCGTAAATTAGATCGGGCATCCGATAGGAACACGATTACTTGTTTAAATTTGAAAATGGTTATGAGTGTATATCGAGGATAGAATGAGGATAGTTAGACTTACTGTAATGAGTTGTTTATTATATAATCGAGTTCCCGGAGCAAGGGAAAGGAGAAGGTAGAGTAAGCTTGGTAGAATTCCGTCAGCTACGTAGACCAGGCAAGTATCTGTGCCTTTACTTGTTGATTAAATTGTTATTGTTCTTAATGATTACATGTATGTTACCATCAGAACGATTCAGATTATTCAATCTTCACCGTATTGAGCAACTCATGCTATTTCCTTGAATATTCCTAAATTCTTGATTAAATCCAAAATCGTGTCGAATATCAGAAATCTTCATTTCAATTCACTTGTATTGACTATATTCATTGTTGACCTTCTTAAATGTGTACTTACGTACCATTGAAACCATTTCGAATCTATTTCTCGAACTTCATTTGATATTGAGCAGTTGAAGCTCTTTTGCAACTATTGCACCCTATCATTGTGTACTTATCTTGTTATGCATGTTATTGCATATACTCTGTGATAGAATTGACATGTTTTAAAATGGGACCAATAATGGTCGGAATAATTTAAGGCCAAGATGGCCATGGATCCTAGTGGAGGACTTTGCTATAAGCTAGTCTGGGGTTGATGCGTGACTGATCAGCAGCTCAACCTTTTTATTTGAAAAACGTAGAAGTCCAATTCTAATCCCTCTTTCTTCAATAAAGATTGTTAAAAGCATATGTTTGACTTGTATATTGTTGATTCAGATAACTGTGATCCTTCCTTTCATTATGGAACTGTGATTGATATATATTATGCTTGCTGAGCACTTGTGGCTCATACTTGGTTTGTTTCTAACCATATTCCAGTTAAGCGAGAGTATGAGCAGACACAGCGCGAGCGATAGTTCTCCAGCAGCTAGGAGATCACCAAGAGTGGTTGTCATTGGCAGGGTAGTTGTTTGTTTTGATAGTTAGACTAGATGTCTAGCTTTGACTTTAAGTTGTGTAATAACTCTGAAAACTGGTTTGTAATAATAATGACTTAGAAGCTTGTTCAGTGCCATAATCTGGATGCGGTCTTGGTTAAGGGGTATTTTATGTTATTATATTATTATGCATGTGTTATATACAGGTTTATTGTGTTTCGTTGGTCGAGTGACTCCCCAAATTTGTACCCCGGGTTTGGAAGGTGTCACAAGAATGTTTCTGGCATTCGCAGCACATTCCAATTACAAAGTATATCAAATGGATGTGAAGAGTGCTTTTATGAATGGGGAGTTAGAAGAAGAAGTGTATGTGGAACAACCTCCTGGGTTTGAGGATTCAAAATTGGCAGACTTTGTGTACTTTCTATTCAAAGCTCTCTATGGACTCAAACAAGCTCCAAGGACATGGTATGACACTCTCTCTGAATTTTTACTTGAAAATAACTTTACAAAAGGTGTCGTAGACAAAACTCTCTTTTACAAACATCATAAAAATGATTTGATATTGGTGCAAGTATATGTTGATGACATAATATTTGGTTCTACTAAAGATGATCTATGCAAGAGATTTGCTAAGTTCATGCAGAGTCGATATGAAATGAGCATGATCGGTGAATTGTCATTCTTTCTTGACCTGCAAGTGTATCAAAGGCTAGATGGAATATTCATTTGCCAGTCCAAGTACATTAAAGATCTTCTTAAGAAGTATCAAATGGAAGACTCATCTACAGCAAAGACTCCAATGCCAACTGCCACTAAGCTTGATAAGGATGAAATTGGTAAGAAGGTTGACATCACAGGCTACAGAGGTATGAAGGCTCCTTACTATATCATACTGCAAGTAGACCAGATATAATGTTTGCAACATGCTTGTGTGCTAAGTTTCAGTCTGATCCTAAAGAATCTCATCTAATAGCTGTTAAGCGAATATTTAGATATCTTAAGGGAACCCCAAATCTTGGAATTTGGTACCCTAAAGATACATGATTTGATCTTATTGGATATACAGACTCAGATTTTGCAGGTTGTAAGATTGATCGGAAGAGTACTTCAGGAAGCTGTCAGTTTCTTGGAAGAAGGTTAGTTTCTTGGTATAGCAAGAAGCAGCACTCAGTGTCCACATCAACAGCTGAAGCTGAATACATAGCTGCTGGTAGCTGTTGTGCTCAAATCTTGTGGATATGGAACCATGTAACACCCCCAGATCCGGGGTCGGAGATCTAGGTTGTCACGTTCCTTTATTCCGTACAAACACTTGATACTTGAATCATAATAATATAAATCAACACACATGGTGACCCCACCATCCATATACTCACGCCAGTTATGTCTTAGAAACGAAATTGCAAAAACAGTAGTCATATGATCCATAAATTAAAGTTATTACAACCCAAAAGTAAAATACTTGCAACCTACTGCCAGTATGATTTCTATTTGAAACCAGAAAGGCAGTGCAAAAGTTTGTTCTTGTTCATTAATATACATACGTGATACTTATAAATAAACCGGAGCAACAAGAGTTACACTCCGAACCAACTCAGTATTTCTACCTGAGGTGCTGCAACTCCCATCCTATGGACGGTCTGCGCGGCCCGAACGCGCTTCCGAGTGGTATGACGAATCCTGGCCATCTACTCTAGCTGTTGTGTTGTGATATATATATAAAAGAAAGTAAGATTGAGCACTAATCCCAACAATAATACAAAGCAGTATAAGCATATATATGTAAGCATATATCATAAAGGAAAACCTTTAAAACTTAATTCATATCTAGAATGATATATTTATTATCCTTTTTGTCAAAACATGTCATACAGTACCTCTACTGTACGAGGAACATCATTACTCATCACTGCCACATTATCAGTAACTTAGTGCCTAGGCTTTCGTTACAATGTGCAGCACAACTCCAATTGGAGGGAAGGGACCTTTTTCCGGAGCACGCCACAATACACGATGATCAGTCGTTCTATCGTAAGCACACTTTTCTACTAGTAGATGGACGACATCTTAACATGATTATCACCCTAGCCGCATACGGGCTTTGTATCTGCTGGACTGTCCCACAACCTCCTACGCGAGATAAGTGCTAGACTGCCTAGCAGCCTCTTACGCTATAATCAGAGGTACTGTCCAAAAGACTCCTTCACATTTCCTCCTGGTCCCGGATAAAATCAATGAAACGGGAATCGGAATTTAATCCTATTTCCCCCAAGTACAATTACTTGTCAAAACTTTGCAACAGTTCAGATTCCTTACTCCAGAGTATTTGAAGGGAGTAAGTTACAGTGTGGGTTGACATCAGTCAACGAAACTACAAATGATTACCACGTATTTTGAAATCATGACCTGGGAGTTCATCGACATTTTCAGAGTTTAGCAAGTTTGAAATTCTTTGATTGAATAGGGGAGTCATCCCCAGCTATAGATACTCTAGAGGAATAGAGGAAGTAAAACTATTTCCTCGATTACTTGAGCTGGATTCCCAATTTTTGATGAGTTAGAAAATATTTAATCGCATTTAAATATTTTTAATAAACTTAAGATAATATTTAGGAATCTCTGTTTTAATTATCCTTTCTGAAGACCAGAAATATTTGTTTAAATGCTAGAACCTTAAATAATAATATAACAAGGTTCTATGATTTTTAAATCATATTTGGAATATTTAATAAATACCAAAATAATAAATATTGAATTATTATTCAATAATATTCCACTTAAGTGAATATTCAAATAATGTTCACTTATTTAAATAAATATTCAAAATAATATATTTTAAATAATATTATTTAATACCTCACATTAAATATCCAATAATATATATATATATATATATATATATATATATATATATATATATATATATATATATATTGGAATATTTAATCAACATATATAAAATTTAGCTATCCCTGGACCCTCCAGTTTCTGACAGTATAATCAAGTAAAAATAGTAATTCAACTCCCGATCTAATATTTTAAAATCATCGTATGAGTGCTTTATTCTTAGAGCCTTTAAACCTCGGTTTATATCTAGTATTTACCTAGCATATAAACCTTATATCTAATAAAGCTTTTTATTAAAAGTGTAAACAGTTATAAATCTTTTCACAACATTAAAGCAGGATATATATCACGTACACAACAGTAAATCACAACAGCATCACTTATATGATGTAGGGTTTGAAAACTTGCCTTGGTGTCTCGGTGGTGTGGTAGTGGGGGCTTGGGAGTGTGCTCGTTGATCTATAATAAGATACACAATACACAATCAGTCCCCTAGAACCAATTAATGTGCTATAACTTAAGCACTAAAGTTCTATTAATGAAAATCAAATGTCTCGCTCTTGGTCACTTATAACCTCATGACATTCCGTAAACTCTTAACTCAAAAGTTTGGGTGGAAATCTATTCTCAAAACCCAAGTATTTTACCATTGCTAACTCATTGTTTTTAACCATCCCCTTAAGGGTATTTCAAATGCGCAACTTTTGTTCCCGCATTTTTATAAATTCACAAACTTATCTTTTTAACACGAAACCTTCTAGGTTTCCTTCCTAACAATCCATGCTAGTATCTATTTTAATATCTCGACCCAATTCCATTTTTAAAGGGCTTGATCCCTATCTCAAAGTTCATGCAATGAACTACTTAGTTATCCGAAACCGCTTTCACTAAAACGGACGTTTCTCCTAAACCGTAAATCGAAACGATACGATTCTTTCGTTAAAACAAACTATAAAACAGAGTATACATGATCATGGTCAGAAAGCCTCATGGTTATGCTTTTAAGGTATTCGTGATCGCTGTCCAAACTTCCTAAATGAAATTCGACCTGGTAACGACGCTTAAACGCGATTCCCGTGTTTAAAACACTCTAATCAATTCACCAATCCATAACCAAGCAATCACAACCCAATGATTTCATTTATACCATCTTATTACTGTCTAAACATGCTCATAACACTAATCACTAGTTCAACCATCAATCAATCCACTAAACATCATGCTTATCATGCAAATCATCTCTATATCATACTATCACTAATCATTCTTAACAAAATCACTAATAACAAAGTGTAAACATAAGGGTGAGACGTTTTTATACCTTCGTTGGTACTTAGTATAGCCTAGCAATGGTTAGTATGCCTTTACTTGATCCTTAATTATCCTTTGCAAGCTTAGAACTTCAAGATAAAACAAGAATTTCAAACATTACTATTCATCTCTACTATTCATCATCAACTTTGATTCAATTTTTAAGTATGATAACAACCATGGATGATGATGAGATCAAGGATTTACCTTATTTTAGGGATGAGGGTGATTTAGAGCCCAAGAACATGAATTATGGTTGAGTAGAAATGGAGGAAAAGTTTTCTTATCCTTTGGAAGAGAAAAGGGCCGAAAGTTTCATCTTCATGGATGCATCTTCTTTTGTTTTGTTTTTGTTTTTGTATAATTACTCTTAATACTTCTCTTTTTAATTTGTGTGGTCTTGGATTGGTTTTTTCATTCAAAGACACATGTCATTATCTTGTGGTTTGTGGTGAAAGTGGTGACAAGGTGGTGATTCATCACCTTGTCATCACCTTGTCACCCTCCTGCATCATGCTTATGTCATCATTTGTATCATCAAGCCTCTTATATGTTGCACTTGATGATCTTATATGATAATTCTCCTTTGGTTAGGGTTTAATCCATAATTTGTTACGCTTTTGTTTTGTCGCTAAGTTTCGCGATAGATTCAAGTGATTTTAAAACTTTTCTTTGTACCAATGATAGGAGATACTTCCTTGATCTTTTCATAACCTTGGTTTAATATGTGATTATGGATTTCTCATTCTACATACTTTCTTAAAGCGATCAAATCAATACATCCTCGATTGTCCAGTGAATAGTGATTTAAAACTCGAATGGAAATCTTCTGATTCTGATTGCGTTTGCATTAACTCATTCTCCTTATACATCAATAATATAACCTCGAAACATTCATTCCATGTCATCCACATAGTGTGGTATGAAAAATATTTTCTTCAGCAAATTTACTATTCATCAGGGCAAATTTACTATTCATCAGGGTTTCAACTATTACAAAATTTTGGGATATTACAAACCAACTCCGTGACTATGGACTTTTGTTGACTAAAATTCCAATATTTTGTGACAACACAAGTGCCATAGCAATCTCCAACAACTCAGTGCAACACTCGAGAACGAAGCACATCGACATCAGGTATCATTTTATCAGAGAGCATGTCATGAATGGAACTGTGGAGTTACATTTTGTCCCCACGGAGGAACAAATTGCAGACATCTTTACTAAACCGCTTGATGAATCAACTTTTTCTAAGCTGGTTGGTGAACTTGGGATGTTAAATCTTTCTAATTGATTTTGATTAGAAGTCAGTAACTGCAAGTTAGTCCTTGTAAATACATGAGTTTAAGAATTTCTATATCCTTAGGACTCGTGAATTTATTTTCAGGAGCAATTCTCGTAGGATAGGATTATTGTACTAATTTTATGTCATATTTATGGATGATATATCTTCTGGAATTTAACTAGTTAATAATTCTAAAATTATTTAGGTGCTAATATTTGTTCTAAATATTTAAGCATCTATTTAATTCGAATTGATTTACTTTGTTTTGTTTTAAACATTGTAGATTGATGCAACATAATTTATTGGATTTTAATTGGTTAATATCATTTAATGATATTTAGTCAATTTTATTCTAAGAAAATTATGGATTTTCTGGTAACTTTGAATTTTTGGAGAAGAATGTTTATCTAAAATAAATTCACAGTTAACAGAAAATAAAAAGGTTGTTTGATTTTTAAAAAACAAGAACATGTTTTAAGAAAATTAAGCTGGGAGCAAAAAAATATCGAATTAGGAAATTCGATACTTGTTCTAAGTACTAGAAAAAATATATCGAAAGAAATTTTCGATAGGTTTTGGAAAGGAAATGAAAAAATATCGAAGGTATTTCTCGATAGATTTTGAAATTGATGTGAAAAGTATCGAAGGGATTTATAATTTTCCAATATTAAAATCCTCGATAGTTTTCATAAAAATAGGCTCGATAGTTTTTGGTTTAAAAACAGAAAAAGCTTTCGATAGTTTTTCAGAAAGTCGGTTTAAATTTTAGATTTTAAACACTTCGATAGTTTTTCAAAAAACTATCGAAATGTTTTTGACCTTTTTGCCCCTCTGAGAAAACCATCGACGGTACATTTCAAAAATATCGACCATGGATTTACGAAAATACCCCTGAGTTTCAAAAAGTATTTAAGAGCCCCTTAGCCGTTTTCTCTTCACAATTCTCAAATCTAAGAAGCTTTTTATATACTTATAAATAGATACAAACGAAAACATCACAATCGATACTTTCTTGATCATTTTTACTGATTAAAACTAGAAAAGATACTATTCTGTCACTGTTAATCTTTTTTAACCGTGAAAGTGTGATTCTTTTGAGTTTTTGAAACCTCTCATTAAGGAAGAAACTATCGAGTGTGTCTTTTTTGAACTCTTAAGAATTGTTAACTGTTCATCTTAAGGAATTAGTTGTTAAAACAATTGATTTCTTTCAATGTTTTAAAAGAAATTTTCGAAAGTTAACAATTTAGGGTTCTTGATTAAATTGTTCGAATTTGTGAAATTCAGAAAAAGGGGTTATTTTAAAAGTTTGATTAATTAGAAATAATTAATTAAAATAGTTTTGGTTTAAAGATAAATTTTCTGGAAATTTTGAAAAATACAATGGCTGGAGAATTTATTGTAACTAAGACTAATCATGTCTCGTTTCAGAATGTGCAATCCATTACGAACTTACAGTTTCGTGCATGGGCACAATTCTTGAATACACGTTCTCTGGTGGCTTATGCATTAAGTACTCCTGCGGTCCTTTGTATTGATCAATTGACTGCATTGTACACGACAGCCACTGACACATCTGAGAATAACATAAGTTCTTTCAGTTTTGTTGTGCCAGGGGGCAGAACAATAAGGGTGACGGAACATGATCTTAATAGGATTTTACACTTTCCAACAAAAAACCTTTTCCTGATCCCAATACTGAAGAAATACATGCTTTCTTCACTCTCATTAGAAGTCAACAACCTAACTTCTTTGTGGGAGAGTTCCTAAAGCATTACCTGACAAAGCCATGGAATTTCTTCTTTCACACCTTAATCCATGTTTTTACTGCCAAGCTTACAAATCTGCATGGCATTCCTCTATTTCTTCAGAAACTAGGGTTTGCTATTGCTCACAATAGGCATATAAACATTGGAAGGCTTGTGATTGATCAAATAATTATGTGCATGGGACCACTGGATGAAAGAACAGGCATAGATGATGTGCTTTGTTTCTATCCAAGGTTCCTACAGCTAATTCTGAATGATGTGTTAACAGCTGAAGAACGGGAGATTTTTGAAGGTGAGGAGACCATGGAGTGCATGAAGATGAAGAGCAATGCTATAACAGCTCTGATCAAGAAGAATCATCTTCCAGGGGTGCCTATTGTTCTCACTGAATATCTAAGAACGGTACCCCTACCACTTCTACCCCCAGGGGAACAGGTAAACAAAGGTAATATTTATGAACCTGTTGTGGCTCCACAACCTCAACCAATGGATGTTGATCCAGAGCCCTCGGTGGCCATTCCTGACCAAGAGATTGCAAACCCACAATCTCTATCCATGGTCATAGAGCCTTTGCACGAGCCAAATGAAAACATAAACGAACCTCCTTCCCCTAGTATACCTAACATACAGACATCCGTGAGTGTAGAGGGAGATAGTGCCTTAGCAACACCACATAATGAGATACGCCCTTCAACAACAACTCTGCCTTCCTCTAAAAGGAGAAGACTAGAAAACGAGGCAACTGTTGAAACTTCATTTCAAACATCCAAAGAGCCCTTCACTGATTTTTCTGATGCTGATTGGGCTACACTAACCAAAGCTATATCTGAACCAATAGCTCAATCAAATAAGGAAGAATTGACGGAAACAACTGGTGTTCCGACCATATTACGGCCAGGTTCACTGGTTGAAGGTTCTAAATTGAACCAAGAGTCTTCACAGACGTCGAGAGAAGGTTTTGACCTAAATGCACAAACATCGAGAAAAGTCTTCACAGACTTTAGAGGGAGTTTCAGGATCTCTGCTGTTAATAGATCCTGATTCTAGCCTCCTAGAGATTCAAACTCTAGATCCTTCAAAGGATACATCATCTACGGATGATCAGCAACTTGGTATATCCAAGGACGGGGACTTGCGAAGCCCCATTGCACCACCGGTGATCTCCTTAAGGATGGCTACAGTGATTTCTGATGCAGGTACAACGAGAAATAAGGGAATGAGTGAAAAAAAACACTATCACCTGGCCTGAGTGGGAAAGGAAAAATGAGTGAAACACCAACAGAAACGTTGAGTGAACACCCAGAGCCAAATGTGAGGAGTGACACCCAAACCCTTACAAACATTGATGATTTGCTACAACCTACAGACAGAGAACTACATGTACAATCCACTCTCAAGGAGATAACAGTTCATGATCGTCAAGGAAATCCTCTATTCAAAGTCCCACTGAGACCTTCCTTTGACCAAGGGATCTCCTCCAGTCAAGCCGATGCTTCTTTAACTACTATTCAACAGAAGATTGACTTAGCTGCAGCTGATTCCAGAAGAACCTACAGGGTCTTAGGCAGTGCATCTGGCACTATAACAGGTACTAAACAGGTAGTGGACTCCCTGAAGAAGGAAGCTATGGAGGAACTGGTCGACTTGAGAGCAGACGTCAAGGAACTTAGAGATGGTTTTATGAATCAAGTGCATGCCCTACAACAAGGACAAGAAGCTTTAAATGAAGACGCTCTGGTTATCCGGGATGGTCAAGCTGGGGTCAAGGATGCAATGAACACGCTGTCAAGAGTGGAGTCTCACCTCAACAAGAGATTGGATAGAATCGAGCAGACTACAAACTTAAGACTTAATGACATTGACCTAAAGCTAGCTTCTATGCAAGAGATGAACAAGGACATTGCTCTATTCATGGAGAACGAAAGTGACGGAGTAGAGTCAATCTGGATTATGTTGAGAAACCAACAACCTGGTCCTTCAAACCAACAACATGGTCCTTCAACAACCTATTATGCTGAGGATGACTTCGTGGAGGATTCCTTAACTAAGGAGGAGAAAGATGGATGGGAGAAATGGGAAGGATGGGGTAAATGGGAAACTAATGAAAATATCATAACCACTATTCCAGTGAGACAATACTGGATTGAAGACATTGTAGAGAAAGATGTTGAAGAGGGATTTGAATTCATGCACGAGCAACAACCACTGGAAGATCATGAACCATATTATCCATAGCCAATTGAACATCCTATCTTGGATGATGATATGGAAGAAGCAAATCATCTTACAACAGAACAAGAAGCTGCCTTGGAGAGATTGAAAGCTGAGAAAGCAGAAAGAGATGCCAGGCAAGCTGAGAAGGAAACTCACCAAGCAGTTCTGAGGAGTGAAAAGCTAAAGAGATTCAAGATGTATAATGAAGCAAGGAAGAAGAAGATGATTGATTTGGCACAGAAACAAGGAAAAGATTGGGAGGTAGCTTACAACACTTTCTGCGGAGTTGAAGACAGTTTAGAAGTCAACGACAATGCTGAGGTGGAAGTTATGATTCAAGATATAAGGAGTGCAAATCAGGAAGATCATACTTACTTCATTGCATTGAGAAATTCTCTTATCTTTCTGAAAGCTGGGGTTAAAGCAAATGGTGCCTGGAGCATTAGTGAGAGTTTTGTGGAGGAATCCTAAAGTAGAAGAGTCTACCTGGGAGTTTTGTGGAGGAATCCTAAAGTAGAAGAGTCTACCTGGGAGTTAGAGAGTGAGATGTTAGAGAAGTATCCCCAGTTGTTTCCTTGATCTGATTCTGAGGACAGAATCCTATTAAGGGGGGAAGGATGTAATATCCGTGAATTTTATTATGTGATTAAATGATATATTTAATATAAAAATATTTGTTGTGGAGTATTGGAATATTATTAAATGATAATTATTGTGTGATTATGTGCTAATTGGTGAGTCGGAAGCCCCTTTCAAATATTTCGTCATTTGGAATTTTCTTCAAATCTGAGCCCCGTTTTGATTATTCAAGGGCCCCGTTGGAATTTCGTACATTAATTATTATCTCTTCGTCTTTCGTATTCGAATCATTATCGGGAGAGATATTCGTATCATTTCATTCCTACCTATTTGATTCTGCAAGAAAAATTCGTTTTGTTCAAAAAGGGAAAAATTGTTCCGAACCCTAATTGCTTAAGGGGACGGATATATCGTTTTATATCAATATTACATTTGTTATAGCCCCAGTATTCTTGAGCATTAGTTATATAATGATATGTATTGATTTGGATAATTATCAATCCTTGTAGATAATTATCTTCTCGTGAAACATGTTTTTAACCTAATTAGGGTTTTTAAACGATCCAGTGGATCTATAACGATCCAAAAGTGTTCCTTGGGGTATTATTTTTCCAAAAATATATAAAGACGAATCGTACCTTATAACCTTCATAATCTGCATTGCGTATAATCAAAAAGTAAAAATTCCCGAAACGTATTCTTCGTGTTCTTGAATAATCAATCCATTCCCCAGTAAAAAGTAATTTTTCGATTTGTTATCAATTTTTCAATATTCGAATTAAAATTAGGGTTCATACCCGATTTGGGGATTTTCATTCTGTTGATTCTCTGTTCAATTGGTTGCTTATAACATGTTCCTAGGGTTTTAATTAGCAAGATTCCATGCTTTAATTTCATGTTTATGTTCGATTTTGATGGGTTTGATTTTCGGGTTTTGACCCGAATTCTTCTTTTGAATAGTCTGTTCATATGAATGATCTAACATTGTTTTTGGTAGAGGGCTTTCATTGTATGTGTTCTTAGCTTCATTTTAACATAAAGAACGTAGAGTTTCATGTAGGATTTTTACAGATCGGAAAATTTGTTTAAGCTCGCCGGAAAATAGTCAGGTTTTTGATCCCGACGATGTTTTTGGTACGTTTTTTATCGGAATGTGTTGCTGTGTTTATTTGGAATGTTTTAATATAAAAATCCCCAATTTTGGATGTGTTTTTGGCTCGCCGGAATCTGGAAAAGGTCGCCGGATTCTGGAAAAATTCCGGTTGTTCTTGGCGACCCGTTTCACTTCTTGGCGACCCGTTTACCCGAAGTTTGACCCGGTTTCAATCTTCAAAACCCTAATTCGATTTCTGAAAACTGTTTCTGGATTTTATTTTTAAATTTAATTCGAAAATAGTTTAAAAACTTTAAAAATTCATATTTTTATTTTAAAAATATATTTTAATATCAAAAAAATTCTGGAAAATTATATTTATTATTTTAAATCCGAAAATTGATTAAAATTAATTATTTTATTTATAATTATTAATTAATTGTTAATTCTTTTAATAAATTAATTCTTAAAAATTAATTATTAATTAGATTTAATTAATTAAAAATTCAGTTTAATTATTTTCAAGCCTATTTATTTATTTAAAAATAGTTTGAGTATTTAAAGAGTGTCAATTAATTTTATTAATTGATTTATTTGCATTTAAATGTTTATATTGGATTTAAAAATCCGAGTTTTGATTTAAAAATTAATCGTGACTTATTTAAAATTCAAATAAGTTTCGTATGATGTTTTAAAAATGTTTATAAGTGCTATATGGTTCATATTAATTGTGTGATGTGTGTTATAGTCTGTATATGCCCGTACTAGGGCAAATATCTGAGTTTTAAATATCGTAAATCATACCGGATGTCCGATACGTAACTGGTTACTTGTTTAAATGTGATTATTGATTGAATAAGTGTCGAGAGTAGAACGAGAATAGTTAGACTTATTGTGATGAGTTGTTTAATTATAGAATCGAGTTCCCGGAGCAAGGTAAAGGGAAAGGTAGAGTGAGCAGAGTCGATCCGACAGCAGCTTAGACCAGGCAAGTATATGTGCCTTTACTTGTGATAAAATTTATTATTGTCTTGATTACTTGAATACCGTTATCCCCAGAACAATTCAAATTATCAATCTTTTAACCGCATTTGGACAACTGATTGCATTTCCTTAGAGATTCTTGATTCTTTGATTTGATCTGCATCGGAAACCCTTATTTCCAATTCACTTGATTATTGTTTACCACCATTTGGTTATTGTTTATCATCCTTTGATTATTATTGACAACCATTGATTATTTGACTTCCATCTTGACTATTGATTACGGTCATTGATTATCGATTACCAATCTTGATTTCCTTATTGAATGAGTACACTGTACCATTGAAATTATTCCATGATTCTTTCTCGATCTTCATTTGATACTGAGCAGTTGAAGCTCTTTTGCAATTACTATACATTGAGTTTATCTTATTGAGCATGTTATTGTTTATACCCTATGATAGATTTGTCATGTTTTTAAAATGGACCAGTAATTGGTCGGGCCATATTTATGGTCGGAATAACTTAAGGCCCAGTTTGGCCTAGGATCCAGTAGAGGACTATGCCGTAAGCTAGTCCGGGGTTGATGCGTGGCTGGCCAGCAGCACAACCTTTGATTTCAATAAAATGTATAAGCCAAATTCTAATTCTTTTTCTTCAATTGTTATTGATACAAAGCATGTGTTAGCTAAATATTGTTGATTCTGATATCGTAAATTCATATCCTTACAACTGTGATAGAAATGATTCATATGATGTTTGCTGAGCAATTTTGGCTCACTCTTGCTTGTTGTTTTCTAACCCTATTCCAGTGAAGCGAGAGTATGAGTCGGCATAGCGTGACCGATAGTTCACCAGCAGCCAGGAGAGCCCCTCGAGTCATTGTCATTGGCAGGGTAGTTGTTGTTTTGCTTTTCTAGATTAGATGTCTAGATTTGAACTTTAGGTGTGATGTAATAACTCTGATAAAACTGGTATTGTATTAATAAGAGATTGTAGTAGCTTGTGTTCATTGCCATAATCTGGATGCGGTCTTGGTTAAGGGGTATTTGTGTCTTTATATATTATGTATGTGTTAAATAGTGTTCCGTTGGTCGGATGACTCCTCAAATCTGTACCCCGGGTTTGGAGGGCGTCACAGTTGGTATCAGAGCAACATGTTATGGCAATTGAAACAAGTTAGGACTTAGGGTCTAGGATAATGTAGAGAGTTAGGAATTTACTTAAGGATATTAGGAGGTCAACTAGGGATATTATGCGTAGTAATTAAATGTGGTTATAATTGCAGCCCCTAGTTCTAGTTCAGACTCAGACCCTTCCGAGGATACGATAGCAGAGATACCTACACCCGTTGAGAGAGCAGGACCATCTCGGCCAATGCGATACCAGCCTAGGCATCAGCATCCGGTAGTCAGGAGAGATCAGGTACCTTGTCCTATTCCACTCCGACAAGTAGCCCCAGCACCAGTGTCTCAGGCATCAGTTTGTGGGCCTTTGTATCAGTTAGGTGAGCCACCAGTTCCACACCATGAGTATCAGAGGGTGAGTAGAGAGAGGGAGTACCTTTATGGACAGGTTATGGAGATGGGGAAGATTCGTTCGATTGAGGCAGCCGCTATCCGAGAGAGGGACAGACTTAGAGATCAGATAAGGGACATTCAGATGAGGTTTAGGGTTACGAGGACCTTGGTTGAGACTCGATTGCACGGATTAGCTTCTAGTCAAGAGGGAGAGACAGTAGCAGGGATGAGACAGATTTTGGATTATGCGATGAGTGAGATTGCAGAGATTTTAGGACACCCGTTATGGCAGACAGGAGCAGGTGATCTGTGAGCAGGTTTAGGAATAGACAGGTGTGGCAATGATGTATGGTTTCTATATAGTTAGTATATAGATGCGTATTATAGAATCAGCAGTGCACCGGGCTTATAGGAATGCCTCGGGTTGTTGTTGCATTTTTGTTGTATTGCTGGTCGACAGTTATGGTTCAGCCATGATATATTTTCTTTTGAAGCATTCTACGCTTGTACTAACTCTATCTATATATATATGTATGATAAACCTCTTTTATAGAACTGTATTTATTCCCTTGTTATTCATTTCCAGCATCATAACCGTTATTCTACTTGTTGCAACGAGTGTACTCATACACCGTTGAGAAGATCTGTAAACCTTCGAGATATCAATTGTGATCCTTCCTTCTATCATATGAGCTGTTTGATTAAGCCAATTATTGTTTATTCATCAGCGATATGCCTCCTAGACGACAAACCCGTTCATCTGATACCTCCGACCAAGAAGGTCAACAAAATACACCTCCCACGGGCCACATGGACCCGATGGTAATCCAGTTGTTAAATACTCTTACTCAACAGACTGTCGGATTAGCACAACAGCAACAAGCATTTCAGCAACAGCTCTTAGAACAACAGCAACAACATCAGCATCAGCAACATCAACAGCATCACCAGCAAGCAGCACCGGCGGTTACGTTTAAATCTTTCCAAGCAGTAAAACCTCCAGAATTTAAAGGATCAGCAGACCCTGTAGAGGCTAAGGCATGGTTGAAGGAGATGGAAAAGGCTTTTGCCTTGATAGAGGTGGCAGAGGATAAGAAGACGGAGTATGCAAGCTATTTTCTGAAGAATGAGGCCAGTTATTGGTGGGAAACGAGTAGGGCTATGGAGTCCAAGGGATTGATTACGTGGGCAAGATTTACAGAGTTGTTTTTGGAAAGGTATTTTCCGGACTATATGAGAGATCAGATGGAGTTAAAGTTTTTGGAGTTAAAGCAGGGAAGCATGACGGTGCCCCATATGAAACAAGGTTTACGGAGTTGTCAAGGTTCGTTCCAACCTATGTGGATACGGAGAAGAAGAAGGCCAAGAGGTTCCAGCAGGGACTGAGGTCTTGGATTCGTAGTAAGTTAGCTATATTGGAGTTGGACACCTATGCAGCGGTGGTCCAAAAGGCAATGATCGCGGAGACAGAGAGTGATTCTTACATGAAAGAGAGGGAGAACAAGAAAAGGAAAGCAGGGATACCCGATAAGGGACAGCAACAGGGAAGTTTTCAAGGGCAAGCAAATAAGAAACCGGGATTCCAACCCGGAAGGAATACAAGTTTCAGGAAACCAGATACCGGGAGCGTAGGACAAGATAACCGTCTACCAGCCGGCAGTCAACAGGGACTTTCTAGACCCCCACTACCAGAATGCAAGACATGCGGGAAGCGACATCCAGGGATATGCCATCGATTGAATGTCACATGCTTTAAATGCAATCAGAAGGGACATTATTCCCGGGATTGCAAGATAGGCATTGTGTGTCATCGGTGTAAGAAACCAGGCCATATGATTAAGGACTGCAGAGCACCAGCAACCGTGAACAATATGATTCGGGCAATTGAAGCACCCCCAGTTGTTAATGTCCAGCCGTTAGCCAGGACCTACAATATGTCAATGGGAGAAGCAGTGAGAGATTCCGACGTGGTGGCAGGTACACTTCTAGTAAATTCTATTCCTGGTAAAGTGTTAATAGATTCGGGAGCGACGAAGTCTTTTATTTCTGAAACGTTTGCTCGTAGATTGAATTGCGTAATGAAACCCTTAAGTGGAGTGTTGAATATAGAGATAGCTAATCAGGATCGTATAGCGGTCAGTTCATATTATCCTCGTTGTGAGATAGAGATTTTGGGAAATCATTTTTATATTGACTTGTTACCTTTTAAGTTAGGTGAATTTGATGTGATATTAGGGATGGATTGGTTGACTGAGTATGATGCGAGTATTGACTGTAAGAATAAGAGGGTTACTTTGATTACCCTAGAAAAGAAATAAATAATATTTAGAGGAGAGAGGCAAGGAAAGAGGTTCCTGACGATGATTCAGGCTAAGAGATTATTAAGGCAAGGTTGTGAGGCGTATTTAGCTTATGTGATAGATATGGATAAGGAAGTTTCTAAGTTAGAAGATATTCCAGTTGTAAATGAGTTTCCAGATGTTTTTCTGGAAGAATTACCAGGTTTACCTCCAGATAGAGAGATTGAATTTGCGATAGACTTAGTACCAGGCGCGGAGCCAATATCTAAGGCCCCTTACAGAATGGCACCAGTGGAGATGAAGGAATTGGCTACTCAACTGCAAGATTTGCTAGAAAAAGTAATTATTAGACCCAGCGTTTCACCGTGGGGAGCACCAGTATTGTTTGTCAAGAAAAAGGATGGAAGCATGAGATTGTGTATAGACTATCGGGAGTTGAACAAGCTGACCATTAAGAACAAGTATCCGTTACCTCGAAAAGATGATCTGTTTGACCAGCTGAAAGGAGCGGTACATTTTTCAAAGATTGACCTACGGTCAGGATATCACCAACTGAAGATTAAACCAGATGACATACCGAAGACAGCCTTTCGAACAAGGTATGGGCACTATGAATTTTTAGTAATGGCGTTTGGATTAACAAATGCACCAGCAGCTTTTATGGACTTAATGAACATGATTTTCAAGAGATATTTGGACAAGTTTGTAGTGGTATTCATCGACGACATTTTGATATACTCGAAGACAGAAGAAGAGCATGCAGACCATTTGCCTATTGTGTTGGAAACATTGAGACAAGAAAGACTATATGCGAAGTTTTCCAAGTGTGAATTCTGGTTGAGAGAAGTTCATTTCTTAGGACACGTGGTGAGCAGCGAAGGCATCAAAGTGGATCCAGCAAAGATAGAGGCAGTGAAGGATTGGGAGAGACCAAGGACACCGACTGAAGTTAGAAGTTTCTTGGGATTAGCTGGATACTACCGGAGATTTGTGCAAGATTTAGCGAAGATAGCTACTCCAATGACCAAGCTGACAAGGAAAAGCGAGCTTTTCATATGGAACGATAAATGCGAAGAAAGCTTCCAAGAGTTAAAGAAGAGACTAACTACGACACCGGTATTGATGTTACCAGACGATCAAGGTCAATTCGTAATCTATAGTGATGCGTCGTACAAAGGATTGGGTTGCGTACTTATGCAACATGACAAGGTGATTGCTTATGCGTCAAGACAGTTGAGGCCCCACGAACAGAAGTATCCTACACATGATTTGGAGTTAGCAGCGATTGTGTTTGCTTTGAAGATATGGAGGCACTACTTGTATGGAGAGAGATGTGAAATTTACACCGATCATAAGAGTTTGAAGTATATCTTTACTCAGAAAGAGCTGAACATGAGGCAACGAAGGTGGTTAGAACTAATCAAGGACTACGACGTTTCTATCAACTATCATCCCGGCAAGGCAAATGTGGTAGCAGATGCACTGAGCAGAAAAGAGAGATTAAATACACTGACGATGGCCAAAGAGTTATACAAGAAATTTGAGAAGTTAGAGATCGAAGTAAGTATTCCGAAGGATGCGACGGAAATGATTTATACCATGACGTTTCAACCTGAATTGTTGGAGAAGATACGGAAGTGCCAAGAGCAAGTTATGAATGATGATGTGAGTAAGATGACAGGTGAGGAAATATGTAGCCAACCGGACGACAAAGGGATCTTGAGATTTGCTTCTCGGATATGGGTTCCTAAGGTAATGGAACTGAAAAATGAAATTTTGCACGAAGCGCATAACTCGAAGTATTCAATTCATCCAGGGAGTACGAAGATGTATCGAGATCTTAATGTTAGGCCGAATACACAATATAATCAAGTATGTATGAGAATAACGATAATTAAGAACACTGTTTATGAATCAATAAACTGTATTTATATTAACAGCTTCTCTCTTTATGATGTTAATGAATCACAAAGAGCTTCTAGGTTACAAGAATAATATATCAATAATCGCGTGTCCCTTCTAGGGATAACCTATCTGTGTTTATATAGTACACAGCTACATACAATCCTTATCTAATTGATATTCCTATAAATCAGCTATACAATTCATATCAATTAAGGATTGCTTCAGTCTTCTATTCCGTTTCCTTAGCTGTATCAATATATTCTGCTTCTTTCCATCTTCAGAATATATTGCTTCTAGAATCTTCAATTCAGCACCGACAGCTAATTCAACTATCACCTTGTCAGACTTTAAATAAACTCTGACCGGCTTCCTTTAAACTCTTCACCCTGTCAGAGTTTAATTAAACTCTGACTGGCTTATGATAAACTCGGATCAGTACCTGTTGCTTAAACACTGATAAACAAACGTCAGCAATTATATCTAACAATCTCCCCCAACTTGTTCATAATAAAATGTACAAGTTAAACATATAATTGATGATGTCAAAAACATTTAACAAATGCAGTATTTAACATATAACAGAGTTTAATTTAAAATAGAGTTTAAATTTGACTTAGAATAGAAAACATAAAAACTTACAGTCAGACTTTACTTGATTTCTTGAATATCAGGCACTGTCCTGATATAGTCTGATAGCAATTTCTTTTCAGCTCTTTCTAGTTCAGCAATCATAATCTTTTTCAGCTCCTTCATTTCTGGTTCATCTTCACCAATTTGATAAATGGCAGCTCTCAAAGAATATATGCTGTTTTTGTTCATTTCATTGCCAAGTCTGATATAAAAAGGTTTATCAGACTCTAGATTGAACTCAAGAACCTTTTTATTTAGTGTAGTTCTGAACCTAGCACTATTCCTTTTCATTTCTACCAACTTTCCATGTGCATCTCTGTATTTCGGAATGTATGCACTTGATACTCCAGCTCCACTCAAAACTTTGGATTTCATCATCCTTTCCTTCAAAACTCGAGCAGCATCATAAGTACTTCTATTCTTTACTTCAAGTAGATATAGAACATACTCTAGCTCTTCCCAAAGTTTTAACTGGATATCAAATTCACCAAATCTATACACTCTGCCATCAGCCATAAAATATAACAAGAATTCCTTTTTGATTCCTTTGTGAAAAATCATCTGTACAGATTCTAGTTTGTCAAGGCCTTCTTGAGTAATTCCAACTCCAAATTCTGCCAATGAAAACTTGTCTTGAGATCTGTTATTAGTTCTTCTCTCTCTGTGTGAACCCAGTCCAGATTTATCAAAGGCTTCTTTTCCCAATATTGTTCTGGTTTCTGAAAAATTCACAGCTTCAAGCTTTAAGTCTTCAAGAACTTTTGGTTTGCTGAATCCTGGAAGTTGTGTAGATTTCTGTACAACTTGAGCAGCGTCAGAGGTTGATTTGGCTAATCTTGTTTCAACTTGAGCAATGTCAGAGGTTGAATTATCTTTCTTCTCTAGGTAAGGCTTTTCAATCAATATACCTTTACCCTTATCAGAGTTTCTAATCACAGGTCTCCTTGTATATTGTATACTCTGTTGTGTATTCTCTTTGATAGAAATACCAACTTCTTTCTTTCTAGGAGCCTTGATTTCCTTTTTCTTGTAGATTCCAGCTTCAAGATTTTTCTTGTGTTCCTCAGCAAGCATCTGTTCTTCAGCCTGGATATCTTCAATAGTAACTTCCTTTCCATGCTCTTTAATAAAGATCCTAGCAGCAATCTCTTCATCAGTAGATGGGTTAGCTGAAACAACTAAACTTTTGTTGAGTTTTGAAGTAGATTGACCACCAGAGTTTATTACACGTCTTTGCCTTTGAGCAGAAATCCTTCTTTCATTTCCTCTGCTTCCCCCATCAGTAGAATCATCCTTCCGTCTCAGAGTTTGAGTATCTTTGCATTTGTCTTTGAGTATCATCAGAAAGTAGTACTGATGTCAGCAATTCAAGCGCAGTAGAAATGGAAGTCAGTTGAGCAGACATAGCATTCTGGTTGTCCTCAACTGTCCCAAGCCTCTTCTTGATTTCTTCAGAATCCCTGGCTTGCTGCTTGAACATGGCATAGTAAGAAGTTCTGTCAGCCTTTAAAGTAAGATCCCTCAGACTTACTTCATTCCTCAGTTTTGTAAGCATTTGTTGATTCTCATCAAATCTATTATTGAGAGATTTGACTTGAATAACAGTTGCCTGTAAGCTCGTAAGGACATCAGGATTTGTAATCTTCTTAACAGAATCAGATAGAAAATCTGCAGCCCGTTGTGCTGGAAAGACACAATCTGCATTAGCCCATGTATTGTAGTACATATTCTGAAAATGCTCAGAAGCAGCCCTTTGAACTTCCCTCTCTTCAGTAGAATTTGCTTGAAGATCAGAAACTTCCACTTGAATATCAGAATTTGAATGAGCAGGACTAGCTTCAGCATTGTCATCCTCTCTGTGAATATCTTCAAGCACATTTTCAGCAGTGATTTCATCAATTAACTGGGCAGTTGCATCAGGTACTTGATCTGCGACAGTTTGAGGAACATCAGAGTTTGCTGGAGCAGTAACCTCTACTTCTCTCTGAACAATCTCAACAACTGATTGTTGCAAAGTTTCAAGGAAAACAATATCCTCATGATCATTATCTGTTGCATCAGCATGTACAGCAACAGCTTCTGGAACTGGATCAACTCTGATCTGATCAACTTCCTCACCTTTCTCAAAATCAAGAGAAATGATTTCTGTGTGAGAAGCAATAGGTTCTACTAATTCAGTAGTAGCTTGATCAGCTTCCAGTACAGTATCTTCATGATCGACAATCCTGCTGTCAGAGTATGCAGCAGCTTCCTCAACTACATCATCAGCTTTTGATGTAGGAGCTTCTGTTTCAAAATCCATCAGAATAGTTTCAGGATTTGCAGCATCCTCAGCAGTTAGAATATCCTCCTCAACAACAATTGCAGGAGTACTTGGAGGAACAGTTGTAGTCACAATCTCCTCATTCTCTGATGTAGAAGCTTCAGTGTCCTCAGGTTCTTTGTCCATATTTGCAATGATATCACCAAAAAGTTGATCAGCAACTAGTCTTCTCTTTCTCTGATGAAGAGTTTCTTCATCAGCTTCAGTTTCTGAGTCTGCAATAGAATCAGCAGCAACAGACTTTGCCCTTTGGGCTCGCCTTTTCTTCATTCTTTTTCTCTGAGGCACAGCATCAACATTTGATACCTCAGCTTCAGTTTGTTGCAAACCAGACTTAACTGCTCGAACTTTAGATCTCTTTGACCTCTGTGGTTGAGACACAGAAGGTCCAGCTTCAGCAGTTGAGACTTGTTGTTGTTGTAAGTTGGCAAGAAATTGTTGCACTGATGCAGGCAACATTAAAGGACCAACTTCTCCTTTCTTGTTGTCCTTGTTGATAAGGTCAGAGAATATACGTTTGTGCAGTTTAAACGAAAGTATAACATCATCCTCTACTATCTCAACATTTGGGCAGCAAAAATTGAATATCAATTGACAAAACCTAGAGAAATAAACAACATTTCTATTCTCTAGCATTTTCTCACCAATATTAGTTAAAACTAATCTAGCAACATCAAATTGACTGCCATAGAGAAGAGAATACCCGATCTGTAGACTATCCGTGGGAATTGCATCCCAATTGGTGCACTTCTTTCCAAAAGCCCGAGTAATGCAATCGAAAAAGAAGCTCCACTCCTTGCGCAAAAATGGCCTTTTGAGTTGACCTATCTTTGTCAAAGGTCCAGTGTAGCCTATCTCGCTCATCATTCTGACTAGCTCAGAGTCTCCAACAGAGATTGTGAATGCATTGAAATCTTCAAGACCCAAAGCATCACGAACAGTAGTAGGAGTAACAACAAATTCATCTCCTTGAAACTCAAAAATTATAGATGGCGATCCAGACTCTCCTCCATTATCATAAGTACCTGTCTGCCAAAAAGTTCGAATTTGAGTCGCAGACAGCTTCGATGGTGCGGTTAGAGCAGTACCGATATCAGAGTGTAACAAGAACCTCTGAATCAAATGAAACGCCTCCGGTGCGTTCTCATTTGCTACAGGAGCAGAATAATTGTTGGGAACAAATTCTAATTCAGAAGCAATAAACGCTGTAGTTGCCATTAGTAAGATTTGAAAACAAGAAGAACTGGGCTTTGAAAGTGTTTGAGTGTTTGTGTGTGAGTAAAAGCTTATGAAAAGATGAGGTGCGTAAAAGATTGAATCGTGTGTATGTAGTGTATTAAATAATAACTGTAAAGATTAAAAGTATGTTAGTGGGACTGATGTCAAACGTGCATACGCTGACAGCTGTATCTAACAACTTCCAATACACACGTGCAGACGTGGAGACACCTGGCATCACATATAACACTCAAAATATCCGCTTAAAAGAAAAAAAATTAATAATAATAAAATTATCAATTTTAATAATAAAGTACAAAGGAGCTCAACAGTTAGAATAATAATGACTGTCTTGAAACTCCGCACCTTATTATCCCAAGCGCTTCGATTCAAGTAAAAACCTTTCAGTTTCCTTGTTGAATGCTTTAAAAACCGAAGCATTTTAACAACAGGCTTCATATCTTAAAATTACCATACACCAAATGGCAGGAACCTTTGAATTCATGGATGTAGAATCATTCTTGAACATGAACTGGCATCAACAAGCAAACTATATCATCGATGAGTTTCTTGTTCTGTCTTTTCTGAATGATGAAGGTCTTATAGCAGATGATGAAATAGCGGAAGGACCGATCTCTAATCCTTAGCTCTTCTGCTTCAGATGTAGCATTCAAATACTTGTCCTGGTTAAATAGATCTTCTCTTTTGTAACCATAGTGATTAGTATGTACCAGAAAGTTTAGCTCAACATGAGTATTAAATTGTCTGAATGTAAATTTGAATCAATTAATGAAAAAAATTTGTTTCTTTACATATCAGTATTATCAATATTGCATAGTAAATGTAAAGTGAAAGAAATGATATCACTTTAAACAATAAACTAACATACTCAGCACCATTACGAATCACTATCAGGACTTATCAAACACACTCTTTCTTTTCTCCGTTTAATCATACTTTTTCCGAAAAACAAATGGCTAATCTCAAAATTATAAAATGTCTGAAACAAAGAAATTATTTTAACCATCAGAGATTAAAACAAAGTAACCTCGGCGTATTTCACACAATACATCAGTGTTTACCATTTGTCCTTCTTTGACAATAAACTCTTTTCTCAATCTGTACAGTTGTGAAAATATGTGTGTGTAGTAGCAGAGTTTACCGAAATCAGTATTTAGATCATCTCAAAGTGCATAAAATCCACAAACTAAAGTAGTAAAAACTGGTTGCCTAAACTCTCATGTTATAACATAGACACTGATTTTTCTATCTAAACTCTGTATTACTGATATCCTTTCATTTGGATATGTCTTTTATTTTTCACCCCCTTTATATATAATTTTTTTTATTATTTATTATTATTTTTTTTTAATTATATATATATATTTTTTTTTTCCAGTAATCAGTGGTTGGCGCTAGTCACCAAAAATCAAAGATTTTAGCCCTTATTTCATACAATAAGTTCCTGGATCTTCCTAGGCACAACATGATCTCAAAGGAATTTGTGCTCTGTTTGGCATCTTTTGATTTGAGGGTGAATTATTTGCAATGAATAATCAGAGTTTAGACTTTTCATCAGTAATTATAATTAACTTATGAGAGAAAATGCAAACAGCTAATACAGACTCAGTGTATAGGATCAATAAACTAAGAGATGCTATAAATATAGAGACAGTATCATGCTGTGTTAGCTTACTGCACATATTTGAGATCAGAATCTATCAACTCTTAAGGATTCACAATTACTTACTGAGAATTATGCTTCATACAAATTTCTTCATTGGTCCATATGTTCCAGACAAAATTACAATCAGAGTATAGCATTTAAACTGTAACATTCAGAGTATGACCAACTTTTTATGACTCACAGAGTTTAGCATCAGAGTTTAACCGACAGAGTTTATGACACTGGTACTCATAACAGTTAATATATGCATGGAATCATGAGCATTAAACAATTAAACATGGATAGATTTTGAGTCTAACCCGTATCTCTAGTCAGAACCAGAGATCATTCCAAGTTTATTTACCAATCTTGTAAACGTAGCTTCACTCAAAGGTTTGGTGAAGATATCTGCAAGTTGTTGGTCTGTAGACACAAAATGAAGCTCAATGTTCCCTTCTTCCACATGTTCTCTGATAAAATGATATCTTATGCTGATGTGCTTGGTCATGGAGTGCTGTACTGGATTACCTGTCATAGCAATAGCACTTTGGTTATCACAAAAAATAGGTATTTTAGAGTACCTTAACCCATAATCCAGCAGTTGATTCTTCATCCATAAAATCTGTGCACAACAGCTACCAGCTGCTATATACTCTGCTTCAGCAGTGGATGTGGAAATTGACTTCTGTTTCTTGCTGTACCAAGAAACTAATCTGTCACCTAAAAATTGACAGCTTCCACTTGTACTTTTTCTGTCTATCTTACAGCCTGCAAAATCTGCATCAGAGTAACCAATTAACTTAAACTCTGATTCTCTAGGATACCACAAACCCAAGGTTATGGTTCCTTTGAGATATTTGAAAATCCTTTTTACAGCTGTTAGATGAGGCTCTCTGGGATCTGCTTGAAATCTTGCACAAAGACATGTTGCGTACATGATATCAGGTCTACTTGCAGTAAGATACAGTAAAGATCCTATCATTCCTCTGTAGTTTTTCATATCTACTGAGGCTCCTGTGTCTTTGTCTAGCTTTGTTGCTGTAGCCATGGGAGTTGTAGCAGATGAACTATCAAGCATACCAAATTTGTTGAGAAGATTTCTGGTATATTTTGCTTGATTGATAAAAATACCATCATCTGTTTGCTTTACTTGTAAGCCTAGAAAGTAACTAAGCTCTCCCATCATGCTCATTTGATACCTGGATTGCATAAGCTTTGCAAACTTCTTACAAAGTTTGTCATTAGTAGATCCAAAAATAATATCATCTACATAAATTTGAACTAAAAGCAAATCATCACCAGAATTGAAATAAAACAAGGTTTTATCAATTGTACCTCTTGTGAACCCACTTTCTAAAAGAAATTGAGCAAGAGTTTCATACCATGCTCTTGGTGCTTGCTTTAGTCCATATAATGCCTTGTCAAGCCTGTAGACATAATCTGGATGCTTGGAATCTACAAATCCTGGTGGTTGTTCAACAAACACTTCTTCTTCAAGCTTCCCATTGAGAAAAGCACTTTTTACATCCATCTGAAAGACTTTAAACTTCTTGTGTGCAGCATAGGCCAGAAAAATTCTTATGGCCTCCAATCTTGCAACTGGAGCAAAGGTTTCATCATAGTCAATTCCTTCCTGTTGTGAATAACCTTTTGCCACAAGTCTAGCCTTGTTTCTTGTAATCACACCTTCACTGTCAGTCTTGTTTCTGAAAACCCACTTTGTACCTACAATTGATCTATTCTTTGGTCTAGGTACAAGTGTCCAGACTTCATTTCTTTCAAATTCATTTAACTCTTCTTGCATTGCTGTTATCCAATTAGCATCTTGAAGAGCTTCCTCCACTTTCTTTGGTTCTGTTTGAGACAAGAAAGCATGATACAGACACTCATTATTTGTTGCACTTCTAGTTCTCACACTAGCATCAGGATCTCCAATTATGAGATCAGGTGTGTGTGCCTGTGTCCACTTTCTGGCTGTTGGTAAGTGGTTTCTTGCATCATTATTGAATCCTCCCCCTTGATCCATGCTCTCCTGATTCATATGTTGACTTTCTGCAGTATCTGAGGCTCCCCCTGAATTGGATGGCTCAGTGTTTGAACTGTCAGAGTTTGAATCAGTTTCCTCAACTGACTCACTTGCTGTGTCTTGTTGAGCTTCTTCACGCTCCCCCTCAACTGGTTCTCTATTTTGTTCAATTTGAGAATTTTCAGTTTCTTCAGTATTTACCAGTAGAGGTTCAGAGTATGCTCCGTCAGAGTTTGTCAAACCTGCTTCATCAGAGTTTATATCATCAGAGAATAGATCTTCATTTTCAAAACGTAGTTGATCATATCCATCCTTGTCTTCAAGTCCAATTATTTTCTTGTCATCAAACGACACATGTATGGATTCCATGATCACCTTCGTTCTCAGATTGTAAACTCTGAATGCTTTTGTTGACAATGGATAGCCAACAAAGATTCCTTCATCAGCTTTTAACTCGAACTTGGTCAACTGTTCAGGATGGGTCTTCAACACAAAGCATTTGCATCCAAATATGTGGAAATATTTCAAATTTGGCTTCTTGTTTTTCACCATCTCATATGGTGTTTTTCCATGCTTGTTGATCAGAGTTGCATTTTGAGTAAAACAAGCAGTTTGAACAGCTTCTGCCCAGAAATAAGTTGGCAATTTTGCTTCATCAAGCATAGTTCTGGCAGCTTCAATTAAAGTTCTGTTCTTTCTTTCAACTACACCATTTTGCTGTGGAGTTCCAGGTGCAGAAAATTCTTGTTTGACTCCTCTTTCCTTGCAGAAAGCTTCCATGATTGAGTTTCTGAATTCAGTTCCATTATCACTCCTTATGATTTTGACTTTGTGCTGTGATCCTTTGTCCAGTAGATTTACATGATCCATCAACATTTGAGCAGTTTCATCCTTCTTTGACAAGAAATACACCCATGTATATCTAGTATATTCATCAACAATTACTAGAGCATATTTCTTTCTGCCCATGGACATCACATTCACTGGTCCAAAGAGATCAACATGTAGAAGATGATAAGGTTCCACTACTGAAGATTCAGATTTGCTCTTGAAAGATGACTTCCTTTGCTTGGCTTTTTGACAAGAATCACATAGACCATCTTGATTGAGTATTGATTTTGGAAGTCCTCTTACAAGATCCTTTCTAATAAGCTCATTGATGTTGTTCAAATTGAGATGAGAGAGCTTCTTGTGCCAATTCCAACTCTCTTCATTTGACATTTTTGCAGTCAGACACACTGTTTTTCCATCAGAGTTTGTTACCAAACTTGCTTCATAAATATTGTTGCGCCTGTGTCCAACTAGAACAACTTTTCCAGTAGATTTACTGATAACTTCACAGTATTCACTATGAAAATCTACATGGTTTCCTCTGTCACAGATTTGACTCACAGATAACAGATTATGCTTGAGTCCTGAGACTAGAGCTACATTTGTGATGATGACACTTCCAAGATTAATATTGCCATATCCCAGAGTGTGTCCTATGTTGCCATCTCCATAGGAAACTTTTGGGCCAGCCTTCTCCTCAAAGTCTGATAGCAGGGCTTTATTTCCAGTCATATGTCCTGAGCATCCGCTGTCCAAGATAAGGGTGCTCTCTTTTATGCCCTGCAATCAGAAACCAACACTAAGTGTTAGTTTTAAGGATCCAGACTTGCTTGGATCCTTTGTCTTTCTTAACAGTGTTAGCTTTTGCAGCGGAATCAGCATTATCAGAGTTTAAACTAACATTGTCAGATTTTACACTAGCAGAGTTTGCTCTAACCCATTTCAAGTTGGGTTTTAGCTCATAATAGTTATGATAAATTGCATGATAACTCTTACATGTGTAAATAGAATGCCAAGTGCTCCCACAATGTTTGCATAAAGTCTGTGGTCTTACTCTAACATAATCATTCTTTACTTCTGAAGTAGAAGGTAAAGAATTAATATGTTTGTTCTTAGTGCAAAATCTAGCAAGATGATTAGAACTACCACAATTATAACATGTTTTTCTTGAGGCACTAGCATTAGGCATATGATTATTTCTATTATTTATGCCTACTTTTCCATTCCTATTTCTCTTGGACCCTTTAGGTTTCATGGCAGACTTAACCTCTTTGAGCTTATGTTTAAACTGTTTTCCTGTCATTAAACCAATATTAACCTGCTTCTCACAGATTCTAATTGGTTCTTTAACAGCTTCTAGCTCAACAAGCTTCTCTGTTTTAGATTCAATATGTACTTGTTCAACACAAGCTTCAACTGGCTCCATAACAGCTTCTTTCACAACTACAGATTTTAGGTTGGTGGATTCTGGAACAAATATCACAGGTTTAAGTTGTGGTTTAACCTTAACTTTGTCTTTAAACCTAAGTTCATCGTTTTCACAATAGCCTAAACCTACAGAATCTGTTTGAAACACTTGATGAGTGTCTCTTCCAGAGTTTGTCCAAGTCATAATTATTTTTCTTTCTTTTTCAAGTTCAGATTCTAGCTGCTTATTTAACTTAAGCACTTCCTGTTCAATATAAACAGCATCATCTCTTTCTTTTTGAATCTGCTTCATATTCTCAAGTTCTCTTTCAAGAAACTTGTTTCTTTCTTTAAGACTAAGATTCTCAGATTTAATCCTCTCATTCTCTAAAGTCTGATCCCTATAACTAACATGAACACTTTTCAGATATACTCTTAACTCAGATATATTATCAGTATCATAAGCATAAGTAGTTAGGGGTACCTTATTTTCAGAAGATTCAGTCTCATCTCTGACAGTTGCCATAAGAGCATAGTTTTCTCCATCATCAGAGTCTGAAGTATCTGCCCAGTCTTTGCCTTTAGAGATGAGTGCTTTCTCAGATTTGCCTTTCTTGCACTCTGGAGCATAGTGACCCATCTCCTTACATTTGTAGCACTGGATTTCAGATTTATCCTTCTTTCCAGACTTGGTATCCCTTCCATCAGACTTTCTGAAGTTCTTCTTCTCAGAATTTGAATCTCTCCTTGAGAATCTCTTTCCCTTCTTGAAGTTCTTGAGCCCCATCTTCTTGAAGGTCTTCACCATCAATGCAGCCATTTGCATCATCTGTTCTTCATCATCATCAGAGTCAGAAGCTTCATCAGAGTTTGAATCATCATCAGAGTTTGATGACTCACTCTCAGATTTTATGACTAAAGCCTTTCCCTTGGCTTTCTTCCTTGATGTTTCCTTCTTAATGGGCTTCTCCTCGACTTTGAGAGCAACAGATTTTGTCTTCTTGCTGGACCTCCTGTTTCTTTGTTCTATCTCAAGTTCATGAGTCTTTAACAATCCATAGATCTCATCAAGATCTGTATCAGCAAGATCATAATTATCTCTGATTGTTGTTGCCTTTAAATCCCACTTTTCAGGTAGAGATAACAGAAACTTGAGATTAGACTCTTCAAGTTCATATTCCTTATCTACCAGAGACAGATCGTTCAACAGTTTGCAAAATCTGTCATAAGTCTCAGTCAAGGTTTCATTAGTTCTTGAATCAAAGTGCTCATACTCCTGTGTGAGTATTGTTTTTCTGTTCTTCTTAATAGCACCTGTTCCCTGGCATCTGACTTCTAAAGCATCCCATATCTCTTTGGCAGTTTTGCAACCAATTACTCTGTTAGACATAACATTATCTAAAGCACTGTGGAGAAGATGTCTAACCTTTGCATCCTTTGCAATTGATGAGATGTCCTCAGGAGTCATATCTTTCTTTTCCTTTGGAACAGTCTTTTGTGCTTGACCATCAACAACAGGGGACAATTTAGTTGGCATATGAGGACCATCATTAATTCTGTCAAGGTATTCTGGATCTGTAGCCTCCAGAAACATGGTCATCTTAACCTTCCAAATCGGATACTCTACTGGCCTGAGAATTGGAACCCTGATTGTTTCATATCGACTCACAGAATTGGGCTTAACCTGTTCAGCCTTAGGAGCAGTTTGATTTTCTTCAGACATGATTAATACTGTGTTTGAATCGTAAAACTGTATATATTAAACAGCCTTGGCTCTGATACCAATTGTTAGGCCGAATACACAATATAATCAAGTATGTATGAGAATAACGATAATTAAGAACACTGTTTATGAATCAATAAACTGTATTTATATTAACAGCTTCTCTCTTTATGATGTTAATGAATCACAAAGAGCTTCTAGGTTACAAGAATAATATATCAATAATCGCGTGTCCCTTCTAGGGATAACCTATCTGTGTTTATATAGTACACAGCTACATACAATCCTTATCTAATTGATATTCCTATAAATCAGCTATACAATTCATATCAATTAAGGATTGCTTCAGTCTTCTATTCCGTTTCCTTAGCTGTATCAATATATTCTGCTTCTTTCCATCTTCAGAATATATTGCTTCTAGAATCTTCAATTCAGCACCGACAGCTAATTCAACTATCACCTTGTCAGACTTTAAATAAACTCTGACCGGCTTCCTTTAAACTCTTCACCCTGTCAGAGTTTAATTAAACTCTGACTGGCTTCTGATAAACTCGGATCAGTACCTGTTGCTTAAACACTGATAAACAAACGTCAGCAATTATATCTAACACTTAAGACGAACTTTTGGTGGCCAGATATGAAAAGGGAGATTGCTGAATGGGTGAGCAAATGTTTTACATGCCAAAGAGTCAAGGCGGAACACCAGAGACCAAGTGGATTACTTCAACCATTGGAAATTCCTGAATGGAAGTGGGAACACATTGCGATGGACTTTGTGGTAGGATTACCTAGAACGAAGACTAACCATGATGCCATCTGGGTTATTGTGGATCGATTGACGAAATCTGCGCATTTTCTTCCGATTAACGAGAGATTCTCACTAGATAAGTTAGTTCATATTTACATAAAGGAAATCGTAGTACGGCATGGAGTTCTAGTATCGATAGTGTCTGATCGAGACCCTCGATTCAATTCAAGATTTTGGAGGAGTTTTCAAGAGTGTTTGGGCACCGAGTTAAGAATGAGTACGGCTTATCACCCGCAAACGGACGGTCAAAGCGAAAGAGCAATTCAGACTATTGAAGATATGCTTAGGACATGTGCACTTAACTTTAAAGGCAGTTGGGACGATCATCTACCTTTGGTGGAATTTTCATATAATAATAGTTTTCACGCGAGCATCGGAATGCCACCTTACGAAGCTTTGTATGGACGAAAGTGTCGATCTCCAGTGTATTGGGAAGAAGTTGGTGAACGGAAGATGATAGGACCAGAACTAGTGCAGCAAACAAAGGAAGTGATTCAATTGATTCAAAGAAGATTGATAACAACTCAGTACCGACAGAAAAAGTATGCGGATCTAGCCAGAAAGGATGTGGGATTCGAAGAAGGAGAGCAAGTGTTACTAAAGGTTTCACCGTGGAAAGGATTAGTTAGGTTTGGAAAGAAAGGGAAGTTGATTCCGAGATATGTTGGACCTTTTGAGATTTTGAAGAAAGTGGGCAAGGTAGCTTACGAGTTAGCATTGCCGCCGCATATGCAGCACGTTCATAATTTATTTAATGTATCAATGCTTAAGAGGTATCGACCAGATTCGAATAATGTAATAGAGTATGAACCCATAGAGGTCCAGGCAGATTTATCTTATGTAGAACGACCGATTCAGATATTGGATCGTAAGGAGAAAGTACTAAGGAATAAGACAGTAGCGTTAGTGAGAGTTTTGTGGAGGAATCCTAAAGTAGAAGAGTCTACCTGGGAGTTAGAGAGTGAGATGTTAGAGAAGTATCCCCAGTTGGTTCCTTGATCTGATTCTGAGGACAGTATCCTATTAAGGGGGGGGGGGGGGAGGATGTAATATCCGTGAATTTTATTATGTGATTAAATGATATATTTAATGTAAAAATATTTGTTGTGGAGTATTGGAATATTATTAAATGATAATTATTGTGTGATTATGTACTAATTGGTGAGTCGGAAGCCCCTTTCAAATATTTCGTCATTTGGAATTTTCTTCAAATCTGAGCCCCGTTTTGATAATTCAAGGGCCCCGTTGGAATTTCGTACATTAATTATTATCTCTTCGTCTTTCGTATTCGAATCATTATCGGGAGAGATATTCGTATCATTTCATTCCTACCTATTTGATTCTGCAAGAAAAATTCATTTTGTTCAAAAAGGGAAAAATTGTTCCGAACCCTAATTGCTTAAGGAGACGGATATATCGTTTTATATCAATATTACATTTGTTATAGCCCCAGTATTCTTGAGCATTAGTTATATAATGATATGTATTGATTTGGATAATTATCAATCCTGGTAGATAATTATCTTCTCGTGAAACGTGTTTTTAACCTAATTAGGGTTTTTAAACGATCCAGTGGATCTATAACGATTCAAAAGTGTTCCTTGGGGTATTATTTTTCCAAACATATATAAAGACGAATCGTATCTTATAACCTTCATAATCTGCATTGCGTATAATCAAAAAGTAAAAATTCCCGAAACGTGTTCTTCGTGTTCTTGAATAATCAATCCATTCGTTCAAGGTGTTATTGATTTCAGAAATCAAAGTTCAAGTACTCAAATCAAAGCTCTTGATCTCTAGTTTTAGAATCTTACAACCTCATCATCATCTGGTAATGTTTCGATTTGTTATGAATTTTTCAATATTCGAATTAAAATTAGGGTTCATACCCGATTTGGGGATTTTCATTCTGTTGATTCTCCGTTCAATTGGTTGCTTCTAACATGTTCCTAGGGTTCTAATTAGCAAGAATCCATGCTTTAATTTCATGTTTATGTTCGATTTTGATGGGTTTGATTTTCGAGTTTTGACCCGAATTCTTCTTTTGAATAGTCCGTTCATATGAATGATCTGACATTGTTTTTGGTAGAGGGCTTTCATTGTATGTGTTCTTAGCTTCATTTTAACATAAAGAACGTAGAGTTTCATGTAGGATTTTTACAGATCGGAAAATTTGTTTAAGCTCGCCGGAAAATAGTTGGGTTTTTTATTCTGGCGATGTTTTTGGTACGTTTTTTATCGGAATGTGTTGCTTTGTTTATTTGGAATGTTTTGATATAAAAATCCCCAATTTTGGATGTGTTTTTGGCTCGCCGGAATCTGGAAAAGGTCGCCGAATTCTGGAAAAATTCCGGCTGTTCTTGGCGACCCGTTTCAGTTCTTGGCGACCCGTTTACCCGAAGTTTGACCCGGTTTCAATCTTCAAAACCCTAATTCGATTTCTGAAAACTGTTTCTGGATTTTATTTTTAAATTTAATTCGAAAATAGTTTAAAAACTTTAAAAATTCATATTTTTATTTTAAAAATATATTTTAATATCAGAAAAATTCTGGAAAATTATATTTATTATTTTAAATCCGAAAATTGATTAAACTTAATTATTTTAATTATTTTTAATTAATTGGTTAATTCTTTTAATCAATTAATTCTTAAAAATTAATTATTAATTAGATTTAATTAATTAAAAATTCAGTTTAATTATTTTCAAGCCTATTTATTTATTTAAAAATAGTTTGAGTATTTAAAGAGTGTCAATTAATTTTATTAATTGATTTATTTGCATTTAAATGTTTATATTGGATTTAAAAATCCGAGTTTTGATTTAAAAATTAATCTTGACTTATTTAAAATTCAAATAAGTTTCGTATGATGTTTTAAAAATGTTTATAAGTGCTATATGGTTCATATTAATTGTGTGATGTGTGTTATAGTCTGTATATGCCCGTACTAGGGCAAATATCTGAGTTTTAAATATCGTAAATCATACCGGACGTCCGATACGTAACCGGTTACTTTTTTAAATGTGATTATTGATTGAATAAGTGTCGAGAGTAGAACGAGAATAGTTAGACTTATTGTGATGAGTTGTTTAATTATAGAATCGAGTTTCCGGAGCAAGGGAAAGGGAAAGGTAGAGTGAGCAGAGTCGATCCGACAGCAGCTTAGACCGGGCAAGTATCTGTGCCTTTACTTGTGATAAAATTTATTATTGTCTTGATTACTTGAATACCGTTATCCCCAGAACAATTCAAATTATCAATCTTTTAACCGCATTTGGACGACTGATTCCATTTCCTTAGAGATTCTTGATTCTTTGATTTGATCTGCATCGAAAACCCTTATTTCCAATTCCCTTGATTATTGTTTACCACCATTTGGTTATTGTTTATCATCCTTTGATTATTATTGACAACCATTGATTATTTGACTTCCATCTTGACTATTGATTACGGTAATTGATTATCGATTACCAATCTTGATTTCCTTATTGAATGAGTACACTGTACCATTGAAATTATTCCACGATTCTTTCTCGATCTTCATTTGATACTGAGCAGTTGAAGCTCTTTTGCAATTACTATACATTGAGTTTATCTTATTGAGCATGTTATTGTTTATATT
This sequence comes from Heracleum sosnowskyi, assembly GCA_030848705.1. Classification (NCBI taxonomy): domain Eukaryota; kingdom Viridiplantae; phylum Streptophyta; class Magnoliopsida; order Apiales; family Apiaceae; genus Heracleum; species Heracleum sosnowskyi. Next base: position 36,638,613 of record CM061238.1, read on the forward strand.
CTACGATAGATTTGGCATGTTTTTAAAATGGACCAGTAATTGGTCGGACCATATTTATGGTCGGAATAACTTAAGGCCCAGTTTGGCCTAGGATCCAGTAGAGGACTATGCCGTAAGCTAGTCCGGGGTTGATGTGTGGCTGGCCAGCAGCACAACCTTTGATTTGAATAAAATGTATAAGCCAAATTCTAATTCTTTTTCTTCAATTGTTATTGATACAAAGCATGTGTTAGCTAAATATTGTTGATTCTGATATCGTAAATTCATATCCTTACAACTGTGATAGAAATGATTCATATGATGTTTGCTGAGCAATTTTGGCTCACTCTTGCTTGTTGTTTTCTAACCCTATTCCAGTGAAGCGAGAGTATGAGTCGACATAGCGTGACCGATAGTTCACCAGCAGCCATGAGAGCCCCTCGAGTCATCGTCATTGGCAGGGTAGTTGTTGTTTTGCTTTTCTAGATTAGATGTCTAGATTTGAACTTTAGTTGTGATGTAATAACTCTAATAAAACTGGTATTGTATTAATAAGAGATTGTAGTAGCTTGTGTTCATTTCCATAATCTGGATGCGGTCTTGGTTAAGGGGTATTTGTGTCTTTATATATTATGTATGTGTTAAATAGTGTTCCGTTGGTCGGATTACTCCTCAAATCTGTACCCCGGGTTTGGAGGGCATCACAGAGAGATTATCCAAATAACTATCTAATATCAGTTGAGAAGTATCTTAAATCCACTGGATTCACATCAACGGAGAAGGACAAAGCAGCATACACTCTAAGAAGATATATGATGGAGAATGTTCCCTACTGTAGGAAGAGAGTGGAGAAAGGATTGGAAGTGCATACCAGACTGCCAAACATGCCAAAGCTAAACAAGAAAGATGTTAACATTGCATGGTTGTGGGCTGGAGTGGGACAAGAGGTTGAATACATTGGAAGAAAGATGTTAACATTGCATGGTTGTGGGCTGGAGTGGGACAAGAGGTTGAATACATTGATGGAGAATGTTCCCTACTATAGGAAGAGAGTGGAGAAAGAATTGGAAGTGCATACCAGACTGCCAAACATGCCAAAGCTAAACAAGAAAGATGTTAACATTGCATGGTTGTGGGCTGGAGTGGGACAAGAGGTTCAATACATTGGAAGACACATCAAAGGAGCAATCCTTAAACCTGGAGAACCACTACACTATCCTTCTGTGATTGATTATCAGGCTGCTAACTCCAATCCAGTGATTGAAGAAGGTGAGATTGAGATGGACTGAAGACTTGAAGTAAAGAACACAAGAACTATCTGCTCAGACTAGAGGAGCAACTTCATTGTAAAAAGTTTTAATATTCTTTGAATTTTGAAATCTGGAAATGTATATATTTAATCCAGAATGCATTTAATATTATCAAGCTGTTTTACTTTAATTAGTTTCATGTTTCCTTAGTTAGTTGAGTTATCCTCGAGGTATTTGCTTGTCGAACTCTAACAATCAAATATTGGGAGATTGTAAAGCATAATGTAACATAAGATGTAACAGAGATAACTACAACTCAGCAAAGGACAAGACATACAGTAATATTAAAAGAAGCACAGGAATCCAGAAGTAAAGAAGAAAAGGTAAACTCAAAAAATCAAAATATGCTATGTATTCTTGAAGTCCGTAAACAGGTCACGGAAATAAGTTCATTAAAATGTTCAAGCCTCTGTGACAAATAAAGAAACAAGACTTTAAAGACTACAAAAGTATGTGAATGATTAAAAGTTAGTACCATAGGGTTCCAGTGATTTAATTGAAGCAACCAGAACGACAAAGAACTTATCAACATCATTGAATTGTAGACATAGAAGAATTGATCAAGTGTTAGTCATCTGTGAATCAGACCAGTTGCACTAGTTGTCAGCACCTAAATGATCAAGATGTTTATCATCTCGGAAGAAGTTGATTTAAAGTCTAAATCTGAAACATCCTAAAAGTGAAAAGAATATTACAAGGTATGTTTAGGTTTAAAGAGAAGTACTAATCACTTGCAGTAGAAAGAAAGAAACTTCAAGGGTCAAAGTGATAAAGGATTCGATGGTTTTCTTTTTGGAAAAACCATCGAAGTGGATCACGTGAAGTGGAAAGAAAAACCATCGAAGGATTGTTTTTCCATTCGATAGATTTTATTTAAAATCTATCAAAGGAAAGAAAAACAAATCCTTTCGATAGTTTTAAATAAAGGAGCAGGTGAAACTTTTGTTGTTCTGTCAGGTTGATTGAAACATGGACGGCCAGGATTACTTTGATTTTGGTTCGATACTTTTTCAAATAAATTCTACAAAAACGAAGATGAAGACAGTGTCTTTTTCAGTTGGTTGGCAGTTGTGGTCATATTTACTCAGAAGAATTTAAGAGCTCAAGAACGATTACTGGAGAAAATTTATAGTGCCTTAATTTCTAAAGTTTGTATTGATTACGTTAACCTGAACTCATTGAAGCTAATCTACGGATTAGATTTGTAGCACCCCTCGCGGTTTATATTTATAAAACGATATATTCCCCGACTCGTGTTTTGATTTGGTGCATTTGATTTCGTAGTAGAATTGAATGATTTATCCGCGAACGAAATTAAATAATTTGTGAGTATCATATTCAACCCCCCCTTCTACGATACTTTGGACCTAACAATATTCTCTTTGCAGAATAATGGTATCAGGAGTGAGAGCTTTCAGAATGGTTGTGTGGACAGGATGGCTGCTTGAGGATGAAGTCATGGCCTTGAGGATGGATTCCTTGATCAGCTTTTCTGAGTTGAGAAAGACTTGAACATACTTAGCTTGAGGAGAGACCACCTTTGTGAGTTGAAACTCACTTGGATTTGCTATGATTTAAGGTGACTCCCCTGGCTTCCCTGGCTCCCCATGGCTTGATGGCACACCTTTGGTTACTGTTTCAGAGACCACTAGTTCACTCTCCCCCTTTTTGTTATCATCAAGGGTTTGGGTAACACCAGTAGCCTGCAGTAACTGTTGCAGAAGATGAGTCTGTATATTCTGGTTAGCCAGGAAGGTGTCCATTTGCTTCTCCATCTTATCCATCCTCTCAGTAAGGGCAGCCACATCCTTCACCAACCTATCTTGCTTGAATCTTTGAGATGTGGAAGAAGCAACATCATCAACCCTTCTTTCCAATGCATCCTTCACCCCATCAAGATGGCCTTTGATGTCATCAGTTTTGGCTCTCTGTTGAAGGATGTGGGCCTGATGAAGCTGAAGTGATGCCACAAAGTTCTGAACTCTGGTGGCATGCAAGGGATTGGATATTTGAGCTTCACCATGTACCCTTTGATAATTTTTGAGAATGACTGCCTTGGTGTCATGATGAACATAGGAATTTGAAAACAACCAAGTAGGCATCTCTTGGAGAGTGGAAGGGCCTTCATCTTCTCCTTCACCACTCTCAGAATCATCACTGTCTTCATCATAAGTAAAATCTTCACCAGCTCCTGGAGGCAGATTTTGAATTGCTTCTTTTTCCCTAGACATTGATTCAATAGTGTGTACCAAATTCAACATCCTTTCTGCCTCCACATTGCCCTGTCCAGCCAAGACTTGATAGGCTAGATCAGGATGAGTAAATGTCTTAGCATTCAGGTTGACTTGATCCAACTCATTTTGATACTCAAGTTGGAACAGTCTCTCCCTGTCTGCATCACTGACATTCATTGACTCACTTGCAATGGCTGAGTCTTCCATCCTTATATCTCATGTACCTACTTTTCTCTCAATTTCTCTCTGTTCTTGCATCAGGGGCTCCCCCTGGCTCACACCTCTCACACCCTCACCTTCACCTACTAAGGTGGAACTCTCAGTACTCACTTTTACCAGACTGGAAGAAGTAGTCTGTCTATCTTTCTCTCCCTTTCCTTTTGCCTAGTTCCAAACCAGCCTCTCACTCTCAGTGGCTTCACTCCCTTCCCTCAATCCTAAACGTGTTTGAACTACTACTAACTCATCCACACTTGAAGTTGTGATATTTGAAGTTTGAAGTGCAAGTGTGGAAGGAGTATTTGTAGGGGTAGTAGAAGTATATGTCAACAGATAGCTGATTTTGGGCATATCCGTAGACAGACAAACACTTGTCAACGAATGAGAAATATCCATTGATGAAGAAAAAGAAGTAGCTCTAGAAATGGAGACTAAGGCTGAATCTGTGGAGATTGATTTTAAATTGAGAGCCACAGATGGAGCCAGAGTCTTAGAAATGATAGATTGATGGTCCAACAAATCATCAAAAAGATGATGACCGCCAATTTCAGAGTGGGGCTTCTCCAAGAAGGTTAAAGATGGAGAATCAGGAATGGATGTATGAATCATATCCACATCCAAAGAGAGAGTAGGTGAACTTGGTGTTTCTATTTCATCTTGAATAGATAAAGAATGGGGCTATGACTCCACATTTACTGGAGCCACATCAAACTGAATTTGTGATGGTGCCATTGACACTGTGTGTGATCCCTGTGCAACCCTAGATTGTTTAGACCTCTTTCTCCTTGCATAGGCCTTGGATGTATCTGTGGGGCTTCTGGTGTCCCTATCCCTCTTGTGTTGTGTCCCTGGTTGGGGACTATTTTCAATAGCAACATCATTTTGGGAGGATGCCACTAGGGATGTGATAGATTCCTTTTCAACCACTGCATCTTTTTGAGAAGATACAGGGTGGCTAGGCTGGGACACACTTATCTCACCCTCCTTGTTCTTGGGGTTTCTTTGATGTTCACCCCTTCCCTCACCAATTACTACCTCCTTCACACTCCCCTCAAGGGTTTGGGTAGTTTTTACAACAGGTGCCTTTTGAGAAGCACCTGAGTTTGGCTTTCTGGATTTTGATTTGGGAATTCTAGAGGTGGCCACTTGGGTAGGAGGCTGTTGGACAGTTCCAACCTCCATGGTGGCACTGGAAATCAAAGAAGTAACAATAGAGGTAGGAACAGTTGAGGAGATTACCTGATTCACATGTGCCTCTTGAGCTTCATTGAAAATTGGTGGATACACCAATTGAACCTCCCTGTTGTGGTTCAGCCTATTCAAGTCCTCAAGGACTCTCTTATTTTGAACCCAACACTCCTTGGAGTTTGCAGGGAATTGAATCACCAGGTTACCTTCTACATGTTTAGCTAGCAACATGAAAAATCTAGCATAATAGATATTCTTACTTCTAGATGCTTTATTCCCTAATTTAGCACCTAGTTCATAAAGAATTAGGGATCCTAGGTTATAAAAGCTATCACTTAGAAGCATATAAGCAATATCAAGCATAGAGAATGTAACTGCATCATAGTTGCTAATCTTACCAGAGAAGGCCTTAAGAATGGCATCAAAGAAAAAGCTCCATTCTTTGACCATGCCTTTTCTTTGAATCTTACTTAAATTATCCGTAGGTAAAGCATAGTTAATCAGATTCAGCATGTTAACAATATCAGTATCACTATGCTTTTCTAACCTATTGTTTTCAGGTAAATTTAAGCAAGCAGTTTTAACATCACTCTTAATCACATATTCCTTACCTTGAAGAACAAAGGTAATGGTAGCATTGACAGAATCAAACACAGTCGATTCCCAGATTGCTTCAATTACCTCAAATTATAGTTTGGGGGCTTCGAACATTGCTTTTGAGAGCTTGCAGTTCTGGAGAAACCTCATCATAGTGTGATATGATGTGTTCTTCTCTTCGAAGTCCACCAGAGCTGTGAAGTTGTTCTTCTCGTATGTGAAACTAGTGAGAGACATTGTCTTGTTGGTTGGTGCCATTGATGTAAGCTTTGAATTTACAGAGAGAGATTTTGCATTGAGAGAGAAGATGGTTTCTTGCCTTAGAGAATTTTTGGAAAATGATAGAAAAAGATTAACTGAGAGTAAAATTCAATTTATACTCCTCCAAAATAATTCACTAATAAAACCAGAATAATTGAAAGAAATTATCTGATTGGGCAAGAAAGTAACCGTTTAAAAGTAATGGATTGAAAAGTAAAGCCACGAATTTACTGTAATTACATACACGTACTGTACGCATGTAAGTACGGATAAGATTGTGACTTTAACGGTTACGATTGAACTAAACTATCTACGGATAGGATTTTACCTTTTGGGATTCAATATCCATAGAGGTGTAAAATGGTATCTGTAGACAAAGAAAATCCAGTGTCAGAAATGACCATCAACGGATAGGGATATCCGTAGAGGGAGAAATTTTGACTTAGACAAAATTCTTCTTTTCTAGAGAGTTTTAATTCTCATGAAAATCATGTTGACACTGGCTGCATATCAAATTATCAGACATTTAAATGAATTAAGAGAAGTTAAGCATACCTAGCTCACTTACCAACCTTGAGAATGTTGATTCATCAAGTGGCTTGGTAAAAATGTCTGCAATTTGCTGCTCACTTGGAACAAAATGAAGTTCCACAGTACCGTTCATCACATGTTCCCTGATGAAGTGATACTTTATGTCAATATGTTTGGTCCTTGAGTGTTGCACTGGATTCTCAGTTATGGCAATTGCACTAGTGTTGTCACAGAATATTGGAATCTTATTAACTGTTAGACCATAGTCTATTAGTTGATTTTTCATCCAAAGTATCTGTGCACAACAACTTCCAGCAGCAATATATTCTGCCTCAGTTGAAGAAGTGGAGACAGAATTTTGCTTCTTACTGAACCATGAAACAAGCTTGTTTCCTAGAAATTGACAGGTGCATGTTGTACTTTTTCTGTCAATCTTGCAACCTGCATAGTCTGCATCTGAATAACCAATTAGATCAAAGCCAGATTCTCTATGGTACCAAATGCCAAGGTTTGGTGTTCCCTTGAGATATCTGAAAATCCTTTTGATAGCAATTAAGTGAGACTCTCTAGGATCAGCCTGAAATCTAGCACATAGACATGTAGCAAACATAATATCAGGTCTACTAGTTGTTAAATATAAAAGTGAGCCCACCATGCCTCTATAGCTTGAAATGTCCACACATTTTTCCTTAGTATTCAATTCAAGCTTAGTGGCAGTTGGCATGGGTGTTTTAGCAGGAGAGCAATCCATTAGATCAAACTTCTTTAATAGATCAAAGATGTATTTAGTTTGACTAATGAAGATTCCTTCTTTCACTTGCTTAACTTGTAAGCCAAGGAAATAGGTAAGTTCACCCATCATGCTTATTTCATATTTACTTTGCATAAGTTTGGCAAACCTTTTGCAAAGCTTCTCATCTGTAGACCCAAAGATTATGTCATCTACATAAATTTGAACAAGTATACTAGAGCCATTAACATTTCTAAAGAAGAGAGTTTTATCAACAGTACCTCTAGTGAAATGATTCTCTAAAAGAAACTGTGACAGAGTGTCATACCAGGCTCTAGGTGCTTGTTTCAGTCCATAGAGTGCCTTGAGTAGGAAGTAGACAAATTCTGGATAATTTGGATCTTCCATACTTTGTTTCTCTCAAATTGGTTTAGCTCTTCTTGCATTTCTAATACCCAATCTGGATCTAAAAGAGCATCCTCAACTTTCTTTGGTTCTTCTTGAGAAAGAAAGCTGTTGTATAAACATTCATCTTGAGTAGCTCTTCTAGTTTGGACATTTGAGGATGCATCACCAATGATCAGTTCAAATGGGTGATCCCTTGTCCATTTCCTCCTTGTTGCAGGTGTGGGTCCTGAAGATGAAGCAGGATTCTCATAAGCATGATCATGTGGAGTTGAGGTTGATCCATGACTCAGAGAAACTCCCCATCAGTTTATTGGGGTGGTAACTCTGTGTTGTGATCCACCTACGGATGTTCCATTTTGGCTTCCTATGGATGCTCGAGTTTGGCTTCCTACGGATGCTCCATTTTGGCTTCCTACGGATGCTCCAGTTTGGCTTCCTACGGATGCTCCAGTTTGGCTTCCTATGGATGCTCCATTTTGGCTTCCTACGGATGCTCCATTTGTCCCTTCTAAGGATGGCTCATTTGAACTTGAGTTATCCATATTTGAAATTATCACTCTTGGAGGGACTGGTTCATCCTCATAATCATCACCTTCATCATCATAAAATAGACCTTCCACCTCATTCTCAAACCTGAGAGTTTCATGATGTTGCCCAGTAATAAACAATTGTAGAAGGGGGGGTTGAATACAATTTTATAAGATTCTTGACTTTAAACACAAATATGAATAATAACAGCTTTAATAATTCTGATATAAAACTGTTACAAACTCTCTCAAGAAATTCTGATGTTCTTGAGAGCTTCTAGGTTACAAAAATACTCGAGTGTGTAATTCGATATAAATCGAAACCTAAACTGTGTTTATATACTACATAGCTTCTCTATCAATTACATGATAAGTCCTAATCAATTACAAAGATCGAAACCTATCCTAAATTGATAGCTGCATTCCTATTAACTAGGAACCGACCAAATAAACTTCCTTCTTTAACTAGACTCCAAATATAACTCGAAATAGAAATCCTGATCAGCTTCCAGTCCTGATGATCAATCCTGATCCCAGTCCTGATATGAAATCCTGATATCAATCCTGATCCTGACGATCATGCAATCCTGATGGCTATGCAATACTGATGACGTCAGCAATCCTGATCAGTTGAGTCTAGATCCTGACGATCATTTAATCATGATCTAACAATCTCCCCCAATCTCATACTTTGTGAAATAAAGTATAGATTGCTAGATTCAATGATGTCAAAAACATATTTACAAAATGTACAAGTATTTACAATAGCAAACTTATCTTCTCAGATTTTCTGGTAGAACAAATTCATCTTCAAGAAGCTTGACAAAAGATTTTCTTCCTTGTCTTCAAGAATCTGAATAAGTCTTTCTTTTAGATCTTTGAGTTCTTCATCTTCCTCATTTATCTAATAGATAGCTGCTCTGAGATTCTGTATGGAGCTTCTCTGTAGACTGTGCTCTTCTAGCAAAAGATAAGCAATTTCCTTCCCATCAGGATTAAGGTTAAGCTGAGTCATACCAAAAGTCACTTCTTTAACAGCAGTGCCCCTTCATTTCCACATTTGACTTGTCAAATTTGCTACCCTTGCTATCTTTTTTGATGTACTTGTCTTTGTTAGTATTGAAGGTCCCTTTCTGGAAGTTGCCTTGTCTTCTAGCCTTCCTGAACTTCATCTTTTTGAAGCCTCTGACTATCATAGCAACCATCTCTTCCATGTCTGAGTCAGAAGAATCATCATCAGTATTGGCATCAGGATTGCCATCAGTATCTGATGATGAATCATCAGGATCTGACTCCACCACTCTTGATTTCCTTCTAGAGACCTCCATAGCTTTTCCTTTTGATTTAGCCTCTACATTCAAGGCAATAGTCTTTGCCTTGCTGCTTCTCTTATTCTTTCTCTGTTGAACTTCAAAATCATGAGTTCTTAGCATTCCATAGACTTCATCAAGAGACACAGTGTTGAGATCATACTGATGTCTAATGATCGAGGTTTGAGTATCCCATTCATCTGGTAAAGCTCTCAGAAACTTGGTATTTGAATCTTCAGAAACATATTCCTTGCCAACTAAAGATAGACTATTCAAGAGTGTTAGAAATCTATCATATAAATCAGTCAGGCTCTCATCAGGTCTAGCATCGAATTACTCATATTCTTGAATCAAAAGAGCCCTTCTGTTTTTCTTGACAGATGCAGATCCCAGGCACTGAGTTTCCAAAGTATCCCAGATTTCTTTTGCAGACTTGCATGCAATCACTCTGTTGGACATGACAGCATCAAGACTATTGTGCAGGATATTCTTTATCTTTGCCTCCCTGAGTACGTGAGCTTTTTCTTCTGGAGTCCATTCACTCTTGGCCTTGACCACATAGTGTTCAGGTACAGTTTCTGTTCGTTCTATGATCCTGGTAGGAATATATGGTCCATCACGAATCCTGTCCAAATAATCAGGATCCATAGCCTCCAGGTACATCAGCATCTTTACCTTCCATGTTGGATATTCTGATTTCTTCAGGATGGGAATTTTCATGCTTTCATACTTGGTTGTCGACATCTTAGATCGCATCTGATTCAAATTTAAATCAGTTTGCTCTGATACCAATTGTTGCCCAGTAATAAACAATTGTAGAAGGGGGGGGTTGAATACAATTGTATAAGATTCTCGACTTTAAACACAAATATGAATAATAACAGCTTTAATAATTCTGATATAAAACTGTTACAAACTCTCTCAAGAAATTCTGATGTTCTTGAGAGCTTCTAGGTTACAAAAATACTCGAGTGTGTAATTCGATATAAATCGAAACCTAAACTGTGTTTATATACTACACAGCTTCTCTATCAATTACATGATAAGTCCTAATCAATTACAAAGATTGAAACCTATCCTAAATTGATAGTTGCATTCCTATTAACTAGGAACCGACCAAATAAACTTCCTTCTTTAACTAGACTCCAAATATAACTCGAAATAGAAATCCTGATCAGTTTCCAGTCCTGATGATCAATCCTGATCCCAGTCCTGATATGAAATCCTGATATCAATCCTGATCCTGACGATCATGCAATCCTGATGGCTATGCAATATTGATGACGTCAGCAATCATGATCAGTTGAGTCTAGATCCTGACGATCATTGAATCCTGATCTAACACATGAAAACCCTCATCAGTGAGACCTTGAATTCTGGCATCATCAAAAACAACATGTACTGATTCCATAACAATGTTGATTATGTGATTGAAAACCCTGTAGGCTTTTCCAGCTGCATATCCCACAAAAGTGGCTTCATCTGCCTTTGCCTCAAATTTTCCAAGATGTTCACCTTGGTTTCTCAGAACAAAACATTTGCAGCCAAAGACATGTAGAAAATTCAAGGATGGGTTCCTTCCTTTGAGCAGCTGATATGGAGTCATCCCTTTTGCTTGATTGATCAAAGAGATGTTTTGAGTGAAACATGCAGTGTTAACGGCTTCAGCCCAAAAGTAAGTGGGCAACTTTGATTCTCCTAGCATTGTTCTTGCAGACTCAATAAGAGTTCTATTTTTCCTTTCCACCACTCCATTTTGTTGGGGTGTTCTAGCTATAGAAAACTCATGAATGATTCCATTTTCCTCACAAAACAACTTCATTGTTGAATTCTTGAACTCAGTGCCATTGTCACTCCTGATTCTTCTTACTTTGAGATCAGAATGGTTGTTAGCAGCCTTGATGTGATTGATTATGATTTCACTTGCCTTATCTTTGGAGTGCAGAAAGTATGTCCATGTAAAGTTTGAAAAATCATCCACAATCACAAGGCAGTATCTTTTCTTTGAAATTGAAATGACATTTACTGGTCCAAATAAATCCATGTGTAACAGCTGTAGAGGTTGCTCAATTGATGAGTCCAGCTTGCTTCTGAAAGAAATCTTCTTTTGCTTCCCTTTCTGGCAAGCATCACAAAGTCCATCCTTGGAAAATTCCAACTGAGGAAGTCCTCTAACTAGGTCTCTTTTTACCAGATCATTCATAGACTTGAAGTTCAAATGTGACAGTCTTTTATGCCATAGCCAACTCTCATCCTTACTTGCTTTACTCAAGAGACAAGTGATGGAATCTGAACTAGTTGAGTTGAAGTCAGCTATATACACATTACCTCTTCTGTATCCTGTCAACACTACATTGTTGTTTTCTTTGTTGGAAACAACACAAGCTCCTTGATTGAATGAAACTGAGAAACCTCTATCACACAGTTGACTTATACTCAGCAAATTGTGCTTAAGTCCATCAACTAGTGCTACTTCATCAATGATGACAGTCTCCTTTGAAATCAAGCCATATCCCTTAGTGTAACCTTTGCTGTCATTTCCAAAGGTAATGCTAGGGCCAACTTTCTCCACAAACTCTGTGAGCAGGGTAGTCTCCAGTCATGTGCCTAGAACAACCACTGTCTAAGTACCATAGATTCTTTCTGTATCCCTGCACACAACAAAACCAAATCAAGTTGATTTTGGTACCCAAATTTCCTTGGGACTTTTCCTGTTAGCTTTAACTTTGCCTTTCTTGTCATTTTGCACCTTAATCTCAGGTTGAGTTAAATCAACCTTGACCCTGGGTGTTGACCTCTGAGAGACAACATGCTGAGGATGTTCATATGCATACATGTTTGATGCAGGCATTTGAGAATTATGTGCATACATAGCATTCATGTATGGCATGCTCCATGTCATTTGTGGCATTGTGAATGCATTCATATAAAGATTTGAAACAAATGGCATGTTGGCATACAGACTGGATGCAGGATCAGTATGGGCAAACATGTTATGCATAGAAGGCATAGGCATATTGAAAGTGTTTGTCCTAAATCCAATCATGTATGATGAGTTAGGAAGAACTTTCTTGTATTCTTATTTGATTTCATTAATGTTAAATAAAAGACTTGTTTTGTTTTTAATTACGGGCTTTATCTATTTAAAGTGTTTTAAATAAGATGTTCCATATTTTAGAGTAAAGCTTCTAGAATTATAATGAGATTATAATAGTGAGATCTAGAAGATGATAACTCTAGACTTAAACAGTTCCTGATCATAGGATAACTAACCGGAAGTTGGTGAATCCGCAAAGATTGATACATACTATGCTTGCTCCCGTTAGGAGGATGTCTGTTCTCATAGGCATTTGTGTGGTGACACTATAGCTAGTATGTAGGTGCTTGTTAGGGAATAAGTTTACTGAACATGACTCGATAAGTTGAACAACTAATGGAGTTTACTCACGTGTCAATAGTTATTCACTGAGTGATAGTTGTACAATTGTCCTTAGACTTGAGATCGTTAGAGTTATCTTGTATATAATGAACTATGCTTTGGATTAGTCCTTAGTCTCAAGGACATCCATTAGGTCTATTCTGGGCATAGGTATTTGTGTATGGAGATAGTTAACGTCAATAGAGGATCTACCCCTTCCAGTATAGGAAGAGAATATCCTATGTTATTCTTAGTATGCGAGTTCTGGAGTCTCTGGCCAGAGTGTATGAAAGTAGAAAGGAGTTTCTAATTTGCATTAATATGAACTTAGCATTATGAATAAGAAATCATATGACTAAATTTGATAGGCCTGACACGAGATCCATGCCTTGTATTTAATCGGGATATTATAGGGTAGAAGGAATTGATTATACTGAAACTAGTCACTGACAGGTTCTTGGTATTCTATGCAGTGAATTCATATTATCCGGATAGTCGCGATATGTTGAGAAGCATCACTCACGATGTAGAATAAATATAATTAATCAGTTAATTATATTTAATGAATTATTAGAATTCATATAAATAATAAATAAAAAGTTTATTATTATTTATTTCTACTACCGGCTTAATATTGAACCTACAGGGTCACACCATAAAAGAATATTTTCTTTGATGAAAAGATTTAAATTATGAGAGAGGAAGAATTATTTTCTAAATAGTTTAGAAAAAGAAATAATGATTAAAATAGTTTTAATCATTATTAAAGCATTTTAGAAATGTGGGGTTAATATATATATATAAAGATATATTATTAAAACCCTAAAAAAGCCCTATAAATAGAATGAGATAGTTCATTCTAAGGCATATCTTGTTTTTGTGAAAAACCTAGAAAAAGGAGCTAGCCTCCATCTCTCTCTCTCTCTCTCTCTCTCTCTCTCTCTCTCTCTCTCTCTAAAACGTCTTAGAGTTTTTTGAAGAAATCATCGAAGGAAAGTTCTTGGTGGATACCGGTAGAGTGCTTCACACTCTGAGGAGCAACTGCTTGCAACCATCGATTTTAAAGCTTCGATTCGCAAGGTATGGTTACGATTCCCTCGCTCTAGATTTTATATGTTTTTCTATATGTGCGATACATGGTTTTTACGGAATAAATGTTATATCACGCTTCCGCTCATCCGTAAATTCCTTCAATGGTATCAGAGCTAGGTTTTGCATATAGAGATTCATATAAAAAATTTCAGATTTTTTTATGCATGTATGGATTTATTATGATTTTTGCAAGTATATTTAGATTTAATTATGAATTAATTCAAAATATTATTTGCATGAGATTTTGACCATTGATCTGGGTTCTACAAGTGTTGTGGGTCATCTAGGTATTTTTTTTCATAATTTTGTGATGTGTAGTGTAATAACCCCAAATTCTGGACTTAGTTAAAAAAAATTTGATGAATAATAAATGTGATGAATAGTAAATTTGCTGATGGGAAATTTTTCAGACCACCATATATGGAAGACATGGAATGAATGTTTCGAGGTTATATTATTGATGTATAGGAAGAATAAAAGAATGTAAACGCGATCAGAATCAGGAGATTCCAACTTTAAATTTTGATCACTATTCATCAGACAATCAAGGGTGAATTGATTTGATCGTTTTGAGAAAGTATGTAGGATGAGAAATCCATGATCATACCTTAAGCCAAGGAAAGAAATCTAGGATCATATATTAAACCAAGGTAATGGAAAGATCAAGGAAGTATCCCCTAGCTTTGGTACAGAGAAACGTTTTTAAAACCACTTGAAACTATCGCGAAACAAAGGCGTAACAAATTATGGATTTAACCCTAACCAAAGGAGGAGTATTATATAAGATCATCAAGTGCAATATATAAGAGGATTGAGGATGCAAATAATGACATAAGCATGATGCAAGAGGATGACAAGATGATGACCAAGTGGTGAATCACCACCTTGTCACCACTTTCACCACAACCACATGTTTAAAAGGAGCCTTGTCATTGGTGACAAGTCTTGATTATGGCCACACAAATCAGATGACAAGTGTTAAGTGTATTTAGACAAAACAAAACAAAAAGAAAATCAAAGAAAACAAAGCTAAAAGAGAAGCATCAAGGTGAAGAACACATTCGGCTATTTTCTTCATCAAGAACCCTTAAACTTTTTGCTCCAACTTCCACTCAACCATAAATCTTGATCTTGTGCTCTAAATCACCCTCTTCCAATATCCAAGGTAGATCTCTAATATTAGCCTCATCCATGGATCATATCTTGGTCAAAAATGGATTCAAAGTTGATGATGAATAGTGATGTGAATAGTAAACTCATAAGATCTTGTTTTGTTTTGATGATTTTAGGTTTGATTAGCATAGTTAAGGAGCAAGGAAGGATATACCATCCATATATAGCCTTTGTTAAGTTACAAAGAAGGTATCAAACTTCTTTCTTTTTAAGATTATGTCTTGATCTAGTAGTTATAAGTGATTAGTTAAGAACTATGTAGTAATAAAGCATGTATGCATGATTTTAAGCATGTTTGATGGTTGATTTGTGGATAAACTTATGAACTAAGGAGTGACCTTGTTTGGACAGAAAATGGTAGTATTAGTTTGAGGTTTGATTGGTGGTTGGTTGATGGTTGATTTGTAGTTGGATTGAGTGTTTAAAAACACGGGAAGTACGCGTAAGCGCCGTTACCATGTCAGATTTTACTTAGGTAGTTTAGACAGAAACCATGATTGCATTACAGGGCATAAACTTGAAGTTTCTGCCCTTGAGCATGTAGGCTCTGTTTCCTAGATTGTTTTAGCGAAAGAATCGTGTCGTTTCGATTTACGGTTTAGGAGGAACGTCCGTTTTAGTGAAAGCGGTTTCGCGTAACTAGATAGTTCATTGTATGAACTTTGAGATAGGGATCAAGCCCTTTAAAATTGGAATTGGATTGAGATATTAAAATGGATACTAGTATGTATAGTCTAGAAAGGAACCTAGAAGGTTTCGTGTCAAAACGATAAGTTTGTGATTTTAGAAAAATGCGAGAACAAAGGTTGCACGAGTGAAATACCCTTAAGGGGATGGTTTAAAACAAGGAAATGGTAACGGAAAAGTACTTGGGATTTGTGAATAGATTTTCACCCAAACTTGTGACTTAAGAGTTACGGAACGTCATGAGGTTATAGATGACCAAGAGTGAGACAATGGATGTTCGTTAATAGAACGTTAGTGCTTAAGTTAAATGCACTTTAAATGATTAAGCTAGGGGACTGATCGGGTATTTCTTTGTTTATAGATTTCCCAGCAAGTTCTCGAAACCGTAACAACCAAGGACCCGAGGCAAGTTTTCTCATCCCATGCAGTACAATATTATGATAATATGCATATGATAGATGCATGCTTTCAAATGTAATATATGCATATGATATTATGCATGCTTTCAAACCTCACATCGTTTATAGATGTGATGGTATTAAAAATGATGAGATGTGATGTATGCATATGATAGATGCATGCAAGTTTTCAAACCCTATACCATATAATGATGTTGTTGTGATATATGTTGTGGTATTGCTATATATGCTGCTTAATGCTGTGAAATAACGTAAAACTGTTTTCGCTTTGTAAAAAGCTGTATAAGGTATAAGGTTTATATGCTAGATAAGTACTAGATATAAACCAAGGTTAAAGGTTAAAGACTCTAAGTATAGAGTACTTGTACGATGCTTTTAAAACTTAGACCGGGAGTCAAATTATTATTTTGTTTTAAACTACTGTCAAAAGCTGGAAGGTTCCAGGGACTGTTATATTTTAAAGATTTATTAAATATTCCAATATCTATATTATGGGATATTTAAGGTGAGATATTTAAATAATATTATAATAAATATTATTTGAATATTATTTAATTAAAGTGAATATTATTTTGAATATTCACTTAAGTGTTTATATTGAATAATAGTTCAATATTTATTAATTGGTTATTATTTAATTAAGTGAATATTATTTTGAATATTCACTTAAGTAGTTTATATTGAATAATAATTCAATATTTATTATTTGAAGATTATTTAACTAAGTGAATATTATTCTGAATATTCACTTAGGTGGTTTTATATTGAATAATAATTTAATAGTTATTATTTGGGTATTTATTAAATATTCCAAATATGATTTAAAATCATAGAACCTTATTATATGATTAAAGGTTCTATTATTTACACAAAAATATAAATTTCTGATTTCCAGAAAAGTTATTAAAATAGAGATTCCCACTATTATCTTAAGATAGTTAAAGGTAATTAAATGCGAATAGTATTTTTCCAACTCATCGAAAACTGGGAATCTAGTTCAAGAATTCGAGGACAGAGTTTTACCTCCACTGTTCCTCTAGAATACTTATAACTAAGGGGATGGTTCCCCCATTCAAGTAGAGTATTTCAAACTCGATGAACTCTGAAATTTCAATAAACTCCCTGGTCATGATTTAAAAATATGTAGTAATCATCGGTAGTTTCGTTGACTAATGTCAACCCACACTTTGACTTACTCCTTTCAATTACTTTGGAGTAAGGTATTCTTAACGGTTACAAAGTTTTGACAAGTATTTGTACTTGGGAAAAATGGAATTAAATTCCGATTTCTGTTTCATTAATATTTTTCATCATGGGAATTGGAAAGGCCTGCAGGGCAATGAAATAGGTGTCGGGGTAGTGCCAAAATTATCAAGGCTTACCCGGTGACGAAATAGGCTCGAGGTAGTGATCTCTTGCGTGCTAAGGCTAACCCGTGACGAGATAGGCACTGAGGTAGTGATCTCTTAGCACAGTGGCCCGTATGCGGTCAGGGTGATAACCGAACAGGAAGTCGTCCTTCTACTAGTAGAAAAGAAAAGTTACGATACAATGGCTGATCACCGTGTATCGGGTGTTCCAGTACATTCCATTCCCTCCAATTGGAGTTGAGCTGCACATTGTAACAAAAGCCTAGGCGTTGAGTTACTGATAATGTGACAGTAATGAGTAATGATGTTCCTCATACAGTAGTCGTACTGTATGGTAGGTTTTGACGAAAAGAATAATAAAATGTCATTCTGTATACGAATGAAGTTTAAAGGTTTTCCTTTATGATATAAGCTTACATATACGATTAAGCTGCTATATCTGATTGTTGAGCTATAGTGCTCATTCTTGCTTCTTTTATAAAAGGTGTTCATTACTGATATTTTACAGTATTTTGAACAATATGAGACATCTAAATAGATATGTGAGTATATATGTTGAAAAGGTATTTAAGATATACAGTATATTAAAATGTATAGTGTTTTGAATCAATGAATAGGCTTTAAGCCTTGATTCCAACCTTTGATATCTATTTTAAAAAGATATGTTTTGAGTCTTGGTTTATCATACTGATACCAAGGATTTCCAAATGATTTACGAAGAATATTTGAGTATGATTATAAGTCATACGGTATTTTGAATGGTGTACTATTTTGGGGATAGACCCAAGTAGTGTTAAAAGCTTTGATCCCATATGAATTATCTTCCTAAAAGGGTTTAAAGATTTAAACTGGGATAGATTTCTTGCTGAGCACTATTAGCTCATTCTTGCTTTATTAAATCTTTCAGCATGAAGAAAACATTGCCGATTCACCTCGTGTTACGAGAGCAAGGGAATGGAGAGACCACCCTTGAGTTAGTTCAGCAAGATGGATACTGTCGGATTTAGTAGAACAGCTGTAGACTGAGTTAGTAAGAATTGTTTTCGAATAGGTTTGTATTATTAAACCTTGTATAGAATTGTGAGGTCTATTATTTTAACTTCAGGTAGAGGTTGTAAATGATAGACGAGATCCTGGATAGTACATTTGATTTGTAATAACAAATGTTACTTATTGTTGCTCATTTCCAAGGCTATAACTTGTGTGTGTGTGCGTAAGTGATTGGGGTCTTTTGGAGTTATATTATTAGAATGTTGTAAGTAATGCATGTATTATATAATTGATGGAGCGTGACAACCCAGATTCCTGACCCCGGATCTGGGGGTGTTACAGAAATGGTATCAGAGAGTTAAGTTATAAACTTGGATATGAGAGTGTTAAGAGTATAAGTGAGAGAATGACGTGAGGACTCATATAGAGTTCGTTAAGTGGACTACCGGAGGTAGTGCCATCGAGGATGTTAAGATTAAAAAGTTTAGTTGAGAACTTATCGGAGGACCGATAGGACTATTGAAGATCATCATAATGATGAGAAGTACGTTTAGAATTATACCCGGATTATCAAGGACATTAAGATAAGACGCGGAGCAGAGTCTCGGTCGCAGTTGAGGTAAGGTCGGAATGACCAATACCAATGGATAACCTGACTTAGTAAGAACCTAAGTGATTATTAGTTCATCGTAGTTGCCATGAGAAGGTATCACATGTGAAGATTGAGACGTTTTACAGTCCTTTACGCGATCCGAATTACTAAATTGCGTGGACTAATTAAGGCATTATCTTGCGTGTGAGGTCTAAACCTTGGGAACAACGATTCCACCAGAGTTGGTGTCTTTTCCGTCGATGGGTATTTTGTTACCTAAGAGGAAGACTTTTGCGTACATATAGTACCAGAACGTTATCGTGAGACGAACGCGCTAAATCGCATCGCGAGTATATTTCGTACGATAGGCCATGAGGGCTCAACTCAGAAATCAAAGACATGAAAAATGGATAGCGTGATTCTAATGAAGACACGTATGGTAGCGACAAGCAATGCGACAATCTCAGGACCTACGAGGGATGAGACCTATGGTGGCCTGGGGTTGGATTCGTTCGATACGATTGGTGATAAGAAATTACACATACGTTAATTGACCTTCATCTTTTGAGGATGTGTTGATGCGGCCGTAGGAGGCCCAATCTCAGGACGATTATCGTGGAATGACAAATATGTTCGAACTCCCGACCTGTCTAAGGACTTGTACGATTTTGAGGTACCGTTGGTTAGTACCCTAAGCCATGAAGGCAGAAAGATAAGATCATCCTCGTACGGGTGATGTTAGAAACTATGATGACCATTGACTTTTGGTATCTACTTGCTGGTACACTACTCAATCTAAAATTGTTCATGCCCGTGTTACCTTGAATAATTCATGTCAGGTAACCCTTCTAGTTTCCTACTTCAACTTGGGATGCAACCAACGATTGCTATATTTATTTTATTTCTTTTCTTTTCTCCTCTCATTACCTTTGAGGTTTAAATACGTAGAGTTAACTTACCATTACTCACCGGAGCGCTTTGTTCGTGCCCTAGGATGACCGGAAGAGGGAACCATTATTCATCTATCCTTCTAGGTCTATATTTTATTCTTTATTCTTTCAAATTATCTAAGGAATGTTCAATTAATGCTTCCTTAATTATTTGACGAATATTCTTTAACTATTATTTTGATATTCGATTTCTTTTTTTTCATACTTGGACTCCTCAGTCGAGTTCATAAATATATAGCTATGTGTCTAAAACATAGATGATGTATATTTCAGAGACTCGTAAATTCTTTTCTTCTATTAAGGAGAGATTTGCACCTCAGACGTTGAAATTGTGGAAAGGATATCAATTTGATACTGATATTCCGAATTTAATTCTATCGAGGAATTTGGCAAAGTTTATGTACGGAGACACCATTGGGTGGACCGTTTCACTGATGAGAAATGTTCGGTGGAGGGTTATCGATTGTTCCGATACCAAGAACCATCTATTCAAACCTTATATTCTATTCAAAGGTTATAATTGCCTTGTTTGTCCCAAACTTATTTATCCTTCTTTTTCAATTCATTATCCGAGTAGTCAAAATTTTGTATTCTTTCTTCGGCTACGATGTCGAGATTTTGTACTCGTAGATTGAAAATGGCTAATTATATGTGCCATGATGAGTGACTAGTTAATTGTTCTAACTAGTTGAAATTTTCATGATATGATGAGAATCTAGTTAATCATCCTAGCTAAATGTTGCGTCCCAAACTAATCAAACTAGCAAATTTTGTTCAGCTAGTTGTAAATGTTTCTTGAAGTGAACTAGTTATTGTTTCACTAAGTTCAACTTTCAGTCAAATTTATATAAGTGACTTCACAATGCATTTTATATGCAGTGAATTGTGATGATGAAATTTCCAAATGATAATTGATTGAGACCTGATAAGGTCACCCGTTCGACAAGAATCCTTAAAAAGATTGATAAAATATTTTGTTGCTTGAAGTATTCTTGGTACCATGCAAGTATTTTCCTTAGTATTTGGAAAAAAGAGAGTGTTGAAGCTGAGAGCTAAAACAAATGAGTCCGATAAATTACGAATCGAAGTTTATAGAAATTGCCAAGGTTTGTTTCGCATGATGCGAATTCAGAATAACGGAGTGTCCGAAACGACTGTGATAGAAATGGAAGCAAAGTGGACGAGAAAGAAATGGGCATAAAGAAAATAAAGTATGAAACGCGAATAGATTAAGAAAGAAAGTAAGAATTCAGATTGTCGGACGAGGAAACGTTTGACCTCCAAGAAGATGAAACTTGTTTAGCGACGGTGATGGATACGAAACGGGAAGTACCTAGTGTATAGAAAATCCTTGTTGTCAACAAATTCGAGGATGTATTTCCAGAAGATCTTCCGGGGTTACCACCCGATAGAGAAATGGAGTTGCTACAGAATTAGCTCCAAGAACGGCGCCAGTTTCGAAGGCCCCGTACCGACTAGCTCCAGTCAAGATGAAGAAATTAGTCGCTCAATTGTAGGAATGATAGGACCAAATGCGTCACCGTGGGATGCACCCTGTGTTATTGGTGAAGAAAAAGGTCGACAGCCTGAGGCTGTGCATAGAGTATCGAAAGCTGAATAGGCTAACTGTTAAGAATGAATACCCCTTCCAAGGATCGGTGATTTGATCGATCGGCTACACGATGCAGTTAAATTCTTGAAGATTGATTTGAGAACTGGATACCACCAGTTGAATATTAAACCTGAGGACGTAACCAAGACTGCGTTTCGCACCAAGAATGGACACTACGAGTTTTTAGTAATTTCGTTTGGGCTGACGAATGCCCTTGCAGCTTTCATGGACTTGCTGAATCGACTTTTCAAGAAGTATTTGGATAAGCGTGTCATAGTGACATCGACAATATTTTGGTTTACCTCAAAGACCAAGGAAGAACACGCAGAACGTTTGAGGATAGTGTTAGAGACACTGAGAAGAGAAAAGTCATATGTCAAGTTCTCAAAGTGTGAGCTTTGGCTAAGGGAAGTACAATTTTAGGACATATGGTCAACAGTGAAGAGGTGTTGGATGACCCCGCTAAGATAAAAGCTGTTCCGAATTGGGAAAGACCAACCACACCAACTGAGGTGAGAAGTTTTGTAGGCTTAGCCGAGTATTATCAGAGGTTGTGCAAGATTTTGCTGGAATGGCAGCCCCACTGACCCAACTTACTCGTAAGACTGAAAAGTTGAATGGATCGAGAAATGTAAGAAAAGTTTCCGGGAATTAAAGAAGAGACTGGTCACTGTCATGTGCTGGTACTGCCAGACAGGAAGGGAGATTGTATGATCTATAGCGACGCATCGCATAAAGAAGTAGGGTGTGTGCTTATACAGCACGGAAAGGTAATTACGTATGCATCTAGGCAATTAAAGGAATATGAATTTAGATACCCTACGCTTGACTTAGAATGGGCAGCGATAGTTTTCGCTTTAAAGTTTTGGAGGCACTAATTGTATGGAAAGAAGTGCGAGATTTATACAAATCATAAGAGCATTAGATACACTTTCCCAGAAAGAACTTACCATGAGGATTTAAAAGGTAGCTAAAGCTGATCAAGGATTATGACGGTGGGATCCTTTACCACCCAGGGAAGGCCAATGTGGTGGCCAATTCCCTTAGTCTGAGAGATTTAAGACGATAACATTGTTGGATAAAGTTAATCCAAGGATTTAAGAAAATGGAAATTGAGGTTAAGATAACCGGAAATGGTATTGAGAGACTAGTTGAGATTGCAATGCAACCGGAATTGCTGCAGGAAATCAAGTTATGTCAAGAGCGAATGACGAGTAAAGGTAGGAAGTCAATGTTGGAGAAAGCATTAAAGACTGAGAAAGATAATAGAGGAATCATAAGGTATTTTTACCAAGATGGGATTCCTAATGATCGAGAGATAAAGGATGCTAATTTTCAGAAAGACTAATAAGAGGAACTGAAAGGATGAAGTTTGAAGTCAAGAGTACAACAAGGATTATTTAAAAGTCCTGATTGAGCCTGAATAAATTAAGGAATAAAGATCTGTCATAAAGAGACAGCTACGCGGAGAGTACCAAAAAGGTAAAGAAAGTTAAGGCAATTTTATTGTCGGACGGGTAAATAAAAGGATTTATCGATTTATAAACAAATATTGGATATGTCAGAAAATGAAGGCAGAACAAAGACCTAGTTGACTATCACAGTTAGTGGAGATTCCTGATTAGGAATGTAATTTTACTATAATGGATTCTGTGATAGGATCAACAAGAATCGAGTCGGACCATGACGTCAATTGAGCTATAATTGATGGATCAAATGGGTCTACTCATATTTTGTTTTTAGCAAGAGATCTTAAATCAAAGAGTTGCGAAAGAGATAATTGGGTGACGTGGAGTTCCAGTCACCATCGTGTTAGATAAGAACCAATGCTTGAACTCCCGATTCGGGAGGAGTTTTCCAAACATGTTTGGAAACGAGTTTGAGTGCAAGCACTACGTAGGATCCGTAGACCGACGGACCAACCGGAAGAAACATTTCAGAGAACCGAAGTTATGGTAAGCGTTGTACCGTCGACTGCAAGAGTAGTCGGATGTTGATAGAAAATGGGTGTATAAGAGTACAACCAAAAGTGGCGTATATAAAGCGTCCGGTAGATATCACAGACCGGAATGAGTAAGTGTTGTAAGGAACCAGAGGGTTGAAGAGTCAACCGGGAAATTGGAAGATTCCTATATTGAAAGAGTAACCTCAGCTATTTTCTTAGATTCCGGGACGGAATCCTTTTAAGAAGGGGAGACTGTAATAACCCCAAATTTTGGACTTAGTTAAAAAACAATTGATGAATAGTAAATGTGATGAATAGTAAATTTGCTGATGGAAAATTTTTCAGACCACCCTATATGGAAGACATGGAATGAATGTTTCGAGGTTATATTATTGATGTATAGGAAGAATAAAAGAATGTAAACGCGATCAGAATCAGGAGATTCCAACTTTAAATTTTGATCACTATTCATCGGACAATCAAGGGTGAATTGATTTGATCGTTTTGAGAAAGTATGTAGGATGAGAAATCCATGATCATACCTTAAGCCAAGGAAAGAAATCTAGGATCATATATTAAACCAAGGTAATGGAAAGATCAAGGAAGTATCCCCTAGCTTTGCTGTACCAAAGCTAGGATCATATATTAAACCAAGGTAATGGAAAGATCAAGGAAGTATCCCCTAGCTTTGGTACAGAGAAACGTTTTTAAAACCACTTGAAACTATCGCGAAACAAAGGCGTAACAAATTATGGATTTCACCCTAACCAAAGGAGGAGTATTATATAAGATCATCAAGTGTAATATATAAGAGGATTGAGGATGCAAATAATGACATAAGCATGATGCAAGAGGATGACAAGATGATGACCAAGTGGTGAATCACCACCTTGTCACCACTTTCACCACAACCACATGTTTAAAAGGAGCCTTGTCATTGGTGACAAGTCTTGATTATGGCCACACAAATTAGATGACAAGTGTTAAGTGTATTTAGACAAAACAAAACAAAAAGAAAATCAAAGAAAACAAAGCAAAAAGAGAAGCATCAAGGTGAAGAACACATTCGGCTATTTTCTTCATCAAGAACCCTTAAACTTTTTGCTCCAACTTCCACTCAACCATAAATCTTGATCTTGGGCTCTAAATCACCCTCTTCCAATATCCAAGGTGGATCTCTAATCTTACCCTCATCCATGGATCATAGCTTGGTCAAAAATGGATTCAAAGTTTATGATGAATAGTGATGTGAATAGTAAACTCATAAGATATTGTTTTGTTTTGATGATTTTAGGTTTGATTAACATAGTTAAGGAGCAAGGAAGGATATACCATCCATATATAGCCTTTGTTAAGTTACAAAGAAGGTATAAAACTTCTTTCTTTTTAAGATTATGTCTTGATCTAGTAGTTATAAGTGATTAGTTAAGAACTATGTAGTAATAAAGCATGTATGCATGATTTTAAGCATGTTTGATGGTTGATTTGTGGATAAACTTATGAACTAAGGAGTGACCTTGTTTGGACAGAAAATGGTAGTATTAGTTTGAGGTTTGATTGGTGGTTGGTTGATGGTTGATTTGTAGTTGGATTGAGTGTTTAAAAACACGGGAAGTACGCGTAAGCGCCGTTACCATGTCGGATTTTACTTAGGTAGTTTAGACAGAAACCATGATTGCATTACAGGGCATAAACTTGAAATTTCTGACCATGAGCATGTAGGCTCTGTTTCCTAGATTGTTTTAGCGAAAGAATCGTGTCGTTTCGATTTACGGTTTAGGAGGAACGTCCGTTTTAGTGAAAGCGGTTTCGCGTAACTAGATAGTTCATTGTATGAACTTTGAGATAGGGATCAAGCCCTTTAAAATTGGATTTGGATTGAGATATTAAAATGGATACTAGTATGTATAGTCTAGAAAGGAACCTAGAAGGTTTCGTGTCAAAACGATAAGTTTGTGATTTTAGAAAAATGCGAGAACAAAGGTTGCGCGAGTGAAATACCCTTAAGGGGATGGTTTAAAACAAGGAAATGGTAAAGGAAAAGTACTTGGGATTTGTGAATAGATTTTCACCCAAACTTGTGACTTAAGAGTTACGGAACGTCATGAGGTTATAGATGACCAAGAGTTAGACAATGGATGTTCGTTAATAGAACGTTAGTGCTTAAGTTAAATGCACTTTAAATGATTAAGCCAGGGGACTGATCGGGTATTTCTTTGTTTATAGATTTCCCGCCAAGTTCTCGAAACCGTAACAACCAAGGACCCGAGGCAAGTTTTCTCATCCCATGCAGTACAATATTATGATAATATTCATATGATAGATGCATGCTTTCAAATGTAATATATGCATACGATATTATGCATGCTTTCAAACCTCACATCGTATATAGATGTGATGGTATTAAAAATGATGAGATGTGATGTATGCATATGATAGATGCACGCAAGTTTTCAAACCCTATACCATATAATGATGCTGTTGTGATATATGTTGTGGTATTGCTATATATGCTGCTTAATGCTGTGAAATAACGTAAAACTGTTTTCGCTTTGGAAAAAGCTGTATAAGGTATAAGGTTTATATGCTAGATAAGTACTAGATATAAACCAAGGTTAAAGGTTAAAGACTCTAAGTATAGAGTACTTGTACGATGGTTTTACAACTTAGACCGGGAGTCAAATTATTATTTTGTTTCAAACTACTGTCAAAAGCTGGAAGGTTCCAGGGACGGTTATATTTTAAAATTTTATTAAATATTCCAATATCTATATTATGGGATATTTAAGGTGAGATATTTAAATAATATTATAATAAATATTATTTGAATATTATTTAATTAAAGTGAATATTATTTTGAATATTCACTTAAGTGTTTATATTGAATAATAGTTCAATATTTATTAATTGATTATTATTTAATTAAGTGAATATTATTTTGAATATTCACTTAAGTAGTTTATATTGAATAATAATTCAATACTTATTATTTGAAGATTAATTAACTAAGTGAATATTATTCTGAATATTCACTTAAGTGGTTTTATATTGAATAATAATTTAATATTTATTATTTGGGTATTTATTAAATATTCCAAATATGATTTAAAATCATAGAACCTTATTATATGATTAAAGATTCTATTATTTACACAAAAATATAAATTTCTGATTTCCAGAAAAGTTATTAAAATAGAGATTCCCACTATTATCTTAAGATAGTTAAAGGTAATTAAATGCGAATAGTATTTTTCCAACTCATCGAAAACTGGGAATCTAGTTCAAGAATTCGAGGACAGAGTTTTACCTCCACTGTTCCTCTAGAATACTTATAACTAAGGGGATGGTTCCCCCATTCAAGTAGAGTATTTCAAACTCGCTGAACTCTGAAATTTCAATAAACTCCCTGGTCATGATTTAAAAATATGTAGTAATCATCGGTAGTTTCGTTGACTAATGTCAACCCACACTTTGACTTACTCCTTTCAATTACTTTGGAGTAAGGTATTCTTAACGGTTACAAAGTTTTGACAAGTATTTGTACTTGGGAAAAATGGAATTAAATTCCGATTTCCGTTTCATTAATATTTTTCATCATGGGAATTGGAAAGGCCTACACGGCAATGAAATAGGTGCCGGGGTAGTGCCAAAATTATCAAGGCTTACCCGGTGGCGAAATAGGCCCGAGGTAGTGATCTCTTGCGTGCTAAGGCTTACCTGTGACGAGATAGGCACCGAGGTAGTGATCTCTTAGCACAGTGGCCCGTATGCGGTCAGGGTGATAATCAAACAGGAAGTCGTCCTTCTACTAGTAGAAAAGAAAAGTTACGATACAACGGATGATCACCGTGTATCGGGTGTTCCAGTACATTCCCTTCCCTCCAATTGGAGTTGAGCTGCACATTGTAACAAAAGCCTAGGCGCTGAGTTACTGATAATGTGACAGTAATGAGTAATGATGTTCCTCATACAGTAGTCGTACTGTATGGTAGGTTTTGACGAAAAGAATAATAAAATATCATTCTGTATACGAATGAAGTTTAAAGGTTTTCCTTTATGATATAAGCTTACATATACGATTAAGCTGCTATATCTGATTGTTGAGCTATAGTGCTCATTCTTGCTTCTTTTATAAAAGGTGTTCATTATTGATATTTTACAGTATTTTGAACAGTACGAGACATCTAAATAGATATGCGAGTATATATGTTGAAAAGGTATTTAAGATATACAGTATATTAAACTGTATAGTGTTTTGAATCAATGAATAGGCTTTAAGCCTTGATTCCAACCTTTGATATCTATTTTAAA
This sequence comes from Heracleum sosnowskyi, assembly GCA_030848705.1. Taxonomy (NCBI): domain Eukaryota; kingdom Viridiplantae; phylum Streptophyta; class Magnoliopsida; order Apiales; family Apiaceae; genus Heracleum; species Heracleum sosnowskyi. The sequence goes on from CM061238.1 coordinate 36,666,466, forward strand.
AAGATATGTTTTGAGTCTTGGTTTATCAAACTGATACCAAGGATTTCCAAATGATTTACGAAGAATATTTGAGTATGATTATAAGTCATACGATATTTTGAATGGTGTACTATTTTGGGGATAGACCCAAGTAGTGTTAAAAGCTTTGATCCCATATGAATTATCTTCCTAAAAGGGTTTAAAGATTTAAACTGGGATAGATTTCTTGCTTAGCACTATTAGCTCATTCTTGCTTTATTAAATTTTTCAGCATGAAGAAAACATTGCCGATTCACCTCGTGTTACGAGAGCAAGGGAATGGAGAGACCACCCTTGAGTTAGTTCAGCAAGATGGGTACTGTCGGATTTAGCAGAACAGCTGTAGACTGAGTTAGTAAGAATTGTTTTCGAATAGGTTTGTATTATTAAACCTTGTATAGAATTGTGAGGTCTATTATTTTAACTTCAGGTAGAGGTTGTAAATGATAGATGAGATCCTGGATAGTACATTTGATTTGTAATAACAAATGTTACTTATTGTTGCTCATTTCCAAGGCTATAACTTATGTGTGTGTGCGTAAGTGATTGGGGTCTTTTGGAGTTATATTATTAGAATGTTGTAAGTAATGCAGGTATTATATAATTGATGGAGCGTGACAACCCAGATTCCAGATCTGGGGGTGTTACATGTAGATTATTTGTTATGAATTTTTTAATATTGTTTTAATTAAAAGTCATAAAATAATTATGCATGTTGAAATATATGAATTAAAATTTGCACAAGGACCCCATAGATACTTGGTAATTTTTGCTTTTGTTTGATTTCTGAAATCATATTATTTTGATTTTTTATTAATTTATTAATTAATTGTTAATTAATTTATTAATATTAAAATAAATTAATAATAACAATAAATGCAATTAATGACTAGGGCAGTTTTTTTTTGTTATAAAGCTTCAACAGTTACAACATTAAAAAAAAAATTGTTGCTGCTGTCCGCGCGCGCGTGGCGCGCACTCGCTGGGAAGGGTGTAACGCATTCCGGGAATGCGTTACAGGTCCTGTAACGCATGAGCATCATGCGTTACACAATTAATAGCATTCAATTGTTGTAACGCATTCTAGTAATGCGTTACAGCCCTTCTGTCCACATTAAATTTGATTTTTTGGGAGTTTGGTAACTCCGTTTTGGGCGTGCAATATACCGTTGGATTCATTGTTTCGAGACGGATCTAATGGAGTGGTCAAAAAGTTTTTATATAAAAGTTTGGAACTGTTTATATTCCCGGAAGTGTTTTAAAGCATGTACTAATTGTTTTAATTGCTTTTAAATACTATAATAAATCCATACATCATTATATCATTGTATGACATGATATTACTTGCATGCTTACTTGTTTATTTATTTTTATATATGAGATATATGCCTATATTTACCATGCGATGATAGATTTAGGTGAACTTAAATCAATATAAGGCGTGCTCTAGAAAATATAGAATATGAATCGTTTCTTGCCTTAACAATAATATTATAAGTACAACCATGAGATTCTTATGTTTATGAAACATAGAGTGAAATACTCTTTTGATGTTGAAAATGAAAATTTTTGTCTAGGTCGTTGGGTTTTAAGCGGGACCGATGTGACCCCTCAAACACACTGGGAATTTTTCATTTAAATATCATAATTGTATTTTGTTCAAGAAAAAGAGAATCTCCTAGTAATATGATTATGGTTGTAACATAATATAATCCCTCTTAATTAAAATTTGTATCAAGTAGTAAATGGCCAATGGCACAACGGGCTTGTGTCGGTCATAGCCTTCCAACATGGTAGAAAGTAGTTCTTATTTTTGAATCATTGTCGTTTCGTGCTACAGCCGAGGGCTTTGATTTTGAAATAAGAAATACTTGTCTACTACATAGAGATGTGTACAATGAATTAGAATCTAATGGTCGTTACGTGCTACAGTCGTGGGCTGTTGGAGACTGATTCAATTGTATGAAATATTGGGTTAGACTTGACTTAGAATATTGAGTTTGTCGTGCTACAGCCGTGACTCAATTATTCAAGAGGCTAAAGTTTTATTAGGAAATGACATGAGATGTAATTGACAAGAGTTGTCTGCCTACTGAATATCACATGGCGTTTCGTGCTACAGCCGAGGTTGTGTGATGGAATGTAGGATCCTTATTCCCACTAGCATTATGAATGCTTAATTTTTCACTTAGGGGTTGTATAAATTAGATAAACTAGTGGGAGCCACTTATGAATAAAGACCCGATTCATATAGTGTTTTAAAATGAAATTGAATATTTGCTAAGAGTTGTTATGTGTTTATCATTTACAGATTTACTATATACATTATGTCTTCTGCACTATCACTCTGGAGCATACTGGATGCTCACAAATTGACTGGTCCTAATTTTGCTGACTGGCTTCGAAACCTGAAAATTGTTCTCAGGGTTGAGAAGCTGGAATATGTGCTTAACTCACCGAAGCCTACTGAACCTGCTGACGATGCACATGATGATGAACATGTTGTGTATCGTAAGTGGATAGATGATGCAAATGTTGCTCAATGTATCATGCTAGCTTCCATGAACATTGAGCTACAGAAGAAGCATGAGCATATGGATGCTCACACTATCCTAACGCATCTACAAGAGTTGTATGATGTGGCGGGGAGGACAGCTCGATATGAGATATCGAAGGAGCTGTTCCGCTGTAGGATGTCTGAGGGATCGTCTGTGAATGACCATGTACTTAAGATGATCAATTTGATTGAACGTCTTGGACAACTTGGTTTCAACATGGATGGGGAGCTGAGTCAAGACTTGGTCTTGCAATCACTTCCGGTTTCGTTTTCGCAGTTTGTTGTGAACTTTCACATGAACAAGTTGGACGTCAGCCTGGCTGAACTCCACAACATGTTGAAGACTGCGGAATTGAATTTTCCCTCTAAGAAGAGTTTTGTTCTTCTAATTGGTGAAGGTTCCAATCCCAAGAAAAGGAAGAAGAACCCTACCAAGAAGAAGAAAGTAGGTGAGAAAAGGCTGGTTCCACCAAAAGCTGAAGACCCCAAAAGCAAAGCTGTTTGCTTCCACTGTAACAAGGTGGGGCACTGGAAGAGAAACTGCAAGGTTTACCTTGCAGAATTGAAGAAGAAGGGTAGTGAGACTGCCGCTTCTGATTCAGGTATGTTCATGATTGAAGTGAATATGTCATTAAATCAAATTGCTACTTGGGTATTAGATACCTCCTATGGTTCTCACATTTGCAATTCGTTGCAGGGACTAAGGAGAAGTAGGACTCTTGAGGAAGAGGAGGTGATTCTACGGATGGGAAATGGAGCAAGAGTTGTTGCTGAAGCTGTAGGATCATTTGATTTACATATGCCTACGGGCAAGACTATTGTTTTAACTAATTGTTATTTTGTTCCCTCGATTGTGAGGAATATTATTTCTATTCCCATATTAGACTTGGCTGGATTTTCGTTTGTTATTCAGAATAATAAATGTTCAATTCTTAGAGATAATGTTCTTTATGGTAGTGGTATTTTAAATAATGGTCTGTATGTATGTGACGTAGAGCATAATTTACTACAAATTGAACGTACTAATAAAAGGAAAAGGGATGATGAAAATCTCACCTATTTGTGGCACTGCATACTTGGTCATATTAGTGAAAATAGACTTTGTACATTGCATAAGGAAGGGTTACTTGAACCCTTTGATTTTGAATCATATCCTACATGTGATTCTTGTCTATTGGGTAAAATGACCAAATCTCCATTTAGTGGACATGGAGAGAGGGATGCAGATTTGCTAGGATTGGTACACACAGATGTATGTGGACCGATGTCTACGCATGCCATGGGTGGATTTTCGTACTTCATTACTTTCATAGATGATCGATCTAGATTCGGATATGTGTATTTGATGAAACACAAGTCTGAAGCCTTTGAAAAGTTCAAAGAATACAAGTATGAAGTGGAGAAACAAACCAAACATAGTATTAAAACCCTTCGATCAGATCGAGATGGTGAATACTTGAATGGTGAGTTTCTAGATTATCTCAAAGAAAATGGTATAGTCTCTCAGTGGACTCCTCCATATACTCCACAGTTGAATGGGGTATCTGAAAGGAGAAATTGAACTTTTTTAGACATGGTTCGATCCATGATGAGCTATGCAGATCTTCCAGTACTCCTTTGGGGTTATGCATTGGAAACCTCAGCATATTTACTAAATAAGGTGCCTTCCAAATCTATTCCTCAAACTCCATATGAGATATGGAAAGTGTAACAGACCAGACCCGGGGTCGGAGATCTGGTCGTTACGGTCATTATTCCATACATCATGCTTGCCTTGAATCAATATAAATAAACAACATGCTATGACCCCGCCATCTATCTCACACACACACACAAGTTATAGTCCTAGAGATGAACTTGAAATAAGTACTGCTAACAGGGTCCATAGACATATCATAAGTGATTACAAGCCCAAATATAATTTACAAGTTTAAGTTTGCTGCCACTTCTTACGTTATGTCATACATATAATTAAAAGCTGAATCTGAACTACCAGGCTATATCACTAGTAGGCTCAACCTCAGCTATGGCGGCTGTAGTATCAGGGGAGAGTCCTCTGGGTTCCAAAACCCTCTTGCGGCTGGTGGTGCGGAACATCTGGTTTATCTGTTGTGGTGATATATATAAAAACAAGCAAGGGTGAGCAACGAAGCCCACCAAAATAATGCTGAACTGATAAACAATATATCTATAATCAAGTATCAACTTTCATAGGAAACATTTACTTCATATATAATCTGGAAATAAAACAATGTAAATTTATGTCCAATTCATTTTCTAAACTCATCTGATCACGTATATCCTGTAGATAAAATCAGATACTTTTCGTAAATTCATGCTCTTTCTTATAGACTTATATACTGGAACATACTGGATTACTCTTGAGTAACCTTTCTGAAAGCTTTCATGAAAACTGAATAACTGGAATAAACTATCTTTCTTTGAAAACTTTCATGAAACTGAATGACTGGAACAAACTTTCTTTTTCTGAAATCTTGCATAAAACATGCTCTTTCATGGATGCTGAACTGTAACTGGAGATTCTGGGCGCCAAGGATACCCCTACGATGATCAGTCGCAAGCTGTATCCCCCTGATCTTTTTCTACGTAGAAGGGAAGAATAGGCAGTATCTGACTGACCTACCTCCCCGCCAATCGGTTGTAGGCAGGAAGTACAGACCCGTTTCACCAGTCCGTCGGCCTGGTACTCTCCTATGAGGAAGAACAGACCCGTTTCACCAGTCCGTCGGCCTGTTGCTCTCCTCTTCCTACGGTCGGGCAATTTCTGATAAACTAAGGGAAGAACAGACCCGTTCACCAGTCCGTCGGCTGTTAGGTCCTGATAAGTTTGTAGAAGGGGGGTTGAATACAAACTATACCGTTTTATCGAATTTGTTCTTTAAATGATTTAACTGTTTAGGAACAAATTGATGCGGAATAAAATGAAACAAGATTCAAGTTAAATAAAACTCTATTAAACTTGAAGGGTGTTACAAATATGATACTGATTACAAGATTGGATCTCAAACTAATTAAAACAAATCTAGAATAAATTCGACATGAATTTATCTATTTTTGTAATAAAAAGATATAACAATATTTGATAATTTGAGATACGTTCTAGAGATAAAAATCCGCTAGATAATCAAAGCAGTACAAGTAAATGAATTCTAGTGGTTTAGATTTAACATAAAGATTCTAGAATTAATTAGCAGAAGAAATGAGCACGGCCGAGTTCTTGACAGGAAAATGTTTTTGATGTAATGTTCTTGATGATCTCTTTTTCTTCTGATTACTTTTTTCTTTTGTACTAATCAAGTGGATCAGTACACTTCTGCACGTTCTGTTTCTTTTGTTTACCTTTGGAATGACTATCCGATTTGTACTGGAATGACTATCCAATTTGTACTGGAATGACTATCCAAAGGCTTAGCATGACTATCTGAATTAAGGTGAATTATATTAGAATTACTTAAAATCAACCGGGATGACTATCGGGATGACTACCGGTATGACTACCGGTATGACTATCCTGGGTAGTCATTCCAGTTGATTTTAATTACATAATTCTAATTTAATTCAAATTCTAATTCTAAATTAATTCTAATAATTAATTTACTTCACAAATTAATTCTGAAGAATTAATTTATTCAATAAATTAATTACTTAATTTATTTACTAAATTAATTCTGATGAATTAAATTAATAAATAAATTAATAACTAATTTACAATAGAACTTAAATCCTTATAGAATAGTAAAACCAATGCTTGAACCACTTGATCTGCTGAAGAATATCCATTGTCTGATGTTGTCATTTGATGCACTGTCTGGTTCATAAATGACTAACTTCAATGTCTGTTCTTCATCTTGACTTTAAGTTGTGGTTCATTGTCTGCTTTTGACTGTTGATCAACCTTTGTAACCTGTACATTTGCTATCACAAATCTGAAACCTCTGTCACTTTAATAAATCCACTTCTTTGAAGACTTCACTGAGGCTTGAACAAATAATTGAACTTCTTTCAATGTAGTATATCTTCAAATCTGTAGGATGACTTTAATTCTCCATTCTCTTGACAGATAAAACTATCTGAGATTCCTGTGACATATTAACTTATTATTTACTTATTACAGACTTGTTTAACTTAAGTTGTTTCCTCGGAATATTAATAGGCCAAAACATATGCCTTTCAATCTCCCCCTATTTGTTTGTTAGAGAATAACAATCAAATACCTAGAGGATAACTCAACTAACTTAAACAAGAAATAGAAATGACTTTTAAGAGCCAAGTAAATAACAAGAAAAGTTCTGGATTTCATTTAACATTTTCCAGATTCAAACATTAAAGATAACTACAAGATAGATGTTCCTCTAGACTGAACATGTGTTTACATTGATCCTATCTTGAAATACCTAAGCTCTATACATATAACAATTACAGACTAGAGCTTCTTCAAATTTCAGATTCCATCATCTCTCCTTCTTCAAGTGCCTCAAGCAAATCCTTGTCCAAAATACGATCAGATTCAGAAGTAATGCCACTAGGTCTGACAGGTTGAGCTGTGACTTTCTTCAGCCTATTCTTCATTTGATGATATCTCTTGATATTGGCAATGCAATAGTCTTGAATCAAATCAGCAACTTCTGTCTTTTCCTGTGTAGCAAACCCTGTTGTCCTCAACATGTTCTCCATATAGACAAGATGCTTGGCAGGATAATCTTTCAGAGATATTGGATCCACACCACAAGTTTGAAGTGCCCTTCCTTTATAAAATTTAACTTCATATGGCACATCCACAACTTGAGGGCTAGCTTTCATTGCAAAGTCTCTTAGCTGATCATGCAGCAGCTCAGCTAATGGAGAAGTTCTTTTTACTTTGCACATGAATACCCAAAGCTCAGAGAGAGTTCTACCTTCCAGAAGATTAAGAGAAACTATGAAAGTTCCCTCATTATGAGTGTAGATGTAGATCTTCAACTCCTCTCTGACTCTGTCAAATCCAGTAGAAATTCTTGAAATCTCCGCATGAAGAGCTTTCATATATATTGTGTTGTCTGGATTGACCTGTCTGTACCTTTCCAACATGCTAAAGAACCTTCCATCATTGTCTGACCCTGTTGGATGTGAGAACATTTCTCTAGCTCTATCCCATTCTTCTCCAAGCTTCAGCCTCACATATAACTTTCTGTCTTTGACTTTTAAATCATGAAGCCTTTGCTTTTCTTGATGTTCAGCTTTTTGGATAACTAGATGCTTTGTGATTATGTCAGACACCTTAGCATTCTCATCTTCTCTTCTCTTTAGATCAGCTTTCTGTCTTAACAGCTCAGCTTCAAAGGCAGGATCCACTTCAGGTTCATCTTCCCAGTCAGCAAAATCAGCCTCTCCTTCAACCTCCACTTCACCAAAGATATCTTCAGGGGTTTCTCCAGATTCAATATCATCAAAATCTCCCTGTTCACCTTGATAGTAGTCAGCATCAGAAAAGGTTAACTTCTGCTTCCCTTTGTCCTTTCCAGAACCAGAACCTCCAGTTTCTCCTCCTTGATCTCTCACTTCTTCTCCTCCTTGTATCTCCTTCTCCTTATTCTCCCCCTTAGTTGAGGCATCCTCTACAGATTTGACTTTATCAGCCTTAGGATCCTCCTTTTTACCTTCTCTTTCTTCTTCACCATTCCTGTCACCATCGCCCCCTTCATCATCATCACCCTCAAAGAATTTCTTCTGTTCAGTATTGGGTTGATGTGAGACCTTGATCATAGCATATAGATGTTTCATGCCCTCGTTCAGATGATGCATCCCTCCTTCAATCTTGGTAAACCTCTCATCATTGAAGTACTGATTTTCATCAATAGTATCTTGACAGGCGTCTACTTTGGTTGAAATAATAGGAATCTGTTTGATAGCCTCCCTGATCTCAGCATTAGAAACCAAAAGCTCCGACATATCCGAGGCCACTAACACCTGTGATTCTTGAACAGCATTCATCTTGGGGACCAATGTGACCTTCACTCCCTGTATCTCATCTCTAAGATGACCCAGCTGATTATTTACAGAGGTGGAAGAAGAAGAACGTTCATCCACTTGTGCTTTGAGAATTTCCTTTTCAGCCTGGGTCTGTTGCAGTTGTTTCTGTAAACCAGCTATTTGAGCCAATAATGAAGCAGTGTATGTGTCATTGTGTGCACTCATCTCAATTTCTCTCGATGGTGTTTCACTCACCTCACGTGCTTGTGTATCGCTCTGTGTTTGTCTCTCAGATCTAACCACTAGCTGTTTATCCATTGTTGGAGTTGAAGTACCTGCAGAAAAAATCACCATAGCCCCTTCTTGAGAGGTCACTGGTGGTGCAATGGGAGTTCGCGAATCCCAATCCATGGTAAAGTCCAAAAATTCATCAGAAATTGAAAACTGAATTGCTTCAGATGTAGACTTACCATGTTGCCCTTCACTTTCTCCAGTTGAAACTGCGAGTGAAGAATCCCTTAGGGGAGCCAGAGATGTTCCCTCTGGGAGGGGAGAAAATGATTCTATTATAGGTGGCAAAGAATCAGATTTTCCCTCTGAAGCCTGTGAAGGCTCTTCTACCGTGACAATGGTAGGCACTGTCTCATGTCCTAAGTGCTCTCCTGGCAAAGTGTCCTGAGTTGCATCTAAAGTTATGTTTTCTCCCATTGTGAGTAACGGGAGTGTGCTTGACTCGGTACAAAATGCCATGGCCCTATGGCGAACTTCAATAGATTCATCCTGTTGAGAGGATGTCTCCAGAGACTGTGTATTGGCCATTTCAAAATCCATATCCTGTTGAAAGGATACAGACGGGCTTACAGATATCTCCCTATATGTTCTTCTTTTCTTAGGAGGTGGAGATAGAGCTGCGGGATCACTCATTGTTTCTTCATCACTACTATTTCTGTTTCTGGTATTGATATAAGGTTCAGGTTGATTTGGATTTGACTCAGTGTTTGGCTCTATGACCGGGGATAGAGTTTGTGGTTCTACAAACTCTTGGTCAGCCCTATCAACCTCTTGGGTTACAGAAACAGTACCAGAAGAACCAGGGATAGAAGTCCTTACCTGTGGTTGTATGACTTCTTCAGTTCCAGCTGATGTAACTATCCTTTGCTCTGGAATTGGTGGTTCAAATGATGGTAAGTTAATGAAGTTTGTCATGTAGTTGGAAATGAGAACTGGGACACTGCCATATTTGAAGGATGTTTCTAATCTTTGAAAGAATTTTTTGTCAGTGGTCGGAGAAATGAAAAAACGACCATTCCTGAACAATTCTTGATGCTCATTAGAAAGTATAGAATTAAGAACAAGTGATAGAAAACGAGGATAAAAACATTTGATCTTTCTACCATTGTCAAATTCCTTTCTAGCATTAAACACCCTCCTAACAACAATTTCCCAAAGAAGGTGGCCAACATTGAGTCTTTTGTTAAAAACAATTGCATAACCAATAACTTGTAAAAGATAAGGAATATTCTGAAAGTTATTTTTCGTGCAATTGCTAAAGACCTTAGCCAAGGTATCAAAGAATAAGTCCCATTCACATACAAGATTCCCTTTAATTAACTTAGACAAATTTAGGGGACCTTGATAGTGAATACTGAGGAAAAACCTAGTTAATTCTTCTTCAGTGGGGAGTCTGTCAAAATTATCCTGAGGAAACTGCAAGACATTACAAAATGTTTCCTCAGTGATAATGTACTGTGTGTCCTGAATGTTGAAAGATATAGTTGAGAAATCATCAGAGACAACAGCAGTTGAGCAAAGTAAATATAAAGGATCAACTTTCAAATCAACATTAGAACATATTGCATAATTAACACAAGAATGTTGATTAAGAAAGGAAATCCAAGGCCTAAAACGTTCAAATGAACATTTCAGGGGATCAAAATAGCCATGGTAATTAGTAAGAACAATCTCAAATTGCTGGGCCATTTTAACACAAATTAATAGAGTTAATTTTAGATTAATTCTAATTTAGGGAATAAATTCCAAGAAATAAGAATTATATCAGAAATTAATTAAATCAATTTATGCCGATCCAAAAAAAAATTTGACAGCAGTTCTTTACTTAAGAGAATAAAGAACCAAACAAGAGAAGTAAGTTTTGTAAAAACAAGAACTTGTGAAGGAATGAAGGACAAAAGACAATCTGCTTAGTATTTATAGGCAAAACCCGAATAGCCTGGAATGACTATCGGGATGACTACCGGGTAGTCATACCGATAGTCATTCCAGTATAAAACTGAGAATGACTAAAAACAAAAACAGAAAATCATAGAAAAGAAAAGAAAAATAAATAAATATACATACTAATGGAATGACTATCGGGATGACTATGGGATAGTCATACCGATAGTCATTCCAGTACAAAAATCAAAGTACTGAAGTAAGTAAGTAAAAAAGACAGAAAAAATTAATTAAAAAAAACAAAAAACTCTACAATGACTACTGGAATGACTATGTAAGATAGTCATTCCGATAGTCATGCTAGTACAAAAACAAACCTGTTCACAAAAACTAGCAGAATTAATTAAAATTCCTACAGAAAAATGCATAAAACTAAGAAAATGCATGAAAAATTTATACAAAATTAGAAAAATTCACAGAAAAAATCCATAAATCCTAGAAAAATATGCAGAAATATATAAAATTGCATAAAATAATATAAACCTGCAGAAAAGTTTAAACAACAATATATACAAACTGAAAAACACCTAAATAATTCTAAATAAATATATTTTCAATAAAAATACATTTCTCCACTTAAAAAAATATGAGAAAAATATTTTTAAAGAAAATAAAATTTTCAGAACCATTTAAATCAACAAGCATGCAATTATTAAGTGAGAATTGGCAGAAAATATCAATTAAATGACAAGAGAAAATGAATTTATTGAAAGAACAAACATGACAGATACATTGTTAATCACTAAGACTGTTTAACATACCCAATTTACCAACTAACTTGATAAATGTGGACTCATCAACAGATTTAGTGAATATATCTGCAGTCTGTTCTTCTGTGGGTACAAAGTGCAACTCCACAGTTCCATTCATGACATGCTCTCTGATAAAATGATACCTGATGTCAATGTGCTTCGTTCTCGAGTGCTGCACAGGGTTGTTGGAGATTGCTATGGCACTTGTATTATCACAAAATATGGGAATTTTGTCTAATGCAAAGCCATAGTCCTTTAATTGATTCCGTATCCATAAGATCTGAGCACAACAGCTTCCAGCAGCAATATATTCAGCTTCTGCTGTTGAATTGGAAACTGTTTGCTGTTTCTTGCTATACCAGGAAATCAACCTACCTCCTAGGAATTGACAACTCCCAGAGGTACTCTTTCTATCCACAACACTACCTGCATAATCAGAATCTGTATATCCAACAAGATTAAAACCAGAATCTTTAGGGTACCAGATACCTAGATTAGGTGTACCCTTAAGATATCTCAAGATTCTTTTCACAGCAACGAGATGAACATCTCTAGGATCCGCCTGGAACCTTGCACACAAGCATGTAGCATACATAATATCTGGTCTACTAGCAGTAAGATAGAGTAAGGAGCCAATCATACCTCTGTAGCTTGTAACATCTACCTTGATAGATTTGTCAGAAGCTCCAAGTTTGATTCCTGTTGGAGATGGAGTCCTTGCTGATGCTGAATCCTCCATGTGATACTTCTTGAGGAGTTCTTTGAGATACTTGGATTGACAAATAAATATTCCATTTGACCTTTGACTTACTTGTAATCCAAGAAAGAACTTCAGCTCACCCATCATACTCATTTCAAACTTACTCTGCATAAGCTCAGCAAATCTCTTACAGAGATTATCATTAGTAGACCCAAATATGATGTCATCCACATAGACTTGGACTAATATCATATCATTTTTGTGTTTCTTTGAAAAAAGAGTTTTGTCTATGATACCTCTAACAAAACCATTTTCTAAAAGAAAACCAGAGAGAGTGTCATACCATTTTCTTGGGGCTTGTTTAAGACCATAGATAGCCTTGAAGAGAAAGTACACAAAGTCCAGCAGTTCCTGATTTTCAAAGCCAGGGGGCTGTTCCACATACACTTCTTCATCAAGTTCACCATTCAGGAATGCACTCTTAACATCCATTTGATAGACTTTAAAATTGGAGTAAGCAGCAAATGCTAAGAACATCCTGATGGCCTCAAGTCTAGCCACTGGTGCATAGGTTTCATCATAATCAATGCCTTCAGCTTGAGAATACCCTTGTGCAACCAGTCTTGCCTTGTTCCTTGTAACAATGCCATCCTCATCTAGCTTGTTCCTGTATACCCATCTAGTACCAACTACTTTCTTGTTCTTTGGCCTGGGTACCAGCTTCCAGACTTGTTGTTGTTCAAACTGATTGAGTTCATCTTGCATAGCAATCACCCAATCTGGATCAGTTAGTGCTTCCTCAGTTTTCTTTGGCTCCATTTTAGATAAAAATGCTGAGAAAAGACATTCATTCTGAGAAGCTCTTCTAGTTTTAACTCCAACATCTGGATCACCAATGATCAACTCAAAAGGATGAGCTCTATTCCATACAGTCTGTCTTGGAAGATTTGATCTTGATGATTCACCTTGAAATTCACTTTGATGTTGTGAGTGACTAGCTGATTCTTCATTTGCTCCCCCTGAGTTGTTGCCTGTTTGCCTTGATGATCCTTCTCCAGTGCTGGTGGTATCTCCATTGTTACCAGTGTTTCCACCACCATCACCAGGATCATTATCATCATTATTATTATCATCACCAGCAATAACTTCAGGTGGGGCTTCATCATCTGATTCTGAGTCTGGCAAGTTATCAAACTTCAGCTCTTCAGATGAATCTTCTTTTTGGATATTGGGGAACTTAGTGTCATCAAAAGTAACATTGACACTTTCCTTTACTGTGTGACTGCCAACTACATAAACCCTGTAAGATCTTTTGGAATAACCAACAAAAATGGCTTCTTGTGCCTTTGCCTCAAACTTGCCACGTTTAACATTCTCATCTAAAAGCACAAAGCATTTTGCTCCAAATACATGAAAGTACTTGACAGTTGGTTTCTTGTTGTTCATGATCTCATACGGAGTCTTCATTAGGTCTTTGTTGATTAAAGTTCGATTCTGAGTATAACAAGCTGTATTCGCTGCTTCAGCCCAAAAGTACATTGGAAGTTTGGACTCACTTAACATAGTCCTAGCAGCCTCAATCAATGTACGATTCTTTCTTTCCACTACTCCATTTTGTTGAGGAGTTCTAGGGGCTGAATACTGTCTTGTTATTCCTTTATCAGCACAAAAGTCATTCAGAATGGCATTCTTGAATTCCGTACCATTATCTGACCTTATGGCTCTAACAGGGAATCTAGAATCCAGCTCAATCAACTTTACATGGCTAATCACCAGGAATGGGGTCTCATCCTTGGAATGTAGGAATAAAACCCATGTATATTTTGAATAGTCATCAACAATCACAAGTGCATACTGTTTCTTTGACATGGACATCACATTAACTGGACCAAACAAATCCATGTGCAGTAGCTGAAGAGGTTCAGTTATTGATGATGTGTCAGTGCCCTTGTGAGAAGTTTTCTTTGACTTTCCCTTCTGACATGCCTCACACAGTCCTTCCTGTGTAAATTCCATCTGAGGCAAACCTCTAACTAATTCCCTCTTGACTAAAGAGTTCATAGTTTTGAAGTTAAGGTGAGACATCTTCTTGTGCCATAGCCAACTATCATCTGATGAAGCTTTAGCATAAAAACAATTCACTTCATCTTTGAATCCCGAGTTCAGATCAGCTATGAACAAGTCACCTTTCCTTACTCCTTAAAGAAAGCATACATAACATTAAAAGCACAAGACATGCAATTACTCACACCACATGCTTTATGAGAAGAATTAATAGCAGGCATGTTAGTTCTACAGTTGTTTTGATCCAACTTATGGATATCTGATTTAGCCTTTTTAGTTGTAGCAACTTTGACTGGAATATCAGATACACACTTTTTGGATTTCTCAGCTTCTAAGGCAACATCTTCTTCATGAATCTCCTCAGCAATAATGATAGAAGATTCATTCAGAGGCTCTGCCTCAGACTCCTTACAGAAGGGTGTTTTAATACCCTTAAGAATATAAGGAACAGCCTTTCCTTCTTCTCTGACCCTACAAGGTGTATTAATACCAAGCAATCCTATAGCCTCATTATAATCATAACCTATACTGACATGATTACCAATAGCTTGTTTATTGAAAATTTCTTTAGCCGTCTTACAAGAGTTGTAATAGGCATTAGCTTTGGTTTTGAGCTCACTAATCTGCTCTTTGAGAATGGTTTCCAGTTGAATATAACATTTAACCCTATTCTCCAGAAAAGCAATTTTCTCATTAAGTTCATCCTGATTAACATGCACAAGTTTCAAATCTTTTAATTCCTTTTCAAGATTTGTGTTTAAAAGATTTATTCTATCATTTTCAGTGCGTGCACAACTTATGGTGCCACCAAGATGATAAATCATTTCAGCGTCAGTAAAGGTTACCTCTGACATGTATCTGGATGAAGTGCTTTCCTCTTTAGCCATTAAAGCAAGATTCCCAATCTCACCTGCTTCTTCATCACTGTCAGTGTCATCCCAACTCTTTCCTTCAGCAACATAGGCCTTCCCAATCTTGTTCTTCTTGCTAGAATCAAATGTGTTTCTAGTCACTTGCTTTGGCTTTCTGCACTCAGTAGCAAAGTGACCCAACTCATTGCAATTGTAGCATCTGATTATACTCCTTTCCACAGTTCCAGTTTTGTAGCCACCCCTTGTGCCACTTGAAGATGAAGATCCACCTCTCTGAAATCTGGGTCTGAACTTAAGATTGGGATTCCTCTTGAATCTAAACTTCCCAAACTTTCTGACTATCAAAGCCAAATCACCATCCTCCAGCTGATCAAGTTCTTCCAAAGAATAGAAGTCACCACCAGATTGATCAATGGATGTTAATCCATATTCAGCATCAATAACATTCATGTGAGAACTGGAAGGTTGAACAGCCTTCACTTCCAGTTTCTGTGGGACTTCAGCAGCCAATGCAGTGGAGGTACCAACAATCCTTCCAGTTCCATACAGCTCCTTCTGTTGAATCTGCTCCAGCTCATAGGTCTTCAAGACACCATACAATCTTTCCAAAGCAAGCTCATTCATGTCTCTTGCTTCTCTAATAGCAGATATCTTGTGCTCCAAATGAGGTGGAAGGGTAAGAAGGAACTTCTTGTTAATCTCTTTGTTGGTGTAGTGCTTCCCATTGAGATTTAGATCATTGATTAATTTGTTGTATCTCTCAAACACCTGAGAGATACCTTCACCTGGATTTGATCTGAAATGCTCATATTGTGAAGTGAGAATTTCCAGCATATTCTCCCTAACTTCCTCTGTCCCCTCATTGATTATCTCTATTGTTCCCCAAATGTGTTTGGCAGTTTCACAATTTAGAACATGATTATGCATGACAGGATCAAGACTTTCAATAAGGATCAACTGTAGACAGGAATCCAAGGTAACATCCTCTTTCTCATCAGGAGTGTACTCCTTGGGATCTTTAGGGTACATACTAGCAGGCCTAGTAACAACGTTATCCACTGTTATCTCTTCCTCAATAATCATAGGGAGTTTGGGACCTTTCTTCAGCACATCAATATATTTAGGATTTGCAACCTTAAGAAATAGGAGCATTTTCTTCTTCCACATTGAATAATGCTCCTTGCTGAATATTGGGATTTTAACTGTCCCCACTTTCTGTGTAGTAGACATCTTTTGAGATTTTTAGAATTTAAATAAAAAATCAGAGTTTAAAAGAAAAATCTCAAAACAATTGGATCTTTGATTTGTATATCAATCAAAAGGCTCTGATGCCAATTGTTAGGTCCTGATAAGTTTGTAGAAGGGGGTTGAATACAAACTATACCGTTTTATCGAATTTGTTCTTTAAATGATTTAACTGTTTAGGAACAAATTGATGCGGAATAAAATGAAACAAGATTCAAGTTAAATAAAACTCTATTAAACTTGAAGGGTGTTACAAATATGATACTGATTACAAGATTGGATCTCAAACTAATTAAAACAAATCTAGAATAAATTCGACATGAATTTATCTATTTTTGTAATAAAAAGATATAACAATATTTGATAATTTGAGATACGTTCTAGAGATAAAAATCCGCTAGATAATCAAAGCAGTACAAGTAAATGAATTCTAGTGGTTTAGATTTAACATAAAGATTCTAGAATTAATTAGCAGAAGAAATGAGCACGGCCGAGTTCTTGACAGGAAAATGTTTTTGATGTAATGTTCTTGATGATCTCTTTTTCTTCTGATTACTTTTTTCTTTTGTACTAATCAAGTGGATCAGTACACTTCTGCACGTTCTGTTTCTTTTGTTTACCTTTGGAATGACTATCCGATTTGTACTGGAATGACTATCCAATTTGTACTGGAATGACTATCCAAAGGCTTAGCATGACTATCTGAATTAAGGTGAATTATATTAGAATTACTTAAAATCAACCGGGATGACTATCGGGATGACTACCGGTATGACTACCGGTATGACTATCCTGGGTAGTCATTCCAGTTGATTTTAATTACATAATTCTAATTTAATTCAAATTCTAATTCTAAATTAATTCTAATAATTAATTTACTTCACAAATTAATTCTGAAGAATTAATTTATTCAATAAATTAATTACTTAATTTATTTACTAAATTAATTCTGATGAATTAAATTAATAAATAAATTAATAACTAATTTACAATAGAACTTAAATCCTTATAGAATAGTAAAACCAATGCTTGAACCACTTGATCTGCTGAAGAATATCCATTGTCTGATGTTGTCATTTGATGCACTGTCTGGTTCATAAATGACTAACTTCAATGTCTGTTCTTCATCTTGACTTTAAGTTGTGGTTCATTGTCTGCTTTTGACTGTTGATCAACCTTTGTAACCTGTACATTTGCTATCACAAATCTGAAACCTCTGTCACTTTAATAAATCCACTTCTTTGAAGACTTCACTGAGGCTTGAACAAATAATTGAACTTCTTTCAATGTAGTATATCTTCAAATCTGTAGGATGACTTTAATTCTCCATTCTCTTGACAGATAAAACTATCTGAGATTCCTGTGACATATTAACTTATTATTTACTTATTACAGACTTGTTTAACTTAAGTTGTTTCCTCGGAATATTAATAGGCCAAAACATATGCCTTTCATCGGCCATATTGTAATTCCCTTAGGGGACCGGCGCTACTCAGTCCCTCACACATTCTCCAAGTTCGAGTAAATCCATAACACTGAAACATGAAGTTCCTTTCCCTTTTTCCCCAAGAATACAACTCCACAAAGTAGTCATATCTGGTTGGAAAGGAAAATTCACCCATATTTCCCAAGCTGACGCTTGTTAATGGATGCAACTAATTCCACTGATCTTACCCCTCGAATCTTGAGGAAGTAATCAAAATCATTTTGATGGTAGTAAACCAGACTGATAAATTCATTGATTTAAAAGATTTAGGACCGGGCAGTCCACTTGAAACAACCATAAAATCTTGAGAAAGGTTCCATGTATCTTTGAAGTTTGAGCGAACATTTAAGTCTTTCTGAATATAGACTTAAACGGAAAATAGATTTGGGAACCTTCTCTATTTATAATAAAAATTGACTGAAATATACTTTATTAGCTATCTAGGGTTTAAAATAGTTTTCACAAAATACTTCCTTAAGAAGTAGGGCTTTAAATAATTAATGCAAACTATATTTAATAAAGAATATTTATTTAGAAATAATTCTCAAGTACTTTCTTATCAAAAAGGGTAGATAACAACTATTCATCATATATTTAAAATATACCCTTAATAGATTAAACTTCAAATGATCTTTAATTTGTGAATCATTTATCGAGATTAATTGTAATAACACAATAAAATAACCCTAGATAGCAACTGATACCATTCTTAGTATGCAAAATAAATATAGAGAATATATAATATATCTCTAGATAACAACTGATACCATTCTTAGTATGTAAAATAAATATAGAGAATATATAATATATCTCTAGATAACAACTGATACCATTCCCGGTCCAAAGTATAAATGCAGAGTATATATCCCCCTACTGAGGGTTTTGCTTAGCACATCAGCTACAAAATACTACTATATCCATAGCTTACAAGTTCAACTTGTATCAATACTTTGATTTAGCATCATAGAAATCATTTCGAAATCATACACATATAGCATATATCTCAAAATCTTTAGTTATCACCACAACAGTTTTTAAAAAGGTATAGGTTTGAAAACTTGCCTGATCTCTTAGTCTGTGGGTGGTGCCTTGCAGTAGTCCGGTGATCTATCAACAATAAGATACCTTTCATCAATAACTCATACTTAGGAATCAAGCAAAACATGATTCTTAAACTTAAACACCGCACTAAGGCGACTATATAATCCTAACCCTTGCAATTCCTACCGACACCTTATAATTAGGTACTCGTTTGTTATCAAAGGACATCATCCCGACTTGCTCTTGATCTGTCTTGAAGTTATAAATATTCTAGGGTCAACCTCGTATGATTCATTTCAAGATTTTCGATTCATTTCTCAAAGTTTTCCAAAGTTATACCCACGTACTAGTTTTAAGGGGTTTCTCGCATTTATCCTAACTTCAAACATTTTTTATAAAATCGAAAAACGATCTTTTTCACACAAGGTCTTCTCCCACACTTTCCTTTCTGTCTCTAGTATTTAATTATCATGTTTAACCCCTGCAAAGATCCAGTTAAGTAATCTCAACTTCAGTTACGAACTTTTCTTCTCGTTTTCGAACCACTTTTACTAATTTGACCATATCTCCTAAACCGTAAATCGGATTGCTTCGATTTTTGCACCAAAACGATCTACGTTCAAAAATCTATAAGTACAAGTCATATAAACATTCATACCCGAGGCGTATCTTAACTGTTATGCTCTGTTTTTAAGGGCTTTAGAAATTTCGTCATTACGACGGCTGTAATTCGAATAATCCCAAATTTCAAACCATCTAAATTGCTCATCAATCACTCCAATCCACATATACATCTGATTCAACCAAGAACTGAGGCCAAGCAATGCCTTTACGTTCTTAATACTCAATATCACTTATAACAAGGCTCAAACATGGCTACTAATATCATAAACATGCATTTTCATCATTTAAGCTTCAAAAATCACTTAACACATTCAAGGGTTCAAGGTTCATACCTCCTCCAAGCTTGTTTACTTCCAATACACTTATATAAACCTAGTTCCTTGCTTGATACAACCTTTAGAAGTCATAAATTCAAGAATCAAAATCAAACAAAACTTGGTTACTATTCATTCACCATCTTCATCCATCAATTTGATCATGAAATACTTAAAGAAAAGCTATAGGATTCATGGCTTACCTTGTACTCCTTCCTAGCTTTGATTTAAGCTCTAGTTTGTAATTGATGGTGGAAGAAATCTCCACCTTTCTTCTTTTCTTCACTTTGGCCGAGAGCTTCAATGGTGGGGGGGGGGGGGGTGCTTGCTTTTTGTTTTTCTACTTTTCTTTTTCTTTTTCTTTGTTTTGTAATTCTTTTAATGTTTTGAATGGTCAACCTGATGAGTCATAATGCTGATTGCCTCTCCTTGCAACACTTGGCGAGCATGCATTGGTTCTGGTAAAGTGGCTTTATCGGTTCGTTTAATTTCGTAGAATGCTCGCAGGGTTTCTTCGAGTTATTTTACCGAAATCGTTCTCGATACTTCTAATTCATTTATCAAATCCATATCCATGGAATTAATAATTTAAATCCTTAAATATCCTCAAATAATAATTATTTAGTCCGTTTTTGGTGAAATTTCGGAAAAACGAAAAATGCTATTTTTCCGATTCCGACAGCTTTTGCATTCCTTTATTTCCATCGTAGATCACTAATGCGACTTTGAAAGTTTATTATATCGTCCCGCATATAGGGTGGTCTGAAAAACTTTTAAATGAAGAGTTACTATTCATCAGTGGTTTTTCTATAATCTTTTGGATCAAAATCCGTTACAATATTCCTGGTTCATTTTCTCTTTACTCTTTGCACTTAGAAAACGTTCTAGTGCTTTCTCGGGCGTATGCTACCTTGTTTACGGAGTTGTCAGATGTATTCCAGATATTGATTTGGATGACATAAAAATACTTTCCTTCCTTGGAGTATTGTATTCTTATCTTCCAGATTGATTGTTCTTATTTATGCGTTCAGTCCATTCTTATTATTCTCAAAATGTTTGAAAACTGAAATCCATATTCATTTCATACTTAATTCTCCAAAAACCATTACCACCATCCATATATATATATATACATCATCATACAATAAAAGTTTTAATTCTACCCAAAATCTGGGGTCTTACAGTCTCCCCTCCTTAAAAGGATTCCGTCCCGGAATCACTCTGAAAATAAATGGGGATATCTTTCTAGCATCTCGCTCTCTAGCTCCCAAGTTGATTCTTCCACATTATGATTTCTCCATACTACTCTGACTAGTTTGATGACCTTGTTTCGGAGCACTTGTTCCTTTCGATCTATAATTTCCATTGGCTGCTCCACATAGGTCAAGTCTGGTTGTATGTCTACATGCTCGTATTCCACTATATGCTTAGCATCCGACTTGTAGGGCCTTAACATCGAAACGTGAAACACATTGTGGACTTGTTGCAAATATGGGGGTAGTGCCAGTTCATACGCTAGCTTTCCAATACGTCTCAAAACCTCAAATGGCCCAATGTATCTAGGGCTCAACTTTCCTTTCTTTCCAAATTTCATCAATCCTTTCCAAGGAGACACTTTCAAGAACACTAGGTCTCCTACTTCATACTCTTTGCCCTTCCGAGCCAAATCTGCATACTTTTTCTGTCTATCCTGGGCTTCTACTAGTTGTCCTCGAATTAGATCCACTATGTCCTTTGTCCTTTGAACCATTTCAGGCCCTAGCAACTTACGCTCACCAACTTCATCCCAATATAAGGGAGATCTGCACCTTCTTCCATAAAGGGCCTCATAAGGCAGCATTCCAATGCTCGCATGAAAACTATTATTATAAGAGAACTCAACCAATGGCAAGTGATCATCCCAACTTCATTTAAGATCTAGGGCACAGAACCTCAGCATATCCTCAAGTGTTTGGATGGTCCTTTCACTTTGCCCATCTGTCTGAGGGTGATAGGCAGTACTCATATTCAGCTTGGTTCCGGCACATTCCTGAAAACTCTTCCAAAATCTCGAATTAAATCTGGGATCTCGATCCGATACGATGGTCACCGGGACTCCATGCCGGGCCACAATCTCTTTCATATAGATATCCACTAATTTATCAACAGTGAATCTTTCGTTAATTGGTAGGAAGTGGGCTGACTTCGTTAGTCGGTCTATTATCACCCATATGGCGTCATGATTGGCCTTGGTCCTTGGTAGGCCTACGACAAAGTCCATTGCTATATGATCCCATTTCCATTCGGGAATTTCCAGAGGTTGTAGAAGTCCACTGGGCCTTTGGTGTTCAGCTTTTACTCTTTGACAGGTCAGGCATTTGCCTACCCATTCCGCCACGTCTCTTTTCATGTTAGGCCACCAGTAATACTCTTTCAGATCTTGATACATCTTATTTCCTCCTGGGTGAATTGAATATCTGCTATTGTGAGCTTCATGCAGAATCTCATCTTTCAGCTCTGGGACGTTAGGAATCCAAATTCTGTAAGTATATCTCATTAGGCCCTGGTTGTCTTTCTCAGTCCTCAACTCTTCCCCTGTCAGGGATTCTCTTTCATCTTGGAGCATTCGCTCTTGGCACAACTTGATCTTTTCTAATAATGGGGATTGGACCTGAATCTCCATCAACTTCTCTCGACTATCTCCTGGCATTCTGATCTCGATTTCCAACCTCTCCATATCTCTTATCAGGGCTTCCTCCAAAGTCATCATCTTAAGTCTCTCCTTTCTGCTAAGGGCGTCAGCCACCACATTGGCTTTGCCCGGGTGATAACGAATTTCACAATCATAATCCTTAATCAGTTCTAGCCATCTTCTCTGGCGCATGTTAAGCTCCTTTTGGGTAAAGATGTACTTAAGGCTCTTATGATCAGTATAGATTTCACATTTTTCCCCATACAAGTAGTGTCTCCAAATCTTTAAAGCAAAAACTATCGCTGCCAGTTCTAGATCGTGAGTTGGGTATCGAATCTCGTAGTCCTTTAGCTGCCTTGACGCATACGCGATTACTTTATCATGCTGCATAAGCACACATCCTAATCCTTTGTGCGAAGCGTCACTGTAAATTACGAAATTCCCTTTTCCATCAGGCAACGCCAACACGGGGGCCGTCACCAACCTTCTCTTCAGCTCTTGAAAGCTTTTCTCACATTTATCTGTCCATTCAAACTTCTCCGTCTTGCGGGTAAGTCGTGTTAACGGGGCTGCTATCTTTGCAAAATCTTGCACAAATCTTCGGTAATACCCCGCCAGTCCGATAAAGCTCCTTACCTCTGTTGGGGTGGTTGGACGTTCCCAATTCGAAACTGCTTCTATCTTTGAGGGGTCAACCAACACTCCTTCTTTATTAATCACATGCCCTAAAAATTGCACCTCCTCCTTCCAGAATTCACACTTCGAAAACTTGGCGTACAACCGCTCTTTCCTGAGAATTCCTAGGGCTATCCTCAGATGCTCGGCGTGTTCTGCTTCTGTCTTAGAATAGATAAGAATGTCATCAATGAAAACTATGACGAATTTGTCCAAATATTTCTTGAACACTCTATTCATCAAGTCCATAAAGGCTGCGGGGGCGTTGGTTAATCCAAATGACATCACCAAGAACTCGTAATGTCCATAACGGGTACGGAATGCAGTCTTAGGAATATCCTCAGGTTTAATCTTCAACTGGTGATATCCAGTTCTCAAGTCAATCTTAGAAAAGTACACAGCACCTCTTAGCCGATCAAACAAATCATCGATTCTTGGTAAAGGATACTTGTTCTTTATGGTTAACTTGTTTAATTCGCGATAGTCAATGCATAATCTCATGCTCCCATCTTTCTTTTTAACAAACAACACTGGTGCGCCCCAAGGCGACACACTAGGTCTTATAAAACCTTTCTCTAACAGCTCTTGCAACTGGGTAGCCAGCTCCTTCATCTCTACTGGTGCTAATCTGTACGGGGCCTTCGACACTGGCGCCGTTCCTGGGGCTAGCTCAATTGCAAACTCAATTTCTCTGTCAGGTGGTAACCCTGGAAGGTCTTGAGGAAACACATCCTCGAATTCATTTACTACTGAAATATCTCGCAAATTGGGCACCTCCTTCTGGGTGTCCACCGCGTAAGCTAAGTAAGCTTCGTTTCCCTTTCGCAACAATCTCTTGGTTTGGGCCATGGTTAAGAATTTTTGTGTCTGTCTTATCCCTTTAATCACTATATCTTTCTTTCCTTGGGTACTCAGTCTAATTTTCTTCCCTTTGCAGTCTATCTGGGCATTATTACGGGACAACCAATCCATTCCTAAAATAACATCAAACTCCCCTAACTTGAAAGGAATCAAATCAACAGAAAAAGATTGATCTCCTATTCTTAACTCACATTCGGGGTGAATCTGATTAACTAGGACTATCTCATGATTGGCTATTTCTACTTGCAAGGAATCTTTCAGGGGTTGAGCCTTAAGTCTTAACTTATTAGCAAGGTCCTTTGATATGAAAGATCTAGTCGCTCCAGAATCAAATAAAACATTTGCATCCACTGAGTTTAGGGAAAAAGTACCTGCTATCACATCGGTATCCCTCACCGCATCCTGCACTGTCATGTTAAAAGTTCTGGCTGTAGGTGGTTTGTTGGAGGCAGCTTTGCTGGCCCCTGATGCTGCCGGCTTACTCCTTGGACAGTTTCTTGATATGTGTCCCTGCTGACCACAGTTAAAACAAGTAGGGCTTTGGTTGTCACTAAGGAAATCCTTGGTACAAGTATTGGCATAATGGCCTGGTCGTCCGTATTTATAACAAGTTGTCGTACCCACTTTACATACACCTGGGTGTCTCCTTTTACAAGTGGCACATATCGGAAATGAAGGTCGAGAGGATTGGGACTGTGGTGCTCTCGACTGCTTATTACCTTGGTTTATGTTGGTGCTCACGGTTGGTTTGGGTCCTTCATTTCTACCAGGTAGGGAAAACGCCCTGCGATTAAACTTGTTTGAAGGGTTGCCTCCAATGGAACCCCCTCCCATACTCACGTGCTTCCTTTTTCTTCCTCCTCTCTCTTTCTGGACTTGGTCGATGCCTGCTTCTGCGATTGAGGCTTTCTGTACTAGGGTGGCATAATCCGAGATTTCCAAAATAGCCACTCGATTCTGGATCCCTGGCCTCAACCCTTGCTGAAACCTACTAGCTTTCTTCTCATCCGTGTCCACGAACTCGGGCACGAACCTTGACAGTTCAGTAAACTTCGCTTCATACTCCGCCACTGATAAATTATTTTGCTTTAGCTCCAAGAACTTGAGCTCCATTTGAGTTTTCATGAACCTCGGAAAATACTTTTCCAGAAATAACTGCTTAAACCTTTCCCAAGCTATCACAGCACCTGCTTCCATATTTCTCTTGGCCTCCCACCAGTAGTTGGCCTCTCCCTTTAACATGTATGATGCAAAAACAGTCTTTTGTGCCTCCTCAATACTCAAAATTTCAAATGACTTCTCCATCTCCTTAATCCATGCCCTTGCTTCTACTGGGTCGGCTGATCCTGTAAACTCAGGAGGCTTCAATGATTTAAAGGCCCTAAAAGAGTTGGCCACATTACTGCTGTCCCCTTGCGGTGGTTGGGGTTGTCGAACCAAATTCTGTCTAAGTAAGTCCAGGAACTGACCCATAGGGTCTCTATTCCGATCTTCCCTCTCTTGCTCAACCTCAGTTTCTTCCCTTTCATCCTCAAATTCCGCGGTATAAAAGGTTTCATCTCTTTCCCCATACCGGGAGTCTTCCTGCTCATTATAGTCTTCGTCATTTTCTTCATCATACTCAGGGTTTTCACTATGTTGATTGTGACTCTCTTGGTCGGTAGACTCACGGGGATTAGCCCTGGTCGCAATTCTCCGCGGAGGCATCTTACTGAAATTTCAGAAAATCACATTAAATGTATACACCTGTTTTGTAGGATTTCTCCTTACACAATGATAGTATATTTGGGATTTAAGATCCCCAGTTCTATATATGATGGCAATTTAATCGAAAAGTACGCACGGATAAAGATCAAACACACTGGTGACCATGTCACTACAACTGATGTAACTGAAACGAAACCCATATATACATAGTGCTGTCAAAATACAACGTCTGAACCAACATCATAGTTTCAGAATACAACTGCCTGAAAACAACAACTAGCATAAAAGTGAAATACAAAGTCCATCCGTCTAGTCTGCCTACGGGAACTATATACAACAAAACAAACCCTCCAAAAGTCGGCACTCTACCATGGTCGGGCAAGACTAGAAAGCTAGACTACCATATCACTGTATCTGGAATCAGCCACGAGCGCGGCTCAGGGCCCTCACCCTGACCATAGCAAGACGAACAATCTCCTCAGTATCAAACCGGGACACTCTACCACCTCCGTCTGTCTGTAAGGCCCTAATCCTCACTCGTGCCCGGCGCTCGATGCGGGTCACCTCCCTCCTAAAGACCTGGGGACGAATGGTCCTCCTGATACGCTGGAGCCTACGCCTCTCAGTCCTCTCCGCGGCGAGCTGTAGCCGAGACTCTGCCAACCTGGCCTCTGCTGCTGTCAAGTCTGTCGTCAACCTACTCACAATCCACCCATGCACAAAAACCGGCACACCATCTAGGGGGGCATGGGGCGGAGTGACTGGGATCACTGGCGGGACATCCTCTGCCTGAGTGGTCTCTGGGGTCTGCTCCTCATGATCCACAGGAGGACTCAGCGGGAGAGGTGGGGAACTAGGGGGACTCTCCGAATCATCCCTGCCCTGCTCCTCAGCCTGAGCCTCACCTCCCATCTCCTCCTCTGAATCTACCTCAACAACAGGAATCTCCTCGTCAAACCCAGTGGCCAGGGCCCACTCGGGATCCTCCTCCGGATCCTCCTCCTGATGCTCACCTCCTGATCTCTCATAGTATGGGTCTGAGGTCCGAAGTAGCTCCTCATCATGCTGCCGCTCAAACGCCTCTGGGTCTGGGATATCGCCCGCCTACACAAGAACGAACTATATTACTATCATGGTACTTAAAAGTTCCCGTAAGGGTTTTAGGTGAACCTGGCAGGGGTTCTTATTATCTTAATGAGTTTATAATTATACGTCTCATCATCTCTGGGGTGTCTAACTCTTAGCTCTGATACCATCTCTGTAACAGACCAGACCCGGGGTCGGAGATCTGGTCGTTACGGTCATTATTCCATACATCATGCTTGACTTGAATCAATATAAATAAACAACATGCTATGACCCCGCCATCTATCTCACACACACACACAAGTTATAGTCCCAGAGATGAACTTGAAATAAGTACTGCTAATAGGGTCCATAGACATATCATAAGTGATTACAAGCCCAAATATAATTTACAAGTTTAAGTTTGCTGCCACTTCTTACGTTATGTCATACATATAATTAAAAGCTGAATCTGAACTACCAGGCTATATCACTAGTAGGATCTACCTCAGCTATGGCGGCTGTAGTATCAGGGGAGAGTCCTCTGGGTTCCAAAACCCTCTTGCGGCTGGTGGTGCGGAACATCTGGTTTATCTGTTGTGGTGATATATATAAAAACAAGCAAGGGTGAGCAACGAAGCCCACCAAAATAATGCTGAACTGATAAACAATATATCTATAATCAAGTATCAACTTTCATAGGAAACATTTACTTCATATATAATCTGGAAATAAAACAATGTAAATTTATGTCCAATTCATTTTCTAAACTCATCTGATCACGTATATCCTGTAGATAAAATCAGATACTTTTCGTAAATTCATGCTCTTTCTTATAGACTTATATACTGGAACATACTGGATTACTCTTGAGTAACCTTTCTGAAAGCTTTCATGAAAACTGAATATGTTAGATCAGAATTCAATGATCGTCAGAAGCTAGACTCAACTGATCAGGATTGCTGACGTCATCAGTATTGCATGGTCATCAGTATTTGATCAAGCGTCAGTATCTTATTGATCATCAGGATTCCTACTCAGAATATGATCAGGATTGATCATCAGAACTTGAAGCTGATCAGGATTCCTACTTCGAGTTATATTTGGAGTCTAGATAAACATGGAAGTTTGTTCCTGGTTTGTAGAATGCAGCTATCGATTAAAGATATGTTTCTATCTTTGTGATGATTAGGACTTATCTTGTTATTGATAGAGAAGCTGTGTGCACTATATAAACACAGTCTTGGTTTCGATTTATGTATTCATTCGAGAGAGAACATAATCGGAGAGAAGCTCTTAAGAACAGAATTTCTTGAGAGAGTTTTTGTAAGCTAGCAGCTCTTAAGAACATCAGAATTTCTTAAGAGAGTTTGTAACAGTTTTATATCAAAGTTAATAAAGCTGTTATTGTTATTGTTATTGATCTTTCATATTTGTGTTATATTAAGTCGAGAATCTTATACAATTGTATTCAACCCCCTTCTACAATTGTTATTTACTGGGCAACAATTGGTATCAGAGCAAACTGATTTAATTCTGAATTAGATACGATCTAAAGATGTCGACAACCAAGTATGAAAGCATGAAGATTCCCATCTTGAAGATATCAGAATATCCTACATGGAGGGTAAAGATGCTGATGTACCTGGAGGCTATGGATCCTGACTACTTGGACAGGATTCGTGATGGACCATATATACCAACAAAGTTCGTAGAACGAACAGATACAGTACCAGAACATTATGTGGTCAAAGCTAAAGCTGAATGGACTCCAGAAGAAAAAGCTCATGTACTCAGGGAACCAAAGATAAAGAATATCTTGCATAATAGCCTTGATGCTGTCATGTCAAACAGAGTGATTGCATGCAAGTCTTCAAAAGAAATCTGGGATACTTTGGAAACTCAGTGCCAGGGATCTGCATCTGTTAAGAAAAACAGAAGGGCTCTTTTGATTCAAGAATATGAACAATTCGATGCAAGACCTGAAGAGAGCCTGACTGATCTATATGATAGATTTCTGACACTATTGAACAGCTTATCCTTAGTTGACAAAGTATATGAAACTGAAGATTCAAACACCAAATTTCTTAGAGCTTTACCTGAAGAATGGGATACTCAGACCTCAATCATTAGACACCAGTATGATCTGAACATTGTGTCTCTTGATGAGATCTATGGGATGCTAAGAACTCATGATCTTGAAGTTCAACAGAGAAAGAACAAGAAAAGCAGCAAGGCAAAGTCAATTGCTTTGAATGTAGAAGCAAAATCAAAAGGGAAAGCTATGGAGGTCTCTAGAAGGAAAGCAAGAGTAGCTGAGTCAGATCCTGACGACTCTTCATCAGATACTGATGGCAATCCTGATGCCAATACTGGTGATGAATCTTCTGATTCAGACATGGAAGAGATGGTTGCTATGATTGTCAGAAACTTCAGAAGGATGAAGTTCAGGAAGAATAGAAGACAAGGCAACTTTCAGAAAAAGACCTTCAAAGCAGACAAAGACAAGTATATCAAAAAGGACAGCAAGGGTAACAAATTTGACAAATCAAAGGTTAGATGCTACAAGTGTAATGGAATGGGTCACTTTGCTTCTGAATGCAACAAGACAAAGGCACTCATCACATCAAGCAAGGATTGGATGGACTCTTCCTCAGAATCTGATACTGAGGTAGTCAACTATGCATTAATGGCCAATGCTGATGTAACTGCTGCTCCTGATGATAAGGTACTAAATACTATCTTTGATTTTGATACTGATAATGCTTCTGAGTTAAGACGTTTTCTAAAGTCATTACATATTAGCTTTAGAAGTCAAACTGCTGAGAATACTAGAATCTTATCTGAGATGTCTGACCTTAGAAAGAGGAATGAGATATTAGAAGCTGAATTTTCTCGTATGCAAGAAGTACAAAAAGAATGTGATAATGCTAAACACATGCACTTAGAGATGACATCTAAATGTACTTCCCTTGAAAAAGAACTTGAATATGCTAATGAGAAAATCAGAACCTGGACAGACTCTGGTAGGAAATTTCATGAGATTAATACCTCTAAGAATTGGAAAGAGTGTCTAGGATATAAGTCAGATGAAGATAAGAAATTAGCAGAGAAAATTGTCATTGATGAGACAGTCAGTCCAAAGACCTATAGACATGTTATAGACTCAACCAAATCTAAGATTACTCCTGTTAATTTTGTTTTTGGTAAGGATTCCAATTCTACTTTTGAAAAGGGATCTTCTTCTACTCAAGGAATTAAAATTATAAAGTCTAAACCTGTCATGAACAAAGTCACTAAGAATGTAGGTCTATTGTCTCAGAAACAGCTTAAAGATAAAATCTGTGAGGTTACAGATAAGAAAAAGGAAGCTACTGTTAAGAGAAACAGGAATGGTAAAGTTGGGATCAATAAAGAGAATGGTTATAAATATATCCCAAATGCACCTAGAAAGTGTTGTTTTAACTGTGGTAACTCTAATCATCTTGCTATTGATTGTAAGAAGATTAAAAAGAAGATTGCTGATATTTCTAAATCTGATGTGAGGAATAGATCAGTACTCTATAAACCGCAGAAGTCCTGTTTTCATTGTGGTAGTCTATGGCATTCTATTTATACATGTAAAGAGTATCATGATTTGTACTATAACTTTTATGATCCTTTGCCTAAGTTTGAAAGTAGTACAAAGTCTGATAGAACTGAAAATGTCATAGTGAAGCATGCTTTTGTTAATACTGATGCTGACAAAGCAAATCCTGATGGAGTAAATCCTGTCAGGACTGCTAAAGTCAGAAAGTCTTCTGCTACTAAAATTAATAAATTGCATGAGAAAGGAACCCAACATGTATGGGTTCCTAAGTGTTCTAACTAGTGTGTTTCTATTCTGATGCAGGGTAAAAAGAAAAATGTGTTAGTATGGATAGTGGATGTTCTGTGCACATGACTGGAAACAAAGCCCTGTTATCAGAATATGAGGAAAAAGCTGGCCCAACTGTGTCTTATGGAGATGGCAACATTGGACAAACCTTGGGATATGGCAATATAATCATTGGAAATGTCATCATTGAAAAAGTAGCTCTAGTGAAGGGACTAAAACACAACTTGTTGAGTATTAGTCAAATCACTGACAGAGGTTATCATGTCAATTTCTATTCCACACATTGTGAAGTAGTCAGTAAAGCAACAGGGAAGATAGCACTAACTGGCTACAGGCATGGTAACATATATGAAGCCAACATTCTCTCAGATACTGATGGCTCCCCTACATGTTTCATCAGTAAAGCGTCAGTAGATGAAAGTTGGAATTGGCACAAGAAGCTTTCTCATCTCAACTTCAGCAACATCAATGAGTTGGTTAAGAAAGAGTTAGTAAGAGGATTACCTAATGTCTTATATACACCTGATGGACTCTGTGATGCATGCCAAAAAGCAAAACAAAGAAGGACATCATTCCAGAGTAAATCAGTATCCTCTATTGAAGAACCATATCACATGCTACATCTTGATCTGTTTGGTCCAGTCAACATCATGTCCATCAGTAAGAAAAGGTACACTCTTGTAATTGTTGATGAATATTCTAGATTCACCTGGGTGTATTTTCTGCACAGAAAAGATGAAACTCCTGAAGTTCTGTTGGATCATGTGAGAATGATTGAGACAACCACAAAGTACAAAGTCAAGATTCTGAGAAGTGATAATGGTACTGAATTTAAGAATTCAAAGATGGAAGAGTTCTGCAAATACAAAGGAATCATTCAACAATTCTCTGCTCCTGGCACACCTCAGCAAAATGGAGTAGTAGAAAGGAAGAATAGAACTCTTATTGAAGCTGGCAGAACTATGTTGGAAGAAGCTAAATTACCTACATATTTCTGGCCAGAAGCAGTCAACACAGCATGCTATACACAAAATCTCACATTGATAAACAGGCATGGTGTCACTCCTTATCAGTCACTCAAGGAGAAGAAACCAAGTCTGAAGCATTTGCATGTGTTTGGCTGTAAATGTTTTGTTCTCAGAACTCATCCTGAACAGCTAGGGAAATTTGAAACAAAGGCTGATGAAGGAATATTCATAGGTTATCCTACATCAAGAGCCTTCAGAGTTTTTAATTTGAGAACAAGAACTGTCATGGAGTCAATTCATGTATCTTTTGATGATAAGAAGATAACTGGAATCACTGAAGACTCGCATGATAGATTGTTATTTGAAAATGAAGCTTCCAAGGAACCTGAAGAAATTGAATCAGATCCTGTCAATTCATCAGATACTGATGGGTCAACAAATCCTGATGACTCACCAGGTACTGATGGTGCTAATACTGATGATGCAAACAACAGTAATACAACTAGTAGTGCTAATGTTGAGAGGGAGCAACGGCATTCAACTACAAGTTCAGAGTCAACTCAATCATCAGGACAGAATTCTTCAGATACTGATTCAAGTGAAGATCCTGATAACACATCAGGAGGGCATAGCAATAATTCAGGGAGAGCTTCAAATCAATCAAATTCTTTCAATCAAGATAACACCAATCCAGGGGGAGCATCTACTTCAAGAAACAATTTGACACCAGCAAGGAAATGGACAAAAGATCATACTCCTGATTTGATAATTGGAGATCCTGATGCAGGTGTTCAAACAAGAAGTGCAACTCAGAATGAATGTTTATATAATAACTTTCTATCCAAGGAGGAGCCTAAGAAAGTTGAAGATGCACTTAAAGATGCTGATTGGGTTACTGCAATGCAAGAAGAACTGAATGAATTTGAAAGGAATGAAGTCTGGAAACTGGTACCAAGACCAAAGAATAGATCAATTGTTGGTACAAAGTGGATTTTCAAGAACAAGACTGATTCTGATGGAGTCATTATCAGAAACAAAGCTAGACTAGTTGCAAAGGGGTATTCCCAACAAGAGGGAATTGACTATGATGAAACTTTTGCTCCTGTTGCAAGACTAGAAGCCATCAGGATATTTCTTGCTTATGCAGCACATAAGAAATTCAAGGTTTTCCAGATGGATGTTAAAAGTGCTTTCTTAAATGGTGAACTGGAGGAAGAAGTTTATGTTGAACAACCTCCTGGTTTCATTGATCCTAAATATCCAGATTATGTCTACAGACTGGATAAGGCACTTTATGAACTAAAGCAAGCTCCAAGAGCATGGTATGAAACCTTAGCTCAATTCTTACTGGAAAGTGGATTCAAAAGAGGTGCAATTGATAAAACTCTATTTTATTTGAATCATGGTAAGGAGTTGCTATTAG
This sequence comes from Heracleum sosnowskyi, assembly GCA_030848705.1. Classification (NCBI taxonomy): domain Eukaryota; kingdom Viridiplantae; phylum Streptophyta; class Magnoliopsida; order Apiales; family Apiaceae; genus Heracleum; species Heracleum sosnowskyi. Next base: position 36,699,591 of record CM061238.1, read on the forward strand.
TTCAGATTTATGTTGATGATATCATTTTTGGGTCAACAAACAATAAGCTGTGTGAAAAGTTTTCCAAGCTTATGCAGTCAAGATATCAAATGAGCATGATGGGAGAAATGAGTTACTTTCTGGGTCTTCAAGTTAAACAGACTGATGAAGGGATTTTTATTAATCAGTCTAAATACACAAGGAATTTACTGACAAGGTTTAACATGCAAGACAGTACTCCTGCTTCAACTCCCATAGCTACAGCTACCAAACTTGATCCTGATCAAGGTGAAGAGGTAGATGTAACTCACTCTAGAGGAATGATTGGCTCTTTATTGTATCTCACTGCCAGTAGACCAGATATCATGTTTGCAACCTGTCTATGTGCAAGATTTCAAGCAAAACCTAGAGAACCACATCTGATTGCAGTCAAAAGAATTTTCAGATATCTCAAAGGCACTCCTTCACTTGGCCTTTGGTATGCAAGGGAATCAGATTTTGGGTTGTGTGGTTATTCAGATGCTGATTTTGCAGGATGCAAAATAGACAGGAAAAGTACTTCAGGAAGTTGTCAGTTTTTGGGTGGAAGACTAGTTTCATGGTTCAGTAAAAAGCAGAAATCTATTTCCACTTCAACTGCAGAAGCTGAGTACATTGCTGCAGGAAGTTGTTGTGCTCAGATAATGTGGATGAGAAATCAGTTGTTAGATTATGGTCTGTCATACTCAAAAATCCCTATTTATTGTGATAACCAAAGTGCTATTGCAATGACAGGAAATCCAGTTCAGCATTCTCTTACTAAACACATAAGTATCAGATATCACTTTATAAGAGAACAGGTTCTGGAAGGAACAATTGAACTTCACTTTGTTCCTACTGATCAACAACTAGCTGATATATTCACCAAGCCACTACCTGAAGCTATTTTCAATAAATTGGTGAATGAACTTGGAATGATGAATTTTGAGAATTTCTGAGGAAAAGCTACAGAGAGGAAATCCTGATAAACTGTCAAATCCTGATGGTTATTCAGAAAGGTATGTATCTTTGATCAAATCCTGATAGGACTCAATCCTGACAGGAAGTCAACTGGGTAAAATTTTATTTTAATCTTATTGAATATTTTTTTTCAATCCTGATATGGCAAAATATTTTGTGCGGAAATGCTTTTATTCCTGATGAGGTTAGGTTTTTCTTACATCAGAAAATGCCTACTTGTTATGGACTACTTTCTAATGCTATGGGGCAAGGTCCAACCCACCTTGTTCCTGACACAAGCATGCAACCTAAACAGTCTAAACAGTTAACAACCACCTCTACTGTCTCTCAAAAGACTTTAGTTATAAAATCAAAGAAATCAGCTAGAACTGATGTGTCTGGAAGGCAATCAGGTTCAAAGGATTTTTCCTCTACACCACTCACTAAAAAGAAGATACAAGGGGGTGTACAAGGGGTCCTGGTGAAGAAAGCTGATAAGGTTGTTAAGAATGTTCCTGTGAAAAGGAAGTTAAGGTTGATTGATGAAAGTGATTCAGAGGATGACTTACCTATATCCTCTATGATGAATGTGAACAAGGAAGTTGCTGATACTGCTACTAAAGCTGTGGTACCTTTATCAAAACCACAAAAGACAAGGAAATTATCAAAGAGCAGGTATCATATTCCTTTGACAGTGCAAATGAAGGATACTGATATTCAGACATCAAATCCTGATGAGTCATCTACTCCTGATGCTCTAGCAAATCCTGATGTTAGTATTCCTGATGCAACAACAAAAGTTGTCTCTCTATCAGACTCTCCAGCCTCTCCATCTCAGATTAGAGAAATTTCTTGGGAGAAGGTTTCTACAACTGCTTCCTTGGTTGGTCCTACACCTACATCAAAGAAAAAGAGGAATGCAGAAGAGTTAGTCTATCAGAGACAGAAGAAGCTGAAAGGATCAAGCCCACAAGAACCTGAATTTCAGAGTAATTCAGCAGCTACTGTTGATCCTGCCACACAAGAACCACTCAATCAAAGTTTGGGTGAAGGCTTAGCTAGTGGAATGGTCACACAAGAACCATTTTCTCAAAGGGAGAATGAAGACATCAACATTCCAGCTACACAAGAACCATCTTCTCAAAGTGAAGATGCAGGCAAAGCTACAGCTTCTGTTGAAAGATTGGTCGAGAACATTGTCAATGAGGGAAGCACACAAGAACCTTTAGCTCAAAGTGTTGAAGCAGCTTCTGAACCTCAAGCTCCACAAGAACCATTGGTAGCAAATACTGATGCACGCATATCAAATCCTGACGATGTTCATCCTGACGCTAGTGGTGCTCCTGATAATGAACCTATTTTGATACAGCCACTTCGTTCAAGACCAATGGATCATCCTATCTCAGAACCACAGGATAAACTGAAAGGTATTGCTATTCCTGATCCTGATATTACTCCTGATACTGCTGATGATACTTCTGATGATAGTGATGATGATAATGAGAATCGAAAAGAGAAGGAACAGCTTGCTACAACACTCAAAATTAGTCTTGGAACTAATTTTGGTTCATCAAGTACATATATGGCTAGCAATGCTTTCACTGGGAAAGATCAGAGACAAGATTTTTCTACTCCTTCTTTTGATCCTGCAGAGGCATTTAGACAGAATGAATGGAACAATTCATGGCACCAATCTGATGAATCTATCAGTTTTTCTTCTGCTATTGAACATGCCTATAATGCAGTGAAATCTATAGAGAATCAAGACTTGAAGAATCATCTGAAGGCTACTACTCTGTTATCCAAAAGCCTGAAAAGTGAGATTGATTCTATCAAGGGCTCAACTGAAAAAGTGAGGACTGATATCTTTAATAATTTTACAAAGGTGCCTACTACTTTACAACTAAGGGTAGTGGAATCCCAAGTGAAATCTGTTGTTTCAGAACAAACCTCAATCAATCAAAGAATTGATTCTCTGGATACTAAGGTAACTGAAATTCAAGCCTCTCTTTCCTTAATTTTGCAATTATTGTCAAATCCTGATGTCAAAAAGGGGGAGAAGGTTATTCAGACAAAATGTACACCTGATCTAGTATTAAGAAATAATGATGATGATACTGGAGATGATGGTGGTGACAAAGTGATACAAGGAGAAACCTCTGATGCTGTTGTTATGAAGACAATCCAAACTTCTCAAAGTCAAACAACGCAGTCAACTCATGTTTCTGATTCTGGAGTTAAGACAGTAAGAACATTGGTGCAATCTCAGATCCTGACGGAAGATCAAATCCTGACACCTGGTCATGGACACATTCTTGCTACAATTCCTGAAGGTGATGAAGATGTAATTATTGATAATCCTAAAGATGCATCAAATTTATTCCAGAAGTTTTCTACAAAAGATGGCAGAATTGTTACTCTATATCACACTGATAAAAGAGTTCAACAATTATATGCAAGAAAAGCACTCTCTACAGCAAGTGAAGAATATCCAGATCTCTCACATGAAGAATTCTTGAGACTACAAAGAGAGACAATGGAAAGCTATACTGCTCCTGCTAGAGGTAGAGGAAGCAGAGGTAGGAGAGGTGCTAGAAGAAGTAAAAGAGGTTCTTCAACTCAAACAGTACCTAGACAGACAAGGTCTAGAGGGTTAAGAATTGAAGAAATTCCTGAAGCTTCACAAAATCTAACAGATCTTGTTATCAAGGATATCATGGAGAAAGAAGACAAGGAATTTGTTGAAGAAGAACCTGAATTGAGAAGAAAAACAAGTAAATCAACTCTCAGCAATACAAATCAAATTGAAGATTCTAATCCTGACAATATTCAAGATCCTGACGAATCAGAAATTCTGCAAGAGGTTGATTTGATAATCTTATCTACTGTTGTTGATTGTCACAACAAAGAAGTAGATGAAGAAGAAGAAACCAGAAGAAGAGATATTACAAAAAGAACATATGAAGATTTCAATCTCTATCTACAAAGGCTTAAAGTTTCAAATGAAAGACAATGGAGAAATACAAGCAGGCAAGAATCTTTACTTGAAAGAAGCTACACTCATGAAAAGGAGAAAGACAAGAAGTGGGAACACATAAGTACACTGAAGTGTGATACACCTATCAATTTTCAGACTGGTGGAATTATTACAAGCGCTTCAAGTGTTGTTGATTTATCTGATATGGCTAGATCAAAAACACTCTGGTTAAAGATGTTTTCGAATCTGAAGCAAATGTCAAGTTACACAAGAGGAGGTATTGGACACAGGGATGCTGAATTTCTAAACATGACTTATGTTGATCCTTACTCCTTAACTGAAATTGGAGGTACTTTAACTTCTGAAAATCTGAACAATTTATTAGCTGTTGATATAGTTATAGATTGTCATGATGGTTTTGAAAAGAAAGAAAAGCTTCTGTACTTCATGAAAGATGGTAGTGTGAAGATTCTATCTATTCAAGATCTGCTGATGAAAACTACACAGGAACTGAAATATGTTCACTATCTGTTAAGATGGAAGAACCAAGTGTACAAAGTATGGGCTGACATGATTTTGTCAACTATAAGAAGAAGACTGGATGGAAACAGTAATTTCGATGGTAATTATATTCCCATGTACTTAAATCAAAGAGGTCAGGATGTGGAAATGCAAAGAGGTACTGCTGTTAAAGAAGTAACTTTTGGTATGACCCAACTTACTCTCAATCCTGATGGGAAGGAAATTGCTTATCTTTTGCTTGAAGAGCACAGTCTACAGAAAAGCTCCATACAGAATCTCAGAGCAGCTATCTACCAGATTAATGAGGAAGATGAAGAACTCAGAAATCTTAAGGAAAGACTGATTCAAATTCTTGAAGAAAAAGAAGAAAGTTTATTATCCAACTTCTTGAAGATGAATCTGTTCTATCAAAAAGCTTAAACAGATAAGTTGTTTCTGAAGATACTCGTACATTTTGATACATGTTTTTGACATCATTGAATATTTGGAATCTATACTTTATTTCACAAAGTATGAGATTGGGGGAGATTGTTAGATCAGAATTCAATGATCGTCAGAAGCTAGACTCAACTGATCAGGATTGCTGACGTCATCAGTATTGCATGGTCATCAGTATTTGATCAAGCGTCAGTATCTTATTGATCATCAGGATTCCTACTCAGACTATGATCAGGATTGATCATCAGAACTTGAAGCTGATCAGGATTCCTACTTCGAGTTATATTTGGAGTCTAGATAAACATGGAAGTTTGTTCCTGGTTTGTAGAATGCAGCTATCGATTAAAGATATGTTTCTATCTTTGTTATGATTAGGACTTATCTTGTTATTGATAGAGAAGCTGTGTGCACTATATAAACACAGTCTTGGTTTCGATTTATGTATTCATTCGAGAGAGAACATAATCGGAGAGAAGCTCTTAAGAACAGAATTTCTTGAGAGAGTTTTTGTAAGCTAGCAGCTCTTAAGAACATCAGAATTTCTTAAGAGAGTTTGTAACAGTTTTATATCAAAGTTAATAAAGCTGTTATTGTTATTGTTATTGATCTTTCATATTTGTGTTATATTAAGTCGAGAATCTTATACAATTGTATTCAACCCCCTTCTACAATTGTTATTTACTGGGCAACAGAATAACTGGAATAAACTATCTTTCTTTGAAAACTTTCATGAAACTGAATGACTGGAACAAACTTTCTTTTTCTGAAATCTTGCATAAAACATGCTCTTTCATGGATGCTGAACTGTAACTGGAGATTCTGGGCGCCAAGGATACCCCTACGATGATCAGTCGCAAGCTGTATCCCCCTGATCTTTTTCTACGTAGAAGGGAAGAATAGGCAGTATCTGACTGACCTACCTCCCCGCCAATCGGTTGTAGGCAGGAAGTACAGACCTGTTTCACCAGTCCGTCGGCCTGGTACTCTCCTATGAGGAAGAACAGACCTGTTTCACCAGTCCGTCGGCCTGTTGCTCTCCTCTTCCTACGGTCGGGCAATTTCTGATAAACTAAGGGAAGAACAGACCCGTTCACCAGTCCGTCGGCCATATTGTAATTCCCTTAGGGGACCGGCGCTACTCAGTCCCTCACACATTCTCCAAGTTCGAGTAAATCCATAACACTGAAACATGAAGTTCCTTTCCCTTTTTCCCAAGAATACAACTCCACAAAGTAGTCATATCTGGTTGGAAAGGAAAATTCACCCATATTTCCCAAGCTGACGCTTGTTAATGGATGCAACTAATTCCACTGATCTTACCCCTCGAATCTTGAGGAAGTAATCAAAATCATTTTGATGGTAGTAAACCAGACTGATAAATTCATTGATTTAAAAGATTTAGGACCGGGCAGTCCACTTGAAACAACCATAAAATCTTGAGAAAGGTTCCATGTATCTTTGAAGTTTGAGCGAACATTTAAGTCTTTCTGAATATAGACTTAAACGGAAAATAGATTTGGGAACCTTCTCTATTTATAATAAAAATTGACTGAAATATACTTTATTAGCTATCTAGGGTTTAAAATAGTTTTCACAAAATACTTCCTTAAGAAGTAGGGCTTTAAATAATTAATGCAAACTATATTTAATAAAGAATATTTATTTAGAAATAATTCTCAAGTACTTTCTTATCAAAAAGGGTAGATAACAACTATTCATCATATATTTAAAATATACCCTTAATAGATTAAACTTCAAATGATCTTTAATTTGTGAATCATTTATCGAGATTAATTGTAATAACACAATAAAATAACCCTAGATAGCAACTGATACCATTCTTAGTATGCAAAATAAATATAGAGAATATATAATATATCTCTAGATAACAACTGATACCATTCTTAGTATGTAAAATAAATATAGAGAATATATAATATATCTCTAGATAACAACTGATACCATTCCCGGTCCAAAGTATAAATGCAGAGTATATATCCCCCTACTGAGGGTTTTGCTTAGCACATCAGCTACAAAATACTACTATATCCATAGCTTACAAGTTCAACTTGTATCAATACTTTGATTTAGCATCATAGAAATCATTTCGAAATCATACACATATAGCATATATCTCAAAATCTTTAGTTATCACCACAACAGTTTTTAAAAAGGTATAGGTTTGAAAACTTGCCTGATCTCTTAGTCTGTGGGTGGTGCCTTGCAGTAGTCCGGTGATCTATCAACAATAAGATACCTTTCATCAATAACTCATACTTAGGAATCAAGCAAAACATGATTCTTAAACTTAAACACCGCACTAAGGCGACTATATAATCCTAACCCTTGCAATTCCTACCGACGCCTTATAATTAGGTACTCGTTTGTTATCAAAGGACATCATCCCGACTTGCTCTTGATCTGTCTTGAAGTTATAAATATTCTAGGGTCAACCTCGTATGATTCATTTCAAGATTTTCGATTCATTTCTCAAAGTTTTCCAAAGTTATACCCACGTACTAGTTTTAAGGGGTTTCTCGCATTTATCCTAACTTCAAACATTTTTTATAAAATCGAAAAACGATCTTTTTCACACAAGGTCCTCTCCCACACTTTCCTTTCTGTCTCTAGTATTTAATTATCATGTTTAACCCCTGCAAAGATCCAGTTAAGTAATCTCAACTTCAGTTACGAACTTTTCTTCTCGTTTTCGAACCACTTTTACTAATTTGACCATATCTCCTAAACCGTAAATCGGATTGCTTCGATTTTCGCACCAAAACGATCTACGTTCAAAAATCTATAAGTACAAGTCATATAAACATTCATACCCGAGGCGTATCTTAACTGTTATGCTCTGTTTTTAAGGGCTTTAGAAATTTCGTCATTACGACGGCTGTAATTCGAATAATCCCAAATTTTAAACCATCTAAATTGCTCATCAATCACTCCAATCCACATATACATCTGATTCAACCAAGAACTGAGGCCAAGCAATGCCTTTACGTTCTTAATACTCAATATCACTTATAACAAGGCTCAAACATGGCTACTAATATCATAAACATGCATTTTCATCATTTAAGCTTCAAAAATCACTTAACACATTCAAGGGTTCAAGGTTCATACCTCCTCCAAGCTTGTTTACTTCCAATACACTTATATAAACCTAGTTCCTTGCTTGATACAACCTTTAGAAGTCATAAATTCAAGAATCAAAATCAAACAAAACTTGGTTACTATTCATTCACCATCTTCATCCATCAATTTGATCATGAAATACTTAAAGAAAAGCTATAGGATTCATGGCTTACCTTGTACTCCTTCCTAGCTTTGATTTAAGCTCTAGTTTGTAATTGATGGTGGAAGAAATCTCCACCTTTCTTCTTTTCTTCACTTTGGCCGAGAGCTTCAATGGTGGGGGGGGTGCTTGCTTTTTGTTTTTCTACTTTTCTTTTTCTTTTTCTTTGTTTTGTAATTCTTTTAATGTTTTGAATGGTCAACCTGATGAGTCATAATGCTGATTGCCTCTCCTTGCAACACTTGGCGAGCATGCATTGGTTCTGGTAAAGTGGCTTTATCGGTTCGTTTAATTTCGTAGAATGCTCGCAGGGTTTCTTCGAGTTATTTTACCGAAATCGTTCTCGATACTTCTAATTCATTTATCAAATCCATATCCATGGAATTAATAATTTAAATCCTTAAATATCCTCAAATAATAATTATTTAGTCCGTTTTTGGTGAAATTTCGGAAAAACGAAAAATGCTATTTTTCCGATTCCGACAGCTTTTGCATTCCTTTATTTCCATCGTAGATCACTAATGCGACTTTGAAAGTTTATTATATCGTCCCGCATATAGGGTGGTCTGAAAAACTTTTAAATGAAGAGTTACTATTCATCAGTGGTTTTTCTATAATCTTTTGGATCAAAATCCGTTCCAATATTCCTGGTTCATTTTCTCTTTACTCTTTGCACTTAGAAAACGTTCTAGTGCTTTCTCGGGCATACGCTACCTTGTTTACGGAGTTGTCGGATGTATTCCAGATATTGATTTGGATGACATAAAAATACTTTTCTTCCTTGGAGTATTGTATTCTTATCTTCCAGATTGATTGTTCTTATTTATGCGTTCAGTCCATTCTTATTATTCTCAAAATGTTTGAAAACTGAAATCCATATTCATTTCATACTTAATTCTCCAAAAACCATTACCACCATCCACATATATATATATATACATCATCATACAATAAAAGTTTTAATTCTACCCAAAATCTGGGGTCTTACAGAAAGAAAGGAAACCAAGTCTTAAACAGGTTAAGATTTTGGGATGTCCAGCTTATGTCAAGAAAGTTGACCCTGATAAGCTGGAATATCGATCCGTAAAATGTAAGTTTGTGGGATATCCTAAATAGACTTTAGGGTATTACTTTTACTGTTAGGCCGAATACACAATATAATCAAGTATGTATGAGAATAACAATAATTAATAACACTGTTTATGAATCAATTAAACTGTAATCTTATTAACAGCTTCTCTCTTTATGATGTTAATGAATCATAAAGAGCTTCTAGGTTACACAAAAAATATCTCAATGATCGCATCCCTTCTAGGGATAACCTATCTGTGTTTATATAGTACACAGCTACATACAATCCTTCTCTAATTGATATTCCTACAAGTTAGCTATACAATTCATATCAATTAAGGATTGCTTCTTATCTTCTATCCTGTTTCCTTAGCTGTATCAATATATTCTGCTTCTTTCCATCTTCAGAATGTATTGCTTCTAGAATCTTCAATTCTGCACCGACAGCTAATTCAACTATCACCTTGTCAGACTTTAAATAAACTCTGACCGGCTTCCTTTAAACTCTTCACCCTATCAGAGTTTAACTAAACTCTGATCGGCTTCTGATAAACTCTTGTCAGTACCTGTTGCTTAAACACTGATAAACAAACATTAGCAATTATATCTAACAATCTCCCCCAACTTGTTCATAATAAAATGTACAAGTTAAACATATAATTGATGATGTCAAAACCTTTTAACAAATGCAGTGTTTAACATATAACAGAGTTTAATTTAAAAACAGAGTTTAAATTTAACTTAGAATAGAAAATATTAAAAACTTACAGTCAGACTTTATTTGATTTCTTGAATATCAGGCACTGTCCTGAGATAATCAATTAGAAGTCTTCTTTCAGCCTTTTCCAGCTCTTCAACCATGATTTCTTTCAGTTCCTTGAGTTCTGGATCAGATTCACCAGTCTGATAAATAGCAGCTCTCAGAGAATAGATGGAATTCTTCCTCATCTCATTCCCTAGCTTAATAAAATGTGCTTTATCAGATTCTAGATTGAATTCTAAGACTTTAACTCCCAGATCAGTCCTTAGTCTTGTACTGTTTATCTTCATTTCTATAACATTTCCATAAGCATCTCTATACTTAGGAATGTATACCTTTGAAATTCCTCCTCCAAGCATCACCTTAGATCTTTGCATCTTTTGTCTGATAAATGTAGCAGCATTGTGAGTGTTTCTGTTTTTGACTTTTAACAAGTACAGAACATACTCCAATTCTTGATAAGATTTGAGATCTATATCAGACTCTGCAACTCTGTAAACTCTTCCATCATTCATAAAATACAACAGAAAATCTTTCTTCAAACCCTTGTGAAATATCAATTGAACAGAGTCTAGCATATCAAGATTCTCTTGAGTAATAGTGCCAGATACTGCCAATGATGATTGATCTCCAGATCTGTTGTTTATTCTCTTCTCCCTATGTGAACCTAAACCAGCTTTATCAAAAGTTTCTTTTCCAAGTACAGTCCTGGTTTGAGAAAAATCCACAGGTTGAAGTGTCAGAGCTTCAGATAGTACAGGTCTTCTAAAAATACCTTGGAGTTGTGGAGCTAGCTGAGTTTGCACAGCTTGAGCCTTGTCAGAGGCTGGCTTAATTTCAATAGTATCATCAACTTGAGCAGCGTCAGAGGTTGATTTTGATAATCTTGTTTCAACTTGAGCAATGTCAGAGGTTGAATATTCTTTCTCCTTCAGGTTAGACTTTTCAATCATTTTGCCTTTACCCTTATCAGAGTTTCTAATCATAGGCCTCCTGGTGTATTGTATACTCTGTTGAGTATTTTCTTTAATAATAATTCCAGTTTCTTTCTTTCTAGGAGCCTTGATTTCTTTCTTTTTGTATATCCCAGCTTCAAGATTCTTCCTGTGTTCTTCAGCAAGCATTTGCTCTTCAGCTTGGATATCTTCAATTGTAACATCTTTTCCGTGTTCTGCTATAAATAATTTAGCAGCAACTTCTTCATCAGTGCTAGGCTTATCAGTGTTTATCAAACTTTTGAGCCTTGAACCACTGGCAGAAATTACTTTTTCCTTACCAGAGTTTGATCTTCTCTCAGAGTTTGATCTTGATCTTGGTCTTAAGCCTAAACTCTTTTCAGATTCACCTCCCTTGCTTCCACCATCATTACCATCATCCCTCCGTCTCAGAGCTTGAGTGTCTTTGCATTTGTCACTTGGTACACTCTCCCCCTTTTTGACATCATCAGAAAGTAGTACTGATGTCAGCAACTCCAGAGCATTAGAAATTGAAGTTAGTTGAGCAGACATAGCAGTCTGATTCTCCTCAACTTTCGACAATCTAGAATTGAAAGTCTTTTGCTCTTTACACAAAGAGATGTATAGAGATTTGTCCTTCTGCTGTGTAAGCTCTCTTGTAGCTATATCATTCCTTAACCCTTCAATCATCTTATCAGAAGCATCAAAACGATTGTTTAATGATTTGATTTGAACAACAGTCGCTTTGAAATGACTGAGAAGTTCAGGATTTGAAATCTCTTTAACAGAGTTAGCAGTTAAATCAGCAGCCCTTTGTGAAGTGAAAATACAATCTGCTGCTGTCCAGTTGTTAAAGTACATCTCTTGAAAATGTTCTTCAGTAGCCCTATTGAGCTCTCTTTCTTCATCAGAGTTGGCTTGAACGTCAGATATGTGTGTAGGTGAATGAGCAGGACTAGCATTAACATTGTCATCCTCTCTTGCAATCTCTTCAGGAACATGTTCAGCAGTGACTTCATCATTGACTTTCTCTGCAACAGTTTCAGGAATATCAGAGTTTGCTTTAGCAAGTACCTCTGCTTCTCGCTGAACAATGTCAACAACTGATTGTTGTAGAGCTTCAAGAACAAGAGCATCTTCAGAGTTTGAAACAAACTCTGCTGCTACAGGAACATTCTCTGTTGCATCAGCAGATTCAGCAACAGCTTCTGTAGGATGATCAATTCTAATCTGATCAACTTCCTCACCGTTCTCAAAATCAAGAGAAATGATTTCTGTGTGGGAAGCAATAGTTTCTACCAATTCTGTAGTAGCTTGATCAGCTTCTCTTACATTTTCTCCAAGATCAAAAATTCTGCTGTCAGAATGAGCAGCAGCTTCCTCAACTACATCATTAGCATTTGATGTAGGAGCTTCTCTATCAAAATCCATTTCAATATCATCAGTATTTAGCCTGTCTTGATTGACAGCTTCTGGATTTGCAGCTTCCTCCTGAACAAAAGCTTCAGGAGCTTCATTTTCCTCAGGAACTTTGTTCATATTGGCAATAATATCACCAAAAAGTTGATTAGCAACTAATCTTCTCTTTCTCTGATGAAGATTTTCTTCATCAGCTTCAGTATCTGAGTCTGCAACAGAATCAGCAGCAACAGTCTTTGGTCGTTGGGCTCTCTTTTTCTTCATTCTTTTTCTCTGAGGCACAGCATCAACATTTGATACCTCAGCTTCAGGTTGTTGCAAGTTAGACTTAACTGCTCGAACTTTAGATCTCTTTGACCTCTGTGGTTGAAATACAGAAGGTCCAGCTTCAGCAGTTGAGACATTTTGCTGTTGTAAGTTGTCAAGAAATTGTTGCACAGAAGCAGGTAACATTAAAGGACCAACTTCTCCTTTCTTGTTGTCCTTGTTGATAAGATCAGAGAATATACGTTTGTGTAATTTAAACGAAAGAATTACATCCTCATCTAAAATCTCAACATCAGGGCAGCAATGATTGAATATCAATTGACAAAACCTAGAGAAGTAAACAACATTTCTATTCTCTAGCATTTTCTCACCAATATTAGTTAAAACTAATCTAGCAACATCAAATTGACTGCCATAGAGAAGAGAATACCCGATCTGTAAACTATCAGTGGGAATTGCATCCCAGTTTGTGCACTTTTTCCCGAACGCTCTTGTAATGCAGTCGAAAAAGAAACTCCATTCCTTTCTCAAGAGCGGTCGCTTCAATTGACCAATCTTAGTCAGTGGTCCAGAGTAACCTATTTCTCGCATCATTCTAACTAACTCAGAATCTCCAACAGCAACTGTGAACGAATTGAAATCTTCAAGACCCAAAGCATCACGAACAGTAGTAGGAGTAACAGCATAGTCATTGTCCTCATATTGAAAAATGATAGATGGAGATCCAGACTCTCCTCCATTATCATACACACCTGTCTGCCAAAAAGATTTGATTTGTGTTGCAGACAGCTTCGACGGTGCGGTGAGAGCAGTGCCAATATCAGAGTTTGACAAGAAACTCTGAATCAAATGAAACACCTCCGGTGCGTTCTCATTTGCTACAGGAGCGGAGTAGTTATTTGGGACAAATTCTAATTCAGAAGCAATAAACGCTGTAGTTGCCATTTGTAAGATTTGAAAACAAAAAGTACAGGGCTTTGAAAGTGTTTGAGTGTTTGTGTGTGAGTAAAATGTTATGAGAAGATGAAATGCGTAAAAGATTGAATCGTGTGTATGTAGTGTATTAAATAATAACTGTAAAGATTAGAAGTATGTTAGTGGGACAGATGTCAAACGTGAATACACTGACAGCTGTATCTAACAACTTCCTATACACACGTGCAAACGTGGAGACACCTGTCATCACATATAACACTCAAAATATTCGTTAAAAAAAAAATCAATAATAATAAAATTATCAATTTAAATAATAAAGTACAAAGAACTCAACAGTCAAAATAATAATGACTGTCTCGAAACTCCGCACCTTAGTATCCCAAGCGCTTCGAAAACCTTTCAATCTCCAAGAAAAACCTTTCAGATACCCTGTTTGAATGCTTTAAATACCAAAGCAATGTAACAACAGGCTTCATATCTTAAACTTACTATACACCAAAATGGCTGGAACTTTCGAATTCCTGGATGTGGAAGAGTTTTTGAACATGAACTGGCAGCAACAAGAAAACTATCTTATCGATGAGTTTCTTGTTCTCTCATTCTTGAATGATGAAGGCCTTATCGTAGATGATGAAATAGCCGAAGGGCCTTTCTCCAACCCTCATGTATACATCTTCCGTCCAGGGCCATATGATGCACCAATCCTCGCAGATGAAGATGCCATGGAGATCTGCTTCATGCTTTTTCAACTGAGTTTCTTGTCGGGTTCAAAAGAAAACCTCTTCTTAGAATCCTGCAAGCTGCAAAGCAGAAAGAGATCCCGAGAAGATGATGATGATGATTCATCATTAGGAGGATTTCAAGCTATCCCAAATGGTATAATGACCAGATGAGCAACTGGGTAGCTATCATCAGAAGTAGTAGAGCACAATAGCTTCTGGCTCTAGCTCTTCTGCTTCGATGTTGGATAGCATTCAAGTACTTGTCCTGGTTAAATAGATTTTCTCTTTTGTAACCATAGTGATTAGTATGTACCAGAAAGATTAGCTAAGCATGAGTATGTAATTGACTGAATGTAACAGAGTTTGAATCAATTAATGAAAAAGACTCATTTTATTGCTTTACTTTCAGTATTATCAATTTTACCTAGTAATTGGAAAGACAAAAAAACTTTAACCAATTAACTAACATACTCAGCAGCAATACAAATCACAAACAGGACTTAATAAACATACTCAATAACATTGGTCAATCACTATCAAACAAGTTCTATCTTTTCTCTGTTCAATCACACTTTTTCGAAAAACAAATGACTAAGCCCAAAATCATAAACTGTCTGAAACAAGGAAATTATTTTAACCATCAGAGATTAAAATAAAGTAACCTCGGCGTATTTCACACAAAACATCAGTGTTTACCATTTGTCCTTCTTTGTCAATTAAACTCTTTTCTCAATCTGTACAGTTGTGAAAATATGTGTGTGTAGTAGCAGAGTTTACCGAAATCAGTATTTAGACCATCTCAAAGTGCATAAAATCCACAATCTAAAGTAGTAAAAACTGGTTGCCTAAACTCTCATGTATAACATAAAATCTGATTTTATATCTAAACTCTGTATTACTGATATCCTTTCATTTGGATATGTCTTTTATTTTTCACCCCCTTTATTAATTATTTTTTTTTTTTTTTTTTTTTTTTTTTTTTTTTTTTTTTTTTTTTTTTTTTTTTTTTTTTTTTTTTTTTTTTTTTATTTTTCCAGTAATCAGTGGTTGGCACTAGTCACCAAAAATCAAAGATTTTAGCCCTTATTTCATACAATAAGTTCCTGGATCGTCCTAGGCACAACATGATCTCAAAGGAATTTGTGCTCTGTTTGGCATCTTTTGAATTTGAGGGTGAATTATTTGAAATTAATAATCAGAGTTTAGACTTTTTATCAGTAAATATAATTAACTTATGAGAGAAAATGCAAACAGCTAATACAGACTCAGTGTATAGGATCAATAAACTAAGAGATGCTATAAATATTGAGACAGTATCATGCTGTGTTAGCTTACTGCACATTTTTGAGATCAGAGTCTATACAACTCTTAAGGATTCACAGTTACTTACTGAGAATTATGCTTCATACAAATTTCTTCATTGGTCCATATGTTTCAGACAAAATTACAATCAGAGTATAGCATTTAAACTGTAATTATCAGAGTATGACCAACAGAGTTTATCTTCAGAGTATGCTTTCAGAGTATGACTAACACTTCACAGAGTTTATCATCAGAGTTTAACATGCTGGTTCACATAACAGTTAACACATGCAAGGAATCATGAGCAACAAGAATTAAACATGTATAAATTTTGAGTCTGACCCGTATCTCTAGTCAGAACCAGAGATCATTCCAAGTTCATTTACCAATCTTGTAAAAGTAGCTTCACTCAAAGGTTTGGTGAAGATATCTGCAAGTTGTTGGTCTGTAGACACAAAATGAAGCTCAATATTCCCTTCTTCCACATGTTCTCTGATAAAATGATATCTTATGCTGATGTGCTTGGTCATGGAATGCTGTACTGGATTTCCTGTCATAGCAATAGCACTTTGGTTATCACAGAAAATAGGTATTCTAGAGTACCTTAATCCATAATCCAGCAATTGATTCTTCATCCATAAAATCTGTGCACAACAGCTACCAGCTGCTATATACTCTGCTTCAGCTGTGGATGTAGAAATTGATTTCTGTTTCTTACTGTACCAAGAAACCAATCTGTCACCTAAAAATTGACAGCTTCCACTTGTACTTTTTCTGTCTATCTTACAGCCTGCAAAATCTGCATCAGAGTAACCAATCAACTTAAACTCTGATTCTCTAGGATACCACAAACCCAAGGTTATGGTGCCTTTGAGATATTTGAAAATCCTTTTTACAGCTGTTAGATGAGGCTCTCTAGGATCTGCTTGAAATCTTGCACAAAGACATGTTGCATACATGATATCAGGTCTACTTGCTGTAAGATACAGTAAAGACCCTATCATTCCTCTGTAGTTAGTCATATCTACTGAGGCTCCTGTGTCTTTGTCAAGCTTCGTTGCTGTAGCCATGGGAGTTGTTGCAGATGAACTATCAAGCATACCAAATTTCTTTAGAAGATTTCTGGTATACTTTGCTTGATTGATAAAAATCCCATCATCTGTTTGCTTGACCTGTAAGCCTAGAAAATAACTAAGCTCTCCCATCATGCTCATTTGATACCTGGATTGCATAAGCTTTGCAAACTTCTTACAAAGTTTGTCATTAGTAGATCCAAAAATAATATCATCTACATAAATTTGAACTAACAGCAAATCATCACCAGAATTGAAATAAAACAAGGTTTTATCAATTGTACCTCTTGTGAACCCACTTTCTAAAAGAAATTGAGCAAGAGTTTCATACCATGCTCTTGGTGCTTGCTTTAGTCCATATAATGCCTTGTCAAGCCTGTAGACATAATCTGGATGCTTGGGATCTACAAATCCTGGTGGTTGTTCAACAAATACCTCTTCTTCAAGCTTCCCATTGAGAAAAGCACTTTTCACATCCATCTGAAAGACTTTAAACTTCTTGTGTGCAGCATAGGCCAGAAAAATCCTTATGGCCTCCAGTCTTGCAACTGGAGCAAAGGTTTCATCATAGTCAATTCCTTCCTGTTGTGAATAACCTTTTGCCACAAGTCTAGCCTTATTCCTTGTAATCACACCATCACTGTCAGTCTTGTTTCTAAAAACCCACTTTGTACCTACAATTGATCTGTTCTTTGGTCTAGGTACAAGTGTCCAGACTTCATTTCTTTCAAATTCATTTAACTCTTCTTGCATTGCTGTAATCCAATTAGCATCTTGAAGAGCTTCCTCCACTTTCTTTGGTTCAGTTTGAGACAAGAAAGCATGATACAGACACTCATTATTTGTTGCACTTCTGGTTCTTACACCAGCATCAGGATCTCCAATTATGAGATCAGGTGTGTGTGCCTGTGTCCACTTTCTTGCTGATGGTAAGTGGTTTCTTGCATCATTGTTGGATCCTCCCCCTTGATCCATGCTCTCCTGATTCATATGTTGACTTTCTACATTCTCTGAGGCTCCCCCTGAATTTGATGACTCAGAGTTTGAATTGTCAGAGTTTGAATCAGTTTCCTCAACTGACTCACTTGCTGTGTCATGTTGAGCTTCTTCACGCTCCCCCTCAACTGGTTCTCTATTTTGTTCAATTTGAGAATTATTAGTTTCTCCAGTATTTACCAGTAGAGGTTCAGAGTATGCTTCGTCAGAGTTTGTCAACCCTGCTTCATCAGAGTTTATATCATCAGAGAATAGATCTTCGTTTTCAAAACGTAGTTGATCATATCCATCCTTGTCTTCAAGTCCAATTATTTTCTTGTCATCAAATGACACATGTATGGATTCCATGATCACTTTAGTTCTTAGATTGTAAACTCTGAATGCTTTTGTTGACAGTGGATAGCCAACAAAAATTCCTTCATCAGCTTTTAACTCGAACTTTGTCAACTGTTCAGGATGAGTCTTCAACACAAAGCATTTGCATCCAAATATATGAAAATATTTCAAATTTGGCTTCTTATTTTTCACCATCTCATATGGTGTTTTCCCTTGCTTGTTGATCAGTGTAGCATTTTGAGTAAAACAAGCAGTTTGAACAGCTTCTGCCCAGAAGTATGTTGGTAATTTTGCTTCTTCAAGCATAGTTCTGGCTGCTTCAATTAAAGTTCTGTTCTTTCTTTCAACTACACCATTTTGCTGTGGAGTGCCAGGTGCAGAAAATTCTTGTTTCACCCCTCTTTCCTTGCAGAAAGCTTCCATGAATGAATTTCTGAATTCAGTTCCATTATCACTCCTTATTATTTTGACTTTGTGCTGTGATCCTTTGTCCAGTAGATTTACATGATCCATTAGAATTTGAGCAGTTTCATCCTTCTTTGACAAGAAATACACCCATGTATATCTAGTATATTCATCAACAATTACTAGAGCATATTTCTTTCTGCCCATTGACATTATATTCACTGGTCCAAAGAGATCAACATGTAGAAGATGATAAGGTTCCACCACTGAAGATTCAGACTTGCTTTTGAAAGATGACTTCCTTTGTTTGGCCTTTTGACAGGAATCACATAGGCCATTTAGACTGAGTGTTGATTTTGGGAGTCCTCTTACAAGATCCTTTCTTATCAGCTCATTAATGTTGTTCAAATTGAGATGAGAGAGCTTTTTATGCCAATTCCAACTCTCTTCATTTGACATTCTTACAGTCAGACACACTGTTTTTCCATCAGAGTTTGTTACCAAACTTGCTTCATAAATATTGTTGCGCCTGTGTCCAACTAGAACAACTTTTCCAGTAGATTTACTGATAACTTCACAGTATTCACTATGAAAATCTACATGGTTTCCTCTGTCACAGATTTGACTCAAGATAACAGATTGTGCTTGAGTCCTGAGACTAGAGCTACATTTGTGATGATGACACCTCCAAGATTAATGTTGCCATATCCCAGAGTATGTCCTACGTTGCCATCTCCATAGGAAACTTTTGGGCCATCCTTCTCCACAAAGTCTGATGGCAGGGCTTTATTTCCAGTCATATGTCCTGAGCATCCACTGTCCAAGATAAGTGTGCTTTTTATTATACCCTGCAATCACAAACAAACACTAAGTGTTAGTTTTAAGGATCCAGACTTGCTTGGACCCTTTGCCTTTCTTAACAGTGTTAGCTTTTGCAGCGGAATCAACTTTCTCAGAGTTTAAACTAACATTGTCAGATTTTACACTAGCAGAGTTTGCTCTAACCCATTTCAAGTTGGGTTTTAGCTCATAGTAATTATGATAAATTGCATGATAACTCTTACATGTGTAAATAGAATGCCAAGTGCTCCCACAATGTTTGCATAAAGTCTGTGGTTTTACTCTAACATAATCATTCTTTACTTCTGAAGTAGAAGGTAAAGAATTAATATGCTTGTTCTTAGTGCAAAATCTAGCAAGATGATTAGAACTACCACAACTGTAACATGTTTTCCTTAAAGCACCAGCATTAGGCAAATAATTATTTCTATTGTTTATGCCTATTTTTCCATTCCTATTTCTCTTGGACCCTTTAGGTTTCATGGCAGACTTAACCTCTTTGAGCTTATGTTTAAACTGTTTTCCTGTCATTAAACCAACATTAACCTGTTTCTCACAGACTCTTATTGGTTCTTTAACAGCTTCTAACTCAACAGGCTTCTCTGTTTTAGATTCAGTATCTACTTGTTCAACACAAGTTTCAACTGGCTCCATAACAGTTTCTTTCACAACTGCAGATTTTAACTTTCCAGATTCAGGAACAAATGTTACAGGAGTTGAATATGAACTTGTGAAAGCTCTAAACTTAATTTTATCTTGAAACCTAAGTTCATCTTCCTCACTGTATCCTAAACCTACAGCATCTGTTTGAAAAACTTGATGTGTATCTCTGCCAGAATTAGTCCAAGTTTTAATTATTTTTCTTTCCTTCTCTAAATCAGATTCTAGTTGCCTATACCTTTTAAGCAACTCCTGTTCCACATAAACAGCATCATCTCTTTCTTTTTGAGTCTGCTTCATATTCTCAAGTTCTCTTTCAAGAAACTTGTTTCTTTCTTTAAGACTAAGATTCTCAGATTTAATCCTTTCATTCTCTAAAGTCTGATCCCTATAACTAACATGTATGTTCTTAAGATAAATTCTTAATTCAGAAATATTATCAGTATCATACGCATAAGTAGTTAGGGGTACCTTATTTTCTGATGATTCAGTCTCATCTTTGACAGTTGCCATAAGAGCATAATTTTCTCCATCATCAGAATCTGAAGTATCTGCCCAGTCTTTGCCTTTAGAGACGAGTGCTTTTCCAGTTTTTCCTTTCTTGCACTCTGGAGCATAGTGACCCATCTCTTTGCACTTGTAGCACTGGATCTCAGATTTGTCCTTCTTACCAGACTTGGTATCCCTTCCATCAGACTTTCTGAAATTCTTCTTCTCAGAATTTGAATCTCTCCTTGAGAATCTTTTACCTTTCTTGAAGTTCTTGAATCCCATCTTCTTGAAGGTCTTCACCATCAATGCCGCCATTTGCATCAACTGTTCTTCATCATCCTCAGAGTCAGAAGCTTCATCAGAGTTTGAGTCATCATCAGAGTTTGATGACTCACTTTCAGATTTAATGACTAAAGCCTTTCCCTTGGCTTTCTTCTTTGATGATTCCTTCTTTTCAATGGGCTTCTCCTCAACTTTGAGAGCAACAGATTTTGTCTTCTTGCTTGATCTTCTGTTTCTTTGATCTATCTCAAGTTCGTGAGTCTTTAACAAGCCATAAATCTCATCAAGATCTGTATCTTCAAGATCATAATTATCTCTGATTGAGGTCGTCTTCAGATCCCATTTTTCAGGTAGAGATAAGAGAAACTTGAGATTTGACTCTTCAAGATTATATTCTTTGTCAACCAGAGACAGATCATTCAGTAATTTACAAAACCTGTCATAAGTCTCAGTCAAGGTTTCATTAGATCTTGAATCAAAGTGCTCATACTCCTGTGTGAGTATTGTCTTCCTGTTCTTCTTTATAGCAGTGGTTCCTTGACACCTTACTTCCAAAGCATCCCAGATTTCCCTTGCCGTTTTGCAGCCAATTACTCTGTTAGACATAACATTATCTAAAGCACTGTGGAGTAGATGTCTAACCTTTGCATCCTTTGCAATTGATGAGATGTCTTCAGGAGTATAATCTTTCTTTTCCTTTGGAATCAGTGTCTGTTCTTTATCACCAACAGCAGGAGATAATTTAGTTGGCTTATGAGGACCATTATTGATTCTGTCAAGATATTCTGGATCTGTAGCCTCCAGAAACATGGTCATCTTCACCTTCCATATTGGATACTCTATTGGCCTGAGAATTGGAACCCTGATAGTTTCATATCGACTCACAGAATTTGGCTTAACCTGTTCAGCCGCAGGAGGAACTTGATTTTGATTTTCTTCAGACATGATTATTACTGTGTTTTAATCGTAAAACTGTATATATTAAACAGCCTTGGCTCTGATACCAATTGTTAGGCCGAATACACAATATAATCAAGTATGTATGAGAATAACAATAATTAATAACACTGTTTATGAATCAATTAAACTGTAATCTTATTAACAGCTTCTCTCTTTATGATGTTAATGAATCATAAAGAGCTTCTAGGTTACACAAAAAATATCTCAATGATCGCATCCCTTCTAGGGATAACCTATCTGTGTTTATATAGTACACAGCTACATACAATCCTTCTCTAATTGATATTCCTACAAGTTAGCTATACAATTCATATCAATTAAGGATTGCTTCTTATCTTCTATCCTGTTTCCTTAGCTGTATCAATATATTCTGCTTCTTTCCATCTTCAGAATGTATTGCTTCTAGAATCTTCAATTCTGCACCGACAGCTAATTCAACTATCACCTTGTCAGACTTTAAATAAACTCTGACCGGCTTCCTTTAAACTCTTCACCCTATCAGAGTTTAACTAAACTCTGATCGGCTTCTGATAAACTCTTGTCAGTACCTGTTGCTTAAACACTGATAAACAAACATTAGCAATTATATCTAACATTTACACCGATCATAGGGTATTTGTCTCCAGACATGCTACCTTCTTGGAAAAATAGTTTATTCTTGAAGGGAACAGTGGGAGCAAAATAAAACTTAATGAAGTTCAAGAAGCACAAACTACTACGGTTCAAGAGGAAACACCTGTTCAGACTGAACAACCTTATGTCGAACAGCCCATTCGTAGGTCAGAGAGAGTGTCTCGCCAACCTGAGAGGTATTATGGCCTTGTCAGTGAGAATGACAATGAGTTGTCAATCATTGATGATGACGACCCTATGACCTATAATGAGGCTATGAGTAGTGTTGACTCAGAGAAATGGCAGAGTGCCATGAAATCCGAAATGGATTCTATGTATACCAACCAAGTATGGACTTTGGTTGAAGCACCCAAGGATATGAAGCCTATTGGGTGCAAATGGGTATACAAGAGAAAGATTGGAGCAGATGGCCAGGTGGAGACCTATAAGGCCAGGCTCGTGGCAAAAGGATTCAAACAAAGGCAAGGGATTGACTTTGATGAAACTTTTTCGCCTGTAGCCCTGTTAAAATCAATTCGGATTTTGCTTGCGATTGCTACTTACTACGACTATGAGATCTGGCAAATGGATGTGAAAACAGCCTTCCTCAATGGGAAACTTGAAGAGGAAGTGTATATGACACAGCCAGGGGGTTTTGTTTCCAAAGGGAATGAACACCTAGTATGTAAGATGCTACGGACCATATATGGATTAAGGCAAGCTTCTCGTAGATGGAACGTCCGTTTTGATGAGACAATCAAAGAGTTTGATTTTATCAAAAACATAGATGAACCATGTGTCTACAAGAAGGTTAGAGGGAGCGTGGTAACATTTCTTGTGTTGTATGTGGATGACATACTTCTTATAGGAAATGATATACCGATGCTACAATCAGTCAAAGTGTGGCTATCAAAGAACTTCACTATGAAGGATTTGGGAGAAGCATCATACATTCTCGGTATGAAGATCTATAGAGATAGATCTAGAAGAATGATAGGTCTTACCCAGGGTACATACATCGAGAAAGTGCTTAAAAGGTTCAGCATGGAAACCTCCAAGAGAGGTCTCATACCAATGAGCCATGGAGTATCCCTTTCCAAGAAGATGTCTTCTAAGACACCTGAAGAAAGGGAGTGTATGAGTAAGATTCCTTATGCTTCGGCAATATGATCTATCATGTACGTGATGTTATGTACTAGGCCTGATGTTGCTCATTCAATTAGTGTGACGAGCAGATATCAGTCCAATCCAGGTGAAGACCACTGGAAAGCAGTAAAGAACATCCTTAAGTATTTGCGAAGGACTAAGGATATTTTTCTTGTTTTTGGTGGATCTGAGTTGAAAATAGAGGGTTATACTGACTCTAGTTTTCAATCAGAAAGTGATGATAGTACATCCATGTCAGGGTACGTGTTTACTCTGAATGGTGGTGCGATTAGTTGGAAGAGTTCCAAACAGTCTACAACGGCTGACTCCACAGCGGAAGCAGAGTATATAGCTGCAAGTGAGGCTACAAAAGAAACCGTTTGGATGAGAAAATTTGTTTCTGAGTTGGGAGTTGTTCCTAGCATTGAGGAGCCTATTGTGTTGTATTGTGATAACAACGCAGCAATAGCACAAGCCAAGGAACCTAGGTCTCATAAAAATACCAAACATGTTTTGCGGCGCTTTCATTTGATTAGGGAGATCATTGAAAGAGGAGATGTCAAAATTGAGAGAGTTGACACACATAACAACGTAGTAGACCCACTCACAAAGACATTGTCTCAGATTCACTTTGATCGTCATAAAGAGAAGATGGGTATTAGATACCAGTGTGATTGGCTTTAGTTAAAGTGGGAGATTGAAAGTGTTTGTCCTAAATCCAATCATGTATGATGAGTTAGGAAGAACTTTCTTGTATTCTTATTTGATTTCATTAATGTTAAATAAAAGACTTGTTTTGTTTTTTATTACGGGCTTTATCTATTTAAAGTGTTTTAAATAAGATGTTCCATAGTTTAGAGTAAAGCTTCTAGAATTATAATGAGATTATAATAGTGAGATCTAGAAGATGATAACTCTAGACTTAAACAGTTCCTGATCATAGGATAACTAATCGGAAGTTGGTGAATTCGCAAAGATTGGTACATACTATGCTTGCTCCCGTTAGGAGGATGTCTGTTCTCATAGGCATTTGTGTGGTGACACTATAGCTAGTATGTAGGTGCTTGTTAGGGAATAAGTTTACTGAACATGACTCGATAAGTTGAACAACTAATGGAGTTTACTCACGTGTCAATAGTTATTCACTGAGTGATAGTTGTACAAGTGTCCTTAGACTTGAGATCGTTAGAGTTATCTTGTATATAATGAACTATGCTTTGGATTAGTCCTTAGTCTCAAGGACATCCATTAGGTTTATTCTGGGCATAGGGATTTGTGTATGGAGATAGTTAACGTCAATAGAGGATCTACCCCTTCCAGTATAGGAAGAGAATATCCTATGTTATTCTTAGTATGGGAGTTCTGGAATCTCTGGCCAGAGTGTATGAAATTAGAAAGGAGTTTCTAATTTGCATTAATATGAACTTAGCATTATGAATAAGAAATCATATGATTAAATTTGATAGGCCTGACACGAGATCCATGCCTTGTATTTAATCGGGATATTGTAGAGTAGAAGGAATTGATTGTACTGAAACTAGTCACTAACAGGTTCTTGGTATTCTAAGCAGTGAATTCATATTATCCGGATAGTCGCGATATGTTGAGAAGCATCACTCACGATGTAGAATAAATATAATTAATCAGTTAATTATATTTAATGAATTATTAGAATTCATATAAATAATAAATAAAAAGTTTATTATTACTTATTTCTACTACCGGCTTAATATTGAACCTACAGGGTCACACCATAAAAGAAAATTTTCTTTGATGAAAAGATTTAAATTATGAGAGAGGAAGAATTATTTTCTAAATAGTTTAGAAAAAGAAATAATGATTAAAATAGTTTTAATCATTATTAAAGCATTTTAGAAATGTGGGGTTAATATATATATAAAGATATATTATTAAAACCCTAAAAAAGCCCTATAAATAGAATGAGATAGTTCATTCTAAGGCATATCTTGTTTTTGTGAAAAACCTAGAAAAAGGAGCTAGCCTCCATCTCTCTCTCTCTCTTTTTCTCTCTTAAAAGTCTTAGAGTTTTTTGAAGAAATCATCGAAGGAAAATTCTTGGTGGATACCGGTAGAGTGCTTCACACTCTGAGGAGCAACTACTTGCAACCATCGATTTTAAAGATTCGATTCGCAAGGTATGGTTACGATTCCCTCGCTCTAGATTTTATATGTTTTTCTATATGTGCGATACATGATTTTTACGGAATAAATGTTATATCACGCTTCCGCTCATCCGTAAATTCCTTCACATATTGGGTATAGGCATTGGCATTTGAACAGATGGAGTTTTAATAGTTTTGTAATTGGTAGATAAATGATTAACACTACCACACTTTACACAAGTTTTCCTAGGAGCATACTTGTCAGGTGTATAGTTGTTATGCTTGTTAATCCTTACCATTTCTGTTTTTTTTTCTTTTTCACCTCAGCCTTGACCTCTGTATTTTCTAACTTGCCCTTCAATTGCTTGTTGGACAAGTGACCTATGTTGACATCCTTAGCTTTGGTTTCTCTACATTCTCCCTGAACAAAATTTTTGTTGTTTGGACCATACGTTTTGTTCAGCTTCTCAAGTTCATCTAGACTAACACTAGATGTACACTTCTTTGGACAAGTCACTTCCGTAGAGGTGTTGTCCATCAATGGATGCTTACTATCCGTAGAGGTATTACCCTTCAACGGATGCTCACTATCCGTAGAAGTGTCATCTCCTAGACTTTCAACATCTAGTTTCTTTTTATCTTTTCTTACTGATTCCTTGTAGAATGTATCAACACCTTGAGCCTTAATAATGTTTGTGGCAACATTCCTGGAATCAGTCCATCTAGCTATTGTTTCATGTTCTCTAGCTAGCTGTGCTTTGAGAATTTCTTCTCTTTTCAGCACAGTCAGCAAATCATCCTTGGCAACTTGACACTCTACTCTCAGTTTCTCAAACTCAATAAATTGAGTTTCCAGAACTGCATTCCTATCACTTAAAAACTGATTAGCATCTTTAATCCTTATGTTTTCATTTGTAAGTGATTTAAGGGAAATACGCATATGGTACAATTCAGTGGACATGTCAACTATTGCATTCCTCAGTAGAAAGCTCAGAGAGATTGGTGGTAATTACCTGATTGGATGATGAACTGGCCTCCTGCTCACTTGAATCAGCCATCAATGTAAGGTTCACAAATTCAGCGTCCTCCTCAGAATCATTCCCATCTTCAGTCCAGTCATACTCCTGAATTATGAATGCTCTACCTTTTTGCTTGAGAAGTTCAAAGTATTTCTTCTTGTAGTCAACAAGCTCAAACTTCTTGTCACTCTTCTCAGCTTTTGGTTTTCTGCATTCATTGGCAAAGTGACCTCCCATTCCAATTGAAACATTTAAATTTGGACCTCTCAACAAAGTTCTTGTGGATGAGCTAGATGAACATTTAAATTTGGACCTCTCAACAAAGTTCTTGTTTGATTGAGAGTCCTTTCTGAATGGTTTGGACACATCAGGGTTTCTCTTGAACTTGAGCTTTGAGAATTTTCTTGACAGAAAAGCTAAATGTTCATCTAGCTCATCCATTTCCTCTTGATTGGAGGGCTCACTTTCTTCAATCATCTTTCCTTTGCACTTTCTTGATTCGGCTCTACCTTCACAAGCATTTTGGCTTGGTGTAGTTTCGGCAGCTTCTTCTTTCATGTCCTCGGCCTTTTCACCACTTGTTACTAAAGCAACAGATCCAGTTTTCTTTTGGACCTTCTCAATTTCTTCATCCTGCTCCATTTCCAGCTCATATGTTTTTAGGGTTCCATACATCCTCTCAAGAGTAAAGTCCGTATACTCTTGAGTGTTTCTCAAGGAAACAGTCATAGGCTTCCACTCCTTTGGCAAGGCTCTGAGAAATTTAAGATTTGAATCTTTAATTTGATACACTCTTCCATACAGCTTCAATCTATTCAGCAATTTTTGAAATCTACTAAAATTATCATTCAAAGATTCTCCACTCTTGAAGTGAAAGTGTTCATACTGTTGTATGAGGAGTTGCATCTTGTTTTCTCTTACCTGCTCAGTCCCTTCACAGATGGTTTGGACAGTGTCCCAAATCTCCTTTGTTGTTGAATAGTTAATAACATTGTCAAACATGTCAGAATCAAGACCATTGAAAGGGATACAACTCAAATAACTTCTACGGATGCACACCTTGTGAAAGGGACAAGTCATACAGAGCACGTGGGTTTACAGACTACACAAAGCATGGAAGCCAGTATTTCTGGAAAGGTCACGGGAAGAAAGTAGCATTCTGATTGTATGGTCAAAAATAGCATTTCTATAAAAGGCAATCAGTCAAGAAGGGCAAGCTACAAACACATGGACCACTACTCGGACTAGAGAAACAAGGATCTTGAACAGATTTACTTTTTGTATTATTGTCTGTTCAAAATATCTTGTAAACTTGGGATATATAACCAAGTGAAGCCTAATTCTAGAGTAAGAAATCAGTTAGGCAATTTAGAGAGCAAAAGGCAATATCCTTTGTAAATTGATGAAGCTAGAATTATGTATTTGCAGCTGTGTGTTTATTCATAAACATCACAGAGATTTCTTCAAATAAAAATCTCTCATGTGGACAAAATAATCCACCTGAATTTTTAATTCTTGTGATTTTATCTTCTTTGTTTTTCTCTTCTTGATTTTACTTTCTTATCTTTACTATCAAGAACTAAAAGAAATTTTAAAGATTGTATTCAACCCTTCCCCCCCCCCCCCTCTACAATCTTGATTCATTGTCTGGGAATAACACCGCACAAATTATCAATCGCGGATCTACATAGTATCACTCAAAATAATACAAATCACTAGTCATAGCGGTACAGAACATCACTCAAAACAATACAAATCACTAATTATTACTCAAAATAATACAAATAACTAGTCGTACGCTCTTAGTGGTACAAATGTCACACAATCTATAATACAAATTGTTAGTCGTAGAAGTACAATGATCACTCAAAGTAATACAGATCACCAATCGTAGAGGTACAAATAACACAAATCACTAGTCGTAGAAGTACAAATATCACTCGAAAATAATAAAAATCAATAGTCATAGCGGAATAAATTGCCAGTCACACAAGTTCAAACTTAAACCAACGGATCATACATAATGTATCAGAATAAATTTTTTATTGTTGTTCATGATATTCATTAAATTAATATTACTAGGTATTTAGTTAAAATCTAGCAGAATAGACTAATAGCAAGATAGTTTCAACTTGGAATTTAATATCACTTTTTGTTCATTTTTTGACATTTATCATTATCGGAGCATCCACCATAAGATAAAGTTTACTAAACATGGAAGAAAGCTTTATTTGCAATAGCTAACTCTACTGAATCTTCTATTACTAAATCAACTCAATAACTATTAGTAAATCAATTCAATAATTATACATCTATAGACACATGTAGATGATTATCAAGAGAGAGACAGGGTAGATCATCAATGACATTGCAACTTTCTCAACAAGAAAAAATAAAGGAACATAATAAAATCATCTATCTAAGCTTACGAAGGTGTCAAAATACATACAATTCTCTTTCTCTCTCTCTCTATTGTTCACTATCTATTTATTGAATTATGTATCTATTGTCGCTCACGCACACAGATAAACAAATAACTATCATTAAAATCAACTAATAATTGACAAAATTATCTAAGCTTAATGCAAGTAGCTAATTACAATTTAGAGCAGCAAATTGAGATTTAATCATAATCTATTCAAAGAATCGAAATCGTAATTATCGAAATCACTAAAAAAACCGCTTAAAGCGTAACACAACATGTACATCCATACATAACATGACAAAATCATATAATTAACGAATCTAGTGAAATAAACGAAACATAATCATTCAAAAACACATAAATTTGTTGTTAAAACATTATATATCAATAATTACTCATTCAAAAACACATAATCTATTGTTATAACATGAATAAAATTTTAAAATCATCAAAAACACCCTAAAACCCTAATTTTACATACCTAGAGTACTTTTATCGATTTTTTTTTCTTCAACAGTGATATAACTTTAATTAATAGCTGCTTGAAGAATATTTAACAGACTTTGTAAGTTTCACACATTAATCACTTTGAAAACCTAAAAAGCACAAAATATACTAACAAGCATCACTCAATATATGTTTATATGTAATAATATTGTCCATTATTACTATGAATTTAGAGTAATGTACCTTTGGTAGAGTTCTAGTGATTTTTGCACACGATGAACTTTAAAATCTTCAAATAACCGTGTTTCTGCTTCGATTGTAATCAATAGGGTAATTTTGAAGTATTCAAGCTCGAATCATGGTGAAAATTGTGAAAATTGATGGTAATATGCAGTGATATTGGTGTATGCGTAAAACTTGTTTATGATGTAACAATTTCGTGTGTATAGTTGTAAGTATAGTTTTTACGCCTTTTTCAAAAAAAAAATTTGTTTATTTGATATATGGGTCGGGCTTTTGTTTATAATTTGAGAATTACTTATTTGAGCTGGGCTTTAGTTTTTAGTTTTTATTTTAAGCTGATTTCTATTTGAATAGGACTCTATATATATAAAGGAGGAGGGATGTGAGGTGGCGCATCTAAGATTGTCTCAAACTATTTTTCTAATTTTCTAGAATTTTTGATTTTTAAATACTAATAAATCAAAAAAATATCATTTAACATATTGTAAGTAGAATATGTATTTGTATTTATATAGGAGAAGAGTTCAAATTTATAAAGACATATAAATAGAAGTTTTATTTGAAGTAAAATAAGTGTTCGAATTTATAAAGAAGAATATTTCAAATTTATAAGTAAGAGACATAAAATTAAAAGTTCTATTAAAAGTAGAAAAGGTCTTCGAATTTAGAGAGAAGAAGTGTTTATTGATCGTAATCACAAATATTGCTTTTTGTTTTCCTTTCTTTTATCATTCTGTAGTCCGTCACTGACACTTATTAATTTTTTAATTACAGAATGTTTAAACTAATCAAAGTTCTTGGACAAGAAGTCAGCTCAGTACCAGAGCCGTTGGGATACTATTATAGGTAATGTCATGATTGTAGGAGATCAGTCAGTATCCTCCGTTCTCACCTTTTGAATTCTTACGCGTAAAACATACTAACTTGTGTATTGGCAGAAATTTTGAAGGGCTGTTAAGAGCAAATCCAACAATTTTCTAGTTTGTTACTTATAAACATGATATAAATAATGTGTCCTAGTGATTTAGGGACTTGATTTTTTGTAGGAACTGCAATAACATTACTTATATCCATTCCTTATTATTATTATAATAATATATTTGAAAAGAGAGAGAAAAAGAGGGGAAGAAAGAGAGAGAAAAGAAATGTAGAAAAGGAGCGAAGTGAATTTTTTATTCATGGAAATTAAATATGTAATGGCTAGTGGTTACCTATTAATAGGTAATGAGATGGATGTCCTGGTGATTTAGGTAACCACTAGTACATTGTTGGAGCACCATTTTTTGCTAGATTACTTATATTTGAACTTAAGACATGATATAAGTAAGCTATTGGACTTGCTCTTAGGCATAATTGACAGGCCAATATCAAGAGTTTCAATGAATCCGAGAGCACGGATCGAGCGAGTAGGCAGCAAATATAGAGGAATATGGGGGCTCTTTTTACATACTGATTTTTTGCAACTCTAATTTACAATTTCATAAATGTATCAAATACTTTCTAGAAAAAAAAAATCTACTCTATTTTAATTTATAACATGTTATAAATTAGTTTATAAATCTTTTTATCTCCAAAAGTTAGTACTCTCAATGTACCTTAAAAAAAGTACTCTTAATGCATATTACTGTAATATTATTATTACATAGATGTGCGGTAATAAATTTGTATTCACATAACAGCATAGGATCAACAATTTACACGGCTCTTGAAATTTTGGCGTGAAGATAGGCTTAAAGAGAGTGTAAGCAGTGGAACTTACTGTATTGTAAAGGCGAGTTTATTAATTAAGAATGGTGCAGGGGCAAGAATTACATCTTTTCAGAATACTCATTAGGTGATTGGTAGGTTTTTATGTACAACAATTTATTTTTAAATTGTAAGTGATTTTATATTTGAATCAATTATATTTAAAATAAATTAGTATATATATTTTATATATATTTTCAAATATGAATCCCTTGACAGCAAGTTATGTTACTGATCTGTTGGGTTTGACCGGTTGTTCAACCCAATATGGTAATATGAGTTTGGGTGATTAAGACTGTTTTGGTAATATTTGTATGGGTAGACAATTATTATATATGATAATAATTGTATGGATAGACAATTATTATATATGGTATGTCTTGGTCATTATATTAGGGAATTAGGTACCAAGAATAAAAAGTCTTGTAAAACAAGTATGGTAAGTCTTGTAAAACAAGTATGGCAAGTCTTGGTGGCTAAGTTTTGGGTGGCTATATAAACATAGTCATATTGTATTTGTTTGATGTATGCTTGAGCATTGTTTGGCTTGAGTATCATGTGAGTGATACACCGTTGGTGAGATTGATTGTATTATTGATAACTGTTTTGATTAATAATACAAGTTGGGACGTGGTTGTTTCCGAGCACACAAACAATATATATAACGCGGAAACAACCACGTCCCAACTTGTATTATTAATCAAAACAGTTATCAATAAAACAATCAATCTCACCAACGGTGTATCACTCACACGATACTCAAGCCAAACAATGCTCAAGCATACATCAAACAAATACAATATGACTATGTTTATATAGCCACCCAAAACTTAGCCACCAAAACTTGTCATACTTGTTTTACAAGACTTACCATACTTGTTTTACAAGACTTTTTATTCTTAGTACCTAATTCCCTAATATAATGACCAAGACATACCATATATAATAATTGTCTATCCATACAATTATTATCATATATAATAATTGTCTACCCATACAATTATTACCAAAACAGTCTTAATCACCCAAACTCATATTACCATATTGGGTTGAACAACCGGTCAAACCCAACACATTATGGATACTCTATAATACAGTAATACATAGTGTTAGAAGAGGGACAAAAAAAACCCAGGACAATGAGTTTTTGATACGTGAGGGCAATGGAACTCTTATGACCATCTCTTTTCCATTCAATATATATTAAGTAGAATACGCATGAGTTTAATTAAGTGCGATCTTAAATTATTTTAATTTTTTTTTTAATATTTTGTAATTTTATAATTATAAATATTAATAAAAAAATATCTTTTATCATATTAGAAGTAGAATATGTTTTTGAACTTATAGAGTAAAAGAATTTGAATTTAAACGAAAGACATATTAATAAAGTTTTAATCAAAGTAGAATAGGTGTTCAAATCTACAATGGAGAATGGTTCGAATTTATAGGTAAAACATATAATTTAAAATTGTATATGTGTCCAAATTTATAGAGGGGAAGAGTTCAAAATTAATTAAAAACACGTATAATTAAAATTTTTATTAAAAGTAGAATAGGTATTTGTAAGACCTAATTGAAAGTTTTATTGGAAGTAGAATAAGTTTGCAATATCATAGAGGAGCATAGTTCGAATTTAAAGAAAAATCATATAATTAAAAGTTCTATCAGAAGTAAAATATGTGTTTGAAATTTTTTTGAATGTTATATACTAATAAATAAAAAAAATATTATTTAACATATTAGAAATAGATATGTGATCGAATTTATACAGAAAAAGTTTTCAAATTCTTAAGCAAGACATATAAATAAAAGTTTTATTTGAACTAGAATAGGTGTTCAGATTTACAAAGAACAAAGAAGAAAAGTTCGAATTTATAGATATGACATCTAATTAAAATTTCTATTGAAAGTAGGTTTCCTAATTAGTAGAGGAGAATAGTTTGAATTTATAAGAAATACATATAATTAAAAAATTTATTGAAAGTAGAATATGTATGCGAATTTATACAAGAGAAGAGTTCGAATTTATAAAAAAAATATATAATTAAAATTTTAATTGAAAGTATAGTATGTGTTTAAAGAACTTTAGAATTTTAAATACTAATAAATTGAAAAGTATTCTTTTAACATATTAGAAACATACTAGGTATTTGAATGGAGATAGGAGAAGAATTCGAATTTATAAGCAAGATCAAAAAAAAAAGTTTATTTATGATCCAAAAAAGAATATTAAAATTTAATATTGATAATATAATATAAGTGTATATTTAATATTTTTAAAATAATTACAATGCCGCAGCGAAGCGCGACTTTATCAACTAATATATACTAGCCTATAACACATGCAATGCACGGATGAATTTTAGTATTTTTGATTTATTATTTTAGTATTTTTATATGATTTTTTATTATTTTTTATCTTATTTTATTAGCATTTATTTGTATTTTGATCTTAAAAATTCTTAATATGTTGTCGACGGAATAATATCTTAAACTTTTGAATGTAGCTTAGAAAAATAGATGATATAAATATTTAATAATAATATGTTGTTGACGGGATTCGAATCTTGAACCCGTGGGAGCATTTTAGATATCAAGAAAATAATATTCTTTTAATTACTTATATATTAAACCAAAACACAAGGGCAAAAAGTGCCACTTTAATGCCTCTGAAGTTACGATTTTGCCCCTATTTTTTGAAAAATTACAAAAATGTCACCCCTTTAATGTTTATGCAAAAATTAAATTAAATATGTTAGTCTTGAGAATTGAACCTGTGACCTTATACACTCAAACTTGCACCACAACCACTATGCTACACTTTGTTTTCAAAATCATAATAGATAAACCACAATATTTTTATCGATT
Organism: Heracleum sosnowskyi; assembly: GCA_030848705.1. NCBI lineage: Eukaryota > Viridiplantae > Streptophyta > Magnoliopsida > Apiales > Apiaceae > Heracleum > Heracleum sosnowskyi. Next base: position 36,733,895 of record CM061238.1, read on the forward strand.
GAGCATGATCTACAATTCTCTTTTGTCAATTTAAATGATTGATATATGTCATTTTAATACCTATGAATTTACGATTTTGCTCTTATATGTTAAAAAAATTACAAAAAACACCTTCTCTTTTATATTTATGCAAAGAGTAGATGAAATTATGTTAGTGTTGAAAATCGAACCACTAACCTTCTCTAATCAAACTCATACCATAACCATTATACTATACTACGTTATTTTGAGTTTTCTTTAAAAATATTTTTAGATAAATCACATTTTCTCCGAAAGAAACGTTGGTTTATATTATTTATAGAATGTTGCATATTATATATTCCAAAAAAATATTTTAATGAATTGAGTATACTCTATGTTGGTCCTTGAGTATTGTAGAAGAGGGGTTGAATGCAATACTGATAAATTTAAATCTATGCTTCAACAACGAAAACTAAGATTTAAAACTTATCAGTAGAAGAAATGCAATCACAAGTTGTTTTCTCACAAAATAAATATTTTATTTATCTTGCGAAAGTGTTGCTACAACCTTGAGAGAAAGTATGTTTTTCTCAAGCTTCGATTACTCAAGTGATTCGCAGTATAGAATGAGAGAGATAGTCTAAGTAAACTAATCATATCTCTATCATCACGGGTTTGTGGAGCTGCTGTCATTTTCATGTGGCAGCTCCTTACAATTTGCCTACCCGTGTGTCTTACCTAAATTGCTATACAAACAAGTTTATCATTACAGGAAAAGCAATCTAGATACATTCTATATTTAGCTAACACAATTCCAGTAGATGTTGATTTGTCATACTCTTGAATTGGTGAGCTTTGTCTTGTGACCCCTTAAGCTTCTGTCGTAGTCTTTGTAGACCTGATGCAGTGTTGGAATACTGCAACACGCATGTTTCTTGAACATCCAAACTGTCACATGTTTGACTGGGTAGATCCCCAATTCAAAGTTTATCCCTTTGAGACAGTATCCTGAACTCCAAGCTTGTTGTCACAAGAGTGCGCTTTTGGTGACAGTGAGAAATCCCCGCAATAGATGCTGTCAGGAGTTCCAAGCTTGCTGTCAGGAGTATAGAGAGTTGCTGTCTCAAGGCTTCCGCCAATGTTGCTGTCAGAGTGAATATGCTGTCATGACTTGCAACATGTTGTCTTCTTGTAACCTTATTGTTAGTGATATGACAGTAACATTTATTCTTGTTGTCATCCTGATATACTCCTTGAGGCTTGAACAAACGAATGAACTTCTTCCAAGATTTATAAACAAGTTTATTACAGCAAATGAAATGGCTACAAGAACATACTCTGGTTGTGACAGTATGTTCTACTTAATGAAATTAAGTATTACAAAACAAGAAGTTAAGTTGTCTTTTAAGCTATCACCCATAAATCCTAACAATCTCCCCCAATTTGTTTTTATGGATAATAACTACAAATTTACCTACTATACATGCTGACAACTTAACTAACAAAGATCAGAATGAATACAAACATAGGTGCTCCTGAATGATTGAGCAGATATGGAATATTTACCTAGTTTGAGCTTCAGACTTTCTTTTCTGCCTACCTTCTTCATCTCTTTTGAGAGCTTCTGGTACATACTTTCTGAGACTTTTTACCAGAGATATTTCCATTTGAGAAATTGCATCATCCTCAATCTCATCAATGTACTTGTAAGCTACCTTGGAGTGAACATGTTGAGCATCCTGGAGATCCATCCATTGCTCTTGACCAAAGATATAAGTTCTGAATTTTAAGATGTCTTGATCAAGTTTGAATCTCCTTCCAGGAAATGCATTGAGAGTTGTCCTTCTAGCCTTGTCCAGCTTTGAGTCTTCACCCTTTCTCTTATGAACAATTTCTTCAAGTTCAAAAGAACACAGCATCTCTAGATGGTTAGATGATCCAACCACTGAATAGTTCAACTCTTTCAGTACACTGGTTCTGAGCTTGTGGAAACTATCCAAGTAGATTTCTTCCTTTCCATACTTGATCCTTAAAGGGTTTTCCAACACACAAGGTTGAAAGTTAGGTCCTTTACTCCTCTCCTTGTTCATTTTCTGGTATTTTATTAAGAGTTTTGCTTCCATTTCCTCAACAGTCTCATCATGAGCAGCTTTAGTTGATTTCTCTTGACTAGGCATGGCTTGCACTTCTTCTTCAGGAAAATCATCCTCATAGTCAACTATTTCTTCCTCAGAGTACTCCAGTAGGTTAGCAATATCAGCATCATCATGCAATGTCAAGTTCCCATGTTTCTGATAAAATTATTCATCTCTTTCAGCCTTGTATGTCAGAACATGTTCCATGACTCCATCAGGTATATTGTCATAACCTTGCATCAGATTTACCATTCTCTCTAAGATGAAATAATCAACTCTCCTTGTGACTATCCTCTTTCTGAGTGAAAGAGTTTTTTTTATCTCATGTAAAACCACCTCCATAGTAAAGTCCTTTTGAACCTTTACTGACCTTGATTAATCATACCAAATAACATATAGGTTGGCTTTATTATTACCATCCAACATCACTTCAACATTTTTTATTTCTAGAGCCTCTTTCTTCATCATGTCAAAACTGTTGTAGAGTTTTGTTTGGATTGGTTTCCTCAGATTCCTGCCAAGTCCTGTAGCTTTCTCTTTCCCTGGGTACTTTGTTTTTCCTTTCTTTGCTTTAGTAGTCTTCTCAGCTTCAGGTTCCTGTCTAGAAAACCAAGCTTTGGCTAAGGATTTTGTCCTTTTAGGCTTGACTGCTTTCTTGGTTTCATCCTTGACAGCATCTTTCATGACAATGTCTTCCTTGACAGTGTATTCTTTGACAGTGTCTTCCATGACAGTGTCTTCATTTTCTTTTACAATCTCTTTGGTGACAGCATCTTTCTCAGCATTGATATTGTCAATAGCACACCTTAAGATGTTTTCTTCCAAAGCTTCAAGTGTTTCAAAATCCTCCTCTTATGTAGTACCAGCATTTTTCTTGTCTTGTACAGGAGCTTCTTCTATACTTTCTTCCTGGGCTGGATTGACAGTATTTTCAGCAGATGTTCCACCACCATTCCTTGCCACACCAGATCCTCCACTTCCATCCAACTCATCGTCGTCATTAAGAGTGTTATCAAATGCACAGCTTTCACCTTGATATGTTCTTTTGGCATTGTCTTTAGAGATTAACTCTTTCACTATAGAGATGTACTTCATGTCTCTCTTTGCCAGTAATTTGTGAATAGCTTTAACAGCTTGAACTCTCTCCTTGTTGATTTTTGAGTTGAGAATTGTATTTAGCACTTTCATAACTGACCTTGTATCCATTTTTGATGTGCCCTTTAGATATAGATATTTAAGCTTTTTGGCATTGTTCTTTGAGGCTATTTCATAGCAGACACAAAATGGGTTAAGGTACACCTCTGGAAGTTTCTCTGAGATTAGGTTCATGATTTGCACCTGTAAGATCTCATTGAAGGTTGAGTGGTTTGCTGTAATCTTGCCTCTCATCACACTCAGCACCCTTGCATGAAGGTTCTGTAGCAACTGCATAGGTATGAACATTGAGATCCCTGTGTCCAAGTACACATCAATGGCCCATCTTCTTTCCTCACTGATCTTCACACATACACTCACAATCTTGCTCATCAGGAGTGTCGAGGTTTGAGTTAGTGTTGAATTTGGCCTTCTTATTATCTCCTCAATTATCCTGATGAATTGTTCATCCTTATTGTGCAGTGTGCTCTCCCTGTAATCCACCATTAGGGTATTTGCCTCTTCCTGATCAATTTTTGTTCCTTCAGTCCAAAAGGCTGGTGCATTGCAGTATTCAGGCAATTTCCCTTTGCCTTTCCCCAACTTATTCTGCTCCTCCTTTTCTCTCCACATCTTTTGTAATGCAGTTTCTTGAGGCTGAGGAGTTGGTTCATTAATTGATACAGGAGGAAGTATTGGCCTCTTAGATTTTTCTTTTCCTTGCAGTTCCTCAAACACTTCTTTGGACATCAATACTGTCTCCCCATCAATCTCATATTCAAATAGATTTCCAACTCCACTTCCTTGTTGTTCTGCAGATTTCTCATCCTTTCTTCCTGACTCCCCCTTACTCCCAGACTCCCCCTGAGATGCAGGCTCCCCCTGAGTTGCAGGTACTTCTTTTGCTCCAACACCTTGCTCTTGGACAGATTCTGATCTTACACTTTTCTCCCCCTTAGGTAAGTTGGCAGCATCAATACTTGCAGATAAAAGTTGAAGAGTCTGTTGAATACTAGCAAATCCAGTGGCCACCATGGTAGACAGACTGTCAATCTTGGTGTCCATAGATAGACATTTTTTCTCCAGGCCTTCCAATCTGAGAGCGGTTTGAATAGAGGGGCCACCAGTTCTCAACCTTCTTGGAGGGGAAGGAAAAGAATGGGGCTTGGAGGCTGAGGGGGTTCTCACACTCTCAAGGTTTTTCTGAGTGATCTCATCCGGGGTAAGATGCTCCTTGGAGATTGAACAAGGCACTGGTTGTTTCTCTTTCTGGAATAGTTGTACCTTGTTCTTTCTCAGTGTTTGAAGGAGTGGTTGTTAGGTCCAAAGTATCGTAGAAGGGGGGGTTGAATATGATACCTACAAATAATTCAATTTCGTTCGCGGATTAATCATTCAGTTCTATAACGAAATCAAACACACCAAATCAAACCAAGAGTCGGGGAATATATCTTTTTATAAATATAAACCTCGAGGGGTGCTACAATTTCTAATCCGTAGATTAGCTTCAATGAGTTTAAGGTTACACAAATTCCATACACTGATAGAATTCTGAGCACTATTAATTTCTATGATAATTTTCTCCGGCTCAAGATTCTCTCTTAGTAATGTCTCTGCGTTCTGCCTTAACTGAAGAAGACACTATCTTCACTCTGTATTAATTGTAGGCTGTTTTAGAAAAACCATCGAACCTTAAACATTCAAATATTCTTGGCCGTTGGATCTTCATCAACCTGACAACAAAGTCACTTCACCACCTGCTTCTCCAAATTGAAAACTATCGAATGAATAAAGTTAATATTCCATTCGATGGTTTTTATTAAAAACTATCGAATGAAACATTAACTTATTTTAGTTTCCTTTATCTTTCATTCGATGGTTTTCTAAATAGAAAAACCATCGAAATCTTTTCTTGTCCTTGACCTTTTAGAAAAGCTTCTGTACTCCAGGGTGTTTCAGTTTTAGACTATATCAATTTCTTCTGAGACGATAAAACAACCTGATCTTTTTAAGTGTCGTCAACTAGTGCAACTGGTCTGGTTCACAGATGAATAACACTTGATCAATTCTTCTATGTCTTCAATTCAATGCTGTTGATAAGTCCTTTGTCGTCCTGGTTGCTTCAAATTAATCACTGGAATCCTGTGGTACTTAACCCTAAATCATTCACATACTTCTGTCATCTTGAAAGTCTTGTTTCTTTTGCTGTCACTGAGGCTTGAACATTTTCATGAACTTCTTTCCGTGACCTATTTACGGACTTCAAGAATACATACCGTATTTTGATTTTTTGAGTTTACCTTTTCTTCTTTGATTCTGGATTCCTATGCTTCTGTTAATATTATTGTTTGTCTTGTCCTTTGTTGAGTTGTAGTTATCTCTTTTACATCTTATGTTACATTATGCTTTACAATCTCCCCCTATTTGATTGGATAGAGTTCGACACGCAAATACTTCGAGGATAACTCAACTAACTAAGGAAACATTAAACTAATTAAAGTAAGACAACTTAATAATATTAAATGCATTCTGGATCAGATATATATACATTTCTAGATTTCATAAATCAAAAAACAATAAAACTTTCTACATTGAAGTTGCTCCCCTAGTCTGAGCTGATAGTTCTTTTGTTCTTTGCTTCTTTTCTTTAGTCCATTTCGATCTCACCTTCTTCAATCATTGGATTGGAGTTAGCAGCTTGATAATCAATCACTGATGGATAGTGCAATGAATCTCCAGGTTTAAGGATTGCTCCTTGGATGTGTCTTCCAATATATTCAACCTCTTGACCCACTCCAGCCCACAACCATGCAATGTTCACATCTTTCTTGTTTAGCTTTGGCATGTTTGGTAGTCTGGTACGCACTTCCAATCCTTTTTCCACTCTCTTCCCATAGTAAGGAACATTCTCCATTAGAAATCTTCGTAGAGTGTCGGCTGCTTTGTCCTTCTCCGTTGATGTGAATCCAGTGGATCTAAGATACTTCTCCACTGATATCAGATAATTACTTGGATAATCTCTCAGTTTGTCCTCAGCCAAATAGCAGATTCTGAACAAGTCATTCGTCATGAATCTAACCATTGGAGGATCTTCAGTAATCTCTGGACCGACTTTCATCAAGATCTCTTTAACATGCTCACGGAGCAGTTCATTTAGCCTTGTAGTCCTTTGTATCTTGATGAGCATAACCTGCAGTTCTGTGTATGTTCTCTGTTCAAAAAACTTAGTGGAAATCACAAAGGTACCTTTCTCAAGAAAGTTGATCAATATGTTCCAGGCACCGTTTGCTTTAACCCCAGCTTTCAGAAAGATCACAGTATTTCTCAATGCAGTGAAGTAAGTATGATCATCAGGATTTGCACTTCTTATGTCCTGAATTATGACTTCCACCTCCGCATTGTCGTTGACTTCTAATCCGTCTTCAACTCCACAAAAGGTTTTGTAAGCCATCTCCCAGTCATTACCTTGCTTCTGTTCTAAATCCGTCATCTTCTTCTTCCTCACTTCAGCATACATCTTGAATCTTTTAAGATTCTCAATCCTTAGAACTGCTTGTTGTCTCTCTCTCAGCTTGCCTGACATCTATTGCAGCTCTGTCATCTTTCACCATCTCCAAGGCAGCTTGTTCTTCTAGTGACAGAGAATTTGCTTCTACTTCCATATCATCATCCAAGATAGGATGTTCTATTGGCTCTGGATAATATGGCTCATTCTCCTCCTGTATTGGTTGCTCTTGCATGATCTCAAATTCCTCCTCACTCTCTTCTTCTTGCACAATGTCTTCAATCCAGTATTGTCTAACTGGAATAGCTTCATTGGTTTCCCAAACTCCCCATCCAGATGTTTGCCATCCTTCATGTGTCTCCCCTTCTCCAACTTTCTCCCCCTTAGTTGAGGAATCCTCGATGTAGTTATCCTCATTGTAAAAGGTAGTAGAAGGATCAGGTTGTTGATTTGAAGGTCCGGGTTGTTGGTTCCTCAACATATTCCATATAGACTGTACTCCGTCGCCTTGATTCTCCATGAACTCCATAATCTCCTTATTCATTTCATGCATAGAAGCTAGCTTCAGGTCAATGTCATCCAATCTCAGCTTGGTAGTCTTCTCAATTTTATCCAATCTCTGGTTCAGTTAGACTCCACTCTAGAAAGGGTGTTCATTGCATCTTTTACCTTAGCTTGACCATCCTGGATAACCAGAACATCTTCCTTCAAAGCTTCTTGCCCTTGAGTCAGAGAATACACCTCATTCATGAAACCATCTTTCAGCTCCTTAACGTCCGTCCTCAATTCGATTAGTTCTTCCATAGCTTCCTTCTTCAAGGAGTCCACTGCATGCTTCATACCTGTTATAGTGCCAGATGCACTGCCAATGACCCTGAAAGTTTTTCTGGAATCAGCTGCAGCCAAGTCAACCTTCTCTTGAATAGACTTTAAAGAAGCATTGTCTTGACTAGAGGAGATCCCTTGGTCAAAGGAAGGTCGCAGTGGAACCTTGTATAAAGGATTTCCTTGTAGATCATGAACTGTCATCTCCTTGAGCGAGGATTGAACATGTACCTCTCTTTCTGTAGGTCATAGCAAATCATCAATATTTGAAAGGGTTAGGGTGTCACTCCTCACATTTGGCTCTGGGTGTACACTCAACGTTTCTGTCGGTGTTTCACTCATTTTTCCATTCCCACTCAGGCTAGGTGTAAGTGTTTGTGTTTCACTCAATCTCTTAGTGCTAGTTGTACCTGCAGAAGAAAACACCGTAGCCGTCCTTAAGGAGGTCACCGGTGGTGCAATAAGGCTTCGCAAGTCCCCGTCCTTGGTTAAACCAAGTTGTTGATCATCCGTAGATGATGTATCCTTTGTAGGATCTAGAGTTTGAATCTCTAGGAGGCTAGAATCAGGCTCTATTAATAGCAGAGATCCTGAAACTTCCCCAATAGTCTGTGAAGACTTTACCTCAATGAACTCCTCAATGTGAATTGATTCGTTGTCACCGAGTTGCCGATCTGCACCTACGTCAGACCCTTTACCCGCAGGATCCAGATATGTTCCATCTGGGGAGGTAGACAATGACCCTTTAGATTGTGCATTTAGGTCAAAGCCTTCTCTCGACGTCTGTGAAGACACTTGGTTCTTAGAACCTTCAACCAGTGAATCTGGCCGTAATAAGGTCGGAACACCAGTTGTTTCCGTCAATTCCTCCTTGCTAGATTGAGCTATTGGTTCATATATTGCTTTAGTTAATGTAGCCTAATCAGCATCAGAAAAATCAATAAAGGGCGCTTTGGAAGTTTGAAATAAAGTATCAACAGTTGCCTCGGTTTCTATTCTTCTCCTTTTAGAGGAAGGTAGAGCTATTGTTGAAGGGTGTATCTCCTTATGTGGTGCTGCTAAGGCACTATCTCCCTCTACACTCACGGATGTCTGAATATTGGGTATATGAGGCGAAGGAGGTTCGTTTATGTTTTCATTTGGCACATCCAAAGGCTCTTAGACCATGGTTAGAGATTGTGGGTTTGCAATCTCATGGTCTGGAATGGCCACTGAGGGCTCTGGATCTACATCCATTGGTTGTTGTACAGGAGCCAGTTCAGGTTGAGGAATATTACCTTCATTTACCTGTTCCCTTGGGGGTAGAAGTGGTAGGGGCACTGTTCTTAGATAGTCTGTGAGAACGGTGGGTACCCCTGGAAGATGATTTTTTCTTATCAAAGCGGTTATTGCATTGCTCTTCATCCTCATGCACTCCATGGTCTCCTCGTCTGCAAATGTCTCACGTTCATCATCTGTTAAGACATCATTGAGAATTAGCTGTAGGAACCTAGGATAGAAACAAAGCACATCGTCCATGCCTGTTCTTTCATCCAATGGTCCCATGCACAGAATGACTTGATCAATCACTAATCGTCCTATGTTTATATGCCTATTGTTAGCAATGGCAAACCCTATCTTCTGAAGAAATAAGGGAATACCATGCAGATTTGTAAGCTTAGCAGTAAAAACATGGATAAGTGTGAAAGAAAAAGTTCCATGGCTTTGTCAGGTAATGCTTAAGAAACTCTCCCACGAAGAAGTTTGGTTGTTGACTTCTTATGAGAGTGAAGAAAGCATGTATCTCCGCAGTTCTGGGATCCGGAACAAGGTTTTCTGTTGGAAAATGTAGAACCCTGTTAAAATCATGTTCCGTCACCCTTATTGTTCTGCCCCCTGGCACAACAAAACTAAAGGACCTTACGTTATTCTCACTTCTATCCGTGGCGGTTGTGTACAACGCAGTCAATTGATCGATGCAAAGGACTACGGGAGTACTCAAGGAATATGCCACTAATGAGCGTGTGTTCAGAAACTCTGCCCATGCATGAAACTGTAAGTTCGTTATGGATTGCAAGTTCTGAAACGAGACATGATTAGTCTTGGATACGATAAATTCTCTGGCCATTTTAAATTTCCAGAAAATTAATTTTAAACCAAAACTAATTTTCACTTAAATTTAATTAATTATCCCTAATTAATCAAACATTTCAACAAAGTAACCCCTTTTTTTAAAAAAAGCACAAACCCGAACACAAACAAAAAATTTTAGAAGCCTAATTGTTATAACCAACCAATAAGATCAAAAGAAATCAACTGTTTGACACAATCAATTTCGAAGAAGTATATTGTTAACAATTCTCAAAGGTTCACAAGTTTTGTTCGATAGATTCTTACTAAGCAAGTTTCAAATACTTAAAATTTTTAAGTGCTTCACTATTAAAAACAATCAACAGTGGAGAACAGTAAGCTTTTTAAGTTTTACTCGGTTAAAACTGAAGAAAGTATCGAGATGTGTTCTTGAGTGTGTGTAGAGTTTGTAAGTATTATAAACGGCCACTTGTTCTTTTCTTAGATCTGTAAAACTGAGAAAGAAAAAGACAATGCAGTGTTATATACCTTTTAAAATTGACAGGGGTTTAATTGTCTTTACAGTGTTCGATGTTTTTTAATAGTATGTTCGATGGTTTTCAGTTGGGGGTAAAACTGTCAACTTTACTTCGATAGTTTTTGGAAAACTATCGAAGATTTTGAAAATCAGAATTTAAAAGGTTTTTCTGAAAACTATCGAACTTGTCTCCTTTTACAACTTGAAAAACTATTGAAGTGTCCTTTATTGAAAAACTATCGAGAATTAAAATAAAGGAAAAATTAATCCTCTCCGATAGATTTTCTTTTTATTTAAAAAACCATCGAGAATTTAGATAAAGATTAATGAAATTCAATTCGATGCTTTTTCAAATTATCCTCAAAAACTATCGAAAGGTTTATTTCGATGGTTTTTCTTTTCCTAGTTAAAAACTATCGAATTTTCCTTCGATGGTTTTCATTTAGTACTTAGAAAAACTATCGAATTTCCTAAAATTCGATATTTTTTGCTTCTACCTAAATTTCAAAACCTGTTCAATTTTAAAATTCAGACTTTTTGATTTTCTGTCAAGTTTTACTTTGAATAAATCTTTTAAAATTTACCAAAATCAATTGTTAACAGAAAATTCACAATTTTCTTAGAATAAAATCGACTAAATATCATTGAATGATATTAACCAATTAAAATCCAATAAATTATGCTGCAATAATCTACAATGTTAAAAACAAAGTAAATTAATTCAAATTAAATGAATGCTTAAATATTTAGAACAAATATTAGCATCTAAATAATTTTAGAATTAATAACCAATTAAATGCCAGAAGATATATCATCCATAATTATGACATAAAATTAGTACAATAATCCTAACTACGAGAATTGCTCCAGAAAATAAATTCACGAGTCCTAAGGATATAGAAATTCTTAAACTCATGTACTCACTAGGACTATCTGCAGTTACTGACTTCTAATCAAAATCAATTAGAAAGATTTAACATCTCAAGTTCACCAACCAGCTTTGAAAAAGTGGATTCATCAAGCGGTTTAGTAAAGATGTCTGCAATTTGTTCCTCTGTGGGTACAAAATGTAACTCCACAGTTCCATTCATGACATGCTCTCAGATAAAATGATACCTGATGTCGATGTGCTTCATCCTCGAGTGTTGCACTGGGTTGTTTGAGATTGTTATGGCACTTGTGTTGTCGCAAAATATTGGAATCTTTGTCAACAAAAGCCCATAGTCACGGAGTTGGTTTCTCATCCACAAGATCTGAGCACAGCAGCTACCAGAAACAATATATTCAGCCTCAACTATTGATGTGGATATTGAATGCTGCTTCTTGCTATACCAGGAAACTAACCTTCTTCCAAGAAACTGACAGCTTCCTGAAGTACTTTTCCGATCAATCTTACAACCTGCAAAATCAGAGTCTGTGTATCCAATAATATCAAATCTTGTATCTTTAGGGTACCAAATTCCAAGATTTGGGGTCCCCTTAAGATATCTAAATATTCGCTTAACATCTATTAGATGAGATTCTTTAAGATCAGACTGAAACCTAGCACACAAGCATGTTGCAAACATTATATCTGGTCTACTTGCAGTGAGATAAAGTAATGAGCCTATCATACCTCTGTAGCCTGTGATGTCAACCTTCTTACCAGTTTCATCCTTATCAAGCTTAGTGGCAGTTGGCATAGGAGTCTTTGCTGTAGATGAGTCTTCCATTTGATACTTCTTAAGAAGATCTTTGATGCACTTGGACTGACAAATGAATATACCATCTTGTCTTTGGTATACTTGCAGTCCAAGAAAGAATGACAATTCACCCATCATGCTCATTTCATAACGACTCTGCATTAACTTAGCAAATCTCTTGCATAGATCATCATTAGTAGAACCAAATATTATGTCATCAATATATACTTGCACCAATATTAAATCATTTTTGTGCTTTTTGTAAAAGAGAGTCTTGTCTACAACACCTCTTGTAAAATCATTTTCAAGTAAGAATTCAGAGAGAGTGTCATACCATGTCCTTGGAGCTTGTTTGAGTCCATAGAGAGCTTTGAATAGAAAGTACACAAAGTCTGCCAGTTTTGAATCCTCAAAACCTGGAGGTTGTTCCACATACACTTCTTCTTCTAACTCCCCGTTCAGAAAAGCACTCTTCACATCCATCTGATATACCTTGTAATTGGAATGTGCTGCGAATGCCAGAAACATTTTGATGGCCTCAAGTCTTGCTACTGGTGCATAGGTTTCATCATAATCTATACCCTCTTCTTGAAAGTAACCTTTAGCAACCAGTCTGGCTTTGTTTCTCGTTATAATGCCATCTTCGTCCAACTTATTTCTGAATACCCATCTTGTTCCAATAACAGATTTTCCCTTAGGCCTGGGTACCAGCTTCCAAACTTTCTGCCTTTCAAACTGATTGAGTTCCTCTTGCATAGCAATCACCCAATCTTGATCATCTAGAGCATCTTCAACTTTCTTAGGTTCTGTTTCTGAAAGAAACCCAGAATAGTGACATTCATTTTGTGATGTTCTCCTAGTTCTCACTCCTGTGTCCGGATCACCAACTCCTTTGTCTTGGCAGATGCGATCTTGATGATTCTCCATGTTCTAGATTTTGTGGAGTGTGACTAGTTGATCCTTCTCCTGCTACCCCTGAGTTGTTGACGGTAGGATCTGTTGACCCTGTTGATTGACTAGTGGATCCGGTAGTAGTTTGAGTATGTCCACCACTATCACCACTTGGTCCAGAATCATTATCATTATCATTATTATTAATAACTGTAACAACCTCAGTTTCTTCTTCATTGTCAGAGATATCTCCTGATAGATTTTCAAATACCAAGGATTCAGAGTTCTCTCCAGTTTGCAGGCCTGGTCTTTTGGTGTCGTCAAATGTTACATTAAAGCTTTCCAACACCTTCTTGTCTTCAATCACATATACCCTGTAAGCCTTAGATTCCAGAGAATAGCCCAGAAAAATGCCTTCATCTGCTTTGGCATCAAACTTGCCAAGATGTTCTCCATCTTTAAGTACAAAGCAATTTGCACCAAATACATGAAAATACTTCAGTGTTGGTTTCTTGTTGGCCATTAACACATACGGAGTCTTTTCATGATCTTTGTTGATCAGGGTACGATTCTGAGTGTAGCAAGCTGTATTCACTGCTTCAGCCCAAAAGTAAGTGGGAAGTTTTGATTCATTCAACATGGTCCTTGCTGCTTCAACCAAGGTCATGTTCTTCCTTTCCACTACTCCATTTTGTTGAGGAGTTCTTGGTGCTGAATACTATCTTGATATTCCTTTCTCTGAGCAGAAATCATTAAGAACTGCATTCTTGAATTCAGTTCCATTGTCTGATCTGATTGTCCGCACAGGTAGCTTAGCTTCCACTTCTATCTTCTTGATGTGATCAATGATTAGTTGTGTTGCTTCATCCTTTGATTGTATGAACAACACCCACGTGTACTTGGAGTAGTCATCCACCATCACCAATGCATATCTTTTTCTTGAAAGTGACATAACATTGACTGGACCAAATAAATCCATATGAATCAGCTGTAATGGTTCATCAACGTTTGTCATTCATTTGCTTCTATGTGATGCTTTCTTCGACTTCCCTTTTTCACATGCTTCACATAGTCCCTCCTGATTGAATTCCATCAGGGGAAACCCTCTCACTAACTCTCTCTTTACCAAAGAGTTCATAGTTTTGAAGTTCAGATGTGAGAGCTTCTTGTGTCATAGCCAACTTTGTTCTGAAGATGCCTTTCCATAGAAACATGTAACTTCTCCTTCACTGGTAGAACTTAAGTCAGCTATAAACAAATTTCCTTTTCTCACTCCCAATAGAGTAAGCTTCTCATCCTTCCTGTTGGTGATCAAGCACTTGTCCTTTCTGAAATCTACATTGTAGCCTTTATCACAGAATTGACTGATACTTATAAGATTGTGCTTTAATCCTTCAACAAGAGAGATGTTTTCAATGATGACATTCCCAACTTTCAATTTACCATATCTCGTAGTGAATCCTTTGCTGTCATCTCCAAAGGTTACAATCGGGCCGGTCTTCTTAACCACCTCTGTATGCAGGGACTCTTCACCTGTCATGTGTCTAGAACAGCCACTATCCAGAATCCACACGACCTTTGAGCTTTTAACCTTACCATGCAATCACAGATTGATTAAGCGAACTTTGGTACCCAAAATTGTTTGGGTCCTGAAGGTTTAGATACTTTGACAGGAGTAACATTCAATTTAGTCTTACCATGTTTGATATTCATAGTATCTGTGGATTTAACATTAACAGTGCTTTTGCTACTATCATTCATCAACTTAAAATAAGCATGCATGATGTTGTACTTACATAGCAAACATTCTTTCTTTCCACAGGGTTCATGAAGATCAGGCATGCCAGATATGTTATGCATTTCAGAAGTATTAGCAGTTTCTACTTTAACCTTTTTACATGCATGTGTAAGGTGTCCAGCAGAATTACAAATAGTGCACAACTTCCTAGATGCAATGGGAGAAAATGGAACAATTTCCTGATTAACAATCTTCTTTTTCCCATTCCTGTTCTTTTTAGCATTACTAACTAAGTCACCTACTTCAGTTTTAGGTATAACAGTTTTTACTGATCTCCTAGGCAACTTAGTCTTTACCTCTTTTTCCTTCAATAAATCATCCTCAAGCAATTCTTGTCTTATGTAAAGGTCATCCTCATGAAAAGGTTCTTGACCTTGACCTTGTTCTCTAAGTACGCATTCTTTTGCTTAAGATCTTCTAATGTGACAACTACAAGCTCTAGTTCTTCATTTTTAGATTCTAATTTTTTAATCTTAAGAACTAGTTTAGCATTCTCCATTTCATATGCTAGCATGCTTGTGTGTACATTAAACAATTCTACACTTAGATCTTGCACAGTTTTCTTGTACTCAGAGTTAGACATATCAATTGTAGTTAAGATAGGTACCTGAGATAATTGTGGTGATTCCTCTGAAGAGTCAGCCATTAGGGCAACATTTACATATTCATCCGAATCAGTATCATCCCAGTGTTTTCCCTCTACTATATAAGCCTTCCCTTTCTGCTTTCCAGACAATGCCTCCAGTTGTTGTTTCAGCTTGGCATTCTCCTTCTTCAAATCCTCATATGAGTCTTTCCTTTCATAGACCTCTTTCTTGTCTCTTGCTTG
Organism: Heracleum sosnowskyi; assembly: GCA_030848705.1. NCBI lineage: Eukaryota > Viridiplantae > Streptophyta > Magnoliopsida > Apiales > Apiaceae > Heracleum > Heracleum sosnowskyi. The sequence continues at coordinate 36,749,242 of CM061238.1, forward strand.
ACGAGGCTTTCGGCATTCAGTGGCGAAATGCCCTAACTCATTGCAATTGTAGCATCTTGATTTGCTTCTGTCAATCATGTCCGTCTTGTAGCCTCCCTTAAAGCCTGTACTAGGTGCATACTTGCTCTTCTGGAATCTGTTGGTTGAGCCCTTGAACTTGTACTTAGGGTTTCTCTTGAAACGAATATGACTAAACTTTGCAGCTAAGTACGCCATGGTTTTGTCTTCCATTTGCTCAAGCTCTTCTAGGGTGTAGTAATCACTTTCATCAACACCCAGATTCACATAATTCATCTCAGCTTCTATGATCACCTCCTTTCGAGCTCTAGGGGTTTGAACCTGAATATCAGAAGTTGTTGGTTCATCCACTACAAGTGCTGCTGATCTCACAAGTGCATTGTGCTTGTTATCCACTGTCCCTGGTCCGTAGATTATCACTCGTTGTTCTTGCTCCATCTCATAAGTCTTCAACTTGCCATAGATCATCTCTAATGACATCTTTGTGAAGTCAATTCTTTCCCTTATTAATGAGGACTTGTGTTCTACATGATGGGGCAGCGTCATCATGAACTTCCTGTTGGTTTCTCTCAGTGGATAGGTCTTCCCTTTCATTGCCAATTCATTTAGAAGTTTGGTATATTTCTCAAAGACCTGAGTTATACTTTCTCCTGGAAGAGACCTAAACGCTTTGTACTGAGAAGTCAGGATGTCTGATCTGTTTTCCTGCACGTCTTCAGTTCCTTCCATTATCAAGTTAATGGTATCCCACATATGTTTCCCGCTTGTACAGTTCATCAACTGATAGCTCATTTCTTTGTCTGCGGAGTCTGCTAATATCAACATCAAACCCGTGTCCAATCGAATCAGTTCTTTGTCAGAATCTGTATACTCAGTGATATCCTTAGGTTGGGTGCCTTGAGGAATCCTGCTACCATCAGGAGCTGTAGATTCACTAACTGGTTTCATTGGTACAAACGGTCCGTTCTCTAATATGCCAATATACAACGGATTAGATGCCTTGATAAATAACAACATCTTCATCTTCCACAAACCGAAATCATCTCTTGTAAACGGGGGAACTTTAATACCAACAGTTGTCTTTAGAGCACTCATGGTTTCTGAAAATTTCAAATTGTTTAAAATTCAAGAAATTCCAATTAAATGAAAAATTTTGAAAGTTAAAAAATTTGCTTCGAATTTTCACGCTACGTTTGATTTTGGTCTCATTCACCGGATCTGATTTGTACGTCAATCAAGTAGCATTGATACCAATTTGTTAGGTCCAAAGTATCGTAGAAGGGGGGGTTTGTAATAACCCCAAATTTTGGACTTAGTTTAAATTTTTTTTTTGATGAATAGTAAAATCCTGATGAATAGTAAATTTCTGAACTGAAAAAGATTTTCAGACCACCCTATGTACGAGTCGGGATAATGAACTTTCGAAGTCGTATTAGTGATCTACTGTGTAAATGAAGGAATGCAAAAGCTGCCAGAATCGGAAAAATAGCATTTTTGTTTTCTCCGAAATTTCACCAATAACGGACGGATTAATTATTATTTGAAAGTATTGGAGGATTTAAATTATCAATTCCATGGATATGGATTTAATAAAAGAATTAGTGATGTCAAGAACGTTTACGATAAACTACTTCGATATAACACTTAAGAAAACCCTGCGAACAATCTACGCGATTAAACGGAGACGGAACAACGAGACACTTACGGAATTAAATTATAGGCATGGAAGTAACATGTAACAAGATTAATTCGAGGAATGCAACATTTGGATCATCCATGTGAAAGGAAACAAACCAGTAAAGCAAACCAGTAAAGCTACTTTATCAAGACCCTTGCATGTGCGACAAGTGTCCCTGTGACAAGGCAAATGTGATGACTCACCATTTGACCAACAAATATCAGCATTTTTATCAATCAACAAGGCAAGAAAGAAAAAGAAAATCTCCCCATTTCCATTTCAGATTTCTGCTCAGCTTGCATAAGGAGCAAAGAAAAATTCATAACTCCAAATCTACTTGTCCTAAAATCACCAAATTTTAACCATAGCTTCTCCACTCCATGGATAACATTCTTTCAGAATTTCATAGTCAACAAAGGAGTGTAGCCTAGCCAAATCCCTTCCCCAAGTTGGAGAACTCAAACTGTTCAATTTCTGTCCAGCGGAAAGATGGGGCTCAAAACCCTAGCTAGGAAGCTTCAAATTTGGCGATCTATAACTCAAAAGAAAGCTTATGAAGAGAACAAGGTCGGGTAAAAATCTTAGCACCGAACTCGTATGTTTCGATTTATTATGGATTTTACAAGATGAGGATGAATAGTAACTTTTCATGATTCTTGATTTTGTTTTTTAAGGATTAAGCTTGTTAAGGTTTGTTCAAAGCTCAAGGAAGGATTATAAACTATTGTTAGTGTATATGAAGCATCAAGGAAGGTATAAACTCTTGAAACCCTTAGTTATAAATTGATTTATATGGTTAGTTTTAAGTATAGTTTAGTTAGTTTGATTATAAGGATGATTAAGTGATTTTGATGAAAGTTTGATGTTGATTTGATGATAAGCAAGTAGATGTTGGTTTTGACTGGTTGATGGTGATTATGGGTTAGTAATGATGTTGAGGATTTGACTTGGTGATTTGGTTGGATTGATTATGTAAAGTTTATGATTAAACTTTGGAATCGTTAAAACATAGCCGTTATAATGCCCGAATTTCCTTAACCTTGTTTTGCTTGTGATATTCGAACCTGGTAACTTCTGCCCAAGATCACCACGGCCCCTGTTTGTGTAGGCCTTAGTTCAAGGTTCGTTTTGGTGCGAAGATCATGTGAATCCGATTTACGGTTTAGGAGAAACAAGTGTTTTAATGAAGGATGTTTCGTAAAACCAAACCGTGCCACTTAGTCAACTTTGAGGTTATGATCGAACCACTTAGAGGTCATAATAGAATGTGAAACTTTGTGATAACATGGGAGGTATGTTTAGGAAGACCCTCGAGAAGATTTCGTGTTAAAAGGATTATATTTCAATTTTATAAAAATGCGTGAGCAAGCATGCTCGAGTAGGAGTTCTTAAGGAGTTAACTTGAAAATGGACTTTGTACTTGAGATAGTATATACTTAGGATGGTGAAAGCGTTTAAGTTATTAATCTTGAACCTTGTGTTGATTCTAGATTACTGAACCAACCTGAGACTTATTGCTACTTCGGGATTTCCAGGCAAGTTTTCGAAACCTATACTACTGTTGTTGTGATAATAACTGCTTTCATATATGATATGCAAATGCGATATATAAATTGCATGCTTGTTTTTTAACTACTATATATATAGCGATACTCGAGGTTATGACTTGAGGTTGGGATATCAGCTATAAGCCAGGCTTTTATATATGCCCTAGGATAAGGGCGTGTGATTTTCTTTAAAGATCAGAAGTGATTATATTTTGTATATGTTAAAGGTTATTTTCCGATAAAGATATTGGGTGCGGTTATTCGAGGATTAATTACTTATTTAATGAATATTAATTTCGAATATTCATTTAAGGTTTATTTATTCATCGAATATTACTTTGAATATTCATTTAATCCTTATTTATTTAATGAATATGATTTTGAATATTCATTCGAGGTTTATTTATTTAATGAATATTATTTTGAATATTCATTCGAGGTTTATTTATTTAATGAATATTATTTTGAATATTCATTTGAGGTTTATTATTTAATGAATATTATTCTGAATATTCATTTGAGGTTTATTATTTAATGAATATGATTTTGAATATTCATTCGAGGTTTATTTATTTAATGAATATTATTTTGAATATTCATTCGAGGTTTATTTATTTAATGAATATTATTTTGAATATTCATTTAATCATAATTTACTTGATGAATATTATTTTCGAATATTCATTTAAGACTTACTTATTTAATAAATATTGTTAAGTACTTTTCAAATCAAAAAGAGGTTCCCATAAAAATGTTTTCCCATTTAAGTCCGTCTTTTAAGAGGATTTAAATGCTCGCTCAACTATCAAAAATATGGGAAACCTGATTTAAGTGACTGCTACTCATTTTAAACTCTCAACTCAAAACTGTCGGGGGACAGATATTTTCTCAAAGCAATTTAGTTGCTGCAAGTTAAATATTGTGCTACCACCTCAACGTTCGAGGGGTAAATTCATGGAACAAGTCGATATCCATTAACAAGCATCGCTTGGGAAATATTGGAGAATCTTCATTTCCAACCTAGATATGACTACTGAGTGGAGTCGTATCAACAAGTATTACACTTGGGGAAAAGAGGACGATCTTTACGTTTCAGAGTCATGGATTTCATCTGAACTAGGAGCAAGTGTAAGAGGTCGAGTGGCGCCGATCCATCATTTTATTGCCCCAAATGGGCCGGGAGATCCAGAAAGGCGGTAGACAATGTCAGGCTGTCGTGATTCTTCCATCTACATGTAGAAAACATATATTTTGTTGTACAACCTGCTACTGATCATAGTAAGGTTGGTACAACGGGCGCGGAGAAGGCTCCAGTATTGGTTCATCATCCAATTTGGATATTCCTGCAACATGTATTGGGGTGAAGAACCAATCCTGTTGGAAGGGGGTCGAAAAGTGTTTGGAAATGAAGTGACAATAAATTCATGCAACTTCATCTTTTATTTTATGAGTTATGACTCTGATAAAACCTAATTAAGGATATATATGCATAAGTGGATTTTGGGTTACGGAAACATTATATTAATTTTCCTCGTAACTTCATCCTTTATGTTATACTTGTCTCTTATCCGTTTAATGCATAGCATGTGGTTACAAAGATATTTTCGAACTATATAGTGTTTGAATCAATGAATAGGCTTTAAGCCTTGATTCCAATATTTGATATCTATTTTAAAAAGATATGTTTTGAGTCCTGGTTTATCATACTGATACCAAGGATTTCCAAATGATTACGAAGAGTATATGAGTATGATTATAAGTCATAAGGTATTTTAAACGGTATACTATTTTGGGGTTAGACCCTAGTAGTGATAAAAGCTTTGATCCTTTATGGATTATCTCCCTAAAAGGTTTAAAGATTTAAACTGGAATAGAATTCTTGCTGAGCATTATTAGCTCATTCTTGCTTTATTAAATATTTCAGCATGAGGAAAACATTGCCGAATCTACCTCGTGTTACGAAAGCAAGGGAATGGAGAGACTACCCTGGAGTTAGTTGATGCAGGATGGATACTGTCAGTGTGAGTGGAATGGTTGCAGCTTGAATTAGTGAGAATTATTTTGAGTGGGTTTGTATTTCTAAACCTTGTATAGAGCTGTGAGGTCCTGGATAGTACATTTGGGTTGTAATAACAAATGTTGATTATTGTTGCTCATTTCCAAGGCTATAACTTGTGTGTGTGTGCGTAAGTGATTGGGGTCTTTGGAGTTGTATTATGAGAATGTTGTAAGTAATGCAGGTTTTGTATCATTGATGGAGCGTGACAACCCAGATTCCTGACCCCGGATCTAGGGGTGTTACAGAAATGGTATCAGAGCGTTAAGTTATAAACTTGGATATGAGAGTGTTAAGAGTTATATCGAAGTAAGAGAATGATGAGATGACTCATATAGAGTTCGTTAAGTGGACTACCGGAAGTAGTGCCACTGAGGATGTTAAGGTTAAAAAGTTTAGTTGAGGACTTATCGAAGGACCGATAGGACCGTTGAAGATCATCATAATGATGAGAAGGACGTTTAGAATTGTATACGGATTATCAAAAACATTAAGATAAGACGCGAAGCAGAGTCTCGGTTGCAGTTGGGGTAAGGTCGGAATGGCCAATACCAATGGATAACTTGATTTAGTAAGAACCTAAGTGTTTGAAGTTCATCGTAGTTTACCACGATCAAAAGGCAACACATGTGAAGATTGAGACGTTTACAGTCCTTTACGCGATCCGAATTACTAAATTGCGTGGACTAGTTAAGGCATTATCTTGTGTATGAGGTCCAAACCTTGAGAACAACGATTCCACCAGAGTTGGTGTCTTTTCCGTCGATGGGTATTGTGTTACCTAAGAAGGAGACTGTTGCGTACGCATAGTACCAGAACGTTATCGTGAGATGAACGTGCTAAATCACATCGCGAGTACATTTCGTATGATAGGCCATGATGGCTCAATTCAGAAATCAAAGATATGAAGAATGAATAGCGTGATTCTGATAAAGACGCGTATAGTTGCAACGAGCAATGCGACAATCTCAGGACTTACGAGGAACGAGACCTATGGTGGCCTGGGGTTGGATTCGTTCGATACGATTAGTGTTAAGAAATTACATATACGTTAATGGACCTTCATCTTTCATGGATGTGTTGATGCAGCCGTAGGAGGCCCAATCTCTGAACAATTATCGGGGAATGGCGATTATGTTTCGAACTCCCGACCTATTTAAGGACTTGTACGATTTTGAGGTACCATTGGTTAGTACCATAAGCCATAAAGGCAGAAAGATAAGATCATCCTCGTACGGGGATGTTAGAAATTATGATGACCGTTGACTTTTTGGTATCTACTTGTTGGTACACTCCTCAATCTAAAACTGTTCCTGCCTATGTTACCTTGAATAGTTCATGTCAGGTAACCCCTTTAATTTCCTACTTCAACTTGGGATGCAACCAACAACTGTTATATTCAGTTTATTCATTTTCTTTCCTCCACTCATTACCTTAAGGGTTAAATACGCAGAGTTAACTTACCATTTCTCACCGGAGCGTTTTGTTCATGTTCCAGGACGACCTAAAGAGGGAACCATTATTCATCTATCCTTCCAGGTCTATAATTTATTTCGTATTCTTTCAATTATCTAAGGAATGTTCAATTAATGCTTCCTTAATTATTTGACGAATATTCTTTAACGATTATTTTGATATTCGATTTCTTTTTTTTCATACTTGGACTCCTCGAGTTCATAAATATCAAACTGTTTATTTAAAACATGGATGATATATATTTCAGAGATTACTCGGGAATTCTTTTCTCCTATTAAGGAGAGATTTGCACATCAGACGTTGAAATCGTAGAAAGGATATCAATTTGATATTGATATTCCGAATTCAATACTATTGGAAAATTTGATAAAGTTTATGTACGGAGACACCTTTGGGTGGACCGTTTCACTGATGAGAAATGTTTGGTGGGAGGTTATCGATTGTTCCGATACCAAGAATTTCATATTCATATCATATATTTTATTCAAGGGTTATAATTACCTTGTTCATCCTAAACCTATTTACTCTTCTTTTCAATTCCTTATCCGAGTAGTCAAAATATTGTTTTCTTTCTTTCTTTGGCTACAATGTCGAGATTTTGTACTAGTAGATTGAAAATGGCTAATTGTATATGCCATAATGAGTGACTAGTTAATTGTTCTAACTAGTTGAAATTTTAATGACATGATGAAAATCTAGCTAATTATCCTAGATAGATGCTGCGTCCCAAACTAATCGAACTAGCAAATTTTGTTCAGCTAGTTGTCAATGTTTATTGAAATGAACTAGTTATTGTATCACTAAGTTCAACCTTTGGTCAATGTAAAGCATAATGTAACATAAGATGTAAAAGAGATAACTACAACTCAACAAAGGACAAGACAGACAATAATATTAACAGAAGCACAGGAATCCAGAATCAAAGAAGAAAAGGTAAACTCAAAAAATCAAAATACGTTATGTATTCTTGAAGTCCGTAAACAGGTCACGGAAAGAAGTTCATGAAAATGTTCAAGCCTCAGTGACAGCAAAAGTAACAAGACTTTCAAGACGACAGAAGTATGTGAATGATTTAGGGTTAAGTACCACAGGATTCCAGTGATTTAAATGAAGCAACCAGAAAGACAAAGGACTTATCAACAGCACTGAATTGAAGACATAAAAGAAGAATTGATCAAGTGTTATTCATCTGTGAACCAGACCAGTTGCACGAGTTAACGGCACTAAGAAGATCAAGTTGTTTTATCGTCTCAGAACAAATTGATACAGTCTATTACTTAAACACCCGGGAGCTCAGGAGTTATTACTAAAGGACAAATGACAAGTAAATCAATTCGATAGTTTTTCTTTTAAGAAAACTATCGAATGAGAGTTTAAGGTGATTGAATTAAAAACAAGTAAATCAATTTAGCATTCGATAGTTTTGTTTTAAAAACTATCGAATGGTAAAATGATTTGTTTCATTCGATGGTTTCTTAAACCATTCGATGGTTTTTTAATTGGGAGCAGGTGGAAAGTATTCTTTGTTTTTCAAGTTGAAGAAGATCCAACGGCCAGGATTGTTTCTACAATCTAAGTTCGATGGTTTTCTAATTCAAGTCTACAATTAATACTGAGAGAAGAGTGTGTCTTCTTCAGTTAAGGCATTCAACACAGAAACATTACTGAGAGAGAGAACTGAGCCGGAGAAATTATCAGAGAATTAATAGTGCTCAGAATTTGATCATTGTTTTGTATTTGTGTAACCTTAAACTCATTGAAGCTAATCTATGGATTAGAAATTGTAGCACCCTTCGAGGTTTATATTTATAAAAAGATATATTCCCCGAAACTTGATTTGGTTTGGTGTGTTTGATTTCGTTATAGAACTGAAAGATTAATCCGCGAACGAAATTAAATTATTTGTGAGTATCGTATTCAAGCCCCCCTTCTACGATACTTTCGACCTAACAATTGGTATCAGAGCTACTTGATTGATATACAAATCAGATCCGGTGAATGAGACCAAAATCAAACGTAGCGTGAAAATTCGAAGCAAATTTTTTAACTTTCAAAATTTTTCATTTAATTGGAATTTCTTGAATTTTAAACAATTTGAAATTTTCAGAAACCATGAGTGCTCCAAAGACAACTGCTGGTATTAAAGTTCCCCCGTTTACTAGAGATGATTTCGGTTTGTGGAAGATGAAGATGCTGTTATTTATCAAGGCATCTAACCCGTTGTATATTGGCATATTAGAGAACGGACCGTTTGTACCAATGAAACCAGTTAGTGAATCTACAGCTCCTGATGGTAGCAGGATTCCTCAAGGCACCCAACCTAAGGAAATAACTGAGTATACAGATTCTGACAAAGAACTGATTCGATTGGATACAGGATTGATGTTGATATTAGCAGACTCCGCAGACAAGGAAATGAGCTATCAGTTGATGAACTGTACAAGCGGGAAACATATGTGGGATACCATTAACTTGATAATGGAAGGAACTGAACACGTTCAGGAAAACAGATTGGACATCCTGACTTCTCAATATGAAGCGTTTAGGTCCCTGCCAGGAGAAAGTATAACTCAGGTCTTTGAGAAATATACTAAGCTTCTCAATGAATTGGCAATGAAAGGAAAGACCTATCCACTGAGAGAATCAAACAGGAAGTTCATGATGACGCTGCCCCATCATGTAGAACACAAGTCATCATCCATTAGGGAAAGAATTGACTTCACAAAGATGTCATTAGAGATGATCTATGGCAAGTTGAAGACCTATGAGATGGAACAGGAACAAAGGGTGATAATCTACAGATCAGGGACAGTGGAGAACAAGCACAATGCACTTGTGAGATCAGCAGCACTTGTAGTGGATGAACCAATAACTTCTGAGATTCAGGTTCAAACCCCTAGAGCTGGAAATGAGGTGATAATAGAAGCAGAAATGGATTCTGTGAATCTGGGTGTTGATGAAAGTGATTACTACACCCTAGAAGAGCTTGAGCAAATGGAAGACAAAACCATGGCGTACTTAGCTGCAAAGTTTAGTCACATTCGTTTCAAGAGAAACCCTAAGTACAAGTTCAAGGGTTCAACCAACAGATTCCAGAAGAGCAATTATACACCTAGTACAGACTTTAAGGGAGGCTACAAGACTGGCATGATTGATAGAAGCAAATCAAGATGCTACAACTGCAATGAGTTAGGGCATTTCGCCACTGAATGCCGGAAGCCTCGTCAAGCAAGAGACATGAAAGATGTCTATGGAAAGAAGGATTCTTATGATGAGTTGAAGAAGGAGAATGCCAAGCTTAAACAGCAACTGGAGGCATTGTCTGGAAAGCAGAAAGGGAAAGTTTATATAGCAGAGGGAAAGCACTGGGATGATACTGATTCAGATGAAGAGGAGGAATATGTAAATGTTGCTCTAATGGCTGACTCTTCAGAGGAATCACCACAATCATCTCAGGTACCTATCTTAACTACAATTGATATGTCTAATTCTGAGTACAAGAAAACTGTGCAAGATCTTAGTGTAGAATTGTTTAATGTACACACAAGCATGCTAGCATCAGAAATGGAAAATGCTAAACTAGTTCTTAATATTAAAAAATTAGAATCTAAAAATGAAGAACTAGAGCTTGTAGCTGTAACATTAGAAGATCTTAAGCAAAAGAATGCGTACTTAGAGAACAAGGTCAAGTGTAATGATGAGATATAGACTATCCTCAGGAAGCAGATTTCAGATCTAGATTTGAAGCTGAATGCTTTTAAGAATTCCGCTCTAGTGGCTAAGGAAATCATTGATACTCGGGCCATAGAGAATAAAACTGCTATAGGATTTGACTATAACAAGAAAGCTGGTAAGAAGATTGTGGAATTCCCTGTGACATCTTCAGTTGTCAAAAGGAATACTCCACATGTTCTTAAGAATGTTGATTGTCCAGTTTTTGTTAAGCCGTTTCCACCACTCTTTCATGAGGATGACCTCTTCATAAGACAAGAATTGCTTGAGGAGGATTTGTTGAAGGAAAAAGAGGTAAAAACTAAGTTGCCTAGGAAATCAGTAAAAAATGAATTACCTAAACCTGATTTACCTAAAACTGAAGTAGGTGACGTAGTTAGTAATGTTAAAAAGAACAGGAATGGGAAGAAGAAGATTGTTAATCAGGAAATGGTTCCATTTTCTCCCATTTCATCTAGGAAGTTGTGCACTATTTGTAACTCTGCTGGACACCTTACACATGCATGTAAAAAGGTTAAAGTAGAAACTGCTAATACTTCTGAAATGCATAACATGTCTGACATGCCTGATAATCATGAGCCCTGTGGGAAGAAAGAGTGTTTGATATGTAAGTACAACATCATGCATGCTTATTTTAAGTTGATGAATGATAATAGCAACAACACTAGTAATGTTAAATCCACAGATACTATGAATGTCAAGCAGGGTAAGACTAAGTTGAATGTTACTCCTGTTAAAGTATCTAAACCTTCAGGACCTAAACAACTTTGGGTACCAAAGTCCGCTTAATCAATCTGTGATTGCAGGGTAAGGTTAAAATCTCAAAGGTTGTGTGGATTCTGGATAGTGGCTGTTCTAGACACATGACAGGTGAAGAGTCCCTGCTTACAGAGGTGGTTAAGAAGACCGGCCCGATTGTAACCTTTGGAGATGACAACAAAGGATACACTACGGGATATGGTAAATTGAAAGCTGGAAATGTCATCATTGAAAACATCTCTCTTGTTGAAGGATTAAAGCACAATCTTCTAAGTATCAATCAGTTCTGTGATAAAGGTTACAATGTAGATTTCAGAAAGGACAAGTGCTTGATCACCAACAGGAAGGATGAGAACCTTACTCTACTGGGAGTGAGAAAAGGAAATTTGTTTATAGCTGACTTAAGTTCTACCAGTGAAGGAGAAGTTACATGTTTCTATGCAAAGGCATCTTCAGAACAAAGTTGGCTATGGCACAAGAAGCTCTCACACTTGAACTTCAAAACTATGAACTCTTTGGTAAAGAGAGAGTTGGTGAGAGGGTTGCCCCTGATGGAATTCAATCAGGAGGGACTATGTGAAGCATGTGAAAAGGGGAAGTCGAAGAAAGCATCACATGGAAGCAAAGGAATGACAAGCATTACTAAACCATTACAGCTGATTCATATGGATTTATTTGGTCCAGTTAATGTTATGTCACTTTCAAGAAACAGATATGCATTGGTGATGGTGGATGACTACTCCAAGTACACGTGGGTGTTGTTCATACAAACAAAGGATGAAGCAACACAACTAATCATTGATCACATCAAGAAGATAGAAGTGGAAGCTAAGCTACCTGTGCGGACAATCAGATCAGACAATGGAACTGAATTCAAGAATGCAGTTCTAAATGATTTCTGCTCAGAGAAAGGAATATCAAGACAGTTTTCAGCACCAAGAACTCCTCAACAGAATGGAGTAGTGGAAAGGAAAAACAGGACCTTGGTTGAAGCAGCAAGGACCATGTTGAGTGAATCAAAACTTCCCACTTACTTTTGGGTTGAAGCAGTGAATACAACTTGCTACACTCAGAATCGAACCCTGATCAACAAAGATCATGAAAAGACTCCGTATGAGTTAATGGCCAACAAGAAGCCAACACTGAAGTACTTTCATGTGTTTGGTGCAAAGTGCTTTGTACTTAAAGATGGAGAACATCTTGGCAAGTTTGATGCCAAAGCAGATGAAGGCATTTTTCTGGGCTATTCTCTGGAATCTAAGGCTTTCAGGGTATATGTGATTGAAGATAAGAAGGTTTTGGAAAGCTTTAATGTAACATTTGACGACACCAAAAGACCAGGCCTGCAAACTGGAGAGAACTCTGAATCTTTGGTATTTGAAAATCTATTAGGAGATCTCTATGAAAATGAAGAAGTACCTGAAGTTGTTACAGTTATTAATAATAATCATAATGATAATGATTCTGGACAAAGTGGTGACCAAAGTGGAGATCCTCAACATACAGGCTCCACTAGTCAGTCTTCAGAATCAACAGATCAAACCGTCAACAACTCAGGGGGAGCAGGTGAAGGATCAACTAGTCACACTCCACAACATCTAGAACAAGGAGAATCATCAAGATCGCATTTGCCAAGACAAAGGGTATGGAATAGAGATCATCCCTTTCACTTGATCATTGGTGATCCGGACACAGGAGTGAGAACTAGGAGAACATCACAAAATGAATGTCACTATTCTGGGTTTCTTTCAGAAACAGAACCTAAGAAAGTTGAAGATGCTCTAGATGATCCAGATTGGGTGATTTCTATGCAAGAGGAAATCAATCAGTTTGAAAGGCGGAAAGTTTGGAAGCTGGTACCCAGGCCTAAGGGAAACTCTGTTATTGGAACACGATGGGTATTCAGAAATAAGTTAGACGAAGATGCCATTGTAACGAGAAACAAAGCCAGACTGGTTGCTAAAGGTTACTCTCAAGAAGAGGGTATAGATTATGATGAAACCTATGCACCAGTAGCAAGACTTGAGGCCATCAGAATGTTTCTGGCATTTGTTGCACATTCCAATTACAAGGTATATCAAATGGACGTGAAGAGTGCTTTTCTGAACGGGGAGTTAGAAGAAGAAGTGTATGTGGAACAACCTCCAGGTTTTGAGGATTCAAAACTGGCAGACTTTGTGTACTTTCTATTCAAAGCTCTCTATGGACTCAAACAAGCTCCAAGGACATGGTATGACGCTCTCTCTGAATTCTTACTTGAAAATGATTTTACAAGAGGTGTTGTAGACAAAACTCTCTTTGTCAAAAAGCATAAAAATGATTTGATATTGGTGCAAGTATATGTTGATGACATAATATTTGGTTCTATTAATGATGATCTATGCAAGAGATTTGCTAAGTTAATGCAGAGTCGTTATGAAATGAGCATGATGGGTGAATTGTCATTCTTTCTTGGACTGCAAGTATACCAAAAACAAGATGGTATATTCATTTGTCAGTCCAAGTACATCAAAGATCTTCTGAAGAAGTATCAAATGGAAGACTCATCTACAGCAAAGACTCCTATGCCAACTGCCACTAAGCTTGATCAGGATGAAACTGGTAAGAAGGTTGACATCACAGGCTACAGAGGTATGATAGGCTCATTACTTTATCTCACTGCAAGTAGACCAGATATAATGTTTGCAACATGCTTGTGTGCTAGATTTCAGTCTGATCCTAAAGAATCTCATCTAATAGCTGTTAAGCGAATATTTAGATATCTTAAGGGGACCCCAAATCTTGGAATTTGGTACCCTAAAGATACAGGATTTGATCTTATTGGATACACAGACTCTGATTTTGCAGGTTGTAAGATTGATCGGAAGAGTACTTTAGGAAGCTGTCAGTTTCTTGGAAAAAGATTAGTTTCTTGGCATAGCAAGAAGCAGCATTCAGTTTCCACATCAACAGCTGAGGCTGAATACATTGCTGCTGGTAGCTGTTGTGCTCAGATCTTGTGGATGAGAAACCAACTCCGTGACTATGGACTTTTGTTGACAAAGATTCCAATATTTTGCGACAACACAAGTGCCATAGCAATCTCAAACAACCCAGTGCAACACTCGAGGACGAAGCACATCGACATCAGGTATCATTTTATCTGAGAGCATGTCATGAAAGGAACTGTGGAGTTAATTTTGTACCCACAGAGGATCAAATTGCAGACATCTTTACTAAACCGCTTGATGAATCCACTTTCAATAAGCTGGTTGGTGAACTTGGGATGTTAAATCTTTCTAATTGATTTTGATTAGAAGTCAGTAACTGCAGACAGTCCTGGTGAATACATGAGTTTAAGAATTTCTATATCCTTAGGACTCGTGAGTTTATTTTCTGGAGCAATTCTCGTAGTTAGGATTATTGTACTAATTTTATGTCATAATTATGGATTATATATCTTCTGGCATTTAATTAATTATTAATTCTAAAAATTATTTAGGTGCTAATATTTGTTCTAAATATTCTAGCATCTATTTAATTTGAATTAATTTGCTTTGTTTTTAACATTGTAGATTAATGCAGCATAATTGATTAGATTTTAATTGGTTAATATCACTCAATGATATTTAATTGATTTTATTCTAAGAAAATTGTGCATTTTCTGTTAAGAATTGATTTTGGTAAATTTGAAAAGATTTATTAGAATTAAAACTCGACAGGAAATAAATCAGTCTAAATTTTAAAACAAGAACAGGTTTTAAAATGAAGACAGAAGCAAAAATATCGAATTTAGGAAATTCGATAGTTTTTCAAGTACATAGATAAATCTATCGAATTTAATTTTCGATAGTTTTTGAAAAGGAAAAGAAAAACTATCGAAAGCATTTCTCGATAGTTTCTGAGATTTAATTTAAAATATATCGAAGGAATTTACCTTAATTAATATTTAAATTCTCGATAGATTTTGAAAATCAGGTGAAAAATATCGAAAAAGATTTAATTCCTTTTATAATTCAAATCTTCGATAGTTTTTCAGAAAAAGAAAGTTCGATAGTTTTTGTTATATATTACAAATCCCTCGATGGTTTTACAGAAAAGGTCTGTTTGAATTCTAAATCAAAACACTTCGATATTTTTGGAAAAACTATCGAAGTAAATCTGACTTTTTTACCCCTTCAGAAAAACCATCGATAGTTCATTTACAAAACTATCGAACTAGAAATGACCATTTTGCCCCTGTCAGTTTCATTAAGTATAAAACGTTGCCTTGGTCAATTTCTTTTCATTTTCACAGATCTGAAAAACTGAGCTTTTGTCTTTATACTTACAGAAAATAGATACAAACTACATACATCACCATCGATAGTTTCTTGAGTTTTTACTGATTAAAACTTGAGATAATCACTGTTTGTGACCAGTAAATTGTTTTTAACCGAGCAATTGTGATTACCTTAAGTTTCTGTTCATTCTTTGAAGAAGAAACCATCGAAAGTGATATATTAGAACTCACAAGATACTCAATTGTTTGCTTTAAGAAATTAGTTGATTGTCAATTGATTTCTTTTTGTTGTTAGAGTGAAAATTTCGAAAACAACAGTTAGGGTTCTTGAATAGTTGTTATTAGTTTGTGTATTCGAAAAAAAAGGGGTTAATTTTGTCAAGTTTGATTAATTAGAAATAATTATTTAAATTTAAAAAAAAAATTAGTTTTGGTTTATTTTATTTTTTCTGGAAATTTAAAATGGCTGGAGAATTTATTATTACCAAGACTAATCATGTCTCGTTCCAAAACTTGCAATCCATAATGAACCTTCAGTTTCGTGCATGGGCAGAGTTTTTGAACACACGTTCATTAGTGGCATATGTTGTGAGTACTCCCGTGGTCCTTTGTGTTGATCAATTGACTGCGTTGTACACAACGGCCACGGATACGAGTGAGAATAATATTCGATCCTTCAGTTTTGTTGTGCCAGGGGGCAGAACAATAAGGGTGACGGAACATGATTTTAATAGAATCCTACATTTTCCTACAGAAAACCTTGTTCCTGATCCCACAACTGAGGAGATACATGCTTTCTTCACTCTCATTAGAAGTCAACAACCTAACTTCTTTGTGGGAGAGTTCCTTAAGCATTACTTGCCAAAAGCATGGAACTTTTTCTTTCATACCCTAATTCATGTTTTTACTGCCAAGCTAACAAATCTGCATGGTATTCCCTTATTTCTTCAAAAGATAGGGTTTGCCATTGCCAACAATAGGCATATTAACATTGGACGGTTATTGATTGATCAAGTAATCATATGCATGGGACCACTGGATGAAAGAACGGGCATAGATGAAGATGTGCTTTGTTTCTATCCTAGGTTCCTACAGCTAATTCTCAATGATATCTTAACAGATGATGAGCGTGAGACATTCGCCGAAGAGGAGACCATGGAGTGTATGAAGATGAAGAGCAATGCCATAACCGCTCTGATAAGGAAGAACAGCTATCTTCCAGGGGTACCCACTGTTCTCACTGAATATCTAAGAACGGTGCCCCTACCACTTCTACCCCCAGGGGAACAGGTAAATCAAGGTAACATTCCTGAACCTGAACTGGCTCCTGAACCACAGCCTATGGATGTTGATCCAGAGCCCTCAGTGGCCATTCCAGACCAGGAGGTTGCAAACCCACAACCTCTAACCACGGTCGAAGAGCCTTTGGAAGAGCCAAATGAAACAATAAACGAGCCTCCTTCTCCTCCTATACCCAATATTCAGACATCCGTGAGTGTAGAGGGAGATAGTGCCTTAGCAGCACCACATAAGGAGATACACCCTTCAACAGCAGCTCTGCCTTCCTCTAAAAGGAGACGAACAGAAACCGAGGCAACTGTTGATACTTTATTTCAAACTTCCAAAGCGCCCTTTATTGATTTTTCTGATGCTGATTGGGCTACGCTAACGAAAGCTATATCTGAACCATTAGCTCAATCAAGTAAGGAAGAATTGACGGAAGCAACTGGTGTTCCGACCATATTACGGTCAGGTTCACTGGTTGAAGGTTCTAAGAACCAAGGGTCTTCACAGACGTCGAGAGAAGGCTTTGACCTAAATGCACAATCTAAAAGGTCATTGTCTACCTCCCCAGATGGAACATATCTAGATCCTGCGGATAAAGGGTCTGACGTAGGTGCAGATCAGCAACTCGTTGACAGTGAATCAATTACTATTGAGGAGTCAACTAAGGTGAAGTCTTTACAGACTCACGGGGAAGATTCGGGATCTCTGCTGTTAAAAGAGCCTGTTTCTAACCCCCTAGAGATTCAAACTCTAGATCCTACAAAGGATATATCATCTAAGGATGATCAGCAACTTGGTTTATCCAAGGATGGGGACTTGCGAAGCCCCATTGCACCACCGGTGACCTCCTTAAGGACGGCTACGGTGTTTTCTTCTGCAGGTACAATCAGCACAAAGGATTTGAGTGAAACAAAAACACTTACACCTGGCCTGAGTGGGAAAGGAAAAATGATTCAAACACCGACAGAAACGTTGAGTGTACACCCAGAGCCAAATGTGAGGAGTGACACCCTAACCCTACCTAATATTGATGATTTGCTGTTACCGACAGAAAGAGAGCTACAAGTTCAATCTTCCCTCAAGGAGATGACAGTTCATGACAAAGAAGGAACTCCATTATTCAAGGTTCCACTGCGACCTTCCTTTGACCAAGAGATCTCCTCTAGTCAAGCCAATTCTTCTTTAAAGTCTATTCAAGAGAAGGTTGACTTGGCTGCAGCTGATTCCAGAAGAACATTCAGGGTCATTGGCAGTGCATCTGGCACTATAACAGGTACGAAGCAGGCAGTGGACTCCTTAAAGAAGGAAGCTATGGACGAACTGATCGAGTTGAGGATGGACGTAAGGGAACTTAAAGATGGTTTCATGAATGAGGTGGATGCTTTGCAACAAGGACAAGAAGCTTTGAAAGAAGACGTTCTGGTTATCCGGGATGGTCAAGCTAGGGTAAAAGATGCAATGAACACCCTTTCTAGAGTGGAGTATAAGCTGAACCAGAGATTAGACAAAATTGAGAAGACTACCAACTCCAGATTGGATGACATTGACCTAAAGCTGGCTTCTATGCAAGAGATGAATAAGGATCTGCTAGATTTCATGGAAAATCAAAGTGATGGAGTACAGTCGATATGGACTATGCTGAAGAACCAACAAACTAGCCAACCTGATCCTTCTACTACCTTTTACGCTGAGGATGCTTTTATCGAGGATTCCTCAACTAAGGGGGAGAAAGAGAAGCCTAAGGATGGATGGGGAGTTTGGGAGACAGTTGAAGCTATTCCTATCAGACAGTACTGGATAGAGGAACTTGTAGAAGAAGAGAAGGAGAGTGAAGAGGAATTTGAGGTCATGCATGAGCAACCTAATCAAGAGGAGCATGAGCCATATTATCCAGAGCCCGTTGAACATCCAATCTGGGAGGATATTATGGAAGAAGAAGCAAATTCTCTATCACCTGAAGAAGAAGCTGCCTTGGAAGCAATAAGAGCTCAGAGAGCTGCAATAGATGCCAGGCAAGCTGAGAAAGAGAAACAGCAAGCAATTCTGAGGAGTGAAAAACTGAAGAGATTCAAAGTGTATAATGAAGTGAGGAAGAAGAAGATGATAGATCTGGAAAAGAAAGATGGTACTGAATGGGAAATGGCTTATAAAACCCTTTGCGGAGTTGAAGACGGATTAGAAGTCAACGACAATGCTGAGGTGGAAATTATTATTCAGGACATCAGAAGTGCTAATCTTGAAGATCAGACTTACTTTAAAGCACTGAGAACCTCTATAATCTGTCTGAATGTTGGGGTTAAAGCAAATGGTGCCTGGAGCTTATTAATCAGTTTTCTGGAGAAAGGTACATTTGTGATTTCCACTAAGTTTTTAGAACAAAGGACATATACAGAATTGCAGGCTATACTCATCAAGATCCAAAGAACTACAAGGTTAAATGAACTGCTCCGTGAGCATGTTAAGGAGATCGTGATGAAAGTCAGTCCAGAGATTACTGAAGATCCCCCAATGGTTAGATTCATGACGAATGACTTGTTCAGAATCTGCTATTTGGATGAGGACAAACTGAGTGACTACCCAAGCAACTATCTAATCTCAGTTGAGAAGTATCTTAGATCCACTGGATTCTCATCAACGGAGAAGGACAAAGCAGCAGACACTCTTAGAAGATTTCTAATGGAGAATGTTCCTTACTATAGGAAAAGAGTGGAAAGAGGATTGGAAGTGCATACCAGACTGCCAAACATGCCAAAGCTAAACAAGAAAGATGTTAACATTGCATGGTTATGGGCTGGAGTGGGTCAAGAGGTTGAATATATTGGAAGACACATCCAAGGAGCAATCCTTAAACCTGGAGAACCACTGCACTATCTATCAGTGATTGATTATCAAGCTGCAAACTCCGATCCAATGATTGAAGAAGGTGAGATTGGAATGGACTGAAGATTGAAGCAAAGAACAAAAGAACTATCAGCTCAGACTAGAGGAGCAACTTCATTGTATAAAGTTTAATTGTTTTTTGATTTATGAAATCTGGAAATGTATATATATCTGATCCAGAATGCATTTAATATTATTACGATGTCTTACTTTAATTAGTTTCATGTTTCCTTAGTTAGTTGAGTTATCCTCGAAGTATTTGCTTGTCGAACTCTATCCAATCAAATAGGGGGAGATTGTAAAGCATAATGTAACATAAGATGTAAAAGAGATAACTACAACTCAACAAAGGACAAGACAGACAATAATATTAACAGAAGCACAGGAATCCAGAATCAAAGAAGAAAAGGTAAACTCAAAAAATCAAAATACGTTATGTATTCTTGAAGTCCGTAAACAGGTCACAGAAAGAAGTTCATGAAAATGTTCAAGCCTCAGTGACAGCAAAAGTAACAAGACTTTCAAGACGACAGAAGTATGTGAATGATTTAGGGTTAAGTACCACAGGATTCCAGTGATTTAAATGAAGCAACCAGAAAGACAAAGGACTTATCAGCAACACTGAATTGAAGACATAAAAGAAGAATTGATCAAGTGTTATTCATCTGTGAACCAGACCAGTTGCACGAGTTAACGGCACTAAGAAGATCAAGTTGTTTTATCGTCTCAGAACAAATTGATACAGTCTATTACTTAAACACCCGGGAGCTCAGGAGTTATTACTAAAGGACAAATGACAAGTAAATCAATTCGATAGTTTTTCTTTTAAGAAAACTATCGAATGAGAGTTTAAGGTGATTGAATTAAAAACAAGTAAATCAATTTAGCATTCGATAGTTTTGTTTTAAAAACTATCGAATGGTAAAATGATTTGTTTCATTCGATGGTTTCTTAAACCATTCGATGGTTTTTTAATTGGGAGCAGGTGGAAAGTATTCTTTGTTTTTCAAGTTGAAGAAGATCCAACGGCCAGGATTGTTTCTACAATCTAAGTTCGATGGTTTTCTAATTCAAGTCTACAATTAATACTGAGAGAAGAGTGTGTCTTCTTCAGTTAAGGCATTCAACACAGAAACATTACTGAGAGAGAGAACTGAGCCGGAGAAATTATCAGAGAATTAATAGTGCTCAGAATTTGATCATTGTTTTGTATTTGTGTAACCTTAAACTCATTGAAGCTAATCTACGGATTAGAAATTGTAGCACCCTTCGAGGTTTATATTTATAAAAAGATATATTCCCCGAAACTTGATTTGGTTTGGTGTGTTTGATTTCGTTATAGAACTGAAAGATTAATCCACGAACGAAATTAAATTATTTGTGAGTATCGTATTCAACCCCCCCTTCTACGATACTTTGGACCTAACAGTCAAATTTATATAAGTGAATTCACGATGCATTTGTATGCAGTGAATTATGGTGGGAAGATTTTCAAACGATAATTTAATTGAGACCTAACCAGGTCGCCCCCTCAGCGGGAATTTTACAAAGTTTTTTTTTATATATATATAAAGCATTCTTTTGCTTGAAGTATTCTTGGTACCATGCAAGTATTTTCCTTAGTATTTGGAAAAAAAAGGAGAGTGTTGAAGCTGAGAGCCAAGATAAATGAGTACGACAACTATGAATCGAAGTTTACGGAAATTGCCAAGGTTTGTTTCGCATGATGCGAATTCATAATAACGAAGTGTTCGAAGCGACTGATTATGTTACCTTGGTTAATGAAATGACTATGATATAAATGGAAGCAAAGTGGACGAGAAAGAAATGGGCATAAATAAAATAGAGTATGAAACGCGAATAGGTTGAGAAAGAAAGGAAGTAAGAATTCAGATTATCGGACGAGCAAACGTTTGATCTCCAAGGATATGAAACACCTTTGGCCTACGTGATAGATACGAAACAGGAAGCACCTAGTATGCGGAATATCCTTGTTATCAACGAATTCGAGGATGTATTTCCAGAAGATCTCCCAGGGTTACCACCCGATAGAGGAATAAAGTTTGCTATAGAATTAGCTCCAAGAACGGCGCCAGTTTCGAAGGCCCCGTACCGACTAGCTCCAGTCAAGATGAAGAAATTAGTCGCTCAATTGTAGGAATAATAAGACCAAATGTGTCACCGTGGGATGCACCCCGTGTTATTGGTGAAGAAAAAGGACGGCAGCATGAGGCTGTGCATAGAGTATCGAGAGCTAAATAGGCTAATTGTTAAGAATGAATACCCCTGCCAAGGATCGGTGATTTGATCGATCGGCTGCATGATGCAGTTAAATTCTCGAATATTGATTGAGAACTGGATACCACCAATTGAATATTAAGCTTGAGAACGTACCCCAGACTGCGTTTCGCACCAAGTATGGACACTACGAGTTTTTAGTAATGTCATTTGGGCTGACGAATGCCCTTGCAGCTTTCATGGACGTGCTGAATAGACTTTTCATGAAGTATTAGGATAAGTATGTCATAGTGACATCGGCAATATTTAGGTTTACCTCAAAGACCGAGGAAGAACATGCAGAACATTTGAGGATCGTGTTAGAAGCACTTAGGAGAGAAAAATTATATGCCAAGTTCTCAAAGTGTGAGCTTTGGCTAAGGGAAATACAATTTTAGGACATATGGTCAACAGTGAAGAGGTGCTGGTTGACCCCGCTCAGATAAAAGCTGTTTCGAATTGGGAAAGACCAACTACACCAACCGAGGTGAGTAATTTTGCGGATTTAGCCGGATGTTACCGGAGAGGTGTACAAGATGTTGCTAAAATAGCAGCCCCACTGACCAGACTTACTCGAAAGACTGAAAAAGTTGAATGGATCGAGAAATGTGAGAAAATTTCCAGGAATCATAAGGTATATTTTACCAAGTTGGGATTCCAAATGTTTAAGAAATGAAAGACGCTAAATCTTCGGAATGACTAATAAGAAGAACTGAAAGGATGAAGTTTGAAGTCACGAGATCATAAAGGATTATTTAAAGGTCCTGAATGAGCCAGAACGAATTAAGGAATAAAGATCTGTCATAAAGAGACAGCTACACCGAGAGTACAAAAAGGTAAAGAAAGTTAAGGAAATGTTATAAGTGGTCGGATAAATAAAAGGATTTATCGATTGGTAAACAAATATTGGATATGTCAGAAAATGAAGGCAGAACAAAGACCTAGTTGACTATCACAGTTAATGGAGATTCCTGATTAGGAATGTAATTTTACTATAATGGATTCTGTGATAGGATCAACAAGAATCAAGTCGGACTATGACGTCAATTGAGCTATAATTGATGGATCAAATGAGTCTACTCATATTTTGTTATCAGCAAGAGATCGTTAACCGAAGAGTTACGAAAGAGATAGTTGGGTGACGTGGAGTTCCAGTCACCATCGTGTCAGATAAGAACCAAAGATTGAACTCCCGATTCGGGAGGAGTTTTCCAAACATGTTTGGCAACGAGATTGAGTGTGAGCACTACATAGGATCCGTAGACCGACGGACCGACCGAAAGAAACCTTTCAGAGAACCGGAGTTACGGTAAGTGTTGTACCGCCGATTGCAAGAATAATCGAATGTTGATAGAAAATGGGTGTATATGAACATAGCAAGAATTGGCTTATATAAAGCCTCCGGTAGATATCGTAGACCGGAATGAGAAAGTGTTGTAATGAAACCAGAGAGTTGAGGAGTCAACCTGAAAACTGGAGATTACTATATTGGAAGAGTAACCTCGGCTATTTTCTTAGATTCCGGGACGGAATCCTTTTAAGGAGGGGAGACTGTAATAACCCCAAATTTTGGACTTAGTTTAAAATGTTTTTTGATAAATAGTAAAATCCTGATGAATAGTAAATTTCTGAACCGAAAAAGATTTTCAGACCACCCTATGTACGAGTCGGGATAATGAACTTTCGAAGTCGTATTAGTGATCTACTGTGTAAATGAAGGAATGCAAAAGCTGTCAGAATCGGAAAAATAGCATTTCTGTTTTCTCCGAAATTTCACCAATAACGGACGGATTAATTATTATTTGAAAGTATTGGAGGATTTAAATTATCAATTCCATGGATATGGATTTAATAAAAGAATTAGTGATGTCAAGAACGTTTAGGATAAACTACTTCGATATAACACTTAAGAAAACCCTGCGAACAATCTACGCGATTAAACGGAGACGGAACAACGAGACACTTACGGAATTAAATTATAGGCATGGAAGTAACATGTAACAAGATTAATTCGAGGAATGCAACATTTGGATCATCAATGTGAAAGGAAACAAACCAGTAAAACTACTTTATCAAGACCCTTGCATGTGCGACAAGTGTCCCTGTGACAAGGCAAATGTGATGACTCACCATTTGACCAACAAATATCAGCATTTTTATCAATCAACAAGGCAAGAAAGAAAAAGAAAACTCTCCCCATTTCCATTTCAGATTTCTGCTCAGCTTGCATAAGGAGCAAAGAAAAATTCATAACTCCAAATCTACTTGTCCTAAAATCACCAAATTTTAACCATAGCTTCTCCACTCCATGGATAACATTCTTTCAGAATTTCATAGTCAACAAAGGAGTGTAGCCTAGCCAAATCCCTTCCCCAAGTTGGAGAACCCAAACTGTTCAGTTTCTGTCCAGCAGAAAGATGGGGCTCAAAACCCTAGCTAGGAAGCTTCCAATTTGGAGATCTATAACTCCAAAGAAATCTTATGAAGAGAACAAGGTCTGGTAAAAATCTTAGCACCGAACTCTTATTTTTCGATTTGTTATGGATTTTACAAGATGAGGATGAATAGTAACTTTTCATGATTCTTGATTTTGTTTCTTAAGGATTAAGCTTGTTAAGGTTTGTTCAAAGCTCAAGGAAGGATTATAAACTATTGTTAGTGTATATGAAGCATCAAGGAAGGTATAAACTCTTGAAACCCTTAGTTATAAATTGATTTATATGGTTAGTTTTAAGTATAGTTTAGTTAGTTTGATTATAAGGATGATTAAGTGATTTTGATGAAAGTTTGATGTTGATTTGATGATAAGCAAGTAGATGTTGGTTTTGACTGGTTGATGGTGATTATGGGTTAGTAATGATGTTGAGGATTTGACTTGGTGATTTGGTTGGATTGATTATGTAAAGTTTATGATTAAACTTTAGAATCGTTAAAACATAGCCGTTATAATGCCCGAATTTCCTTAACCTTGTTTTGCTTGTGATATTCGAACCTGGTAACTTCTGCCCAAGATCACTACGGCCCCTGTTTGTGTAGGCCTTAGTTCAAGGTTCGTTTTGGTGCGAAGATCATGTGAATCCGATTTACGGTTTAGGAGAAACAAGTGTTTTAATGAAGGATGTTTCGTAAAACCAAACTGTGCCACTTAGTCAACTTTGAGGTTATGATCGAACCACTTAGAGGTCATAATAGAATGTGAAACTTTGTGATAACATGCGAGGTATGTTTAGGAAGACCCTCGAGAAGATTTTGTGTTAAAAGGATTATATTTCAATTTTATAAAAATGTGTGAGCAAGCATGCTCGAGTAGGAGTTCTTAAGGAGTTAACTTGAAAATGGACTTTGTACTTGAGATAGTATATACTTAGGATGGTGAAAGCGTTTAAGTTATTAATCTTGAACCTTGTGTTGATTCTAGATTACTAGACCAACCTGAGACTTATTGCTACTTCGGGATTTCCAGGCAAGTTTTCGAAACCTATACTACTGTTGTTGTGATAATAACTATTTTCATATATGATATGCAAATTCGATATATAAATTGCATGCTTGCTTTTTTACTGCTATATATATAGCGATACTCGAGGTTATGACTTGAGGTTGGGATATCAGCTATAAGCCAGGCTTTTATATATGCCCTAGGATAAGGGCGTGTGATTTTCTTTAAAGATCGGAAGTGATTATATTTTGTATATGTTAAAGGTTATTTTCCGATAAAGATATCGGGTGCGGTTATTAGAGGATTAATTACCTATTTAATGAATATTAATTTCGAATATTCATTTAAGGTTTATTTATTCATCGAATATTACTTTGAATATTCATTTAATCCTTATTTATTTAATGAATATGATTTTGAATATTCATTCGAGGTTTATTTATTTAATGAATATTATTTTGAATATTCATTCGAGGTTTATTTATTTAATGAATATTATTTTGAATATTCATTTGAGGTTTATTATTTAATGAATATTATTCTGAATATTCATTTGAGGTTTATTATTTAATGAATATGATTTTGAATATTCATTCGAGGTTTATTTATTTAATGAATATTATTTTGAATATTCATTCGAGGTTTATTTATTTAATGAATATTATTTTGAATATTCATTTAATCATAATTTACTTGATGAATATTATTTTCGAATATTCATTTAAGACTTACTTATTTAATAAATATTGTTAAGTATTTTTCAAATCAAAAAGAGGTTCCCATAACAATGTTTTCCCATTTAAGTCCGTCTTTTAAGAGGATTTAAATGCTCGCTCAACTATCAAAAATATGGGAAACCTGATTTAAGTGACGTCTACTCATTTTAAACTCTCAACTCAAAACTGTCGGGGGACAAATATTTTCTCAAAGCAATTTAGTTGCTGCAAGTTAAATATTGTGCTACCACCTCAACGTTCGAGGGGTAAATTTATGGAACAAGTCGATATCCATTAACAAGCATCGATTGGGAAATATTGGAGAATCTTCATTTCCAACCTAGATATGACTACTGAGTGGAGTCGTATCAACAAGTATTACACTTGGGGAAAAGAGGACGATCTTTACGTTTCAGAGTCATGGATTTCATCTGAACTAGGAGCAAGTGTAAGAGGTCGAGTGGCGCTGATCCATCATTTTATTGCCCCAAATGGGCCGGGAGATCCAGAAAGGCGGTAGACAATGTCAGGCTGTCGTGATTCTTCCATCTACATGTAGAAAACATATATTTTGTTGTACAACCTGCTACTGATCATAGTAAGGTTGGTACAACGGGCGCGGAGAAGGCTCCAGTATTGGTTCATCATCCAATTTGGATATTCCTGCAACATGTATTGGGGTGAAGAACCAATCCTGTTGGCAGGGGGTCGAAAAGTGTTTGGAAATGAAGTGACAATAAATTCATGCAACTTCATCTTTTATTTTATGAGTTATGACTCTGATAAAACCTAATTAAGGATATATATGCATAAGTGGATTTTGGGTTACGGAAACATTATATTAATTTTCCTCGTAACTTCATCCTTTATGTTATACTTGTCTCTTATCCGTTTAATGCATAGCATGTGGTTACAAAGATATTTTCGAACTATATAGTGTTTGAATCAATGAATAGGCTTTAAGTCTTGATTCCAATATTTGATATCTATTTTAAAAAGATATGTTTTGAGTCCTGGTTTATCATACTGATACCAAGGATTTCCAAATGATTACGAAGAGTATATGAGTATGATTATAAGTCATAAGGTATTTTAAACGGTATACTATTTTGGGGTTAGACCCTAGTAGTGATAAAAGCTTTGATCCCTTATGGATTATCTCCCTAAAAGGTTTAAAGATTTAAACTGGAATAGAATTCTTGTTGAGCATTATTAGCTCATTCTTGCTTTATTAAATATTTCAGCATGAGGAAAACATTACCGAATCTACCTCGTGTTACGAAAGCAAGGGAATGGAGAGACTACCCTGGAGTTAGTTGATGCAGGATGGATACTGTCAGTGTGAGTAGAATGATTGTAGCTTGAATTAGTGAGAATTATTTTGAGTGGGTTTGTATTTCTAAACCTTGTATAGAGCTGTGAGGTCATGGATAGTACATTTGGGTTGTAATAACAAATGTTGATTATTGTTGCTCATTTCCAAGGCTATAACTTGTGTGTGTGTGCGTAAGTGATTGGGGTCTTTGGAGTTTTATTATGAGAATGTTGTAAGTAATGCAGGTTTGTATCATTGATGGAGCGTGACAACCCAGATTCCTGACCCCGGATCTGGGGGTGTTACAGGGTTGAATACGATACCTACAAATAATTCAATTTCGTTCGCGGATTAATCATTCAGTTCTATAACGAAATCAAACACACCAAATCAAACCAAGAGTCGGGGAATATATCTTTTTATAAATATAAATCTCGAGGGGTGCTACAATTTCTAATCCGTAGATTAGCTTCAATGAGTTTAAGGTTACACAAATTCAATACACTGATAGAATTCTGAGCACTATTAATTTCTATGATAATTTTCTCCGGCTCAAGCTTCTCTCTTAGTAATGTCTCTGCGTTCTGCCTTAACTGAAGAAGACACTATCTTCACTCTGTATTAATTGTAGGTTGTTTTAGAAAAACCATCGAACCTTAAACATTCAAATATTCTTGGTCGTTGGATCTTCATCAACCTGACAACAAAGTCACTTCACCACCTGCTTCTCCAAATTGAAAACTATCGAATGAATAAAGTTAATATTCCATTCGATGGTTTTTATTAAAAACTATCGAATGAAACATTAACTTATTTTAGTTTCCTTTATCTTTCATTCGATAGTTTTCTAAATAGAAAAACCATCGAAATCTTTTCTTGTCCTTGACCTTTTAGAAAAGCTTATGTACTCTAGGGTGTTTCAGTTTTAGACTGTATCAATTTCTTCTGAGACGATAAAACAACCTGATCTTTTTAAGTGCCGTCAACTAGTGCAACTGGTCTGGTTCACAGATGAATAGCACTTGATCAATTCTTCTATGTCTTCAATTCAATGTTGTTGATAAGTCCTTTGTCGTCCTGGTTGCTTCAAATTAATCACTGGAATCCTGTGGTACTTAACCTTAAATCATTCACATACTTCTGTCATCTTGAAAGTCTTGTTTCTTTTGCTGTCACTGAGGCTTGAATATTTTCATGAACTTCTTTCAGTGACCTGTTTACGGACTTCAAGAATACATACCGTATTTTGATTTTTTGAGTTTACCTTTTCTTCTTTGATTCTGGATTCCTGTGCTTCTGTTAATATTATTGTTTGTCTTGTCCTTTGTTGAGTTGTAGTTATCTCTTTTACATCTTATGTTACATTATGCTTTACAATCTCCCCCTATTTGATTGGTAGACAAGCCAATTTCAATAGATGTCCCTTGTTGAGAAAGAACATCTAGGGAGGTGTTTAATGCCCTATTTTCCTCTACAGTCTTTTGGGAGACTGCAGGGTGGTTGACAGTGGTTTTGGCCTTCTTAGGCTCAAAAGGAACCACTGGGGTTCTGTTTGACTACCTTCCTTATTTGCTGCACTAGGTGCAGGAACTCCTTCTTGACTCTCAGTACTACCACCAACACCAGTTTCTAGGGGTCTTTTTCTGGATTCTTGCAAGGCTTGTCTCTGTACTTTGGGAAGTCTAGAGAACCTAGGCTGAATGTATGGTGTAGAATGGGGTTAATTGAATTTGGGTCTAATCCAGCCTCATCCTCAAGAGAGAAGGTTTCATACCCAGAGGGTAATGGAAAATCAAGGTTAGGCACTTGATCAACCATGTGTTTAGTGAAGCAAAGTGGAATATGTGCATTGAGAATCTGTGAAGTGAGGGTTGTGTGTGTATTTCTTTTCAAAACACTGCAGACCTCTGTACGAGGGGGCATCTTCATTAAAATCACAGAGAGAACTAATACACATCATTAGAAAGCGAGGATAAAGATTTACCTTCTTACCTGTGGCAGCCTTGAGGTGTGCCATGAGTAGCTTTCCAACATCCACCTTGTACCCATGGACAAGAGAGTGTGTGAGCTTCTTGATGTAGGTGGGAATCCCATTCCAACCAGTGGTCTTTGTAGAGATCACTTTCACCATGGCATCAAGAACCATGCTCCATTCCTTCCTGAGATACTTCCTGTCCATTTCACCAGATGGGTACCATTTAGTTGTACCCTCTTCAAGAATGGGTCCTGAATACCCAATTTTCAAGAAGAGCTTCTTTAAGGTCTCATCACTTGCAAGCTCTGTGTAGGTTTTTCCTGGTTCAAGCACAATTCCCAAAGCTGCATTGATGCCTTGAACGGTGAGAGTGTAACTGTGCTCCTTGATTTTGAATTTGATGATGGTATTGTCTCCATCTCCCTGAGCAACAGCCGACTCCCAGAAGTTTTCAATCCTTTCTAGGTCTAGAACAGGAGTTGAAGTAATAGCATACCCAAGGTAGGACTTATTCAAGAAAGAAACAAGCCCTTTGAAGTCTTCACCAGCATCATTTGGAGAATAGATGTCAGCAAAGTTAGTCTGAGAAATTGATTGTTTAGGTGCCATTGTTGGTAGGAAAGAGGAAAGAGAATGAGTTGAGTAGAGAGAGAAATAGAGAAGAAAGTTGTTTTGCTTTTTGGTTGTTTTGTGTCAGTTTTGATATTGTCTGATTAACTGTTGTATAAAAGGGTAGTTCAAGCGTTATGCTGAAAAAGGGGATATTTGGAATCGTGCTATTTGCCCAGTAACTCCACCACATGGGTTACTCCCTTTATTTTCTGTCAACGTGGAGGTTGAATTAACAATTGTAATGGTCCACTACTTCTGACAGTAACATGTGCGCTGAAACAAACTGTCAGTGACATTTGGGTGATGACATTAGGTTTGTCTTGACAATAGCATTGTCGCGAGAAACTTACTGTCATCGTTAAGTACTTTAATGATAGTATCTTTTAGAACTCTTGACAGAATGTTATTCACTGCTGTCAGGAAACTAACTGTCATGAAATCCTGGGACAGTTACCTTTCTTGATGACGGTGACTTTTGCGGAAAACAATAACTGTCAAGGATTTTAATAGAACTTTTCATTTATTTACTTAACTCAAGAAATACCATCCACACATATCCAATGCAATTAAGGACTAGTATTTATGCACAATAGAGTAATCAGTTAATAGACACAGATACATACCACATATAACAGGCAACAGGAAAAATAATAGAACTAGTTTTATTAATAAAATCATCTTAACAGAAGAAAATTACAAATTAAGATTTCATGATTTTATCAACTAATCCTAAAACTTCCGAACGAGTTTCTTCTTCAGTGTTTCCTTCCTGCTCGAGGAGCACTTGAAATTCTTTCTCTTGATCTTGCCATTTAGCCTCTTTAGTGGCCTTGGCAACAGCCTCTTTCTCTGCTTGCTCGTCGATGATGTCATCCAACTGATCAAATAGTGCTTCCACAACTCCTTTGTGTGGAGAGCCACACTGAATCTTGGGTCTGTACTCGATTCCTACTTTATTTTCCATTTTACCTTTTTCTGATTGTGAAAACTAATATGACCTAGTGTTCATTTTATAGGCATATTAGGTGAATGATAAGGTAAACAGTCAACAGTTTGGAATACCCATACAACTACCACAGATAACAATTAAGAGTCATGTCCTCCACTAATCCAACAATTAACACACATACAGCCAATCAATGCAACACATTTGACCAATAACTCAAACTTTCAGGTTATTCAAGTTAATGACACACAAAGTCTAATATGACTAGCACATATATCAAGTTTAGCAAAGTCATAGCAAACATGTTGTCTAAAAGAATAAAGACTATGTGGACAGTAACTTCTCATGACAGCAACTTGGAGGTTACTGTCACAAGCTGCATACAGAATTGAAAATGTAAAAACTAGTAAGTTAACATACCAGATTAAGCATTCCCAATTCACTTACCAACCTGTTAAAGGTGGCTTCATCCAATGGTTTAGTGAAGATGTCTGCAAGTTACTTTTCTGTTGGGACATAGATCAGTTTCATAGTTCCTCTTTCAATATGCTCTCTTATGAAGTGATGTCTTATATCAATGTGCTTTGTCCTAGAGTGTTGAACAGGATTGTCTGAGATGGCTACGGCACTAGTGTTGTCACAATAGATAGGGATGTTGTTCAACACTAGTCCATAATCCAACAGCTGATTCTTCATCCACAGAATTTGTGCACAGCAACTTCCAGCTGCAATATATTCAGCTTCTGCAGTTGATGTAGAGACTGAGTGTTGCTTCTTGCTAAACCATGACACCAATCTTCCACCAAGAAATTGACACCTACATGTTGTGCTTTTTCTGTCAATTCTACATCTAGTATAATCTGAGTCAGAGTACCCAACAAGCTCAAATCCAGTATTTTTAGGATACCAAAGGCCTAGATTATGAGTGCCCTTTAGATACCTAAAAATTCTCTTGATGGCAACTAAGTGTGACTCCTTTGGATCAGCTTGAAATCTTGCACAGAGACATGTAGCAAAAATTATGTCTGGTCTGCTAGCAGTTAGATAGAGAAGTGATCCCACCATGCCTCTGTAAGCACTAGAGTCCACTTTCTTTCCCTTGGGGTCAAGATCCAGATTAGTTGATGTAGAGATGGGAGTCTTGGCAGGTGATGAATCTTCTAAGTTGAACTTTTTGAGAAGTTCCTTGACATATTTGGCTTGACAAATGAAGATTCCATCATCCTTTTGAAGAACTTGTAGACCAAGGAAGAATGACAGTTCTCCCATCATGCTCATCTCATACTTGTTTCTCATTAGAGATGAGAACTTTTCACACAGGTGCTCTGTCGAGGATCCAAAAATAATGTCATCAACATAGATTTGAACCAGAATGATGTCCTTGCCATGATGCTTGTAGAACAGAGTTTTATCTACAACACCTCTTGTAAATTGATTTTCCAGTAGAAAGGTGGAAAGTGTATCATACCAAGCTCTGGGAGCTTGTTTCAGTCCATAAAGTGCTTTGAACAGTTTCTAAACAAAGTTATACATTTCAGCATCTTCAAAACCAGGTGGCTGTTCAACATACACCTCTTCCTCCAATTCTCCATTTAGAAAGGCACTCTTGACATCCATTTGGAACACCTTGAAGTTATAGTGTGCAGCAAAGGCTAGAAAGATTCTTATTGCTTCAAGTCTGGCAACAGGTGCAAATGTCTCATCATAGTCTATTCCTTCCTGTTGACAGTAACCTTTTGCCACTAGCCTTGCTTTTTTTCTTGTCACCATTCCATTCTCATCCAACTTGTTTCTGAAGGCCCATTTTGTCTCAATGACTAATTTTCCCTTTGGTCTTGAAACCAACTTCCATACATTGTTTCTTTCAAACTGGTTGAGTTCTTCTTGCATAGAAATCACCCAGTCAGAATCCAACAATGCCTCATCAATTGTTTTAGGTTCCATTTGAGACAGGAAACATGAGAACATGCTGTCAGCAAAGACATTATTCCTTGTCCTTACCCCAGAGGAAGGATTACCAATGATTAGATCATTAGTGTGATCCTTGTTCCATTTTGTGGCTCTGGGCAAGCTTCTTTGTTGATTTGGTGGATTGACTTCAGTTTGAGGAGATGAATCTTCACCAGTGCAGTTGTCTTCACCATGCTCTTCAGTAACTCCAGAGTCACCATCATTTTGAAGATTAGTTGAAATGGTCTGTGACTGAGCTAGAGTTTGATCAACATTGTTAGCATTGACAACATCTTTCTCAATATCAACAGTTTGAGTAAAATTGGATTCTTCATCAACAATTTCTTCTTCTTCCAGGTATCCTTGATTTTCAAATCTAAGGGTCTGCATTTGACCATCTTCATGCAGCCCTGGAAACTTGGTTTCATCAAATGTGACATTCACACTTTCTTCAATTGTTCTGTGTTCTATGACATAGACTCTGTAAGCAGTCCTTTCTATCCCATATCCCATGAAAATACCTTCATAAGCTTTGGCATCAAACTTTCATTTCTTTTCATGGTTGTCCTTCATCATGAAACACTTACTTCCAAACACATGAAAATATTTGACAGTAGGTTTCTTCTCAGTCAACAGATGGTAGGGAGTGCTTCCATGAGCCTTGTTGATTATGGTTCTATTCTGTGTATAGCAAGCTGTGTTGATTGCTTCTGCCCAGAAGTATGTTGGTAATTTAGCATCATGCAACATAGTCTTAGCAGCTTCGATCAGAGTCCTGTTCTTCCTTTCTACAACACCATTCTGCTGGGGTGTCTTTGCAGCAGAGAACTGTTGGAAAATGCCTTCATCTTTGTAGAAGTTTCCAAGTAGGGCATTTCTGAACTCAGTACCATTGTCACTTCTCAGTATTTGAACTTTTGCATTTGGAGTCCTGTCAAGAACTCTTATGTGATCAATGATAACTTGAGCAGCTTCATCTTTGGACTCTAGAAACTTCACCCAAGTGAACCTAGAGTAATCATCCACCATTACTAATGCTTACCTTTTTCTGGCTAAAGATGGAACATTTACTGGGCCAAAAAGATCCATGTGGATTAGCTTAAGTGGTTCAGTGTTGGTGTTGACTTACTTTGACTTATGCACAGATCTTCTAAGTTTTCCCATTTGACAATCCTCACATAGTCCTTGGCAGAATTCCTGTTGAGGTAGTCATCTCACCAGTTCCTTCTTCATCAGCATATTCATTGTCTTGAAGTTGAGATGGGAGAGTTTCATGTGCCAAAGCATGCTATCACCAACAGTGGCTTTGATGTAAAAGCAGTAAATTGTATCCTTCTTTGTTGAGCTTAGGTCTGCAACAAACAGGCTTCATTTCCTTACTCCCTTAAGAGAAAGGCTTATGTCCTTCTTGTGATAGATATTACACACTATCATATCAAAGTCAACCTTGAATCCTCTGTCACTGAATTGGCTGACACTCAGAAGGTCGTGCATTAATCCATCAACAAGGGCAATATCATTTATGATAACATTCCCAAATTCCAAACAGTCATATCCCACTGTGTAACCTTTGTTGTTGTCTCCAAAGGTTATGATTGGGTCAGCTTTCTCCACAAAATGTGATAGCATGGCTTTATCACTAGTCATGTGTCTTGAGCAACCACTGTCAATGATCCACACAACATGCTTCTTTTTCTTGCCCTGCAAAACAAATTGTTTTTAGGTTGCATATGGTACCCAATCCTTGTTGGGTCCTGCAGACTTAGTAACACCTGAATTTCCTTCATTTTCAACATCAATATAATCATCAGAAAATTTTTGTTCGACTTCTTTTGCCACCCACATGGGTTTAGGATAAGACCTAGTCTTTTTATTAGTGGGAGTTGCCTTTTTATTGTCACCGGTAGGCTCAGAAGTCTCACCAGAATTCATGTAGGAGCATTTCTCAGTTGACAGAATAGGCAAATTAAAGCATGTACTCATAGCAGTAATTTTACAGGGCATGTAATCAGTGTTATTACGGACATCCATGGTTCTATGCATAATGGGGGTTCTGTGTAAGTTACCCTTGACCTCAGTCACATTGACTTTAGACTCAGTTGGTTTCTTACAAACATTAGTTAAATGATGTGAAGAGCCACAGTTATTACATAGTTTCCTAGGTGCATTCTTGACATAAGCATACCCATTACCCTTGTTAATTCCTACTTTGTCATTCCTGTTCTTAAACTTGAAAGCCTCTGTGTTGACAGCATGTCCTGAAGTTGCTGTCGAGTCTTTCTTGACAATACCTTTTACATCCACTGTCTTGACAACAGGTTTCGAGGTAACTGTCTTAGATACTCTTTTGACAGCATCTTTAGAAGATTCTGCCTTGTCATTGCTGACAGCATCTTCATAACATTCTGTCATATTGTTAGGCAAAGTTATTGTCTTGGGGATAGTGACAGTATCTTTTCCTTCAACGGTTGTGTTGTCAACACCTTCATCCTCATCAAGGAGCTGTTGTTTGATGAACATAGCTTCCTCATCAAAATCAACTTCAGCAATCTTGAATTTTGGTGCATGAACCTTTTTGAGAATTCGGGGTTTGACAGCAACAACAGTTGAACAATCAAGAATCACAGATTCCTTTCCCGATCTTTTTCCATAATCAAAACCTACTCCTACCTTCTGATTCTCAGTGTTTTTTTCATTATGGCCCTGAAGCAACCTAGAGGAGTTTCTATAAGCCTTGAGCTTAAATTCATTCTCAGTGATTTCCTTTCTCAAAAACTCTTCTATCTCCTTAGCACATACTAGATCATTTTTAAGTCTTGCATTTTCCTGAGCTAAGGAGTCCAAAGGATTGGTCTTAAGTAAAAGCAAATCATTTTCAGAACTGAGTGTTTCATTTAGCTAAGTTAACCTATCTATTTCTTCATTAGCAACAGTTAAACTAGTGTGGATATTGAACATTTTTGCACTCAATTCCTCAAGAGTTTGCTTATATTCAGTGTTAGACATATCAAGCAAGACAAGTGCAGGTACCTGAGTTGAAGGGCTTGATGATTCATCATCAGATTTAGCCATGAGGGCTAAGTTCACATATTCTTCTTCCTCTTCCTCATCAGACTCATCCCAACATCTACCTTCAGCCACATAGGCTCTTCCTTGTCCTCTTTTGTACTGTCCACTTGACCCTCGGTCCATTTTCTGATTTTGCTTTGGCCTTCTGCTATCGACCATTCTAGTTTTGTATCCTCCTCTTGTAGCATTGTCAACAGTCTTGGAAGAATTCCCTTTGCTGAACCCTGATGTTTGACCCTGAGGCTTATATGGCTTGTTTCTTCTGAATCTTATATTTTTAAATTTCTTTTCCATATAAGCCATGGTTGGATTATCCATCTTTTCCATCTCTTCTATCGAATAGAAGTCCTCATCTTCAACATCATCCAGTTGCAGCACTACTTTCTCCTCATCATCCACCACCTCCTCAATCTTTAAGGAAGACACTTGAGTTGGTTGAGTGATTTGTACTGCTTCACTTGGCAGAGTAATCCTTGGATCATGAGCTACAAGGGCACCATACATATTGGCCATCTTTCCTTTAGATCCACTTTGTATGGCTCTCTTCTGAAAGAGTTCTAGCTCATATGACTTAAGCACACCATACAGTGTTTCAAGTGAAACACCTTTCAAATCTCTTCCTTCTCTGATTGTAGTAACTTTGTGCTCAAGATGCTCAGGAAGAGTGAGTAAGAACTTAACGCTGAGTTCTTTCTTCTCATAGAACTTGCTATGAATCTGGAGTTCAGTGATAAGTTTACTAAATCTTTCAAACATTGGAGTTAGTTCTTCACTAGGTTTTTCCATGAAGGCTTCATACTGAGAAACAAGAATCTGTCTTTGGTTCTCTCTGACCTCTTCACTTCCTTCGCATAGCAGCTCGATTTTGTTCCAAATTTCCTTGGCTGATGAGCATCCAATGACATTCCCACACATGGCTTTATCCAAAGTGAGAGAATCAAGCAGAATGAGTTGCAAGTAATCATCCAGAACTATCTTTTCCTTTTCTGGCTCTAAAAACTCATATGGCTTCTTGGCAACCCAATGTGCTGGAATAACACCACCATCAACGGTCGAGGCTGCAATTTCTTTATGGGGAATAAAGGGACCATTCTCGAGGATTCCCATGTATAGTGGATTCGCAGCTTTGATAAACAACAAGATTTTTCTTTTCCAAACATTGAAGTTCTCTTTATCAAAAGCTGGTATCTTTATGCTACTTGACTTCTGTATACTCGTCATGATCTCAGATTTGTATATCAATTTGTTGCTCTGATACCAGTTGTTGGTCCTTGAGTATTGTAAAAGGGGGGTTGAATGCAATACTGATAAATTTAAATCTATGCTTCAACAACGAAAACTAAGATTTAAAACTTATCAGTAGAAGAAATGTAATCACAAGTAGTTTTATCACAAAATAAATATTTTATTTATCTTGCGAAAGTGTTGCTACAACCTTCAGAGAAAGTATGTTTTTCTCAAGGTTCGATTACTCAAGTGATTCACAATATAGAATGAGAGAGATAGTCTAAGTAAACTAATCATATCTCTATCATCACAGGTTTGTGGAGCTGCTGTCATTTTCATGTGGCAACTCCTTACAATTTGTCTACCCGTGTGTCTTACCTAAATTGCTATACAAACAGGTTTATCATTACAGGAAAAGCAATCTAGATACATTCTATATTTAGCTAACACAATTCAAGTAGATGTTGATTTGTCATACTCTTGAATTGGTGAGCTTTGTCTTGTGATCCCTTAAGCTTCTGTCGTAGTCTTTGTAGACCTGATGCAGTGTTGGAATACTGCAACATGCATGTTTCTTGAACATCCAAACTATCACATGTTTGACTGGGTAGATCCCCAATTCAAAGTTTATCCCTTTGAGACAGTATCCTGAACTCCAAGCTTGTTGTCACAAGAGTGCGCTTTTGGTGACAGTGAGAAATCCCCGCAATAGATACTGTCAGGAGTTCCAAGCTTGCTGTCAGAAGTATAGAGAGTTGATGTCTCAAGGCTTCCGTCAATGTTGCTGTCAGAGTGAATATGCTGTCATGGCTTGCAACATGTTGTCTTCTTGTAACCTTACTGTCAGTGATATGACAGTAACATTTATTCTTGCTGTCATCCTGATATACTCCTTGAGACTTGAACAAACGAATGAACTTCTTCCAAGATTTATAAACAAGTTTATTACAGCAAATGAAATGGCTACAAGAACATACTCTGGATGTGATAGTATGTTCTACTTAATGAAATTAAGTATTACAAAACAAGAAGTTAAGTTGTCTTTTAATCTATCACCCATAAATCCTAACACTCTATATTTCTCTTTTGTCATTTTAAATGATTGATATAAAAAATAAAATTTTAAATAATATAAAATTATACATAAATGTATTCGATTCCTAAAAAAAATATGAATTTATTTACATTCTCCTATGTGTAGATATTAAACTATTAAAATAAAAAAAAAGATTTTTTTAAGAAATATATAATTTTGTTTATAAAATTATACATAATAAATGATTGTCTCGCATAATTTTTATTTATATAAAATTTTAAATACGCTAGTCATATCAGAGATTTTTGGTCGACCAACTATTTAGACTTTCAGCGATTTAAAAGTGTGATTGATCTAAAAACATATATATTAAAAGAAACTAAAATAATTGAATTTATGTTTAAAAAAATGACAACTCCAAAAATAGTATTTATGTTGTATATATAAAAAATAACATAATTAATATTCAATGAAAAATGAAAAAAGATATGTTTTTTTGAATTATAAATATTACAAAATTGCAATAATTATTCGTAATGACCAATTAGACTATAACTCAAAGTATGGTAATATGAATTTTAAATAGTATACTAAATTGATCAAATAATCAACATAATATATGATGGTTAAGTTATAACATATACTTAGATCAACCTACGATGAAACTAAAAAGTTTCATCTTAAATATTATGTTGATGCACAGTCATTAAGGTCGTCTAATCATAATTTACATTGATAAAAATATTTGTAAAAATTCAAGTTGAGTTAAAAAATAATTCATATTATAATATAAAAACTATTTCAATTCACCAAAATTTTAAAATAGAATTTTGATATTGTGTAATAAATTTTAGACTAAAACTAAATATTTGAGTTTAAAAATGTAAAAATATGTATGTAATATATAAAAAAAATGAGCTATACACCGCAAGGACAACTTTCATATAATATTAATAGTTTCATAATATGTTTTCGCCTTACATATATATCGATTCTTTATAAATGTACTCTAACTAAGTTAAAATCACATTATCTATGTTATATATTGACAATTTTCAAAAATATTTATTTATTTTATAGTCAAATGTTCAATTTGATAAAGTTCCGTCATCAAAAACCATATTATTATATACTCAAAGGTTCAATTTGATAAAATTCGTATCACATCATCGAAAATCATATTAATATTTTAGTAATTAAATGTAATCATGCGATTATTATCGTATGGATATTTATCCAAATTTTATGAAATTTAATCAAGTCATAGAATATCTGGTTAATGTAATTGGTATTTCATATTACAAAAATACTATTAAAATATGAGATAAAATCGAAATATTATCCTTTTACGAATTTTAAATTACAAAATTATCTCAATATATATAAACAATTTCGTGCGCAAAATTATTGCAATGTTCGTGCCTCACACGGGATTTTACGTTAGTATTCTTTTAATATTACATCTAACGATTCTCATTTATATATATTTACATCTAACGGTTATTATTTAGAAGACCAAACTACCAACCAACCAAATAAAGGGTTGTTTGCTTATAATAGTATTTTTTATATAATTTTTTAGTATTTTTTATCTTATTTTATTAGCATTTATTTGTATTTTGATCTTAAAAAAATTTAATATATTGTCAACAAAATAATATCTTAAACTTTTGAATGTAGCTTAAAAAAATAGATGATATAAATATTTAATAATAACATATTGTTGATGAGATTCAAACCTTGAACCCGTGAAAGCATTTTAGATATCAAGAAAATAATATTTTTTTAATATTACATCCAACGATTCTCATTTTATCTATATTTACATCTAACGGTTATTATTTAGAGGACCAAACTACCAACCAATCAAATAGAAGCTGGTTTGCTTATAATAATATAGGAGGATACGTGAGAGGTGAGGTGACGTCTTAACCATCGTCACAATCTATTTTCCAAATTTTAAATACAAAAATCAGTTAATACAAGGCAGATATGCCAGCAGGCAAAAAGAAAATCAGTTACAAAAAAAAAAAAAAAAGGAAACATGGGGAATAATATAGCACATCCTCATCAAATTAATTTTTCACAGTTCACAGTACACACTAAAATAGGCGAAGATAATACACTACCATCCAGGCTGCTAATAGATTCGGCGATGGTATAATATAGAAGTTTGATGAAGCCGGATCAATAGCAACCTCCACATGCTCTGCACAAAGCTTTATGCTGTCAAGGCTTCGGAGGTGGTGAACTGCTGCTACTGCTGTTGCTACTGCTTCTTCCTCTCCTAAACAGGAAACATTATGTAAGCACCTCACAACGGTGTTAAATATTAACAGCAATAATACTTGCTCAGCTTCTAATGCCATGACAAAGGCTTCGTGGATAAGCTAGAGTTGTATTATAGCAAAATCGTGGACTTCCATAGAATGAATAGCTGCAGTATGCAAAATCCTGGACTTGCATAGCCTAGGTTCACTATGCATAGTTTGGGTCCTTTTGGACCTGCACATCCCACGCTTGTATTATAGCAGAAATACAGAGGGATTGCACAAGTATAACCAGATTACCCCGTTCAATTAAATAAATTACACAACTGAAGGAAAATTATAGGATGCATAATTTCACAATGTACACCATAAATATCACGTGATGACAAAAGGCTTCTACAAGACTTCACATTACTGGAATTTCCTAAAAAGTGGATTTTGGAGAGCAACATTGCACGTCTATTCTTGTACGGAGTATATATCATAACATGCAACTCATGACAAGCAAGCTCACATTCGAACATATATTAAGGAAATTTGCTCCTAATTATCTTATCGATCATCGTAAAAAAATAAAAAATTAAGGAGAAGCAAATCACAAAAAAAAAATAAAAAATAACTGTAACCAGTTCTATGTAATTTTTACACAGTATAACAAATTCTTGGTTCAAAGACGCACTATTAATTTTTCGATAGAACTGCACATAAATAAATAACATAAAAACATATACAATTACAATAATATATATTGATCTGCATTTTTTAATATTTTTATTTTTGATAAAAAAAAAATCGTCTACATATTTATTAAAATTTATGACATGTCCCCATAATTTGGACAAGCTCGCCGTGTCATCAATTTTAAAATATCAGCACAACACTGGGACCCATGTGTCCGACAATCAATACCCAGCCCGGCCATTTTTTAAGAAACATTTTTATATAAAACGTTTGAGACAACATTAAAGCAAGGGAAAGGAAAAAGGAGAGAGAAAAGGAGTTGTCAATAGAGAAAAGGAATACCTTCTGGGACTACGACTCCTTGATATCTTGCGAACAACCTGTAATAATAGCTGTTATCAGATACTAAAAAGAATAATTCGTAAGAACTATAGAGAATTAACAGACCTTGCGTGGACTAGGAGATCCAGAAGAAGATGATGACCTTCCACGTCTTCCAGGTGGAGCTCGACCTCTGTCAATAACAAGCAAGAACACAAATAGGAAGGGAAGATCATAAATACTGAGCATCTGAAGAACCTTTATTTCAATCAAAGTAAGCAGGTAAGAGCTAGCGTATCAAAGTACATTTGTTGAATTGTCAATTTCCCGACAAAAAAGATACATAAAATTTTAGGGTCTTTTTTTTATAAGTATAATCTGGTCTTCTTTTAAAGATAAAATAAAATGTATCCTTGCAGGCTTAAACATGGTGATGTGAACACTAATGTGTGTTACCTCCGCGGGGAGACTGATCTAGAACGCGAACGAATAGGTCTACGCATAGGAGAACGGGTACGTCTACGAGGAATTGGAGATCTCCTTGGGGGGCTGCGAGCTCGTCTAGGGGAACTGCAAAGGAAGTTAGTACTAATAGGAAAAATTGTATATAGTGAGACAGATGTACAAGGATTTAAGGTAATACTATACTATGAATGCACATGGTTTAAAAAAAACGAAATGGCATGATCTATTTCTGCAACTTGGTCTCCACGCAGTGGCATTTAGAACCATTCACATATCCATATAACTAGTATGTATAGTACAAAAATGCTACTTGTCAGACATAGTTTTAAATAATTTAGTCCTATCAGCAAAACTAGCTATCTGGTAACAGCATAGTTACTGTTATTATAACACCA
Organism: Heracleum sosnowskyi; assembly: GCA_030848705.1. Taxonomy (NCBI): domain Eukaryota; kingdom Viridiplantae; phylum Streptophyta; class Magnoliopsida; order Apiales; family Apiaceae; genus Heracleum; species Heracleum sosnowskyi. The sequence goes on from CM061238.1 coordinate 36,791,630, forward strand.
CTGATTTAGAGCTCTTACCGTCGCCTTTGAGGTGGGGGAGAACGTCTACCACGAATTCTTGAAGGAGATGCCCTGTTAAGATAGTTGGTTGAATAATTGTATCATGTTAAGTAGTTGGACTCCTAGTCATGCAGATCAAAAACCAGGGAGACAGATAGCATGCATAACCCACATGGGAGACAATTTATTTTACCTCCTTGGCGGAGAGGACGGCGAGCGACCTCTAAATGGAGATGCGGGCTTTCTCCTAGGAGGTGGTGAATTACCACGACGATAAGGGGAGTTCATGCGACGACGAATGGGAGAATCACGCCGCCTTGGAGATGAATCCATATCTCTTCTAGGGGATCTTCTTCTGGCCACGGGTGATCTCCTTCGGGGAGGTGAAACTTTTCGACGTGGAGATACTGGAAGTATATCGTTAGGCATTAGTAACCAATTATCAAGTGAATGTCCATTTCAATTTTCCTTAATCAGATACAAGTGCATGAACTTACACTCTCTCTGACGCTTTGGTCCATCTTTTTCGGTGTCAGCAGCAAGATCATCATTCCTGGTAGCATCTCTTCCTGAAGCAGCAGCAACAGCCTTCGAAGGAGTTGTCCTTGCAGGTATTGTGAAGTTAGCTTGAACAATATTACCGTCAATCTGAGCCTGCATCAAATCAATTAAAAAAAATCAATTTACCAGATTAGTTGAACCATGAAAGCTATTGTTAAGCATTACAAATCTTCTTCAAACATACCCCATCCATGTATGCCTGGGCTTTTTCAGCATCAGCTCTTGTCTTAAATTCCACATAACCAAATCCTTTTGAAAGGTTAGCCTAGTATAAGCAGCAACATTTACTTGGTTAAAATTCTAATTTGAAGCAGAAAACGATTTTATCTTAGTAAGGAAGAATGTCAACATACTCTATGATCTATTTCCAATTTTACACTTGCAACTTCACCAAAATTACCTGCAAAATAAACATATGCAAACATTATATATAAAAATAACATTCAGTTATGGTTTAGTCAAACCACTTTAGAAGTCTAAAAATAAGCTAGTTAATAGTCAATGTTCTAAAACCCTCTGAATTATGAAAATTAAATATCTTGGAAGAATACATCCTATAAATTTTATTATTTTTAACCTGAAAACTAGTTAATGCTAATTTTCAGGAGACATTTTGATAAAAAAAATTATTAAAATAGTTCAATTCATAATCTGTTACATGCCCAAGCTGAACATAATTTAATGTGCGACACAATCTATTATAATAGATGCATGAGGTACAGACATTTGAAAAAGGATGCATATTCAAAACTAGAATGCAAGTTGTTTAGCCTCCCTCTACATTTGTTTCTTGCTTTCTTGTCTCTTCCTTTTTCTAGGGAAAAATAAATAATATTTTGTTTTATTTCTATCGGAATACGATAATTTCATAAATTAGACAGAAAAGATGCAAACATACCAAGTATTTCTCTTAAGTGATTTTCATTCACGTTCCTCGTGAGCTGGCGAATGCAAAGTTTAAGTGACTGGGGAATAGGAGAAGCTTTCCTGAATTAGAAGTTAAGCATCAAGTTTACAAACTGTTCAGTGAAGAAAGAAAGAACAGTTGCTAGAAACTTTACAACTCATGTCTATTTAAACAAGAAAAGATAAGCAAATCAAAGTTCGGACCTTTAATGAACAATCCTGATCTACAGTTAAAATGGTTAAGAAAACCACACAAAAGAAATATAATATACAATGATTTCACTACAAGATCTATTGAACATTTACCCCTAAGGTCAAAATCAGTATATCTTGCTGCCACTGTCTGAATCATTAAAAGCCAATAGAAGGTCTGAGCAGATTCATACAAACATCTAAAATCAACATTTAACAGACAATCTACACCACAGAAGTTTAAAAGTTTCATAATTGCTACCTCGTACCTACACCAGCCACCACAATAAAATATATTTAGCAATTTAATATGGCTTACCTCCCTCATGGCTACTTAATGTTCTGAAACTTCCAACAACTTTTATACTCAATGATTGCTTAAATTCTTAACAATGAGTGCTCATACTCATTAATAATGTGTCCACATAACGAACTGGATTAACATAACAAAATGACAAGCCTGAATCAACTTTTCATATTACTAGGACAAAAGCATAACAACTTCAATTCAAGGACAAAAATTAGAAATATCGAGAATCAAGATCAGATATTTAATATTTTACCGTGGAGGTGGTGGTGGGGGAGTTGCCTTTTTTGCCTGTGGTGACCGGCCTCTTTTAGCTCCTTGAGCAGGACTGTAAAAATAAAATTTCCAACAAATATATACTGTAAACACCCAACTCACATGATTTGTTAGAAACTTACATCTTAGTTATCATGAGTCACGATAAATTAATTCAAAATTGGCATAAAAAAGTGACTGCAACCATACCCTAATAACAACTTGTAAACAGTAACATTGTCCATAGACAGTCGTATCCAGGTCTCAGCAAAAGTTTTTTGGTAGAATAATTTATTAGCATCTAGTTCAAGTCCAATGCAAGTGTTACTAGACACATTCATTCACTTTTCAGTCGTTTCTATAATGTACCTTTACTTTTAGTTCCATTAAGAAAATTGTGTGTATAAAGTATAAACAAGGAAAATCATGATATCTTCAATTTTCATCGGAAACTAACTACATAATGTACATCATGATATTTACAATCAGTTGCATTATCATCGAAAACCTAACTACATTACCTAAAAATCAATAAAAAAATATACAAAAGTGTAAACATTAAAACATTTGGATGCATAATTGGATACACACACACACACACACACAGAGAGAGAGAGAGAGAGAGAGAGAGAGAGAGAGAGAGAGAGAGAGAGAATAATTAACCTCTTAACGCGACGATTGGGAGTGGGACTGCGAGAACTGAGGCTTCGAGAGGAGGAAGTTAAGGAGCGAGAACGAGAACGGGAGCTAGAGCGAGAGTCGCTGCCAGAGACTGAACGAGACGATGAGCCTGAAGCTGACCCTGATGGCGAACGACGTCGTACTGATTTCGCCATCTCCTTTATAAACCCTAACTGGAGATTCAAATACAGATTGATTGGAGCTCTCAATTGCAGTTGAAAACTAATATCCCCCGACTTTGGGCTTTAAATTCATCAAGCCTGCTTTTGTGCGTTGGGTGCCACAGTGCCAGCCCATTAATCAAGTAAGGTTATCTTTTTGTTTCAATCATAGATTGTGTCTATTTTATTTTTTAGAAAAATGCCAAAGGATCATAAAAAAAAATTCATAAAAATTATCATAATTCAAATGTCATCATCTTATTGATTGTATAAATAATACTGGCTTATAACTTGTGCAATGCACGGGTACTTTTTAATACTTTTTATTATATTAATTCACAATTTTATTTTTAGTATTCATATTTGTTTTAATTTTTAAATTTTAGTCATATTTATAATTATAAAATGCAATTTTTTTTTTGAGTAAAGTACACTTCGTGTACTTGCACTTTGACTGTCAGACCACTTGCAATAGTGACATTCAAAATCTTTCACTTGCTATACTGAACATTCAATATACTTGCATAGTGTGTATTTCCGTTAAATTCAGCTAACTCCGACTATTTAGAGGAGGGTATTTCAGTCTTTTTCTTGCCTGAGCATTGTACATGATTACTTTACTAAATTTACACTCTTATTTCCCCAGAATTAACAGCTTACACACATACTGATCCACTATTAACAAGACTAAATCAAACTCAAAAATGAACTACAAGCCAAGAATAATTTAAAGATCAAAATTTAAGTCACGGAAATCATAACCAGATTCTGAAAGATTGGTTATGATAGGAGCTAATACTTTGTAAAAATGCCAGATTCTGCAATAATATATTAAAAGGGGGGTTATATATGGTTGTAATAATTTATAAGGATTGTTGGTGTTGTATTTGATATATATTAAACGGAAGCAGTAAACAAGGCAAGATTTTCGTGTATTTGTTGTATTGGAAAGATGGTGCTTTCAGGGCCTCTCAACTCCACTTGGTGGTGCCGAGTCTGTTTCGTCTTCGCTCTTAAGGTCGAATTCTGGTCTCATGGGTGGTCAAGGTGGTTCCGTTAATTCACAGTCTAGTTTTCCATCTTTTAATCGGCATAATGAATATGCTTGATACTGTGGTCAATGTTTCATCATTAATTAATCAGTCTTTCGAAAATGGTGGTCCAAGCTCTACTCTTTCGGGTGGGGAAGAATACGCATCAAGGACTTATTGATTATCCAGTGTTGGAAATGGGATGGGTTTTTTAATCCTCATCATTCTCTATGTTGTATATAGGAAATCCCAACTCCTCTGGTCAAGTTTACGGACAATAGTTCTCTTCTGGCAATCAGATGTTCCCTCCGATCAATATGGCCAACTACTAGAATCACAAAACTTCCAACACAATCAGGTTATGCAGCAGTTTTCAGGTCCAACAATAATCATGAACAACATCAACAGATGCACTATCAATCTATTCGAAGTGGGATAGGTGGTTTCAATGTCTAAGCAACCTCCCCAAGCTACCCAAATTAATATTTTGCATCAATAGACTCCTGCAATTGCAACACCAATAATAACAACAAGTCCTAAAACCATTCATTAACAAAGACCCCCTTTGCGATTCCAGTTCCAAGCAATTTTACCTTCAAGATCCCTTTGCTAAATTCATGGTTGATAGATAGATTCATGAGCTGTATGTATATATATTGTATCTATTTCTCTTATTTATTGATAGTTGTTTTTTTTTCATTTTTCTTTGGCTAAAAGTTAATTGAGATGAATGAAAGACTATTTTACCCTCACCAAAACAGACGGTATTAGACAGACTTAACGGAAACATGCATTGTGTAAAAATTCTGCAAGTCCGGTATAGCAAGTGAGAGATTTTGAATGTTAATATTGAAAGTGGTCTGACACCTAAAATGCAAGTACACGAAGTGCACTTTACTCTTTTTTTTAATATATTGTTGACAAATTTCGAAAATTAGACTTTTGAAAAAATAATTTATCTATTAAAATATAAATATTACTTGACATTATACTCAATGATTCTCATCTCTTTATTTTAAGATCCAATGATGTTTATTTTTTTTTAGTACTATCCTCCCTTAACGACCAAAACTCCGAACTTTCTTTTTAATATATTTAGAGATAAAAATATTTATATTTGATACATTATTGATGGAGTTCGAACACCTCACGATTATCATCTATTTATTTTAAAATTTAATGTTCTTATTTTTTATGGTATTGTAGCGTGACAACCAAAATTACGGATAAAATATATAAGAATATATTTTTGAATTAATTATTTCATGTTGTATTTGCCTTGTCCAAAATACATTTATTTTATGTATATTTTTTGAAATTTATATGATTTAAAATTTAAATTCTATGTTAATTTGTATTATAAATTTACAACATAAATTCATGTACATGACTTCTTCCATGTCTTTTATATCTTAGGGTCCACGTGTATAGCCATATAAATCGATATCTCGATATTTGGTTTAACGGTTATTATCTAACTGAAACTACTCATAAATTAAAAATAAAAGAGAGTTACCAATTGTTGCATAGATAATTCTATTTAATATAGAAATTCAATTATATTTGGTTTAAATTATCAAAATATACTTTTTGGTATTTAAATATAATTACACCATTAATCAAATACACTTTTTAATGTTAGCTCTAACTATTATCATCTATTCAAAATATAACGGTCTTTATTAATTTGATCGTACAGGGACCGAATTACCAAAGTTTTGGATAAATTTCTTTTACGATTATTATACATAAGGATATAATAATACATAAAATAAGATTTTATATAAAATCCTATTAAATAAATAACTTAAAGAATCATTAGAATTTATTTCAATATTAAAAAAAAGATATTGTTACTTTCTTAATACACCTTCGAAAACTTAATTGCAAATAACGATATGATTGTATACAATTTTGTTGTTTGTTAAATTCTAAATTACATTATAAAAATCGTGCTAGGTTTTCTATGAAAATATAATTTTTATGTGTATTAATAAAAATATTATTATCACTTATATACTAAACGTAAATAGATTTTAGGCTTGTAAATTTTGTTTAGTCATACCTCTGTTAATTGTAGTTTTCTTTGTTTTTGCCTTCTTGGATGTTTAATATTCGCAGCTCAACTCGAGGTCAATGTTGATGATGTATTAATATCGCGGGTGGTTCTTTTTTTCTTTTTTTTTGTTTGATTGATTTTATCCAGGTTTTTTTGTTTTTGGAGAGAGTCGGACCTTAGACCTTTGGAAGTACTCGCTTATTATCCCTTTTATTCTTATTATCGCTTATTATCCCTTTTACTCTTATTATATAATAGTATATAATATGAAATAGACCCCTCTCTACATTCACAATAACTCCTCCAATTAAATTTTTTTATTTTGCCATGTTAACAACGGCACATTATTATGGTAATTTTTATGTGAAAATATTTTTAATCTTTTAACTTGATTTGAGCCTCTATGCACTATATTTTTTTTTTTATATATAATTGCCTCTATACACTATATGAATATATTTTATTTAAATAAAAAAATAATGAATATAAAATATAACAAATAGTAATAATTTAATTAATCATTTATTTAAATTTAAAATTAGTGATATATTTATGAAATAATCAAATCAACTAATACTATTATGATAATTTTTTAAATAATAACTGCTTAAGTTTCAAGTTTAACATTTCAATAATCCAAACAATTAATTAAAATTTTAACTCAATACCTTCTACACACTAACGATTTTTATTTTTTAAATTTTGATGACTCACTTATAATTTACTAAATTGAATAATCATTTTTTAAAAAGATCATCCCAATAATTCTAAAATAGGTTTATCAGAAATATTATAAACAGTAAAATTAATGATAACGGAAATAAGAATTCAAATATGTCAAAATTAATAATGAGTCAAAATAAAAATATGAATCATACACAAATTTATATGGGAGCAAAATCTTAAAAATAAATTATCCAATAGATTGTATTTAATGTAAAATTTTATTCAAAAATGAATTATTAAATGAGTCGAGATCAATTTAAAATTTTAACCGGACTTAGAGCCTTAAATGAGTCAAGTTCAATTTAAAATTTAATTTGAACTAAGAGTCTTAGAAATGAGTTATCCTCCTATAATAATAATAATACTAGCCTATAACCCGTGCAAGGCACGGACCAAAGAAGATTAAAAAATGATAAATTAAAAAAATTAGTGGGAACAGAAAATATTAAATAAAAAAATAAAAATTAATGCGATAAATTATAAAATGATAAACTTAAATATTAATTGGTACATAGAAAAAAAATAAAGAATACAAATGGGACTGAGAAAGATAAATGGGGCATTATTAATATTATTTTATTATTTATTAAAATAATATTAAGAATAAGGACAAATAGAAAAGCTAACATGTATCAATTAAAAAAAGTAAATGCCTATGATATTTTTAGAAGCGTTTTAATTATATTAATTGTATTTGTTAAAAAAAAATGTTGGTATGTTAAAATAGGTAAGGTTTTTTAAATAATTAAAATTAGTAAAATATGTTTTAAAATAAATAAGTAAGGGTTGCACCTGATATTTTTGGAAAGAGAGATTTTAGTGAGAACAAATATAAAAGGTAAAATATTTTAATTTAAAGGTAATTGCCGTGATATTTTTTGAAAAAGAGTAGATTTTGTTAGGTGATGGTATGTGATTTGTAAAAGGTCAATTCACAAATTAAAATCAACTCTAAGTCCAGAACAAGGCCTCCAAGGTCCGCAAAGCCGACAATGTCCACATTACCTGCAAGGTCCAACAATGTCTGCAAGGTCCACATTGTCTGGAAGTTTGATAAATCCCAAAAAGGTACGTGCAAGGTTCACAATGTCTATAAGGTCTAACAATGCATGCAAGGTTCACATTGCCTGCAAGTTCCAACAATGCATGCAAGGTCTGCATTGCCTACAAGGTTCACATTGCCTACAAGCTTCACAAAGCCCACAAGGGCTGGACATGACATGTTGTACAATGGGCAAGGTATGTGCAAGACAAAGACAACGTCTGACAAGCTCAAGTTATAAACAAAACCTACAACCACAATGCCTACAAGGTCCGTAAAATCTACAAGGTCCATCAAGCCCACGAGGATGGGACATGACACGTACACAACAGGCAAGTACACACAAGACAAACCTAACAAGGACAAGGCACTAACATTTGCAGCAAAGTTGGCACAAGTATATGGTCCTAGGACAAAATGCAACTGACACAAGGTTGACATTGACCCCGACCAAGATCCTAATTTGTAGTCCTTGTCCCCTACATGGACACTTGGTCATGTGCATCGCACATGACATGAGCCTATGTATACCCCCTAGTCACTTCAATGCAAGAGGTTCACAACATTCATTACACTCACACCACATTCAATTTTTGATAGGTTTTGCTCTACCTTCTCTATACTTTCTCTCTCTAGAAATTAATACACATTTATATACTTGTATTATGTTTTCCGTTCACCAGATACTTATTATCGCGCCAGAGGTGCTTACGGGGACATAACCCCCCGCGGGCATTTCCGTTTCAGGGAGCTTAGAGGCGATTCCGGCAAAGCTCAACAAAGTTCAGCAATCCCGACAAGCTCGACAGGACCAACAAGGTGCAACAAACCAAACAAGCTCGACAACGCCCAACAAGCCAAACGAGTCAAACAAGCCCAACAAGCCCAAAAAAGCATCTATTCCAACATAACACCAAAGAAGTAGAGCCCGACTGTAAGATCCGGGAAAACTACGTGTTAATATATGATGTTAAATGAAATTTTATTTTCATATCTATATTTATTAAATGTTTTATCCGTTTAAATGTGCTAAGTTATTCGTTAACTGGTCAAATATGTGTCCTTGGGATGCTATGTGAATATTTGTGGTGATTAGAATTTATTTTAAGAGGATGTTATTTCATTTCATTTTATTTTAATTATCGAAAGGAAAATTTAGTTCGTTTTATAATCATTCGGGAAATTGGTATATCGTTTGTACCAATATTTCATTCGTTGAAGTGGAAAATATTCTTAAACATTCGTTATAGACATATTTTGGTTCGTATATATATATATATATATATTATTAAATTATTCTCGTAATTATCCATATATTCTTGATAATTATCGTTTCGTAACCGATATGCTTTATTCGAATTAAAAATGATCCAGTTGATTAATATTGATCCAAAAATGTCGTTTGGGGTATTATTTTCCGTTTAATATAAATAGCTTATTCTTTAAATATTTTTATCAAAAAAATCCGTTAAAATCCGAAATGTACAGAAAAATCCCCAAATAGTGTTCTTCGTGTTCTTGATAATCAAACTCGAATTTGAAGGCGTTACCCGAGTCCGATTTTAACGCTCTAGTAGTCGAATCGAAGCTCTCTTCACCCTCTATAATCTACCATCAATTTCATGTGGGTATGCTTTGTTGATTTTTGCCCAATTTTTATTATTTCGAAATTTTAATTAAATTTGGGGATAATCTTTATTCTTGATTGTTCTTGTTAATCGATGATTGGAATAGCTTGTACAGGTTACAAGGAGTGTTTTGATACCATATTTGTGGATGTTGGTGTTGTAAATCGCAATAGATCGAATTTTGTAAGCTCACCGGCATTTTCTATGTTTTGACCGGATTTCTTTATTAATGATCGGTTCTTGATTATGTTTAAGCCATTAAATAGATCGTACGAAGGGGAACTTGTTCATGTAATCAGTTTTATAGATGGCGGTGTCAAGAAGGGACAAATATGCTCACAAAGATATTTATTTAATATAAGAGGAACCTGGAAAATATCTTTTTATTAGTAATTTATTGAATTAAAATATGAGAGGTTGAGAACTTAGTCATGCGGTGTCGTTTTAACCATATCTTTATTTTATTCTATTTTAATGATTTATCCGTGTAATGAGCAGAGTATGTTGTTATAAGGTGGAAATACCCAGTTGTTGGGAATATAATGAAAAGTTTGTTTGTTAACTTTTGTCTGCCTCTTCTTTTAGCTTCTTCTTTCATCTGTTCTTCCTTTGCTTTTATATAGAAAATCATCCAAATAACCTATAAACATTACAACTGGTATCAGAGCCATGGTTTGGCCATCGCTCCAGAAGCACAAATAGATCGTACGAAGGGGAACTTGTTCATGTAATCAGTTTTATAGATGGTGGTCGTTTTGATTGGCCGGAAAATTCTTCCGTCGCCGACCTGAAAATGTTTGGTTGGTTCAAATTCGAGTTTTTCCTTCCGTTTTGCATCAATTTTGACTGGTTTTGCATCGATTTTGACTGGTTGGTTTTTGGTTTTTCCTTCCTTAAAAATCTGCGTGTTTTGGGGGTGTTTGGGTGCTCGCCGGCGGTGGTGAGTGGCTGGAACCGCTACCGGATTCTGGTGGTGTTCTTGGCGACCCACCGTGTTCTTGGCGACCCGTTTTGGATCCAACCCCAACCCTGTTTCGATCCTCCAACCCCAATTGTTTTTCCAGAAAAGTGTTTTTGAGTTATTATTTTTCAAAAAAATCCAAAAATTAGTTTTAATTTCTAAAAAATTCATTTATTTATTTAACTTATTTTTATAAATTCAATTTATGTTTATTTAATTTCAAAAATTGATTAAATTTAATTATTTTAATTATTTTTAATTAATAATTAATTGATTTAATTGATTGATTAATTCATTAATCATTTAATTTTATTAATTAATTATTAATTAAATCTAATTAATTTAAAATTTAATTTAATTATTTTCCTTAATTAGTTTTATTCAAAAATATTTATTTAATTAGCTACAAGTGGTCAATTAATTTTATATTAATTGATTAATTTTAATTAATTAGATATCTTTTTATTTTATTGACCGATTTAGTTGGAATTGGTCTTTACTTAATGAAAAACGATTCGACTTTCGATCTAAAAATGTTTTATGGTTAATTTCTTTTCAAACGTGAGTCAGATATTTTTCTAAAATTATTTCATGAATGTTATGTGACTTGCGTGATTTATTTATTGCATTTAAATGCCAATATGTGCTACGTAAATTATGTGAACTATCTGGTTACTAAGTCATAAATACGAATAATTGTTTTGTGACTTGTTTAAATGTTTTAGTCGTGTCTAATATTATCACGAGGGGTAATTAGAATAGAAATTTTTCGGTATTGTTAGAAAATGAGATTGACGAGACTGTTGACTTAGATGTTGACTTTTATATTATGGAGATTTTAGACGAGCGTGATACGTAAATCATTTATTTAGTTAATCGTAACTACTCGATCCATTGAAATATTATTATCTATGTACAGAGGCTATTGGACGAGACAAGCCAGATTACCGAAATAGGTTAAATGAAAGAAGTCGAAGACGGATGAAGTATTGTTTGCGACTGGTTGGTTTATTTGTGAGGTGATTTAACACCAAGGAAACGTCAACACTCGTGAGGGACATTTCCAAGTATTTTCTTTCAACAGAGATATTGGTAGGAATAGTTAATGCATCCAAATTAAGTTACATAATGATCGTAATCTAGAGACTAAAGTAATGTCGTATTATTTCAGCCTTACGTAATAGCTAAGGACCAGAGGCAAGTGTTTATACTCTTCACTTAATTTCCAAGTGTTGGCTCTTTTACATTAAATTGCAAGTGTTTTATCTAATTTCGTAAATTCACGAGTATTCTTTCATACCTTTTGATATCAGATTCATATTGCCATATTAATTGGGAAACATAATTATTGTGTTGAAATGAGTTAAAGGACAGTTATTGGATTTATACGAATTCTTTCTTTCAAAAATCCTGATTTGGAAATATTAAGTTGAAATGTTGCAAACCCTAAATGATTGGGAATTTGTGAACCCGATAAGGGTAAAATGAGATTTTAAAATTTTGGGTTTTATAAGAACCCAAGGTAAATTGGAACAGTAGCGTTTGTTATGCATGTTTTCTTGAACCCTCACACTTGTACCAAGTATCACTAACTTTCACTTTATGTTTTGCATTGTAACTACCCTGACCTTATTTATTCTTCCATAATGGAATAATTTATACTGTTGAGACCGTCTAGAGCCTGTTTCTTGAACACTACCTAATATTGAGCAATTGTAATTCCTTTTTGATGTCGTAATGCCTGTTTCATTTCATACTTAACTTTGTTGAGCATGCTATTACTGATACCCTGCGATAGAATTGAAATGTTTTTAAATGGACCAATAATGGTTGGACCAGATTCGTGGTCAGAATGAATTAAGGCCAAACGAGGCCAGGGATCCTACTTAAAGGACTTTGCTGTGTGCATAGTCCGGGGTTAATGCGTGACTGATCAGCAGCTTAACCTTGATATTTTCTTAAAATGTAAAGAAATCCAATTCTAATACCATTTGTTACATTTGAGATTGATGACAGCCATATGCTCTGTACTTATGATTTATACTCTGATATCCATGTTCACCCTCTTGTTTTACTCTAGGGGTACCACTTTGACCATCTGTTCTGACCAAGATAAAAGAGTAATATCGAGTCGATTAAAACACAAAAGTTATTGAGGATTATCATGACTACATGATGGAGTAAATAACTAGAATAAAAACCATCGACAAGATAGTTTTACGATTGACTAAAGTAGGCCCTGTTAGGTCCTGCTAAGTTTGTAGAAGGGGGGGGGGGGTTGAATACAAACTATACCGTTTTATCGAATTTGTTCGTTTTAGAATAAAACAATTTAAGAACAAATTATAGCGGAATTAAATGAAACAAAATTCAAGTTAAATATAAAATATATTAAACTTGAAAGGTGTTACAAATATGGTACTGATTACAAGATTGAATCTCAAACTAATTAAAACAAATATGGTACATATATGGTACATATATTCGACATGAATTTATCTATTTTTGTAATAAAAAGATATAACAATGAACGATAGTTCGAGATACGTTCTAGGGATAAAAATCCGCTAGATAGTTAAAGCAGTACAAGTAAATGATTTCTAGTGGTTTGAATTTAACACTTTGATTTCTAGAAATGATTCACTTATCAGAAATGTCCACGGTAGTTGGTAAGCTTTTCTTGACAGAAACTTCTTGAAAGATATTATGTTATGTGTTCTGTACTTCTGTCTTGATCTTCTTTTCTTATTAATACAACTTGTTAATCCACTTGACAAGACTGCACATGCATTTCTTTTATCTAGGAATGACTATCAAAATAGTCTAGAATGACTATTGATAAGCCTGGAATGACTATCAGAATTTAGAGAATTAAAATTAGAATAAACAGAAATGAACTAGGATGACTAGCGGGATAACTATCCCTGATAGTCATTCCAGTTCATTTTTAATGTAAAATGACTTGGAATGACTACCGGGATGACTATCCTGGATAGTAATTCCAGTTCATTTTAATTAAGTAATTCTAATTTAATTCTAATTCTAATTTAAATTATTTCTAATAATTAATTTATTTCATAAATTAATTCTGAAGAATTAATTTATTCAATAAATTAATTACTTAATTTATTTGTTAAATTAATTCTGAAGAATTAATTTAATAAATAAATTAATAACTAATTTAAAGGAGAACTTAAATTCTTACAAGATAGCATAACCAATCCTTGAACCACTGGAACTTGATGAAGAATATTCATTGTCTGAAGTTGACACTTGATGTACTGTCTGGTTCATAAATGACTAACTCCAATGTTTGTTCTTCACCTTGACTTTAAACTGTGGTCCATTAGCTGTGTTAGGCCGATTACACAATATAATCAAGTATGTATACGAGAATAACAATCAAGAACTCTTTTTATAAAACAACAAACTGTAATTATATTAACAGTTTCTCTCTTAGTGATGTTAATGAATCACAAAGAGCTACTAGGTTACAAGAATAATATATTCAATGTTCGCATCCCTTCTAGGGATAACCTATCTGTGTTTATATAGTACACAGCTACATACAATCCTTACCTAATTGATACTCCTATAAATTAGCTATACAATTATTATCAATTAAGGATTGTTTCAGTCTTCTGTTCAGTCTCCTTAGCTGTATCAATATATTCTGCTTCTTTCCATCTTCAGAATATATTGCTTCTAGAATCTTTATCTTTGCACCGACAGCTAGTTCACCCTGTCAGACTTTAACAAACTCTGACCAGCTTCTATGTAAACTCTTCACCCAGTCAGACTTTATCAAATTCTGACTGGCTTCTATATAAACTCTGATATGTACCTGGGACTTAAACACTGATGAACAAACGTCAGCAATTATATCTAACAATCTCCTCCAACTTGTTCATACTAAAATGTACAAGTTAAAAAGATAATTGATGATGTCAAAACATATAACAAATGCAATGTTTAAAATATAACAGAGTTTAACTTTAACTTAGAACAGAAAACTTTAAAAACTTACAGTCAGACTTTATTTGATTTCTTGAATATCAGGCACTGTCCTGAGATAGTCCGTAAGTAATCTTCTCTCAGCTCTTTCCAGTTCAGCAATCATAATCTCCTTCAGTTCTTTATACTCTGGATCTCCTTCACCAGTTTGATATATGGCAGCCCTCAGAGAATAAATACTGTTTTTCCTCATTTCATTTCCGAGTTTTATATAATATGATTTGTCTGACTCCAAATTGAATTCCAAGACTTTGATACCCAGTGCTGTCTTGAACTTGGCACTATTTCTTTTCATCTCAACAATCTTTCCATAAGCATCTCTGTACTTAGGAATGTATGCACTAGAAACACCACCTCCAAGAAGCACTTTAGATTTCATCATTCTGTCTTTTATGACAAGAGCAGCATCATGAGTACTTTTGTTTTTGATTTTGAGAAGGTATAAAACATACTCAAGCTCTTCCCATAGCTTCAATTGAATATCAGCTTCTCCTACTCTGTATACTCTTCCATCAGACATGAAGTATAACAGAACCTCTTTCTTCAAACCCCTGTGATAGACCATCTGAACAGATTCTAGTTTATCAAGGCTCTCTTGAGATACCCCAATACCAGCTTCTGCCAGTGAAGTTTGATCTAAAGATCTGTTGTTTATTCTCTTCTCCCTATGTGAACCTAAACCAGACTTATCAAAAGATTCTTTTCCAAGTACAGTCCTGGTTTGAGAAAAGTCCACAGGTTGAAGTGTCAGAGTTTCAGAAAGTGCAGGTCTTAAGAAACCTTTGAGTTGTGGAGCTAGCTGAGTTTGTACAACTTGAGCTTTGTCAGAGGTTGTCATAACTTTAGTAGAAACATCAACATGAGCAGCGTCAGAGGTTGATTTACTTATCCTTGATTCAACTTGAGCAATGTCAGAGGTTGAATAATTCTTCTTAGGTAACTGTCCTTCTTCTACCAGTATACCCTTTCCTTTATCAGTATTTGCAATTACAGGCCTCCTGGTGTATTGTATACTCTGTTGAGTATTTTCCTTGATAGAAATTCCAGTTTCTTTCTTTCTAGGAGCCTTTACTGATTTCTTCTTATAATTTCCAGAAGCAACTTTCTTCTTATGTTCTTCTGCTAGAATATCTTCAACAGTAGCATCTTGACCATGTTCAGCTAGAAACAACTGAGTTGCAACTTCTTCATCAGTAATTGGAGATTGAGAAGAAAGAAGTAAACTTCTTACTCTTGAAGAAGACTGCCCTCCAGTGTTTATTCCTTTTCCAGCATTAGCCTGAGCATCAGAGTTTGACCTCCTCCCTTGCTCTTGAACATTCTTTTTCCTTTGTTCTTTATCTTTTGCACCACCATCAGTGGTATCATCCTTCCGAGTCAGAGTTTGAGAGCTCTTGCATTTGTCTTGAGATACTCTCTCCCCCTTTTTGACATCATCAGAAATCAATACTGATGTGAGCAGTTCCAAGGAATTAGCAATTGCATCCAGTTTATTTGACATTGCAGCTTGATTCTCTTCAACTTTTGACAATCTGGAGTTAAAAGCCTTCTGATCTTTACACAAAGAAATGTATAGAGATTTATCCTTCTGCTGTGTAAGTTCTCTTGCAGCAATATCATTTCTTAAACCTTCAATAACCTTGTCAGAAACATCAAAACGATTGTTTAATGATTTTACTTGAACAATTGTTGCTTTGAGATGACTGAGAAGTTCAGGATTTTGAATCTCTTGAGATGACTTTGTGACAAACTCTGCAGCTCTTTCATTTGAAAATATAGTATCCTTGGATGACCAAGCAGAATAGTACATATCTTGAAAGTGAGCTTCTGTAGCATGTTGAGCAGCAACTCTCTCAGAATTATCAACAGAGTTTGCAAAAGAATCAGCATTAGAAGAATCGGAAACATCTTCCTCAGCTTCAACTTGAGCTCCCTCACCATTAATAGAGTTTGTTACAACAACAACATCATCTTCCATAAGAACATTTTCTGCAGCAGTCTCAGTGTTTATCTGCTCAGCTTCATGAATCTCAGAGTTTGCAGTTTGCATTAACTCTGTTTCTTTTGTTACAACCTCAACAACAGATTGTTGTAGAGCTTCAAGCAAATCTTCATCTTCTGCTGCAATTTCATCAAATTGTTCTGCAGCAGCTTCAACAACTTGATCAACCTCCTCACCTTTGTCAGAGTTTAGATTGTTAACAGAAAGAACCTCTGTGTGAGTACCAACAGATTCTTCTATCACCAAGGTGTCTTGATCAGCTGCTACATCCTCAGTATCACAAATACTGATACTAGGATGTGCTTCCAAACCCTCTGTGAAATGTTCAGAGTTTAAAGAGATGTTTGCTTCAACTTCCATATCACATCCCTGTGGCTCAAAAATCTCAGCCTCAACATTTTCTGTAGCCTCCTGAACAAGAATTTCAGGAGCTTCATCTGCATCTTCAGGTGCAGCTTCCTCAACTACATCATCAGCATTTGATGTAGGAGCTTCATTTTGAAAAACAGTCTCCATAAAAACTCTGTCCTCAGGAACAGCTTCATCATCTGGAATCTCAAGATCATCAACAACATTGGAAGAGATATTCCCAGCACCAAACAAATGTGCTGCTACCAATCTTCTTTTTCTCTGATGAAGAGTTTCTTCATCAGTTTCAGTCTCTTCATCAACAGCATCAGTCTTTGCCCTATTGGCTCTTCTTTTCTTCATTCTTCTCTTCTGAGGCATATCATCAGCATTTGATGCCCCAGCTTCAGTATTTATGCTGACAGACTTAACAGCCCTTACCTTAGATTTCTTTGACCTTTGTGGTTGAGACACAGAAGGCCCAGCTTCAGCGTTTGCTAGCTGTTGTTGTTGTAAGTTATCCAGGAATTGTTGCACAGACTCAGGCAACAGTAACACACCAACATCTCCTTTCTTGTTATCCTTGTTAGTGAGATCAGAAAATATGCGTTTATGCAATTTAAATGAGAGGATAACATCATCCTCTACAATCTCAACATTAGGGCAACAAAAATTGAATATCAATTGACAAAATCTAGAGAAATAAACAACATTTCTATTTTCTAGCATCTTCTCACCAATATTAGTTAAAACTAATCTAGCAACATCAAATTGACTGCCATAGAGAAGAGAATACCCGATCTGTAGACTATCCGTGGGAATCGCATCCCAATTCGTGCACTTCTTTCCAAAAGCCCGAGTAATGCAATCGAAAAAGAAGCTCCATTCCTTGCGCAAAAGAGGCCTTTTGAGTTGACCTATCTTTGACAACGGTCCAGAGTATCCTATCTCCCTCATCATTCTGACTAACTCAAAGTCTCCAACAGTTGTGAATGCATTGAAATCTTCAAGACCCAAAGCATCACGAACAGTAGTAGGAGTAACAATAAATTCATCTCCTTGAAACTCAAAAATGATAGATGGAGATCCAGACTCTCCTCCATCATCATAAGTACCTGTCTGCCAAAAAGTCCTTATTTGTGACGCAGACAGCTTCGACGGTGCGGTGAGAGCAGTGCCGATATCAGAGTTTGTCAAGAAACTCTGAATCAAATGAAACGCCTCCGGTGCGTTCTCATTTGCTAAAGGAGCTGAGTAATTGTTAGGAACAAATTCTAACCCAGAAGCAATAAACATTGTTGTAGCCATTAGAACAGTTTAGAAGAAAGCAAACAGAGAATAGATTGTATGCAGTGAAAGTGTTTGAGACAATGTGTGTAAGTAAAAGCTTATGAAAAGTTGAGGTGTGTAAAAGAGTGAACCGTTTATGTGTAGTATATTTAAATAATAACTGTGAAGATTAAAACTCAAACGTTTTAATCATTACTACACACAGCAGGCGTCTTTGAAAAGTGTGTGAGTGGGACAGATGTCAAACGTGCATATGCTGACAGCTGTATGTAACAACTTCCAACACACACGCGCAGTAAAAATAGCCATAATTATCGCATGTCACATTGTTCAAAATACTTAATCTCTCTCTTCTCTGTTTAATACAAATATGAACCATTTGTTATCATATTCTTTTGAATTTCAAAACAAATGTCTAATCTCAAAATTATAAAATGTCTGAAACCAATAAAATTTATTTTAATCATCAGAGATTAAAATTAAATTACCTCGGCGTATTTCACACAATACATCAGTGTTTACCATTTGTCCTTCTTTGTCAATAAACTCTTTTCTCAAACTGTACATATGTGAAAATATGTGTGTGCTATAGCAGAGTTTACCGAATATTAATATTTAGACCATCTCAAAGTGCATAAAATCCATAAACTAAAGTAGTAAAAACTGGTTGCCTAAACTCTCATGTATAAAATAAAATCTGATTTTATATCTAAACTCTGTAATACTGATATCCTTTCATTTGGATATATCTTTTATTTTTCACCCCCTTTATATATATATATATATATATATATATATTTTTTTAATTAAATTTTTATTTTTCCAGTAATCAGTGGTTGGCACTAGTCACCAAAAATCAAAGATTTTAGCCCTTATTTCATACAATAAGTTCCTGGATCTTCCTAGGCACAACATGATCTCAAAGGAATTTGTGCTCTTTTTGGCATCTTTTGATTTGAGGGTGAATTATTTGCAATTAATAATCAGAGTTTAGATTTTTCATCAGTTAATACAATTAATTTATGAGAGAAAATGCAAACAGCTAATACAGACTCAGTGTATAGGATCAATAAACTAAGAGATGCTATAAATATAGAGACAGTATCATGCTGTGTTAACTTACTGCACATATTTGAGATCAGAATCTATATAACTCTTAAGGATTCACAATTACTTACTGAGAATTATGTTCCATATAAATTTCTTCATTGGTCCTTATGGTTCAGAAAAAATTACAATCAGAGTATAACATCAGACTTTAACCGACAGAGTATGACCAACACTTTATGACTAACAGAGTTTAGCATCAGAGTTTACTTTCAGAGTTTATGACACTGGTACTCATAACAGTTAATACATGCAAGGAGTCATGAGCATAAAAATCAAACATGTATAGTTTTTGAGTCTAACCCGTATCTCTAGTCAAAACCAGAGATCATTCCAAGTTCATTTACCAATCTTGTAAAAGTAGCTTCACTCAAAGGTTTGGTGAAGATATCTGCAAGTTGTTGGTCTGTAGACACAAAATGAAGCTCAATGTTTCCTTCTTCCACATGTTCCCTGATAAAATGATACCTTATGCTGATGTGCTTGGTCATGGAGTGCTGTACTGGATTTCCTGTCATAGCAATAGCACTTTGGTTATCACAGAAAATAGGTATTTTAGAGTACTTCAAACCATAATCTAGCAACTGATTCTTCATCCACAGAATCTGTGCACAACAGCTACCAGCAGCTATATACTCTGCTTCTGCAGTGGATGTGGAAATAGACTTTTGTTTCTTGCTATACCAAGAAACCAATCTGTCACCTAAGAATTGACAGCTTCCACTTGTACTTTTTCTGTCTATCTTACAGCCTGCAAAATCTGCATCAGAGTAACCAATTAGCTTAAACTCTGATTCTCTAGGATACCACAAACCCAAGGTTATGGTTCCTTTGAGATATTTGAAAATCCTTTTTACAGCTGTTAGATGAGGCTCTCTGGGATCTGCTTGAAATCTTGCACAAAGACATGTTGCATACATGATATCAGGTCTACTTGCAGTAAGATACAGTAAAGACCCAATCATGCCTCTATAGGTTGTCATATCCACTGTAGCACCTGTGTCTTTGTCTAGCTTTGTTGCTGTAGCCATGGGAGTTGTAGCAGATGAACTATCAAGCATACCAAATTTCTTGAGAAGATTTCTGGTATATTTTGCTTGATTGATAAAAATACCATCATCTGTTTGCTTGACCTGTAAGCCTAGAAAATAACTAAGCTCTCCCATCATGCTCATTTGATACCTGGATTGCATAAGCTTTGCAAACTTCTTACAAAGTTTGTCATTAGTAGATCCAAAGATAATATCATCTACATAAATTTGAACTAAAAGCAAATCATCACCAGAATTGAAATAAAACAAGGTTTTATCAATTGTACCTCTTGTGAACCCACTTTCTAAAAGAAATTGAGCAAGAGTTTCATACCATGCTCTTGGTGCTTGCTTTAGTCCATATAATACCTTGTCAAGCCTGTAGACATAATCTGGATGCTTGGGATCTACAAATCCTGGTGGTTGTTCAACAAACACTTCTTCTTCAAGCTTCCCATTGAGAAAAGCACTCTTTACATCCATCTGAAAGACTTTAAACTTCTTGTGTGCAGCATAGGCCAGAAAAATTCTTATGGCCTCCAATCTTGCAACTGGAGCAAAGGTTTCATCATAGTCAATTCCTTCCTGTTGTGAATAACCTTTAGCCACAAGTCTAGCCTTGTTTCTTGTAATCACACCTTCACTGTCAGTCTTGTTTCTGAAAACCCACTTTGTACCTACAATTGATCTATTCTTTGGTCTCGGTACAAGTGTCCAGACTTCATTTCTTTCAAATTCATTTAACTCTTCTTGCATTGCTGTAATCCAATTAGCATCTTGAAGAGCTTCCTCCATTTTCTTTGGTTCTGTTTGAGACAAGAAAGCATGATACAGACACTCATTATTTGTTGCACTTCTAGTTCTCACACTAGCATCAGGATCTTTAATTATGAGATCAGGTGTGTGTGCCTGTGTCCACTTTCTTGCTGTTGGTAAGTGGTTTCTTGCACCATTATTGGATCCTCCCCTTTGATCCATGCTTTCCTGATTCATATGTTGACTTTCTGCAGTATCTGAGGCTCCCCCTGAATTGGATGGCTCAGAGTTTGAATTGTCAGAGTTTGAATCAGTTTCCTCAACTGACTCACTTGCTGTGTCTTGTTGAGCTTCTTCACGCTCCCCCTCAACTGGTTCTCTATTTTGTTCAATTTGAGAATTTCCAGTTTCTCCAGTATTTACCAGTAGAGGTTCAGAGTATGCTTCGTCAGAGTTTGTCAGAACCGCTTCATCAGAGTTTGTCGGTACTGCTTCATCAGAGTTTACATCATCAGAGAATAAACCTTCATTTTCAAAACGCAGTTGATCATATCCATCTAAGTCATCAAGTCCAGTTATTTTCTTGTCATCAAATGACACATGAATGGATTCCATGATCACTTTAGTTCTCAGATTGTAGACTCTGAATGCTTTTGTTGACAATGGATAACCAACAAAGATTCCTTCATCAGCTTTTAACTCGAACTTTGTCAACTGTTCAGGATGAGTCTTCAACACAAAGCATTTGCATCCAAATATATGAAAATATTTCAAATTTGGCTTCTTATTTTTCACCATCTCATATGGTGTTTTCCCATGCTTGTTGATCAGTGTAGCATTTTGAGTAAAACAAGCAGTTTGAACAGCTTCTGCCCAGAAATAAGTTGGCAACTTTGCTTCATCAAGCATTGTTCTGGCTGCTTCAATTAAAGTTCTGTTCTTTCTTTCAACTACACCATTTTGCTGTGGAGTTCTAGGTGCAGAAAATTCTTGTTTCACTCCTCTTTCCTTGCAGAAAGCTTCCATGATTGAGTTTCTGAATTCAGTTCCATTATCACTCCTTATAATTTTGACTTTGTGCTGTGATCCTTTGTCCAGTAGATTTACATGATCCATCAGAGTTTGAGCAGTTTCATCATTCTTTGATAAGAAATACACCCATGTATATCTAGTATATTCATCAACAATTACTAGAGCATATTTCTTTTTGCCCATAGACATCACATTCACTGGTCCAAAGAGATCAACATGTAGAAGATGATAAGGTTCCACTACTGAAGATTCAGATTTGCTCTTGAAAGATGACTTCCTTTGCTTTGCCTTTTGACAAGAATCACATAGGCCATCTAGACTGAGTATTGATTTTGGAAGTCCCCTTACAAGATCCTTTCTTATTAGCTAATTTATGTTGTTCAAATTGAGATGAGAGAGCTTCTTATGCCAATTCCAACTCTCTTCATTTGACATTCTTGCAGTCAGACACACTGTTTTTCCATCAGAGTTTGTTACCAAACTTGCTTCATAAATGTTGTTGCACCTGTGTCCAACTAGAACAACTTTTCCAGTAGATTTACTGATAACTTCACAGTATTCAGTATGAAAATCTACATGGTTTCCTCTGTCACAGATTTGACTCACAGATAGCAGATTATGCTTGAGTCCTGAGACTAGAGTTACATTTGTGATGATGACACTTCCAAGATTAATATTGGCATATCCCAGAGTGTGTCCTATGTTGCCATCTCCATAGGAAACCTTTGGGCCAGCTTTCTCCTTAAAGTCTGATAGCAGGGCTTTATTTCCAGTCATATGTCCTGAGCATCCACTGTCCAAGATAAGTGTGCTCTCTTTTATACCCTGCAATCACAAACAAACACTAAGTGTTAGTTTTAAGGACCCAGACTTGCTTGGATCCTTTGTCTTTCTTAACAGTGTTAGTTTTTGCAGCGGAATTACTATCAACAGAGTTTAAACTAACATTGTCAGACTTTACACTTGCAGAGTTTGCTCTAACCCACTTCAGATTGGGTTTTAGCTCATAATAGTTGTGATAAATAGCATGATAACTCTTGCAAGTATAAATGGAATGCCAAGTGCTCCCACAGTGTGTGCATAAAGTCTGTGGTCTAACCCTAACATAATCATTCTTTACTCCTGATGTAGAAGGTAAAGAATTGATATTTTTATTCTTTGTGCAGTAATTAGCAAGATGATTAGAACTACCACAATTATAACATGTTTTCCTTGGAGCAGCAGCATTAGGCAAATGATTATTTCTTTTATTTATGCCTATCTTTCCATTCCTATTCTTCTTGGACCCTTTTGGTTTCATGGCAGATTTTACCTCTTTCAGCTTATGATTGAACTATTTTCCTGTCATCAAACCAACATTAACCTGTTTTTCACAAGTTTTTACTGGCTTTCTAACAGCTTCTCTTTCCATAAGTTTTTCTGTTATAATATTTTCTTGTCTTTCACAGGCTTCATCTGATTCCATATCAGCTTCTCTTATTACAACAGATTTTAACTTATTGGCTTCTGGAACAAATATCACAGGTTTAAGTTGTGGTTTAACCTTAACCTTGTCTTTAAACCTAAGTTCATCATTTTCACAATAGCCTAAACCTACAGAATCTGTCTGAAACACTTGATGAGTGTCTCTTCCAGAATCTGTCCAAGTCTTGATTATTTTTCTTTCTTTTTCTAGATCAGATTCTAATTGCTTATATCTTTTGAGCAACTCCTGTTCTACATAAATAGCATCATCTCTTTCTTTTTGAATCTGCTTCATCTTTTCAAGTTCTCCTTCAAGAAACTTGTTTCTATCTTTAAGACTAAGATTCTCAGCTTTAATTCTCTCATTCTCTAAAGTCTGATCCCTATAGCTAACATGTACGCTTTTCAGTTATACTCTTAACTCAGATATATTATCAGTATCATAAGCATAAGTAGTTAGGGGTACCTTATTTTCAGATGATTCAGTCTCATCTCTGACAGTTGCCATTAGAGCATAATTTTCTCCATCATCAGAGTCTGAAGTATCTGCCCAGTCTTTGCCTTTAGAGATGAGTGCTTTCTCAGATTTGCCTTTCTTGCACTCTGGGGCATAGTGACCCATCTCCTTACACCTGTAGCACTGGATTTCAGATTTATCCTTCTTGCCAGACTTGGTCTCCCTTCCATCAGACTTTCTAAAACTTTTCCTTTCAAAGTTTGAATCTTTCCTTGAGAATCTCTTTCCTTTATTAAAGTTCTTGAATCCCATCTTCTTGAAAGTCTTCACCATTAAAGCAGCCATCTTCATCATCTCTTCTTCATCATCCTCAGAATCAGAAGCTTCATCATCAGTATTTGAGCCATCATCAGAGTTTGATGACTCACTGTCAGATTTGATGACTAAAGCCTTTCCTTTGGCTTTCTTTCTTGAAAGTTCCTTCTTGACGGGCTTCTCCTCAACTTTGAGAGCAACAGATTTTGTCTTTTTGCTTAATCTTCTATTCCTTTGTTCTATCTCCAGTTCATGAGTTTTTAACAACCCATAGATTTCATCAAGATCTGTATCAGCAAGCTCATAATTATCTCTTATTGTGGTTGTCTTTAAATCCCACTTTTCAGGTAGAGATAACAGAAACTTGAGATTAGACTCTTCAAGTTCATATTCTTTATCAACCAGAGACAGATCATTCAATAGTTTGCAAAATCTGTCATAAGTCTCAGTCAAGGTTTCATTAGGTCTTGAATCAAAGTGCTCATACTCCTGTGTGAGTATTGTCTTTCTGTTCTTCTTAATAGCACTTGTTCCCTGGCATCTGACTTCTAAAGCATCCCATATCTCTTTGGAAGTTTTGCAGCCAATTACTCTGTTAGACATAACATTATCTAAAGCACTGTGAAGAAGATGTCTAACCTTTGCATCTTTTGCAATTGATGAGATGTCCTCAGGAGTCATATCTTTCTTTTCCTTTGGAACAGTCTTTTGTTCTTGACCATCAACAACAGGGGACAATTTAGTCGGCATATGAGGACCATCATAGATTCTGTCAAGGTATTCTGGATCTGTAGCCTCCAGAAACATGGTCATCTTCACCTTCCAAATTGGATACTCTACTGGCCTGAGTATTGGAACCCTGATTGTTTCATATCGACTCACAGAATTAGGCTTCACCTGTTCAGCCTTGGGAGCAGTTTGATTTTCTTCAGACATGATTATTACTGTGTTTGAATCGTAAAACTGTATATATTAAACAGCCTTGGCTCTGATACCAATTGTTAGGCCGATTACACAATATAATCAAGTATGTATACGAGAATAACAATCAAGAACTCTTTTTATAAAACAACAAACTGTAATTATATTAACAGTTTCTCTCTTAGTGATGTTAATGAATCACAAAGAGCTACTAGGTTACAAGAATAATATATTCAATGTTCGCATCCCTTCTAGGGATAACCTATCTGTGTTTATATAGTACACAGCTACATACAATCCTTATCTAATTGATACTCCTATAAATTAGCTATACAATTATTATCAATTAAGGATTGCTTCAGTCTTCTGTCCAGTCTCCTTAGCTGTATCAATATATTCTGCTTCTTTCCATCTTCAGAATATATTGCTTCTAGAATCTTTATCTTTGCACCGACAGCTAGTTCACCCTGTCAGACTTTAACAAACTCTGACCGGCTTCTATGTAAACTCTTCACCCAGTCAGACTTTATCAAATTCTGACTGGCTTCTATATAAACTCTGATATGTACCTGGGACTTAAACACTGATGAACAAACGTCAGCAATTATATCTAACAAGCTGCTTTTAACTTTTGTTCAACCTTTGTAACCTGTACATTTGCTGTCACACATCTGAAATCTCTGTCATTTTAATAAATCCACTTCCTTGAATACTTCACTAAGACTTGATCAAATAATTGAACTTCTTTCAATGTAGTATTTCTTCAAGTCTGTAAGATGACTTTAATCTGTATTCTTTTGACTGATATGATCTTCTGAGATTCCTGTGATACTGTGACAATTGAATTATTACTTACTTATTACAAACTTGTTTAAGTTGAGTTGTATCCTCGATGTTAACAAATATGCCTAAACATATGCCTTTCAGGCCCGAGGAGGTGGAATGCCGTGCAAAATAAGTGTTATTATAATGACCAAGTACAAATTGTAATTGTCATATTTACACTCGATATAAGTTTGAGGATTAACATCGAAGTGTTAGAGTAAGGATTTTGTAAAGTCTAAAGGTTATACTTATTAGTAGTATAAGTAACTATTGAGATAAGAGTGTTAATCTAGATTGTTATATCTATTGATAGAACTATTCAGAACGAGTGGAACTTGGGATACGTATCTTGGACTCCAGGAAAGTTTACCAACCCTTACTCTATTGTTCTGAGTAGGTATATTTTCAAATTTTCAATATTTGTGTATTCCAAATTATAAATCAACTCTTTTGTTGCGAGTATTGTGGCAAGTTTTCTAATAATATATTCTATATATCAAAATATTTGATTCCTGTTTATGCAAGTTTTCGAAACCTATGACTTACTACTATTGTTGTGATTAAAAATGTTTTTAGATATATTTTGCAAATATGGTATTGTTGTCATACTTGAATCTTTCGAGAATCGTGATTGGTTTATAAGCTATATGACATGATAGTTATAAGCTGGGATTTATAAAGGCTCTTAGAATAGAGCATGTGAATCATATTTTGAACTTAGACCGGGAGTCGATATATTTTCTTTAGACAGTTGAGGTTTACTTTTTCGATAAGTATTATTGAGTGAATATATTCAATTGTTTTATTATTAAAGGGAATATTATTTTAAATATTCCACTTAGATTGATTATTTAATATTTATTGAGCTTATGTTTATTATTTAATCATTTATTATTTGTTGGATATTATTTGAATATTTATTAAAAAAAATTAATCAATTTAAAATGATTTATATTATTTAAAAACTTTCTTTGACCTTATGGAAGATATTTTCTGACCTTCAGAAAAGTTATTTAAATATAGCAGGGTTCCCAAATGTTATTTCCGAGCTAGTGATCACAATTCTTGATCACTCATTTCACCTTCCTCCATAGCATCTAGCAAGTCTTTATCTAGGACACGATCACTTTCAGTTGTGAGATTTGTTGGTCTGACTGGCAAAGTTGTGACTTTCTTCAATCTATTCTTCAACTGATGATACCTTTTAATGTTGGCAATACAATAGTCTTGAATGATGTCAGCAACTTCAGTCTTCTCTTCTGAAGCAAATCCAGTAGTCCTTAGCATGTTCTCCAGCTTGATCAGATGCATTGCAGGATAGATCTTTAAAGAAACATGATCCATTCCACAGGTTTGAAGTGATCTTCCTTTATAAAATTTAATTTCAAATGGAACACTAACCACCTGAGGACTGACCCTTATAGCAAATTCCTTGAGCTGTTCATGCAGCAGTACATCCAAATAAGAATCTCCTTTCACTCTGCTCATGAGAATCCACAGCTCTGACAATGATCTACTTGCAAATCAATCCAGAGAAACATTGATAGTTCCTATGCTTTGGCAAGATACATAGATGATCATTTCACTTCTCACTCTGTCAAATCCAGCAGTAATCCTTAAGATTTCTTCTTGTAAGGCCTTCTTGTAAATTGAATTATCTGGATTGACCTTCATGAATCTCTGAAGAAGACTGATGAACTCCCTATCATTGTTTGACCCTTTCTGAGGGACTGTAAACATCTCTTTTGCTTTAGCCCATTTCTCACCCTTTTTCAGTCTGATGTCCAGCTTCCGGTCTTTGGCTTGCAGGCTATGAAAATGTTGTGTCACTTCATGCTCAGCTTTTTGAATTTGAAGCTTTTCAGATATAATCTGAGAAACCTTTGCATTCTCATCCTTCTTTCTCCTGTTGTTTCTTCAGTTCTTTCTCAGAAGCAGGATCAAGGTTGAATAGATCATCTTGATCATCCCATTCTTCAAAGTCAGCTTCCTTCTCAATCTCCTCCTCTCCAAAGATGTCTTCATCATCATCAAATTGCAGATCTTCATCATTAAGTGCATCTTGGAAGTAGAAATCATCTTGAGGTAGCTTTCTCTTGTCCTTCTGAGTACCATAACCAGAAGCTCCACCTTGTACATCTTCTACCTTATTCTCTCCTTCCTTCTCCTTATTCTCCCCCTTAGTTGAGGAATCCTCTACAGATTTGACTTTGTCAGCCTTAGGATCCTCCTTCTTACTTCTTTCTTCTCTTCCATCTCCTCCTTCATCCTTGCCATCATCATCCTCATCATCATCATCACCCTCAAAGAATTTCTTATGTTCAGCATTGGGTTGATGTGAGTTCTTGATCATGTTGTAGAGATGCTTCATGCCTTCATTCAGATGCTCCATCCCTCCTTCAATCTTTGCAAACTTCTGATCATTAAACCACTTATTTTCATCAACAGTCTGCTGAATGTAGTCCACTTGAGTTCAAATGGTAGCAATCTGCTTGACACTCTCTGTTATCTCAACATTTGAATTTGTAATCTCAGAGATGTCTGAAGCCACTAACACCTGGGATTCTTGAATAGCATTCATCTTGGGGAGTAGAGTAGTCTTTAATCCTTTAATTTCATCCTTGATAGTACCCAGCTGATTAGTTACAGAGGTGGAAGAAGAAGACCGTTCTGAAAGATGTGTGTCCTAAATCCAATCATGGATGATGAGTTAAGAGATACTTTGTTCAATCTGATTCAAGTTTGTTTAAATTAATAAAATGGTAATATGTTTTATAACGGGCTTTATATATTTAAAGTGTTTAAATTAGATGATCCATAGTTTAGAGTAAAGCTTTAGTGGATTATGATGAGATCATGATAATGAGACCTTAAAGATGATAACTCTAAACTTAAATAGTTCCTGGTCGTAGGATAATTAATTGGTAGTTAATTAATCCGCAAAGATCGGAACATACTATGCTTGCTTCATTATGAAGGATGTCTGTTCTCATAGATATTTGTGTGTTGACACTATAGCTAGTATGTAGGTGCTTATTAGGAATGAGTTCACTAAACATGACTCGATCAGTTGAACAACTAATGGAGTTCACTCATGTGTCAGTAGTTGTTCATATAGTGATGGTTGTACAAGTGTCCTTTGACTTGAGATCATCATAGTCATCTTGTGTACACTGAACTATACTTTGGTTTAGCTCTTAGTCTCGAGGGACAATAATTATTGCTCTTCTGGGTATAGGAATTTATGCACGAAGATAGTGAATGGTCAATAAAGGATCTGCCCCTTCCAGTGAAGGAAGAGAATGTCTTATGTTATTCCATTTATGCTAGTTCAGGAATCTCTGGCCAGAGTGAATGAAATTAGAAAGAAGTTTCTAATTTGCATTAATCGGAACTAAGCATAGTGAATAGGAAAGAATATGATTAAATTAGATAGGCTTGACACGAGATCCATGCCTTGTATTTAATCGGGACATTGCAGGGTAGAAGTAATTCATTGTACAGTAACTAGTCACTGAATAGGTTCTTGGTATTCTAAGCAGTGAATTCATATTATCCGGATAGTCGCGATATGCTGAGAAGTATCACTCACGATGTAGAATAAATATGATTAATTTATTAATCGTATTTAATAAATTAGAAGAATTCATATAAATAATAATAAAATAGTTTTATTATTATTTATTTCTACTACCGGCTTAATATTGAACCTACATGGTCACACCATAAAAGAGAATGATTTGATAGTGAAGGAATTAATTAATAATGGCTAGTCATTATGATTTATGAAATAAATATTTGATTATCATTTTTTATAATCAATTAAATATGATTTAATTTATTATAAATTAAATAAGAAGAGTTCTTAATATTATTAATTAAGAATTTAATTTAAGAAATTAAATTAAGTGAGAGAATCATTTTCTAAAGAGTTTAGAAAAAGAATTAATGATTAAAAGAGTTTTAATTATTAATTAATTGATTAATGAGATTAATTAATTAAATGGTTAATAATAATAATATTTTATAGGACAAATATTCAGCTGAATATTTTGCCTATAAATATACTATTATAAACCCTATTGCCTCTAACCCTAATTTTATAAGGAAAAAAAAAAGGCAACCCAAATTCTCTCTCAACCGCTTCCTCTCTCCATTGATTCAAGCTCTTGGTGGATACCGGTGGAGTGCTTCACATATTGAGGAGCAGCTACTGAGAGTCTATATTCATCATATTTGGATCGCTTTTAAAGGTTAGTAATCGATTCTTTAATTTTCTCCATGAATCATATGCGTTTTTATGGGTTTTATATATAAATAATTGTTATCCATGCTTCCGCGTATGCAATAAAACACAAAATTGGTATCAGAGCATAGGTTGTATGCATATAGATACGTGGTAAAAATTTCAGAATTTTATGATGTTGTATGAATTTATTATCAATTTTATCGTATATGGGGCTATAATCGATTTAATTGAGAATTAAATCAGAGTAAATTATAAAATTATTTTTTATCCCAGAATATGATTCTACAATTGTTGTAGATCAGTAGGATATCTTTTTCAGAATTTATTGATATGTAGATTCTTTATTTTTGATTTATGAAAGTGTTTTTAAATCAATATTTATAATCTGTATATATAAATATGTGTAATGTTTTGGCTGATGATTATTGTAATCATTAGTTAGTGATTACACAGTAATCTGTGCACAGAAAAAGACAAGAACAAAAGTTAGTCGATCAGTATTGTGTCAGCCGTGGTCTACCATGACAATCACGTGTCCGGCGCGTGTGGTACACGCGCGGTTGCAGCTGGTGCGCGATTGTGTTTACCTAATTCTTTTGTTTTGGTTCGTTTGAACGCATCCGAACTCCGATTGAGGCGTGTAAGGTACCGTTGGATTCGTTTTTTCGAGATGCACCTTCTGGGATTAATTAAAATTTTAAAGAAATTTATTTTAAATTAATTATAGCCCTTAAAGTGTATTTGATGCCTTATTTGATAATATTAAATGCATGCAATAATTCGTACATTGTTTATTATTGCGCTACATGTTATAATTTGACTATATATGAGTTTATTGATGTTTATACATGCGATGTACGTTTATATTTTTTCATGCGATGATAGACTTAGGCGAACACAATGAACATAGGATTCGCGTTAGACGCTCTAGGTTAGGTAAAGATGTTTAATAACCTAATTAAGAATATTATGAGTACAACCATGAGATTCTTATGTTTATGAAACATAGAGTGAAATTCTCTTTTGATGTTGAAAATGAAAATTTTTGTCTAGGCCGTTGGGTTTTAAGCGGGACCGATGTGACCCCTCCAACACACTGAGAATTTTTCATTTAAATATCATAATTGTATCTTGTTCAAGAAAAAGAGAACCTCCTAGTAATATGATTATGGTTGCAACATAATATAATCCCTCTTAATTAAAATTTATATCAAGTAGTAAATGGCCAATGACACAACGGGCTTGTGTCGGTCATAGCCTTCCAACATAATAGCAAGTAGAGTTCTTATATTGAGACATTGTCGTTTCGTGCTATAGCCGAGGGCTTTGTTTTGAGATTAAGGGATGCTTGTCTATCACATGAGATGTGTATGATAAATTAGGTTCCAATTGTCGTTACGTGCTACAGCCGTGGGCTTTTGGAATTCTAATTTAATTATACAAGATGTTGGGTTTGACTTGACTTAGAATATTGAGTGAGTCGTGCCACAACCGACACTCAATGATTCAAGAGGCTAAAAGATAATAAGGAATAACATGAGATGTAGTTGACAAAAGTTGTCTTCCTATGGAACATCACATTGCGTTTCGTGCCACAGCCGAGGTGATGTGATGGAAAATAGGATCCTTATTCTCACTAACATTATGAATGTTTAGTTATACATATAGAGGGTTGTATAACTTAAATAAAATTGTGGGAGCCACCAATGAATAAAGACCCGATTCACATGGTGTTATAAGAATAAAATTGAATATTTACTTAGTAGTTATGTGTATTCACTTATAGAATTATATATATACTATAACTTCTGCAATATCACACATCATAGTAGAATAGCACGTTGACTTATCCCATATATGCTGATGAACTTTGAAACTTGAGAAATGTTCTCAAGAATTAAAAGTTAGACTAAATGCTTAACTCGTTAATATAAAATATCTTATTTGTAATATACATGAAGATGCATATGAGACTAGGTGCATTAGGTTTAATAATGCAAATGTTGTATAGTAAACCAAACTGATGTCTATGAGCTTAAGACTGTGAAGACAGTATGAGCACAAGGACATTCAGGGTTACCTTGTTACTTCTATAAGAGTTGTCGAATGTGATAAATAAGACGACTGAATATAGGAAATCAAATGAGCTATTCCATAATAGTTATGCTGAGGGTTGATCTATGAATAATCATAGACTCATGACAATCAATTTGATTGATTGTCTAAGGTAGGTTGATTTTGTCATAGATGGAAGCTAAGTCGAGATATGATCTTGAAGTAGCTTCCGAATACGAACTCGCAAATTTGTTATGAACTCTTACATGAAAAGGCTGGATATCGGGTTGTTTGAAATCTACTTCATGTTGAAGATTGTTGAGACGTATTTTCCTTCTTAAGAAAGCTCTATTCTTTAGTCTAATAATGGTTCTGAAATCAAGTAGTGGTAGATGAACCATACCATCAAGTAGAAGTTTGTAAGAGAGTGATAGCATAGTTAGTCAAAGGCTAAGTTTGACTCCAAAAGCAAAAGAGTTTGTTGCCACCTATCAAAGGTGGGTTATTGGAAGATCAACTACAAGAGTTGTCTTGTAGAGTTGAAGAATTAGAGAAGTTTAGTGGGACTGAAACTTCTCATTTTGAAATAGGGACTATGGAATAGAGGTAATGGAAATCCAAAGAACCGTAGGCTTGGTTGCACGAGTGAGAAGAGTATTCGCTTATTGCATGGTGATGGGTTACAAGAACCATATGATTATTGAATCACATTATGCATGCGAAACTCGTCTCACTAGAAAGACCACTATATCTCTATTTTCTTGAAATAGAGAGATAATGAGCTACAAAAGTGTTAAAATGAGTACACATAATTGTATGTGCACCAGTGACAACACATGCCAGAAAAAGGATTCACACGTTTCATTAGAATTCATGGATATGATCCGGATTCAGATATATGTATTTGGTACAATACAAATCCGAATCTTTTGGAGTGATTCAAAATGAATAATAATGAAATACAAAACAAAGCAGCAAGTGTTGTGACTCTTTGATAAGATCAAAGAGATATACACGTGAGTGAGTGTTTTGAGGTTATCTCAAATCTTAAGTTTAAAGCTTCACGTTGGACAAATCCTGAGATCCACATGTAGATGGAATGTATGAAGGAACTAACGAATTTTGTTAGACATCGTTCGGTTCATGTTAAGCTAAATTGATCTTCTAATATATATTTAGAGTTGAATTTTGTAAATATCGGTATATATGCTGAATATTGTATCTTCTTTGACTGTTCCTAAGTTGTCATATGAGATATGTAGTGCAAGGAACACAAGTCTTAAACTTGTTAAGATTTGGGATGTCTGGCTTATGTCAAAATGTTTAATTTGATAAGCTAGATGGTAGATCCAAAATGTAAGTTTGTGAGATATCCTAATAATAGTCAAGGATATCGGTTGAATATTCTACTGAATATAGTGTGTATGACATAATGTCTGCTTAGAGGAATTGTTCATTCTAGAAGGGTTCAGTGGGAGGAAGGTTGAACTTAACTAAGTTCAAACACCACAAATTACAAAGGTTCTATAGGAAGAACATTTTCAGACAAGATAATATTTTGTAGGTTAGCTTAAGTATAGGTCTTGATATTTTATCACCAACCTGAGAGGTTGACTGCCTTGTCATCAAGAATGACAATGAGGTGTCAATTATATGATAATGACCTTATGACCTATACTAAAGCTATGAGTTATGACTCGGAGAAATGGCATAGTCCATGAAATCCGATATAGATTCCATGTAAATCAACCAAGCACGGACTATGGTTGAGGACCTAAAGGTGTCATAACCGAAAGGATACAAGTGAGTCTATAAAAGGGAGATTAGAGTGATTGGATGGGTAAAGACCTATAAGTCCTTGCTTATTCTGAAAGGATTCAATCAAAGCAAAGAGATTGACTTTGATGAAAAAATTTCACATGAAGATAGTGCTCAAGTCTATTCGGATTTTGTTTTCGTTTGTGGCTAGTAATGACTATAATATCTAATAATGGTCGAACGATCGACCCTCCTCGATAGGAAAATTGAAGAGGATGTGTAGTTGACACAATTAGAGGGATTTATTGCTATGAGTAGCAAATCTATGGTCTAATAGCCACGACAA
Organism: Heracleum sosnowskyi; assembly: GCA_030848705.1. Classification (NCBI taxonomy): domain Eukaryota; kingdom Viridiplantae; phylum Streptophyta; class Magnoliopsida; order Apiales; family Apiaceae; genus Heracleum; species Heracleum sosnowskyi. Next base: position 36,826,110 of record CM061238.1, read on the forward strand.
TCCATTTATGGATTGAAGCAAGCTTCTCAATGATCGAACATCTGTTTTGATGAGACAATCAAATAGTTTGATTTTATCAAAGACAATGATGGATCATGGATCTACAAGAAGGTTTGTGGGAGCGTGATGACATTCCTAATAATGTATGTGGATGACATACTTATGATAAGGAATGATGTATCGACGCTAAAATTAGTCAAAGTGTGGTTATCTAGCATATTCTCTATAAAGGACTTGGGAATGGCTTCCTATGATATAGGAATGAGAATTTATAGGATAAACCAAGTGTTGGGCTAAACCCAAAGTGTGTACATCATTTATATGCTAAGATGTTTAGCATAAATAACTCCAAGAAGTTACTTGAATTGTCAAGTCACATAGTTACTTTCTCCAGGATAGTGTCTTTCTACGACATCTGAGGAGAAATAACGTATGAGTAAGATTTATTATGCTTTGGCAAAAGGATCTATCAAAATATCGGATGTACTGTACAAGACTTGATGATCGCTAACTCACTAGGCGAGATAAGCGAACACTAGTCTAGTCCTTGAGAAGCGCGATAGTAAGCTGGAAGAACGTCATTAAATACTTTGGAAGAGTTGAGGACATTTTTCTTGATTATGGTGGGTCCAGAACCAGAAGCTCCTCCTTGTACATCTTCTACCTTCTTCTCTCCTTCCTTCTCCTTATTCTCCCCCTTAGTTGAGGAATCCTCTACAGATTTGACTTTGTCAGCCTTAGGATCCTCCTTCTTACTTCTTCCTTCTCCTCCATCTCCTCCTTCATCCTTGCCATCATCATCCTCGTCATCATCATCACCCTCAAAGAATTTCTTATGTTCAGCATTGGGTTGATGTGAGTTCTTGATCATGTTGTAGAGATGCTTCATGCCTTCATTCAGATGCTCCATCCCACCTTTAATCTTTGCAAACTTCTGATCATTAAACCACTTATTTTCATCAATAGTCTGCTGAATGTAGTCCACTTGAGTTGAAATGGTAGCAATCTGCTTGACACTCTCTGTTATCTCAGCATTTGAATTTGTAATCTCAGAGATGTCTGAAGCCACTATCACCTGGGATTCTTGAATAGCATTCATCTTGGGGAGTAGAGTAGTCTTCAATCCTTCAATTTCATCCTTGATAGTACCCAGTTGATTAGTTACAGAGGTGGAAGAAGAAGACCGTTCTGAAAGATGTGTGTCCTAAATCCAATCATGGATGATGAGTTAGGAGATACTTTGTTCAATCTGATTCAAGTTTGTTTAAATTAATAAAATGGTAATATGTTTTATAACTGGCTTTATCTATTTAAAGTGTTTAAATTAGATGATCCATATTTTAGAGTAAAGCTTTAGTGGATTATGATGAGATCATGATAATGAGACCTTAAAGATGATAACTCTAAACTTAAATAGTTCCTGGTCGTAGGATAATTAATTGGTAGTTAATTAATCCGCAAAGATCGGTACATACTATGCTTGCTTCATTATGAAGGATGTCTGTTCTCATAGATATTTGTGTGTTGACACTATAGCTAGTATGTAGGTGCTTATTAGGAATGAGTTCACTGAACATGACTCGATCAGTTGAACAACTAATGGAGTTTACTCATGTGTCAGTAGTTGTTCATATAGTGATGGTTGTACAAGTGTCCTTTGACTTGAGATCATCATAGTCATCTTGTGTACACTGAACTATACTTTGGTTTAGCTCTTAGTCTCGAGGGACAATAATTAGTGCTCTTCTGGGTATAGGAATTTGTGCACGAAGATAGTGAATGGTCAATAAAGGATCTGCCCCTTCCAGTGAAGGAAGAGAATGTCCTATGTTATTCCATTTATGCTAGTTCAGGAATCTCTAGCCAGAGTGAATGAAATTAGAAAGAAGTTTCTAATTTGCATTAATCAGAACTAAGCATAGTGAATAGGAAAGCATATGATTAAATTAGATAGGCTTGACACGAGATTCATGCATTGTATTTAATCGGGACATTGTAGGGTAGAAGGAATTCATTGTACGGTAACTAGTCACTGAATAGGTTCTTGGTATTCTAAGCAGTGAATTCATATTATCCGGATAGTCGCGATATGCTGAGAAGTATCACTCACGATGTAGAATAAATATGATTAATTTATTAATCGTATTTAATAAATTAGAAGAATTCATATAAATAATAATAAAATAGTTTTATTATTATTTATTTCTACTACCGGCTTAATATTGAACCTACAGGGTCACACCATAAAAGAGAATGATTTGATAGTGAAGGAAATAATTAATAATGACGAGTCATTATTTATTTATGAAATAAATATTTGATTAGCATTTTTTATAATCAATATTATTAATTAAGAAGACTTCTTAATATTATTAATTAAGAATTTAATTTAAGAAATTAAATTAAGTGAGAGAATTATTTTCTAAAGAGTTTAGAAAAAGAATTAATGATTAAAAGAGTTTTAATTATTAATTATTGATTAATGAGATTAATTAATTAAAGGGTTAATAATAATAATATTTTATAGGACAAATATTCAGCTGAATATTTTGCCTATAAATATGCTATTATAAACCCTATTGCCTCTAACCCTAATTTTATAAGAAAGAAAAAAAAGAGGCAACCCAAATTCTCTCTCAACCTCTTCCTTTCTCCATTGATTCAAGCTCTTGGTGGATACCGGTGGAGTGCTTCACATATTGAGGAGCAGCTGCTAAGAGTCTCTATTCATCATATTTGGATCGCTTTTAAAGGTTAGTAATCGATTCTTTAATTTTATCCATGATCGTATGCGTTTTTATGGGTTTTATATATAAATAATTGTTATCCATGCTTCCGCGTATGCAATAAAACCCAACACGTTCAACCACTTGTGCTTTGAGAATATCTTTTTAGCCTGGGTTTGTTGAAGTTGTTTCTGCAAACCAGCTATTTGAGCGAATAATGAAGTAGTTGTTAGGTCCAAAGTATCGTAGAAGGGGGCGGGGGTTAAATACGATACTCACAAATTCTTTAATTTCGTTCGCGGATAAATCATTCAGTTCAACTCCGAAATCAAATGCACCAAATCAAAACAAGAGTCGGGGAATATATAGTTTTATAAATATAATCCGCGAGGGGTGCTACAAATCTAATTCGTAGATTAGCTTCAATGAGTTCAAGGTTACACAAAAACAATACAATGATAGAATTCTGAGCAATATTAATTTCTCTGTGATTCTTTGGCTCAAGCTTCTCTCTTCGCAAATGTTCTGAGTAAATTCCTCTCTTCTAAAGAAGACACTTCTTCAATTCTCTGTTATTGTAGACTTAGATAGAAAAACTATCGAACCATAATTCTTGATTAATCATGGCTGTCCATTTCTCATCAACCTGACAAACAAACAAACTTTTCACCCGCTCCTCAATTTGAAAACCATCGAATGTATTAAATTAATTTTCCATTCGATAGTTTGTTAAATAAAACTATCGAATGACAAATTAACTAATAATGGTTTTCTAATTGATTTCCTTTATCTCATTCGATGATTTTCTTTTAAGAAAAACCATCGAACCATTTCTTTTGTCCTTGATCTTTTAAAAATCCTTTTGAGTTTCAGGGTGTTTAGTTTTAGACTAAATCAATTTCTTCTGAGACGATAAAACAACTTGATCTTTTAAGTGCTGTCAACTGATGCAACTGGTCTGGTTCACAGATGAATAACACTTGATCAATTCTTCTATGTCTTCATTTCAATGCTGCTGATAAGTCCTTTGTCGATCTGGTTGCTTCAAATAAATCACTGGAACCCTTTGGTACTAACCCTAAATCATTCACATACTTCTGTAGTCTTGAAAGTCTTGTTTCTTTATTTGTCACTGAGGCTTGAACATTTTCATGAACTTCTTTCCGTGACCTGTTTACGGACTTCACGAATACATACCATATTTTGATTTTTTGAGTTTACCTTTTCTTCTTTGATTCTGGATTCCTGTGCTTCTGTTAATATTATTGGCTGTCTTGTCCTTTGTTGTGTTGTAGTTATCTCTGTTACATCTTATGTTACATTATGCTTTACAATCTCCCCCTATTTGATTGTTTAGAGTTCGACAAGCAAATACCTCGAGGATAACTCAACTAACTAAGGAAACATGAAACTAATTAAAGTAAGACAACTTAATAATATTAAATACATTCTGGATGAGATATATACATTTCTAGATTTCAAAATTCAAAAAACATTAAAACTTTATACAATGAAGTTGTTCCTCTAGCCTGAGCTGATAGTTCTTTTGTTCTTTGCTTCAAGTGTTCAGTCCATCTCAATCTCACCTTCTTCAATTACTGGATTGGAGTTAGCAGCTTGATAATCAATCACAGAAGGATAGTGCAGTGGTTCTCCAGGTTTAAGGATTGCTCCTTTGATGTGTCTTCCAATGTATTCCACCTCTTGTCTCACTCCAGCCCAAAACCATGCAATGTTAATATCTTTTTTGTTTAGCTTTGGCATGTTTGGCAGTCTGGTATGCACTTCCAATCCTTTCTCCACTCTCTTCCTATAGTAGGGAACATTCTCCATTAGATATCTTCTTAGAGTGTCTGCTGCTTTGTCTTTCTCCGTTGATGTGAATCCAGTGGATCTAAGATACTTCTCAACTGATATTAGATAATTATTTGGATAATCTCTCAGTTTGACCTCCGTCAGATAGCAGATTCTGAACAAGTCATTCATCATGAATCTAACCATAGGAGGGTTTTCAGTAATCTCTGGACTGATCTTCATCAAGATTTCCTTAACATGCTCACGTAGCAGTTCATTCAGCTTTGTGGTTCTTTGGATCTTGATGAGTAACACCTGCAGTTCTGTATACGTTCTCTGTTCGAAAAACTTCGTAGAAATCACAAATGTACCTTTCTCAATGAAATTGATCAGAATGTTCCAGGCACCATTTGCTTTAACCCCAGCTTTCAGAAAGATAAGAGAATTTCTCAATGCAGTGAAGTAAGTATCATTTTCTTGATTTGCACTCCTTATATCTTGAATGATAATTTCCACCTCAGCACTGTCGTTGACTTCTAATCCGTCTTCAACTCCGCAGAAAGTGTTGTAAGCTACCTCCCAATCTTTTCCTTGTTTCTGTGCCAAATCAATCATTTTCTTCTTCCTTGCTTCATTATACATCTTGAATCTCTTCAACTTTTCACTCCTCAGAACTTCTTGGTGAGTTTCCTTCTCAGCCTGCCTGGCATCTCTTTCTGCTTTCTCAGCTATCAATCTCTCCAAGGCAGCTTCTTGTTCTGTTGCTAGAGGATTTGCTTCTTCCATATCATCATCCAAGATAGGATGTTCAATTGGCTCTGGATAATATGGTTCATGCTCTTCCAGTGGTTGTTGCTCGTGCATGAATTCAAATCCCTCTTCAACATCTTTCTCTACCATATCTTCAATCCAGTATTGTCTCACTGGAATAATGGTTATGATCTTCTCATTCGTTTCCCATTTCCCCCATCCATATTTCTCCCCCTTAGTTAAGGAATCCTCCACGAAGTTATCCTCAGCATAATGGGTTGTTGAAGGACCAGGTTGTTGGTTTCTCAACATATTCCAGATCGACTCTACTCCGTCACTCTAGTTCTCCATGAATAGAGCAATCTCCTTGTTCATTTCTTCCATAGAAGCTAGCTTCTGGTCAATATCACTCAGTCTTGAGTTGGTAGTCTGCTCGATTTTATCCAATCTTTTGTTGAGATGAGACTCCACTCTTGACAGTTTGTTCATTGCATCCTTGACCCTAACCTGACCATCCCGGATAACCAGAACGTCTTCATTTAAAGCTTCTTGTCCTTGTTGTAGGGCATGCACTTGATTCATAAAACCATCTCTAAGTTCTTTGACATCTGCTCTCAAGTCAACCAGTTCCTCCATAGCTTCCTTCTTCAGGGAGTCCACTGCTTGTTTGGTACCTGTTATAGTGCCAGATGCACTGCCTAAGACCCTGTATGTTCTTCTGGAGTCAGCTGCAGCCAAGTCAACCTTCTCTTGAATAGAAGTTAAAGAAGCATTGGCTTGACCGGAGAAGATCCCTTGGTCAAAGGAAGGCCGCATAGGGACTTTGAATAATGGATTTCCTTCACGATCATGAACTGTCATCTCCTTGAGAGTGGATTATACATGTAGTTCTCTTTCTGTAGGCAATAGCAAATCATCAATTTTTGTTAGGGTTTGGGTGTCACTCCTCACATTTGGCTCTGGGTGTTCACTCAACGTTTCTGTTGGTGTTTCACTCATTTTTCCTTTCCCACTCAGGCCAGGTGTATGTGTTTTTGTTTGACTCATTCCCTTTGTGCTAGTTGTACCTGCATCAGAAATCACCGTAGCCGTCCTTAAGGTCACCGGTGGTGCAATGGGGCTTCGCAAGTCCTTGGATATACCAAGTTGCTGATCATCCTTAGATGATGTATCCTTTGTAGGATCTAGAGTTTGATTCTATAAGAGGCTAGAATCAGGCTCTATTAACAGCAGAGATCCTGAACTCCCTCTAAAGTTTGTGAAGACTTTTCCTCAGTTAACTCCTCAATTAAAATTGATTCATTGTCACCGAGTTGCCGATCCGCACCTACGTCAGACCCTTTACCCGCAGGATCCAGTTATGTTCCATCTGGGGAGCTAGATAATGACCCTTGAAATTGTGCATTTAGGTCAAAACCTTCTCTCGACGTCTGTGAAGACACTTGGTTCTTAGAACCTTCAACTAGTGAACTTGACCGTAATATGGTCGGAACACCAGTTGCTTCCGTCAATTCATCCTTGCTTGATTGAGCTATAGGTTCAGATATAGCTTTGGTTAGTGTAGCCCAATCAGCATCAGAAAAATCTGTGAAGGGCTCTTTGGAAGTTTGAAATGAAGTTTCAACAGTTGCCTCGTTTTCTATTCTTCTCCTTTTAGAGGAAGGCAGAGCTGTTGTTGAATGGCGTATCTCCTTATGTGGTGCTGCTAAGGCACTATCTCCCTCTACACTCAAGGATGTCTGAATGTTAGGTATAGTAGGGGAAGGAGGTTCGTTTATGTGTTCATTTGGCTCGTCCAAAGGCTTTATGACCGTGGTTAGAGATTGTGGGTTTGCAATCTCTTGGTCAGGAATGGCCACTGAGGGCTCTGGATCAACATCCATTGGTTGAGGTTGTGGAGCCACAACAGGTTCAGGGATATTACCTTCGTTTACCTGTTCCCCTGGGGGTAGAAGCGGTATGGGTACCGTTCTTAGATAATCAGTTAGAACAGTAGGCACCCCTGGAAGATGATTCTTCTTTATCAGAGCTGTTATTTCATTGCTCTTCATCTTCATACACTCCATGGTCTCCTAGCCTTCAAAAATCTCTCGTTCTTCAACTGTTAACACATCATTCAGAATTAGCTGTAGGAACCTAGGATAGAAACAAAGCACATCATCTATGCCTGTTCTTTCATCCAGTGGTCCCATGCACAGAATAATCTGATCAATCACCAGCTTTCCAATGTTTATATGCCTATTGTTAGCAATGGCAAACCCTATTTTCTGAAGAAACAGTGGAATGCCATGCAGATTCGTAAGCTTAGCAGTAAAAACATGGATTAAAGTGTGAAAGAAGAAATTCCATGGCTTGGTCAAGGAATGCTTTAGGAACTCTCCCACAAAGAAGTTTGGTTGTTGACTTCTAATGAGAGTGAAGAAAGCATGTATTTCTTCAGTATTGGGATCAGGAACAAGGTTTTCTGTTGGAAAATGTAAAACCCTATTAACGTCATGTTCCGTCACCCTTATTGTTCTGCCCCCTGGCACAACAAAACTGAAAGAACTTATAGTATTCTCTGATGTGTCAGTGGCTGTAGTGTACAGTGTAGTCAATTAATCAATGCAAAGGACCGCAGGAGTACTCAGTGCATAAGCCACTAAAGAACGTGTGTTCAGAAATTGTGCCCATGCACGAAACTGTAAGTTCGCAATGTATTGCACATTCTGATACGAGACATGATTAGTCTTAGTTACGATAAATTCTCCGGCCATTATTTTTCAAATTTCCAGAAAATTTAAATTAAACCAAAACTAATTTTTCAATTAATTATTTCTAATTAATTACCTTAAACAAAACACCCCCCTTTTCTGAATTACACAACTTCGAACAATTTAATCAAGAACCCTAAATTAGTGAACTTTAAACAACCACTAAAATCCAAAGAAATTAACTGTTAAACAATCAACTTCTAAAGATAAGAACTGGTAACACTTTTCTGAGGTTCAAAATTTTAAGTTCGATGGATTCTTCCTTATTATGTTTCAAAAACTTAAAATAATCAAGTTTTCACGGTTAAAAATCAATTAACAATGAAAAACAGTAACTTTTTCAAGCTCTTCTCGGTTAAAACTGAAGAATTCTATCGAAAGTGATGTTCTTGGATGTGTAAGTATTCTTGTAAGTATAAAACAAAGCTCCCAGATCTCAGAATAAGAAAAAAAATGTTAAGGGACTGTTAAATACTTTTTGAACTGACAGGGGTAAAATTGTAAATTCACTGTTCGATAGTTTTTAAAATAACTATCGATAGTTTTCTCTGAGGGGCAAAAATGTCAACTTCACTTCGATAGTTTTTGAAAAACTATCGAAGTGTTTGAAAATAAGAATTTAAAACGTTTTCTGAAAAAACTATCGAATGTGATTTCTGTGTCCAAACAAAAACTATCGAAGGTCTTTTATGAAAAACTATCGAGAATTTAAATATTAAATGAATTAAATTCACTTCGATATTTTTTCAACTGTATTTCAAAAACTATCGAGAATTGTTTTCGATATTTTTTCTTTTCCTTTCCAAAAACTATCAAAAACGCATTCGATAGATTTCTTCTAGTACTTAGAAAAACTATCGAATTTTCTAAATTCGATATTTTTTGCTTCTGTCAAAACCTGTTCTGTTTTGAAAATCAAACTTTTTGGTTTTCTGTAAACTTAGAATCTGTATAAACTTTTACAAATTTACCAAAATCACAGCTAACAGAAAATTCATAATTTTCTTAGAATAAAATCGACTAAATATCATTAAATGATATTAACCAATTAAAATCCAATAAATTATGCTACATTAATCTACAATGTTTAAAACAAAGTAAATTAATTCGAATTAAATAGATGCTATAATATTTAGAACAAATATTAGCACCTAAATAATTTCAGAATTAATAACCAATTAAATGCCAGAAGATATATCATCCATAATTATGACATAAAATTAGTACAATAATCCTAACTACGAGAATTGCTCCAGAAAATAAATTCACGAGTCCTAAGGATATAGAAATTCTTAAACTCATGTATTTACAAGGACTATCTTGCAGTTACTGGTTTCTAATCAAAATCAATTAGAAAGATTTAACATCCCAAGTTGACCAACCAGCTTAGAAAAAGTGGATTCATCAAGCGGTTTAGTGAAGATGTCTGCAATTTGTTCCTCTGTGGGTACAAAATGTAACTCCACAGTTCCATTCATGACATGCTCTCGGATAAAATGATACCTGATGTCGATGTGCTTCGTCCTCGAGTGTTGCACTGGGTTGTTGGAGATTGCTATGGCACTTATGTTGTCACAAAATATTGGAATCTGTCAACAAAAGTCCATAGTCACGGAGTTGGTTCCTCATCCACAAGATTTGAGCACAACAGCTACCAGCAACTATGTATTCAGCTTCAGCTGTTGATGTGGACACTAAGTGTTGCTTCTTGCTGTACCAAGAAACTAACCTTCTTCGAAGAAACTGACAGCTTCCTTAAGTACTCTTCCGATCAATCTTACAACCTGCAAAATCTGAGTCTATATATCCAATAAGATCAAATCCTGTATCTTTAGGGTACCAAATTCCAAGATTTGGGGTTCCCTTAAGATATCTAAATATTCGCTTAACAACTATTAGATGAGATTCTTTAGGATCAGACTGAAACCTAGCACACAAGCATGTTGCAAACATTATATCTGGTCTACTTGCAGTGAGATATAGTAAGGAGCCTATCATACCTCTGTAGCCTGTGATGTCAACTTTCTTACCAGTTTCATCCTTATCAAGCTTAGTGGCAGATGGCATTGGAGTCTTTGCTTGTAATATTCCGGATTTTTTTTTTAATTTTAATAGATTAAAATTTGCTAGAAATCAGAATTAGAAGTGGATTAAAATTTAAGATAATTATATAATTTGATTTTAGAATAAAAATATAGACTTAATGAGTCTTGCTAATTTAATTCTGTTGGGCTTTAGTTTAAAGTTTCAGTTGGCCCAATTTAATTAAAATTGACCTATACATATCTAGATACGAGCGTGTTAAAAAAAAGAGATGAAAACCCTAGCAAACATGAGAGAGAGAGAGAGAGAGAGAGAGAGAGAGAGAGAGACGCTGAAAGAGAGAGAGAAACAAGGAAGAGAAGAAGAAGAGCACGAGGAGAGAAGGTCTCACAACAAGCTTAAAAAGAATGGGTAACGATTCTTTAATTCTCTTGCTATTCGTGTTATTTTACGTGTATGATATTTGATTTATTTTGATTATGTCAAGGATCTTTGTATATTCTCTTGAGTATTTGTATATGTGTATAATTTGATGTATATCCATGAGTTATTTGTTATATTCATTGTCGTCGTATGATTACTCCAATTTCGTATGTATATGTTTGGATTCTGAATTCTTATAAAATTCGTATCTGATTCGTTATTAATTGGATTCTTATGATATTAGACTCTGTGAAAAGGTATTTGAATTATCTACAACTTTGATTCTTTGTGTTTTCCGAAATTAGGTCTGTAGATATGAGGTTTTCTGGGATTTATTGACTAGCCAGTATGTTTTCGAAACTGAGAAGTCTAACTTTGAAAATTCATAGTAAATTGAGTCTTTATCCAAAAATTACGAGCGATACCATTCTGGAAAGCTCTTTTCGACCTCTGCACTTTGTGTTTCATTCCGCTGACTATTTCTGTGATTGCGATGTCTTAAACGTCGAAATACTAACCTGATCAGCGGCTGATTCTGTTCAGCAGTCCGCAAATGTCTATGTTCTGAGTTCGTTACTTGTCCGTTTTTAACGAGCCTTATCATTCTGGAAAGTTCTCGGAATTGCCTACGTTTTTCGTGTTTTGTACGTTTTCAGATAAAGTCATTTTCATAGAGTAATTTGTCAATTTCTAGAACTGGTCATAACTGATTTTGTTAATAATGGTCTATTTTGCAAGATATTTTGGTGTCTGATTTTTAAAATTTCATTGAGTAAGTTATATGTAAGCGTCGCATGTGTTCTAATAAGATGGTGTGAACATTATTTGACTTTGATTGGTTTAATAAAATTATAGGATTTGCTCGCATTGATTTCGGTATTTGATAGCTTTTGAGGTAAGTACATTTTGACTTACTTTTATTTTCGGAAAAGATATTTTGACTCTGCTTTAAATTTCGTATAAGATATAAGAATATTGTTTCAAACTGTATAAGATATAAGAAATAAGATACGAGAATTTTCGAATCCCTCAGTCTCTACGTTATCGAACCCGTTCGTAATTTACGCTATAGTTCCGGAACTAGCCTTAGATACCCTTAGTAGGCGCACAAGTGTGCAACTTTAGATACCTATTAAGGGGGCGTAATTATTGAACTTTAGATGCCGGTCACTGGCAAAGTGTGGCAAAAGAATAAGAATAAGAATAAGATCCCGGCTACTGGGAAAGTGTGGCCGTAGAGCAAGACTGTGGTTATTTATAAGAATTTCGTTTCAGTTTATTCTGCTTCTATTTTAAATTCTGTATTTTTGAAATTATAAACTTTGGGTTGGATTTGTTTACGCAAAGGTTTTCAAAATTATTATTGTTTTGAGAAAATCTGTTTTGCTAAAACACCCACTGATTTTTGAGAATATCTGTAAGTCAATATGTTACTTGCTGAGCTGTGTAGCTCACTCTTTTCTAATATTTCAGGTTCGTACATTACGGAAGCATATTGAGAATGTGAATGTGAACTTGTGAATTTCGTGCTACGTGGTTTGATGCAATTTATTGGATAAGATTTATTGTGCTATTAGAATACTTTTTTTGTTAAATGCAAGATACTGATTATTGGAATTGTGGAGCAGCGTCTCCGATTTTATATTTTTGATTATTAAGTTTGACCGCTGCATTTGACTTTTGTGCAATTTTGTATTTATTGAATAAAGAAATGTATTTTATTTTAGTTTCGAATTTAGAATTAATAGTCCGAAAAGTCGGGCTGTTACATTGCTGTAGATGAGTCTTCCATTTGATACTTCTTCAGAAGATCTTTAATGTACTTGGACTGGAAAATGAATATTCCATCTAGCCTTTGATACACTTGCAGTCCAAGAAAGAATGACAATTCACCCATCATGCTAATTTCATATCGACTCTGCATTAACTTAGCAAATCTCTTGCATAGATCATCATTAGTAGAACCAAATATTATGTCATCAACATATACTTGCACCAATATCAAATCATTTTTGTGTTGTTTGTAAAAGAGAGTTTTGTCTACGACACCTCTTGTAAAGTTATTTTCAAGTAAAAATTCAGAGAGAGTGTCATACCATGTCCTTGGAGCTTGTTTGAGTCCATAGAGAGCTTTGAATAGAAAGTACACAAAGTCTGCCATTTTTGAATCCTCAAACCCTGGAGGTTGTTCCACATACACTTCTTCTTCTAACTCCCCGTTCAGAAAAGCACTCTTCACATCCATTTGATATACTTTGTAATTGGAATGTGCTGCGAATGCCAGAAACATTTTGATGGCCTCAAGTCTTGCTACTGGTGCATAGGTTTCATCATAATCTATACCCTCTTCTTGAGAGTAACCTTTATTAACCAGTCTGGCTTTGTTTCTCATTACAATGCCATCTTCATCCAACTTATTTCTGAATACCCATCTTGTTCCTATAACAGATTTTCCTTTAGGCCTGGGTACCAGCTTCCAAACTTTCTGCCTTTCAAACTGATTGAGTTCATCTTGCATTGCAATCACCCAATCTGGATCATCTAGGGCATCTTCAACTTTCTTAGGTTCTGTTTCTGAAAGAAACCCAGAATAGTGACATTCATTTTGTGATGTCCTCCTAGTTCTCACTCATGTGTCCGGATCACCAATGATCAAGTGAAAGGGATAATCTCTATTCCATACCCTTTGTCTTGGCAGATGCGATCTTGATGATTCTCCTTGTTCAAAATGTTGTGGAGTGTGACTAGTTGATCCTTCTCTTGCTCCCCCTGAGTTGTTGCCAGTATGATCCGTTGACCCTGTTGATTGACTAGTGGATCCGGTAGTAGTTTGAGTATTTCCACCACTATCACCACTTAGTCCAGAATCATTATCATTATCTTCATTATTAATAACTGTAACAACTTCAGGTTCTTCTTCAATGTCAGAGAGATCTCCTGATAGATTTTCAAATACCAAGGATTCAGAGTTCTCTCTAGTTTGCAGGCCTGGTCTTTTAGTGTCATCAAATGTTACATTCAGGCTTTCCAACATCTTCTTGTCTTCAATCACATACACCTTGTAAGCTTTAGATTCCAGAGAATAGCCTAGAAAAATGCCTTCATCTGCTTTGCATCAAACTTGCCTAGATGTTCTCCATCTTTTAGTACAAAGCACTATGCACCAAACACATGAAAGTACTTCAGTGTTGGTTTCTTGTTGGCCATTAACTCATACGGAGTCTTTTCATGATCTTTGTTAATTAGGGTTCGATTCTGAGTGTAGCAAGCTGTATTCACTGCTTCAACCCAAAAGTAAGTGGGAAGTTTTGATTCACTTAACATTGTCCTTGCTGCTTCAACCAAGGTTCTGTTCTTCCTTTCCACTATTCCATTCTGTTGAGGAGTTCTTGGTGCTGAATATTGTCTAGATATTCTTTTCTCTGAGCAGAAATCATTAAGCACTGCATTCTTGAATTCAGTTCCATTGTCTGATCTTATTATCCGCACAGGTAGCTTAGCTTCCACTTCTATCTTCTTGATGTGATCAATGATTAGTTGTGTTGCTTCATCCTTTGAATGTAAGAATAACACCCATGTGTACTTGGAGTAGTCATCCACCATCACTAATGCATATCTTTTTCTTGAAAGTGACATAACATTGACTGGACCAAATAAATCCATATGAATCAACTGAAGAGGTTCAGCAATGCTTGTCATTTCTCTGCTTCTGTGTGATGCCTTCTTAGACTTCCTTTTTTCACATGCTTCACATAGTCCCTCCTGATAAAATTCCATCAGGGGCAACCCTCTCACCAACTCTCTCTTTACCAAAGAGTTCATAGTTTTGAAGTTCAAGTGTGAGAGCTTCTCATGCCATAGCCAACTTTGTTCTGAAGATGCCTTACTGTAGAAACATGTAACTTCTCCTTCACTGGTAGAACTTAAGTCAGCTATAAACAAATTTCCTTTTCTCACTCCCAGTAGAGCAAGCTTCTCATCATTCCTGTTTGTGATTAAGCACTTGTCCTTTCTGAAATCCACATTGTATCATTTATCACAGAATTGACTGATACTTAGAAGATTATGCTTCAATCCTTCAACAAGAGAGATGTTTTCAATGATGACATTCCCAATTCTCAGATGACCATATCCCGTAGTGAATCCTTTGTTGTCATCTCCAAAGGTTACAATCGGGCCGGTCTTCTTAACCACCTCTGTAAGCAGGGACTCTTCACCTGTCATGTGTCTAGAACAACCACTATCCAGAATCCACACAAACTTCGAGCTTTTAACCTTACCCTGCAATCACAGATTGATTAAGCGGACTTTGGTACCCAAACTTGCTTGGGTCCTGAAGGTTTAGATACTTTAACAGGAGTAACATTCAAGTCAGTCTTAACTTGTTTGACTTTCATGCTTTCTGTGGATTTAACATTATCAGTGCTATTGCTACCAGATGCATTCATCAACTTAAAATAAGCATGCATGATGTTGTATGTACATAGAAAACACTCTTTCTTTCCATAGGGTTCATGAAGATCAGGCATGTCAGACATGTTATGCATTGCAGAAGTATCAACAGTTTCTACTTTAACCTTTTTACATGCATGTGTAAGGTGTCCAACAGAATTACAAATAGTGCACAACTTCCTAGATGCAATGGGAGAAGAAGAAACAATATTCTGATTAACAACATCTTTCCCATTCCTGTATTTTTAGCCTTGCTAACCTTATTGCCTATATCAGTTTTAGGTAATACAGTTTTTACTGACTTCCTAGGCAACTTAGATTTTATCTCTTTTTCCTTCAACATATCCTCCTCAAGCAATTCTTGTCTTATGATTAGATCATCCTCATTGAAAAGTGCTAGAAACGGCTTAACAAAAACTGGACAATCTACATTCTTAAGAACATGTGGAGTATTCTTCTTGACAGCTGAAGATGTCACAGGAAATTCCACAATCTTCTTTCCAGTTCTCTTGCTGTAGTCAAATCCTATAGCAGTTTTATTCCCTAAGGTTTGAGTATCAATTATTTCTTTAGCAATTAGGGCGGAGTTCTTATATGCATTCAGTTTCAAATCTAGATCTGAAATCTGCTTCCTGAGGATTGTCTCTATCTCATCATTACACTTGACCTTGTTCTCTAAGTATTCATTTTTCTGTTTAAGATCTTCTAATGTGACAGCTACAAGCATTAGTTCTTCATTCTTAGATTCTAGATTTTTAACCTTAAGAACTAACTTAGCATTTTCAATTTCTGATGCTAGCATGCTTGTGTGAACATTAAACAATTCTACACTAAGATCTTGTACAGTTTTCTTGTACTCAGAATTAGACATGTCAATTGTTGTTAAGATATGTACCTGAGATGATTGTGGTGATTCCTCTGAAGAGTCGGCCATTAGGGCAAGATTTACATACTCTTCCTCTTCATCTGAATCAGTATCATCCCAACTTTTACCCTCTGCAATATAAGCTTTTCATTTCTGCTTTCCAGATAAGGTTTCCAGTTGCTGTTTTAGCTGAGCATTCTCTTTCTTCAACTCATCATAAGAATCTTTCTTCTCATAGACATCTTTCTTGTCTCTTGCTTGACGAGGCTTCCGGCATTCAGTGGCGAAATGCCCTAACTCATTGCAGTTATAGCATCTTGATTTGCTTCTATCAATCATGATAGTCTTGTAGCCTCCCTTAAAGCCAGTGCCTGGTGAATACTTGTTCTTCTGGAATCTGTTGGTTGAGCCCTTGAACTTGTACTTAGGGTTTCTCTTGAAATGAATGTGGCTAAACTTTGCAGCTAAGTACGCCATGGTTTTGTCTTCCATTTGCTCAAGCTCTTCTAGGGTGTAGTAATCACTTTCATCAACACCCAGATTCACAGAATCCATTTCAGCTTCTATAATCACCTCCTTTCCAGCTCTAGGGGTTTGAACCTGAATATCAGAAGTTGTTGGTTCATCCACTACAAGTGCCGCTGATCTTGCGAGTGCAGAGTTCTTGTTGTCCACCGTCCCTGGTCCGTAGATTATCACTCGTTGTTCTTGCTCCATCTCATAAGTCTTCAGCTTGCCATTAATAATTTCCAATGGCATCTTAGTAAAATCAATTCTTTCCCTTATGGATGAGGACTTGTGTTCTACATGATGGGGCAGTGTCATCATGAACTTTCTGTTTGTCTCTCTCAGAGGATAGGTCTTCCCTTTCATGGTTAATTCATTCAACAACTTAGTATACTTCTCAAAGACCTGAGTTATACTTTCTCCAGGAAGTGACCTAAATGATTCATATTGAGAAGTCAGGATGTCCAATCTGTTTTCCTGCACGTCTTCCGTTCCTTCCATTATCAAATTTATGGTATCCCACATTTGTTTCCCGCTCACACAGTTCATTAACTGATAGCTCATTTCCTTGTCTGCGGAGTCTGTCAATATCAGCATCAAACCTGTATCCAATCGAATCAGTTCTTTATCGGTGTCTGTGTACTCAGATAGTTCCTTTGGGATATGACTTTGAGGAACTCTAGTACCGTAAGGTGTTGTGGTTTCACCTACTGATTTCATTGGTACAAAAGGTCCGTTCTCTAAAATTCCAATATACAACGGATTAGATGCCTTGATAAATAATCGCATCTTCATCTTCCACAAATCGAAATCATCTCTAGTGAAGGGGGGAACTTTAATACCAGTAGTTGTCTTTTGAGCACTCATGGTTTCTAAAAATTTCAAACTGTTTAAAATTCAAGAAATTCCAATCAAATGAAAAAAATTTGAAAGTTAAAAAATTTGCTTCGAATTTTCAAGCTTTGTTTGATTTTGGTCTCATTCACCGGATCTGATTTGTACGTCAATCAAATATCTCTGATACTAATTGTTAGGTCCAAAGTATCATCGAAGGGGGGGGGGGGGGTTGAATACGATACTCACAAATTCTTTAATTTCGTTCGCGGATAAATCATTCAGTTCAACTACGAAATCAAATGCACCAAATCAAAACAAGAGTCGGGGAATATATCGTTTTATAACTATAATCCGCGAGGGGTGCTACAAATCTAATCCATAGATTAGCTTCAATGAGTTCAAGGTTACACAAAAACAATACAATGATAGAATTCTGAGCAATATTAATTTCTCTGTGATTCTCTGGCTCAAGCTTCTCTCTTCGTAAATGTTCTGAGTAAATTCCTCTCTTCTGAAGAAGACACTTCTTCAATTCTCTGTTATTGTAGACTTAGATAGAAAAACTATCGAACCATAATTCTTGATTAATCACGGCCGTCCATTTCTCATCAACCTGACAAACAAACAAACTTTTCACCTGCTCCTCAATTTGAAAACCATCGAATGTATTAAATTAATTTTCCATTCGATAGTTTGTTAAATAAAACTATCGAATGACAAATTAACTAATAATGGTTTTCTGATTGATTTCCTTTATCTCATTCGATGGGTTTCTTTTAAGAAAAACCATCGAACCATTTCTTTTGTCCTTGATCTTTTAAAAATCCTTTTGAGTTTCAGGGTGTTTAGTTTTAGACTAAATCAATTTCTTCTGAGACGATAAAACAACTTGATCTTTTAAGTGCTGTCAACTAGTGCAACTGGTCTGGTTCACAGATGAATAACACTTGATCAATTCTTCTATGTCTTTAATTCAATGCTGCTGATAAGTCCTTTGTCGATCTGGTTGTTTCAAATAAATCACTGGATCCCTTTGGTACTAACCCTAAATCATTCACATACTTCTGTAGTCTTAAAAGTCTTGTTTCTTTATTTGTCACTGAGGCTTGAACATTTTCATGAACTTATTTCCGTGACCTGTTTACGGACTTCAAGAATACATACCATATTTTGATTTTTTGAGTTTACCTTTTCTTCTTTGATTCTGGATTCCTGTGCTTCTATTAATATTATTGTATGTCTTGTCCTTTGTTGTGTTGTAGTTATCTCTGTTACATCTTATGTTACATTATGCTTTACAGCAGTGTATGTGTTAGTGTGTGCACTCACTTCAATTTCTCTCAGTGGTGTTTCACTCATTTCACGTGCTTGTGTATCGCTCTGTGTATGACTCTCAGTTCTCACCACTAGCTGTCTGTCCAAGTTCTCTGTTGATGTACCTGTAGGAAAAATCACCCTAGCCCCTTCTAGAGAGGTCAGTGGTGGTGCAATGAGAGTTCGCAATTCCCAATCCCTAGTGAAATCCAAAAATTCTGGTTGATTTTGGAACTGAATTGCTTCAGTGTTGGATTCACTAGGCTGCCTTCCACTTTCTCCAGTATAAACTGCGAGTGGAAAATCCCTTAAGGGAGCCAGAGATGTTCCCTCTAGGAGGGGAGAAAATGATTCTATTTGATTTGGCAAAAAATCAAATTTTCCCTCAGATGCTTGTGAAGGCACTTCTACCGTTACAATGGTAGACACTGTTTCATATTCTAAGTGCTCTCCTAGCAAAGTGTCCTGAGAATCATCTATTGGTATGTTTTCTCCCATTGTGAGTAATGGGAGTGTGCTTGACTTAGTACAAGTTGCCATGGCCCTATGGCGAATTTCAATAGATTCATCTTGTTGAGAGGATGTCTCCAGAGACTGTGCAATGGCCATTTCAAAATCCATATCTTGTTGAGAGGATACAGACGGGCTTACAGATATCTCCCTATATGTTTTTCTTTTCTTAGGAGGTGGAGATAGAGCTGTGGGATCACTCATATTTTCTTCATCACTATCATTTCTGTTTCAGACATTGAAATTAGGTTCAGGCTGATTTGTGAAAGGAATTGACTCTGTGTTTGGCTCTATGATCGGGGATAGATTTTGTGGTTCTACAAACTCTTGGTCAGCCCTATCAACCTCTTGGGTTTCAGTTGCAGTGCCAGAAGAACCAGTGATAGAAGTTGTTACCTGTGGTGGAATGACTTATTCAGTTCCAGCTGTTGTAACAATCATGTTAGATCAGGATTCAATGATCGTCAGGATCTAGACTCAAATGATCAGGATTGTTGACGTCATCAGTATTTGCTCAAGCGTCAGTATCAGGATTGCTATCAGGATTTCTATCAGGACTAAGATCAGGATTGATCATCAGGACTGGAAGCTGATCAGGATTACAACTTCGAGTTATTTATGGAGTCTAGTTAAAGAAGGAAGTTTATTTTGTCGGTTCCTAGTTAATAGGAATGAAGCTGTCGGTTAGGATATGTTTCAATATTGTTTGTAATTGATTTGGACTTATCTTGTAATCGATAGAGAAGTTGTGTAGTATATAAACACAGTTTAAGTTTTGATTTAATATCAATTGCATACACGAGTATTTTGTAACTTAGAAGCTCTCAAGAACATCAGAATTTCTTGAGAGAGTTTGTAACAGTTTTATATCAGTTTTAATAAAGTTGTTATTATTCTTTCATATTTGTGATACATAATTTATTAAGTCGAGAATCTTATACAATTGTATTCAACCCCCCTTCTACAATTGTTATTTACTGGGAAAAAATTAGTATCAAAGCAGACTGATTTAATTTGAATCAGAAACGATCTAAAGATGTCGACAACCAAGTATGAAAGCATGAAGATTCCCATTTTGAAGAAAACTGGATACCCTACATGGAGGGTAAAGATGTTGATGTACGTAGAAGCAATGGATCCTGATTATCTGGACAGGATTCGTGATGGACCATATATCCCTACGAGACTTGTTGCACAAACAGATAGAATACGTGAACACTACGTGGTCAAGGTAAAAAGTGAGTGGACTCCAGAAGAGAAAGCTGACGTTCTCAGGGATTCTAAGATAAAGAATATCTTGCACAACAGTCTTGATGCTGTTATGTTTAACAGGGTGATTGCATGCAAGTCTGCAAAGGAAATTTGTGACACTTTGGAAACTCAATGCCAAGGATCTGCATCTATCAAGAAAAACAGAAGGGCTCTACTTATACAAGAGTATGAACAATTTGATGCTAGACCTGATGAGAGCCTAACTGACATGTATGATAGATTCCTGACACTCCTGAATAATCTATCTCTAGTTGGCAAAGAGTATGTCTCTGAAGATTCAAACACCAAGTTTCTGAGGGCATTACCTGAAGAATGGGATACACAAACCTCAATCATAAGACACCAGTAAGATCTAAACACTGTGTCACTTGATGAAGTTTATGGGATGCTAAGAACCTATGATCTTGAGGTTCAACAAAGAAAGAATAAGAAAAGCAGCAAGGCAAAGTCTATAGCTTTGAATGTTGAGGCTAAATCAAAAGGAAAAGTTGTGGAGGTCTCTAGAAGAATATCAAGAATAGTTGAGTCAGATCCTAATGACTCATCATCAGATACTGATGGCAATCTTGATACCAATACTGATGATGATTCTACTGACTCAGACATGGAAGAGATGGTTGCTATGATAGTCAGAGGCTTCAAGAAGATGAAGTTCAGGAAGGCTAGAAGACAAGGCAACTTCCATAAAAAGACCTTCAATGTTGACAAAGACAAGTACATTAAAAAGGACAGCAAGAGTGGCAAATTTGACAAGTCAAAGGTTAGATGCTACAAGTGTAATAGAATGGGGCACTTTGCAACTGAGTGCAAGAAGGCTAAAGCACTCATCACATCAAACAAGGATTGGATGGACTCTTCCTTAGAATCTGACACTGAGGTGGTCAATTATGCCCTAATGGCCAATACTGATGAAACTGTTGTTCTTGATGAAAAGGTACCAAATGTTGTTTTTGAATTTGATATTGATAATGCCTCTGAGTTAAGACGTTTTCTAAAGTCATTGTATATTAGCTTTAGAAGTCAAACTGCTGAAAATACTAGGATCTTATCTGAGATGTCTGAACTTAGGAAAAGGAATGAACATTTAGAAGCTGAATTTTCTTTTATGCAAGAAGTACAGAAAGAATGTGACAATGTTAAACACATGCATTTAGAGATGAAATTTAAATGTACTGCTCTTGAAAAAGAACTCGAGGATGCTAAAGAGAAAATCAGAACCTGGACAGATTCTGAAAGAAAATTTCATGAAATTAATACTTCTAAGAATTGGAAAGAGTGTCTAGGTTATAAGTCAGATGAGGATAAGAAGATGAAAAAGAAAGTTGTTATAGATGAGACAGTTAATCCAATGACTTATAGACATGTTATAGACAAGACCAAATCAAAGATTAAGCTTGTTAAATTTGTATTTGGTAAAGATCCCAATTCTACTTTTGAAAAGGGATCTACTTCTGCTCAACAAGTCTCAAATACTAATTCTAAACCTGTTAAGAAGAATATAGGTTTATTGTCTCAGAAACAACTTAAGGAGAAAGTATGTGAGGTAACAGGTAAACAGAAGTCACCTACTGTTAAAAGAAACAGGAATGGTAAAGTTGGGATTAATAAAGAGACTAATTATAAGTTTATCCCAAATGCACCAAGAAAGTGTTACTATACCTGTGGTAACTCTAATCATCTTGCTATTGATTGCAGGAAGAGTAAAAAGAAGGTTACTGAGATTCCTAGGTCTGATGTTAGGGATAGATCAGTACTTTATAAACCACATAAGTCTTGTTTTTATTGTGGCAGTAAATGGCATTTTATTTATACTTGTGAAGAATACCATAGTTTGTACCATAACTTTTATGATCCTTTACCTAAGTTTAATAAAAGTGCAAATTCTGGTATCATTAAGAATGTCAATGTGAAGCATGCATCTGTTAATACTAATACTGACAAAGCAAATCCTGATGGATTTCATTCTGTCAGGACTGCTAAGGTCAAAAAGTCTTCTCCTGCTAAATCTAGTATAATGCATGGAAAATGAACCCAACAAGTGTGGGTTCCTAAAAATACTAACTAGTGTATTTTTGTCTGATTGCAGGGTAAAAAGAAAAATGTGTTAGTCATGGATAGTGGATGTTCTATGCACATGACTGGAAACAAAGCCTTGTTATCAAAATATGAGGAAAAAACTGGCCCAACAGTGTCTTATGGAGATAGCAACATTGGACAAACTTTGGGATGTGGCAATATAATCATTGGCAATGTCATCATTGAAAAAGTAGCTCTTGTGAAGGGACTAAAACACAATCTGTTAAGTATTAGTCAAATCACAGACAGAGGTTATCATGTAAACTTCTATTCCACACATTGTGAAGTAGTCAACAAAGCATCTGGAAAGGTTGCACTCACCGACTACAAGCATGGTAACATTTATGAGGCCAACATTCAAGCAAATACTGACGGCTCTCCTACTTGTCTCATCATTAAAGCATCAGTAGATGAAATTTGGAATTGGCACAAGAAGCTTTCTCATCTCAACTTCAGCAATATCAATGAGTTGGTTAAGAAAGATTTGATTAGAGGATTACCTAAAGCTTTGTATACTCCTGATGGACTCTGTGATGCATGTCAAAAAGCAAAACAGAGAAGGACATCATTCAAGAGTAAATCTGAATCCTCTATTGGTGAACCATATCACATGTTACATCTTGATCTATTTGGACCAGTCAACATAATGTCCATCAGTAACAAAAGGTACACTCTTGTGATTGTAGATGAATATTCAAGATTCACATGGGTGTATTTTCTGCACATAAAAGATGAGACTCCTGAGATACTGTTGGACCATGTGAGAATGATTGAGACAGGCATAAAGTACAAAGTCAAGATACTGAGGAGTGATAATGGTACTAAATTCAAGAATTCAAAGATGGAAGAGTTCTGCAAATACAAAGGAATTATTCAACAATTCTCTGCTCCTGGCACACCCCAGCAAAATGGAGTAGTTGGAAAGAAAGAATAGAACTCTTATTGAAGCTGGCAGAACTATGTTGGAAGAAGCTAAACTGCCTACATATTTCTGGGCAGAAGCAGTCAATACAACATGCTATACTCAAAATCTCACACTAATAAACAGACATGGTGTAACTCCCTATCAAATGCTCAAGGAGAAGAAACCTAGTGTGAAGCATCTGCATGTGTTTGGTTGTAAATGTTTTGTTCTCAGAACTCATCCTGAACAGCTAGGGAAATTTGAAACAAAGGCTGGAATTTTTATTGGCTATCCTGCATCAAGAGCCTTTAGAGTTTATAACTTGAGAACAAGGACTGTCATGGAGTCGATACATGTATGTTTTGATGATAAGAAAATAACAGGAATCAATGAAGACTCTCATGATAGGTTGATTTTTGAAAATGAAGCTACTAAGGATCCTGAAGAACAAGAATCAGATACTAACACTTCATCAGATACTGATGGGTCACCAAATCCTGATGACTCACCAAATCCTGATGACTCACCAAATCCTGATGGTACCAATACTGATGGTGCCAATGCTGATGATGCAAATAATGGTGACACTACTAGCAGTGCAAATGATGAGGGGGAGCAACAACAAACAACTACTAGTTCTGAATCTACTCAAACATCAGGACAGAATTCTTCAGATACTGATTCAAGTGACAATCCTGATAATCCATCAGGAGGTGATAACACCAATTAAGGGGGAGCTTCCAATGAAGCAAATTCTTCTAATCAAGACAACACCAATCCAGGGGAGCATCTACATCAAGGAATAATTTACCACCAGCAAGGAAATGGACAAGAGATCATACTCCTGATTTGATAATTGGAGATCCTGATGCAGGTGTTAAAACAAGAAGTGCAACTCAAAATGAATGTTTATATCATAACTTTCTATCCAAGGGGGAACCTAAGAGAGTTGAAGATGCACTTAAAGATGCTGATTGGGTTACTGCAATGCAAGAAGAATTGAATGAATTTGAAAGGAATGAAGTCTGGAAACTAGTGCCAACACCAAAGAACATGTCAATTGTTGGTATAAAGTGGGTATTTAAGAACAAGACTGATTTTGATGGAGTTATAATCAGAAATTAAGCAAGGCTAGTTACAAAGGGGTATTCTCAACAAGAAGGAATTGACTATGATGAAACTTTTGCTCCTGTTGAAAGGCTAGAAGCCATCAGGATCTTTCTGGCATATGCAGCTCACAAGAAATTCAAGGTTTTCCAAATGGATGTGTTGCCCAGTAATAATCTATTGTAGAAGGGGGGTTGAATACAATAGTATAAGATAATCGACTTCTTAATGTATATATCACAAATATGAAAAGAAAGATAACAGCTTTATTAAATCTGATATAAAACTGTTACAAACTCTCTCAAGAAATTCTGATGTTCTTGAGAGCTGCTAGCTTACAAAAACTCTCTCAAGAAATTCTATGTTCTCGAGAGCTTCTATCTTGATTCGCTTCTCTTCACTTCCGAATACATAAATCGAAACCAAGACTGTGTTTATATACTACACAGCTTCTCTATCAATGATAAGTCCTAATCAATTACAAAGATTGAAACCTATCCATAATTGATAGCTACATACTACAAACCAGGAACCGACAGAATAAACTTCCATGTTTAACTAGACTCCAAATATAACTCGAAGTAGGAATCCTGATCAGCTTCCAGTCCTGATGATCAATCCTGATCCCAGTCCTGATATGCCTTCTGATCCTGACGACCATGTAATCCTGATGACGTCAGCAATCCTGATCAGTTGAGTCTAGCTCCTGACGATCATTGAATTCTGATCTAACAATCTCCCCCAATCTCATACTTTGTGAAATAAAGTATAGATTCCAAATATTCAATGATGTCAAAAACATATATACAAAATGTACAAAATCTGCAGCAACAACTTATCTGTTTAGATTCTTTGATAGAACAAATTCATCTTCAAGAAGTTGGATAATAGATTTTCTTCTTTTTCTTCAAGAATTTGAATTAGTCTTTCCTTAAGATTTCTGAGTTCTTCATCTTCCTCATTAATCTGGTAGATAGCTGCTCTGAGATTCAATATGGAGTTTCTCTGAAGACTATGCTCTTCAAGCAAAAGATAAGCAATTTCCTTCCCATCAGGATTGAGAATAAGATGAGTCATGCCAAAATTTACTTCTTTAACAGCAGTACCCCTTTGCATTTCCACATCCTGACCTCTTTGATTTAAGTACATGGGAATGTAATTACCATTGAAATTACTGTTTCCATCCAGTCTTCTTCTTATTGTTGACAAAATCATGTCACTCCATTCTTTGCATATTTGATTCTTCGATCTCAAAAGATAATGAACATATTTCAGTTCCTGTGTAGTTTTCATCAGCAGATCTTGAATAGATAGGATCTTCACACTACCATCTTTCATGAAGTACATAAGCTTTTCTTTCTTGTCAAAACCATCATGACAATCTATAACTATATCAACAGCTAGTAAATTGTTCAGGTTTTCAGAAGTTAAAGTACCTCCAATTTCAGTCAAGGAGTAAGGATCAACATATGACATATTCAGATATTCACCATCTCTGTGTCCAATACCTCCTCTTGAATTGCTTGACAATTGCTTCAGATTTGAAAACATCTTTAACCAGAGTGCTTTTGATCTAACCATCTCAGATAAATCAACAACACTTGAAGCGCTTGTAATAATTCCTCCAGACTGAAAATTGATAAGTGTATCACAACTTAATGTGCTAATATGTTTCCACTTCTTATCCTTTTCCTTTTCAAAGGCATAGCTTCTTTTCAGTGAAGATTCTTGTCTGCTTGGGTTCCTCCACACTCTTCTGTTTGAGAGTTTAAGCCTTTGTACATAGAGATTGAAATCTCTATTTGTTGATCTTGTAATTTCACTTCTTCTGGCTTCTTCTTCTTCATCTACTTCCTTGTTGTGAGAATCAACAACAGTAGATAAAATTATCAAGTCAATCTCTTGCAGAATTTCAGAATCATCAGGATCTTGAATATTATCAGGAACAATATCAGGATTAGATTCTTCAATTTGATTTGTATTGCAGAGAGTTGATTTTCTTGATTTTCATCTCAATTCAGGTTCTTCTTCAATATTTCCATCATCACCAAAAGTAGATCTGTCAGGAACTACTTGAGTTTGAATAGGTTCAGGAATTTCTTCAATTCTTAACCCTGTAGACCTTGTCTGTCTAGGTACTGTTTGATTTGAAGAACCTCTTCTACTTCTTCTAGCACCTCTTCTACCTCTGCCTCCTCTACCTCTAGTAGGAGCAGTATAGCTTTCCATTGTCTCTCTTTGTAGTCTCAAAAATTCTTCATGTGAGAGATCTGGATATTCTTCACTTGCTGTAGAGAGTGCTTTTCTAGCATATAATTGTTGAACTCTTTTATCAGTGTGATATAGAGTAACAATTCTGCCATCTTTTGTAGAAAACTTCTGGAATAAATTTGATGCATCTTCAGGATTATCAATAATCACATCTTCATCTCCTTCAGGAATTGTAGCAAGAATATGTCCATGACCAGGTGTCAGGATTTGTTCTTCCGTCAGGATCTGAGATTGCATCATTGTTCTTACTATTTTAACTCCAGAATCAGAAACATGAGTTGACTGCGTTGTTTGACTTTGTGAAGTTTGAATTGTAGACTTCATAACAACAGCATCAGAGGTTTCTCCTTGTATCACTTTGTCACTACCATTATCTCCAGTATCATCATCATTATTCCTTAATACTAGATCAGGTGTGCATTTTGTCCGACTAACCTTCTCCCCCTTTTTGACATCAGGATTTGACAATAAATTCAAAATTAAAGAAAGAGAGGCTTGAATGTCAGTTACCTTAGTATCCAGAGAATCAATTCTTCGGTTGATTGAGGTTTGTTCTGAAACAACAGATTTCACTTGGGATTCTACTACCCTTAGCTGAAAAGCAGTAGGCACCTTTGTAAAATTATTAAAGATATCAGTCCTCACTTTGTCAGTTGAACTCTTGATAGAATCAATCTCACTTTTCAGGCTCTTGGATAACAGAGTTGTAGCCTTCAGATGATTCTTCAAGTCTTGATTCTCTATAGATTTCACTGCTTTATAGGCATGTTCAATAGCAGAAGAAAAACTGATAGATTCATCAGAATTGTGCCATGAATTGTTCCATTCATTCTGTCTAAATGCCTCAGCAGGATCAAAGGAAGGAATAGAAAAATCTTGTCTCTGATCTTTCCCAGTGGAAGCTTTGCCAGCCATAAATGTACTTGATGAACCAAAATTAGTTTCAAGACTAATCTTGAGTGCTGTAGCAAGTTGTTCCTTCTCTTTTCGATTCTCATCATCATCACTATCACCAGAGTCTTCATCATCAGTACTGTGAGTAACATCAGGATCAGGAAGAACTATACCTTTCATTTTATCCTGTGAATCTGTGATAGGATGATCCATTGGTCTTGAACGAAGTGGCTGTATCAAAATAGGTTCAACATCAGGAGCACCACTAGTGTCAGGATGAACACCGTCAGGATTTGATATGCTTGCATCAGTATTTTCTACCAATGGTTCTTGTGGAGCTTGAGGTTCAGAAGCTGCTTCAACACTTTGAGTCAAAGGTTCTTGTGTGCTTCCCTCATAGACAGTGTCCTTGACCAATCTTCGAACTTCATCTGCACCAGAAATCCCTTGAGCATTGTCAGGAAATTTCTCAGAAACTGTAGCTTGGCCTGCATCTTCACTTTGAGAAGATGGTTCTTGTGTAGCTGGAATGTTGATGTCTTCATTCTCCCTTTGAGAAAATGGTTCTTGTGTGACCATTCCACTAGCTAAGCCTTCACCCAAACTTTGATTGAGTGGTTCTTGTGTGGCTGGATCATCAGAAAGAGCTGCTGAACCACTTTGAGGTTCAGGTTCTTGTGGGCTTGATCCTTTCAGTTTCTTCTGTCTTTGATAGACTAACTCTTCTGCCTTCCTTAGCTTTTCCATTGGATGTTTGATCCCAAGATTGGAAGCAGCAGCACCATACTTCTCCCATGAAATATCAACATGTCTTTTTGTTGGAGAGTCCTGTGCTGGAGAGTCTGAAATATTAACCACTTGACTTGGTGCAGCATCAGGAGTACTAACATCAGGATTTGTTTGAGCAGTAGAAACTGATTGCTCATTCAGAATAGAAGTGTCCTGTACATCAGTATCCTGCTTCTTTTCTAAAGGATTATGATACCTGCTCTTTGATAACTTCCTTTTCTTCTGTGGTGTAGACAATGGAACTACAGCTGCAGGAGCAGTATCAGCAACTTCCTTACATACTTTCAGCACAGAGGATATAGGTAAATCATCCTCTGAGTCAGTCTCATCCCTGAGAACTAACTTTCTTTTTACAGAAACAACCTCACCTCCCTTTGCAGCTTTCTTGACCAGGACCCCTTGTACACCCCCTTGTAACTTCTTTTTAGTGAGTGATGTAGAGGAAAAGTCCTTTGAACCTGATTGCCTTCCTGACACATCAGTTCTAGCTGACTTCTTTGCTTTTACAACTAAAGTCTTTTGAGAGACAATAGAGGTGGCAGTTGACTGTTTAGGATGAATGCTTGTGTTAGGAACAAGGTGGGTTGAGCCTTGCCCCATAGCATTAGAGATTAAACCATAACGAGTAGGCATTTTCCTATGTAAGAAAAACCTAACCTCATCAGGAATAAAAGCATTTCCTATAAAACCATTTGCCTTATCAGGATTGAGAAAAATATTTAAAATGAAGTAAAATAAAGTTTTATTTTAAGAAAACAAAATTTATTTTGATAATCCTGATAAGTGCTGTTTTTTTTTTAAAATGATTACAAAAACAAATAGCATAATACCCATGTAACCATTCTTAACAATTACCGAGGCAAAGTAATTATGAGAAACTGAACAGTCGCCTCGATAAACAAAAATGACCTGCATCCTCAACACACATTCTCTATTAAATAGAACTGTTAAGCATAATCATCATATATCTATTAAGACACAAACCCTCTCCAGAGAAAAACTTACGAAAACCTTTCACCTTCTTTGTTTTTCAATGGCTGCCAATCAACAAAACAACATACCTGAAGAAGAGCTTGACTTGATTTGGCAAGTGATGGATGAGGCTCTTGCTGAGATGGAGCCACAACCAGTTCCTGACCCTCAGGAACAAGAAGCGTTTATAAACGCAATGTTTGATGGGGTTTGGCACAACTTCCTGCAAGCCAATCCGAACTGGAATCCTCTTGATAACCTCATCTATGAAGAGGATGAGGATGATGAAGAGGATGAGGATGAAGATGATGAAGAGCTCGTCCGAGAGCTTGAGAAACGTAAGAAGAGAATCCGTGATGCTTGTATGTCATGCAAGTTGGAGGCACGGAGGCGTCCCGGTGGTCACGGTGACGATCCGCCTTCAAGTAAATCAGCTCCTCTTCTTGTCTCTTAAGGATGGAACAAGAGAAGCCCTAGATGGATCAAAGCCTGGTTATGATCCATCAGGAGTGTTCTTGCTTATTTGCAGGGCACGTGTTCCTGAGTAGAAAAGTAGACTAGGAAAAGAATATGTAATTTCCATTTTCATTTGTAAAGAATCTTCAAGATTTAATGAAAACTATCAATTTGCTCAATTGTTCTTGTCCTCCTTACTTTTCCTGCACAATTTGTTAGTAACACTGCATTTGATACATAATATAACGAATAGTAATCACTGACAAAAATATAATTGGAATTGAAAATTAAGACTTAATAACTTAATCAAAGACTAAGTAATGATCTTATTTGTCAGAGTTTACCAGGAGTGTTGTTGACAAATTGTCTTAGAACTTCTGGTTTTCATACCAGCTTCAAAATCTGAGCATCAGGATTTGACCAGTTGACTTCCTGTCAGGATTACATCCTATCAGGATTTGATCAAAGAAAACTTACCTTCCTGAATAACCATCAGGATTTGACAGTTATCAGGATTTCCTCTCTGTAATTTTCCTCAGAAATTCTCAAAGTTCATCATTCCAAGTTCATTCACCAATTTATTGAAAGTAGCTTCAGGTAGTGGCTTGGTGAATATATCAGCTAGTTGTTGATCAGTAGGAACAAAGTGAAGTTCAATTGTTCCTTCCAGAACTTGTTCTCTTATGAAGTGATATCGAATACTGATGTGTTTAGTAAGAGAATGCTGATCTGGATTTCCTGTCATTGCAATAGCACTTTGGTTATCACAATAAATAGGGATTTTTGAGTATGACAGGCCATAATCTAACAACTGATTTCTCATCCACATGATCTGAGCACAACAACTTCCTGCAACAATGTACTCAGCTTCTACAGTTGAAGTGGAAATAGATTTTTGCTTTTTACTGAACCATGAAACTAATCTTCCACCCAAAAACTGACAGCTTCCTGAAGTACTTTTCCTGTCTATTTTGCATCCTGCAAAATCAGCATCTGAATAACCACACAACCCAAAATCTGATTCCCTTGTACACCAAAGGCCAAGTGTAGGAGTTCCTTTGAGATATCTGAAAATTCTTTTGACTGCAATCAGATGGGGTTCTCTAGGTTTTGCTTGAAATCTTGCACATAGACAGGTTGCAAACATGATATCTGGTCTACTTGCAGTGAGATACAATAAAGAGCCAATCATTCCTCTGTAGTGAGTTACATCTACCTCAGCACCTTGATCAGGATCAAGTTTGGTAGCTGTAGCTATGAGAGTTGTTGCAGGAGAACTATCTTGCATGTTAAACCTTGTCAATAAATTCCTTGTATATTTAGACTGATTGATAAAAATCCCTTCATCAGTCTGTTTAACTTGAAGACCAAGAAAGTAACTCATTTCTCCCATCATGCTCATTTGATATCTTGACTGCATAAGCTTAGAAAACTTTTCACACAGCTTATTGTTTGTTGACCCAAAAATGATATCATCAACATAAATCTGAACTAATAACAAGTCCTTACCATGATTCAAATAAAATAAAGTTTTATCAATAGCACCTCTTTTGAATCCACTTTCCATTAAGAATAGAGCTAAGGTTTCATACCATGCTCTAGGAGCTTGCTTTAGTCCATAAAGTGCCTTATCCAATCTGTAGACATGATCTGGATATTTAGGATCAATGAAACCAGGAGGTTGCTCAACATAGACTTCTTCCTCCAGTTCTCCATTTAAGAAAGCACTTTTTACATCCATCTGGAAAACCTTGAATTTCTTATGAGCTGCATAAGCAAGAAATATCCTGATGGCTTCTAATCTTGCAACAGGAGCAAAAGTTTCATCATAGTCAATTCCCTCTTGTTGAGAATACCCCTTTGCAACTAGTCTAGCTTTGTTTCTGATTATCACTCATCAGAATCAGTATTGTTCTTGAAAATCCACTTTGTACCAACAATTGATCTATTCTTTGGTCTTGGTACCAGTTTCCAGACTTCATTTCTTTCAAATTCATTCAGTTCTTCTTGCATTGCAGTAACCCAATCAGCATCTTTAAGTGCATCTTCAACTTTATTTGGTTCCTCCTTGGATAGAAAGTTATTGTATAGACATTCATTCTGAGTTGCACTTCTTGTTTGAACACCTGCATCAGGATCTCCAATGATCAAATCAGGAGTATGATCTTTTGTCCATTTCCTTGCTGGTGTCAAATTGTTCCTTGAAGTAGATGCTCCCCCTGGATTGGTGTTATCTTGATTTGAAGAACTTGCTTGTCTTGAAGCTTCCCCTGAATTAATGCTATTTCCTCCTGAATGGTTATCAGGATCATCACTTGAATCAGTATCTGAAGAATTCTGTCTTGATAAATGAGTTGACTCTGAACTTGTAGTAGATTGTTGTTGCTCCCCCTTAACATTTGCACTACTAGAAGTATCACTATTGGATGCATCATCAGTATTTGCACCATCAGCATCTGGTGTGTCATCAGGATTTGGTGACCCATCAGGATCTGATGTATTGACAGGATCTGATTCACTTTCTTCAGGTTCTTTGGAAACTTCATTTTCAAAAATCAATCTATCATGAGAGTCTTCAATGATTCCAGTTATCTTCTTGTCATCAAAAGATACATGTATTGACTCCATGACAGTCCTTGTCCTCAAATTAAAAACTCTGAAGGCTCTTGATGCAGGATAGCCTATGAAAATTCCTTCATCAGCCTTTGTTTCAAATTTCCCTAGCTGTTCAGGATGAGTTTTGAGAACAAAACATTTACAGCCAAACACATGCAGATGCTTCAGACTAGGTTTCTTTTCCTTGATTGACTGATAAGGAGTAACACCATGTCTGTTTATCAATGTGAGATTTT
This sequence comes from Heracleum sosnowskyi, assembly GCA_030848705.1. Lineage (NCBI taxonomy): Eukaryota > Viridiplantae > Streptophyta > Magnoliopsida > Apiales > Apiaceae > Heracleum > Heracleum sosnowskyi. Next base: position 36,858,677 of record CM061238.1, read on the forward strand.
GAGTGTAGCATGCTGTGTTGACTGCTTCTGCCCAGAAATATGTAGGTAACTTAGCTTCTTCCAACATAGTTCTGCCAGCTTCAATAAGAGTTCTATTTTTCCTTTCAACTACTCCATTTTGCTGAGGTGTGCCAGGAGCAGAGAATTGTTGATAATTCCTTTGTATTTGCAGAACTCTTCCATCTTTGAATTCTTAAATTCAGTACCATTATCACTTCTCAGTATCTTGACTTTGTACTTTGTGGTTGTCTCAATCATTCTTACATGATCCAACAGAACCTCAGGAGTTTCATCTTTTCTGTGCAGAAAATACACCCAGGTGAATCTAGAATATTCATCAACAATTACAAGAGTGTACCTTTTCTTACTGATGGTCATGATGTTGACTGGTCCAAATAGATCAAGATGTAGCATGTGATATGGTTCTCTAATAGAGGATTCTGATTTACTCTGGAATGATGTCCTTCGTTGTTTTGCTTTCTGACATGCATCACAGAGTCCATCAGGAGTATATAACACTTTTGGTAATCCTCTCACTAAATCTTTCTTAACCAACTCATTGATGTTGCTGAAGTTGAGATGAGAAAGCTTCTTGTGCCAATTCCAACTTTCATCTACTGAAGCTTTACTGATCAGACAGGTAGGGGAGTCATCAGTATTTGATTGAATGTTGGCTTCATATATGTTACCATGCCTGTAGCCAGTCAGTGCTATCTTTCCTGTTTCTTTGCTGACTACTTCACAATGTGTGGAATAGAAATTGACATGATAACCTCTGTCAGTGATTTGACTAATACTCAACAAGTTGTGTTTTAGTCCCTTCACTAGAGCTACTTTTTCAATGATGACATTTCCAATGATTATATTGCCATATCCCAAGGTTTGTCCAATGTTGCCATCTCCATAAGACACAGTTGGGCCAGCTTTTTCCTCATATCCTGATAACAGGGCTTTGTTTCCAGTCATGTGTACAGAACATCCACTATCCATGATTCTTGAATCAAAAGAGCCCTTCTGTTTTTCTTGACAGATGCAGATCCCTGGCACTGAGTTTCCAAAGTATCCCAAATTTCTTTTGAAGACTTGCATGCAATCACTCTATTTGACATGACAACATCAAGACTACTGTGCAAGATATTCTTTATCTTTGGTTCCCTGAGAACATGAGCTTTTTCTTCTGGAGTCCATTCACTTTTAGCCTTGACCACATAATGTTCAGGTACAGTATCTGTTCGTTCTACAATCCTTGTAGGAATATATGGTCCATCACGAATCCTGTCCAGATAGTCAGGATCCATAGCCTCCAGGTACATCAGCATCTTTACCCTCCATGTTGGATATTCTGATTTCTTCAAGATGGGAATCTTCATGCTTTCATACTTGGTTGTCGACATCTTTAGATCGTTTCTGATTCAGAAATAAATCAGTTCGCTCTGATACCAATTGTTGCCCAGTAATAATCTATTGTAGAAGGGGGGTTGAATACAATAGTATAAGATAATCGACTTCTTAATGTATATATCACAAATATGAAAAGAAAGATAACAGCTTTATTAAATCTGATATAAAACTGTTACAAACTCTCTCAAGAAATTCTGATGTTTTTGAGAGCTGCTAGCTTACAAAAACTCTCTCAAGAAATTCTATGTTCTCGAGAGCTTCTATCTTGATTCGTTTCTCTTCACTTCCGAATACATAAATCGAAACCAAGACTGTGTTTATATACTACACAGCTTCTCTATCAATGATAAGTCCTAATCAATTACAAAGATTGAAACCTATCCATAATTGATAGCTACATACTACAAACCAGGAACCGACAGAATAAACTTCCATGTTTAACTAGACTCCAAATATAACTCGAAGTAGGAATCCTGATCGGCATCCAGTCCTGATGATCAATCCTGATCCCAGTCATGATATGCCTTCTGATCCTGATGACCATGTAATCCTGATGACGTCAGCAATCCTGATCAGTTGAGTCTAGCTCCTGACGATCATTGAATTCTGATCTAACAGGATGTGAAAAGTGCTTTCTTAAATGGTGAACTGGAGGAAGAAGTTTATGTTGAACAACCTCCTGGTTTCATTGATCCAAAATATCCAAATCATGTTTACAGATTGGATAAGGCACTTTATGGACTAAAGCAAGCTTTAAGAGCATGGTATGAAACCTTAGCTCAATTCTTACTTGAAAGTGGATTCAAAAGAGGTACTATTGATAAAAATCTGTTTTATTTGAATCATGGTAAGGATTTGCTTTTAGTTCAGATTTATGTTGATGATATCATCTTTGGGTTAACAAACAATAAGCTTTGTGAAAAGTTTTCTAAGCTTATGTAGTCAAGATATCAAATGAGCATGATAGGAGAAATGAGTTACTTTCTTGGTCTTCAAGTTAAACAGACTGATGATGGCATTTTTATCAATCAGTCCAAGTATACAAGGAATTTATTGAAAAGGTTTAACATGCAAGACAGTGCTACTGCAACAACTCCTATTGCTACAGCTACCAAACTTGATCCTGATCAAGGTGCTGAGGTAGATGTAACTCACTACAGAGGGATGATTGGCTCTTTATTATATCTTACTACAAGTAGACCAGATATCATGTTTGCAACCTGTCTGTGTGCAAGATTTCAAGTAAAACCTAGGGAACCCCATCTGATTGTAATCAAAAGAATTTTCAGATATCTCAAAGGCACTCCTTCACTTGGCCATTGGTATGCAAGAGAATCAGATTTTGGGTTGTGTGGTTACTCAGATGCTGATTTTGCAGGATGCAAAATAGACAGGAAAAGTACTTCAGGAAGTTGTCAGATTTTGGGTGGTAGACTTGTTTCATGGTTTAGTAAAAATCAAAAGTCTATCTCTACTTCAACTGCAGAAGCTGAGTACATTGCTGCAGGAAGTTGTTGTGCTTAGATAATCTGGATGCGAAATCAGTTGTAAGATTATGGCCTATCATATTCAAAAATCCCTATTTATTGTGATAACCAAAGTGCTATTGCAATGACAGGAAATCCAGTTCAACATTCTCTTACTAAACACATCAGTATTAGATATCACTTCATAAGAGAACAGGTCCTGGAAGGAACAATTGAACTTCATTTTGTTCCTACTGATCAACAACTAGCTGATATATTCACCAAGCCACTGCCTGAAGCTACTTTCAACAAGTTGGTGAATGAACTTAGAATGATGAATTTTGAGAATTTCTGAGGAAAGCTATAGAGAGGAAATCTTGATGACTGTCAAATCCTGATGGTCATTCAGAAAGGTATGTAATTTTGATCAAATCCTGATATGACGCAATCCTGACAGGAAGTCAACCAGTCAATCCTGATGTACAGGTCAGTATTTCATTGCTTAAATTGTGCCTGATTTTTCGTCAGTTCCTGATGAGAAACGTTTGAGTTTTAGTTGGACAACTGTATGCGCGCGTGTGTCACACTGATAGATATATACATATAGATACACATAAAAAGCGGTGTAGTTATGTTTAATTACGCACATAATTTGTCCACTAATTATTTATGCACGAATCACAACATGTCACCTGTCACCGAGAGTAACATTTTGTTTTAACAAAATACATTTGATTTTCTAAATTACCGTTTACTCTCTCATCATCAGTTTTTCATCTTCTTTCTCTCTCTGTGCTCAAGAACCCTATTTTTTTTAAATCTCAATTCTCAAGTTTTCTATACTGTTTTAATGGCGTTTTCATCATTCACGAACAAGCAGACAGTAGTTAGTGGTGTTACTAACTAAACACTCATCAACCACCTCTAATGTCTCTCAAAAGACTTTAGTTGTAAAATCAAAGATATCAGCTAGAACTGATGTGTCTGGAAGGCAATCAGGTTCAAAGGATTTCTTCTCTACACCAATCACCAAAAAGAAGTCAAAAAGGGGTGTACAAAGGGTCCCGGTGAAGAAGGCTGATAAGATTGAGGAGGTTGTTTATGTGAAAAGAAAATTGGTTTTGAGGGATGAAACTGATTCTGAGGATGATATACCTATATCCTCTAAGTTTAAGCTGAACAAGGAAGTTGTTAATACTGCTATTGAAGCTGTGGCACCATCTACTAAGCCACAGAAGAAAAGAAAATTAACTAAAAGCAGGTATCATATTCCTTTGAAGAGACAGGATACTGATGGACAAGACATTTCAATTCCTGATGAGCAGTCAAATCCTGATGCTGAAGCAAATCCCGACGTTAGTAATCCTGATGCTACACCAAGTAAAGTTGTCTCTATTTCAGACTCTCTAGCCAAAGCCTCTCCAACTAAAAGACATGTTGGTATTTCATGGGAGAAGCTTGGTACTACTGCTTCCAATCTTGGGTTCATACATCCAATGGAGAAGAAAAGGAAGGCAGAAGAAAAGGTCTTTCAAAGACAGAAGAAACTGAAGGGATCTAGCCCACAAGAACCTGGACCTCAAAGTGGTTCAGCAACTATTGATGATCCAGCCCCACAAGAACCACTCACTCAAAGTGTGAGTGAAGGCATAGCTGATGGAATGGTCCCACAAGAACCATTTTCTCAAAGGGAGAATGAAGACATCTACATTCCAGCCACACAAGAACCATCTTCTTAATGTGAAGATGCAGGCAAGACAGCTACAATTTCTGAGAAGTTTCCTGACAATGCTCAAGGTGCTTCTGATATTCCTGACATCGAAGTTTTGGTCGAGGACACTGTCATTGAGGGAAGCACACAAGAACCTACAACTCAAAGTGTTGAAGCAGCTTCTGAACCTCATGCTACAAAAGAACCATTAGTAGAAAATACTGATGCAAGCTTTTCAAATCCTGACAGTGTTGCTCCTGATGCTAGTGGTGCTCCTGATGCTAGTGGTGCTCCTGATGTTGAGCCAATCCTGATTCAACCACTTAGCTCAAGGCCAATGAATGATCCTATCTCCGAATCCAAGGATAAAATGAAAGGAGTTGTTATTCATGATGTTGATAATACTGCTGATTCTGGAGATAGTGATGATGATGATTCTGATGATGATAACGATGGTGAGAAGGATCATCTTGCTACAACACTAAAATCTAGTCTTGGAACTAACTTTGGTTCTTCAAGCACTTTTATGGCTAGCAAGGCTTCTACAGGAAAAGATCAAAGACAAGACTTTTCTGGTCCTTCTGCACTTGATCCTGCTGAGCTGCTAAGAAGAGATGAATGGGAAAATGAATGGTACAGATCTTTTGCTTCTGTTAGTTATCCATGTGCTTTGGAACATGCTTCTCATGCAGCAAGCTTGATTGTAAATGAAGATGTGAAGAACCACTTGAAGGCTACAACTCTGTTATCTAAGAGCCTCAAGACTGAAATTGATTCTGTGAAGGTTGCTACTGAGATGGTGAGGACTGATATTTCTAATAGCTTGACAAAGGCACCTACTGCTTTTCAACTAAGAGTAGTGGAATCCCATGTTAAGTCAATAATTTCTGAACAGTCTCACATCAACACCAGAATTGATTCCTTAGATTCTAAGGTAACTGACATTCAAACCTCTCTTTCCTTAATCTTAAATTTGTTATCCAATCCTGATGCCAAAAAGGGGGAGAAGGTAAGTCAGACAAAATGTACACCTGAACAAGTATTGAAAAGAAATAATGATGATGACAATACTAGTAATGATAGTGATGATATGGTATTTCAAGGAGAAACCTCTGATGCTGCTATGGTGAAGTCTACAATTCAAACTTCTCAAAGTCAATCCATGCAGTCAACTCATGTTTCTGATTCTGGAGTAAGAACAGTAAGGACTTTGGTGAAATCTCAGATCCTGATGGAAGAGCAAATCCTGACAAGTGATCAAATCCTGATGGCTGATCAAATCCTGACACCTGGTCATGGACAAACACTCTCTACAATTCCTGAAGGTGATGAAGATGTTCTTATTGATAATCCTGAAGATGCTGCTAATCTATTCCGGAATTTCACAACAAGAGATGGTAACATTGTTACTCTTTATCACACTGATAAGAGAGTTCAACAATTATTTGCAAGAAAATCACTTTCTACTGCTAGTGAAGAATATCCTGATCTCTCACATGAAGAGTTTCTAAGTCAACAAAGAGAAATGATGGAGAGTTTTAAGAATCCTGCTCCAGCTAGAGGTAGAGGAGGAGAGGTAGAAGAGGTGCAAGAAGAGGTTCAAGAAGAGGAAGAAGGTCTATTCAAACAGTGCCTAGACAGACAAAGTCTAGAGGTCTAAGAATTGAAGAAATTACTGATGCTCAGCAAACTCCAATAGTTCCTGATACCCTGGCTATCAGGACTATCATTCAGGAAGAAGACCAAGAAAAAGAAAAAGAACCTGAATTGAGAACAAGACCAAGACAATCAACTCTAACCAGTAATACAATTCAAATTGAAGATTCTAATCCTGACATTGTTCCTGACATTGTTCAAGATCCTGATGAATCTGAAATTCTACAAGAGATTGGTTTGTTAATATTATCTATCGTGGTTGATTCTCATAATGAAGAAGTGGATGAAGAAGAAGAATTCAGAAGAAGAGAAATAACAAGAACTACAAATAGAGATTATCAGCTCTATGTGCAAAAGCTTAAACATTCAAATAGAAGGTTGTGGAAAAATGCAAGAAGACAACAACCTCAGATAGAAAGGAGCTATGTTCTTGAGAAGGAAAAAGACAAGAAGTGGAAACACATTGACACACTTAGGTGTGATAGACCTATTAATTTTCAGTCTGGTGGAATTATAACAAATGTCTCCAGTGTTGCTGACTTTTCTGATTCACAAAGATCCAAAGCACTCTGGTTACAAATGTTTTCAAGCTTAAGGCAGATGCCACATAATACAAGAGGAGGTATATGTCACATAGATGTTGAGTTTCTGAATTTGCCATATGTCGATCCTCACTCTTTGACTGATATTGGAGGTAACTTAACTTCTGAACACCTGAACAATTATTAGCTGTTGATATAGTTATAGATTGTCATGATGGTACTGAAAAGAAAGAGAAGCTTCTATACTTCATGAAGAATGGTAGTGTGAAGATTATTTCCATTCAAGAGCTGTTGGTTAAAACTACAAAGGAACTGAAATATGTTCACTACCTGCTGAAATGGAAAAACAAAGTGTGCAAAGAATGGAGTGATATGATTCTGTCAACAATCAGGAAAAGATTTGATGAAGGAAGAAATTTCAATGGTAATTATACTCCCATGTACTTAAATCCGAGAGGCCAAGATGTGGAAATGCAAAGGGGCACTGCTGTTAAAGAAATGACCTTTGGCATGGCTCAACTTACTCTTAATCTTGATGGGAAGGAAATTACTTATCTCCTGCTTGAAGAACATATTCCACAGAGAAGTTCTATACAGAATCTTAGAGCAGCTATCTACCAGATAAATGAGGAAGATGAAGAACTCAAAAATCTAAAGGAAAGACTAATTCAGATTCTTGAAGACAAAGAAGAAAATCTACTGTTAAGCTTCTTGAAGATGAATTTGTTCTACCATAAAATCTAAAATGATAAGTTTGCTGCTGTAATTACTTGTACATTTTGTAAATAAGTTTTTGGCATCATTGAATCTAGGAATCTATACTTTATTTTACAAAGTATGAGATTGGGGGAGATTGTTAGATCAGGATTCAATGATCGTCAGGATCTAGACTCAACTGATCAGGGTTGCTGACGTCATCAGTATTTGCTCAAGCGTTAGTATCAGGATTGCTATCAGGATTTTTATCAGGACTAAAATCAGGATTGATCATCAGGACTGGAAGCTGATCATGATTACAACTTCGAGTTATTTATGGAGTCTAGTTAAAGAAGGAAGTTTATTTTGTCGATTCCCAGTTAATAGGAATGAAGCTGTCGGTTATGATATGTTTCAATATTGTTTCTAATTGATTTGGACTTATCTTGTAATCGATAGAAAAGCTGTGTAGTATATAAACATAGTTTAGGTTTTGATTTAATATCAATTGCATACACGAGTATTTTGTAACTTAGAAGCTCTCAAGAACATCAAAATTTCTTGAGAGAGTTTGTAACAGTTTTATATCAGTTTTAATAAAGTTGTTATTCTTCTTTCATATTTGTGACACATAATTTATTAAGTCGAGAATCTTATACAATTGTATTCAACCCCCCTTCTAAAATTGTTATTTACTGGGAAACAAATCCTTTGCTCGGGAACTGGTAGTTGAAATGATGGAAGATTGATGAAGTTTGTCATGTAGGTGGATATGAGAACTGGAACATTGCCATACTTGAAGGTTGTTTGCAATCTTTGAAAGAACTTTCTGTTAGTGGAAGGAGAAATGAAAAAGCGACCATTCCTGAACAGTTCTTGATGCTCATTAGAAAGTAAGGAATTAATGACAAGTGATAGAAAACGAGGATAATAACATTTAATCTTTCTACCACTGTCAAATTCTTTTCTAGCATTAAGCACCCTTCTGACAACAATATCCCAAAGAAGGTGGCCATAATTGAGTCTTTTGTTGAAGACAATTGCACAACCAATAACTTGTAAAAGATAAGGAATATTCTGAAAATTATTTTTGGTGCAATTGCCAAAGACCTTAGCCAGTGTATCAAAAAATAAATCCCATTCACACACAAGATTCCCCTTGATCAATTTGGTCATGTTCAGGGGACCTTGATAGTGAATATTGATGAAAAAATGAGTTAATTCTGAATATACACACCTAGAGGGGTAAATGGCTAACTATGATCAATTTTAAGTTTTACCAGAAATGGCTTACTGAGTTCAATTTATGCAAACTTAGATGGCACGTTGTCTGGTACTAATGCAGACACAAATGACACGCTGATTGTACAAACAGCACGCTGATTATAACAATATGCAAGACAAAAAGTAAGTTGTAGAAATATAAAGAACACAATAAACTTTTAGCCAGGTTCGACCCCTAATCCTTATGGTCTACGTCCTGGTCCCTTACCAACCCGGTAAGAGAATATATTATTGATCAATGAAATAAGCCAATTACAAGATACAATAATATATCTCCCTTTTTCACCCAGCTGCTGAAAACGGCTTGCTGAAACAATTTGTTTCCCTTGAGTAAATAGCTCACTTGAACTCCAAAGTCTCTCTAACAAGCTTGCTCCCTTGAACACTGAATTCCTTGAGTCCCACTCTTGAATTCCTTAGTTGCTTGAACGACTTGCTTTCTAGAACAATGAGTTCCTTTGAGCACTATACTCCACAATCACCAAGATTCCTTTGCCACTAATTCAGCAACTAACAATACAACTTGAACAATACATATTTGCAATAAAGAATTCGAGTATACAACTCAAGCTATAAACTCTCTTATGTAATATAAGTGTATATAACAATAAAGCTCAGAGTTTATGTATTTAGTGTTTGAGAGAGAAAGATAAAACTTGAATGTTCTTTTCTCAAAACATGTATCAATGTGTGTTACTTGCTTGGTTACTTCCAAGAAAGATTGTAAGTGAATATATATATATATGAGATCACACAATGGCTAGATGAAGATATGGCTATAACAAAATGATTTGATTGCATAAGATACTCTCCAACAGCTATAATATTTGTTAGAAGAAGAGATTTTGAATATTTGAAATAATTTGAAACTTCTAACAATCATTTTTGAGATATATACAATTGTATATATATAAGAATTCAATTTCCAACAGCTATAAAAAGATATGAACGAATCTTGGTTGTTTTGGAAATGTTAAGATATGGTAGAGATTGAGTAAATCTGTTTTAAGTGGATAAAGAAAGGTAAATCATAATCCCAATAAAATAGGAACAGATTTTCAACTTGATTTGAGCTCTATTAATTATATAAACTATATATTATATAATAGAGTTCTTACATATATAATCCTAGCCAATCTCTGATATCCTTAAGCAATCTCCAAGAAATATTCAAGATCAAAATTGACTTAGAACAGCTTATGGCGAGTCCATGTCAGCTTGTTGTTCTTCCCTGTCAGCTTGCTGTTTTGGTATTGAACATGTGAAGTTAGCTTGCCAAACTGACTCAGTCCAGCACTAATGGCTTGCTGTTTAGATAAACTGACATTCATATCAGTAAGCTATTTTACCCTGCAAAACCAAGTTAGTACATATGATAATGGCATGCTATTTTATATGCACTGATATTTCATATCAGTAAGCCATCTTTCCCTGCAACAACAAGTTAGGATAGAGCATATAGCTTGCTGCTTTACATCTATAAATACAAACATCTTTGCCACTATGTGATCATCAAAATTCATAGAGTTTCAATCTCCCCCTTTTTGATGATAATATATCCATATGTGATTGAGCTAAAAGCTCCCCCTCAATTAAAGCATCAAGCAAAACAAGTTAACAAAATAACAAGCTAATATATTCAATGACAAGCAATCAGCTTGCTGTTATGTGTCATCATCAAAACCAATAGGGTTTCAATCTCCCCCTTTTTGATGATTACACACCAATATTCAGGAGCTAAAAACTCCCCCTGAATTTATGCTTCTCCTGCAAAAATATTAGCAATGTAGACAAGGAGATAAACAATATCTTGGTTTGGTGTCACATGAACATTTAGCATTATCAAACCAAACAAAGTAAATGAAATAGAGAATCAGTACTTTCTCCCTCTTAATCAGTAATCAATACTTCCTGCAAAACAAGATTAGATAATAAAGCATGAAATATTCATAAGAAACATTTGTATTCATCATCAAAACATCACGCCAACAATCTCCCCCTTTTTGATGATGACATACTTGAATATATCGGAGAGACTATGTTGTTCCCATAAAGCAATGATCCCCCTGATTAATATAATATCTCAACATAGAATCAGGTTAGCATAATTCATCATATGCAATACAAACGTGACTCATCCCTGCATAAAACATTAGTTTATAAATGCAAACATGTAACATTATAACCCTTTTTATCACATGTATTCATGTTCTTCTCCCCCTATGACATCATCAGAAAAGGGATTAACAAAATAAGCATAAAACATGTAGTAAACATTTAACAAACAGTAGGCTAGTTATAATGATAAAGTTTGATAAATCAAACCAGCATGCTGAATACATGTATTCTGGTTTTCTGCCATACCAACTGTTCTACTGAAATGTAAGATAGCTTGCTGATTGAAGAGTGCACATTCCAAAAAATCATGAATGTGGTTTACACCTTTATCACCAATCAAACAACCGAAATAGTATTCTCCTTTTTCAATTCCTGCACAAACTATATATACGTATATATGTCCCATCTATATACTAGAGGAATCTTGTTAGTACCAAAATAATAATGTAATAACCCCAAATTTTGGACTTAGTTAAAAAATTTTGATGAATAGTAAATGTGATGAATAGTAAATTTGCTGATGGAAAAATTTTCAGACCACCCTATATGGAAGACATGGAATGAATGTTTCGAGGTTATATTATTGATGTATAGGAAGAATAAAAGAATGTAAACGCGATCAGAATCAGGAGATTCCAACTTTAAATTTTGATCACTATTCATCGGACAATCAAGGGTGAATTGATTTGATCGTTTTGAGAAAGTGTGTAGGAGGAGAAATCCATGATCATATCTTAAACCAAGGTGAGAAATCTAGAACCATGTATTAAACCAAGACAATGGAAAGATAAAGGAAGTATCCCCTAGCTTTGGTACAGAGAAACGTTTTTAAAACCACTTGAAACTATCGTGAAACAAAAGCGTAACAAATTATGGATTAGACCTTAACCAAAGGAGGAGTATTATATAAGATCATCAAGTGCATTATATAAGAGGATTAAGGATACAAATGATGACATAAGCATGATGCAGAGGAGTGACATAAGCATGACATAAGGATGACCAAGTGATGACAAAGTGGTGAATCACCACCTTGTCACCACTTTCACCACCACCACAAGTTCAAAAAGAGGCATGTCATGGGTGACAAGGCTTGCTTATGACCACACAATTATATGGCTGGTAATTAAGAGTAATTAGACCAAACAAAAAGAAAAGAAAAAGCAAGAAAGTATCATCTTCTCCATTTTCTCAGAATTTCTGCCCAGCTTGACCATGGTGGAAAGAAAATTTCATAACTCCAAATCTACTCATCCTAAAATCGCCAAATTTTGACCAAAGCTTCCTCATGGCATAGGCAAGTTTGAGGATTTTAAGCATAGATCGAGGCTCACTTAAGGCTTACAAGCTCTTGTTATTATGTTAAGACTTCAAGAAAGGTATGAACACCATCCACCCTTTTGATTTACTTTGAGTTTTAAGCTTAAGTTAAGTTATGTTTAAGCATGTGTTAGTTCTTGGAGTTTGGGTCATAAATGGCTAAACCTTAATGGTTAATGGTTATGAGTTGATGATTGGTAATGTTCTCATAAATTTTATGGACTGACCTTGAGTGTATAATGATGGATTGATGGCTTGGTTGATGTTATTGGATTATGTTAGGAATATGTTGTTCTTGATGATAAGCATAAAACACTTAGTAGAATTTGTGTAAAGTCAATTTTGTAGCTGTCAACGAAATAGCATGCTTAGCAGTGTTTCGTTGACAGGAAGCTCATCAACGAAATGAGTGTTGTAGCAATTGCATTGTACAATACTTCACAGTATGATAGGCATTCTATTATATGTTTTAGATAGGTTTTCTAAGTCATGTTGACTATGTACTAGATAGGCAAAATAGGTTGGTTAATTGTAAATATGTTATGCCTTGTAATTCTGCCTAAGTGAAGACATGTCAACGGTATGAAGATTACTCTGTCAACGGTATGGAGTTTACCCATCAACGAAACGAGGGAAACACCATCAACGGAATGAAGAATGAAGCTATCAACGAAACACATCTCCTTGCTATCAACGAATCAATGTTGCTTTTTGAATAGTTGACAAAGTGATAGTGACAGTTTACTGAACAGATCTAAAAGGAGATATGGAAGTGTACTTTGCATTGGAAGCCATCAAAGTGGTTACTGGAAATAAGGAAACATTCCAATTTCCAATAAGGCTCTTGGGAATGATTATAATGAGCATGAAGACAAAAGCTAAGATCTCCAAGGACCATTGGACAAAAGGAATGAAAAGCAAGCTACTGATGGTTACTACTATTATTCTTTAGTTTAACCAAACGTAGAATTGTAAACTTGGGATTATATAACCAAGTGTAGCAGTTACTTTAGAAATAAGAGAAGAAACACAAATAGATTGTATTAGCTATTTTTGAGAGCAATTCTTCTCTACAACCTTGTAACTGAGCAGCTGTGTACTTTTGTATCACAGATTATTTCCGCAATAAAAACACTTCAGTTGGATCATCAAACAATCCAACTGAATTATTTATATCTTGTGTTTTTATTTATTCAGTTCAGTTTTATTTTATAAAGTGTTTTAGTTTCAAGAAAATATCAAGAATTGTATTCAACCCCCCCTTCTACAATTCTGTTAGGTCATTTGGGAATAACAATTGGTATCAGAGCGAGCTTCTAACATACAAGAAGTTTAAAGATCAAGACCAAAAACAGAAACCATGGTGAAGAAGGATGCAGGTGTGAAGATACCAGTTCTTGATAAAGACAATTACTTTCACTGGAAAGTAAAGATGCATTTACATCTCATGTCTATGGATGAGAGGTATGTAGACTGCATTGAGAAAGGTCCACACGTTCCCATGAAGCTTGATTCTAGAGTTGGACTGCCAGATGATGCACCTGATGTAGAGATTCCAAAAACTGTCTCAGAATGGACTGTTGAAGATATTGCAGAAGTCCATAAAGACAAAAGGACCATGAACATTCTGTTTAATGGTTTGGAGCAAGAGATGTTTGACAATGTTATCAACTGTACAACCTCTAAGGAAGTATGGGATACTGTTAGAACTCTCTGTGAAGGAACTGAGCAAGTCAGGGAAAATAAAATGCAACTCCTTATACAACAATATGAGCATTTTCATTTTAAAGCTGGTGAAACCCTAAATGACACGTTTAGTAGGTTTCAAAAGCTTTTGAATGGATTAAAGTTGTATGGGAGGATCTATCAAACCAAGGATTCAAACCTTAAATTTCTTAGAGCTCTTCCAAAAGAATGGAAGCCTATGACTGTTTCTCTCAGAAACACTCAAGAGTACAAAGACTACACTCTTGAAAGACTTTATGGAACCTTGAAGACTTATGAGCTGGAAATGGAGCAAGATGAGGAAATTGAAAAGGTACAAAAGAAGGGTGGATCTATTGCATTGATTGCATCTGTGAACCAACTTGAAGATGACAATAAAGAAGCTGCAAAGGCCACAACTAGTCGATCTAGTTGTAGGAGTGATGTTAGCAAGGGTAAAGACAAGATGACAGAAGAAGAAGAATCAGAACCAGCCAACTTGGAGGACTTAGATGAGATTGATGAACACATTGCTTTTCTGTCTAGAAAATTCTCTAAGTTCAAGTTCAAAAGAAACTCAGAAGCAAGGCCACCAAGAAGAGACTTTCAACCTAGCAAAACAAACTGGATTGAAAAGTCTAAGTCAAAATGTTTCAATTGTGGAATGCTTGGTCACTTTGCTGGAGACTGCAGAAAGCCCAAGGTTGAGAAGGGCAACAGGAAATTTGATCCTGTTGATTATAAAAAGAAATACTTTGAACTTCTCAAACAAAAAGAAAAGGCTTTCATGTCTCAGGAGTATGATTGGGCTGGTAATGGTGAAGATTCTGATGATGATGTTGAGTATGTCAACTTGGCTCTTATGGCTGACAATCATGAGCAGGAAGCAAGTTCCTCAAGCAACCAGGTAACAATTACTAATCTTTCTGAGCTTTCTAAAGAGGAATGCGACAGTGCAGTAAATGAAATGTCTACTGTATTATATAATTTGCGTGTTACTCTTAAATCACTTACTAAAGAGAATTCAAGAATAAAAGAGACCAATCTGCTCTTAAGTGATAGGAATGCAATGTTAGAAGCACAGCTCATTGAATTTGAGAAAATGAGATGTGTTAGTAGGGATGCTAAGAAGGAACTTGAGAACGTGTTACAAAGGGAAGAAATTCTTAAAACACAACTTGAGATAGAACAAGGTGTGATTGCAAAATGGAAGGATGCCAGGAATGTTGCTACCAACATAATTAATGTTCAAGGCGTGGAATCCTTCTGTGAGCAATCATGGAAAAGGAACAAAGAGAAGCTAGGGTATGTTGGTGAAACCTTAGAATCAGAAACTGAGTCAACAAACAACAAGGATCATTTGTTGAAGGTTGATATGTCAACGGAATGCAATGTTTCGTTGACAGATGAACCATCAACCGATCAGGCTGTTTCGTTGACAGAGAAAAGAAAGGATGAACTCACTAGACTTAATAACAAGTATGGTCCTGTCACCAAGAACTTTGTTCAAGGTGAGTCTAGTAAATCAAAGAAAGTTGAGAAGCCTGTTGAGAGAGCTAATGTAGGTAACTTGTCTAACAAGCAATTGAAAGACAAGTTAGAGAAAGTTCAGGTTGAGGCTAAGGGAAATAAAAAGAATAACAGAAATGGCAAGGTAGGGATTAACAAACACAACAATTACACACCTGATAAATATGCACCTAGAAAGACATGTGTCAATTGTGGAAGTGTTAATCATTTATCTACTAACTGCAAATCTGTTAAGAAATCTGTTAATGTGAAAATGCCCAAGCCTGCAATGAACAGTTCCATGCCTAAAATGCCTGTTATGCCTAACATGTTTGCTCCATATGCACAATTTCAGAATCCATATGCTAGCATGCCATTTGTGCCTAATCCTTACATGAATATGTTTAACATGCCACAAATGCCATGGAACATGAATAACATGATTGTTCCTCCAACTATGCATGCTATGAATGAAAATATGAGCAACCCTCAGAAATCAACACCAAGGGTAAAGATTGATTTGAATCAATCTGAGCCCAAAGTGAAAAATGGTACAAAAGGGAATGCAAAGGCTAACAAGACAGGACCCAAGGAAACTTGGGTACCAAAATCGACTTGATTTGGTTTTATTGTGTGCAGGGAGACAAAAGGAATCTTTGGTACTTGGATAGTGGTTGTTCAAGACACATGACTGGTGATTCTACCCTGCTCACAGAGTTTCAGGAAAGAGCTGGCCCTTGTATTGCTTTTGGAGATGACAGCAAAGGCTACACAAAGGGATATGGCTTGATTTCAAAAGAGAATGTCATCATAGATGAGGTTGCATTGGTGGATGGTCTTAAGCATAACTTGCTTAGTATCAGCCAACTTTGTTACAAAGGATTTTTAGTTACTTTTTCTAGAGAAGCCTGTGTTGTTTCTAAAGGAGGAAACAACAATGTGGTAATGACTGGATTCAGAAGGGGGAATGTGTACATTGCTGACTTTAGTAGCACAAGTTCAGACACCATCACTTGTCTTTTCAGCAAGGCAAGCAAGGATGAAAGTTGGTTATGGCACAAGAAGTTATCCCATCTGAATTTCAAAGTTATGAATGATTTGGTGAGGAAAGATCTTGCTAGAGGAATTCCACAGGTGGAGTTCTCCAAGGATGGTTTGTGTGATGCCTGTCAAAAGGGAAAACAGAAGAAGGCATCATTCAAAAGCAAGACAGAGTCATCAATTGTCCAGCAGCTTGAATTGCTTCATATGGACCTATTTGGTCCTGTAAATGTTATGTCCATCTCAAAGAAGAAATACTGTCTTGTGATTGTTGATGATTTTTCTAGATTTACATGGACTTTCTTTTTGCACTCTAAAGATGAGGCAAGTGAAATCATTATCAATCACATCAAGATGGTAAGCAATCATCCTGATTTCAAAGTAAGAAGGATTAGGAGTGACAATGGGACAAAATTCAAGAATTCAAGCATGAAGGTGTTCTGTGAAGAAAATGGTATTTTGCATGAGTTTTCAGCAGCAAGAACACCACAGCAAAATGGTGTAGTTGAAAGGAAAAACAGAACACTTATTGAAGCTGCAAGGACAATGCTAGATGAATCAAAGTTACCTACATATTTTTGGGCTGAGGCAGTTAACACAGCTTGCTTTACTCAAAATATTTCTTTGATTAATCAGGCCAAAGGAATGACCCCTTATCAGTTACTCAAAAGAAAGAAGCCACTATTAGATTTTCTTCATGTCTTTGGATGCAAGTGCTTTGTTCTAAGAAATCAAGCTGAGCATTTGGGGAAATTTGAAGCAAAGGCAGATGAAGCAATATTTGTGGGATATGCAGCAGGGAAAGCTTACAGAGTCTATAATCTCAGAATCAACATTGTTATGGAATCTGTACATGTTGTTTTTGATGATCTCAAAATCCAAGGTCTCTGTGATGAAGGTTTCCATGAAAGTCTTTCTTTTGAAAATGAGGAAGGAGATCAAGTGAATCATGATAAGGCTACTGAGAAACAGCCTAAAGTTGTTGTATCTAGCACAGATGAAAGCAGCAGTGAGGATGAAATTGCTGCATTAAGATTAAAAAGGATAGCTGCTAGCAGACCAACTGGTCATTTCGTTGACAGTCATGATGGTGGATTCGTTGACAGTCAGAATGAGCGTTTCGTTGACAGCCAAAACGGTCATACCGTTGATAGTCATAGGAATGCTTCTAGAAGTGATCAATTAGGGACAACAAACTCAGGGGGAGTTTCTCAAGGACAAATATCCAATCAAGGCAATCATGATCATGAAGCTACGTCTTCAAGAGCAAATCTACCTCCCTCAAGGAAATGGACTAAAGATCATCCCTTTGAACTTATTATAGGTGATGTTTCTTCAAAAGTCCAAACTAGAAGAGCAACTCAAGAAGAATGTCTATATAGTAGCTTTCTGTCTCAAGATGAGCCAAAGAAAGTTGAGGATGCACTTCTAGATCCAGATTGGGTTTTAGCCATGCAAGAAGAGCTAAACCAATTTGAGAGAAACAATGTTTGGAAGCTGGTGCCCAGGCCTAATGACAGGAGTGTTATAGGCACAAAGTGGGTGTTCAGAAACAAGATGGATGAAAATGGCATAGTCACAAGGAACAAAGCTAGATTGGTTGCAAAAGGCTATTCACAGGAAGAAGGAATTGATTTTGATGAAACCTTTGCTCCTGTTGCAAGACTAGAAGCAATAAGGATTTTCCTAGCCTATGCAGCCCATGCCAATTTCAAAGTCTATCAAATGGATGTGAAGAGTGCTTTTCTGAATGGGGAATTGGAAGAGGAGGTGTATGTAAGTCAACCTCCTGGTTTTGAAGATGATGATTTTCCAGACTATGTGTACTTCCTTCTCAAAGCACTCTATGGTTTGAAACAAGCACCTAGAGCCTGGTATGACACTCTCTCACAGTTCCTCCTTGAGAATCATTTCACTAGAGGTACTGTAGATAAAACTCTTTTTCACAGGGTTGTAAATGGCTCTACTTTACTTGTTCAAATTTATGTAGATGATATAATCTTTGGGTCTACAGATGTGAAACTTTGTCAAAAGTTTGCCAAGCTTATGCAAAGTAAATATGAAATGAGCATGATGGGAGAATTAACTTACTTTCTTGGTCTCCAAGTAAAGCAAGTTAATGAAGGCATTTTCATTAGTCAAACAAAATACATTCATGATTTATTAAAGAAGTTTAACCTAATGGAATGCTCTCCTGCCAAAACTCCCATGCCTACTGCCACCAAACTTGAATTGAATACTAAGGAAAAATCTGTGGACATTTCAAGTTACAGAGGCATGGTAGGCTCACTTTTATATTTAACAGCTAGTAGACCTGATATTATGTTTGCTACATGTCTATGTGCTAGATTTCAGGCTGATCCTAGAGAATCCCATTTAGTTGCTATTAAAAGAATTTTCAGATATCTCAAAGGAACACCAAACCTTGGCATTTGGTATCCTAGAGAATCTGGTTTTGAACTAATTGGTTATTCAGATGCAGATTTTGCAGGATGTAAAATTGACAGGAAAAGTACAACTGGAACCTGTCAATTCCTAGGAAACAAGCTTGTGTCATGGTTCAGCAAGAAACAAAACTCAGTTTCTACCTCCACAGCTGAGGCTGAGTATATTGCAGCTGGAAGTTGTTGTGCACAGATTTTATGGATGAAAAACCAACTACTTGATTATGGATTAAGAGTTGAGAAAATTCCTATTTTCTGTGACAACACTAGTGCCATTGCCATTACTGAGAATCCAGTGCAGCATTCAAGGACCAAGCACATTGACATCAAGTACCATTTCATTAGAGAACATGTTATGAATGGTACTGTGGAGTTACATTTTGTTCCAAGTGAACAACAACTTGCAGACATCTTTACCAAGCCACTTGATGAATCAACATTCTCAAGATTAGTAAGTGAGCTAGGTATGCTAAATTTCTCTTAATTATTTTTGAGATATTTGCAAGTTAAAATGCAGCCCGAAACTTGCTATGTTTTTCTGTGAATTAATTTTCTTAAGAAAAAGTGAAATTTTGTCTAAGTCAAAATTACTATGTCAACGAAACGAACCATTTCGTTGACAGTCTTAGCAGTTTTCTGGGTGTTTCGTTGATAGCTCTTTTATATCAACGAAACGCAGCTTTATCAACGAAATAAGACGGGACTTTAACCGCCCAATCCTGATTCGTTGATTTAGCGCTTTTTATCTGAACCGTTGAAATTTGACATGTCTTTTACCACGATCTATGCATACACCCCTGTAAGTATAAATCATGGTAATACTTTAAGAGTAACGGTTATATTTTTAAGCCAATCCAGTAATTTACATTTATTATTGGATTCATTTTCTGAGAATTTTTGGGGGAGTATTTAAGAAATTTTATTTTTATTATTTCTTTTTACCTGTTCTCAAAAATTCCAAAGGCTTTTTCTCTCTTCTTCTCTCTAACAAGCAATTCAGTTCGAAGCTTTCCTTTAATCAACAATGGCACCTATAGTCAAGCTTATGTCTGCTGGAGGGTTCATCTATGAGAAGAACAACTCCATCCCTTTTGTTGTCAAGGAAAACCCGAACAGCCTGTTCTTCAAAATGATGGATTTCATGAAGAATTGCAAGTTGAGCTATGCAATGTTTCACTCTACACCACTCTACAATGAGATAATCGAGGAAATTTGGACCTCATGTGAGTATAGTGGAACACACGGCACACTAAAATTCACTCTTCAAGGTAATGAGTACATAGTTAATTCTGATGTTTTGCAAGCATGTTTACATATTCCTGATAATAACTGTGATGCTTTGCCTACTAACACTGAAATAACTACCATGTTAAATTCTATAAACTACTCTTTGCCTACTGATAATCTGGGTAGAATAATTAGGAGAGGTTTGGTTAGGGAATACAGTTATTTAGCTGATGCATTCATTAAGGTCTTTTCTGGAAAGATTAGTAATTTTGATGCATTAACTAACTCTATGTTAATTCTCCTAACCATGCTTCTAAATGATAGATATCACAACTTTAGCACCCAACTTATGTATGAAATTGGTGCTAAGTTGGGTGACAAAGCAAATAGGAAGAAAAATATCTATTATGCTAGGTTTCTGATGATGTTGGCTAACCATGTTAGTCCAGCACCATTAGTTATCTCTAACCCTAATGCCAGGTTCGAGTGCTTTGTGCAAGAAAAGAGAGTATTGACAGACATACTGAGGCTGAACCACAATGGTGATGTTCCAGTGGTGTATCTGCCAATCATTGAGGTAACTACTACTATCCCTGTTAGTGTAGCTAACACCTCTACTGTTTTACCTTCCAATGTTGCTATGGAGTCTGTAGCTGTGACCCAACAGGCTCCTGCCCTAGCAACAAAACCAAAATCAAAGAAATCCTCCAAGCCAACCTCAGGTGCTTCTCAAAAGGCACCTGTTGTAAAAACTACCACACAACCTAAGGGGAGTGAGTCTGGAGTTGTGAGGGGTGAGGGAAGGGGTGAACATCAAAGAAACCCCAAGGATAAGGAAGGACAGGTTAGTGTGTACCAGCCAAGCCCCATTGTGTCTTCCCAACAAGGCACAATGAGTAACATGGATTTAAACACAAGTCTAATTGCATCCTCCCAAAAGGATGTGATTATTGAAACAAGCTCTCCTCCTAGAGCACAGTCCAAAAGGGTAAGGGACACTTCAAGCCCAAAGTCTACATTTTCCCAATACCAAAGGAGAGTGAAGCAAAAGTCCAAGGGTACACAGGGTGCACACACACTGGAAGCAACACTTCCAGTTTCTCAAATTCAGTTTGATGTAACCCCTATCATTACTCTGGGGTTACAGTCCCATTCTCTAAACATCAATCTTGAATTATCTCCATCAAATTCACCAACTCAATCTTTAGATGTGGACATGATCCATACATCTATTCCTGATTCTCCAACTCTAATCTTGGAGAAGCCCCACTCTGAAGCTGGTGGCCATCACTTGTTAAGTGATTTGTTGGGCCATCAACCAATTTTTCCTGAAGTTGCAAGGGGATCTGTGGACCAATCTTTAAAATCAATCACCACAGACTCTACTGTAATTTCTCATTCTCAAAGTGCTTTCTTGACTTCATCAACGAAACAGTCTATTTCGTTGACAAGTGTTTCTCCATCAACGGTATCCATACCGTTGACAGTTCAAACTACCATTCCGTTGATAGTTCACTCTGCACCTTTAATTGAAAATCAAGTTGTTCCCACAACTAGTGCAGATGATCTAGTGGTAGTTGAGACACTTCTAGGACTGAGAGGGAGTGAAACTGAGAGGCTGGCTTGCAGCCAGGCAAAAGGAGAGAATGTGAGTGAGAGGCTGGCTATTTCTTCCAGCCAGGCAAAAGGAGAGATTGAGAGTTCCACCTTAGAAGGTGAAGGTGAGGGTGTGAGAGGTGTGAGCCATGGGGAGCCCATGATGCAAGAACAGAGTGGAGAGAGAGAAGGGACTACAGGAGAAATAAGGATGGAAGCAGCCATTGCTAATGAGTTAATGGAGGTCAGTGAGGGAGAAAGGGAACTTACTTTCCAAGAGGTTTATCAGCAAACTCTGGATAGTATTTCCCTGGATCCTGAGACCTTTACTCATCCTGTGTCAGCCTATCAAATTTTGGCTCAACAGGGCAATGTGGAGGCAGAGAGGTCACTACAACTAATTCACACAACTGCATCAATGCAAAGAGCAAAGGATGCCTTGACCAATCTACCTCCAGGAGCTGAAGCAAGTGGAGACTTTGATTTTTCTGATGATGAGGACAGCTATGGTGATAATCTACAGGTGGCCACCACTTCACAGACTGGGACTTCTGTGGTGCCTCCTACACCAAACTGGCTTTCTCAAGATATGCATGGTAGAAGCAATTTGGATGCTGCTATCACAAGGCAGTACAAAGAAGCATATCTAGCTCATGAGTCTGCAGGAGCAAGGGACAAGAAATTCTACAAAGCCATAATGGATTCTCTGGAAATTCAAAGGCTACAAATGTTGCAGACAAGGATTGAGGCTACAGAGATCAAGGATTCAATCAGCAACCTTAGGGCTGCTAATGATAGGAGGCTAGATGAAAAGCTTCCTCTTCTCACTGTGTCCAAGATGAACAGGTTTTTCTCTAAAGAACCTGAAGTGGATTCCTCCTTGAAGACTCTCTCTTCTAGAGTGGACAAGGTGGAAGCCACTCTATCACAGATGCAAAAGGAACAGGAGAAACAAACTCAACTATTGGCCCAGCTAGTGGCAGCTCAAGGACTCCCAGCCATCTCTTTTGATGATAACAAAAAGGGGGAGAAATCTAAGGAGCTAGACATTCAGATTACCAAGGTTATGGTCCCAGCCATTTCCCTACCAAAGGAGCCATTAGCAATGGGGGAGCTTGGCAAGCAGCAAAAGGATGGTATTGACCTTATACAAGAAGCTTCTATGCGGATGAGACTTGCAGAACAAATCAAAGAACATTGGTCCAACATAGAAGCAAAGTTCAAGAAGATTACTGAAGATAAGGACTCAAATCCATCAACGGAACAGCCATCAACGAATG
Source organism: Heracleum sosnowskyi (assembly GCA_030848705.1). Lineage (NCBI taxonomy): Eukaryota > Viridiplantae > Streptophyta > Magnoliopsida > Apiales > Apiaceae > Heracleum > Heracleum sosnowskyi. Next base: position 36,881,672 of record CM061238.1, read on the forward strand.
CCATGGCACTAGCATCAACGGAATGGGAGCCACAGACAAATTCTTTCTATCACCAAGAGCCCCTTCTACATGGAGTCACTCAAGGACCAAGGAAGGAAAAAGGACAAACTTCATGCATTAGGGATGTGGAACAAGCTACAATTCAGAGAAGCCTATTTCCCAAGTCCCCTGCTAAACCAAAGGGCAAAAACATAGCAAGGACTTTCTATCCTGCACCTTATCCAGATGAGCACAAGCTTCTTGGTCTACTCATCACAAAAAGCAAGGAAAGTAATAATTATGAGATAAGGAAGCAAAGGGCAATTGTCTACAGGAATGGACAACAAATCTGTGTTTGGGCTGGTCATCCAAACTTTGCTGAAGCCAAGGCTGAGGAATCAGAAAGAGCAGCTATGCAAGCTCTTGCAGTAGCTCAAGCTCTAGATGAAGAAGAAAGGAAGCAAGAGGAAAGCACTAGAGAGGAAAGGAGTTCAAAGAAGAGCACAAGGCAACCCAAAGAGAGAGCTAGGAGAAACATAGACTTTGAGAGTGCTGATTCTCAGAGTACTGCATCAGACTCTTCTATACCTATTGCACCTCCAACAATTGCTAATCCAGTTTTTGAGGGAAAGTTGGCCTGTGATCCTGCACATCCTGTCAATTTTCATGATCAACCAATCATGCCAAAAGAGGAACCAATTGATTTTGATGAGGCATACTTTCCAAAGTTCCTGTTAGAAAAGGACCAACCAATGAAGACAAAGAAGAGGCCTGTCAAAGCAAAGCCTGTTTTTGTGAGAAAGCCACAATCTCAAAAACCCCCTGCAAACCCAGAGGACTGCATGTACATTGCTGACATCAGGGAAGAATCCAGTCTACATCTTGACTTAGACAACCTGGTGGAAGTAAGGGGAATTGCAGCTTCTCAAAAGTTGCCTGAAAGACTAGTGTTCACATTCAAGGGTGGTAGAGAACAAGTGTGGCCTCTCTACAGAATTTTAGGAGAAGACTATCAAACACTACTCTCAGTGTTTAGATGCTTGAAAAAGGACTTCGGTTTCACCAAAACAGCCAAGTCTGAGGTGGTCTCCAAAATCTGTCAGTTAAAGGCTAGCTGGAACAAGCCTGAGGCTCTTCCAAGGATACTTAGAGTTCCCTCAACAGGAAAGAAAATCCATCTTCAACCTTATTGGATGATGGAGTTTAAGGACAAGGACAATTGCAGAAGATTCTTCAGAATGGAAGACCAGCTGGAGAAAGCATCTAATCAAACTCTAAAGCTGATGCAATCCAAGCTTGGTGATCAAGATGAAGAGGAGAAAATCTTCTACAGAAGACTACAGGTCCAGATTGAGGAAAACAACTCCAAGAGAGGGAAGAAGACTATGCCACAAAGAAGTCACAGATGAAACAGTTGCTCAGACTAGAGGAGCACTTGTGGGCATTAGTCTTGTAAGTCTTATATTTTGTCTATAAAGTTTTGAAGCTTGATACATTTTCTACTTTTGTAATTTATGATGTATCTGAGTGTTTTTGTTATCATCAAGTCTCTTGATTTATGGCTGTTATTCTATCAGTCATAAATTGGGGGAGATTGTTAGGAATATGTTGTTCTTGATGATAAGCATAAAACACTTAGTAGAATTTGTGTAAAGTCAATTTTGTAGCTGTCAACGAAATAGCATGCTTAGCAGTGTTTCGTTGACAGGAAGCTCATCAACGAAATGAGTGTTGTAGCAATTGCATTGTACAATACTTCACAGTATGATAGGCATTCTATTATATGTTTTAGATAGGTTTTCTAAGTCATGTTGACTATGTACTAGATAGGCCAAATAGGTTGGTTAATTGTAAATATGTTATGCCTTGTAATTCTGCCTAAGTGAAGACATGTCAACGGTATGAAGATTACTCTGTCAACGGTATGGAGTTTACCCATCAACGAAACGAGGGAAACACCATCAACGGAATGAAGAATGAAGCTATCAACGAAACACATCTCCTTGCTATCAACGAATCAATGTTGCTTTTTGAACAGTTGACAAAGTGATAGTGACAGTTTACTGAACAGATCTAAAAGGAGATATGGAAGTGTACTTTGCATTGGAAGCCATCAAAGTGGTTACTGGAAATAAGGAAACATTCCAATTTCCAATAAGGCTCTTGGGAATGATTATAATGAGCATGAAGACAAAAGCTAAGATCTCCAAGGACCATTGGACAAAAGGAATGAAAAGCAAGCTACTGATGGTTACTACTATTATTCTTTAGTTTAACCAAACGTAGAATTGTAAACTTGGGATTATATAACCAAGTGTAGCAGTTACTTTAGAAATAAGAGAAGAAACACAAATAGATTGTATTAGCTATTTTTGAGAGCAATTCTTCTCTACAACCTTGTAACTGAGCAGCTGTGTACTTTTGTATCACAGATTATTTCCGCAATAAAAACACTTCAGTTGGATCATCAAACAATCCAACTGAATTATTTATATCTTGTGTTTTTATTTATTCAGTTCAGTTTTATTTTATAAAGTGTTTTAGTTTCAAGAAAATATCAAGAATTGTATTCAACCCCCCCCTTCTACAATTCTGTTAGGTCATTTGGGAATAACAGATTATTTGGAGTGTTTTAAACACGGGATTCGCGTTTAAGCGTCGTTACCATGCCGGATTTCACTTAGGAAATTTGGACAGAGATTACGAATACCTTAAAGGCATAACCATAGAGGTTTCTGACCATGAACATGTAGCCTCTGTTCCCTAGTTTGTTTTAGCGAAAGAATCGTATCGTTTCGATTTATGGTTTAGGAGAAACGTCCGTTTTAGTAAAAGCGGTTACGGATAACTAAGTAGTTCATTGTATGAACTTTGAGATTGTGATCAAGCCCTTTAGAAATGGAATTGGGTCGATATATTAATAAGGATATTGGTATGGACAGTTAGGAAAGGAACCTAGAAGGTTTTGTGTTAAAAAGATAATTTTTCGATTTTATAAAAATGTCGGAACCAAAGCTGCGCGAGGAGTAAGTGGTTCTGCACTTCACTGCCAAACATCTGCTGCTCTCGGGAATTTCACCCCCTTAGGCAGAAAAACATGTTCAAGCATTTTGTTCTATTCTTTCCCTAGATCGCGCACGCAAAAACGGTGTGTCATTTTGACTAACGGTTAAGGAGATATGAGCGTTTTAGTGAAAGGCGTGCGAATATTAACTTTCCGTAGCTCATCCAAGGTTGAGAATACATTTCACCAAGTGAAACCGCTGTTTTGAGATTGAAACTTTTATGATAAATATTAAAAATACTCAAGATGATTTTAGAAGTGGTCTCGTATTTAAATACGAGTTTTCGGATATATTAAAAGTGTTAGAGTACGAGTCGCGTAATAGTAAGTTTATGAAAAGTCAACTCTAGAGTACTACTTTGACCAACCATTGCGACTAAGATAAAAGGAGTATTTCGAGTCGATTAAAATACGAACCTTGTTGAGGAATAACGTGACTACATGATGTGTTTAACATATAGTTGACTTTAAATGAGTGTTATGAGCGAATGATTACGTTAGGGGACTGATCGAGTATTTCTTTGTTTATAGATTTGCGACAAGACTCGAACCCCTAATACCAAGGACTCAAGGCAAGTTTTCTCATTGCATGCTATGTTTTAAAGTACAATATTCTGATAATATGCATATGATAGATGCATGCTTTCAAATGTAATATATGCATATTATGCATGCTTTCAAACCTCACGTCATATATAGATGTGATGGTATTAACATTGTTGAGATGAAAAATATGCATATGATATATGCATGCTAGTTTTCCAACCCTACATCTGATATAAGATGCTGTTGTGATATATACTGTTTTAAATCGTTAAAAGGACTATGTATTGATGTACGCTTTTGGTTAAAAGCTTTCGTAAGATGGATGGTTTATATGCTATGATTACATTAGATATAAACCAAGGTTTTATAAAGACTCTAAGTATAGAGTACTTGTACGATAGTTTTAAAACTTAGACCGGGAGTTAAAGTATTATTTTGTTTTGATCCTACTGTCAGAAGCTGGAAGGTTCCAGTGACAGTTATATTTTAAAGATTTATTAAATATTCCAATATTATGGGATATTTAAGGTGAGATATTTAAATATTATTATAATAAATATTATTTGAATATTATTTAATTAAGTGAATATTATTTTGAATATTCACTTAAGTGGTTTTATATTGAATAATAATTTAATATTATTATTTGGATATTTATTAAATATTCCAAATATGATTTAAAAATCATAGAACCTTATTATATGATTAAAGGTTCTATTATTTACACAAAATATAAATTTCTGATTTTCAGAAAAGGTATTAAAATAGAGATTCCCAACTATATTCTTAAGATATTTAAAGGTAATTAAATGCGATTAGTGTTTTCTAACTCATCGAAAATTTGGGAATCTAGTTCCAGAAGTCGAGGACAGAGTTTTACTTCCACTGTTCCTCTAGAATAACTATAACTGGGGATGGCTCCACCATTCAAGTAAAGTATTTCAAACTTGCTAAACTCTGAAATTTCAATAAACTTCCTGGTCATGATTTCAAAATACGTAGTAATCATCGGTAGTTTCGTTGACTAATGTCAACCCACACTTTGACTTACTCCTTTCAATTACTCTGGAGTAAGGAATTCTGAACGGTTACAAAGTTTTTGACAAATAATTGTACTTGGGGAAAACAGGATTAACTTCCATTTCCCGTGACGTTGATTTTCATCTGGGGACTGGAATTAACTCGTGCTCGGCAATGAAACAGGTGCCAGTATAGTACGAAGTCATGCTCGGCAATGAAATAGGTGCCAGTATAGTATGACTCCATATTCGGCAATGAAATAGGTGCCAGTATAGCATGAAGGGCCCAAATGCGGCCAGGGTGATAACCGAATAGGAAGTCGTCCTTCTACTAGTAGAAAAGTTAAGTTACGATATAACGGCTGATCACCGTGTATCGTGTATTCCAGTATATCCCCTTCTTCCACTTGGAATTGTGCTGCACATTATAACGAAAGCCTAGGTGCTGAGTTACCGATAATGTGACAGAAATTGAACAATGATGTTCCGTGTATAGTATTTGAACTACATTGCATGTTCTGACGAAAAGAGTATCCAATATATCATTCTATATACGAATGAGGTTTTAAAAGCTTTCAGCTATGATATCAGCCCACATATATGATTATGTTGCTATATATTATTGTCGAGCTATAGTGCTCATTCTTGCTTCTTTTATATATCACAACCCAACAGCTTCAAAAAGGTGTTCATTACTGATATTTTACAGTATTTTGAATAGTATGAGATATCTAAATAGATATGCATGTATATATGTTGAGAAGTCATTTAAGATATACAGTATATTGAATTGTATAGTATTTTGAATCAATGGATGGGTTTAAGCCTTGATTCCAATATTAATATCTATTTTAAAAAGAGATGTTTTGAGACTTGGTTTATCATCTTGATACCAAGGACCCCTAAAAGGATTTACGAAAAGTATTTGAGTATGATTATAAATCATACGGTATTTTGAACGATATACTATTTTGGGGATAAACCCTAGTAGTTTTAAACATGGATCCCATATGGATTATCTTCCTAAAAGGTTTAAAGATTTAAACTGGGATAGATTTCTTGCTGAGCACTATTAGCTCATTCTTGCTTTATTAAATCTTTCAGCATGAAGAAAACATTGCCGATTCACCTCGTGTTACGAGAGCAAGGGAATGGAGAGACCACCCTTGAGTTAGTTCAACAAGATGGATATTGTCGGATTTAGCAGAACAGCTATAGACTGAGTTAGTAAGAATTGTTTTCGAATAGGTTTGTATTATTAAACCTTGTATAGAATTGTGAGGTCTATTATTTTAACTTCAGGTAGAGGTTGTAAATGATAGATGAGATCCTAGATAGTACATTTGATTTGTAATAACAAATGTTACTTATTGTTGCTCATTTCCAAGGCTATAACTTGTGTGTGTGTGCGTAAGTGATTGGGGTCTTTTGGAGTTATATTATTAGAATGTTGTAAGTAATGCAGGTATTATATAATTGATGGAGCGTGACAACCCAGATTCCTGACCCCGGATCTGGGGGTGTTACAAATAATATAATCATATTTAAATAAATGTACGCGAACAAATAGGATACTTACTACTTGGGTACCCAGATTTGGTAGGATCCACCATGGTCAGTAGATAGATCACAAAGAACATGTAGATCAGATTTCTTGATCCACTTCTGGATCAGTTTTGGAGCTTGATTCCTTTTCTGTTGTTTTCTGCCAAACGGATGGTAAGCTATTTGTTGTCTACCAAAACCTTGTTGTTAAGCTGGCTTCTGTCGATATGTCTCATTCTGGTAAGCTGCTTTTCTTTTATGATTGACTTGAGAAGTACAATTCCTTTCCAAATGACCTTTTCCTCCACATTTGTTAGAAGTCTTCCAAGGCATAGCATAGTTGTAGGGTATACCGTTCCTTCCTTCATATTTAACTGCCTTTCCCTTTTTGTTTGAGTTCATCCCTAAACCTTCTTTTTCCAATGGGATATTAGTGTTATTCATCATTGAATTCAGTCCTTCTTCTCCTTGAATAAATGACCCCATGCCCTGTTTGAGATCTTTTACTTCCTTTTCCAAGATTGTGATCACTTCAGCTTGCTGACTGATCAATTCAGCTTGCCGAGATGCCATCTTAGCTATTTTGGATGATTCTGCTAGATTTGATTCCTTTAGTTTGTATGATTCGAATGTTTCCACTATAGACTTATTATCTGATCTCAGATCCTTGATCTCTTCCGTTAAGGTCTTGTTCCTCTTTTCAAGTCCTTTGATAATAGCCTCCAATTGACTATTTTTGGCATTTAGTTCCTTGATCTCTAGAGCCTTACTTGATGAGGTTGTATCCCATTCTTCCATTTTTGGCAGTAAATCTTTATTCATATTAGATAGATAGTAATTCTTGTCAGACAGCTTGCTGAGTTCAACCTTTAGTGCCATATGTTCTTCTATGGTCACACTTTTTGATTCCTGCATTGTTAGTGATTCCATAATAATATTTTCAGATGTTTTCCTAGAATAAAAAGAGTTTACCTCACTTGTATCTGATTCCGAATCAGAAACATTAGTTTTGAGTAAAACTTCTTCTATTTTCTCTTGAAAGACTTCATCATCAAGCCCAACAAAAGCTGAATGATTTGTGTCTTCATTCAATGTCACACCAGAAGTTGATACATCATCATTGCATGTCAAGTGATCTCTTCCTTTCTTTTCAAATTTCAAAATGGTAGGCAGTTTGGAATTGAAACAAACTTCCTTCGATTTTGTTGTATCTTTATACAACATTTTTAACTTGTCTCGTACCTCCTTTGCTGTGATGCACCAAGACACCTTGTCATAATCTGAAATTGAAAGACCACATATTAGAGTGTACCTGGCTTTTGCATTATTGCCCATTTTTATCAATTCTTCCTCGTTAAGATCATCAATGTCTTTCGGCTTGCCGTCTTTGTCCAGAAAATTAAATGGACCCTTCTTAACAATTCTCCATTCAATTGCATCATCTCTGTTGAGAAGCACCTTCATTCTCCTTTTCCAAAAATCATAATTTTCAGTCCCAATGAGAAGTGGTGGCATGTCTAATGATTCTCCACCTACATAGTGTGCCATAGGATCTGTACTTTCCTATTACGGAATTGTTAGTACACCAAAGCTCTGATACCAAATGAAAATACACACCTAGAGGGGTAAATGGCTAACTATGATCAATTTTAAGTTTTACCAGAAATGGCTTACTGAGTTCAATTTATGCAAACTTAGATGGCACGTTGTCTGGTACTAATGCAGACACAAATGGCACGCTGATTATAACAATATGCAAGACAAAAAGTAAGTTGTAGAAATATAAAGAACACAATAAACTTTTAGCCAGGTTCGACCCCTAATCCTTATGGTCAACGTCCTGGTCCCTTACCAACCCGGTAAGAGAATATATTATTGATCAATGAAATAAGCCAATTACAAGATACAATAATATATCTCCCTTTTTCACCCAGCTGCTGAAAATGGCTTGCTGAAACAATTTGTTTCCCTTGAGTAAATAGCTCACTTGAACTCCAAAGTCTCTCTAACAAGCTTGCTCCCTTGAACACTGAATTCCTTGAGTCCCACTCTTGAATTCCTTAGTTCCTTGAACAACTTGCTTTCTAGAACAATGAGTTCCTTTGAGAACTATACTCCACAATCACCAAGATTCCTTTGCCACTAATTCAGCAACTAACAATACAACTTGAACAATACATATTTGTAATAAAGAATTCGAGTATACAACTCAAGCTATAAACTCTCTTATGTAATATAAGTGTATATAACAATAAAGCTCAGAGTTTATGTGTTTAGTGTTTGAGAGAGAAAGATAAAACTTGAAAGTTCTTTTCTCAAAACATGTATCAATGTGTGTTACTTGCTTGGTTACTTCCAAGAAAGATTGTAAGTGAATATATATATATATATATGAGATCACACAACGGCTAGATGAAGATATGGCTATAACAAAATGATTTGATTGCATAAGATACTCTCCAACAGCTATAATATTTGTTAGAAGAAGAGATTTTGAAAATTTGAAATAATTTGAAACTTCTAACAATCATTTTTGAGATATATACAATTGTATATATATAAGAATTCAATTTCCAACATCTATAAAAAGATATGAACGAATCTTGGCTGTTTTGGAAATGTTAAGATATGGTAGAGATTGAGTAAATCTGTTTTAAGTGGATAAAGAAAGGTAAATCATAATCCCAATAAAATAGGAACAGATTTTCAACTTGATTTGAGCTCTATTAATTATATAAACTATATATTATATAATAGAGTTCTTACATATATAATCCTAGCCAATCTCTGATATCCTTAAGCAATCTCCAAGAAATCTTCAAGATCAAAATTGACTTAGAACAGCTTATGGCGAGTCCATGTCAGCTTGTTGTTCTTCCCCGTCAGCTTGCTGTTTTGGTATTGAACATGTGAAGTTAGCTTGCCAAACTGACTCAGTCCAGCACTAATGGCTTGCTGTTTAGATAAACTGACATTCATATAAGTAAGCTATTTTGCCCTGCAAAACCAAGTTAGTACATATGATAATGGCATGCTATTTTATATGCACTGATATTTCATATCACTAAGCCATCTTTTCCTGCAACAACAAGTTAGGATAGAGCATATAGCTTGCTGCTTTACATCTATAAATACAAACATCTTTGCCACTATGTGATCATCAAAATTCATAGAGTTTCAATCTCCCCTTTTTTGATGATAATATATCCATATGTGATTGAGCTAAAAGCTCCCCCTCAATTAAAGCATCAAGCAAAACAAGTTAACAAAATAACAAGCTAATATATTCAATGACAAGCAATCAGCTTGCTGTTATGTGTCATCATCAAAACCAATAGGGTTTCAAATTCATCATCAGTGGGCATCCTATCAAAATTGTCCTGAGGAAACTGCAAGACATTACAAAATGTTTCCTCAGTAATTGTGTACTGTGTGTCCTGAATATTGAATGAGATAGTAGAAAAACCTTCAGACACAACAACAATAGAGCAAAGTAAATATAAGGGATCAATTTTCAAATCAATATTAGAACAAATAGCATAATTAACACATGAATGTTGATTTAAAAAAAATCCAAGGCCTAAAACGTTCAAGTGAACATTTCAGGGGATCAAAATAGCCATGGTAATTAGTAAGAACTTGTTGGAAAATGATGATTTAATGAATGTATTAGAGTCGAGTGGCATCAGTACCTACATCATCAGTAGCTGATGACTGATGACGTCATCATCAGTAGTGGATCAAATCAGAAGGTATGATGATTGATACTGTTCCATGATTTCAGGAGAAGATTGATTTTCCAGGATATGTATCACCGAAGCTGTTATAGAAGATAAGCGCCAAGAAGATCAATCCAATTAAATGAAGATTATCTTATGTAACAGAATGTGTAGCTGTGTGTGTATATAAACACATGATAGGTTTTATGAGAGTAATAACTTTACACGAGTATTTTGAAAACCTAGAAGCTCTTAAGAACTCATAGTTTCTTGAGAGAGTTTGTATCAGTTTTTACAAAGATTAATAAAAATTGGTATTGATTGTTTTATATCTATTTATTCGATTATTTCATACGATTATATTCAACCCCCCTTCTATAATCGATATCTACTGGGTAACAATTGGTATCAGAGCAGACTGATAAAATTTACAAATCAGAAACGATCAAGATGTCAGGAAACAGATATGAAACAATGAAGATCCCAATGTTGAAGAAATCTGAATTTTCAACATGGAAGGTTAAAATGATAATGTATTTGGAAGCCTCAGATCCCGACTACATTGACAGGATAAATGATGGAGCATTTGTTCCAACCAAACCAGTTGATGCAACTGAGACCACTCCTGCAAGTGTGGTTTTGAAAGAAAAGAAAGAATGGACGCCTGAAGACAAGGCAGCGATGCTGAAAGATGCAAAGGTTAGAAATATTTTGCATAATAGTTTAGATACTGTTTTATCTAACAGAGTTATTGCCTGTAAGATTGCAAAGGAAATATGGGATGCCTTGGAAGTTCAATGTCAAGGAACTGAAGAAATTAAAAAGAATAGAAGAGGTATTCTTATTCAAGAATATGAACAGTTTGAAGCAAGGAATAATGAAGACATAACAGAAATCTATGATAGATTTCTCACTCTGCTGAACGAACTCTCGCTTGTGGGAAAAGTGTATGACGTTGAAGATTCAAACGTCAAGTTTCTAAGATCTCTACCTATGGAATGGATAAATCAACAAAATCTTATAAGACACACTTATAGGATGAATTTGATGACACTTGATGAGATCTATGGCATGCTGAAAACAAATGAACTGGAGATCAAACAGAAGGAAGGTGTTAAGTCAAAATCAAAATCTGTTGCTTTAAAGACTGAGTTAAAGGAAAAGTACATGAATCAAAACAAAATGAAAGCCAAGGCATGAGTAGCGGTGGAATCAGATACTGATACTGATGAAGATGAGAGTACTGATGAAGAGTCAGAAGAAGATTCTGACAAAGAACTAGTGCTAATGGTGGCCATGATGGTGAAAGGCTTCAGGAAGATGAAGTATGGTAAATTCAGAAAAGATGGAAGAACTTCAAAAGGAAATCAGTACTCTGACAAAAAGAGCAAGTTCAAGAAGAATGATCTTTCCAAAGTCAAGTGTTTCAATTGTGACAAAATAGGACATTATGCTACTGACTGCAAAAAGCCTAAAACTGGAAAGGCTTCTGGGAAGGCTCTTGTCACTTCAAGCAAAGGATGGATGGATTCCTCTGATTCTGAAGAAGAGGAAAAAGTCAACTATGCACCGATGGCTGAAATTGAGGAAATTTCTGATAAGGTACCTGAAACTACTTATGCTTTTGATAATGATAATATGCGTGAACTAAGGTCTTTTCTGAAAACCATGCATATTAGCTACAATAATCAGTCTAAAGAAAATATCAGAATCTTAAATGAAGTAGCTGATGTTAAAAAGAGGAATGACTATTTAGAGGCTGAATTAGTAGTTTTGACAGATACTAAGAACCTGTGTGATAAACTCAAAATAATAGAGATAGAACAGATGCTAAAAATAGAGTCTTTAGAAAAGGAGTTAAAGAAAGAAAGAGAACAAATTAGAGTGTGGACTCATTCTGGTAAACAGACCCATCTTCTTATGAATGATAAAAATTGGAAGAAATGCTTAGGATACAAAGAGAACAAGGAGAAAGAAAAAGAAAAAAGTCACTTTATCCACACACATAAAGTTTGTTCCAGAAAGTGAAATAAAGAAAAACTCTTCCTTTGAAGAAGGATCAAGTTCTAGTACTAAGGTAGTTTCTGAGGAAGAAATGACAGAAGAATTAGTTTTTGATATAGAGATTGAATCAATCTTTAGTGAAGAAAATAAATCATATGTCTCTAAAAGTAGCACTGATATTCCTATGTATACTCATGCTAAAATTAGTACTGAATCTGTAAAGAAAAGTGTCAAGAAAGAAAAGAACATAGGTCATCTCTCCTCTGGAAAGTTAAAGAAAAAAATTAGTGCAACTACTGGTGTTAAAAATGAGAAAATTCCTAAAAGACACAGAAACGGGAAACAGGGAATTGACAAGTCTAATGGTTATAAGTATATTCCTAATGCTCCAAGAAAGACAAGTCATATTTGTGGCAACACTAATCATCTTGCCATTGATTGCAGGAAAAATAAAAAGAAGAGAGTTGATATTCCTATATCTGATGTTAGGAGTAGAAAAGGTGGTTATAAACCACAGAATCCATGTTCTCACTGTGGTAGTAGTTGGCATTCAGTTTACACATGTAGCAGTTATCATAACTTGTATCAGGACAATTATGTGCCTTTGCCCAAATTCAATAAAAGTGCAAGTTTGGATAATAAAGTGATTCTGTCATCTATGCATGTGTATGTTAAGAAAAACTCTGTTAAATCAAGTTCAACTGAATCAAAGTCAGTTGAAAATGTTTTAAGAAAAAATTCCGCTGTAATTCTTAACAAGAAATTGAAAAATAGAACCCAACAAGTGCGGGTTCTTAAAAATTCTAACTGATTGAGATACTGATTGTAGGGCAACAGGAAAAATGTTCTAGTTCTGGATAGTGGATGTTCAGGACATATGACTGGAAATAAGTCCCTGCTGTCAGATTTTGAGAAGAAAGCTGGCCCAAAGGTTTCCTATGGAGATGGCAATATAGGACACACCTTGGGATATGGCAATATTGTGATTGGAAATGTCATCATTCAAAATGTAGCTCTGGTAGAAGGACTGAAGCACAATCTCTTGAGCATCAGTCAAATTACTGACAGAGGTTATCACGTCAATTTTCATGAAGGACATTGTGAGATAACTAGCAAGAAGGATGGAAAAGTAATTCTTACTGGTTATAGACGTGGTAACATATATGAAGCTAACTTACATTCTGCTACTGATGGAACAATGATGTGTCTGCTATCAAAGGCATTAGTAGATGAAAGTTGGAAATAGCACAAGAAACTATCTCATTTGAACTTCAATAATATCAATGAGTTAGTTAGAAAAGACTTAGTGCGAGGTCTTCCAAAGGCAATGTACTCTCCTGATGGACTCTGTGACTCTTGTCAAAAAGCAAAGCAAAAGAGAACCAGCTTCAAAAGTAAATCAGAATTCTCAATAGACACAGCTTATCATTTACTTCATCTGGATCTGTTTGGCCCCGTAAATGTGATGTCTATCAACAAGAAAAGATATATGTTGGTAATTGTCGATGAATATACAAGATTCACATTGGTCTATTTCCTTCACAAAAAGAGTGAAACTCCAGACATTCTGATAGAGCATGTAAAGTTACTAGAAACTGGATCTAGTAATAAGGTCAAGATTCTCAGAAGTGATAATGGAACTGAGTTTAAAAATTCAACAATGAAGGACTTCTGTAAATCAAAAGGAATTGTGCAGCAATTCTCTGCTCCTGGAACTCCACAACAAAATGGAGTAGTTGAAAGGAAGAACATAACTCTAATTGAAGCTGGAAGAACCATGTTCGAAGAAGCTAAACTGCCCACTTACTTTTGGGCAGAAACCATTAATACTGCATGTTACACTCAAAATTGCACTTTAATCACAAGGCATGTAAAGACTCCATATCACATGATTAAGGGAAAGAAACCTAGTGTAAGACACCTGCATGTATTTGGTTGCAAATGTTTTATCCTGAGCAACTTGGAAAGTTTGATACAAAAGCAGATGAAGGAATTTTTGTTGGATATCCGGACACAACAAAAGCATTTAAAGTATATAATCTGTGAACCAAGATTGTAAATGTCTCAGTGAATGTATCATTCGATGACAAAAGAATCACTGGAATTTCTGAAGATTCTCATGAAGAACTGATTTTTGGAGATGAACTAGAATGCAATAGTAGTGGTTGTGATGTTGAGGGGGAGCCTGTCACTGAAACAAATTCTTCTGATACCACTACTGATGGACAGTCTACAGAAAACTCTTCTGCAAGTACTGATGAAAGTACTGATACTGATAGTACATCAAGGGAAAGCAGTCAGGAAACTCTAAATTTCAATGAAGCCACTCCGGCAACTGATTCAGGGGGAGCTTCGCACTCAAATGAAAATAGTTCTTTTGAAGGCACTGATGCAGGGGGAGCATCTAGTAAAAGAACTCAGTTACCACCAGCAAGAAGATGGACACAAGCTCACACTCCTGATCTAATAATTGGAGATCCTGACGCAGGTGTTCAGACTAGAAATGCCACTCAGAATGAGTGTCTTTTTCATAATTTTCTATCTCAAGAAGAACCAAAGAGAGTTGAAGATGCTTTAAAAGATGCTGATTGGGTAACAGCCATGCAAGAAGAACTAAATGAGTTTGAAAGAAATGAAGTCTGAAAACTTGTTCCAAGACCCAAAAATAGATCTGTTGTGGGAACTAAATGGGTCTTCAGAAACAAGACTGATTCTGATGGAGTTATCACAAGAAATAAAGCTCGTCTCGTCGCAAAAGGTTATTCTCGACAAGAGGGTATAGACTACGACGAAACATTTGCTCCAGTTGCAAGACTTGAAGCCATCATAATATTCCTACCTTATGCTGCACATATGAAGTTTAAAGTTTTTTAGATGGATGTGAAAAGTGCTTTCCTGAATGGGGAACTGGAGGAAGAAGTATATGTTGAACAACCTCCAGGATGTTTTGATCCCAAATATCCAGATCATGTATATCGGTTGGATAAAGCACTATACGGACTTAAGCAAGATCCAAGGGCCTGGTACGAAACACTCACTCAATTTCTTCTTGATAGTGGATTTACAAGAGGTACCATTGATAAAACTCTATTTTACATACAAAAAGGTAAAGACTTGCTTTTAGTCCAGATATATGTTGATGATATTATTTTCGGGTCTACTAATGACAAGATGTGTCAAAAGTTTGCTAAGTTAATGCAGTCGAGATATCAAATGAGTATGATGGGAGAAATGAGCTATTTCTTGGGACTACAAGTAAAACAGACTGATGAAGGAATTTTTATCAATCAGTCCAAATATACAAGAAATTTGCTCAAGAAGTTTAATATGCAAGACAGTACTACTACCAATACCCCTATGGCTACTGCTACCAAGCTTGATTCGAAGGAAGGAATTGAGGTGGATGTAACAAGCTATAGAGGGATGATTGGTTCACTCCTATATCTCACTGCAAGTATACCTGATACCATGTTTGCTACCTGTCTCTGTGCACGGTTTCAGTCACAACAAAGGGAACCTCATCTTATAGCAGTCAAAAGGATATTTCGATATCTAAAAGGGACACCAAACTTGGGCTTATGGTATCCAAGAGCATCAGACTTCACTCTGATAGATTACTTTGATGCTGATTTTGCTGGCTGTAAGATTGACAGAAAAAGCACTTCTGGGAGCTGTCAGTTCTTAGGTGGGCGTCTAGTTTCATGGTTTAGTAAGAAGCAGAAGTCAATCTCGACTTCAACTGCTGAAGCTGAGTACATTGCTGCAGGAAGCTGTTGTGCTCAGATTCTCTGGATGAAAAATCAGCTGCTGGATTACGGTTTGCACTTCTCTAAAATTTCTATTTATTGTGATAATCAAAGTGCTATTGCAATGACAGGAAATCCAGTCCAACACTCGTTGACTAAGCATATCAGTATCAGGTATCACTTTATTCGTGAGCATGTTATGGAAGGAGCAATTGAGCTTCACTTTGTTCCTACTGATCAACAACTGACTGATATCTTTACTAAGCCTCTAGCAGAAGTTGTGTTTACAAAACTTGTAAATGAACTAAGAATGATCATGAATGAATAAGTACTGATGCCTGGTACTGATACTGATGAAATCCACTACTGATAGGTACTGATGGTTAGTTCAAGTTTTTTTTGTATTAAATGATATTCTCTCTTTCACTTTGCAAATTAGTTGGGAGTTTGATCGTATAGTTCTGATAATTGTTTTCATGCTGGAAACAAAATAATCATAACAATCTTGTTATCATCAGATAAACATGCATTCATTCACATATATAAAGTACATTGATAAAGAAAACAATGGATTCAGTCATTCAATATTTCAAAATTCTTTACATTGACTTTATACATCATCTCCTATTCTTGTCTAGCTAATCTCTCTCTCTTCAATCTTATCTAAAATACTTATTACAGATAGATGCCTTACTAAACTAGGACAAGTACTTGAATGCTATCCATCAGAGGCAGAACAGGTACAGTCAGAAGCTATTGTGTGCTCTAACCTCTGATGACAACTACCTGTATGCTCAGTTGGAAAGAATACCAGATGAGATGTCAATCACTTGACATCCCCCTGATGTTGGATCTTCATCTTCGTCTCGTCTTCTCTTTCCTGCTTGCAGCTTGCAGGGTTCAAGGAAAACCTCTTCCTCGGTACCCTCCAAGTAGCTTTTGCGGAGAAGCAAGAGACATGCATCAGCCTCAACCTCCTCTGCCAGAACTGGATCATCAAAAGGACCAGGTCGAATGATATGGATGTAAGGGTTTGATATAGGACCCTTAGCTATCTCATCATCGGTGATGAGTCCCTCCTTATCAAGAAAGATCAATGCAAGCAACTCATCAATAAGATAGTTTGCTTGTTGTTCCCATTCCATCTCCAGGAACTCTTCAATAGGCATAAACTCAAATACACCTGTCATATGATTTGCAATCTGTGTGTTTGTGTATTTTGTTCTTCACATTGACAAGTCTTTATATACTGAGCTTGGGAAACTGAAAGGTTTTAGCTATAGGGAATAAGAAGCGTGTTGAGTTCCAAGACATCATTTAATTGACTGTTGGACTCTTCTATTCTCCTATATTCTCTCTCTGATTCAGATTTATAATTGATAAATTCGTTTTTATTGATTTTATTCTAATAGCTAACTGCAGGGAAATGTCTAAAATCTGATTGGATGACATGTGTCAAGTCACGTGATTTTCACGTGCTATACAACCGTTGTGTATAGGCGCTATAATCACGCGTCCTCAGAAATCGTGCTAAGTCATTTTCTACACGATAAATGTTCCAGTACCATCATTATTCTTGTTTTTCGGAAAAATTTGCTGCACATTACACTCACAAAAGATTGTCCACTTCACAACTTATCATATAATATTTTTTCTGTGTGATAATTTATCTCTCTCTCCAAGTTTTTTCACTATCAACAATGGCAGCAACTCACTTTCCAACTTCCATAAACAAGAATCTCATGAATGATGGTATCCTATTTGTCACGAACAATTACTCTGCTATTCTGGATAAGACAAAAGCCCCGTCCGAATTTCATCTCATCCAAGATTTTCTAGCTTCTAGCTCAATTGGGTTTTCTCTGACAGAACCCAAGGCAATTTCTACACAAGCAGTGATGCAGATTTGGAGGACTGCAACCTACACTCCAGGTACTCCTAATATTCAACCCAGTCTCACCTTCTCCTATAGGAACGATCTGTATGAGGTCACTCCTACTATTGTTCAAAGAGATTTGCACCTGGGTAGTCCGACATCCTTTACTACCTTCTTTTCGGAGGCTGTACTTCGGAAGTTTTTCATCAAAATTGGTTATAATGGTGATATGACTCGAATGGGCAAACTGGTAAGGACTAAGCTTCGACATGAATTGAATTTTTTCTTTGATTCCATTGATAAGTGCTTCATGAACAAGAGTTCAAACTTTGATGCTCTCACTCAAGCCACACAAAACATTGGGTACTCTCTAATCTATGGTTATGACTTTAATATAGCTAGCATGCTTATTGATTCCATAGGAAGTAGAATAAATGAGAATCGGGAAACTGTCTACTTTGGTCATTTTCTGCATTTGATTTTTAAGTACTTATGCCCTAATGTTGCTTTTCAAGATGAGAGCTTGTTACCTGTTTTTCAAAATACTCCTCGCTCCTTTCAGGAGTACATGATAAAAGGGAAACAAATGTTTCAGGGTGATGTTGTGTATCTTGAACAGGTCAGACAACTTCTGAGACAGAGATTGCCTACTGTGTATGGATTGGATCCTAGTACCATGATTCAGAGGTCTGATGTTGCTACCCCCTCTGGATCTAACCCTCGTACACAACTTAAACAACTTCATATACACTCGAATCCCACCTCTGATTGCTCTCAAAAGCAATCAGTTGTAAGACATACAAGGTTAGCAAAATCTGTGCGACATTCTCAGTCGTCAAGATCAAGGACCTTGTTACATCACCCCACTGATACTCTGGAGAAACAAGGTGATCAATTAGTTGGTATGGCATCCAAAATATTGGCCTCACGAAGAAAGCATACAACTGTGGTTGATACTGAGGATGATACTGACGATGATGATGTACCTCTATCATCGATATTCAAGATATCATCTGTAGTTGTGGAACATGAAATTCCTTCTCCACCACCATCTCCCAAAAAACGTAGATTAAGGAAATCCAGTCTCTACTCTCACTTTGATGTTGTTGATGCTCTTCACAAATCTTTTCATGACAATACTGCTGCTGATGCTCCTATCATTAATACATCGGAGAATATTTTGACTTCTGATACAGAGATTGTTCCTGATGCAGAACGTGCTCATGATGCAGCACTTGCTCCTGATGCTGACACATCTAATGTGCATCCTTCTTCTGAACAAGTGGTGGTTTCTGACTCCAGTCCTCCTGTATCTCCACAGGCACGAAAGGTTGATATGTCATATGATTGCATCAAAAGACTGGAACATGCAGCCAGAAAGGAAATTGCTGAGACTGCTGGTCAGAAAAGGAAAATATTTTTTACAAGAACAAAGAAAAGGAATGTTAAGGCAAGAACATCCTTTGCTCCTAGTATTGATCTGGATACACAAGAACCTAGTTCTCAAAGTGAACTAGCGGTCCACGTAGATCAAGCCCCACAAGAACCATCTACTCAAAGGGTGGATGAAGGCATGGAGCAGTTATATCAGGTTCCTCTACCCTCTTCTGTGTTACTTCCTGAAAGTGATCAAGGCACTCTAGAAGAGGATATCATTGCTTATTTTGATGAGGACACGTCTCAAGGACAGGACACACAAGAACCTTTAGTACACTTTACTGAAGCAGTCCCAATTGTCCAGGCTCCACAAGAACCTTTCATTCAAAGTATGGAAGCATGCCAGACTGATGACAATCAAGCTCTCATGATTCAACCATTGTCCTCTCGCCCTTTGGATACTGAAGAATCAGGTAATGTAACTAATCATGACTCTGCTATGGTTGCTTATTCTTCTGGTGTTAGGATGACTATTGACAAACCCTTGATTGAGGGAACCCCTGTCAGTATGACTGCACTCTACCCTTCTCTGCCATATCTTATTTCTTCGTTTCTAAGTGCTCTGAGCCTTTTTCGTGAGAATGAGAGAAAAGATTTAGAGAAAAACAGAATTTTTGAGAGGCAGTCTCCTGAACTGGCAAAAGGAGAGGTAGAATTGAGTGCGAATGCTGTGCATCCGAGTGAGGAAAATCTGACTATTAAAAGTTCAGATATTGTGTTGGTGAGCAGTGATGAGATCACTAAAAAAGAAAAGAAAGATCTAGGAGTTACTGATTTTTCTGCAGGCACATCCTCTACTCCTGCAGGCTCTCCGTCTCAGGATCAGGCTCATAGCTCTCATTCCGGTTCTGATAATTCTGATCCTGATGATTCTTCTAATGATATACTGACAAGTCACATGCGAGCTCAGTGGAATCATTCTTGGACTGATCCTTCCTCTCCTGTTGGAATTACTGGTGCTCATTATCACTTGGCTACTGCTTTTAAACAAATTAAAAGTTCAGATCTCCAAACTCATCTCAAAGGTACTTCTCTCATGCTTAAAGCTATTTTTGAAGAGATTACTGATGTCAGGACTTCAACTGCAAAGAGTATTGCTGATGTTGTGGGTGCGCATGCTCAATCTGCTGCTCGTCAAATAAGAGACTTCTCATGTGTTCACAGAGATCATGTCTCTCTTGAACAACGAATTGCAACTCTGGAGCAAAAGGCTGAATCTATGGATGCTAAGCTGGACTTACTTATTTCTTCTCTTGTTCCTGATGTTGGTACTGATGCCAAAAAGGGGGAGAAAGTAGTGCCAACCAAATGCTCTCCGGAGTTAGTAGTTCAAAGAAAGGATGACGCTCCTGATGGAGGCTCTAGTCAGAAACAGGTATCTACTGACGTTGTTGCTAGGACACGAATCACTGTGTCTAAACAAAGTCAAAGAAAACAGTCAACTCAAGTCTCTGGATCTGGTTCTAGAATGCAATCTCATGATATTATAGTGACAACCACTAAGCAGGCAAAGAAGTTTCATCAGACTGTGAATATTGATGGAACAGAATATAATGTGCACTATAAAGATCCCAGACTTGAAGCATTCAATGAACAGCAATCAAGGAAACTTCTTCAAGAAATGTATCCTGATGAGGATGTAGAAGAAATAGTGGAAGCTCAAAGGATAGAATATGAAATGTTGAATTCACAGAAAGGAGCTGTCAGAAGTGGAAAGAGGGGTAACAAGTCTAGAGGTAGAAGTCATGGTAGAGGAAGATGAAGAACTACCAAGTCATTTTCAGAACCTCAAAAAGGTATTGTGATCAAAGAAGGATCAAATACTGGTACAAATATATCATTTGAGTTACCTAATATTTCTGCTAAGGGAAAATGAAAGGAAGTTCTTGAAGGTCCATCTCAAATGATAACTACTGAGCAAATCTCTGTAGAATCACATGAGGAAGAAGAAAAGGAGGAAGACATTCCGTTAGTTCAAAGAAGGAGAAGAAGGGAAGACTCAGGGAATGATAGACAAATATTTCTTGTAAGAACTTCATTAAATATAGAAGCAGCTAAGCAAGTAGAAAAAGAATATCTTAAGTCTTTACAACAACGAAGCTTCACTAAGTTAGGATTCATGCGGCAAGAATATCTGAGAAAGAAGGAGGATGTTGCAAGAAGTTCAATAAATGCTTATGAATTCAAGAAGGTTAAGAGTTACAAAGGAAGAGGCTATGATGTCAGGGAAGATAAATCTCATCTTCACCTCAATGAGATATTCAAATCAAGTGGACATCTCAAAAGTCTCCCTGGAATTCCTGGTGTTAGTGGATCTGGAAAATTCAAGAGATCTTATGAAGAGTTTGTGAAAAAGAAGAATGAGTGTCGTAGTACAGGAACTCATGGAGGTATCGGATATCCTGATGCAAAAATAATTCCTCAAGCAACTTCATATGATCAAGCATGCCTAACAGAAAATCTGAGTGACAAGGTGACTCAAAAACATCTTGACAAACTGATATCTGTTCAGATGATCTATGATGTCTACAATGGAAATCTGCCTCAAGAAAAGTTGGTTTATTTTCTCAAGGATGGAACCACTTTTGTATTAACATCTTTAGACATTTCAATGAAGAATCTGGAAGAATTAAGGTATGTGTTATATCTGTTTGTTCCTAAAGATGATCTATGTGTTAAGTGGAGAAAGAAGATTCAATCCAGTATTGATTTACAATTGATGGCACTGAAGTCTAAAGATACTGGATATGTTCCCAAGTACATTGACATGGATGGATGTGAAGTGGAAATGAAGAAGAGCAGTGCGTTTATTGAAACTTCTCTAGGCATTACACATTTGACCTTTAGTCCTGATAGTGAGAGGTTTAAATGTATATATCTAGATGAAAGAATGCTGAAAAGTTCTATTGAATATTTGAGAGCTGCAATTTATTAGACAGACAAAGATAATGAAAGTTTGAAGAAACTTAGAAAGAAGATGATTGATTTGCTGTTGGCAGAGGAATAGAAGTTGACGAAGAAGTTTCTTTAGAGGAATAAAGGATTTGTAAAAGTGTCTGATTTTGACGAATATCTAAGGCAGAATTCTCATCTTTATCCTGCAAGCATTTGATGGAAGTTTTGGCATCATTAAATCAAGGGAATTTATGCTTTGTTTCAGAAAGTATAAATTGGGGGAGATTATTGGAAAATGATGATTTAATGAATGTATTAGAGTCGAGTGGCATCAGTACCTACATCATCAGTAGCCGACGACTGATGATGTCATCATCAGTAGTGGATCAAATCAGAAGGTATGATGATTGATACTGTTCCATGATTTCAGGAGAAGATTGATTTACCAGGATATGTATCACCGAAGCTGTTATAGAAGATAAGCGACAAGAAGATCAATCCAATTAAATGAAGATTATCTTATGTAACAGAATGTGTAGTTGTGTGTGTATATAAACACGAGATAGGTTTTACGAGAGTAATAACTTTACATGAGTATTTTGAAAACCTAGCAGCTCTTAAGAACTCATAGTTTCTTGAGAGAGTTTGTATCAGTTTTTACAAAGATTAATAAAAACTGGTATTGATTGTTTTATATCTATTTATTCGATTATTTCATACGATTATATTCAACCCCCCCCCCCCTTCTATAATCGATATCTACTGGGTAACAGAACTATCTCAAAATTCTGGGCCATTTTAACACAAAATAATTCAGTTAATTTTAGATTAATTCCAATTTAGGGAATAAATTCCAAAAATAAGAACTATATCAGAAATTAATTAAATCGAATTATGTTGATCCAAATAAAAATAATGCACAAAAAAAAAAATAACAACACTTCTTTATTTTAGAGAATAAAGAAGCAAACAAGAGATTAAGAAAGTTTTGTAAAAACAAGAACTTTTAAGAATGAAAAATCTGCTAAGTGAGATCAGCTATTTATAGGCAAATTCCAATATGCCTGGAATGACTACCGGGATGACTACCGGGTAGTCATACCGATAGTCATTCCAATATAAACTGTGAATGACTAAGAAATAGAACGGTTTATATAAAAAATACAAAATAGAAACTATTAGAACTATATTGGAATGACTATGGGATAGTCATTCCAGTACAAAATACAAAGTACTGAAAAAGAAAACAGAATATCTAATTAAAATTAATTAAAGTCTAATAAAACTAGAATGACTACTGGAATGACTATGTTAGATAGTCATTCTGATAGTCATGCTAGTACAAATGCACATAATTACAATCTAATTAATCAAAACAAAAAAACCTGTTTGCACAAACAGAGAAAAATAACAGAATTAAATAAATAAAAATGCAAACCTGTTCTGAAAAAAAATGCAAATAAAAATTGCAACCTAATATTCACAATTCAAACATTAAATGCAGAATAAAATTAAGCAACATAATATTTTCAGAAAATGTAATAAATTTACAGAAAATGCATAATTAAGCAGAAAATTATGCACAATCATAAGAAAATTGTAGAATATTATAGAAATGCAACAAAAATATATAAACTTGCAAAAAAATTCAAACAACAATTTATACAATCTGAAACTAACTTAAATGATTCTAAATAATTAAAATTTCAATAAAAATAAATTTCTCCACTTAAAAAATATGAGAAAAATATTTTTAAAAAAATAGATTATTCAAAATATTTAAATTAGCAAGCTTTACACATCAAACAAGAATTGACAATATTTATCCTTTAATATCAGCAAGAGAAAATGATTTTAGCTAAGAACAAACATAAAAAAGATACTGTTAATCACTAAGACTGTTCAACATACCCAATTTACCAACTAACCTGGTAAATGTGGATTCGTCAAGAGATTTAGTGAATATATCTGCAGTCTGTTCTTCTGTGGGTACAAAGTGTAACTCCACAGTTCCATTCATGACATGCTCTCTGATAAAATGATACCTGATATCAATGTGCTTCGTTCTCGAGTGCTGAACAGGATTGTTGGAGATTGCTATGGCACTTGTATTATCACATAAAATTGGAATTTTGTCTAATACAAAGCCATTGTCCTTCAATTGATTCCTTATCCATAATATCTGAGCACAACAGCTTCCAGCAGCAATATATTCAGCTTCTGCTGTTGAATTGGAAAATGTTTGTTGTTTCTTGCTATACCAGGAAATCAATCTACCTCCTAGGAATTGACAACTCCCAGAGGTACTCTTTCTATCCACAACACTACCTGCATAATCAGAATCTGTATATCCAACAAGATTAAAACCAGAATCGTTAGGGTACCAGATGCCTAAATTAGGTGTACCCTTAAGATATCTCAAGATTTTTTTAACAGTAACGAGATGTAAATCTCTAAGGTCCGCTTGGAACCTTGCACACAAGCATGTAGCATACATAATATTTGGTCTACTTGCAGTAAGATAGAGTAAGGAGCCAATCATACCTCTATAGCTTGTAACATCTACCTTGATAGAATTATCACAAGCTCCAAGTTTGACAGTTGTTGAAGATGGAGTCCTTGCTGATGTTGAATCCTCCATGTGATATTTCTTGAGGAGTTCTTTGTGATACTTGGATTGACAAATAAATATACCATTTGACCTTTGACTTACTTGTAATCCAAGAAAGAACTTCAGCTCACCCATCATACTCATTTCAAACTTACTCTGCATTAGCTTAGCAAATCTCTTACAGAGATCATCATTAGTAGACCCAAATATGATGTCATCCACATAGACTTGGACTAATATCATATCATTTTTGTGTTTCTTAGAAAAAAGAGTTTTGTCTATGATACCTCTTACAAAACCATTTTCTAAAAGAAAACCAGAGAGAGAGTCATACCATTTTCTTGGGGCTTGTTTTAGACCATAGATAGCCTTGAAGAGAAATTACACAAAGTCCAGCTGGTAGCACAAAATCACGCAAGCGCACGTTGTGACGCCCTCCAAACCCGGGGTACAGATTTGAGGAGTCATCCGACCAACGGAATACTATTTAACACATGCATAATATATATAAAGACACAAATACCCCTTGACCAAGACCACATCCAGATTATGGCAATGAACACAAGCTACTACAATCTTTTATTAATACAATACCAGTTTTATCAGAGTTATTACATCACAACCAAAGTTCAAATCTAGACATCTAATCTAGAAAAGCAAAACAACAACTACCCTGCCAATGACAATGACTCGAGGGGCTCTCCTGGCTGCTGGTGAACTATCGGTCACGCTATGCCGACTCATACTCTCGCTTCACTGGAATAGGGTTAGAAAACAACAAGCAAGAGTGAGCCAAAATTGCTCAGCAAACATCAATGAATCATTTCTATCACAGTTGTAAGGATATGAATTTATGATATCAGAATCAACAATATTTAGCTAACACATGCTTTGTATCAATAACAATTGAAGAAAAGAATTAGAATTTGGCTTATACATTTTATTCAAATCAAAGGTTGTGCTGCTGGCCAGCCACGCATCAACCCCGGACTAGCTCATGACATAGTCCTCTACTGGATCCCAGGCCAATTTGGGCCTTAAGTTATTCTGACCATAAATATGGCCCGACCAATTACTGGTCCATTTTTAAAAACACATGCCAAATCTATAATAGGGTATAAACAATAACATGCTCAATAAGATAAACTGAATGTATAGTAATTGCAAAAGAGCTTCAACTGTTCAGTATCAAATGAAGATCGAGAAATAATCATGGAGTAATTTCAATGGTACAGTGTACTCATTCAATAAGGGAATCAATATTGGTAGTCGATAATCAATGACCGTAATCAATAGTCAAGATGGAAGTCAAATAATCAATGGTTGTCAATGATAATCAAAGGATGATAAACAATAACAATAGGTGGTAAACAATAATCAAGTGAATTGGAAATAAGGGTTTCCGATGCAGATCAAATCAAAGAATCAAGAATCTCTAAGGAAATGGAATCAGTTGTCCAAATGCGGTTAAAGGATTGATAATTTGAATTGTTCTGGGGATAACGGTATTCAAGTAATCAAGACAATAATACATTTTATCACAAGTAAAGGCACAGATACTTGCCTGGTCTAAGCTGCTGTCGGATCGACTCTGCTCACTCTACTTTTCCCTTTCCCTTGCTCCGGGAACTCGATTCTATAATTAAACAACTCATCACAATAAGTCTAACTATTCTCGTTCTACTCTCGACACTTATTCAATCAATAATCACATTTAAACAAGTAACCGGTTACGTATTGGACGTCCGGTATAATTTACGATATTTAAAACTCAGATATTTGCCCTAGTACGGGCATATACAGACTATAAAACACAACACACAATTAATATGAACCATATAGCACTTATAAACATTTTTAAAACATCATACGAAACTTATTTGAATTTTAGATAAGTCACGATTAATTTTTAAATCAAAAATCGGATTTTTAAATCCAATATAAACATTTAAATGCAAATAAATCAATTAATAAAATTAATTGACACTCTTTAAATACTCAAAATATTTTTAAATAAATAAATAGGCTTGAAAATAATTAAACTGAATTTTTAATTAATTAAATCCAATTAATAATTAATTTTTCAGAATTAATTGATTAAAAGAATTAACCAATTAATTAATAAATTAATTATTAATTAAAAATAATTAAAATAATTAAGTTTAATCAATTTTCGGATTTAAAATAATAAATATAATTTATCAGAATTTTTCTGATATTAAAATATATTTTTAAAATAAAAATATGAATTTTTAAAGTTTTTAAACTATTTTCGAATTAATTTTAAAAATAAAATCCAAAAACAGTTTTTAGAAAATGAATTAGGGTTTTGAAGATTGAAACCGGGTCGAAAATCGGGTAAACGGGTCGGGAAGAACAAATTCGGGTCACCAAGAACAACCCGCCGGAATCTGGGTTTTCCAGAATCCGGCCGGCGTCCGGTGGCCGAACTTCGCCATTTCCGATCAAAACAAAACCAAACCATAGGGCTTTTGTTCGCGTTTTCAAGACAAACATAACCCACATACAAACACATCTGTCCCATGCCGGAATCGTGCCCAGAATTCGTTCAAAGAAATCGCCGACGACGACTTCGGCCGGAAACCCGATCTACTTTAATTCTACATGAAACTCAAAGATTAATATACCAAAATGACGCTTATAACTCATACAATCAAAGCCCCATATCATAATCAATGTCAGATCAACAACAAGAACGAACGAAGCAAAAGAAGAATTCGGGTCAAAACCCGAAAATCAAACCCGACTAAATTGAACTTAAACATGAAATTAAAGCATGGATTCTTGCTAATTAGAACCCTAGGAACATGTTAGAAGCAACCAATTGAACGGAGAATCAACAGAATGAAAATCCCCAAATTAATCAAGAACCCTAATTAAATTCGAATATTGAATAATTCATAATAAATCGAAAAATTACCAGATGATGATGAGGTTGGAAGATTCTGAAACTAGAGATCAAGAGCTTTGATTTGAGTACAAGAACTTCAGATTTGGATTTCAATAACACCTCGAACGAATAGTTTGATTATTCAAGAACACGAAGAACGCATTTCGGGAATTTTTACTTTTTTGATAATACGCAATGCAGATTATGAAGGTTATAAGGTACGATTCGTCTTTATATATTTTTGGAAAAATAATACCCTAAGGAACACTTTTGGATCGTTATAGATCCACTGGATCGTTTAAAAACCCTAATTAGGTTAAAATACGTTTTACGAGAAGATAATTATCTACAAGGATTGATAATTATCCAAATCAATACATATCATTATATAACTAATGCTCAAGAATACTGGTGCTATAACAAATGAAATACTGATATAAAACGATATATCCGTCCCCTTAAGCAATTAGGGTTCGGAACAATTTTTCCCTTTTTGAACAAAACGAATTATTCTTGCAGAATCAAATAGGTAGGAATGAAATGATAAAAATATCTCTCCCGATAATGATTCGAATACGAAAGACGAAGAGATAATAATTAATGTACGAAATTCCAATGGGCCCCTTAAATTATCAAAACGGGGCTCAGATTTGAAGAAAATTCCAAATGACGAAATATTTGAAAGGGGCTTTCGACTCACCATTTAGCACATAATCACACAATAATTATCATTTAATAATATTCCAATATTCCACAATAAATATTTTAGATTAAATATATCATTTAATCAAATAATAAAATTCACGGATATTACATCCTTCCCCCCTTAATAGGATTCTGTCCTCAGAATCAGATCAAGGAAACAACTGGGGATACTTCTCTAACATCTCACTCTCTAACTCCCAGGTAGACTCTTCTACCTTAGGATTCCTCCACAAAACTCTCACTAACGCTATTGTCTTATTCCTTAGTACTTTCTCCTTAAGATCCAATATCTGAATCGGTCGTTCTACATATGATAAATCTGCCTGGACCTCTATGGGTTCATACTCTATTACATGATTCGAATCTGGTCGATACCTCTTAAGCATAGATACATGAAATACATTATGAACGTGCTGCATATGCGGTGGCAATGCCAACTCGTAAGCTACCTCGCCCACCTTCTTCAAAATCTCAAACGACCCAACATATCTCGGACTCAACTTCCCTTTCTTTCCAAACCTAGCTAATCCTTTCCATGGTGAAACCTTTAGTAACACCTGCTCTCCTTCTTCGAATCCCACATCCTTTCTGGCTAGCTCCGCATACTTTTTCTGTCGGTCTTGAGCTGTTATCAATCTTCTCTGAATCAATTGAACCACTTCCTTTGTTCGTTGCACTAGTTCTGGTCCTATCATTTTCCGTTCACCAACTTCTTCCCAATATACTGGAGATCGACACTTTCGTCCATACAAAGCTTCGTAAGGTGGCATTCCGATGCTCGCGTGAAAACTATTATTATATGAAAATTCCACCAAGGGTAGATGATCGTCCCAACTGCCTTCAAAGTCAAGTGCACATGTCCTAAGCATATCTTCAATAGTCTGAATTGTCCTTTCGCTTTGACCGTCCGTCTGCGGATGATAAGCCGTACTCATTCTCAACTCGGTGCCCAAACACTCTTCAAAACTCCTCCAAAATCTTGAATTGAATCGAGGGTCTCTATCAGACACTATCGATACTGGAACTCCATGTCGTACTACGATTTCTTTTATGTAAATATGAACTAACTTATCCAGCGAGAATCTCTCGTTAATCGGAAGAAAATGCGCAGATTTCGTCAATCGATCCACGATAACCCAGATGGCATCATGGTTAGCTTTTGTTCTAGGCAATCCTACTACAAAGTCCATCGCAATGTGTTCCCACTTTCATTCGGGAATTTCCAATGGTTGAAGTAATCCACTTGGTCTCTGATGTTCCGCCTTAACTCTTTGACACGTAAAGCATTTACTTACCCATTCCGCAATCTCTCTCTTCATATCTGGCCACCAAAAGTTTGTCTTAAGATCTCGATACATCTTCGTACTCCCTGGATGAATTGAATACTTCGAGTTATGTGCTTCGTGCAAAATCTCACTTTTCAGTTCCGTTACGTTAGGTATCCATATCCGAGAAGCAAATCTCAAGATCCCTTTGTCGTCTGGTTGGCTACATATTTCCTCACCTGTCATTTTACTCACATCATCATTCATAACTTGCTCTTGGCACTTCCGTATCTTCTCCAACAATTCAGGTTGAAACGTCATGGTATAAATCATTTCCGTCGCGTCCTTCGGATTAATTACTTCGATTTCTAACTTCTCAAATTCCTTGTACAACTCTTTGGTCATCGTCAGTGTATTCAATCTCTCTTTTCTGCTCAATGCATCTGCTACCACATTTGCCTTACCGGGATGATAGTTGATAGAAACGTCGTAGTCCTTGATTAGTTCTAACCATCTTCGTTGCCTCATGTTTAGCTCTTTCTGAGTAAAGATATACTTCAAACTTTTGTGATCGGTGTAAATTTCACATCTCTCTCCATACAAGTAGTGTCTCCATATCTTCAAAGCAAACACAATAGCTGCTAACTCTAAATCGTGTGTAGGGTACTTCTGTTCATGGGGTCTCAACTGTCTTGACGCATAAGCAATCACCTTGTCATGTTGCATAAGTACGCATCCCAATCCTTTGTACGACGCATCACTATAGATTACGAAATGACCTTGATCGTCTGGTAGCATCAATACCGGTGCCGTAGTTAGTCTTTTCTTTAACTCTTGGAAGCCTTCTTCGCATTTATCGTTCCATATGAATCGCTCGCTTTTCCTTGTCATCTTGGTCATTGGAGTAGCTATCTTCGCAAAATCTTGCACAAATCTCCGGTAGTATCCGGCTAATCCCAAGAAACTTCTGACTTCAGTCGGTGTCCTTGGTCTCTCCCAATCTTTCACTGCCTCTATCTTTGCTGGGTCCACTTTGATGCCTTCGCTGCTCACCACGTGTCCTAAGAAATGAACTTCTTTCAACCAGAATTCACACTTGGAAAACTTCGCATATAGTCTTTCTTGTCTCAACGTTTCTAACACAATTCGCAATTGGTCTGCATGCTCTTCTTCTGTCCTTGAGTATATCAAGATGTCGTCGATGAATACCACTACAAACTTGTCCAAATATCTCTTGAAAATCCTGTTCATTAGGTCCATAAAAGCTGCGGGTGCATTCGTTAGTCCAAACGCCATTACTAAGAATTCATAGTGCCCATACCTTGTTCGAAAGGCTGTCTTCGGTATGTCGTCTGGTCTAATCTTCAATTGGTGATATCCTGACCGTAGGTCAATCTTTGAAAAATGTACCGCTCCTTTCAGCTGGCCAAACAGATCATCTATTCAAGGTAACAGATACTTGTTCTTAATGGTCAGCTTGTTCAACTCCCGATAGTCTATACACAATCTCATGCTTCCATCCTTTTTCTTGACAAACAGTACTGGTGCTCCCCATGGTGAAACGCTGGGTCTAATAATTCCTTTTTCTAGCAAATCTTGCAGTTGATCAGCCAATTCCTTCATCTCCACTGGTGCCATTCTGTAAGGGGCCTTAGATACTGGCTCCGCGCCTGGTACTAAGTCTATCGCAAATTCAATCTCTCTATCTGGAGGTAAACCTGGTAATTCTTTCGGAAAAACATCTGGAAACTCATTTACGACTGGAATATCTTCTAACTTAGAAACTTCCTTATCTATATCTATCACATAAGCTAAATACGCCTCACAACCTTGCCTTAATAACCTCTTAGCCTGAATCATCGTCAGGAACCTCTTTCTTTGTTTCTCTCCTCTAAATATTATTTCTTTCTTTTCCAGGGTAACCAAAGTAACCCTCTTATTCTTACAATCAATACTTGCATCATACTCAGTCAACCAATCCATCCCTAATATCACATCAAATTCACCTAACTTAAAAGGTAACAAGTCAACATAAAAACGATTTCCCAAAATCTCTATCTCACAACGAGGATAATATGAACTGACCGCGATACGATCCTGATTAGCTATCTCTATAGTCAACATTCCACTTAAAGGTTTCATTACGCAATTCAATCTACGAGCAAACGTTTCAGAAATAAAAGACTTCGTCACTCTCGAATCTATTAACACTTGTGCAGGAATAGAATTTACTAGAAGTGTACCTGCCACCACGTCGGAATCTCTCACTGCTTCTCCCATTGACATATTGTAGGTCCTGGCTAACGGCTGGACGTTAACAACTGGGGGTGCTTCAATTGCCCGAATCATATTGTTCACGGTTGCTGGTGCTCTGCAGTCCTTAATCATGTGACCTGGTTTCTTACACCGATGACACACAATGCCCATCTTGCAATCCCGGGAATAATGTCCCTTCTGATTGCATTTAAAGCATGTGACATTCAATCGATGGCATATCCCTAGATGTCGCTTCCCGTATGTCTTGTATTCTGGTAGTGGGGGTCTAGAAAGTCCCTGCTGACTGCCGGTTAGTAGACGGTTATCTTGTCCTACGCTTCCGGTATCTGGTTTCCTAAAACTCGTATTCCTTCCGTGCTGAAATCCCAGTTTCTTATTTGCTTGCCCTTGAAAACTTCCCTGCTGCTGTCCCTTATCGGGTATCCCTGCTTTCCTTTTCTTGTTCTCCCTCTCTTTCATGTAAGAATCACTCTCTATCTCCGCAATCATTGCCTTTTGGACCACCGCTGCATAGGTGTCCAACTCCAACACAGCTAACTTACTACGAATCCAAGACCTCAGTCCCTGCTGGAACCTCTTGGCCTTCTTCTTTTCCGTATCCACATAGGTTGGAACAAACCTTGACAACTCCGTAAACCTTGTTTCATATTGGGGCACTGTCATGCTTCCCTGCTTTAATTCCAAAAACTTTAATTCCATCTGATCTCTCATATAGTCCGGAAAATACCTTTCCAAAAACAACTCTGTAAATCTTGCCCACGTAATCAATCCCTCGGGCTCCATAGCCCTACTCGTTTCCCACCAATAACTGGCCTCATTCTTCAGAAAATAGCTTGCATACTCCGTCTTCTTATCTTCTGTCACCTCAATCAAGGCAAAAGCCTTTTCCATCTCTTTCAACCATGCCTTAGCCTCTACAGGGTCTGCTGATCCTTTAAATTCTGGAGGTTTTGCTGCCTGGAAAGATTTGAACGTAACCGCCGGTGCTGCTTGCTGGTGATGTTGATGTTGATGTTGCTGATGTTGCTGATGTTGTTGCTGCTGTTCTAAGAGCTGTTGCTGAAATGCTCGTTGCTGCTGTGCTAATGCGGCAGTCTGTTGAGTAAGAGTATTTAACAACTGGATTACCATCGGGTCCATGCGGCCCGTGGGAGGTGTATTTTGTTGACCCTCTTGGTCAGAGGTATCAGTTGAACGGGTTTGTCGTCTAGGAGCCATATCGCTGATGAATAAACAATAATTGGCTTAATCAACCAGTCCATATAAGAGAAGGAAGGATCACAATTGATATCTCGAAGGTTTACAGATCTTCTCAACGGTGTATGGATACACTCGTTGCAACAAGTAGAATAACAGTTATGATGCTGGAAATGAATGACAGGGGAATAAATACAGTTCTATAAAAGAGGTTTATCATATATATATATATAGATAGAGTTAGTACAAGCGTAGAACGCTTCAAAAGAAAATATATCATGGCTGAACCATAACTGCCGACCAGCAATACAACAAAAATGCAACAACAACCCGAGGCGTTCCTATAAGCCCGGTGCACTGCTGATTCTACAATATGCATCTATATACTAACTATCTAGAGACCATACATCCACGTCACATCTGTCTGCTACTAATACCTGCTCACAGATCACCTGCTCCTGCCGGCCATAACGGGGGTCCTGAAATCTCTGCAATCTCACTCATCGCATAATCCAAAATCTGTCTCATCCCTGCTACTGTCTCTCCCTCTCGACTAGAAGCTAATCCGTGCAATCGAGTCTCAACCAAGGTCCTCGTAACCCTAAACCTCATCTGAATGTCTCTCATCTGATCTCTAAGTCTGTCTCTCTCTCTGACAGCGGCTGCTTCGATCGAACGAACCCTACCCATCTCCATAACCTGTCCATAAAGGTACTCCTTCTCTCTACTCACCCTCTGATACATATGGTGTGGAACTGGTGGCTCACATAACTGATACAAAGGCCCACAAACTGATGCCTGAGACACTGGTGCTGGGGCTACTTGTCGGAGTGGAATAGGACAAGGTATCTGATCTCTCCTGACCACTGGGTCCTGATGCCTAGGCTGATATCGCACTGGCCGAGACGGTCCTGCTCTCTCAACGGGTGTAGGTATCTCTGCTATCGTATCCTCGGAAGGGTCTGAGTCTGAACTAGAACTAGGGGCTGCAATTATAACCACATTTAATCACTACGCATAATATCCCTAGTTGACCTCCTAATATCCTTACATGAACTCCTAACTCTCTATGTTATCCTGGACCCTAAGTCCTAACTTGTTTCAAATGCCATAACCTGTTTCTCTGATACCAACTGTGACGCCCTCCAAACCCGGGGTACAGATTTGAGGAGTCATCCGACCAACGGAATACTATTTAACACATGCATAATATATATAAAGACACAAATACCCCTTGACCAAGACCGCATCCAGATTATGGCAATGAACACAAGCTACTACAATCTTTTATTAATACAATACCAGTTTTATCAGAGTTATTACATCACAACCAAAGTTCAAATCTAGACATCTAATCTAGAAAAGCAAAACAACAACTACCCTGCCAATGACAATGACTCGAGGGGCTCTCCTGGCTGCTGGTGAACTATCGGTCACGCTATGCCGACTCATACTCTCGCTTCACTGGAATAGGGTTAGAAAACAACAAGCAAGAGTGAGCCAAAATTGCTCAGCAAACATCAATGAATCATTTCTATCACAGTTGTAAGGATATGAATTTATGATATCAGAATCAACAATATTTAGCTAACACATGCTTTGTATCAATAACAATTGAAGAAAAGAATTAGAATTTGGCTTATACATTTTATTCAAATCAAAGGTTGTGCTGCTGGCCAGCCACGCATCAACCCCGGACTAGCTCATGACATAGTCCTCTACTGGATCCCAGGCCAATTTGGGCCTTAAGTTATTCTGAGCATAAATATGGCCCGACCAATTACTGGTCCATTTTTAAAAACACATGCCAAATCTATAATAGGGTATAAACAATAACATGCTCAATAAGATAAACTGAATGTATAGTAATTGCAAAAGAGCTTCAACTGTTCAGTATCAAATGAAGATCGAGAAATAATCATGGAGTAATTTCAATGGTACAGTGTACTCATTCAATAAGGGAATCAATATTGGTAGTCGATAATCAATGACCGTAATCAATAGTCAAGATGGAAGTCAAATAATCAATGGTTGTCAATGATAATCAAAGGATGATAAACAATAACAATAGGTGGTAAACAATAATCAAGTGAATTGGAAATAAGGGTTTCCGATGCAGATCAAATCAAAGAATCAAGAATCTCTAAGGAAATGGAATCAGTTGTCCAAATGCGGTTAAAGGATTGATAATTTGAATTGTTCTGGGGATAACGGTATTCAAGTAATCAAGACAATAATACATTTTATCACAAGTAAAGGCACAGATACTTGCCTGGTCTAAGCTGCTGTCGGATCGACTCTGCTCACTCTACTTTTCCCTTTCCCTTGCTCCGGGAACTCGATTCTATAATTAAACAACTCATCACAATAAGTCTAACTATTCTCGTTCTACTCTCGACACTTATTCAATCAATAATCACATTTAAACAAGTAACCGGTTACGTATCAGACGTCCGGTATAATTTATGATATTTAAAACTCAGATATTTGCCCTAGTACGGGCATATACAGACTATAAAACACAACACACAATTAATATGAACCATATAGCACTTATAAACATTTTTAAAACATCATACGAAACTTATTTGAATTTTAGATAAGTCACGATTAATTTTTAAATCAAAAATCGGATTTTTAAATCCAATATAAACATTTAAATGCAAATAAATCAATTAATAAAATTAATTGACACTATTTAAATACTCAAACTATTTTTAAATAAATAAATAGGCTTTAAAATAATTAAACTAAATTTTTAATTAATTAAATCCAATTAATAATTAATTTTTAAGAATTAATTGATTAAAAGAATTAACCAATTAATTAATAAATTAATTATTAATTAAAAATATTTAAAATAATTAAGTTTAATCAATTTTTGGATTTAAAATAATAAATATAATTTATCAGAATTTTTCTGATATTAAAATATATTTTTAAAATAAAAATATGAATTTTTAAAGTTTTTAAACTATTTTCGAATTAATTTTAAAAATAAAATCCAAAAACAGTTTTTAGAAAATGAATTAGGGTTTTGAAGATTGAAACCAGGTCGAAAAATCGGGTAAACGGGTCGGGAAGAACAAATCCGGGTCACCAAGTACAACCCGCCGGAATCTGGGTTTTCCAGAATCCGGCCGGCGTCCGGTGGCCGGACTTCGCCATTTCCGATCAAAACAAAACCAAACCATAGGGCTTTTGTTCGCTTTTTCAAGACAAACATAACCCACATACAAACACATCTGTCCCATGCCGGAATCGTGCCCAGAATTCGTTCAAAGAATTCGCCGGCGACGACTTCGGCCGAAAACCCGATCTACTTTAATTCTACATGAAACTCAAAGATTAATATACCAAAATGACGCTTATAACTCATACAATCAAAGCCCCATATCATAATCAATGTCAGATCAACAACAAGAACGAACGAAGCAAAAGAAGAATTCGGGTCAAAACCCGAAAATCAAACCCGACTAAATTGAACTTAAACATGAAATTAAAGCATGGATTCTTGCTAATTAGAACCCTAGGAACATGTTAGAAGCAACCAATTGAACGGAGAATCAACAGAATGAAAATCCCCAAATTAATCAAGAACCCTAATTAAATTCGAATATTGAATAATTCATAATAAATCGAAAAATTACCAGATGATGATGAGGTTGGAAGATTCTGAAACTAGAGATCAAGAGCTTTGATTTGAGTACAAGAACTTCAGATTTGGATTTCAATAACACCTCGAACGAATAGTTTGATTATTCAAGAACACGAAGAACGCATTTCGGGAATTTTTACTTTTTTGATAATACGCAATGCAGATTATGAAGGTTATAAGGTACGATTCGTCTTTATATATTTTTGGAAAAATAATACCCTAAGGAACACTTTTGGATCGTTATAGATCTACTGGATCGTTTAAAAACCCTAATTAGGTTAAAATACGTTTTACGAGAAGATAATTATCTACAAGGATTGATAATTATCCAAATCAATACATATCATTATATAACTAATGCTCAAGAATACTGGGGCTATAACAAATGAAATACTGATATAAAACGATATATCCGTCCCCTTAAGCAATTAGGGTTCGGAACAATTTTTCCCTTTTTGAACAAAACGAATTATTCTTGCAGAATCAAATAGGTAGGAATGAAATGATACGAATATCTCTCCCGATAATGATTCGAATACGAAAGACGAAGAGATAATAATTAATGTACGAAATTCCAATGGGGCCCTTAAATTATCAAAACGGGGCTCAGATTTGAAGAAAATTCCAAATGACGAAATATTTGAAAGGGGCTTTCGACTCACCATTTAGCACACAATCACACAATAATTATCATTTAATAATATTCCAATATTCCACAATAAATATTTTAGATTAAATATATCATTTAATCAAATAATAAAATTCACGGATATTACACACGTGGTCACAAGTAATATACGAATAAGTCAAGTTCGTTCCCACAGAGATCTAATGAGGTGTTCAATTCAATTAATGTACCTATGCAACAATGTATGATTTTTATCCACTGCTAAGACAATTAACAATTTGGGTTTGATTATCTAAAATTAACTAGAGAACAAATTATTAAACTAAGAATTAACTAACTAAGAGGATTAAAATCGATTTATGTATATGAGAATAAAACATGGGATCCTAACTTCATTAAGTACTTCATTCAGAGTCTTTTGTCTTTAATCAATGCATGTGACGGTTGTGAAAACTAATCGGATAACACGAAATCAGTACACGCTACCTTTCAGTATACGTATACCAAACCACTTAAACATCGACAAAATAGATAGAAGTTAAGCAGACACCAATTATGTTTAGACCCTATATATCTATAAGATTTGAAAACATAACGGTTTAACGAGCAAGTTATCCATTCAGATTACATAGGGCAGGTAAGATGGTTAAAATCACCTACGAATCATGCATGACAAACATACATAAACCTATGCTAGCATGGCAAGTTCCAAACCTCTATATCCACTTTCGCATTCAATAGAGATTAACAAACAATCTTAGATGTTAGCTACGCATCCAAGAAGAATAAGCACAACCAAACTAGGATATCAATTAGCCATCACACACACACATCTTTAAAACAATTAACTACTAAAATCCATAAATAAATCCGTTAGAATCCCACGACAATGATTAGTTCATAATAGAACCGTTCATCATCGTGGGTTCTGATGAAAGCATGATGAAAAACAAGAAATCAATGATGTAAATATGAATAAGAGTTAAAGGTTTAGAGGACAAATCCGGAAGCATCCAAAAGTTGCACCAAAATTGAAGAATACAAGAAAAAACTATGTCTAGATCTCCCCGTAGTCACGTTCTTCGTTCTTGGCTCCTCGATCTTGTGCTCCAATATTGAATCTGATCTCTGGTGTGTTGTGATGTATTGTGATGTGTTGTGATGTGTTGATTATGTCCCCCCAAGGTGTGTATTTATAGCTCCAAGTTGTCCCTCTTCCAAGCAATTGCCGTTTTTGAGTCAGAATAGAATTACGGCAATTTCCATCTTTGAATGCAATAAGAATTGCATATTCCATGTTTACAACTGATTCTTGAAGTTTCTGGCCGCCCCAAGCAATTACCATAATGATTAGAAGTCGAATTTGTGAAAATTTCCTTATTAAAATCGAATTCTGGCAATTTCTGGCGATTCTGACTTCCTGGGCGGCCGCGCAGAATTCCAGTACAATTCCTGGGCGCCCGCGCAGAACCTTCTGCCTAGAATTATAGAAAATGTTGTTCTCTTCGCGTGAGCTATAAGATCGTCAGAATCGGACTTGTAGAACTCCAGATATGGCCAAAACAGTGAAGACTGCGCAACCTACCCGGAAAATCCGAATTTTAATCAAATTAACCTCCAACTCTTGGTTCTGCAAAACTTAATGAAAACACATTAAACACACCACATACTTGAGTTCAAATCATCAATTTAAGCCGATATGAAGCGTTCCAAGTGGATTAAAAATCCACTTATCACACCCCCAAACTTAAACTGATGTTTGTCCTCAAGCATAAATAATATAACTATATACAACTAACTAGTACCACTTCCGTAGGTGATCACGGTTGCATTTGGCATATGCAACAAGCCCTTTAAACCCCTAGGCAGCCCTAGTGGACGAGTAAGGTCTCGTGAGGGCCTATAGCGAATGTACCCACAAAATCCATCTAACAATGCAACTAACAATGCAAACTATATGAATGCAACTACATGAAAAAAATGCAAAGATCCCCTTTAAACTAACCATAACCATTCAATAAGCAAACATCTCAAATCATGCAATAACTTCCAAACAGAGCTCGACTAAATCCCTGTATACTAACAATACATGAACGGAAACGTGGTGTGTGCGATACTCATCAGATATACTCCTAACACTAGACCAAAAATCATACCCATTCTTCGTCAAGTCAATCACTAGTTTATAAAAAGAATGAACGCTAGACACTTCATAACTCAGAGACACCTCCATCATCATTTAAGTTAGACAGGAATTCATGCTTTATTACTAACAACTACAACACATAACAAAACAACATAACACACGTGTTTATTTGACCGTGCAATGGATGAGACCCCAAAAGGCTTATACAATAATACCCATGTAGCGAGTGTTAGGTCGGCAATCCCAAACCACAAAGGGCTTTAGGTTACCAGGTACAAGTACCCCTCAGACTTAATTACTCGAGTATTAAAGAGCTCACCCTAGTCAATTATACACACTCACACTCTCACAAACACTCATTTTTTTTTCTTTTTCTTTTCTCTTTTTTTTTCACACAAGAATGAGTGCGTTTCGCTCCATCTCATTCATCCTAGACTACTCATAAAATATGAGCTGGCTACTAGCCATTTGACGCCTAGCCTTTATTAACAACTAAACACAACTAAAAACACTTAGCATGAAATCCCTGTTTTCCCCCAAACTTATACTTTGGTGCTCCTACGCCATCAAGGGAATAAAGAACATTTTAACTATAAACAAATGATTAAGCCTCAAAACATCCAAACAGGCATGGCCCTAATCTAGCCCAAAAGCAAACGATGAATTGTGTAAAGATTTTGTTTTCATAACATGCATGTCAATTTCATAAGAATTTAAATCATCCCTCTATTTATGATTACCACAATCAAA
The DNA here is from genome assembly GCA_030848705.1 of Heracleum sosnowskyi. Classification (NCBI taxonomy): domain Eukaryota; kingdom Viridiplantae; phylum Streptophyta; class Magnoliopsida; order Apiales; family Apiaceae; genus Heracleum; species Heracleum sosnowskyi. Next base: position 36,921,650 of record CM061238.1, read on the forward strand.
TCAACATCAACCTACTAAACAGAAATAGGTCATCCTAAGGGATCATGAAATATGCATGTCATGCAACTAAAATGACACATATAATAAAAACATAAACAAAATGTCCTACATGAAACAAACATGCAAAATACGAACAAAACATGAATGAATTACCACAAACATGCAAAATATGATTTCCTACATGAACACATAACACCACAACACTACTTATCCCCAAATCACCCCCAAACTTAGAATATTCAATGCCCTCATTGAAGGTAATAAGAAAGATAGTAGAAACATACCTAACACATGGGTTGCCTCCCACGAAGCGCTGTCATTAATGTCATTTAGCCGGACAAATGTGAATCAAATCATGGTGGCTCGAAGATCGCATTTGACTTGTCCTTAGCAGAAGGACCATTCACCCATTGTTTGATAACCTTCTTGCTTTCTTCCCACATCTTTTCCAAATCAAACTTCACCTTGACTTTTCCACCAATCGATTTTTTCTTTTTCTTCTTTACACCTCTAAGGTGTTTATGCTTCTCCGTCGATTGATAAGAACACTCTTTTACCTCATCATCCTTGTTCCACCTTCTCAACACATTATCTTCACACTCTTTAAAAATTACCAACTCATCATTCAGAAGGACATACTTCAAATGTGGTGGAAGTTTTCTAAGCTTGACATTCGAAAGATCTCGAATGGAAGAATTGTCAATGGAATCACTGATGTGATGCTCGAACTTGTGCATGTCCGAATTTTTGCTCAACAGCTGATCGAACTCCTTTCTCTGACCCGTATCAACCATCTTCAAGCTAAAACACTTTTCCTCCTCTGTCGGAAATTTCATAGCATTGAACACATTAAAGATGACCTTTTGATTACTCACCCTCATTGTGAGCTCTCCTTTCTGAACATCGATCAACGCTCGGCCAGTAGCCAGAAAAGGTCTTCCCAAGATGATAGGAATCTTCTTATCCTCCTCAAAGTCAAGAATAACAAAATCAGCAGGAAAAATCAGCTTATCCACCTTTACCAAGACATCCTCCACTATACCCCTTGGATATGTGATCGACCGATCAGCCAACTGTCAGGTCATATTAACTGGTTTCGGCTCAGGCAACCCAAGTTGCTTAAAAACAGACATTGGCATTAGATTAATGCTAGCTCCCAAATCACATAAGCATTTTCTGAAAAGTTGATTGCCAATAGTGCAAGGTATGGTAAAACTTCCTGGATCTTTAAGCTTCGATGGCAATTTCTGCTGTAGAACTGCACTACACTCCTCTGTCAAAGCAACGGTGTCCAAGTCCTCGAGTTTCAACTTCCGAGATAGAATACCCTTCATGAACTTAGCATAGCTCGGCATCTGTTCAAGAGCTTCTGCAAAAGGTATGTTGATGTGTAACTTCTTGAAAACCTCGAGAAATTTGGTGAATTTTGTGTCAAGATTCTGCTTCTGTAGCCTCTTTGGATATGGAGGAGGAGGATAGATCTGGTTACTCTCTGTAGTCTTCTTCTGGAGCCTCTTTGGGTATGGAGGAGGTGGGTAAATAGTCTGCTCCGAAGTAGACTTGTCAGCAGAATTTTTGCTCTTTTCAGCCTCACCGTCCAACTGCTTAGCTGCCAAATCAAAAATTGGCTTTTCCTTAGAAGGTTCCACCTGATGCTGCTGAATTTCTTCCTCTTCTTCAACTGCTGAATTTTGATTGCCCGTGACCTTTCCCGATCTCAAGGTAACTGCTTTCACATGTTCTTGGACAACTGTCTTTCCTGGATTAGGCTCCGTATCGCTAGGAAGAGTTCCCTGAGCTCTGCTGAGTAAGGCACTTGCCAACTGCCCCATCTGATTCTCCAAAGTCTTGAGCGATGCCGCCTGGCTTTTAACTATCATTCTCAACTCATCCAATTCAGATTTTTCATTCGAAGACTGCCCCGCACTAGCATGAGGTTGTTGCGGAAATCCTGGTGGCTGAAATTGTTGCCTAGGAGCATACTGTGGCTGAAAATTCTGCCCTTGCTGCTGCTGAAAATTCTGAGGATTGTAAGGCTTTGCTCCAAATTGCTGAGCTTGGAATGGCTAATAAGGCTGCTGAGATTGTTGATTGTCGCTCCAGCTGAAATTAGGATGATTCCGGCTATTGGGATGATAGGTGGCTGGAACTGGCTGTGATGGTCTCTGAAAGTTGCTCACAAACTGCGCCGACTCACTAGATATGGCACAATTATTCGTCTCATGTGCGCCCGCACAAAGCTCACAAACACTAGCCACCTGCTGAACTCCATAATTCGTCAAAGAATCCACCTTCATTGTCAAAGCCTTCAACTGGGCTGCTATAGCTGTAGCTGCATCAACTTCAAGAACTCATGCTACTTTGCCTTGTGATAATCTCTGAGTAGGATTCTGATATTCATTCGCAGCCATCATCTCAATTAACTCATAAGCTTCCTCGTAGCTCTTAGCCCATAGAGCTCCACCTGATGCTGCATCTAACATTGGTCTTGATTGTGCTCCCAGACCATTATAAAAACAATTAATCACCATCCAGTCGGGCAATCCATGATGTGGACATCTCCTAAGCATCTCCTTGTATCTCTCCCAAGCTTCACATAAAGTTTCTCCAGAATGCTGAGAAAACTGAGTAAGAGCATTCCAGATCGCAGCAGTTTTAGCCATGGGGAAGAATTTAGTAAGAAATTTCTGAGCAAGATCCTCCCATGTAGTAATAGAACCTGCTGGTAGATAGTGCAACCAGCCCTTAGCCTTATCCCTCAGAGAAAATGGGAAAAGTCTGCATCATTAGTAGACCCAAATATGATGTCATCCACATAGACTTGGACTAATATCATATCATTTTTGTGTTTCTTAGAAAAAAGAGTTTTGTCTATGATACCTCTTACAAAACCATTTTCTAAAAGAAAACCAGAGAGAGAGTCATACCATTTTCTTGGGGCTTGTTTTAGACCATAGATAGCCTTGAAGAGAAATTACACAAAGTCCAGCTGTTAGCACAAAATCACGCAAGCGCACGTGGTCACAAGTAATATACGAATAAGTCAAGTTCGTTCCCACGGAGATCTAATGAGGTGTTCAATTCAATTAATGTACCTATGCAACAATGTATGATTTGTATCCACTGCTAAGACAATTAACAATTTGGGTTTGATTATCTAAAATTAACTAGAGAACAAATTATTAAACTAAGAATTAACTAACTAAGAGGATTAAAATCGATTTATGTATATGAGAATAAAACATGGGATCCTAACTTCATTAAGTACTTCATTCAGAGTCTTTTGTCTTTAATCAATGCATGTGACGGTTGTGAAAACTAATCGGATAACACGAAATCAGTACACGCTACCTTTCAGTATACGTATACCAAACCACTTAAACATCCACAAAATAGATAGAAGTTAAGCAGACACCAATTATGCTTAGACCCTATATGTCTATAAGATTTGAAAACATAACGGTTTAACGAGCAAGTTATCCATTCAGATTACATAGGGCAGGTAAGATGGTTAAAATCACTTACGAATCATGCATGACAAACATACATAAACCTATGCTAGCATGGCAAGTTCCAAACCTCTATATCCACTTTCGCATTCAATAGAGATTAACAAACAATCTTAGATGTTAGCTACGCATCCAAGAAGAATAAGCACAACCAAACTAGGATATCAATTAGCCATCACACACACACATCTTTAAAACAATTAACTACTAAAATCCATAAATAAATCCGTTAGAATCCCACGACAATGATTAGTTCATAGTAGAACCGTTCATCATCGTGGGTTCTGATGAAAGCATGATGAAAAACAAGAAATCAATGATGTAAATATGAATAAGAGTTAAAGGTTTAGAGGACAAATCCGGAAGCATCCAAAAGTTGCACCAAAATTGAAGAATACAAGAAAAAACTATGTCTAGATCTCCCCGTAGTCACGTTCTTCGTTCTTGGCTCCTCGATCTTGTGCTCCAATATTGAATCTGATCTCTGGTGTGTTGTGATGTATTGTGATGTGTTGTGAAGAGTTGATTATGTCCCCCCAAGGTGTGTATTTATAGCTCCAAGTTGTCCCTCTTCCAAGCAATTGCCGTTTTTGAGTTAGAATAGAATTACGGCAATTTCCATCTTTGAATGCAATAAGAATTGCATATTCCATGTTTACAACTGATTCTGGAAGTTTCTGGCCGCCCCAAGCAATTACCATAATGATTAGAAGTCGAATTTGTGAAAATTTCCTTATTAAAATCGAATTCTGGCAATTTCTGGCGATTCTGACTTCCTGCGCGGCCGCGCAGAATTCCAGTACAATTCCTGGGCGCCCGCGCAGAACCTTCTGCCTAGAATTATAGAAAATGTTGTCCTCTTCGCGTGAGCTGTAAGATCGTCAGAATCGGACTTGTAGAACTCCAGATATGGCCAAAACAGTGAAGACTGCGCAACCTACCCGGAAAATCCGAATTTTAATCAAATTAACCTCCAACTCTTGGTTCTGCAAAATTTAATGAAAACACATTAAACACACCACATACTTGAGTTCAAGTCATCAATTTAAGCCGATATGAAGCGTTCCAAGTGGATTAAAAATCCACTTATCACCAGCAATTCCTGATTTTCAAAGCCAGGGGCTGTTCCACATATACTTCTTCATCCAGCTCACCATTCAGAATTGCACTCTTAACATCCATTTGATAAACTTTAAAATTGGAATAAGCTGCAAATGCTAAGAACATCCTGATGGCCTCAAGCCTAGCCACTGGTGCATAGTTTTCATCATAATTAATGCCTTTAGCTTGTGAATACCCTTGAGCAACCAGTCTTTCTTTGTTTCTGGTAACAACGCCATCCTCATCTAGCTTGTTTCTGTATACCCATCTTGTACCAACTACTTTCCTATTCTTTGATCTGGGTACCAGCTTCCAGACTTGCTGTTGTTCAAATTGATTGAGTTCATCTTGCATAGCAATCACCCAATCTGGATCAGTCATTGCTTCCTCAGTCTTCTTTGGCTCCATCTCAGATAGAAACCCTGAATAATGACATTCATTCTGAGTAGCACTTCTAGTTCTAACTCCAACACCTGAATCACCAATGACCAGCTCAAAATGATGAGCTCTATTCCACACAATCTGTCTTGGAATATTTGATCTTGATGATTCGCTTTGAAATTCATTCCGGTGTTGTGAATGACTAGTTGACCCTTCATTTCCTCCCCCTGAGTTGTTGCTTGATTGCCTTGATGATTCTTCTCCAGTGTTGGTGGTATCTCCATTATTATCAATGTTTCCACCACCACCACCATGATCATTATCATCATTGTTATTTTCATTACCAGTAACAATCTCAGGTGGAGCTTCATCATCTGATTCTGAGTCTGGCAAGTTATCAAACTTCAGTTCTTCAGATGAATCTTCTGTTTCGATACTAGGGAGCTAGGTGTCATCAAATGTAACATTGATGTTATTATTGACTGATAAAATTTCTTGATTTCAAATAGGCTGTATCCTCAGTTATATCCTTGTTGTTATCTCCAAAGGTAAGCATTGGGCCAGCTTTCTCAACCACATTTGATAGCAGGGCTCTATCTCCGGTCATATGCCTTGAACATCCACTGTCCAGAATCCACACAACACGGTTTACCTGTACAACACCCTCTGACATGAATGATGAAGTGCTGCCTTCATTAGCCATTAAAGCTAGATTACCAACTTCACTAGCTTCCTCATCACTATCCGTATCATCCCAACTCTTTCCCTCAGCAACATAAGCTTTCCCAATCTTGTTCTTCTTGCTAGAATCATATGAGTTCCTTCTCACTTGCTTTGGATTTCTGCATTCTGTAGCAAAGTGACCCAGCTCATTACAATTGTAGCACCTGATTGTGCTTCTGTCCACGGTTCCAGTTTTATAGCCACCCCTTGTGCTATTTGAGGAAGAAGAAACACCTCTCTGAAACCTGGGCTTGAACTTAAGATTAGGGTTCTTTCTGAACCTGAAGTTCCCAAACTTCTTCACTATCATTGCCATCGACTCATCCTCCAGCTATTCAAGTTCTTCCATAGAATAGAAGTCACCACCAGATTGACCAGTGGATGTTAAGCCATATTCAGCCACAGTAACATCGATGTCAGAACTGGAAGATTGAACAACCTTCACTTCCAGTTGCTGTGGGACTTCTGTCACCAATGCAGTAGAAGTACTGACTATCTTTCCTGTTCCATAAATTTCCTTCTGCTGAATCTGCTCCAGCTCATAGGTCTTCAGAACACCATAGAGTATTTCCAAAGAAATCTCTCCAAGATCTCTTGCTTCTCTAATTGCATATATTCTATGCTCCAGATGAGATGGAAGTGTCAAAAGAAACTTCTTGTTAATCTCCTTGATAGTATAGTGCTTTCCATGGAGATTCAGATCATTTATCAATTTGTTGTATCTCTCAAAAACTTCAGAGATACCTGCACCAGGGTTTGATATGAAATGTTCATATGAAGAGGTGAGAATTTCCATCTTATTCTCTCTGACTTCCTCTGTTCCTTCATTGATTATCTCAATCGTATCCCAAATGTGTTTGGCAGTAACACAATTTAGAACATGATTGTGCATGATAGGATCAAGACAATCAACCAGAATCAACTATAAACAGGCATCCAGGGAAGCATCCTCTTTCTCATCAGCTGTGTAGTCCTTGGGATCCTTGGGGTACATCCTAGCAGTTTGAGTAATAACATTGTTCACAATCTGCTCTTCCTCAACAATCATAGGAAGTTTTGGACCATTTTTCAGCACTCCAAGATATTTAACATTAGCCACTTGAAGAAACAGGAGCATCTTCTTCTTCTACATAGGATAGTGCTCCTTGCTGAACATGGGGATTTTCACTGTACCAACTTTCTGTGTAGTAGACATTTTTGAGATTTTTGATGAAGAATAAAAATTTCAGAGTTAAGAAAAAATCATAAAAAATGGATCTTTGATTTGTGTATCAATCAAAAGGCTCTGATACCAATTGTTAGGTCCTGATAAGTTTGTAGAAGGGGGGGGGGGGGTTGAATACAAACTATACCGTTTTATCGAATTTGTTCGTTTTAGAATAAAACAATTTAAGAACAAATTATAGCGGAATTAAATGAAACAAAATTCAAGTTAAATATAACATGTATTAAACTTGAAAGGTGTTACAAATATGGTACTGATTACAATATTGAATCTCAAACTAATTAAAACAAATCTAGAATAAATTCGACATGAATTTATCTATTTTTGTAATAAAAAGATATAACAATGAACGATAGTTCGAGATACGTTCTAGGGATAAAAATCCGCTAGATAGTTAAAGCAGTACAAGTAAATGATTTCTAGTGGTTTGAATTTAACACTTTGATTTCTAGAAATGATTCACTGATCAGAAATGTCCACGGTAGTTGGTAAGCTTTTCTTGACAGAAACTTCTTGAAAGATATTATGTTATGTGTTCTGTACTTCTGTCTTGATCTTCTTTTCTTATTAATACAACTTTTTAATCCACTTGACAAGCCTGCACGTGCATTTATTTTGTCTTGGAATGACAATCAAAATAGTCTATAATGACTATTGATAAGCCTGGAATGACTATGCTTTATACTGGAATGACTATCAGAATTTAGAGAATCAAAATTAGAATAAACAGAAATGAACTAGGATGACTAGAGGGATGACTATCCCTGATAGTCATTCCGGTTCATTTTAATGTAAAATGACTTGTAATGACTACCGGGATAGTCATTCCAGTTCATTTTAATTAAGTAATTCTAATTCTAATTTAAATTAATTACTTAATTTATTTGTTAAATTAATTCTGAAGAATTAATTTAATAAATAAATTAATAACTAATTTAAAGGAGAACTTAAATTCTTACAAGATAGCATAACCAATCCTTGAACCACTGGAACTTGATGAAGAATATTCACTGTCTGAAGTTGACACTTGATGTACTGTCTGGTTCATAAATGACTAACTCCAATGTCTGTTCTTCACCTTGACTTTAAGCTGTGGTCCATTAGCTGCTTTTAACTTTTGTTCAACCTTTGTAACCTGTACATTTGCTGTCACACATCTGAAATCTCTGTCACTTTAATGAATCCACTTCCTTGAATACTTCACTAAGACTTGATCAAATAATTGAACTTCTTTCAATGTAGTATTTCTTCAAGTCTGTAAGATGACTTTAATCTGTATTCTTTTAATTGATATGATCTTCTGAGATTCCTCTGATACTGTGACAATTGAATTATTACTTACTTATTACAAACTTGTTTAAGTTGAGTTGTATCCTCGATGTTAACAAATAGGCCTAAACATATGCCTTTCAGGCCCGAGGAGGTGGAATGTCGTGCAAAATAAGTGTTATTATAATGACCAAGTACAAATTGTAATTGTCATATTTACACTCGATATAAGTTTGAGGATTAACATCGAAGTGTTAGAGTAAGGATTTTGTAAAGTCTAAAGGTTATACTTATTAGTAGTATAAGTAACTGTTGAGATAAGAGTGCTAATCTAGATTGTTATATCTATTGATAAAACTATTCAGAACGAGTGGAACTTGGGATACGTATCTTGGACTCCAGGAAAGTTTACTTACCCTTACTCTATTGTTCAGAGTAAGTATATTTTCAAATGTTCAATATTTGTGTATTCCAAATTATATATCAACTCTTCTGTTGCGAGTATTGTGGCAAGTTTTCTAATACTATATTCTACATATCAAAATATTTGATTCCTGTTTATGCAAGTTTTCGAAACCTATGACTTACTACTGTTGTTGTGATTAAAAATGTTTTTAGATATATTTTGCAAATATGGTATTGCTGTTATACTTGAATCTTTCGAGAATCGTGATTGGTTTATAAGCTATATGACATGATAGTTATAAGCCGAGATTTATAAATCCTTTTAGAATAGAGCATGTGAATCATATTTTGAACTTAGACCGGGAGTCGATATATTTTCTTTAGACCGTTGAGGTTTACTTTTTCGATAAGTATTATTGAGTGAATATATTCAATTGTTTTATTATTAAAGGGAATATTATTTTAAATATTCCACTTAGATTGATTATTTAATATTTATTGAGCTTGTGATTATTATTTAATCATTTATTATTTGTTGGATATTATTTGAATATTTATTAAATTATTATAATCAATTTAAAATGATTTATATTATTTAAAAACTTTCTTTGACCTTATGGAAGATATTTTCTGACCTTCAGAAAAGTTATTTAAATATAGCAGGGTTCCCAAATGTTATTTCCGAGTTCACTAAAATACTTAAATACGAATAAATATTTCCTAACTTAATAAAAATTGGGAATCCAATTCAAGAGTCGAGCAAACAATTTTTCTCTTTCAATTCTTCGATGATATTTGTAGTTTGGGATTTATACCCTATCCAAATCAAAGAATTTCAATCTCCTTAATTTCAGAAAAACTTCGCTTAACTCCCAGGTCGTGATTTCTTTTAAATTATAATACATTCTTCATCAATTGAAAGGAGTCAACTCACATATTATTATTACTTACTCAACACTTCCGGAAGTAAGTATGGTAATAAGCTTAAACCTATTGTTAGGTCCTGATATGTTTGTAGAAGGGGGGGTTGAATACAAACTGTACATTTTTATCGAATTTGTCCGGTTCGTGATTTAACAATTCAAGAACAAATAAGTGCGGAATGAAATGAAACAAAATTCAAGTTAAATATAATAAATATTAAACTGGAAGGGTGTTGCAAATACAGTACAGATTACAAGGTTTGAATCTCAAACTATTTAAAACAAATCTAGAATAAATTCGACATGAATTTATCTATTTTTGTAATAAAAAGATATAATACTAAAAAGTAGTTCGAGATAAATTCTAGGGATTATGATCCGCTAGATAGTCATACAATAACAAGTAAACTAATTCTAGTGGTTCAGATTTAACAATAAAATTTAGAATTAAGTGTTTGAATTTAATGGTGAGCTCGAGTGGTTTGTAATGGCAGAAGGTGATAAATGTAATGTTGTACTTTTGGCTTCTGTCTTCTGCTTGTTTTTGATCCACTTGCTTTTATTAAAGTCAACTGCCACTCCTTTTATATTTAACAGAAATGTACGCTAGTTCCTTTTCATTTGAAATAGAAGTATTATCGGTAGTACTCAAGTAGTGTTATCTAAAGTATTGGTAGTACTAACCAAGGATAGTACTACTAGTATATTTAGATAGTACTACTAGTATTAACAGCTTTTAATTAACTCTAAATTAATTACCTTACTAATTAATCTACATAATAAATTAATTCTTATAGAATTAATTTAATAAATAAATTAACCAATTAAAGTAAATAAATTAAAAGAGAATTAATTTTAGTCTTTTGTGTCTCAGTTTTAAAAGATGTATGCCACTTCCTTTTTATAACAAAAGTCAACCCACTTTTGTTAAGTCAGAAATGTACGCCCATTTCTTAAAATGAGTTCATAGTACTCTAGGTAGTACTTTGTCTGGCTTGGCAGTACTATCAATATAACTGGCAGTACTATCTATTAGTACTGTCTGTGAACCGGCAATACTATCAATGAACTGGTAATACTATCAGTAGTACTATCAATGAACCGGTAATTCTATCGGTACTACTATCGGTAATACTATCATTTGACCCGGTAATACACCAGTAAGACAATCTGTGAACCGGTACAAGAGTATTTTGATAGTACTACTAGCTTAGAATTAATTCTAATTTAATTTATTGAATTAATTGATTTAATCAAATAAATTAATTCTGGGTGAATTAATTTATAGATTAAATTAATTAATTTCTAGTTTAATTAATTTAAGGAATACATTAATTCTGATGGAATTAATTTATAGTTTAAATTAATCAACTTCTAGTTTAATTAATTTAAGGAATAAATTAATTCTGATGGAATTAATTTATAGATTAAATTAGTCAACTTATAGTTTAATTAATTTAAGGAATAAATTAATTCTGATGGAATTAATTTATAGATTAAATTTATTAACTTATAGAATAAATTAAAAGAGATTTAATACTAAATCTGAGAACCACTGAAACTGATGACCAACTTCCACTGACTGATGTTGACACTCGATGTATTCTCTGGTTCATGAGCGACTAACTTCAATGATGGTTCTTCATATTTTGACTTTAAGCTGTGGTCCATCTTCTTTTCCCTTTTAACAAACCCTGTAACATGTACGCTTCCTGTCACACTTCTGAAATCTCTGTCACATTAAATAAATCCACTTTCTTGAATACTTCACTGAGGCTTGATCAAATAAATGAACTTCTTCTAGTGTAGAATTACTCCAAGTCAATAGATGACTTTAAATCTTCATTCTTTTGACTGATAAAACCCTATGAGATTCCTGTGACATCTAATCTAATATTTACTTATTACGTTCTTGTTTAAGTTGAGTCGAATCCTCGATGTTTACAAATAGGCTAATGCATATGCCTTTCAATCTCCCCCTATTTGTTTGTTAGAGAATAACAACCAAATACCTAGAGGATCACTCAACTAAAACCAAGAAAAAGATAGGATTCTTAAGCCTAAGTAAATACTAGAAAGTTCTGGATCAAATATGACATTTCTAGATTTCACCAGTAAAGATAAATACCAGACAAATGTTCCTCTAGACTGAACATATGATAACATTGAACCTGTCTTGATTTACCTATTCCTTTACTACCCTGAAACTCCTCTTTTTCCTTTTATATCTTTTTCAGCTCCCTCTTCTTAGCTTCTCCAAACTTCTCCCCATAGTTGAGGAATTCTCTACAGATTTAACCTTTTGAGTCTCTGAAGCCAGTATGAGTTGAGATTGTTAATGGAGTTGATCTTGGGAAGTAAATTTGTCTTCAAGATTTCCTTGAGCAGTCCCAACTGATTGTTGACAGAGGTGGAAGAAGAAGACCGTTCAACCACTTGTGCTTGAAAAAGTTCTTTATCAGCCTGGGTTTTGGATAGTTGTTCCTGTAGATCAGCTATGTGAGCTAACTACATTGCAGTGTATGTGTCTGTGTGTGCACTCACTTGAATTTCTCTTGTAAGTGTATCACTCAACTCACGTGCATGTGTTTCACTCAGTATTTGACTCACATCACTCAACACTAGCTGCCTATTTGCTCCTTTTTGATCAGTACCTGCATTGAAAACCACCCTATCCTCTTCAAGAGAGGTTAGTGGTGGTGCAATGGGAGTTCGCAAATCCCGATCCTGATCAATCATGTCTATCAAATCACTTGGAATTGAAATCTGAATTGCTTCAGTGATAGACTGACCAAGTTGCCTTCCACTTTCTCCAGATAAATCTGCGAGTGGAAAATCCCTTAGGGAGCCAGAGATGTTCTCTCTGGGAGGGGAGAAAATGATTCTATTAAATTTGGCAAAGAATCAGATTTTCCCTCCGATGCCTGTGAAGGCACGTCTACCGTAACAATGGTAGGAACTGTAACCAGTTGCAGGTGCTCTGCTTTCACTGTGTCCTGAGTTTCATCTAATGATATTGTCTTCTCCCATTGTGAGTAATGAGAGTGTGCTTGACTCAGTACAAAGTGCCATGGCCCTATGGCGAATTTCAATAGATTCATCTTGTTGAGAGAATGTCTCTAGTAGCAGTTCATTGGCCATTTCAAAGTTCATATCCTGTTGGGAGGATACAAATGGGCTTATAGATGCCTCAGTATATGTTGAATTTCTTTAGAGGAGGCAGAGCTGTGGGATCACTCACTATTTCAATCAAAATACTTCTTTGTTTAAAGTTGATTTATGTTCAGGCTGAGAGGTCAAGAAAGTTGTAGACTCATTGTTTGGCTCTATGACCTGGGATAGAGATTGTGGATCTACAATCCATTGGTCAGCCCTAACAACCACTTGGATTCAACAACAGGAAAATAAGTGGATTGAGAGATATAAAGTAATACCTGAATTGGATTTGGCACTGAAGTTCCAGCTAAGCAAGAGCTAGAGCAGAAATAATATTTACAATATATTTACAAAAACAACTAAGACAAATAGAAAATAAAAGATAATAAATAATAAAATTAAAATTAAAATAATATATACATAGTAAAAACTATTAGTAGAAAACTAAAGAAATAAAATAAAATAAAATAAAATGTAGAAAATATTTACATGAACTATACAAGAATATTCGAATATTTTAAAATAAAAGATTTTCAATAAAAATAGATTTCTCTACAATTTTAACTTGTAAAATTTGAGAAAAATATTTTTAGAGAAAATAATTCATCTTAAATTACTCAAACTAAGAAGATTAACAATTAGACAAGACATGGCAATAATCTACAATCAACATGCAAAAGAGAAAATGAGATGATAAAATAAATTTATAAGTGATTTAAAAATATATACAACAAATGAACACTTGTAAATTTAATTAAGGACAAACATAAAAAATAAACAGAGTTAATCACTAAAACTATTTAACATATCCAATTTACCAACTAACCTGGTAAATGTGGATTCATCAAGAGATTTAGTGAAAATATCTGCTGTTTGATCCTTTGTGGGTACAAAGTGTAACTCCACAGTACCATTCATGACATGCTCTCGGATAAAATGATACCTGATGTCAATGTGCTTTGTTTCTTGTGATTATGTCATCTTCATCTAATTTATTTCTGAATACCCACCGAGTACCAACTACTTTCTTGTTCTTTGGTCTAGGTACCAGCTTCCAAACTTGTTGTTGTTCAAATTGATTGAGTTCATCTTGCATAGCAATCACCCAATCAGGATCAGTCAGTGCTTCCTCAATTTTCTTTGGTTCCATTTCAGAAAGAAACCCTGAATAATAACATTCATTTTGAGTAACACTTCTAGTTCTGACTCCAACACCTGGATCACCAATAATCAGCTCAAAGGGAAGAGCTCTATTCCAAACTGTTTATCTTAGAAGATTTGATCTTGATGATTCGCCTTGTTCTTCATTATGGTGTTGTGAATGACTAGTTAACCCTTCATTTCCTCCCCTTGAGTTGTTGGCAGATTGTCTTGGTGATTCTTCTCCAGTGTTAGTGGTATCTCCATTGTTACCAATGTTTCCACCACCACCACCACCATTATCATCATTGTCATTGTTATCACCAGCAACAACCTCAGGTGGATTCTCATCATCTGATTCTGAATCTGACATGTCATTAAACTTCAATTTCTTAGATGGATTTTCGGTTTGGATACTAGGGAGTTAGGTGTCATCAAATGTAACATTGATGTTCTTATTGTCTGATAACATTTCTTGATTTCAAACAGGCCATATCCTCAGTTATACCATTGTTGTTATCTCCAAAGGTAAGCACTGGGCCAACTTTCTCAACCACATTTGATAGCAGGGCTCTATCTCCGGTCATATGCCTTGAACATCCACTGTCCAGAATCCACACAACCCGGTTCACCTGTTTCATACCCTGCACTATCAACTTGATTAGACCTTCTTCGGAACCCAGGCTTGGTTGGGTCCAGCATACTTAAAGAATTGACCTTTGTCAGGCAAAACAACACTCTTGATTTTAACTACTTCAACTTCCTTAATGAAAGAGCATTTCCACTTATAACCAGCCTTAACAAATTTCTGATTAGGCTTAGGTATAAATGTGTCCACTCTAACTTTAGGAGGACTAGCAGTTTTGGATCTATCATGCTTCTTATTATTTACATGTTGACGGGGAGCAGTCTTCTCATTTGATGCATGCTTACTATTAAAATAAACATACATGACATTAAAAGCACAAGACATACAATTCGCAACACCACATGCTTTATGAGATAAATCTACACTAGGCATGTTATGCATGTTAGATGTGTTGTTGTTTTGCTCCAACTTCTGAGTGTCTAATTTGGTCTCAGTTGTGGGAACAACTTTGACAGAACCCTTAGGCACACATTTTTTGGAGTGAACAATCCCATTGGCAATGTCCTCAGTACATATCTCTTCTTGAATGATTATGGAATATTCATTCAGGGGCTCTGCTATAGATTCTTTAAAGAAAGGTTTTTTAATACCCTTAAGCACATGTGGTACACCCCTTTCTTTAGCACTGACTCTATTTGGGGTATTAATGCTAAATTCTCCAATAGCCTCGTTATAGTCATAACATATTCCAACAGTTTGACTAATAGCTTGTTTATTGAAGATTTCTTTAGCAGTCTTAAAAGAATTATAGTAAGCTATAACCTTGGTCTCAAGTTCTGTAATCTTATCTTTAAGAATGGTTTCTAATTATCTATAACAATTCACCCTATTCTCAAGAAAAGCTACTTTTTCTGTAAGTTCACCTTGATTAATATGCACTAGTTTTAATTCTTTAACCACTTTTTCAAGAGCAGTGTTCTGAAGAATTATTCTATCATTTTCCCTACGTGCACAAGATACTGTAGTACTAAGATGATAAATCATTTCAGTGTCAGTGAACTTTACCTCGGACATGTAGGATGAGGATGGAGTAGAAGTAGAGACTTTGTCTTCTATTGCCATGAGTGAAAGATTTCCAACTTCTTCATCTTCACTGTCAGTGTCATCCCAGCTTTTACCTTTAGCAAGATAAGCTTCTTCAGACTAGTTATTCTTATATGTATCATGAGAGGTTTTCTTTGCTTGCCTTTGATTTCTGCATTCGGTTGCAAAGTGTCCCAACTCATTACAATTAAAACACCGAATCGTGCTTCTATCAACCATCCTTGTTTTATAGCCACCCCTTGTGCTATTTGAGGATGAAGAACCACCTGCCTGGTATCTGTCAGCATATGTCTTGAACTTGAAACTAGGATTTCTCCTGAACCTGAAGTTTCCAAACTTCTTCACTATCAAGGCCATAGACTCATCTTCCAACTGTTCAAGCTCCTCCATAGAATAGAAATCACCACCAGAGTGACTTGTAGATGTAGCACCATACTCAACTACAATCACATCCTTGTTATGGCCAGAAGGTAGAACAACTTTCACTTCCTTTGGCTGTGGGATTTCAGTTACCAGTGCAATAGATGTACTTACCACTCTTCCTTCCCCGTAGATTTCCTGTTGCTGAATTTGTTCTAGTTCATAGGTTTTCAGAATGCCATAGAGTCTTTCCAGTGAAATCTCACTTAAATCTCTTGCCTCTCTTATGGCTAAAATCCTGTGCTCTAGATGGGTTGGAAGTGTCAAAAGAAATTTCTTGTTTATTTCTTTGACAGTGTAGTACTTTCCATGAAGGTTCAGATCATTGATTAATTTGTTGTATCTCTGAAAGACTTCAGAGATACCTTCCCCAAGATTTGATCTAAAGTGCTCATATGCAGAAGTAAGAATTTCCATTATGTTCTCTCTTACTTCTTCAATCCCTTCATTGATTATCTCAATTGTTTCCCAAATATGTTTGGTATCTTTACAATTCAAAACATGATTGTGCATAATGGGATCCAGACAATCAACCAAAATTAATTGCAGGTTATAAGTCCAGAGAAGCATCTTCCTTTTCATCAGTTGTAAAAACTTTTGGATCTTTAGGATAAGTCCTTGCTGCTTGAACAACAATGTTATTCTCAATGCGCTCCTCTTCAATAAACATTAGGACTTTTGGGCCTTTCTTCAAAACACTAATATATTTTGGATTTGCCACTTGAAGAAATAAAAGCATCTTCTTCTTCCACATCCCATAGTGCTCTCTACTAAACATAGGAATTTTGACGGCTCCAACTTTTTGGGTAGACATTTTGAATTTTTAAGAAAAATAAAAATTCACTTGTTCTTGATAAATCAAAAAAATATGGATCTTGATTTGTGCGTCAATCAGTAGGCTCTGATGCCAATTGTTAGGTCCTGATATGTTTGTAGAAGGGGGGTTGAATACAAACTGTACCTTTTTATCGAATTTGTTCGGTTTGTGACTTAACAATTCAAGAACAAATAAGTGCGGAATGAAATGAAACAAAATTCAAGTCAAATATAATTAATATTAAACTTGAAGGGTGTTGCAAATACAGTACAGATTACAAGGTTTGAATCTCAAACTATTTAAAACAAATCTAGAATAAATTCGACATGAATTTATCTATTTTTTAAATAAAAATATCGAATACTAAAAATTAGTTCGAGATAAATTCTAGGGATTATGATCCGCTAGATAGTCACACAATAACAAGTAAACTAATTCTAGTGGTTTAGATTCAACAATACAATTTAGAGTTAAGTGTTTGAATTTAATGGTGAGCTCGAGTGGTTTGTAATGGCAGAAGATGATAAATGTAATGTTGTAGTTTTGGCTTCTGTCTTCTGCTTGTTTTTGATCCACTCGCTTTAATTAAAGTCAACTGCCACTCCTTTTCTGTTTAACAAAAATGTACGCTAGTTCCTTTTCATTTGAAATAGAAGTACTATCGGTAGTACTCAAGTAGTGCTATCTAAAGTATTGGTAGTACTAACCAAGGATAGTACTACTAGTATTTTTAGATAGTACTACTAGTATTAACAGCTTTTAATTAACTCTAAATTAATTACTTTACTAATTAATTTACATAATAAATTAATTCTTATAGAATTAATTTAATAAATAAATTAACCAATTAAAGTAAATAAATTAAAAGAGAATTAATTAAAGTCTTTTGTGTCTCACTTTTAAAAGATGTACGCCACTTCCTTTTTATAACAAAAGTCAACCCACTTTTGTTAAGTCAGAAATGTACGCCCATTTCTTAAATTAAGTTCATAGTACTCTAGGTAGTACTTTGTTTGGCTTGGCAGTACTATCAATATAACTGACAATACTATGTATTAGTACTGTCTGTGAACCGCTAAAACTATCAATGAACCGGTAATACTATCGGTAGTACAATCGATAATACTATTATTTGACCCGGTAATACACCAGTAAGACAATATTTGAACCGGTACAAGGGTATTTTGATAGTACTACTAGCTAAGAATTAATTGATTTAATCAAATAAATTAATTTTGAGTGAATTAATTTATAGATTAAATTAATTAAAATTAATTTCTAGTTTAATTAATTTAAGGAATAAATTAATCAACTTCTAGTTTAATTAATTTAAGGAATAAATTAATTCTGATGGAATTAATTTATAGATTAAATTTATTAACTTATAGAATAAATTAAAAGAGATTTAATACTAAATCTGAGAACCACTGAAATTGATGACGAACTTCCACTGATTGATGTTGACACTCGATGTATTGTCTGGTTCATGAGCGACTAACTTCAATGATGGTTCTTCATATTTTGACTTTAAGCTGTGGTCCATCTGTTGGGAACCACGGACTTGGGGTTCTACTACATTTTATGATACACAATTAAGGAGTGCGAAAAGAAAATCACCTTGTTAACGGTTGATTCCACGCTCTTCTATTGTATTCCCAAATTCCCTTGAGCGAAGTGTGGCCTCCGTCTTCTCAAGTTAACCTCTCTTCTTGCTCCTAGGTGGCTACAATATTTTTCTTAACCAACCCTAGCAAGAAGAGAATAAGAATATATATAGGGCTACAATAGGGATCATGGATAATTAGGTTGGGCCTTTTAATTACATCCTGGGCCTAGCCCAATGTAATTAAATATTAATTCAATCCACTAAAGAATTAATATTTGCACTACCTTTCCTAATACCGCAACTTAATTAATTAATTCGGTTCCAATATTATTTGCTTATTAAATTCCCCATGTTTAAAATAGCGCATGGCCGTTAATTAAATAAATTACTGATAATTCATTTAATTAACATCTTATATCCTTGATCATCCACTCTACCTTTATTTAATTATGCCGGAATAAATCCACCTACAGGGTTTCACATAATTAAATCCTTTTGAGCTTTCAAGGGGACATCATTAACCCGAATATTATCAGGACACGGATTCCTTCAATAAATAATATTCACCATATATATTATTCCATCACCCAAAATATAATGATATAATTCAAAAGAATTATTTGATATATAAATCAAAGCATGTAAATAATATACACGTGTCAATTACTATATCCGGATTAAGAACCTAAGCATTAATAATAACATAGAATCTTAGTTCACCTTCTTAATCAGTTTAAGGGAACAATTCTAAATTTGATCCTGTTCAATATACACAAAGTATACAAGTATTATTTAATAGTCAAGATAAACTATTCCCAAATAATACTTCAGTTATTCCAGTGGTTTGTCTAATTCCACTTAAACTGTGAACCCTTTATATTATATATAGACACTGATAATTTAATCTTCTGGTATCCCATTTGATACTAAATTATCCACAATATATAATAAATAGACAATGTAAAAATATGCAATCAAGATTCTCAATAAAATGGACAATGTTTATATACTACTAATGAATAGTTTAGTATAAAACCCAACAATCTCCCACTTATACTCAAGCTATTCTTTGAGTATATCAGTGTTTATTAATATAATCCGCTACCAGTTTAAATAACTATTCCGTGACCAGACATCTGACTCCTATCTCCTCCACGCGTTCTTCAAAAACCTTAGCTGGTAAACTCTTCGTGAAAGGATCAGCCCGGTTGTCCTTTGATGCTATATCAGTCACAATAATATCTCCTCGCTTAACGAACTGTCGTATGAGGTGATACTTACGCTCAATGTGTTTTGCTGCTTTATGTACTCGTGGTTCCTTTGTATTTGCAACAGCACCAGTATTATCACAATAAATTGTGATTTGCCATGGCAAATTAGGAACTACATTCAAATCCAGCAGGAAATTCCGGAACCATATAGCCTCCTTGGCAGCCTCAGAGGCTGCCACATATTCAGCTTCCATGGTTGAGTCTGCGATGCATTTCTGCTTCACACTCCTCCATATTACAGCTCCACCTCCTAAAGTAAAAACACACCCCGAGGTTGACTTCCTCTTATCCCTATCTGTCTGGAAATCTGAATCGGTATAACCCACAGGAAACAAGTCTGAAGCCTTGTAAATTAACATATACTTCTTAGTCCTTCGCAAGTACTTAAGTATCGTTTTTACTGCACTCCAATGTTCCTGACTTGGATTGGACTGATATCTACTGACCATGCCTACGGCAAAGCAAATATCAGGTCTCGTGCATAACATGACATACATTAAGCTTCCACATGCTGAAGCATAAGGAACTGCTTTCATGTTCTCTATCTTCTTAGGTGTCTTAGGACACTGCTCCTTTGATAGAGAGACTCCATGTCTAAAAGGTAAATTACCCTTCTTAGAGTCCTGCATGTTAAAATGAGCCAATACCTCATCAATGTACGATTCTTGAGATAAAGCCAACGTTCTTTTCTTGCGATCTCTTATAACTTTGATCCCAAGAATGTATGCGGCTTCACCTAAGTCTTTCATTTCAAATTGTTTGAACAACCATGCCTTAATAGATGACAACATCTCTACATTGTTTCCAATGAGCAAAATGTCATCTACATATAGTACTAGAAAAACCACTGCATTTCCTTCACTTTTCCTATACACACATGCTTCGCTTGGACTCTGATCATAACCATTTGTCTGGACGGCCTGATCAAAACGAATGTTCCACTCCCTGGAAGCTTGTTTCAGTCCATAAATGGACTTCTTAAGCTTACACACTAGATGCTCTTGGCCCTCTTTGATGATTCCCTCTGGTTGCTGCATATGGATGTTTTCATCAAGACTTCCATTTAGGAAAGCTGTCTTGACATCCATTTGCCAAATCTCATAATCAAGATGAGCTGCTATAGATAAAAGAATCCGGATTGACTTAAGCATGACTACCGGAGAAAAGGTTTCCTCATAATCAATTCCTTGTTTCTGAGTATACCCTTTCGCAACAAGTCTTGCTTTCCAGGCTTTCACCTTTTTGTCAGATCCTCTTTTTCTTTTGTAGATCCACTTGCATCCAATGGGTTTTACACCACTGGGTAGTTCCACGAGATCCCAGACTTTATTGGAATACATAGATTCCATCTCAGATTGCATAGCCTTTTGCCAAAGATCTGCATCCTTATCTTGCATTGCTTCTTCGTATGTCATGGGATCCTCATCATGTTCACCAGAGACTAAGTCCGAAGACTCTCCCAAAAACATGAACCTCTCAGGTTGTTTAACAACCCTCCCACTACGACGAAGCATTGGAGTGGTATTAGTGATAGGTTGTTCATTTACTTGTGGTTGTTCTACTTGTACCGGTGGCATATTAGAATTATCTTGTCCTCCCACTAGTTCCTCTAAAACAACAGTACTCATGGGTTTGTGATTCATTATATAGTCTTCCTCTAAGAATCTAGCATTGGTGCTTACAATGATATCCCGATCCTTAGGACTATAAAACAAATACCCTTTTGTTCCCTTGGGATAACCCACAAACAGCCTCACTTCTGTACGAGAATCTAACTTAGTCACGTTCTTGTTCAGCACATGTGCTGGACAACCCCAAATCCGAATGTGTTTCAAACTAGGTTTGGTACTAGTCCACAATTCTTTTGGAGTTTTTAGAACTGACTTAGAAGGTACCAAGTTTAGAAGATAAGCCGCTGCTTCTAGAGCATGCCCCCAAAATGACTTGGGTAAATTCGAATAACTCATCATCGATCTAACACTCTCTAAAAGAGTCCGGTTCCTTCTTTCTGCTACACCATTCTGCTGAGGTGTGCCAGGTGTAGTCAACTGGGATGAAATCCCATGTTTTGATAAATATTCTCTAAATTCTCCAAGCAGGTATTCGCCCCCACGATCTGATCGTAGTGACTTGATACATTTTCCTGAATGTCGCTTTTCCGCACTTGCTTTGTACTCTTTGAATTTTTCAAAGCACTCAGACTTGCGGTGCAACAGATAAATGTATCCATATCTCGAATAATCATCAATGAAAGTGACAAAATATTCATACCCACCTCTCGCTTGGATATTCATAGGTCCACATAAATCAGTATGAACCAATTCTAACACATCTTTGGCTCTATTTCCTTTTGCCTTAAAAGGTCTACTGGTCATTTTTCCTTCCAAGCAAGATTCACAGACTGGAAATGGCTCCACTGCCAACGAGCCTAAAGGCCCATCTACTACCAATCTTTGAATCCTCCTTAAGTTAATATGACCTAATCTCAAGTGCCAAAGATATGTTTGGTTCAATCCAGAAGGTTCCTTTCTTTTACTAGAGGTAGAAAGTGTATTATTAATTTCACTTGGTTGCAGCATTGGTTCTATAGGATTAATAATATATAAATTGTCTTGCAATGTACCAGAACATATAACTCGTTTATTCATCATAATGGAAACATTACGATCCAAACAAACATTATAACCATCTATAGCAAGTTTAGAAACCGAAATTAAATTCCTTCTAAATGAAGGTACATAAAGACAATTATTCAAAACCAAAATCCTATCATAACCAAAAGATAAAGAAATAACTCCAACTGCAACCACTGCTACTTTCGTAGCATCTCCCATGAACACATATATCTCGCCATCTCTAAGCAGACTGGTTTTCTGGAACCCCTGCATGGAATTACAAACATGATCAGTGGCTCCTGTGTCTACACACCAAGTGCTCGTAGACATAGCCGCTATATATGTTTCCGTAACAAGAGAAAGAGACATACCAGCATTGTTCTTCTTAGACAGAGGACAATCCTTTTTCCAGTGACCCGACTGCTTGCACTTGAAGCACTTGCCCTTAGGCTTCTTCACTGAATTCTGAACTCCCAATGGTTTCACAACTTTCTGTGTCTGAACCTTCTTCTTCTTCTTTCCTTTCGGCTTTGAAGAAGAAACTTTCTCAGCCACATTTACCTGAACATGCTGCTGAAATAATGATTCCGCTGCCTGAAGCTCTGTCAGAAGTTCTGCAAGACTATACAACTTCTTGTTCATGTTGTAATTCAAGCGAAACGGCTCAAAGCTTTTTGGCAAACTCATAAGTATGATATCGACCTGCGTTTCCGCATCAATATCAACACCAAGGACCTCTAGTTCATTTATATGAGACATCATCAGAAGAACATGGTCCCTTACAGGTGTTTTTTCAGCCATCTGAGTGTTCATTAGAGACTTCATTGCTACTTGCCTAGCAGCCCTATTCTGATCTCCGAAAAGCTCCTTGAGATTATAGAGCATATCTGAAGCAGTGGTCATGGCCTGATGCTGATGTTGCAAAACACCCGACATTGCTGCCATAATGTAACATCGCAACATCTCATCTGCCTTAGTCCACTTCTTAAAATACTCTTTATCCTCATCCGGAGCATCGGCAGCAGGCTGGTCCGGTTTGGGTTCAACAGTACAAAATTTAAACTCTTCAGCAGTCAACACTATGTCCAAATTGCGTTTCCATTCAATATAGTTAGGTCCGGTAAGTTTGTTATCCTTAAGTATGGTGAAAAGTGGATTAAAGCCCATTCTATCCTGAGAATCATGCATATAACACTTAATCAGAAAATTGCATATATCTTAAAACCTATTTGTTTCCTCTAACAATTAATTAAAATTAATGCACTAATATTTAAATTCCATAAATATCTGGTACGCCATGATGGATGACATATATACCATTTAAATTTAAATATTACTTCGGTCCTACTACTAAATAATACGCCACGTTAGGGTGGACTATATATTATCTTTCATAGCTAAGTGTATACCATTATTTAGATCTTAAGTTACCTTTAGTCAGACCCATCCGTTCGATGTATCAATGGATAAATCCCAGGTGTTTTCGGTGAAGTCACAGACGGACTCACTTAAAAACACAACCCCTAAGACAGAAATATCCATTATCAACATCAATCAAGGAATGTCCAACTTTTTTCTCGAATTCTATGAAACTTGGTATGTCACGATGGGGTGAGCTTACCTTTCATTATTCGTGATTAACTTAAGAAGATTGTCCTAGTAATATCCTTAACACTACCCAGACGTCATAAATCATACGCCACGATGGGTGACATATATCCAATTCATAATCGTCCTAGTGTTAAATTACATACAACCAATAATGGATGACCATGGGATCTAATATCAAATTAATTCCCTCTCCCACTTAGTATTTTAACATGAGTAATTTTATCTAGATGCATCGCCCTATGTTATTTCTTCGAGGTCCACATGTTATCAAAATAACAATACAAAGAACACATAACATAGCATAGCATGCATCTTTACATAATTAAATGGGGCCTATGTCATTATAATTATGTCTAACATGCATTCCAAATACACACATAATTTAATAACATAAAACATTTAATTAAAGCAATAAATGAAAATTTATGTCCATGTCATCCTATTTATGTTAACCATGCAATTAAAATTACACACATAATTAACAACACACATAATAATTATTTAATGCAATAATTAAAAGTAAATAGCAGAAAAATTAAAATAAAAAATAAATCCACTATTATGGCCAAAAAAAAATTTCATCCGAAAATCCTGCGAAAACTTCAACTCGCTGTTTGAGGGTCTAAACGCGCTCAGACGCACATGAAACTTTGACAACGTCATTTTTCAATCGTGTAGAACATCGAAATCCCTTTCCGAAAAGGTATTACTCATCGAAATCCGACACCGTATGCAAACGTTACAACAGTTCGAAGTTGCATAGGCGAAATCTTGTAGCATCAGCGGAAGTACTTTGTTTTCTTGCAACTCCGTCGATCAAATAGTTACATACAACATAACATACCTATTCTATTACATCAGATCATAATCTAACATGAATACAAATCATGATTACAAGATTACAAAATCATAATAGAAAACAAAACTAGCACGATCAACCCTCGTGATTTACAACCACGATAAACCACGTGGAAACCAAAACAAAAAATAACCACGATTAAACCACGTGGGATCCAAACACATAATTAAAATAAAACGAGGCCATAATAGTGGATACTAAACAACCTGCAAAAGATTATTATCCAAGCATACCACTATACATACATAACCAATTTTAATTACGACATGGACATCATATCATAAAACATAGAACCCATAACCAGGCTCTGATACCAATTGTTGGGAACCACGGACTTGGGGTTCTACTACATTTTATGATACACAATTAAGGAGTGCGAAAAGAAAATCACCTTGTTAACGGTTGATTCCACGCTCTTCTATTGTATTCCCAAATTCCCTTGAGCGAAGTGTGGCCTCCGTCTTCTCAAGTTAACCTCTCTTCTTGCTCCTAGGTGGCTACAATATTTTTCTTAACCAACCCTAGCAAGAAGAGAATAAGAATATATATAGGGCTACAATAGGGATCATGGATAATTAGGTTGGGCCTTTTAATTACATCTTGGGCCTAGCCCAATGTAATTAAATATTAATTCAATCCACTAAAGAATTAATATTTGCACTACCTTTCCTAATACCGCAACTTAATTAATTAATTCGGTTCCAATATTATTTGCTTATTAAATTCCCCATGTTTAAAATAGCGCATGCCCATTAATTAAATAAATTACTGATAATTCATTTAATTAACATCTTATATCCTTGATCATCCACTCTACCTTTATTTAATTATGCCGGAATAAATCCACCTGCAGGGTTTCACATAATTAAATCCTTTTGAGCTTTCAAGGGGACATCATTAACCCGAATATTATCAGGACACGGATTCCTTCAATAAATAATATTCACCATATATATTATTCCATCACCCAAAATATAATGATATAATTCAAAAGAATTATTTCATATATAAATCAAAGCATGTAAATAATATACACGTGTCAATTACTATATCCGGATTAAGAACCTAAGTATTAATAATAACATAGAATCTTAGTTCACCTTCTTAATCAGTTTAAGGGAACAATTCTAAATTTGATCCTGTTCAATATACACAAAGTATACAAGTATTATTTAATAGTCAAGATAAACTATTCCCAAATAATACTTCAGTTATTCCAGTGGTTTGTCTAATTCCACTTAAACTGTGAACCCTTTATATTATATATAGACACTGATAATTTAATCTTCTGTTATCCCATTTGATACTAAATTATCCACAATATATAATAAATAGACAATGTAAAAATATGCAATCAAGATTCTCAATAAAATGGACAATGTTTATATACTACTAATGAATAGTTTAGTATAAAACCCAACACCATCTTCATTTCCCTTTTAACAAACCCTGCAACATGTACACTTCCTGTCACACTTCTGAAATTTCTGTCACTTTAAATAAATCCACTTTCTTGAATACTTCACTGAGGCTTGATCAAATAAATGAACTTCTTCCATTGTAGAATTACTCCATGTCAGTAGATGACTTTAAATCTTCATTCTCTTGACTGATAAAACCCTCTGAGATTCCTGTGACATCTAATCTAATATTTACTTATTATGTTCTTGTTTAAGTTGAGTCGAATCCTCGATGTTTACAAATAGGCTAGTGCATATGCCTTTCACCTATCAACGAGCAATCTTAACGAAGGCCTATGAGCTTAGTTACCGATAATGTTGGCAGTGTTTGAGAATTGTTCATAATTGATATTTTACAGTGAACTACCCGATAACTTCAATTTAAAAGTTATACTTTGAACCTTTGTCTATGATGTGCTAGCAAAGGATTTCTAAACTTCACAGAAATGTTTAAAGTTATTATTATCAGTTGCAGATTATATATTTTGGTGGGAAGTGTTTAGACTTCTTATATAGTATCTCGAACTATATGTTATTTTCAAATATTGTGAAATCTTACTATTCCTCGTACAGTATCTTGAACTATATGATATTTTAACTCAAAGGTTATACTTTAAAGGTTTTGGTTGTTATACCAACAAAGGTTATTGAATTTCAGACTTTATAGTTGTGAAAATATTTATTTTATTATGGGATACTTGCTGAGCATTGTTTCGCTCATTCTTGTTTTACTTTATATTAAACTTTCAGTAAAGGGAGAATATAGTCAGTTATTCAAAACTACGAGAAAGGGAAGTGGAAGATTCAACCTTGAGGTAGTCCAGTTCAGAATGGTCAAATACATAAGTAAGTTGCATGGGTTCAGCTGCTATTAGTGAGAATTGTGTACAAGTATAGTTGTATAGCTACACCTTAGTAAATTATGTTAGCTGTTAATATAACTTCAGGTAGAGGTTGTGATTAATAGTATGAGATCCTGGATAGTACATTTGGTTTGTAATAACTAATGTTACTTATGTGAATCGTTTCTAAGACTATAACTGGTGTGTGTAAGAGATTGGGGTCTTTTGGTGTTGTATTATTGGATTTATTGAGCTAGTACAGGTATTATTGTTGGGATTGAGAGCGTGACAATCCGGATCTCCGACCCCAGATCTGGGGGTGTTACAGAAATGGTATCAGAGCAATAAATTATAGTACTCAGAGACGAGAGTGTTAAGAGTTATGTCTAAATAAGAGATGAACGTAAGGACTCATATAGAGTTCGTTATTGGAGTACCGAATGTAGTACCATTGAGAAACTTAAGATTGGAATGTTTACTTGAGGTCTTATAGTAGGACTGATAGAATCTTAAGAGGTCATCAGAATGATGAGAAGATAGAGTTTAGAGTTGTATATGATTTATCGAGGATATTGATATAAGATGCCGAGTAAATTCTCAAGAGTAGTTTAGATATAGGCGGTATAGCCCATACTATTGGTTGACTTGACTAGAACGAAATTTGTTACTCATAGTCCTTCATAGTTTTCCCTTGAGGAGGCGACATATGTGAGAACCGAGATGTTTAAACTTTTTACGCGATTAAGGTTACTTAGTTACCTGGATTAATTAAAGGCATTTATTGTTTATGAGGTTTTAATCCCCCGCGAATGATGACTCTACGAGAGATAGTGTCTACTACACCATTGAGAATTTTGTGGCCCTCTAGGAAGATTGTGTATATATATCACGAGAACGTTATCATAAGACGAGTGTGCTAGACGACGTCACGAGTATGCTCGTATGTTGGGCCATGATGATTCAACTCAGCAATCAAGAACGTTGGAAATTGATGGCATGACTTTAATGAAGTTGCATATGGTATAGCCCATACTTATTCGTTCTCATATTATTACCTTTAAGGTATGAAAACGCAGAATAGTTCTCATATTATTCAGTTATTCTTTCAATTATATAAGGAATGTTCAATTAATATTTCCTTAATTATTTGATGAATATTCTCCAACGATTATTTGATATTCGATTCCTTCTTTCGTACTTGGATTCCTCAGTCGAGTTCATAAATATCTAACTATTTGTTTAAAACATAGATGATATATATTTCAGAGATTCCTCGTGGATTCTTTTCTTCTATTCAAGATGAGATTTGTACCTCGGGCGTTGAATTTGTAGAAAGGATATCAATTTGATATTGGCATTCCGAATTCAATTCTATTGAAGAATTTGATAAAGTATACGTACGGAGACACCTTTGGGTGGACCGTTTCACTGATGAGAAATGTTTGATGGGAGGTTATCGATTGTTCCGATACCAAGAACTTTCTATTCAGAGCTTATATTCTATTCAAAGGTTATAATTACCTTATTCGTCCCAAACTTATTTACTCTTCCTTTCAATTCGTTATCCGAGTAGTCAAAATTTTGTTTTTCTTTCTTTCTTCGGCGACGATGTTGAGATTTTGTACTAGTGGATTGAAACTGGCTAATTGTGTATGCCATTATGAGTGACTAGTTAATTGTTCTAACTAGTTGAAATTTTAACGATATGATGAAAATCTAGCTAATCATCCTAGCTAGATGTTGCGTCCCAAACTAATCGAACTAGCAAATTTCGTTCAGCTAGTTGTTAATATTTCTTGAAATGGACTAGTTATTGTTTGACTAAGCCCAACTTTCGTTCAAATTTATTTAAGTAAGTTCACAACGCATTTTATATGCAGTGAATTGTGATGATGAAATTTCCAAAGGATAGATTGATTGAGACCTAACAAGGTCGTACACTCGACGAGAATTCTTACAAAGTTTTTAATTTTATAAAATATTCTGTTGCTTGAAATATTCTTTGTACCATGCAAGTATTTTCCTTAGTATTTGGAAAGAGATATAATGTTGAAGTTTTAGAACTAAAATAAAAGTTGATGAGTACGACAAATTATGAATCGAAGCTACGCAAATTTGTTAAGGTTCGTTTCGTATGAGGCGAATTCAGGAAGATATAGTGTTCGAAATGATTATGCTACGTTGATTCATAAAACGATTGTAGTAGAGAATGGAAACAAAATGGCTGAGAAAGAAATGGGTATTAAGGAAATATCGTTTGAGGAACAATTAGGGAGTTAGGTATGTGGATATCCTAAGAATCCCTAGCAATAAAGATAGAAAAGTATGTAATTATTATGGTAAATGTTGTTGGCCCACAACGTGAGGTTGAGATTTAAGGCAAAAGTTATAAATAGATTTAATTCCCTTCAAGTTGGGAGGATTAGATAAAATTTTGGAAGTAGAAACCTCATACAAAGAAAAGATGATTTGTTCGACCAATTAAAAGAAGCAATTTACTTTTCAAAGATAAATTTGAGGATAGAGAATCACCCACTTAAGATGTGCCAAAGATGGCATTTCGCACCGATGTGAACATTATGAATTTTGAATTTTCGGATGATGTCGTTTGGACGGACTAGTGCGTCAGAAGCCTTATGGATTTAGAGGATAAAGTTTCTGGACAAATTGATTATTGTATTCATAGACGATATTTTGATGTACTCATGGATTGAATGAATAGAGTTTAAAGGATTGAAGCAGAAGTTATTAACAACCCCGTTGTTAGAAATACTTGATAATGTTAGATCAGGATTCAATGATCGTCAGGATCTGAACTACTGATCAGGATTGCTGACGTCATCAGTATTTCACGAGCGTCAATATCAGGATTGCTATCAGGACTATGATCATGATTATCATCAGGACTGGAAGCTGATCAGGATTGTTACTTCAAGATAACTATCAAGTTCAGAGAATAAGGAAAGATGATTTGTCGGTTATTAGTTTATGGAAAACAACTGTCGGTTGGATATGTATCAATATTATTTGTAATTGATTTGGTCTTATCTTGTAATCGATAGAGCAGCTGTGTGTACTATATAAACACAGTTTAGGTTTTGATTTGTAATCAATCACATACACGAGTATTATTGTACCTAGCAGCTTTCAAGAACATAAGGATTTCTTGAGAGAGTTTTGTAACAGTTTTATACCAGGTTTAATAAAGTTGTTATTATTCATATTTGTGTTTATTAAATTCGAGAATCTTATACAATTGTATTCAACCCCCTTCTAGAATTGTTAATTACTGGGCAACAATTGGTATCAGAGCAAACTAATTTAATTTAAATCAGATACGATCTAAGATGTTGGCATTCAAATATGAAAGCATCAAAATTCCCATGCTAAAGAAATCTGAATACCCTACATGGAAGGTGAAGATGTTGATGTACCTGGAAGCAACAGATCCTGAGAACACAGACAGAATCAATGATGGACCACATGTTTCCACGAGACTTGTTGGTCAAACAGATACTGTACCTGAACACTACGTGGTCAAGGTAAAAAGTGAGTGGACTCCAGAAGAAAAGGCTCATGTTCTCAGGGAATCAAAGGTAAAGAATATTCTGCATAATAGTCTTGATGTTTTCATGTCAAATAGGGTGATTGCATGCAAGCCAGCAAAGGAAATTTGGGACACTTTGGAAACTCAATGCCAAGGATCTGCATCCATTAAGAAGAACAGGAGGGCCTTACTCATTCAAGAGTATGAACAGTTTGATGCTAGACCTGATGAAAGCCTTACTGACATGTATGATAGATTTCTGACACTACTGAACAATCTATCTCTAGTTGGCAAAGAGTATGTAGCTGAAGACTCAAACACCAAGTTTCTGAGAGCTTTACCTGAAGAATGGGATAATCAAACTTCAATCATTAGACATCAGTATGATCTAAACACCGTGTCTCTTGATGAGGTTTATGGGATGCTAAGAACCTATGATCTAGAGGTTCAACAAAGAAAGAACAAGAAGAACAACAAGGAAAAATCTGTAGCCTTGAATGTGGAGGAAAAATCAAAAGGAAAAGCTGTGGAGGTCACTAGAGGAAAATCAAGAATGGTGGAGTCAGATCCTGATGACTCATCATCAGATACTGATGACAATCCTGATACCAATACTGATGATGATTCTACTGACTCTGACATGCAGGAGATGGTTGCTATGATTGTCAAGGGTTTCAAGAAGATGAAGTTCTAGAAAGCTAGAAGACAAAGCAACTTTCAGAAAAAGACCTTCAATGCTGACAAAGACAAGTACAACATGAAGGACAGCAAGAACACCAAATTTGACAAGTCAAAGATAAGGTGTTACAAGTGTAATGGAATGGGGCACTTTGCAACAGAGTGCAAGAAGGCTAAAGCACTCATCACTTCAAGCAAGGATTGGATGGACTCTTCCTCAGAATCAGACACTGAGGTGGTCAACTATGCCCTAATGGCCAATATTGATGAAACTGTTGTTCCTGATGAAAAGGTATCAAATACTGTTTTTGATTTTGATACTAATAATGTCTCTGAGTTAAGATGTTTTCTAAAGTCATTGCATATTAGCTTTAGAAGTCAATCTGCTGAAAATGCTAGGATATTATCTGAGATGTCTGAACTTAGGAAAAGGAATGAGCATCTAGAAGCTGAATTTTCTTTTATGCAAGAAGTACAAAAAGAGTGTGATAATGCTAAACACATGAAACTAGAGATGCAATTTAAATGTACTGCTCTTGAAAAAGAACTTGAGTATGCTAATGAGAAAATCAGAACCTGGACAGATTCTGGAAGGAAATTTCATGAAATCAATACTTCTAAGAATTGGAAAGAGTGTCTAGGGTATAAGTTAGATGAAGATAAGAAATTGAAAAAGAAAGTTGTTATAGATGAGACAGTTAACCCAATGACCTATAGACATGTTATAGACAAGACCAAATCAAAGATTAAGCCTGTTAAATTTGTATTTGGTAATGATCCCAAATCTACTTTTGAAAAGGGATCTACTTCTGCTCAACCAGTTTCAAATGCTAAGTCTAAACCTGCCAAGAAAACTGAAAAGAAGAATGTAGGTTTATTGTCTCAGAAACAACTTAAGGATAAAGTGTGTGAAGTAACAGGTAAACAAAAGACACCTACTGTCAAAAGAAACAGGAATGGTAAAGTTGGGATTAATAAAGAGAATAATTAGAAGTTTATCCCAAATGCACCAAGAAAGTTTTGCTATACCTGTGGTAACTCTAATCATCTTGCTATTGATTGCAGGAAGAGTAAAAAGAAGGTTACTGAGATTCCTAGGTCTGATGTTAGGAATAGATCAGTATTTTATAAACCACATAAGTCTTGTTTTTATTGTAGCAGTAAATGGCATTCTATTTATACTTGTGAAGAATACCATAGTTTGTACTATAACTTTTATGATCCTTTACCTAAGTTTAATAAAAGTGCAAATTCTGGTATCATTAAGAATGTCAATATGAAGCATGCATCTGTTAATACTAATACTGACAAAGCAAATCCTGATGGATTTCATTCTGTCATGACTGCTAAGGTCAAAAAGTCTTCTGCTGCTAAATGTAGTATAATGCATGGAAAAGGAACCCAACAAGTGTGGGTTCCTAAAAATACTAACTAGTGTATTTTTTTCTGATTGCAGGGTAAAAAGAAAAATGTGTTAGTCATGGATAGTGGATGTTCTGTGCACATGACTGGAAACAAAGCCTTGTTATCAGAATATGAGGAAAAAGCTGGCCCAACAGTGTCTTATGGAGATGGCAACATTGGACAAACTTTGGGATATGGCAATATAATCATTGGAAATGTCATCATTGAAAAAGTAGCTCTTGTGAAGGGACTAAAACACAATCTGTTAAGTATTAGTCAAATCACAGACAGAGGTTATCATGTAAACTTCTATTCCACACATTGTGAAGTAGTCAACAAAGCATCTGGAAAGGTTGCACTCACTGGCTACAGGCATGGTAACATTTATGAAGCCAACATTCAAGCAAATACTGATGGCTCTCCTACTTGTCTCATCAGTAAAGCATCAGTAGATGAAAGTTGGAATTGGCACAAGAAGCTTTCTCATCTCAACTTCAGCAATATCAATGAGTTGGTTTAGAAAGATTTGGTTAGAGGATTACCTAAAGCTTTGTATACTCCTGATGGACTCTGTGATGCATGTCAAAAAGCAAAACAGAGAAGGACATCATTCAAGAGTAAATTTGAATCCTCTATTGGTGAACCATATCACATGTTACATCTTGATCTATTTGGACTAGTCAACATAATGTCCATCAGTAAGAAAAGGTACACTCTTGTGATTGTAGATGAATATTCAAGATTCACATGGGTGTATTTTCTGCACAGAAAAGATGAGACTCCTGAGATACTGTTGGACCATGTGAGAATGCTTGAGACAGGCACAAAGTACAAAGTCAAGATACTGAGGAGTGATAATGGTACTGAATTCAAGAATTCAAAGATGGAAGAGTTCTGCAAATACAAAGGAATTATTCAACAATTCTCTGCTCCTGGCACACCCCAGCAAAATGGAGTAGTTGAAAGGAAAAATAGAACTCTTATTGAAGTTGGAAGAACTATGTTGGAAGAAGCTAAATTGCCTACATATTTCTAGGCAGAAGCAGTCAATACAGCATGCTATACTCAAAATCTCACACTAATAAACAGACATGGTGTAACTCCCTATCAAATGCTCAAGGAGAAGAAACCTAGTGTGAAGCATCTGCATGTGTTTGGCTGTAAATGTTTTGTTCTCAGAACTCATCCTGAACAGCTAGGAAAATTTGAAACCAAGGCTGATGAAGGAATTTTCATAGGCTATCCAGCCTCAAGAGCTTTCAGAGTTTTTAACTTGAGAACAAGGACTGTCATGGAGTCAATACATGTATCTTTTGATGATAAGAAGATAACAGGAATTGCTGAAGACTCACATGATAGTTTGATTTTTGCAAATGAAGCTACCAAGGAACCTGAAGAACAAGAATCAGATACGGACACTTCATCATATACTGATGGGTTACCAAATCCTGATGACACATCAAATCCCGATGATGCACCAAATACTGATGGTGCTAATACTGATGGCACAAATAATGGTGACACAACTAGCAGTGCAAATGTTGAGGGGGAGCAACAACAAACTGCTACTAATTCTGAATCTACTCAATCATCAGGACATATTTCTTCAGATACTGATTCAAGTGACAATCCTGATAATCCATCAGGAGGCGACAACAACAATTTAGGGGGAGCTTCTTGTTGGGTTTTATTGCATACGCGGAAGCATGGATAACAATTTATACATATAAAACCCGTATATTACGCATACGATTCATGGATAAAATATAGGATCGATTACTAACCTTTAACAAGCGATCCATGGATGACGTAGAGAGGCTCCTAGCAGTTGCTTCTCAAGTGTGAAGCACTCCACCGGTATCCACCAAGAGCTCGAATCAATGGAGGGAGGAAGTGGTTTGAGAGAGAATTAGGGTTGCCTCCTTTTTCATTTTTCTTGTAAAAATTGGATTGAGGCTATTAGGGTTTATAATGATATATTTATAGACAAAATTTTCAGCTGAAATTTTCCTATAAAATAATATTATTATTAACCCTTTAATTAATTAATTTCATTAATTAATTAATTAATAATTAAAACTCTTTTAATCATTAATTCTTTTTCTAAACTCTTTAGAAAATAATTCTCTCGCTTAATTTAATTTCTTAAATTAAATTCTTAATTAATAATATTAAGAGCTCATCTTAATAATTTATAATCAATTAAATCTCATTTAATCAATTATAAAAAACCGGCATTCATTATTTATTTCACAAATAAATATTTACATGCCATTATTAATTAAATCCTTCACCAATAAAACTTTCTCTTTTATGGTGTGAGCCTGTAGGTTCAATATTAAGCCGGTAGTAGAAATAAATAATAATAAAACTATTTTATTATTATTTATATGAATTCTTCTAATTCATTAAATACGATTAATAAATTAATCATATTTATTCTACATCGTGAGTGATACTTCTCAGCATATCGCGACTATCCGGATAATATGAATTCACTGCTTAGAATACCAAGAACCTATTCAGTGACTAGTTACCGTACAATGAATTCCTTCTACCCTGCAATGTCCCGATTAAATACAAGGCATGGATCTCGTGTCAAGCCTATCTAATTTAATCATATGCTTTCCTATTCACTATGCTTAGTTCCGATTAATGCAAATTAGAAACTTCTTTCTAATTTCATTCACTCTGGCCAGAGATTCCTGAACTAGCATAAATGGAATAACATAGGACATTCTCTTCCTTCACTAGAAGGGGCAGATCCTTTATTGATCATTCACTATCTTCGTGCACAAATTCCGATACCCAGAAGAGCACTAATTATTGTCCCTCGAGACTAAGAGCTAAACCAAAGTATAGTTCAGTGTACACAAGATGACTATGATGATCTCAAGTCAAAGGACACTTGTACAACCAACACTATATGAACAACTACTAACACATGAGTGAACTCCATTAGTTGTTCAACTGATCGAGTCATGTTGGGTGAACTCATTCCTAATAAGCACCTACATACTAGCTATAGTGTCACCACAAATGCCTATGAGAACAGACATCCTTCATAATGAAGCAAGCATAGTATGTACCGATCTTTGCGGATTAATTAACTACCAAATAATTATCCTACGACCAGGAACTATTTAAGTTTAGAGTTATCATCTTTAAGGTCTCATTATCATGATCTCATCATAATCCATTAAAGCTTTACTCTATACTATGGATCATCTAATTTAAACACTTTAAATAGATAAAGTCCGTTATAAAATATATTACCATTTTATTAATATAAACAAACTTGAATCAGATTGAACAAAGTGTCTCCTAACTCATCATCCATGATTGGATTTAGGACACACATCTTTCAATCTCCCACTTGTACTAAAACCAATCACCTTGGAATCTCATACACAACTTCTCCTAAATAGAGAACAAAGCGATTTACAAATAAAGGCTTAGTAAATGGTCTTTACTATGTTATTATGGGTATCAAGTCAATCTTGACTTAAACATCTTTACTCTCAACGATCTTATATATCATATGAAAGTGCCGTAACTTGGATCTTGAATCCCTGATTAAACCTAGGTTCCATAGCATGCGCTACTACCATATGTTGTACCGATACAACAATATAAATCCTATGCTAGGAACCATGTCTAACCAGCGAAAACAAGTTTCGCTATCCAAAGAACCTCCTTTGCAGCTTCACTTATAGCTATATACATATAGTGCTTCCACTACGGAATCAGTTATCTTAAGCTTCTTGGAATTCTTCCAACAAACCGCTCATCCATTCAGAATTAACACTTATTCTTTACATGGATTTCCTATCACTCTTGTCCTAAGAAAATCATAGTGTTTATAATGCTCGATTTTTATTTTGGACCCACCATAATCAAGAAAGATGTCCTCAACTCTTCCAAAGTATTTAATGACGTTCTTCCAGCTTACTATCGCGCTTCTCAAGGACTAGACTGGTGTTCGCTTATCTCGCCTAGTGAGTTAGCGATCATCAAGTCTTGTACAGTACATCCGGTATTTTGATAGATCCTTTTGCCGAAGCATAATAAATCTTACTCATACGTTATTTCTCATCAGATGTCGTAGAAAGACACTATCTTGGAGAAAGTAACTTCGTGACTTGACAATTCAAGTAACTTCTTGGAGTTATTTATGCTAAACATCTTAACATATAAATGATGTACACACTTTGGGTTTAGCCCAACACTTGGTTTATCCTATAAATTCTCATTCCTATATCATAGGAAGCCATTCCCATGTCCTTTATAGAGAATATGCTAGATAGCCACACTTTGACTAATTTTTGGCGTCGATACATCATTCCTTATCATAAGTATGTCATCCACATACATTATTAGGAATGTCATCACACTCCCATTAACCTTCTTGTAGATCCATGATCCATCATTGTCTTTGATAAAATCAAACTATTTGATTGTCTCATCAAAACAGATGTTCGATCATTGAGAAGCTTGCTTCAATCCATAAATGGATTATCGTGGCTATTAGACCATAGATTTGCTACTCATAGCAATAAATCCCTCTAATTGTGTCAACTACACATCCTCTTCAAATTTCCTATCGAGGAAGGTCGACCGTTCAACCATTATTAGATATTATAGTCATTACTAGCCGCAATAGCAAACAAAATCCGAATAGACTTGAGCACTACTTCATGTGAAATTTTTCCATCAAAGTCAATCTCTTTGCTTTGATTGAGTCCTTTCACAATAAGCAAAGACTTATAGGTCTTTACCTAGCCAATCACTCTAATCTCCCTTTTATAGACTCACTTGTACCCTTCCGATTATGACACCTTTAGGTCCTCAATCATAGTCCTTACTTGGTTGATGTACATGGAATCTATATCGGATTTCATGGTACTATGCCATTTCTCCGAGTCATAACTCATAGCTTTAGTATAGGTCATAAGGTCTTTATCATATAACTGACACCTCATTGTCATTCTTAATGGCAAGGCAGTCAACCTCTCAGGTTGGTGATAAAATATCAAGACCTATACTTAAGCTAACCTACAAAAGATTTTCTTGTCTGAAAATTTTCTTCCTATAGAACCTTTGTAATTTATGGTGTTTGAACTTAGTTAAGTTCAACCTTCCTCCCACTGAACCCTTCTAGAATGAACAATTCCTCTAAGCAGACAGTATGTCATACACACTATATTCAGTAGAATATTCAACCGACATCCTTGACTATCATTAGGATATCTCACAAACTTACATTTTGGATCTACCATCTAGCTTATCAAATTAAACATTTTGACATAAGCTAGACATCCCAAATCTTAACAAGTTTAAGACTTGTGTTCCTTGCACTACATATCTCATATGACAACTTAGAAACAGATTAAGAAGATACTATATTCAGCAGATATACTGATATTTACAAAATTCAACTCTAAACATATATTAGAAGATCAATTTAGCTTAACATGAACCGAACGATGTCTAACAAAGTTCGTTCGCTCCTTCATATATTCCATCTACCTGTAGAATCTCAGGATCTGTCCAATGTGAAGCTTTAAACTTAAGATTTGAGATAACCTCAAAAGACTCACTCAAGTGTATATCTCTTTGATCTTATCAAAGAGTCCCGACACTTGTTGCTTTGTTTTGTATTTCATTATTATCCATTTTGAATCACTCCAAAAGATTCGAATTTGTATTGTACCAAATACATATATCTGAATCCGGATCATATCCGTGAATTATAATGAAGTGTGTGAATCCTTTTGTGGCATGTGTTGTCACTGGTGCACATACAATTATGTGTACTAATTTTAACACTTTTGTAGCTCATTATCTCTCTATTTCAAGAAAATAGAGATATAGTGGTCTTTCTAGTGAGACGAGTTTCGCATGCATAATGTGATTCAATAATCATATGGTTCTTGTAACCCATCACCATGCAATAAGAGAATACTCTTCTAACTCGTGCAACCAAGCCTACAGTTCTTTGGATTTCCATTACCTCTATTCCATAGTCCCTATTTCAAAATGAGAAGTTTTAGTCCCCCTAAACTTCTCCAATTCTTCAACTCTACAAGACAACTCTTGTAGTTGATCTTCCAATAACCTCCTTAGTTTAGTGGCTGCAAACCTTTTTGCTATTAGAGTCAAACTTAGCCTTTAACTAATTATGCTATCACTCACTAACAAACTTCTTCTTGATAGTATGGTTCATCTCCCACTACTTGATTTCAGAACCGTTACTAGTCTGAAGAACAGAGCTCTCTAAGAAGGAAATACGTCTCAACAATCTTTAACATGAAGTAGATTTCAGACAATCTGATATCCAACCTTTTCATGTAAGAGTTCACAACCAATTTGGGAGTTCGTATCCGGAAGCTACTTCAAGATCATATCTCGACTTAGCTTTCATCTATGACAAAATCAACATACCCTAGACGATCAATCAAATTGATTGTCTTGAGTTTATGATTATTCATAGATCAACCCTCAGCATAACTATTATGGAATAGCTCATTCGATATCCTATATTGAATCGTCTTATTTATCGCATTCTACAACTCTTATAGAAGCAACAAGGTAGCCCTGAGTGTCCTTATGCTCATACTGTTTGCACAGTCATAAGCTTATAGACATCAGTTTGCTTTACTTTGCAACATTTGCATTATTAGACCTCTTGCACCTAGTTTCATACACATCTCCATGTGCATCATAAATAAGACATTTTGTATTAGCGAGTTAAACATTTCGTCTAACTTTTCATTCTTGAGAACACTTCTCAAGTTTCAAAGTTCATCAGCATATTTGGGATAAGTCAATGTGTTATTCTACTATGATGTGTGATAATGTAGAAGTTATATTATATATATAATTCTATAAGTGAATACACATAACTACTAAGTAAATATTCAATTTTATTCTTATAGCACCATGTGAATCGAGTCTTTATTCATTGGTGGCTCCCACTATTTTATTTAAGTTATGCAACCCTTTATATGTATAACTAAACATTCATAATTTTAGTGAGAATTAGGATCCTATTTTCCATCACATCACCTCGGTTGTGGCACGAAACGCAATGTGTTGTTCCATAGGAAGACAACTCTTGTCAACTACATATCATGTTATTCCTTATTATCTTTTAGCCTCTTGAATCATTGAGTCTCGGTTGTGGCACGACTCACTCAATATTCGAAGTCAAGTCAAACCCAATATCTTGCATAATTAAATTAGAATTCCAAAAGCCCACGGTTGTAGCACGTAACGACAATTGGAACCTAATTTATCATACACATCTCATGTGATAGACAAGCATCGCTTAATCTCAAAACAAAGCCCTCGGCTGTAACAACCAAACGACAATGTCTCAATATAAGAACTCTACTTGCTATTATGTTGGAAGACTATGACCGACACAAGCCCGTTGTGTCATTGGCCATTTACTACTTGATATAAATTTTAATTAAGAGGGATTATATTATGTTACAACCATAATCATATTACTAGGAGATTCTCTTTTTCTTGAACAAAATACAATTATGATATTTAAAGGAAAAATTCCCAGTGTGTTGGAGGGGTCACATCGGTCCCGCTTAAAACCCAACGGCCTAGACAGAAATTTTCATTTTCAACATCAAAAATGTATTTCACTCTATGTTTCATAAACATAAGAATCTCATGATTATGTTCATAATATTTATATTAAGTTTGTGAAACAATTTCACAAATCCTAGATCGTCTAAACTACGCCTTATGTCAATTATGTTCACCTAAATCTATCATCGCATGGTAAACTTAAGCATATATTAAATGTATAAACATAAAGTGACATAATTGTAGACATGTCATAACATGTATCGCAATTAAATATAAGTGTACCAATTAATGGATGCATTTAATATTATTAAATAAGGCATCAAATACACTTTAAGGGCTATAATTAATTTAAAATAAATTTTTTGAAAATTTAAATTAATCCCAGCAGGTGCGTCTCGAAAAAATGAATCCAGCGGTACCTTACACGCCTCAATCGGAGTTCGGATGAGTTCAAACGAGCCAAAACAAAGCGGTCAAGCAGCTGTTGCGCGTGGACCCACGTGCGAGTGTCCTACACGCGCCAGCAATGCACCGACAGCCACTGAACATTTCTGACTGCTTTTGTCTTTTCTATGTCCAGAATTCCGTGTAATCATTGTTTAATGATTACAATAATCATTACCACAATTCTTTACACAATTACATATACAGATTATATATTTTCATTTAAAAACACTTTTTAAATACTTTCATAAATCAAAAACAAATAATTTATATATCAGTAAATTCGGAAACAAATATCCTACTGATCTACAACAATTGTAGAATTAAATTCTGGGATCAAAAATATTTTTTATAATCTATTTTGATTTAATTCTCAATTAAATCAATTTTAGCCCCATACACGAATAAATCGATAATAAATTCATACAAGATCATAAAATTTTGAAACTTTTACCACGAATCTATATGCATACAACCTTGCTCTGATACCAATGTTGGGTTTTATTGCATACGCGGAAGCATGGATAACAATTTATACATATAAAACCCGTATATTACGCATACGATTCATGGATAAAATATAGGATCGATTACTAACCTTTAACAAGCGATCCATGGATGACGTAGAGAGGCTCCTAGAAGTTGCTTCTCAAGTGTGAAGCACTCCACCGGTATCCACCAAGAGCTCGAATCAATGGAGGGAGGAAGTGGTTTGAGAGAGAATTAGGGTTGCCTCCTTTTTCATTTTTCTTGTAAAAATTGGATTGAGGCTATTAGGGTTTATAATGATATATTTATAGACAAAATTTTCAGCTGAAATTTTCCTATAAAGTAATATTATTATTAACCCTTTAATTAATTAATTTCATTAATCAATTAATTAATAATTAAAACTCTTTTAATCATTAATTCTTTTTCTAAACTCTTTAGAAAATAATTCTCTCGCTTAATTTAATTTCTTAAATTAAATTCTTAATTAATAATATTAAGAGCTCATCTTAATAATTTATAATCAATTAAATCTCATTTAATCAATTATAAAAAAACCGGAATTCATTATTTATTTCACAAATAAATATTTACATGCCATTATTAATTAAATCCTCCACCAATAAAACTTTCTCTTTTATGGTGTGAGCCTGTAGGTTCAATATTAAGCCGGTAGTAGAAATAAATAATAATAAAACTATTTTATTATTATTTATATGAATTCTACATCGTGAGTGATACTTCTCAGCATATCGCGACTATCCGGATAATATGAATTCACTGCTTAGAATACCAAGAACCTATTCAGTGACTAGTTACCGTACAATGAATTCCTTCTACCCTGCAATGTCCCGATTAAATACAAGGCATGGATCTCGTGTCAAGCCTATCTAATTTAATCATATGCTTTCCTATTCACTATGCTTAGTTCCGATTAATGCAAATTAGAAACTTCTTTCTAATTTCATTCACTCTGGCCAG
The DNA here is from genome assembly GCA_030848705.1 of Heracleum sosnowskyi. Lineage (NCBI taxonomy): Eukaryota > Viridiplantae > Streptophyta > Magnoliopsida > Apiales > Apiaceae > Heracleum > Heracleum sosnowskyi. The sequence goes on from CM061238.1 coordinate 36,963,827, forward strand.
AGATTCCTGAACTAGCATAAATGAAATAACATAGGACATTCTCTTCCTTCACTAGAAGGGGCAGATCCTTTATTGATCATTCACTATCTTCGTGCACAAATTCCTATACCCAGAAGAGCACTAATTATTGTCCCTCGAGACTAAGAGCTAAACCAAAGTATAGTTCAGTGTACACAAGATGACTATGATGATCTGAAGTCAAAGGACACTTGTACAACCAACACTATATGAACAACTACTGACACATGAGTGAACTCCATTAGTTGTTCAACTGATCGAGTCATGTTCAGTGAACTCATTCCTAATAAGCACCTACATACTAGCTATAGTGTCACCACACAAATGCCTATGAGAATAGACATCCTTCATAATGAAGCAAGCATAGTATGTACCGATCTTTGCGGATTAATTAACTACCAATTAATTATCCTATGACCAGGAACTATTTAAGTTTAGAGTTATCATCTTTAAGGTCTCATTATCATGATCTCATCATAATCCATTAAAGCTTTTGTAACAGCCCCAAATCCGGGGTCAGGGATTTAGGGTTGTCACAATCCATGTACTCCTTGCCTTACCTGTATTACTTACACCATTCATAATTCACCTGCTCATGACCCCACAACATATGTCTCACACACACACACACACAGGTTAGAGTCTCAGAAACGACACAATACAACAACTGCGGAATAAATAACTTTTATTACAATACCCAAATGTCTTTTGAATCTATTACTAATACAATTTCTAAGTATTGGTACATTACCAGCTTAGCCTTCTGATGCTCACAATCCTCTAATACCATTCATGTCTATACATAAGTTGAATACCAAAACCATAGCCTGATTCGATCGGTTCGTACTACTCCCGGGATCGCTGCTAGAAACTGTTTATGGGAGCGCCTTGCGAGGTATGTGCCGTCCCATAGGCATCCTGCTTCGCTGCTATATAATATATATAAAATAATAGCAAGAGTGAGCGATAGCTCAGCAAGGTAATGAAAGTATGGCATAATTCTGCCTTTAATTCAACCCAGAAATAAAGCGGGTATAAGACAATAATTGTCATAATATCTCCATACTGAAATTATTTCCTTATCGGAATATATACCACAACAGTACTTCAAATATCAATTATCGTCTTTATACGAAAGATAAGTGAAATTCGTACTTGCCGTAGCAATTTATCAAGATAAGTATCCTTTACTGAAAACTCAAATATTTTCCCTAATCGGGATATGATAGAAATTTGGATGTTGACACCCTGCTCCAGTGACGTAGCACTCAGCAGTTGTGGATACTATAACACTCAGCAGTTCAAGATACTGTCAGATGGGAACACTGAACTCCGTATGTAGGAGAAATTTCATTTGAACTCTGTATTGAGATTTCAATAATTCCAGACGTGGATCGACGATGATCAGTCGCCGCTTCCAGGTCCACCGCGGGTCTTCTCTACTAGTAGAAGGATAAAAACTCCATCCGTAATTACCCTCAGGTAAAAGATCCATCCGCAATTACCATGGATGAAAGCTCCATCCGCAATCATCCTGAATGAAAGCTCCATCCGCAATCATTCTGGCGCAAGTTGGGCCAAATTCTAGTTCCCCGGGCAAATGCCCGTTCAAAGATCGCACTGGGATCCTTTGGTTACTCCCAGAATCAATCGGAAGTTAACCCATTAACCCATATTGGCTTTTAGCCGGACTTTCACAATCCCTGGTTACTCCCGAACAATGGGAAGCTAACCCATAAGTACATACTGGCCTATAGCCGGAAACTCAGGTGGAGTGACAAATAGTCTTCATGAAATCGAGATTGAATCTTTTACTCTTTTTGTGAAAGGGGAACCCTTAGTAGTAGGGCTATAATCCCAAAATAATATCTCTTATATAAACAAAGAAAGGAAACAAGATTTTCTCCCAACTCTGGATTTTCAATTCTCAATATGTACGAAAGCATTTAGATGGCTCAAGTGAGGTGATAATGATCGGGAATAATATTGGGGAATCCTTATAATTCTCGGAAATATTATTAAAGGTCAAGAATATAAAAAAATATAATTCTCAAAGACCTCTAATGCTTTTAAACAAATAATATGATTTTTAAATCACTAAAAGATATTTAATAATTAATAAGGAAATATGTATTGAAGAAATTTCCTCAAATAAATGATTATTCAAACATAATCCTCTCTGAATAAATAAATATTCAATAATTAAACCTTGAATGAATAATAAATAATTAAATAAATAAACTTCGAATGAATAATAAAATAATATTCATTAAGTAAATGATCCTTAAATGGATATTCACAATAATATACTTCAAGTCAATAATCCCCAAATGAATATTCATAAATAATATACTTAGTAAATCCTCGAATAACAGTACCCGATATCTTTATCGGAAAATAACCTTTAAAATATATACAGAAAATATAATTATTTCTGATCTAAAGGAATATCTTACGCCCTTAACCTAGGGCCTTTATACAACCTGGCTTCTAACTAATATCCCATATCTAGCTTAGAAGCCCATAATCAAATCATTTCCAAGTAATAAATACTTTCCGGAACATAAATAATGGTTAATAATAATATTCCTCAAGATGAATAGTACTCTGCCGCTAGAATCCCTCCGGGTTTCCACGACTATCTATATAACAAAATATCAACTCCCGGTCTAGAGTCGAAAACAAGAAGTATGCTCTTATCTCTAGAGCTACAAGGTATACCGGTTATATATACTTAACTCAGAAGATCATATATAATCAAAAGGTCAAATTTTTATTTCAACAGGAAATAAGATGTGTCGCAAAACTGTACAACTTTATACATGGAAAAAGCAGTATTATAATTAATACTTTAAAAGTACAAGTTTAGAAAACTTGCCTGATGCTCGAGAAGTGATAGGGGTTCGCGACGATGCCGGACAATCTAGACAAAGTCAAACGAAAACACACGGTTAATCCCCTCGATAAACCACTTATAACTCAATGCTTAAACACGTAAGCGAAATACAACCAAGGCATTTCTTGCTAGCTCTAGCGTCACACTAAGTCCATGTTATTCGTCAAATACTTATATCATAAGTTTGGTTCGAAATCCATCCTCAAATCCAAGTTATACTTAACCATTTGGAACCTTGGTTTCTAAGTCTCGTTTTCAGTGGTTTTCACTTGCGCGACCTTGACTAAAACATTTTTATAAAATCAAAAAATAATCTTTTTAATCCGAATCCTTTTTGTGAGCCTTCCTAACTGTCTCTAGTATTATTCCTCAAAGTTTCACATTTTAATATGGCTTCTAAGTGGTCCAAATATAGTCTCAAAGTGGCTGACCAGAGAAGGGTTGTTTCTCCGAACGACGTTTACTAAAACTCACTTTTCTCTTAAACCGTAAATCGTAACGACATGATTCTTGCGCTCACGTCAACTAGAAACAAAGCTCTACACACTCGTGTTCATCACTGAACCAAAAGAGGCAGTTAATCTTTCGGATTATAGGCAGTTTATAGAGTTACCGAAAATCGGGCATTACGACGACTTAAAATCGAATAATCCAATTTTGTCACAACATAACCAAGCCACACCGGGCATACCATACATCCACAACCTCAACAAACAACCATCATACACCTCTAAGATCAGTGGTGAGGCTCAAATCCAACACCCATCATTTTACATATTTAAACAAAGCCAAACAATCACTAAATCACTTAATCATGATCTTAACTCACATGAACATCAAAACCACTTCAAAATTCATAAAAACAAAAAGGGGCAGAGGTTTTTATACCTTCCTTGATGCTTCATATACACTAACAATGGTTTATAATCCTTCCTTGAGCTTTGAACAAACCTTATCAAGCTTAATCCTTAAGAAACAAAATCAAGAATCATGAAAAGTTACTATTCATCATCACTTTGTAAAATCCATATAAAATCGACAAACAAGAGTTTGGTTCTCAACTTTTTACCACACCTTCTACTCTTCAAGGTCTTTCGTTTGAGTCCTATCTCATCACCAGGGGATGCTTGAAGCTCGACTTATTGGCTTTCTAAGTTGAGTGGTCGAAACTGGAAAAAGCAGGACAGTTTCGGTTCTCCGACTTGGGGAAAGGATTTGACTAGGCTACACTCCTTTGTTGGCCATGAAATTTTGAACGAACGTTGCCCATGGAGTGGAGAAGCTATGGTTAAAATTTGGTGATTTATGGATGGATAGAAGTGGAGATATGAATTTGTCTTTCCTTGATGCTCCTGCTGGGCAGAAAAATGGGGGGAGAGTTCTTCTCTCTTTCTTTTTCTTTTCTTTTGTCTTGGTTAATAATAATGATAATGCTGATATTTGTGTGAAGAGTGGTGAGTCATAGCCCTAGGTGGCTTCATCTCTCGACATGTGTCGAACATGCATTGGTTCTGTTAAAGTAACTTTACTGGTTTGCTTTACTGATTCGTTTCTTTTCACATGGATGATCCAAATGTTGCATTCCTTGAATTATTCTCGTTACATGTTACTTCCATGTCTATATTTAATCCTGTAAATGTTGTCTTGTTCTTCTTGAAACGATTCGAAATATTTTCTAAAAGAGCGAGTAAAAACTCTACGCGATCTTCGCAGTGAATAGTAACTATTCACTTCATCAATCGAATCCTTAAATCGACTTGAATAAAATAATAAAATTCCAAAATATTAAATCCTCAAATCCTCAATTTTAATATCTCATTTCTTGAATATAATAATATATAATTCGCTGCCCGGTCGAATATTACACCAAAATAAAATTTGGAATTTCTGAATTCCGATCGTCTTTGCATTCACTTATTTACTCCGTAGATCACTGATATGACTTCGGAATATCCACACTACGTCTCGTACATAGGTGGCATGAAAAATTTTCTTAACCCTCAAAATCACTATTCATCCACCAATATCACTATTCACTGCTGCACTTAATCATAATAAGAAAAGTTTTAAATTTTTCCAAAAATTCGGGTTATTACAGTCTCCCCTCCTTAAAAGGATTCCGTCCCGGAATCAGCTTAGGAATAACTGGGGGTACTTCTCTTCCATTGCACTTTCTAACTCCCAAGTGGATTCTTCCACTTCTTGATTCTCCACAAACCTCTCACTAGCTTGGCAACTTCGTCTCTTAGCACTTGTTCTTTTCTATCCATGATTTCCACGGGTTGTCCTTTGTAAGTCAGACCAGGTTGTATACCTACCTGCTCGTACTCTACATATGCCGGGCATCTATAGTATACTGACGTAGCATTGACACATGAACCCCGTTATGACCCTTCTACAAGTTTGGGGGGTAAGGCTTGCTCGTAGGCCACCTTCCTGACGTGTTTTAAAATCTCAGATGGCCCAATGAATCTCTGGCTCAACTTCCCTTTCTTTCCAAATCTCATTAATTCCTTCCACGAGGATATCTTTTAGCATCACGAATCTCTAACCTCATATTCTCTATCTTGTTTGTACAGAAAATACACCAACATAAACTTGCTTGTTATCCATCAACATGCCATTTAGCTTATCAATAGCAGTACCATCTCTAAACTCGCGGGCTTAGTCCGCATACTTTCTCTGTCTATCTTGGCTGTCACCAGCCGCTTGTTGGTGAAATCTTTTGTCTTTCTAGTTCGTTGGGTAACTTGGGTTTTGTGTAAAATCTCATCCTTTAATTCCTAATTATTCGGAATCCATCTCTGTCTCATTTTAATTAAGGGTATCGGCCACCACATTGGCCTTCCCCGGATGGTAGTGCATCTCACAGTCATAATCCTAGGTCAATTCTAGCCATTTCTCCATCTCATGTTATCTACTATCACGGGTAACTCAAAGCCAATTCATTACATTCCATAAAATTTGTGGGTGCATTAGTCAACCCAAAATAACCTCGCTGAAAACTCGAAGTGTCTATTCCAAGTACGAATCGCAGTCTCGGGTATATCCTCTGATTTAACTTCCATCTGGTGATACCCAGTTCTTTAAATAAATTGGAAATACACAGCGTTCTTCCGCTGATCAAACAATCATTTACAAGGGTACCTATTCTCCATGTCGAACTCATACAACTCTCGAGGTTCGATATATAATCTTGTGCTAACATCTTCCTCTCTTACAACAACACCGGGCTCTCCACGGTGGTACACTGGGTCTTATCATACCCTTATACAACAACTCTTGTAACTGAGTCACTAACTCTTTCATTCCCACTATACCCTGAATACTCGGTATTCATTCTCATGTCATCCAAATCGATATCTGGTAGCTCATTAAAACCTTGTACAATCTCCCAAAACCATTGTAGTTTCCTTTATACTTCGTGTCTCTTTTCTTGGCGTCAACCATAAGAGCTAATTATGCCTCATATCTCTGGCATAATAAATTTTTTTTTAGTCTAAACTATATTCAAGAATCTCTGAATCTGTCTCCATTCTTTATTTATTCCTCTCTCTCCCTTACAATCAATTTGGGCTCCATTGGGTGTAAACCAACCCATTCTTATTATAATATCAACTTCTCCCAACTTGAAAGGAATCAGGTCTATCAAAAGTGCCGACCTCATATTTCTAGTTCACAACCTGGATGTACCAGTCTTATGGGAAAATCCCTCGAATGGCTATTTCTACTTGTAATTACTCCCTTAGTGGCTCGGCCTTAAGGTTTAATTATCATGCAACTTCTTGATATACAACGATACATTAGCTCTGTCTAAATAGTATAGAAGGGCACCTGCTATTTAAAGGTCCTGACCGTGGGCTGCTTGTTGAAGGTAGCCCTGGTTGAAACCTACTGGCTTTCTTTTATTCTGTGTTCACAAACTCCGGAACAAACCTCAATAATTCGGAAAACTTGGCCTCATACTCAGTCACAGTCATGGTTTCTTGTTTTAACTCTTTAACTTTTATTTTCATCCGGGTCTCCATGTACTTCCGAAAATTATTCCTCTAGAACCACACACGTTGCACCTCTCCCAAGTCACAATACCAGCTCGCTCTGACTCCATCGTCAGTACTTATCTTGCTAACCCAGAGGTAGTGTACATTCGTAAACAACTCCTCCAAAATCTCAATTCCACTATAGGGCATCTGTCTAACACCGTTGTCACTGGAGTTCACGGCACATCGCTATTTCTTTCACATATATCGATTGACACGCTTTCCATTATCATAATATCCTTGGGAGAATAAACCAATTTCATCGATATGTCACTAACATTCTATTCGTCTTAGGGATTCGCTCCTGTCATAGGCGATTTCGTTGCGAATCTAATTCCTACCAGCGAATTTTGACTTATTTGACCTGGGTGGCCTCCCTTTAGAATTCAATGAGGATAACAAAAATTATGGGGCCTTGAAAAGACAGCTCCCATATCAAGGAAAACGTCACACACTGATGATCATAAGGTTATGAGTTTTAAGGTAACCTTATTGGAGGTAAGAGAATTTTACCGAGAGATCAATATGATCATAAGAACTCAACGTTGTGTGCCTCAATTGAGACATTACTAAAGGTAATTAGCCTTCTTGTATTTCACAACTTACAAGTGATGGCGTCCCATCCGACTTCTATCACACAGACAGATAGTCCTTGTAGCCCCTCTAAGTATAGGGTTGTTCGTCTCAGTGGAAGTTGAAAAGTATGAAAGCAATTCGAGATCAATTTAATGATTATCGCCTTTCGACAATATTTCTCAAAGGAACACCTTGGATTAAAATTGAACAGATTCCAAAGGTGCGGTTTTCCAAAGAAAATACAAAGAAAAGAATACCCAAAAAGATACTGGAACTTAACAAACAAGTGGTGATGTATCACCATAGGGTCATTCATTATTTGAAGAAAAGTGAAAGCTTAAATAACATCATTTGACAGGGCTTCGAAAGCCTGAAAGTAGGCATTGTGACAGCCTCTGGCACAAGTGAAACTGAATATGGTTTAGCACAAGTGTTATAAAATAACTTCGAAAAGGGAATATACCCTTTATCAGAATTCTTTCCTGGAGAGAGGTCAAGATAGATCATAGATTGGGGAAATATCCCACATAATTTGCAAATGGGGAGGGTACTACCAAGGTCTCTACAGATGCCTTTTATGTCGGCTCCTCTGATGGATATTCGTTCAATTCTAAAGCTTTTCCTTTCCACGCACCCTAAGTTGTTCGATACTTACGTCATTGCCGACTTATAATAGTCGCTAAGAATTCAACCATCAACATTTGCAATCGCAGGGAATTCTATTCGACTAGGCGCAAACATCCCAAGTAAGCGTTCTGTTCTATAAGAAGACTTCGATACCGTTGTTGCCTGTAGCAATGACAATTCCACATGTCGACTGGGCGGTACTTCGGAAGATCGTTAGAAACTACAAGATTAAATCTGGTCTCTATTTCAATCATCCTTATATCCAATATTCCTTCTCCCATATCAATCCCGTGCGCTACATAAGCTTAACACTTTTGGCACAATAGCCTTCTCATTTAAGTCAATCCCGGAACTTCTCAGTCCGTCTTGGTCCTTAAATATATTTCGCCTTTACCGTCCAATCTCAACTTCATCATTTTATCCCTACAATCAATTATAGCAATCAGGGTCTGTCCACCAACCCATATAACGGCTATCTTACCCAATCCACAGGGTTCGCTCTAATTCCCACTCTCTTTGGTGACATCCTCTGGTAATTAGAAAGACAAGGTTTGCCAAAATTTGCTGAATTCCTTTCCAAAATCAGGGAAATTTGATCAATCTATTTACCTACTAGTAATGCTCGGATCTGATTTCCGACCTTTCTGTTCTATCCTCATAATTCCTTCCTGGTTTCCTGAGGGTGGTAAATCTCGTTCTCGATTCCGTCCTAGCATGCTTGTCTCACAATAACATTTACATGGTACATATACCCAAGATTCTCCTTGAGATAATAAAATCCCTCAATGATGTAATAGACACTCTTTCCAGTGGAATCGCTGGTCGTGGGGGATTGAAATCTCATAGCCCAAGCAATTCCTTACATTATACTAGGCAGCTAAGTACCCTTGATCGTTCGTGAAAATCTGAACATCTTGGTTCTTACGTATGCCGCCTCCTTATGGGCAACTATAACCGACTACGAGTAACAGGTTTCGTTCAAGTCGAATCAATCCACTGATATTGGCTATACTACCTCTACCTCTTCTGCTTGGGAGACTCTACTCCATTTTCTTTGTCATATCTCTTGATGAATCATGAACGATCCTTAAACTCTCGTCTCGTCACTTATTTATCCCTTGAAGGTTCGTCCGGTCCTATTGTACGACCTCAAGTAACATACCACATCTTTATCAATCAACACGTCCTCTACAACATTCTTTCCTTGACCCACCATGGGGTCTTCCTCCAGATCCTCCTATGGATCTCCTTTATCAGGTCTCCGTCCATTTCAAGGAACGCATCGTCAATTGCCTACTCGAAGGCCTCAGGGTCTGGTATCTCAGAATCCCATCAATCTATAACTCATACGAATCGAGGTGACTAACCATGAAGTCCTAAGTACGGTTTCCCAAAAGAAGTCCCCTCTCGGGCTTCATCTTAAACAGTCAGGGTCATGTCCTCTAACCCGACTACGAACTCAATTTGAGCTCTAGATGCTCTTATCATTATTAAGGGTATTGTAAGACTCGATCTCCTATCGTTTCTGAGGACTGTAACCTAACGCTCTGATACCATCTCTGTAACAGCCCCAAATCCGGGGTCAGGGATTTAGGGTTGTCACAATCCATGTACTCCTTGCCTTACCTGTATTACTTACACCATTCATAATTCACCTGCTCATGACCCCACAACATATGTCTCACACACACACACACACAGGTTAGAGTCTCAGAAACGACACAATACAACAACTGCGGAATAAATAACTTTTATTACAATACCCAAATGTCTTTTGAATCTATTACTAATACAATTTCTAAGTATTGGTACATTACCAGCTTAGCCTTCTGATGCTCACAATCCTCTAATACCATTCATGTCTATACATAAGTTGAATACCAAAACCATAGCCTGATTCGATCGGTTCGTACTACTCCCGGGATCGCTGCTAGAAACTGTTTATGGGAGCGCCTTGCGAGGTATGTGCCGTCCCATAGGCATCCTGCTTCGCTGCTATATAATATATATAAAATAATAGCAAGAGTGAGCGATAGCTCAGCAAGGTAATGAAAGTATGGCATAATTCTGCCTTTAATTCAACCCAGAAATAAAGCGGGTATAAGACAATAATTGTCATAATATCTCCATACTGAAATTATTTCCTTATCGGAATATATACCACAACAGTACTTCAAATATCAATTATCGTCTTTATACGAAAGATAAGTGAAATTCGTACTTGCCGTAGCAATTTATCAAGATAAGTATCCTTTACTGAAAACTCAAATATTTTCCCTAATCGGGATATGATAGAAATTTGGATGCTGACACCCTGCTCTAGTGACGTAGCACTCAGCAGTTGTGGATACTATAACACTCAGCAGTTCAAGATACTGTCAGATGGGAACACTGAACTCCGTATGTAGGAGAAATTTCATTTGAACTCTGTATTGAGATTTCAATAATTCCAGACGTGGATCGACGATGATCAATCGCCGCTTCCAGGTCCACCGCGGGTCTTCTCTACTAGTAGAAGGATAAAAACTCCATCCGTAATTACCCTCAGGTAAAAGCTCCATCCGCAATTACCATGGATGAAAGCTCCATCCGCAATCATCCTGAATGAAAGCTCCATCCGCAATCATTCTGGCGCAAGTTGGGCCAAATTCTAGTTCCCCGGGCAAATGCCCGTTCAAAGATCGCACTGGGATCCTTTGGTTACTCCCAGAATCAATCGGAAGTTAACCCATTAACCCATATTGGCTTTTAGCCGGACTTTCACAATCCCTGGTTACTCCCGAACAATGGGAAGCTAACCCATAAGTACATACTGGCCTATAGCCGGAAACTCAGGTGGAGTGACAAATAGTCTTCATGAAATCGAGATTGAATCTTTTACTCTTTTTGTGAAAGGGGAACCCTTAGTAGTAGGGCTATAATCCCAAAATAATATCTCTTATATAAACAAAGGAAGGAAACAAGATTTTCTCCCAACTCTGGATTTTCAATTCTCAATATGTACGAAAGCATTTAGATGGCTCAAGTGAGGTGATAATGATCGGGAATAATATTGGGGAATCCTTATAATTCTCGGAAATATTATTAAAGGTCAAGAATATAAAAAAATATAATTCTCAAAGACCTCTAATGCTTTTAAACAAATAATATGATTTTTAAATCACTAAAAGATATTTAATAATTAATAAGGAAATATGTATTGAAGAAATTTCCTCAAATAAATGATTATTCAAACATAATCCTCTCTGAATAAATAAATATTCAATAATTAAACCTTGAATGAATAATAAATAATTAAATAAATAAACTTCGAATGAATAATAAAATAATATTCATTAAGTAAATGATCCTTAAATGGATATTCACAATAATATACTTCAAGTCAATAATCCCCAAATGAATATTCATAAATAATATACTTAGTAAATCCTCGAATAACAGTACCCGATATCTTTATCGGAAAATAACCTTTAATATATATACAGAAAATATAATTATTTCTGATCTAAAGGAATATCTTACGCCCTTAACCTAGGGCCTTTATACAACCTGGCTTCTAACTAATATCCCATATCTAGCTTAGAAGCCCATAATCAAATCATTTCCAAGTAATAAATACTTTCCGGAACATAAATAATGGTTAATAATAATATTCCTCAAGATGAATAGTACTCTGCCGCTAGAATCCCTCCGGGTTTCCACGACTATCTATATAACAAAATATCGACTCCCGGTCTAGAGTCGAAAACAAGAAGTATGCTCTTATCTCTAGAGCTACAAGGTATACCGGTTATATATACTTAACTCAGAAGATCATATATAATCAAAAGGTCAAATTTTTATTTCAACAGGAAATAAGATGTGTCGCAAAACTGTACAACTTTATACATGGAAAAAGCAGTATTATAATTAATACTTTAAAAGTACAAGTTTAGAAAACTTGCCTGATGCTCGAGAAGTGATAGGGGTTCGCGACGATGCCGGACAATCTAGACAAAGTCAAACGAAAACACACGGTTAATCCCCTCGATAAACCACTTATAACTCAATGCTTAAACACGTAAGCGAAATACAACCAAGGCATTTCTTGCTAGCTCTAGCGTCACACTAAGTCCATGTTATTCGTCAAATACTTATATCATAAGTTTGGTTCGAAATCCATCCTCAAATCCAAGTTATACTTAACCATTTGGAACCTTGGTTTCTAAGTCTCGTTTTCAGTGGTTTTCACTTGCGTGACCTTGACTAAAACATTTTTATAAAATCGAAAAATAATCTTTTTAATCCGAATCCTTTTTGTGAGCCTTCCTAACTGTCTCTAGTATTATTCCTCAAAGTTTAACATTTTAATATGGCTTCTAAGTGGTCCAAATATAGTCTCAAAGTGGCTGACCAGAGAAGGGTTGTTTCTCCGAACGACGTTTACTAAAACTCACTTTTCTCTTAAACCGTAAATCGTAACGACATGATTCTTGCGCTCACGTCAACTAGAAACAAAGCTCTACACACTCATGTTCATCACTGAACCAAAAGAGGCAGTTAATCGTTCGGATTATAGACAGTTTATAGAGTTACCGAAAATCGGGCATTACGACGGCTTAAAATCGAATAATCCAATTTTGTCACAACATAACCAAGCCACACCGGGCATACCATACATCCACAACCTCAACAAACAACCATCATACACCTCTAAGATCAGTGGTGAGGCTCAAATCCAACACCCATCATTTTACATATTTAAACAAAGCCAAACAATCACTAAATCACTTAATCATGATCTTAACTCACATGAACATCAAAACCACTTCAAAATTCATAAAAACAAAAAGGGGCAGAGGTTTTTATACCTTCCTTGATGCTTCATATACACTAACAATGGTTTATAATCCTTCCTTGAGCTTTGAACAAACCTTATCAAGCTTAATCCTTAAGAAACAAAATCAAGAATCATGAAAAGTTACTATTCATCATCACTTTGTAAAATCCATATAAACTCGACAAACAAGAGTTTGGTTCTCAACTTTTTACCACACCTTCTACTCTTCAAGGGCTTTCGTTTGAGTCCTATCTCATCACCAGGGGATGCTTGAAGCTCGACCTATTGGCTTTCTAAGGTGAGTGGTCGAAACTGGAAAAAGCAGGACAGTTTCGGTTCTCCGACTTGGGGAAAGGATTTGACTAGGCTACACTCCTTTGTTGGCCATGAAATTTTGAACGAACGTTGACCATGGAGTGGAGAAGCTATGGTTAAAATTTGGTGATTTATGGATGGATAGAAGTGGAGATATGAATTTGTCTTTCCTTGATGCTCCTGCTGGGCAGAAAAATGGGGGGAGAGTTCTTCTCTCTTTCTTTTTCTTTTCTTTTGTCTTGGTTAATAATAATGATAATGCTGATATTTGTGTGAAGAGTGGTGAGTCATAGCCCTAGGTGGCTTCATCTCTCGACATGTGTCGAACATGCATTGGTTCTGTTAAAGTAACTTTACTGGTTTGCTTTACTGATTCGTTTCTTTTCACATGGATGATCCAAATGTTGCATTCCTTGAATTATTCTCGTTACATGTTACTTCCATGTCTATATTTAATCCTGTAAATGTTGTCTTGTTCTTCTTGAAACGATTCGAAATATTTTCTAAAAGAGCGAGTAAAAACTCTACGCGATCTTCGCAGTGAATAGTAACTATTCACTTCATCAATCGAATCCTTAAATCGACTTGAATAAAATAATAAAATTCCAAAATATTAAATCCTCAAATCCTCAATTTTAATATCTCATTTCTTGAATATAATAATATATAATTCGCTGCCCGGTCGAATATTACACCAAAATAAAATTTGGAATTTCTGAATTCCGATCGTCTTTGCATTCACTTATTTACTCCGTAGATCACTGATATGACTTCGGAATATCCACACTACGTCTCGTACATAGGTGGCATGAAAAATTTTCTTAACCCTCAAAATCACTATTCATCCACCAATATCACTATTCACTGCTGCACTTAATCATAATAAGAAAAATTTTAAATTTTTCCAAAAATTCGGGTTATTACAGCTTTACTCTATACTATGGATCATCTAATTTAAACACTTTAAATAGATAAAGTCCGTTATAAAATATATTACCATTTTATTAATATAAACAAACTTGAATCAGATTGAACAAAGTGTCTCCTAACTCATCATCCATGATTGGATTTAGGACACACATCTTTCACTTCTAATGAATCAAATTCTTCTAATCAAGACAACACCAATCCAGGGGGAGCATCTACTCCAAGAAATAACTTACCACCAGCAAGGAAATGGACAAGAAATCATACTCATGATTTGATAATTGGGGATCCTGATGCAGGTGTTAAAACAAGAAGTGCAACTGCAAATGAATGTCTCTATCATAACTTTCTATCCAAGGAGGAACCTAAGAAAGTGGAAGATGCACTCAAGGATGCTGATTAGGTTACTGCAATGCAAGAAGAATTGAATGAATTTGAAAGGAATGAAGTCTGGAAACTGGTGCCAAGACCAAAGAACAGGTCAATTGTTGGTACAAAGTGGGTATTTAAGAACAAGACTGATTCTGATGGAGTAATAATCAGAAATAAAGCAAGGCTAGTTGCAAAGGGGTATTCTGAACAAGAAGGAATTGACTATGATGAAACTTTTGCTCCTGTTACAAGGCTAGAAGCCATCAGGATCTTTCTGGCATATGCAGCCCACAAGAAATTCAAGGTTTTCCAGATGGATGTGAAAAGTGCTTTCTTAAATGGTGAACTGGAGGAAGAATTCTATGTTGAACAACCTCCTGGTTTCATTGATCCAAAATATCTAAATCATGTCTATAGATTGGATAAGGCACTTTATGGACTAAAGCAAGCTCCAAGATCATGGTATGACACTTTAGCTCAATTCTTACCAGAAAGTGGATTCAAAAGAGGTACTCTTGATGAGACTCTATTTTATTTGAATCATGGTAAGGATTTGCTTTTAGTTCAGATTTATGTTGATGATATCATTTATGGGTCAACAAACAATAAGCTATGTGAGAAGTTTTCAAAGCTTATGCAGTCAAGATATCAAATGAGCATGATGGGAGAAATGAGTTACTTTCTTGGTCTATAAGTTAAACAGACTGATGATGGCATCTTTATCAATCAGTCAAAGTATACAAGGAACTTATTAAAAAGGTTTAACATGCAAGATAGTGCTACTGCAAGTACTCCCATAGCTACAACTACCAAACTTGATCCTGATCAAGGTGCTGAGGTAGATGTAACTCACTACAGAGGGATGATTGGCTCACTTTTGTATCTCACTGCAAGTAGACCAGATATCATGTATGCAACCTGTCTTTGTGCAAGATTTCAAGCAAATCCTAGGGAACCTCATCTGATTGCAGTCAAAAGAATTTTCATATATCTCAAAGGCACTCCTTCACTTGGCCTTTGGTATGAAAGGGAATCAGATTTTGGTTTGTGTGGTTACTCAGATGCTAATTTTGCAGGGTTCAAGATAGACAGGAAAAGAACTTCAGGAAGTTGTCAGTTTTTGGGTGGTAGACTAGTTTCTTGGTTCAGTAAAAAGCAAAAGTCTATCTCTACATCAACAACAGAAGTTGAGTACATTGCTGCAGGAAGTTGCTGTGCTCAGATAATGTGGATGCGAAATCAGTTGTTAGATTATGGCCTGTCATACTCCAAAATCCCTATTTATTGTGATAACCAAAGTGCTATTGCAATGACAGGGAATCCAGTTCAGCATTCTCTTACTAAGCACATCAGTATCAGGTACCATTTTATAAGAGAACAGGTCCTGGAAGGAACAATTGAACTCCATTTTGTTCCTACTGATCAACAACTAGCTGATATATTCACCAAGCCACTGCCTGGAGCTACTTTTAATAAGTTGGTGAATGAACTTGGAATGATGAACTTTGAGAATTTTTTAGAAAAGCTATAGAGAGGAAATCTTGATGACTATCAAATCCCGATGGTCATTCAGTAAGGTATGTAATTTTGATCGAATCCTGATAGGACTCAATCCTGACAGAAAGTCTCTTGGTCAATCCTGATGGACAGGTCAACATTTCTAATTTTCTTAATTTGTGCCTAATTTTTCGTCAGTATCTGATGAGAAACGTTTGAGTTTTAGGTGGACAACTGTACGCGCGCGTGTGTTACAAAAATAGATATATACACATAGATAAACATAAAAAGCGGTGCAGTTATGTTTAATTACACACGTAATTTGGTCCACTAATTATTTGTGCACAAATCACATTTTGCCACCTGTCACTGAGAGTAAATTTTGTTTGAACAAAATACAATTTGTTTTTCTAAATTGTTGTTTACTCTCTCATCATCAGTTTTTCATCTTCTTACTCTCTCTCTGTGCTCAAGAACCCTAATTTCTAAATCTCAATTCTCAAGATTTCTATACTGTTTCAATGGCGTCTTCATCATTCATGAACAAACAAACAGTAATTAGTGGTGTTACTTTTGCCACTAATAATTTTGTGGCCGTTTTAGATCATCAGGAATTACCCACTGAGTTTCAAATCATTCAGGATTTCTTAACTTCAAGTCCTTTAAAGTATGCTCTAACAGAACCTGCAAGTGTTTCTTTTAAGTCAGTGATGCAGGTATGGAACACGGTTGGTTTTGACAAAGGTCACTCAGGCTCAATCCTGATGAGTTTCGAGTTTGATGGGGTTACTCACTATGTAACTCCTGCTATTGTGGAAGAGGCTCTTCATTTGCCTGTTCTGGGTGATAAGGTTCCTGCTACAGTTTCAGACTCAACTCTCTTTGAGTTTGTTACTAAGTTAGGCTACAATGGAGAAGTTAAAAGATATGGAAATCTCTTCAGGACCAAGCTAAAGAAGGAATGGAACTATTTCTTTGACACCATAAGTAGATGTTTCCTGACCAAGACATCTAACTTTGATGCTCTACCATCAGTATCACTCAAGATAGGGTACTCTCTTATCTATTCTACTGTTTTTTATTATGGGTCATTTATTTTGAAAGCTTTAAGTGATAGGAAAGCAGATAAGTTAGGTTCTGTCTGTTTTCTTAGATTTTTACAGTTGATTTTTAATCACTTATGTCCTAATGTTGTATTTGAAGATGATGTAATTCTACCAATTTGTAGAATTACCGAGAACAATGTGAAGTCCTTAGTCAACGGTGATAAGGCAAATGGTTTTCAAGGCAATGCCTTTATTCCTGATGAGGTCAGGCTTTTCTTGCAAGAGAAAATGTGTACTCAATATGGATCAGTTTCTGATGCTATGGGGCAAGGCCAATCACACCTTGTTCCTGACCCAAACATCCAACCCAAACACTCTAAACAGTCTACAACCACCTCTAATGTCTCTCAAAAGACTTTAGTTGTAAAAACTAAGAAATCGGCTAGATCTGATGTGTCTGGAAGACAATCAGGATCAAAGGATTTCTCCTCTACACCACTCACTAAACAGAAGAAACAAGGGGGTGTACAGGGGGTCCTGGTAAAAAAGCTGATAGAGTTGAGGAGGTTGTAGTGAAGAGAAAGTTAATTCTGGGAGATGATACTGATTCTGAGGATGAAATGCCTATATCCTCTAAGTTTAAGATTCAGAAGAAAGTTGCTGATACTGCTAGTGGAGCTGTGGCACCATCTGCTAAGCCACAAAAGAAAAGGAAATTGATCAAAAGCAGGTATCATATTCCTTTGAAGAAGCAGGATACTGATGTTCAGGACACTTCAAATCCTGATGAGTCATCAATTCCTGATGCTCAAGCTAATCCTGGCGTTAGTATTCCTGATGCATCACAACACAAGATTGCTCCATATCTGATTCTCCAGCCTCTCCAGCTAAAAGGATTGTAGAAATTTCATGGGAGAAGGTTGCTGAAAGTGCTTCCAAGCTTGGGTTTACACATCCATTGCAGAAAAAGAGGAAGGCAGAAGAGATAGTTTTTAAGAGACAGAAGAAACTGAAAGGATCTAGCCCACAAGAACCTGAACCTCAAAGTAGTTCAGCAGCTACTGAAGATCCTGCCACACAAGATGTAACATCCCTAGATCCGGGGTCGGAGATCTAGGTTGTCACGTTCCTTTATTCCGTACAAACACTTGATACTTGAATCATAATAATATAAATCAACACACATGGTGACCCCGCCATCAATATACTCACGCCAGTTATGTCTCAGAAACGAAATTGCAAAAACAGTAGTCATATGATCCATAAATTAAAGTTATTACAACCCAAAAGTAAAATACTTGCAACCTACTGCCATTATGATTTCTATTTGAAACCAGAAAGGCAACGCAAAAGTTTGTTCTTGTTCATTAATATACATACGTGATACTTATAAATAAACCAGAGCAACAAGAGTTACACTCCGAACCAACTCAGTACTTCTACCTGAGGTGCTGCAACTGCCATCCTATGGGCGGTCTGCGCGGCCCAAATGCGCTTCCGAGCGGTATGACGAATCCTGGCCATCTACTCTAGCTGTTGTGTTGTGATATATATAAAAGAAAGCAAGAGTGAGAACTAAGCCCAACAATAATATAAAGCAGCATAAGCATATATGTAAGCTTATATCATAAAGGAAAACCTTTAAAACTTCATTTTTATACAGAATGATATATTTATTATTCTTTTCATCAAAACATGCCATACAGTACCTCTACTGTATGAGGAACATCATTACTCATCACTCCCACATTATCAGTAACTCAGCGCCTAGGCTTTGGTTACAATGTGCAGCACAACTCCAATTGGAGGGAAGGGACCTTTTTCCGGAGCACACCATGATACACGATGATCAGTCGTTGTATCGTGCTCACACTTTTCTACTAGTAGATGGACGACATCTTAACACGATTATCACCCTAGCCGCATACGGGCTTTGTATCTGCTGGACTGTCCCACAGCCTCCTACGCGAGATAAGTGTTGGACTGCCCAGCAGCCTCTTACGCTATAATCAGAGGTACTGTCCAACAACCTCCTTCACGTTTCCTCCTGGTCCCGGATAAAATCAATGAAACGGGAATTGGAATTTAATCCTATTTCCCCCAATCCTATTTCCCCCAAGTACAAATACTTGTCAAAACTTTGCAACAGTTCAGATTCCTTACTCTAGAGTATTTGAAGGGAGTAAGTCACAGTGTGGGTTGACATCAGTCAACTAAACTACGAATGATTACCACGTATTTTGAAATCATGACCTGGGAGTTTATCGACATTTTCAGAGTTTAGCAAGTTTGAAATTCTTTGATTGAATAGGGGAGTCATCCCCAACTATAGGTACTCTAGAGGAATAGAGGAAGTAAAACTATTTCCTCGACTCCTTGAACTGGATTCCCAATTTTTGATGAGTTAGAAAATATTTAATCGCATTTAAATATTTTTAATAAATTTAAGATAATATTTGGGAACCTCTGTTTTAATTATCCTTTCTGAAGTCCAGAAATATTTGCTTAAATGCTAGAACCTTAAATAATAATATAATAAGGTTCTATGATTTTTAAATCATATTTGGAATATTTAATAAATATCCAAATAATAAATATTGAATTATTATTCAATAATATTCCACTTAAGTGAATATTCAAATAATATTCACTTATTTAAATAAATATTCAAAATAATATTTTTAATAATATTATTTAATACCTCACATTCAATATCCAATAATATATATATATTGGAATATTTAATCAACATATATAAAATATAGTTGTCCCTAGACCCTCCAGTTTCTGACAATATAATCAAGTCAAAATAGTAATTTAACTCCCGGTCTAATATTTTAAAATCATCGTACGAGTGCTCTATCCTTAGAGCCTTTAAAATCTCGGTTTATATCTAGTATTTACATAGCATATAAACCTTATATCTTATAAAGCTTTTTATCAAAAGTATAAACAGTTATAAATCTTTTCACATCAATAAAGCATGATATATATCACGTACACAACAGTAAATCACGACAACATCACTTATATGATGTAGGGTTTGAAAACTTGCCTTGGTGTCTCGGTGAAGTGGTAGTGGGGGGTTGGGAGTGTGCTCGTCGATCTATAATAAGATACACAATACACAATCAGTCCCCTAGAACCAATTAATGTGCTATAACTTAAGCACTAAAGTTCTATTAATGAAAATCAAATGTCTCGCTCTTGGTCACTTATAACCTCATGACATTCCGTAAACTCTTAAGTCAAAAGTTTGGGTGGAAATCTATTCTCAAAACCCAAGTACTTTATCATTGCTAACTCATTGTTTTTAACCATCCCCTTAATGGTATTTCACTCGCGCAACTTTTGTTCCCGCATTTTTATAAAATCGAAAACTCATCTTTTTAACACGAAACCTCCTAGGTTCCTTTCCTGGCTATCCATGCTAGTATCCATTATAATATCTCGACCCAATTCCATTTTTAAAGGGTTTGATCACAATCTCAAAGTTCATGCAGTGAACTACTTAGTTATCCGAAACCGCTTTCACTAAAACGGATGTTTCTCCTAAACCGTAAATCGAAACGATACGATTATGTTAGGCCGAATACACAATATATAATCAATATTAATATGATAATAACACTCAAGAACACTGTTTATGAATTAATAACTGAATTATATAAAATAACTCTTCTCTCAGTGATGTTAAAGAATCACAGAGAGCTACTAGGTTACAAGAACAATGTATTCAGTATTCGCATCCCTTTTAGGGTTAACCTATCTGTGTTTATATAATACACAGTTACATAATCAATCTCTAATTGATATTCCTATAAATTAGCTATACAAATCATATCAATTTAGGATTGCTTCTGTCTTCTGTTCCGTTTCCTTAACTGTCTCAATATATCTTGCTTCTTTCCATCTTCAAGATATATTGCTTCTAGAATCTTCATATTAGCACCGATAATTAATGAACTCTTCACCCCGTCAGACATTATCAAACTCTGACTGGCTTCTAGTAAACTCTGATGAGTACCTGGTACTTAAACACTGATGAACAAACGTCAGCAATTATATCTAACAATCTCCCCCAACTTGTGCATAATGAAGATGTACAAGTTAAATAGATAATTGATGATGTCAAAACATATAACAAATGCAGTGTTTAAATATAACAGAGTTTAACTTTAACTTAGAACAGAAAACTTTAAAAACTTACAGTCAGACTTTACTTAATCTCTTCAATATCAGGCACTGTCCTGAGATAATCGATGAGAAGTCTTCTTTCAGCCTTTTCTAGCTCTTCTACCATGATCTCTTTCAATTCCTTGAGCTCTGGATCACCTTCTCCAGTCTGGTAGATAGCAGCTCTCAGAGAATAAATGATGTTCTTTCTCATTTCATTCCCTAGCCGGATATAATATGATTTGTCTGACTCCAGATTGAATTCCAAGACTTTAATACCCAGTACGGTCTTAAACTTAGCACTATTTCTCTTCATCTCAACAATCTTTCCATAAGCATCTCTGTACTTAGGAATATATACACTAGAAACACCTCCTCCAAGCATAGCTTTTGTCTTCAGCATCCTTTCTCTTAGAACTAAAGCAGCATTGTGAGTACTTCTATTTTTGACTTTGAGAAGGTATAAAACATACTCAAGCTCTTCCCATAGCTTCAATTGAACATCAGCTTCTCCTACTCTGTATACTCTTCCATCAGACATAAAATATAACAGAACCTCTTTCTTCAATCCTTTATGATAGACCATCTGAACAGATTCTAGTTTATCAAGGCTCTCTTGAGATACCCCAATACCAGCTTCTGCCAGTGATGTTTGATCTAAAGATCTGTTATTTATTCTCTTTTCCCTGTGTGAACCTAAACCAGACTTGTCATGAGATTCTTTTCCAAGTACTGTCCTGGTTTGAGAAAAATCAACAGCTTCTAACGTCAGAGTTTCAGAAAGTACAGGTCTTAAGAAACCTTGAAGTTGTGGAGCTAGCTGAGTTTGTACAACTTGAGCCTTGTCAGAGGTTGTCACAACTTTAGTAGAAATATCAACATGAGCAACGTCAGAGGTTGATTTGTTTATCCTTGATTCAACTTGAGCAACGTCAGAGGTTGAATAAATCTTTTTTGGTAATTGTCCTTCTTCTATCAGTATACCCTTTTCTTTATCAGTATTTGCAACCACAGGTCTCCTTGTGTATTGTATACTCTGTTGAGTATTTTCTTTGATAGAAATTCCAATTTCTTTCTTTCTAGGAGCCTTTACTGATTTCTTCTTATAAGTACCAGAAGCAACTTTCTTTTTATGTTCTTCAGACAGCATCTTCATTTCTGCTTCCAAATCCTCAACTGTCACTTCACCATCATGCTCATCTAAAAACAGCTTGGCTGCAATCTCTTCATCAATTATTGGATTAGCTGAAATCACTAGACTCTTAAGTCTTGAAGAAGATTGAGCATGAGTACCAGAACCAGTAGCACCAGAGTTTATCATATCAGAGTTTGTCTGTCTAGCAGAGTTTGACCTAAGTCGCCCTTGCTCTTGAGAAGACTTTGACCTTTTCTCTGTTTCCCTGCTTCCACCATCATTTGAATCATCCCTCAGTCTCAAAGTTGGAGTCCTTCTGCATTTGTCTTTAGGTATCTTCTCCCCCTTTTTGACATCATCAGGAATAAAAACTGATGTCAGCAACTCTAGTGATGCAGCAATAGAATCAATTTTTCCAGACATCAAAGTCTGATTCTCTTCAACCTTCAGTAACCTGGAGCTAAAATCCTTTTGTTCGTGACACAGGGAAAGATATAAAGATCTATCCTTTTTCAACGTAACTTCCCTGGCAACTATGTCATTTCTCAGTCCATCAATAACCTTATCAGTAGTATCAAAGCGATTATGCAATGATTTGACTTGGACAATTGTGGCTTTGAGATGAGTTAAAAGTTCAGGATTTTGAATTTCCTTAGAAGACTTGGTCACAAAATCAGCAGCTCTTTCATCAGAAAAGATAGTTTCTCTGCTTGACCAATTAGAAAAATACATTTCTTGAAAGTGAGCGTCTGTAGCATGTTGAGCAGCAACTCTTTGAGATGTATCAACAGAGTTTGCAGAAGAAGCAGCATTAGAAGAAATAGAAACATCTTCGTCAGCATTATCTTGTGCTCTCTCAGGAAGATCAGAGTTTACAACTACATTTTCTGCAGCTTCTTCAACAATATTCTCTGCAGTAATGTCAACATTCTCTGCTGCAACATCATCTTTCTCAGCATTTTCTTCTACTGCTGGAACAGCTTCTTCTACTATAATCTGCTTCTCAGCATTTTCAACAATCTGCTCAGAAGAGACAGATCTTGCTGCCTGATCAACCTCTTCACCAACTTCAATAACTTGATTAGTGACAGAGAGAATCTCTGTATGAGTTGCCATTGACTCTTCAATTTCCAGAGTGGCTTGATCAGCTGCCACATCCGCAGTGTCACAAATACTGACAGTAGGATGTGCTTCAATCTCTTCTTCATTGTCCATCTCCAATATAGGTTCAAGGAACACCTCAGGAGCTTCATCAGAATTTACTCTGTCCACTATAGGCACAGTAGTGTTATCATCGACAACAATCTCCTCAATAACAGCATCAGCCTCATCAGCATGTGCTCTGGTCTCATCAGTAACAACCTCCTGATTTTCAGCTTCAGGAGCTTCAGCGTTTACAAAAACTCTGTCCTCATCAGCAGTAGTTACAACATGCACCTCAACAAAATTTTCTTGAGCTTCATGCTGAACAGCTTCAGTATTTGGATCAGAAACATCCAACTCCTCAAAAAGATAATCAGCCACCAACTTTCTTCTTTGCTGATGTGAAATCTCACTGTCAGCAAAAGATGGCCTATTTGCCCTTCTTTTCTTCCTTGAAGTTCCAGCAGATGTTGACACCCCAATATCAACTGATGATTTAGAAATCCTTGCTGGCTTAGAACCCATATGCTTAGTTCTACCACCCCTTGCAGGTTTGACAGATGTTGATGAAGGTAGCTCTGTTTGTAAAGGCTCAGGTTGAGGCTCTGATTGAGAAGAAGCCTGTGTTGGTGGATTTGATTGATCATTTATAAACTGTTGCACAGAGGCAGGTAGCAACAAGTCTCCAACAACCCCTTTCTTAACATCCTTATTGATAAGATCAGAAAATATCCTCTTGTGTAATTTAAAACAAGAAACATCTTCATCAATTACTTCTACCCCTTCAACACAGTAAGAGAATAAAATCTGACAAAATCTAGAAAAGTAAACTACTCTTCTATTTTCTGTCATTTTCTCCCCTAAGTTATTCAAAACAAGTCGTGCAAAATCAAAATGATTATCATATAACAGAGAGTACCCGATTTGCAGACTATCTGTGGGAATAGCATCCCAGTTGGTGCATTCCTTTCCTAACGTCCTTGTAATGCAATCAAAGAAGAAGCTCCACTCCTTCCTTAAGAACGGTCGTTTCAACTGTCCAATTTTAGTCAAGGGTCCAGAATACCCAATCTCTCGCATCATCCTTATCAAATCTTCATCACCCATTCCAATAGTATACGACGAAAACTCAGGAAACCCCATTGCAGCCCGAATGGTTCCAGCAGTAATTACATACTCTGTTTCTTCAAATTCAAAGATAATAGATGGGTTACCAGTCTCACCACCATCATCATACATCCCGGACTCCCAAAACGCCTTGATTTGTAAACCAGAAAGTTTTGCTGGTTCAACTAAAGCACGCCCAATCGCTGACTGTGCAAGAAAATCTTGAATCATATGAAAAGCTTCTGGTGCGTTGGCAGTGTTTAATGGTGCTGCATAGTTATTTGGAACAAATTCTAACCCAGAAGAAACAAAAGCTGTAGTCGCCATTAGTAAGATTTGAAAGAAATCAAAGAAACTGATGCAAAAGCTTCGAAAGAGTTTGTAAGTAGAAAGGTGTTTGTGAATATGTGTGTGTATCAATAGATGTGAATTGAAGTAAAATGTGAAAGGTTTAGACGTATGTTTGTGTATTGTATAAATATGAAATTCAAAATTAAAAACTGAACAGTTTTTAATCATTAATACACAACTGGCTTACTCCGTTAACTGTGTGAGTGGGACACGTGGCACACATGCAATGACTGACAGCAAATAATTGACAGTTTCTAATGCGCATGCGCAGTAAAAACAGCAATTATTACCGCCCTTTACACTTTTCTAAACACTCAACCTCTCTCCTCTGTTTAATACAAATTAGAACCGTTACCAATCATACTCTTTTATTTTCAAGAATGTTTTCTCAAAATTGTTAACTGTCTGAAACAAATAATTAATTTTAATCATCAGAGATTAAAATAAAATTACCTCAACGTAGAGTACACAGTTCATCAGTATTTACCAATCCTCCTCCTTTATAAATAAACTCTTTTCACAAACTGTACAGGTGTGAGTATTTGTGTGTGAATTAGCAGAGTTTACTGAATATGAATATTTAGATCATCTCAAAGTGCATAAAATCCACAAACTAAAGCAGTAAAAATTGGTTGCTCAAACTCTCATATAAAATAAAATCTGATTTTTTTATCTAAACTCTGTATTCTGATATCCTTTCATTTGGATATATCTTTTATTTTCACCCCCTTTAAATTTTTTTTTTTTTTTTTATTTTTCCAGTAATCAGTGGTTGGCACTAGTCACCAAAAATCAAAGATTTTAGCCCTTATTTCATACAATAAGTTCCTGGATCTTCCTAGGCACAACATGATCTCAAAGGAATTTGTGCTCTTTTTGGCATCTTTTGATTTGAGGGTGAAATTATTTGTAACTAATTTTCAGAGTTTAGACTTGTCATCAGTTAATACAATTAATTTATGAGAGAGAGTGCAAACAGCTAATACAGACTCAGTGTATAGGATCAATAAACTAAGAGATGCTATAAATATAGAGACAGTATCATGCTGTGTAAAATTTATGCACATTTTGAAATCAGAATTTATAATACTTAGAAAGATTCATGATTACTTACTGAAAATCATGCTTCATACAGCTTTCTTCATCGGTCCATATGTTTCAGACAATATCACAATCAGAGTTTAACATTAGAGTTTAACCGACAGAGTATGACTAACAGAGTTTACTATCAGAGTTTAACATACTGGTACAAATAGCAGTTAACACATGCAAAGAATCATGAGCATAAAATCATGTATAGAGTTTGAATCTAACCAGTATCTCTAGTCAAAACCAGAGATCATTCCAAGTTCATTTACCAGCCTTGTAAAGGTAGCTTCACTCAAAGGTTTGGTGAAGATATCTGCAAGCTGTTGGTCTGTAGAAACAAAATGAAGCTCAATGTTTCCTTCTTCCACATGTTTCCTGATAAAATGATACCTTATGCTGATGTGCTTGGTCATGGAGTGCTGTACTGGATTACCTGTCATAGAAATAGCACTTTGATTATCACAGTAAATAGGTATTCTAGAGTACCTTAACCCATAGTCCAGCAATTGATTCTTCATCCATAAAATCTGTGCACAACAGCTACCAGCAGCTATATACTCTGCTTCTGCTGTGGATGTGGAAATTGATTTCTGTTTCTTGCTATACCAAGAAACTAATCTGTCACCTAAAAATTGACAACTTCCACTTGTGCTTTTTCTGTCTATCTTACAGCCTGCAAAATCTGCATCAGAGTAACCAATTAATTTAAACTCTGATTCTCTAGGGTACCACAAACCGAGGGTTATGGTTCCTTTGAGATATTTGAAAATCCTCTTTACAGCTGTTAGATGTGGCTCTCTGGGGTCTGCTTGAAATCTTGCACAAAGACATGTTGCATACATGATATCTGGTTTACTTGCTGTCAGATAAAGAAGAGACCATATCATTCCTCTATAGTTTGTCATATCTACTGAGGCTCCTGTGTCTTTGTCTAGCTTTGTTGCAGTAGCCATGGGAGTTGTAGCAGATGAACTATCAAGCATACCAAATTTCTTGAGAAGATTTCTGGTATATTTTGCTTGATTGATAAAAATCCCATCATCTGTTTGCTTGACCTGTAAGCCTAGAAAATAACTAAGCTCTCCCATCATACTCATTTGATATCTTGACTGCATAAGCTTGGCAAATTTCTTACAGAGTTTGTCATTAGTAGACCCAAAAATTATGTCATCCACATAGATTTGAACTAACAGCAAATCATCACCAGAATTAAAATAGAACAAGGTTTTGTCAATTGTACCTCTAGTGAACCCACTTTCTAAAAGAAATTGAGCCAGAGTTTCATACCATGCTCTTGGTGCCTGCTTTAGTCCATATAATGCCTTATCAAGCCTGTAGACATAATCTGGATGTTTGGGATCTACAAACCCTGGTGGTTGTTCAACAAACACTTCTTCTTCAAGTTTCCCATTGAGAAAAGCACTTTTCACATCCATCTGAAAGACTTTAAATTTCTTGTGTGCAGCATAGGCCAGAAAAATCCTTATCGCCTCCAATCTTGCAACCGGAGCAAAGGTTTCATCATAGTCAATTCCTTCTTGCTGTGAATAGCCTTTTGCCACAAGTCTAGCCTTATTCCTTGTAATCACTCCATCACTGTCTGTTTTGTTTCTGAAAACCCACTTTGTACCAACAATAGATCTGTTCTTTGGTCTTGGTACAAGTGTCCAGACTTCATTCCTCTCAAATTCATTTAACTCTTCTTGCATTGTTGTTATCCAATTAGCATCTTGAAGAGCTTCTTCCACTTTCTTGGGCTCAGTTTGAGATAAGAATGCATGAAACATACATTCATTATTTGTAGCACTTCTAGTTCTTACACTAGCTTCTGGATCTCCAATTATCAAGTCAGGTGTATGGGATTGTGTCCACCTTCTTGCTGTTGGTAATTGGCTTCTATTTTCATTATTAGATCCTCCCCCTTGATCCATGCTCTCCTGATTTTCTTCTTGACTATTTGCATTCTCTGAGGCTCCCCCTGAATTGGACTGTTCAGTATTTGAACTTGGTCAACTTTTAAGTCAAACTTGGTCAACTGTTCAGGATGAGTTTTCAACACAAAGCACTTACATCCAAATATATGAAAATATTTCAGATTTGGCTTCTTATTTTTCACCATCTCATATGGTGTTTTCCCATGCTTGTTGATCAGTGTAGCATTTTGAGTAAAACAAGCTGTTTGAACAGCTTCTTCCCAGAAATAAGTTGGCAATTTTGCTTCATCAAGCATTGTTCTGGCAGCTTCGACAAGAGTTCTGTTCTTTCTTTCAACTACACCATTTTGCTATGGAGTTCCAGGTGCAGAAAATTCTTGCTTCACTCCTCTTTCCTTGCAGAAAGCTTCCATTACAGAATTTCTGAATTCAGTACCATTATCACTCCTTAGAATTTTCACTTTGTATTGTGATCCTTTGTCCAATAGCTTCACACGATCCATTAGAATTGAGGCAGTTTCATCCTTCTTTGCTAAGAAATACACCCATGTGTACCTAGTGTACTCATCAACAATAACTAGAGCATATTTCTTTCTGCCCAATGACATTATATTTACTGGACCAAAAAGATCAACATGTAGAAGATGATAAGGTTCCACAACTGAAGATTCAGATTTACTCTTGAAAGATGACTTCCTTTGCTTGGCCTTTTGACAAGAATCACACAGACCATCTAAGCTGAGTATTGACTTTGGAAGTCCCCTTACAAGATCTTTTCGAATCAGCTCATTGATGTTGTTCAAGTTTAGGTGAGAGAGCTTCTTATGCCATTTCCAACTCTCTTCACTAGACATTCTTGCAGATAGACACACAGTTTTTCCTTCAGAGTTTGTTACCAAACTTGCTTCATAGATGTTATTGTGCCTGTGTCCAACTAGAACAACTTTCCCTGTAGATTTGCTGATTACTTCACAATGTTCAGTATGAAAATCTACATGGTATCCTCTGTCACAGATTTGACTCACAGAAAGCAGATCATGCTTGAGTCCTGAGACAAGAGCTACATTTGTAATGATGACACTTCCAAGATTGATATTGCCATATCCCAGAGTATGTCCTATGTTGCCATCTCCATGGGAAACTTTTGGGTCAGCTTTTTCCTCAAAATCTGATAGCAGGGCTTTATTTCCAGTCATATGTCCTGAGCATCCACTGTCCAAGATAAGAGTGCTCTCTTTTATGCCCTGCAATCACAAACAATCACTAAGTGTTAGATTTAAGGATCCAGACTTGCTTGGATCCTTTGGCTTTCTTAACATTGTTAGCTTTTGCAGCGGAATCACTATCAATAGAGTTTAAACTAACATTGTCAGACTTTACACTTGCAGAGTTTGCTCTAACCCACTTCAAGTTGGGTTTTAGCTCATAATAGTTGTGATAAATAGCATGATAACTCTTGCAAGTATAAATGGAATGCCAAGTGCTCCCACAGTGTGTGCATAAAGTCTGTGGTCTAACCCTAACATAATTATTCTTTACTCCTGATGTGGAGGGTAAAGAGTTAATATCTTTGTTCTTCTTGCAAAACCTGGCAAGATGGTTAGTACTACCACAACTATGACATGTTTTTCTAGGAGCAGCAGAATTAGGCAGATAATCATTTCTTTTATTAATGCCTACTTTTCCATTCCTATTCTCTTAAACATTTTCTGTTTGTTGACAGACTTTACTTCTTTGAGCTTATGTTTGAATTGTTTCTCTGTCATTAAACCAACATTAACCTGTTTATCACAGATTTTTACTGGTTCTTTAACAGCTTCTAACTCAATCTTATTCTCTGTTATTGAACCAATATTAACCTGTTTTACACAAGTTTCAACTGGTTCCCTAACAGCTTCTTTCACAACTACAGACTTTAGCTTACTGTATTCCGGAACAAATTGCACAGGTTTAAGTTGTGGTTTCCCTTTAACTTTATCTTTAAACCTAAGTTCATCTCCCTCACAGTAACCTAAGCCTACAGTATCTGTCTGAAAAACCTGATGTGTGTCTTTTCCAGAATTTGTCCAGGTTTTAATTACTTTCCTCTCTTTTTCCAACTCAGATTCTATTTCCCTATATCTTTTGAGCAACTCCTGTTCAACATAAACAGCATCATCTCTCTCCTTTTGAACTTGTTGCATGTTAACAAGTTTCTCTTCAAGAAATTTATTCCTCTCTTTAAGACCTAGATTCTCAGATTTGATTCTTTCATTCTCTAAAGTCTGATCCCTATAACTAACATGTATGCTTTTAAGATAAATTCTTAATTCAGATATGTTATCAGTATCATAAGCATAAGTTGTTAGGGGTACCTTGTTTCCAGATGACTCAGCTTCATCTTTAACAGTTGCCATGAGAGCATAATTGACTCCTTCATCTGAGTCTGAAGTGTCTGCCCAGTCCTTGCCTTTAGTGATGAGTGCTTTCTCAGATTTTCCTTTCTTGCATTCTGGAGCATAATGACCCATCTCTTTACACTTGTAGCACTGGATCTCAGACTTGTCTTTCTTTCCAGACTTGGTATATTTTCCATCAGACTTTCTGAAATTTCTCTTATCAGAATTTGAATCTTTCCTTGAGAATCTCTTTCCTTTCTTGAAGTTCTTGAATCCCATCTTCTTGAAGGTCTTCACCATTAAAGAAGCCATTCTCATCATCTCTTCTTCATCATCCTCAGAATCAGAAGCTTCATCATCAGTATTTGAGCCATCATCAGAGTTTGATGACTCACTGTCAGATTTAATGACTAAAGCCTTTCCTTTGGCTTTCTTTCTTGATGATTCCTTCTTGACAGGCTTTTCTTCAACTTTAAGAGCAACAGATTTTGTCTTCTTTCCAGATCTTTTGTTTCTCTGTTCTATTTCAAGTTCATGAGTTTTAAGCAACCCATAGATTTCATCAAGATCTGTATCTGCAAGATCATAATTGTCTATGATTGTTGTTGCCTTTAAATCCCATCTTTCAGGTAGGGATAGAAGAAACTTGAGATTTGACTCTTCAAGTTCATATTCTTTATCAACCAGGGACAAATCATTCAACAATTTACAAAATCTGTCATATGTATCTGTCAAACTTTCATCAGATCTAGAGTCAAAGTGTTCATACTCCTGTGTAAGAATAGTCTTCCTATTCTTCTTTATAGCACTTGTTCCTTGACACCTGACTTCCAAAGCATCCCAAATTTCTTTAGCAGTTTTGCAGCCAATAACTCTGTTAGACATAACATTATCTAAGGCACTGTGTAGTAGATGTCTAACCTTTGCATCCTTTGCAATTGATGAGATGTCTTCAGGAGTCAAATCTTTCTTCTCTTTTGGAACAGTCTTTTGTTCTTGCCCAGTAATAACAGGAGACAATTTAGTTGGCATATGAGGACCATCATTGATTCTATCAAGGTATTCTGGATCTGTGGCTTCCAGAAACATGGTCATCTTCACCTTCCATATTGGATATTCAACTGGTCTGAGAATTGGAACCCTTATTGTCTCATATCGACTCACAGAAGTAGGTTGAACCTTCTGAGCATTAGAGCCTGCATTAGAACCTTCCTGAGAGTTGTCAGCCATGATTATACTTGTGTTTGGATCGATAAACTGTATATACTAATCAGCCTTGGCTCTGATACCAATTGTTAGGCCGAATACACAATATATAATCAATATTAATATGATAATAACACTCAAGAACACTGTTTATGAATTAATAACTGAATTATATAAAATAACTCTTCTCTCAGTGATGTTAAAGAATCACAGAGAGCTACTAGGTTACAAGAACAATGTATTCAGTATTCGCATCCCTTTTAGGGTTAACCTATCTGTGTTTATATAATACACAGTTACATAATCAATCTCTAATTGATATTCCTATAAATTAGCTATACAAATCATATCAATTTAGGATTGCTTCTGTCTTCTGTTCTGTTTCCTTAACTGTCTCAATATATCTTGCTTCTTTCCATCTTCAAGATATATTGCTTCTAGAATCTTCATATTAGCACCGACAATTAATGAACTCTTTACCCCGTCAGACTTTATCAAACTCTGACTGGCTTCTAGTAAACTCTGATGAGTACCTGGTACTTAAACACTGATGAACAAACGTCAGCAATTATATCTAACAGATTATTTCGCTAAAACAAACTACAAAACAGAGTCTACATGATCATGGTCAGAAAGCCTTATGGTTATGCCTAGAAGGTAGCCGTGGTCTCTGTCCAAACTTCCTAAGTGAAATCTGACATGGTAACGACGCTTAAACGTGATTCCCGTGTTTAAAACACTCAAATTCATTCATCAACCAATACCCAAGCAATCATAACTCAAGGATCTCATCTAAACCAACTTATTTCTGTCTAAACATGCTCATAACATTATTCACAAGTTCAACCATCATTTAATCCACTAAACATCATACTTATCATGCAAATCATCTCTACATCACACTATCACTAATCATTCTCAATATAATCATTAATAACAAAGTATAAACACAAGTGGGAGAGGGTTTATACCTTCCTTGGTACTTAATATAGACTAGAAATGGTTAGTATGCCCTTCCTTGCTCCTTGATTATCCTTTACAAGCTTAAAACTTCAAGATCAAAACAAGAACTCAAACATTACTATTCATTTCTACTATTCATCATCAACTTTAGCTCAATATTTGAGAATGAAAACAACCATGGATGAAGCTAGGATCAAGGATTTACCTTAGTCTATGGATGAGGGTGATTTAGAGCCCAAGAACATGAATTATGGTTGAGTAGAACTTGTAGAAATTTTTCTAAGCTTTTGTGGAAGAGAAATAGTCGAATGTTTCTTCTCCTTGATGCATCTTCTTTTGATTTTCTTTTCTTTTCTTTTTGTTTAATTAACACTTAATACTTGCCATTTAATTGTGTGGTCTTTATTTGATTTTGTCATCCCATGGACACATGTCAAGCATTGGTGGTTTTGTAGTGAAAGTGGTGACAAGGTAGTGATTCATCACCTTATCATCACTTTGTCATCACCTATGTCATCCTCCTGCATCATGCTTATGTCATAATTTGTATCATCAATCCTTTTATATGTTGCACTTGATGATCTCATATGATACTTCTCCTTTGGTTAGGGTTTAATCCATAATTCGTTACACTTTTGTTTTGTCGCTAAGTTTCGCGATAGGTTCAAGTGATTTTAAAAACGTTTCTCTGTACCAATGATAGGAGATACTTACTTGATATTTTCATAACCTTGGTTTAATATGTGATTATGGATTTCTCATTCTACATACTTTCTCAAAATGATCAAATCAATACATCCTTGATTGTCCAGTGAATAGTGATTTAAAACTCGAATGGAAATCTTCTGATTCTGATTGCAATTGCATTCACTTATTCTCCTTATACATCAATAATATAACTTCGAAACATTCATTCCATGTCATCCACATAGTGTGGTCTGAAAAATATTTTCTTCAGCAAATTTACTATTCATCAGGGCAAATTTACTATTCATCACAGTTTCAAATATTACATAATTTTGGGATATTACACAAGAACCACTCACTCAAAGTGTGAGTGAAGGCATAGCTGATGGAATGGTCCCACAAGAACCATTTTCTCAAAGGGAGAATGAAGACATCTGCATTCCAGCCACACAAGAACCATCTTCTCAATGTGAAGATGCAGGCAAGACAACTACAGTTTCTGGGGAGCTTCCTGACAATGCTCAAGGGGCTTCTGATATTCCTGAAATGGAAGTTTTGGTCGAGGACACTATCACTGAGGGAAGTACACAAGAACCTTTGAATCAAAGTGTTGAAGCAGCTTCTGAACCTCAAGCTACACAAGAACCATTAGTAGAAAATACTGATGCAAGCATATCAAATCCTGACAGTGTTGCTCCCGATGCTAGTGGTGCTCCTGATGCTAAGCATATCCTTATACAACCACTTAGCTCAAGGCCAATGACAGCTCATATCTTAGAGTCACATGATAAACTTAAAGGTATTGTTGTTCCTGATCCTGATAATGCTGATGATTCTGTTGATGATGATAGTGATAGTGATGCTGATGATGATGTTGAGAAGGATCAGCTTGCCAATGCACTTAAATCTAGTCTTGGAACTAATTTTGGTTCTTCAAGCACTTACATGGCTGGCAAGGCTACTATAGGAAAAGATTCTAGACAAGACTTTTCTGGTCCTTCTGAAATTGATCTTGCTGAACAGCTAAAAAGACATGAATGGGATAATGATTGGTACAGATATGCTGATTCTGTGAGCTACCCATGTGCTTTATAACATGCTTCTTATGCTGCAAGTTTAATTGAGAATGAGGATATAAGGAATCACTTGAAGGCTACAACTCTATTAAACAAGAGCCTCAAGGATGAGATTGATTCTGTGAAGGCTGCAAATATCTTAGTGAGGACTGACATTTCTCAAAGTTTGGCAAAGGCACCTACTGCTCTTCAACTCATAGTAGTGGATTCTAAAGTCAAAGATCTTATCACTGTACAGTCTTCAATAAACAACAGAATTGATTCTTTGAATTCCAAGGTAACTGATATTCAAGCCTCTCACTCTTTGATTTTAAATTTATTATCAAATCCTGATGCCAAAAAGAGGTAGAAGGTAAGTCAGACAAAATGCACACCTGATCTAGTCTTAAGAAAAGATGATGATAATTCTGGAAATGATGGTGGTGACATGGTAAGACAAGGAGAAACCTCTGATGCTACTATGGTGAAGTCTACAAGACAAACTTCTCAAAGTCAATCCATTCAGTCAACTCATGTTTCTGATTCTGGAGTTAGAACAGTAAGGACCTTAGTGAAATCTCAGATCCTGACGGAAGAGCAAATCCTGACAGGTGATCAAATCCTGACGTCTGGTCATGGACTGACCTTATCTACTATTCCTGAAGGTGATGAAGATGTTCTTATTGAAAATCCCGAGGATGCTGCAAATCTATTCCAAAAGTTCAAAACAAGAAGTGGTGATGTTGTTACTCTCTATCATACTGATAAGAGAGTTCAACAATTATTTGCTAGAAAAGCTCTTTCTACTGCTACTAAAGAATATCCTGATCTCTCACAAGAAGAATTTTTGATTCAACAAAGAGAAATCATGGAAAGTTTTAATAATCCTGCTCCTGCTAGAGGAAGAGGAGGCAGAGGTAGAAGAGTTGCTAGGAGGGGTGCTAAAAGAGGAAGAAGCTCATCAAATCAAATTATGCCTAGACAGACAAGGTCTAGTGGGTTAAGAATTGAAGAAATTTCTGATACTCAAACTCCAATAGTTCCTGATACTCAACTTATCAAGTCTATTATTCATGAAGAAGATCAATGTGTAGAAGATGAACCACAATTAAGGAGAAGACCAAGACAATCAACTCTCATCAGTAATACAGCTCAAATTGAAGATTCTAATCCTGACACTGTTCAAGATCCTAATGAATCTGATATTCTACAAGAGGTTGGTTTGTTAATTCTGTGTATTGTGGTTGATTCTCATAACAAAGAAGTGGATGAAGAAGAAGAAGTTAGAAGAAGAGAAATCACAAGAACAACAAATAGAGATTTCAATCTCTATGTGCAAAAGCTTAAAAGTTCAAACAGATTGTTGTGGAGAAACTCAAGAAGACAACAACACAAGCTAGAGAAGAGCTATGTTCTTGAGAAAGAAAAAGATAAGAAGTGGAAGCATATTGACACTGTAAGGTGTGATAGACCTGTCAATTTTCAGTCAGGTGGTATAATAACAAATGTTACCAGTGTTGCAGACTTTTCTGGTTCACAAAAATCTAAAGCACTCTGGTTACAAATGTTTTCAAGCTTAAATCAAATGCCACATAATTCAAGGGGAGGTATAGGACACATGGATGCTGAATTCTTAAGGATGCCTTATGTTGATCCTCATGTTTTGACTGAAATTGGAGGTAACTTAACTTCTGAACACCTGAACAATTTACAAGCTGTGGACATAGTGTTAGATTGTCCTGATGGTGTTGAAAAGAAAGAGAAGATTCTTTACTTCATGAAGGATGGAAGTGTGAAGAAGATATCAATTCAGGAGCTGCTAGTTAAAACTATAAAGGAACTGAAATATGTTCATTATTTGCTCAAGTGGAAGAATGGAGTGTGCAAGGAATGGTCTGATATGATTCTGTCAACCATAAGGAGAAGATTTGATGAAGGAAAGAATTATAATGGTGATTATACTCCCATGTAAATAAATCTGAGAGATCAAGATGTTGAAATGCAAAGAGGCAGTGCTGTTAAAGAAATGTCTTTTGGTATGAGACAATTGACTCTTAATCCTGATGGGAAGGAAATTGCTTATCTCCTGGTTGAAGAACATAAACTACAAAGAAGTTCCATTCAGAATCTCAGAGCAGCTATCTATCAGATTAATGAGGAAGATGAAGAGCTCAGAAATCTTAAGGACAGACTGATTCAAATTCTTGAAGAAAGAGAAGAAAAGTTATTATCAGACTTCTTGAAGATGAATCTATTCTACCAAAGAATCTAAAAAGATAAGTTGCTGCTGTTATTTCTTGTACATTTTGTATATATGTTTTTGGCATCGTTGAATCTAGGAATCTATACTTTATTTTACAAAGTATGAGATAGGGGGAGATTGTTAGATCAGGATTCAATGATCGTCAGGATCTGAACTACTGATCAGGATTGCTGACGTCATCAGTATTACACGAGCGTTAGTATCAGGATTGCTATCAGGACTGTGATCAGGATTATCATCAGGACTGGAAGCTGATCAGGATTGTTACTTCAAGATAACTATCAAGTTCAGAGAATAAGGAAAGATGATTTGTCGGTTATTAGTTTATGGAAAGCAACTATCGGTTGGATATGTATCAATATTATTTGTAATTGATTTGGTCTTATCTTGTAATCGATAGAGCAGCTGTGTGTACTATATAAACAAAGTTTAGGTTTTGATTTGTAATCAATCGCATACACGAGTATTATTGTACCTAGCAGCTTTCAAGAACATAAGGATTTCTTGAGAGAGTTTTGTAACAGTTTTATACCAGATTTAATAAAGTTGTTATTATTCATATTTGTGTTTATTAAAGTCGAGAATCTTATACAATTGTATTCAACCCCCTTCTACAATTGTTAATTACTGGGCAACAGATAATAAGGGGGACTGTGATTTATAGTGATGCGTCTAAGTAAATTTAGGAGTATAAGATAAGATATCTTACACATTTCGCACTGAAAATTTGGAGACTTTAACTTTATGGAGAAACATGGATTTTTTTTACCACAATAGCCTTTAGTATATCTTTACACAGAAACGAGTGACAAGTGGTAGAGATTATAGTTGGAACTGATCAAAGACTTGAGTGTAAAATTCACTATCACGCAGGAGATGCCAATATGGTGGCTGACACTTTAAATAGGAAAGAGAGATTAAGAATGCAAATTTCTTCGGGACGACTACTAAGAGAAATTGAAAGGATGAAGTTTGAAGTTAAGATTACGTAGAGATTTAAGAGAATATTATTGGTGACTGGATATAAAGAAATATATGATCGAATATTAAGTAAATGCTTGACATGTCAGAGAATGAAAGCAGAGACCTAGTAGACTATTACAGCCCGTAGAGATTCCTGAATGGGAATGTAAATTATTGTAATGGATTTTGTGGTAGTATTACTAAGGACCAAATCGAACCATGACGTTAGTTGGGTTATAATTGATTGATTGAATAAGTCTACTCCTATTGTCCACATCAACGAGAGATCTTCAATAGAAAGGTTTATAAATATTGATATGGAAAAGATAATGGTGCGACATGAAGTTTCAGTAGCAATTGCGTCATATAGGGACCCAAGGTTTAATTCCAGATATTGAGAAGAGTTTTTAAAAGTGTTTGGCAACAAGATTGAACATGAGCACTACTTATGATCCGCAGACCGACGAACCGACCAAAAAAACTATTCAGACAATCGAAGTTACGTTAAGAGCTTGTGCCTTGGATTTCAAGGGTAGTTAGATTGATCACTTATCGATGATAAAAAATTCATGTATCTATAATTACTGTACGAGCATATGGATGCCCCCGTATGAAGCTAGTTACAAAAAGAAGTATCAATCTCCCCTACGTTAAAAAGAAGGCAACAGACGGAAGTTATCGGGACCCGAGCTGGTTCAACGAACAAAGGAGACTATATATCATTCGAAAGCAAGTGGTAGCGGTTGAAGACATGCAACACATGTATGCCGATCAAGCTGAGAGAGATAAAAAGTACGAGGCGGGAGACTTTGTGTTACTGAAAGTATCTCCATAACTAGAATCAATGAAGTTCAGTAAGAAGGGGAAAGCTAAGCCCGAGACTCATTTGACCTTTCGAAGTCCTGAAGCATATAGGGGAAAGTGTCGTGCGAATTGACATTGCCTCTTGAATTGTAGCAAGTCCACGATGTATTTCGCGTGTCGATGATACGAGAGTTCAACACAGATGACCAGGAATGTGATAGAATATGAACGCATAGGCGTACAACCAGAATTATCTTATATAGAGCACCCGGTAGAGATTATAGACCGGAGTAAGTAAGTGTTGAGGGACAAAGCTATAGAGCTAGTAAAAGTGTTATGATGGAACCAGAGGGTTGGAGAGTCAACCTGGAAACCGGGGAATGTTGTATTGGGGAAGTACCCTCAGCTATTTTCTTAAGATTCCGGGACGGAATCCTTTTAAGGAGGGGAGACTGTAATAACTCAAAATTTTGTACTTATTAAAAACCCTGATAATTTTTTTTATTATTTTATTATTATATAAGACCCTGATGAATAGTGATTTTGCTGTTTTAGAAATTTATCAGGCCACCCTATGTACGGGCCAGTACAATGAACTTTTGAAGTCATATTAGCGTTCTACTATGTAAATGAGTAAATGCAAAAGCCGTCAGAATCAAAAGAATAACATTTTCTGTTTTCTCTGAGATTCCACCAGATACTGAAGGATTAATCATTATTTAAATAAATTGAAGGATTTTATTTTATCAATTCCATGGATATGGATTTAACAAAAGTATTAAGATATTAAGAATGTTTACGGTAAACTACTTCGATAGAACACTTAAGGAATCGCTGCGAGCGTTCAACGAGATTAAGCGATAAGGCAAATACATAGCAAATTATGATTAAACGAGAAAAGAAGTGTGTTGGGCAAGTT